>CM048747.1:470020593-472420593 GCA_026315105.1 Locusta migratoria
CTTTTTGAGGAAACTTTTTTTTCCAAACAACAATGCTATGTCAGGGACACTTCATAGCACGTTACCACAGTATCTCGAGTTAGGAAACAATTTCCAATTAGAATCTTGTATGGTTTATTAATTCTGTTACCTGTAGAAATTTTCGTGAACTTGAAATGGCCTTGAAATTCATCAGTAGCGTTTAACCTGAGAGCAAATACCATCGACATTAGCGAAACCCAATGCGCACCACTTGGAGGGTGCACAGACGGAGACGAGCATTGTGCTTGTGGCCGCACAATTGGAGAAGGATGGTGCTTGGAGGTTAACGAATAAACCTCACAATCGGGGAGATTACATTGAAAATATTTTCCTTCTCGAGATACTGATAACCTGGGAAACTTACAATAAAGTGTCCCCTGAAGGATAAAAACAGTTGTTTTTAGGAAAAAAAATATTTTCTACAAAAATTGTGTAATTTTTTCACGTAGAATACCGAATTAAATTAAAAGTAGGGGTTACCAAATTTTAAAAATTTGCCCTTGTAAGCAGGGTTCAAAGTCATTTCGATATAGCGATTTTATGAACCCCATCTAACCTTACAACTTTTACTGCAGACGACGTTTGCAGAATTGTGCGTCTCCAGAGATATTGGGCGGTGTAGATTAATAAGGGACATATTGTATGTTCTTGAGAGGGGGGAGACGGCAGGAAAAAAATGTTCAAATGTTTGTAAATCTTATAGGACTTAACTACGGGGTCATCAGTCCCTAAACTTACAAACAACTTACGAACTAGGACGGCACAAATATCCATGCCCGAGGGGGGGATTCCAACCCCCGACCATAGTGGCCGTGCAGACCGTGAGAGGCGGCAGGAGATTTACTAATGGAACAATGTGTAAAAATATAATATATTAGATTTTACTGTGAATTATACTGATCATCGTTTGTAACAAGAGGGAGGAGGAGATGTACAGAGACACTGGGGTGGGAACAGGGGGAGGAGAGTGGGAAGGGGTGAGAAGGAGGGGATGATGGTGTGAGGGAGAGTGGAGGGATGCAGAAATTGACTAAGTAAAGATTAGAACAAATACGTATCCAAGCAATGCCGAACTTTCTGCCACTGTACAAGACATTCCAAACGCAAACATTAAGGCAAAAATTATCAGTCCGTTACGAAATATTTTTATTTTCGTACAATTATAGTGAATAGAACGTGGCAGTGGAAGTGACCTTCAGATTAAACATTAACATATAGTAATTCTCCATACTGAAACTAGTAATGGGTCTGTCTAGGTAATCTGGAAAAGTATGTAACTTAATAAAAATGTTCCATGATACAAAAGCATATGGATGTCTGGTTCCTTGGACAAAAGAGATGTCTATTCCCTTTCCAGAACAAACAAGCTATTATAGCGATCTAGTCATCCACAGGACTTTGAAGCTTTACATAGTTTCCTTATTTTCCTAATCGTGAGAAATAGTTATGCAGCCGCGGCGGATTAGCCGTGCGCACTGGGGCGCCGTGCTACAGTGCGCGTGGCCGTTGGCCGCCGGGGATTGGAGTGCCCCCTCGGGGATGGGTGTTTGTGTTGTCCTTAGTTTACTTTACCTTACATTTTTGCTTATGTGTGACTCAACAGCCGTCATACACTTTAAAATATGCCTAGTCAACCACCAACTGTTTTGTTGAATTTAAAACTTTACCGGTTTCGGATGTTATCTATCATCAGAAGAGTCCGTTAAAAATTTTACAGTTATGAATTATACTCAAGTTACAATGAAATATTACATAACATAGTTGTTTCATCCAGAAGATACTTACAGAATTAAACATGCTGATTTATAACTACATAATTGATCTCAATCTCTGCTAACTTTATCACATCAACTATGTAGTTATCAATCAGCCTGTTTCACTTTGTATCTTCGGGATGACACCATATGTCATAATTCATTGTAACTTGTGTATAATTCATGTTTGTAAAATTTTTAACAGACTCTTCAGATACTGGTAAATTTTATTGTTAATCTCACTAATACCAAAATGCTGCTTTAGTTTGTAGATGTTACATACTGTTTATTAATATAGCAATAGGCCTATTTGAGCACTGTGCCCATCATCAGGCTATCTGCGGACAAATATTTAAGGTTAAAATGAGTAAAATACAGATACTTACAATTTTGATACATTTTTCGTGACATATTAATCCAGATTTACGTCCATATGGCATCGTAGAAGCATAATGTATTATAATAACTGCATATAATTGCAGTATAAATGCTCTTTGTATGGTACCTATGCTTATCAGGTATTAACTTATTACTGCTATTCTGTCAGTCTGACATATCCTACAGTGATGCTCTATGGTTAAAGTTTGTTTATTACTGCATACATTTGGTAGGGCGGTATGACCTTTATCATGTTATGGTATTGCGATGTATATCTCTGTTTTACCTCGATTCGAAAATTTTAATAAAGTTGTCTAGATAATGTTTGTGTTTTAGTTCTGTTTGTTCATTTAAATTTTCGTCCGGGCTATCCTTCAAATGTGTATAAATTTCGATCACTTCCAGGATGTTCACAACCTCTTGTTATGATGTGTAATATTTTCTTTGCGTATGTAATTCGATCGCTTTCGTGATTTTCCGTTTCCAAGTGGTTAAAGAATGCTGAAAGATTTTTGTCGGAATTTCTTGTATGTTCTTTGTACCGAATTTCGAAATTTCTGCCAGTTTGTCCCAAATAAATTTTCTGACAATATTTATAATTTTGTATATGCCTGGTAATTGGTGTGTTGGTATTATTGTCTTACAAGGAACGTACTTGGGCTCGAACAAATATAAATACACGAAAATCGTGTGAGAGATAATGTGAAGGTACTTTATTGCACTAGTGGTACTCGCGCATCTGCAAAACTCTGCAGTCGCCCATTTGAGGCATCTGCGTGTGCCATGCCATATTGCACATTGACCTGCCGGTACACTAGTAGTGACGGTGCAGTGTGCCTCTGAAGTTGCATTTTGTGACGTTATGTGTGTAGTGAAGCGTCGGATAGGTCGGTGATTGGTAAAAAATCCTGCTAATATAGTGTCACTGGTTACGAAGAAACCTTCGTGAAGATAGTATTGATGTAGAAGATGAATCAATCGCATGTTACGTGGTATGTATTATAGTAGTTCTAATATATGCTCATCTTTCTGCACTATAATAGATACCAGAAACATGCGCATGATTCATTTTCTGCACCAAGACCATTTTCACGAAGAAGGGCTCTTCGGAATTTCACCTCAACCAATCGAAATACATCAGCAGGATTAATTACCAAACGCCGACCCATCTGACGCTTCATTACACAAATGACAATTCACAAAATGCAACTTCAGAGGCACACCGCACTGGACAGGTGGTCCAGACTGCCGTACCGGCAGCTCAATGTGCAATGCGGCATCGCACACGCAGAGGCCTGTAATGGGCGTCTGCAAAGTTTTGCAGATGCGAGAGTATCGCTAGTGCAATAAGGGACCTTTACACGATTATGGTATATTTGTGTTTGTTCGAACCCGAGTACTTTCCTTGTTAGTGGAATTTTTAAACACAATAAACAGCTGATGGTCGACTATGCATTTTATACAATACTTTAGCTTAGTTTAAGTAGTTTTTAAGTTGCTGACTGATGACGAAGTAGTTGATTCCGCCAGATTTACAAACATATGTTGAACAGCTGCGCCTGTCGGAATAAAACGCGCTTCACGCCTTTTGGAGGAACAACTGTGCGGTTCTTAGTGCCCGCCCCCGCCGGCAGACAGCGCCGTGGTCGCCCCTCGGCCCCTCCCGCTGTGTAGCTGGTGCGGACGGCGCGGCGCCCCCCGGCCGCGGGCAGAGTTTCCGCAGAAAGGGATCCTGCGGCGGGCCCATTGTTCGGGCCAGATGGCGCCGACTGGCGGAGATATGTGCTTCTATAAAGAAGCCGCCGTAATAGGCGACGCCGTGTCCCAGCCGCCCTCTGCCTGTCCGTCCGGCAGGCCAGCCAACTGCCCGGCCGACACCACTTCGAGGCTGCGGCAACACGCCCCAGCCGTGAAAAGTAGCAAGTAGTATTTAACGCGTCTATCATGTCACTTACCAGCTATATGCCGTACATTGATATAATTCGGCAGGGGCATTCAGTGACTATTGTAGCTAATTAAACTAAATCCGACAGGCCTCGATAGACCCACTGGGTACTGACCGGTCGCCATGTCATCCTCAGCCCGAGAGCGTCTGTTGTACCTACTCTGTGAAAAATAATTTTAGGTGAAAGCCGTGGTATTTATTTATTCCATATTCTCGTTAGAACATCTCCCCTTCCCTCCTCTCTCTCTCTCTCTCTCTCTCTCTCTCTCTCTCTCTCTGTGTGTGTGTGTGTGTGTGTGTGTGTGTCTGTGTGTGTCCTATTCGTCACCCTTCTCTCTTTTTACGTCCTCATTTCCCTATCTTTACAAATTCTCATACATTTGCCACTTTTTATCGTCATCAGTTACAACGTATATTGAAAGATACTGTGTGCCATGTACCATACGTAAGCTTACGAATTAGACTCCTGGCCATTAAAATTGATACACCACGAAGATAAAGTGCCACAGACGCGAAATATAACCGACAGGTAGAAGATGCTGTAATATGCAAATGGTTAACACAAGGCTGGCGCCTGTGGCGAAACCTACAACGTGCTGACATGAGAAAAGTTTCCAACCGATTTCTCAAACACAAACAGCAGTTTACAGGCATTGCCTGATGAAACGTTGTGATGCCAGGTGTAAGGAGAAGAAAAGCGTACCATCACGTTTCGACAAAGCAAGGGTTGTAGGTTATCGCGATTGCGGTTTATCGTACCGCGAATTTGCTGCTCGCGTTGGTCGCGATCCGACTGTTAGCAGAATATGGAATCGGTGGGTTCAGGAGGGCGATACGGAAAGCCGTGCTGGATCCCAACGGTATCGTGTCACTAGCAGTCGAGATGTCAGGCATCTTATCCGCATGGTTGTAACGGATCGTGCAGCCACGTCTCGATCCCTGAGTCAACAGATGGGGATGTTTGCAAGACAACATCCATCTGCACGAACAGTTCGATGACGTTTTCAGGAGCATGGACTATCAGATCGGAGACCATAGCTGCGGTTACCCTTGACATTGCATCACAGGCAGGAGCGCCTGCGATGACGTACGCAACGACGAACCCGGATGCACGAATGGCAAAACGTCATATTTTCGGATGAATCCAGGTTCTCTTTAGAGCATCATGACGGTAGCAACTGTGTTTGGCGACATCGCTGTGAACGCTCATTGGAAGCGTGTATTCGTCATTACCATTCTGGCGTATCACCCGATTTGATGGTCTGGGATGCCACTGGAAACACGTCTCGGTCTCCTCTTGTTCGCACCGACGCCACTTTGAACAGTGGCAGTTACATTTCAGATGTGTTACGGCCCGTGGCTCTACCCTTCATTGGATCCCTCCGAAACCCTACATTTCAGCAGGATAATGCACGATCGCATGTTGAAGATCCTGTACGGACCTTTCTGGTTACGGAAAATGTTTTCTGTTGCTCTGGGCAGCACATTTTCCAGATCTCTTGCCAAAAGAAAACGTCTGTCCGGTGGCCGAGTAACTGGCTCGTCACAATACGCCAGACACTACTCATGATAAACTGTGGTATCGTATTGAAGCCTCATAGGCATCTGTGCATGTACACGCCATTTAAGCTCAGTTGCACCCAAATTGGGTGAAAATGTAATCTCATGTCAGTTCTAGTATGATATATTTGTCCAATGAATACCAGTTTATCATCTGCATTTCTTGTTGGTGTAGCAATTTTAATGGTCAGTAGTGTATAAAACATCCAGCATGAAATTATACATGCATACATTATTCAACTTTGGTGGTAAGTGATAAAATGGTGCTAAAATTTGAAGTAACGTACCCTCTGTCATGCACCGTACGGAACACTATGTAACTTCTGAAGTATTCATGGCGTATTTCTTCTTCCAATAGTTCTTCAGGTGTGCAGCTGAATCCGGTCGACTTTCTGCACGATATTTCGGCCCAGAGATATCCAGCGATCTTCAGACAAGTACTTGTCTACTCACCTGAAGATGGCTGGACGTCTCTGGGCCGAAACGTGGCAGAATGTTGACGGATTCAGCTGCACACCTGAAATGTATCGGAAGAAGAACGCTATGCGTACCCGTATATAAGGCTCTTCCTCTTGTTTTGATGATAAAGTGCGCAAAAGTCCTTCAAGAGCGGAAAATACTTTAGATTCACACTTCGGAAAAAAATTTGTTAACACCGTGGACTCCAGTCAAAGTGAGACATTAGGATTTTAAAGTAGCATGAGAGCCGCGGGTGCACGGTCGGCCTAAGACGTACTCAACCGCCGCACAGTGAAGAAGATCGCCGATGCACCCGAAGACACTGGGCCAGAAGCCAAGCCGCCGTACTGCCCCACAGCTACGCCGTGCTGTCGCTGTTTGGTCCCTTCCAAAAACCAACCAACCTACGCCGTGCCAGCCTGCTTCCTGTCTTCGTGGCCCCGCCGGTGTCTTCTCCTAGGGGCGGCACAACTTACGGACTGTGGTATACCGACCAAGAACTGATCATTACTTAGGTTCAGAGGATATTTTTAAGTTACTCAAGTCTTTGACTGTTAGTGCTCAGAAGGAGACATTAGTTTCCTTATCTGGTTGTGTAAATCTTAGAACAAACTTTTAGTTCAACGTTCAACTTGTTTGAAGCCATTGGATATTGTCTTTTGTTCTCCACTGGCATCAGTCAATAAAGCACTTCGCTCGTACGCGAGTTCCTGTTTTGTGTGTATGTAGAGATTCTACAATAAGTATTATACTTGTAGTTGTACTCTAAAAGTGTGCCCTACCGGTAACAAATGTAACGTCCTTTCCTTTATGGTATCGAATCAGCAGCTGAAGAAAAGAAACACCGCCATATTAAACGTAGGGAAGATCAAATATCACTATGGAAAGAGACAAAAATGTCTCCTTCCTATAATATGTAAAGGAGATGATACTATGAAGCAAATGCCATGTATAATTCATAGATACGATGTAAAATGATGTGTAAACAATGCAAGGATAAGACGTTGCTCTGTTTAGGACAGAAAACTAAACACTTTGTAACCTATATGTTTTCACAAAAACGGTTTTATTTTAGCACAACACTGCAAATATCAGATGGAATGAACACAACGGTCTGCAGATGGGCTCCGTCCCAAAAACCCAATAAATGGTGTTATATCAATCATGTGCCAGGTTGCGGTATTTCTTACTACAGTATAATTACGTAACGCACACTGAAATGACGACAGCGAAGGAAGCTTAGGGTTTGTTGCCCTGTCGACAGCGTAGTCATTAGAGACGGATCGAAGGGTATAGTTGTTTTGGTAAGGATGGGGATGGAAATCGATCTTTCCAGGAATTTGCATGAAGTGATTTGAGGAAAACATGGAAAATTTAATTCTGGATGGCTGGGGTTGGATTTGAACTACCGTCCTCCAGATTGCGAGTGTAGTGTGTTACCATTGCGCCATCTCGCTAGGTGACGAAAGAGGCTTAGTATACTTTTTTGGCGTGTCATCATTTTTGAAGCTTAGTTAGATGCAAATGTTAGTACTTATAATATGAAATTATGCTAAGTGTTTAGTTACTTTGCACCGCTGATTGACGTAGCCCGACCCCGCTACCTTTCCACCTACTGAAGTGGTAGTTAACAGTCGGTACTACGAATACTTGCGGAGTACTATTCGATGGTATTCTTATTCGTTCATCAAATGAGGATTTTAATCATGGAAAATACAACTGATGGACATGGGGATCTTGCATTCCGGTAGACAGCAAAGGCACTAAGAGAACGAGACAATACATCAGCATTCTTGGAGGCCGGGAGCCGTGTTTACACGAGGGTCATAGGGTGGAAAACGGTCGAACCGTGAGGGAGCGCCGGCGAAGTATAACTCGTCATTCATAACAGACGTCGAGGACCCGACCTGCCTTTATGCGGACATTACTAGAATTGGAAGAAAAAACGAGACGCAAGAAAAATGGTAAGAACTAAAACCTAGAAAGAAGGAAGAGGGGAGTTGGCGGAATAAAAACACAGTTGCATTAGGCAAATGGACGCTGCTGCTCCGTGGATGCGATCGCGGTAGTTGGCCGTTGCCCGTCTCCTCTCGGCGCTATGAACACCGCCGCGGAATATATTGCGCCGTCAAGCGTTAAATGTGATCGTAAATAAGAAATATCGCTAACATATTCTACCGGAGCGCTAGGCGGAGGCACGTATGGGAACGAGAATCTTTGTTTTAAAGGGGACCACTCGAACTAGACTCTCGTCGACCGCTGGAGTACCTGCTGGCTTCAGGGCGCCGATACGTATCGGTTGACAGCGTCGCAGCATATAATGCACACACTCGCGGGACCGATATCAGGTAGAGATACCGCCGTTTTATTCAGTAGTATTCGTGTGAGATGGATGTGACACTGTTTGACATATTTCTGGTCCCGCAGAAAGCTATACAAGTGGCACATACAGTTCGTTGAAGAATTATCGCCTTAAACGAAATACAGATTTTTCTTTTTCAATTTTATTTATTATTTTTTGTTAGTCTATTTAAATCACAGGGGTGAGCAGATCGCAAACGTATATATAAGTATACATGACGTGTGGAAGTTCTGCAGTATAGTGCGTATACAGAACAATAGATTGTTCTGTGATAGCTTTTAGTAGTAAAGTACTGTATAGGGAAGTATGTCCCTCGTTATCTACGTCGCTTACCGCCTTCTGTAGCTCATGATTGGCTAAAATCGAGTCGCATGATATTTTTCCGCCATGTTGGTCCTATACGTCGCTTCGCTGCCACAATATTGTGAATATTCGTATGTTTGCGTTTGTACAATACCACAGTGATCCGGTTTAGGGTATTTTTATAGCCTAGAATGACTGTGAACATTATAGTATTTCCATATGAATTCAGAAACTCAGGAAGAGGTGTCGGGCAGAGGAGAAGTTTCGGAGAAAACTACGAGACCAGAAGCGATCTTCGGTTCTATGCTGTGGTACTTCTAATCTGTAATGAAAATTCATATATCAAAGATTCACTGTCGATTGGATCAGGCAGCAGATACATACATGTTTTTTAACTTCATTAAACTGTGAATAAAATTGCTGCCCTAGGTCGTGAGGTTAAATTGTTCACGTGTCGTTGGTTAATTAGCAGGTAATTGCTGAAAACACACAAAAGTTTTGAATTATAAGTGAGTAAAATAAACCGATTGTCGTGTAGATATGAAATTAACACACAGTTCGTGAAGCAAGCTTTTCTTATTCGCGTACACGTGTTTATTTTTATAGGAAACCAAGAATTGAAGCAATATTAGACATGCAATTGTCGCTGGTATTGTATAAGTACTTTTGATTACTCTGTTTTTGCTAAACGTAGTGTAGTGGGAATCCCCTTGCTTCTTTCGTAGTTGTAAGATTTAAGTCCGGAATATGTACGAAAATATTCATCAAAAACGTCTCCGTTCTCTTAATTGTTTTCTCCGATGAGGAAAGGTTCAGGGTTTGTTTGAATACTGGGCTACGCTACAGCTTAGTCTGAATTTATAATTAACCTCTTTGAATGTAGAGCCAAATACCAAACTGTTTTCTTAAAATCAGTACTTCGTAGATCCGGCAATTCCGCATGCACAGAAATGAGCACACACATAACTCATCTGTCCGTCGGATGCTCAAATGTTTGTATAGTTTATGGGACTTAACTACGGGGTCATCAGTCCCTAACTTACAAACTACTTATGAACTACTTACGAACTAGGACGGCACAAATATCCATGCCCGAGGGGGGATTCGAACCCCCGACGGTAGTAGCCGTGCAGACCGTGACTGGAGCGCCTCAGTCCCCTCGGCCACCGCGACCGGCCCGTCGGATGTAAGACCCTATATCTCGAGAATGAAATGAGTTATCTTTATGCTCTCAACCTTAAATAAAATTTATATATCTTACCTACATTACGTTCGCAGCTTTATATGTGCTTAAATCAACAAGTCTATTACGCAATGAGATTTTTCGTCTGCGAACTCTTCAAAAGTTTGCGCAGTAGTTTACTTAAATTGATATAACGCAGTAATTATACGGAATAACGAATAGAAAATAAGATCAATATAGAGCGAATATGTCACACTATAAGAAATGAAAAAAATTAAATTGCTTAATCGAATAGTTCTCTCAAAATCGGCTGATGAATATTGTAAGCGCTCGAAACGATGTGACAGTCAGTGAGTAAGCAGCAGCGGTATTGGTTCAACATGGCAATCGCTGGCAAGCTGGCCATACTTTCCCTTTACAGAACTTTATGCTAGTAAGACACCGAGGGCTGCGAAATCAGTCATTGGGTGAGTGTCGTGCGAGATGTAAGTAACCTGTGTTAAGCAGCGCGCTTACAACAAAATAGCCGTTTTCCAAAGGATAAATGGGATTGAATGTCACAATGAATTAGTTCCACCAAAATCCTCCCCAATTAAGTTGTTGGTGATCGTCGCGTATGACGTCAGCTGTATCATTGACACTTCGTTCCATGTCTCAGAACAGTCACCACACAGGGACTTCCTGGTGCTACAGGTTCAAATATTTGGTAATATTAAGGGACAGTACTAAATTAGTGTGTTACGATATTTCAGTGCTATTCATTGCCCAAACATATAGTTAACACCTTGTTATTTCGCCCCAGTATGACATATTTTACACCGCATTGATATCTGCAAGGAAAAAAATAGTTGCGATAACTGTCGCAAAAACCTCGGAAATATCTCATTCTTCCTTCATACACCACCATCATGTAGGAACTACACTCCCTCAATGCTAACACGTTCTGAAGTTGCTTACACTATTTATCATCACTTGTTACTTTATAAGGTTCTAACATTCAAGAATCACAGGCTGGTATACAGTTCATTACTAACTTTACTCGCAGTCTTTATCAAAAACGCGCAGAGAGCTAAAACCCCGAATTTAGTCGATATTCAGAAGATTACCATATATAGTAGATGTATTGCTAATATACACAATACTGATCATCCACATTCCTACTCCAGCAAGAAACGGAGATATCACAGTAAAACCTATTTGGAAGATAACACTTTGTGCAAAGTTCACATGATTGAAAATACACCACATATGAAGTGGTGTTTTTGCGCCAATGCTGGCTATAGGCGTAGCTAAACGAGTCGCTATTGGTTTATAGTAGATCTGGGTAATTTTTGGGGGTATGTCAATCCACGCTGCTTCCGAATTTTGTCAAAGTTTGACAAATTTATCAAGTGCACATCTCGTCATCGCAAACTCATGCTGAAATTTCAACCAATTTGCATGTTACCGTCAGAATATAGCATTTTGGTGGCCAGGAGTGTACTTTCAACCACTAGTAACTCGCATAGTGATCACGACGAAATGCAACAGATGATATTCTCATGAAAGAACCCCTTATGCACCAAAACTGACGGTGTCGTATGAGGTTTGCGTCTATTAGGGAAATTAGTTTAAAGTATAGCAGTAATAACAATTCCATGTGGCTCAATAGGAAGACTTTCAACTGAACGCCAATTCGGTGACGTTTATGTCCCTATCCTATCCAAGTTTTCTAATCGGGAAAGTGGGCCCTACAGTATAATTTGGAACATGCATCACATGTAATTTCGGGTTGCTCCTCACACCATTGAAAGGTAAAGACTGGGTTAAACCGCAGATTGAAGAACTCCGTGATTCGACCGGGTTTCGAATCCTCAACACTTATGTTTTGATTCTAACGCTTTACACTGAGAGTAACGGGCCCGACTCCAAATAACTATCAATAACACATCTTTTTTAAATGTATTTCCTTGTTCTTATTTACTCGCCTCATCTTCAATAATTAAATCTTCAAATGTTTGTAAACCTATTGCGCCAAACTGCTACGCTCGTTAGTCCCTAGACTTGCAAACAACCTACACTAACTTACAGCAAGTACAACACACTGCCGGCCGCTGTGGCCGAGGGGTCTGCGGCACGCCAGTCGCAGTGTGCACGGCCGCTACGGTCGGGGGTTCGCAACCCCCCTCGGTCATGGATGTTTGTGTCGTCTTTAGTATAAGGTAGTTCATAAGTAGTTTGTAAGTTTAGGGGCTGCTGGCCCCGCAGTTAAGTCCCTTAAACTTAACAAGCATTTCAACATTTTTTGACAGCACACATGTCCATCATCGAGGAAGGACTAGAACCTCCGGCGGGGCGGCCTCACAGTTCATAACATAATGCCTTAGACGGCGCTGGCATTCTGTCCGGCTTCTAAGTAACCGTCAGAAATAAGTTATCTCACAGTACCGATTGAATTTTCCGTTCTTATCAGACGTAGTCCTGTATCACTCTTCCCCTACGGCTTTACCATTTACTGTTTCTTATCGTAACTTCCCATCATGTCCCTTATTCTTGTCAGTGTTATCCATACTATCCTTTTGTCAGAGACTATGTGGAGAACCTCTTTCTCCCTTGTTTTATCGGTTCGCCAAATTTTCAGCGTTCTTCATTTGCACCACATCTCAAAGGTTTCGATTCCCTTTTCGTCCTATTTTCCTCGTCTCCCTAATTACGTACCATAAAATACTGTGCCTTTAACGTACATTATCAGAGGTAATATCAATTTTGTACTCTGAGACAGTTATATAATAAGAAACAAACAATATAAATTATACTAACAGTTGTTTGCTTGCCTTTTCCTAAGTTGCTTCTTATATTAATATTCAGATGTTTGTTTTGTGAACGACCCATGTAACTTAAATAGAAGTATTTCTTTTTTTTCCCTGAATTTCGGCTTTATTTACAAAGAATCTTCATAGGCAACTTTTTATATGCTGTTCTGCATGTGTTGTTGCCGTAGTTTTGTTATTTTTCTTTCTGTTTTATCGCACTGGAATTTTCTTTCCAGCCCTAAGCACATGCTCACTTGTGCCAAACTGACATGTGCCTACTGTTCAAATGAATATTCCAATCAGATAAACGAAAAATGAAAAACAGGAAAACTGTTGCAACAACACACGTGATTCCTTGTAAATATAGTAGAAACATATGGCAATATAAATATCTGCATATTTATGTGAAAACAGATCATAATTAACAAATTTTCCTCAAATGGTGATGTAGGTTTTAGCTATTAACAAGCATATGGAAGTATGATGCTATTGTGTGTCAAAAATTGTGATATGTGTCGGTATTTCGAAAACTGTGTCTGATAAATGTTTTAATGTCACTTGTCTAGCAATAGGGGACACCAATATTTTTCAGACCTTTCGAATATGTGGCCCCCGTCCAAGTAAATTTATTCTACAAAATAAAAATTTCTTTTAAATTGTTGGGCGATATATTTGTTCTATTCCGAAATATCTGCGTGGTCATCACTCCGTAGCTTACAAACTACGTAAACTAAGGTAAACTAACCTAAGGTCTACACACAAACACCCATACCCCCGAGAGGACTCGAACCTCCGACAGCGAGCAACCGCGCGCTTCGCAGCGAGGCGCCTCAGACCGCTCGGCTACTCCATCGCGGGAAAGATGTATATTGTTTCGAATTTTTCAGAATAACTTGTTGTATGATGTTTTTGTACTTATCTATTGGTTCCTGAAAGCAATTTTTCAGACATTCCGATTATTCATCGTTAACACACCGTACTTGAAAACAATTCATGACCTACTAAATCCATAGTTATTGTTAGAAAGGAACACCGTAATTTTAACATTAAATAAATTTAACTTGGGAGTTTTTATTCTGAACCGTTAATTATTTTATGGTGCAAGTACTTGATTCTGTGATGGCGAACCTCCGAGCAAGACTCTGCGACTACCGTGGGGGTCGCGACCGACAGGTTGTAAACACTGGAGTACATCATTCCCAGCTTACCTTTCGACTCCTCGCTGCCTAATACATGATGAGAATTTCGATTATAATGTGCATTTTGTGGACTCCGTTTATCTCTACCTAGTCCTCCCCGTTAATTTCGTTATCTTAGGTTTACTCACAAACCATATCTGATAATCCTTCGACTAGTCATTTCATTGAATATTTTTCATTACTTTCAGTACTGAAATTGTTTTAAGGTGTAATAAGAACAAGATGTCAAGTTACAAGTTCGTTTCGGACTGAGATCTGACGCTGAACCTTCCACACCGGGTCACGAACTGCGTCACGAAGGAGCTACCGTCTAAAAACAGTTACCGGGATCTCCAAGACGTTCCCCCGGATTTCCGATTGCGCTTCTAATCCGACGTCATCTCCGGACCAGGAGGAGGAGGAGGGGGCAAAGTAAAAAGAAAAGAGCGAGTCTCGGCGGGCTCTAAAGCCTACTCTGCGAATCCGATTACTGGACTCTCGCGTCTGAATTTTCAGACACGGCGCGGCGAACGCCGCCAGCTAGCGGCGGCGCCGGGAGGGAAATGGAGCCCGGCGCAATAAGACGGCAGGGAGGCGCTCCGCCGCCAGATTTGTCCTTTAATTTTCTTTGATAGTAGGCGAGAGATGTGCCGGCCGGCTCCTCCGAGGGCCGCTAAGAGGAACGACAAATCGGTGCAGCCGTCCCGTAGGAGGACGCCTCCGGTTCTGGCCGGGACAAAGGCGCCGCCTAAACAGCCCTGCTGGGAAATAATAAAAACAAATGAAGTTTATCATAATGCTGTCCCCGGTCCCCTCTCTACCCCCCTTACCTCTCCCCCCCTCCTCCTCGAACTTTTCCCCAGTACTACGACAGCAGCAGTCCCCCCTCCCCCCTCCGCTGTGCAAGGAGCACCGCACCGTTTGTCGAAACAGAAAAAGTAATTTGGAATTCCGTAGAGTTCCGTTCTGTTTCGGATGCCTATACGTCTTTTTTTTCGTCCCTTTTCTCTTACCCTATCCTACTCCCCCTGGCTCGTTTTTTCGCAAGGAAACTGCTTTTTTTCGCCCCTCCCGTTCCTCCTACGCCCCCGCCACCCCCTCCGTCCCCTTGGCCTTCCTTCCTCCCCACCTCGCCCGCTGCCATCGTCTCTTCTTTTGTTTCGACGTACGCACACACGGCCGTGTGTCTCGGCGGGAGCAAAGGGCCGAATCGATACAGACGGCGGAGCTGGCGGTCTCCCCCGGCGACTCATTTGAGATTCGCGGCAGGCGGTTCCGCCCCCGCATCTGTGGGACTGTCCCCCACCCACGTGCGGAAGCATCGCCGGGGGGCCTGGCGTCCCACAAGTAGCGACGCGGATCACTGTCCGCACTGCACTCGATTATAAGCCGCAGCCGCCGCATTTTACGTGTGAGTACATTAGTACCGTGGGTAGGGAGAAAGGTTGACCAGAGGTCCACACTTAGCTTTTTATCACCGTTTGAAGTATGCTGAGGAAGGATTGGGACTCTCGATGAAGTTCCTTGATGATGTCAGTGGAGTTCCCCCGAAACAGAAACCAGGAAAGATTACGTCGTTTTCTGCTATTCAATTCGTATATGGTTGGCGGGAAAAATGATTGCCTGTGTCCCTATGAGCGAGCCTTAGTAAAAATATCTATAACTAAAACAACTTACGGGTATGCTGCCGGGTGACGTCGTCGACAACAGCCGATATTTCGGCAGGAGGACACCCTGCCATTCTAAAGGCACAACTGCACTTAAGGAAGCAATGTGCAAGCTTATTTAACCATTGCTTAATGTGTTGGTCAGAAGGAAGGTTGATGGTACATTGGGACATTCTGTTTATAGGAAGCCTACCCACACTAATTTGTATCTGCGAGCTGATAGTTGTCACTATCGATCTCAGCGTGAAGGAGTACTTCGTACCTTGGTTCACAGGGCACATGTCATTTCACATCATGACAGTTTGTCAGCTCAGTTGTCCAATCTCGAGGACAAATCAAATATTCAAATGTTTGTTAAGCTCATGGGACTTAACTACGGGGTCATAAGTCCCTAAACGTACAAACTACTTATCAAGTACCTTATACTAAGGACGGCAGAAATATCCATACCCTATGGGGGATTCGAATACCCGACCGTAGTGATCTCGAGTACACCTTTCGCCAGAATGGTTATAGTGAGAGACAGATAAAACGTGCATTGCACTATCAGCCTTCTCTGCAACGGGTGAGTGACGATAGTAATGAAGTGGCACCTAAATCTATGGCCTTTTTGCCTTACGCAGGAAGCATTTCCAATAACATTGGTCGTATTTTGCAGAAATATGATGTGAAATATGTTTTTCGACCACCTTCTAAGATAAAGGCCAGGTTGGGGTCCGTAAAGGATGATCTTGGTTTGCGTAAGGCAGGTGCATATCGTATTCCTTGCAGTTGTGGCATGTCATATATTGGCCAGACAATCAGGACTGTGGAAGACCGGTGTATTGAACATAAACGTTACACGCACTTACAACAGCCAGACAAATCCGCTGTTGCAGAACACTGTCTTGGCACCGCTCATCCTATGGAATACAACAACACGGTGATTCTGGCATGCACTTACACATATTGGAATAGGGTTATTAAGGAAGCTGTTGAAATTGAACTAGCAAGCGACCTTATAAACAGAGATGGTGGTTTTTGTTTAATTTCTGCTTGGAATCCGGAGGGACAAAATAAATGTTGCCCCACCTGTTGATTAACAGTCACTATCGATATTTTTGATGTTTGGTCATCTTTGGTTGTGTTGACTCTGTGGCGACTTGTACTGTGTGTGTGATCATCCTTATTTACCATTTACAAACCGAAGTATTAAATACGCTTTCACATTGCTTCCTTTAGTGCAGTTGTTCCTTGAGAATGGCAGGGTGCCCTCCTGCCGAAATATCGGCTGTTGTCGACGATGTCACCCGGCAGCATACCCGTAAGTTGTTTGAACATTCTTTACGCCGGGAAAAGTTAAGGTTTCACATTATCACTAATTGTTATAATATACTTCTACTCAGAATCCAAAATTTTATAGGCATTTGTCATAGCGTGGATCAACTTTTTTATGCCTTCCTCATTGAAGCTTTTCGCCTCTGTATTCAACCATGTGTTAACATGTTCTTTTAGCTAGTCATCATCGTTGAAGTGTTGACCACCAAGGACAGATTTTAGGGCCGGCCGCGGTGGCCGAGGGGACTAAGGCGCTCCAGTCACGGTCTCCACGGCCACTACGGTCGGGGGTTCGAATCCCCCCTCGGGCATGGATATTTGTGCCGTCCTAGTTCTTAAGTAGTTCATAAGTAGTTTGTAAGTTTAGGGACTGATGACCCCGTAGTTAAGTCCCATAGACTATACGAACATTCAGATTTTAGGTGCATGAACAGATGAAAGTCGCTAGGAGCGAGGTCCGGGCTGTACGGACGATGATCAGACACGACCCAGTGAAAGTCCGGTAACAGTTCTTTCCTCACATTCCCCGAGTGAAGTCGGGAATTTTCGTGGAAAAAAACAGCACAGTTTGAAAATAATCCTCCGAGCTTGTTCTATATTGCGAGGCGTAATTTCTTAATGGTTTCACAGTAATCACGTTCATTGAATTTTTGGCCTCGTTCTAAGACAGCCATCCCAATGCCTTTTCTGTCTCAAAAAACGGTACATATGAATTTTCGAGGTGTCAAGATTTGCTTACGCGAAACCATCGCTTGGGATGAAGGGTGCCTCCCTTTCAATGATTGCCGTTTTATTTGAAGGGTATCGTACAATACCCAAGTTTCATCCCCCGTGACTACCCGAAAAAGAAAACCATCGCCTTCTTCATTGTAGCGTGTCAAAAATTGCAGTGCACCGTTTATTGTTCCAAAAGTGAGCAAAGTTTTCGAAAATTAGACGAGTTGAAAACCTCGGTTGTTAAGTAGGTTAGCTTCTTGGAAAGCCATTAGTATCTAGGGAGATGACTTTCCAAATACAGTGCCGTAGCTCCTCACACAATGAAAAATGAAACACTACCGTCGTCAACTTGTAGTCAAGCCAATACTGTAAAAATGTAGCTTAAGTTTTCTGATTGACTATCATTATTAATAACCTTCATAAAATCAGAAAATGACGAATAAACAAAAAAAAAAAAAACGCACACGTTTCGTAAAAATTACTATTGGATATTAAAATTGTGTAAATTTCGAACGCAAAAAAAAAAAAAAAAAAAAAAATAAAATAAAAAAAAAAAATAAAAAAAATGCTATAAGAGGATTCGAACCACTGACCCTGAAGTTCAAAGGTCAGAACTCTACCACTTGAGCTACAGGTACATATGCAGCAAATGTTTTAATTATTGGTACTTAAAGATTATGTGTATTATGCGAAATTTTTAAAGTCGACTGTCACGAAATTTCTTGAGGGTTGCGTCGAATGGCTTTCTACATCTACATCTACATGGGATACTGCAAATCAAATTCAAGTGCATGGCAGAGGCTTCATTGAACCACCATTATACTATTTGTTTCCCATTCCATACTTGAATCGCTCGCGGGAAGAAAGTACACCTGAATCTCTCTTTACGAGCTCTGATTTCTCGTATTTCATTCTGATGATCATTTCTACCCATGTAGGTATGAGTCAACATTATATTTTCGCATTGGGAGGAGAATGCTGGCGATTGGAGTTTCGTAAGTAGCCCACGCCGCAGCGATACGCGCCGTTGTTGTAATGATTCACATCCCAGATCCTGTACCATTTCCGTAACGCTGTCTGCCCTGTATCGTGATAATACGAAACGAGCTGCCCTTCTTTGGACTCTTTCGATGTCCACCGTCAAACCCACCTGATAAGGATCCCACACTGGGCAGCAATACTCCAAAGTGGACGGACAAGCGTAGTGTATGCAGTTTCTTTTGTAATTCTGTTGCATCTTTTAAGGGTACTGCCAAGAAAACGCAGTCTCTGGTTCCACCTTATGTACGTGTTCCTTCCAATGTAAGTCTGAAGTAATAGTAATTCCTAGGTATTTTGTGGAGTTTACGGCCTTCACTTTTGATTGATTTATATTGTAAACAAAGTTTAACCGATATCTTTTCGTACTCATGTGGACGACTTCAGCTGACTGTTATTTCAGTACTGAACTTCACGTACCATAAATATATAGAAATTCCACAATGCGATACCATGTAGTCTCCTTGTTAATGTGAGTATTGCCTCGCATTTTCGTACGTTTCTCCTTAGTCCAAATTGATCGTACCCAAGATCGGATTCTTTTTTGCAGTGAGTATAAATCGTTCCTAGATACCAAGCTCTACCATTCATTTCTCGTTATATTTGCTTTTACGAGGCGCGTCCAGAAAGTAAGTTCCGTTTCAATTTATCTCCGCTGCAGCGCTGCGATTTCAGTTCCGCACATGCGCTGTAGACAATGTGTATGAAGGACAAGAACGTGCGCCATTTGGAGATCGCTGTCAGTAACGTACGCTTTGTTGTGCTTGTTTGAAATGTCGGCGTTGATTGAAATTCCCGCCGCCTGTGAAGTCAGGTCGGATATTCGGTTTCTGAATGCGAGGAAAGTGAAACCAAGTGAAATTTGGCGACAAACTTGCTATGTTTACGGACCAAATGCGATGAGTGATTCTATGGTGAGAAGATGGGTCCGACAGTTCAATGGCTGGCGTAGTGATGTTCACGATGAAGAACGAAGTGGGCGTCCACCTTTGGTTACAGAAGAACTGGTTCACGCGATTGATTACAAGATCCATGAAAACCGTAGGGCCGGCCGCGGTGGCCGAGGTGACTGAGGCGCTCCAGTAACGGTCAGCACGGCCACTACGTTCGGGGGTTCGAATACCCCCTCGGGCATGGATATTTGTGCCGTTCTAGTTCGTAAGTAGTTCATAAGTAGTCTGTAAGTTTAGGGACTGATGACCCCGTAGTTAAGTCCCATAAGAAAGAAAAAAAAAAGAAAAAAAAAACCGTAGGTTTACAATTTGTGCTCTCGCTATGGACGACGAGCTGATAGAAACTGTTTCCAGCTGGTTGAAGACACAGGCGGCAGATTTCTATGAAGAAGGTATACAAAACCTGGTGCCACGCTATGACAAATGCCTGCAAAATTTCGGCAGTTATGTGGAAAAGTAGTTTAAGAGTTGTAGAATTTTGTGCAATAAAAATTTCTTCTTTATTTGTGTACAATTTCTTTTTATTACCAAACGGAACTTACTTTCTGGATGCGCCTCGTATGAGGCACAACGGAACACGACGTCGGTGATTATCGAACTTTTATAGAGAACCAACATTCGCAAATTAAGAGGAATGCAAACTACCGGAAAAATTACGCAAACTTTCTCCTGAAGGTGTTTGATGACTTCTTGGTGGTCCGTTGAAGACGGGAAGCAGATATTAAGTAAAGTAACTAAATATGAACTATTTCATTAATAAAAGTTAGAGTTATGATCGAATTTATCGGTAATAAACACACCACGAGAAGACGGCCAAAGCACGGGACAGTTCACACAGTCTCGTAAAAATGCCTTCCTTATGTTCAAGAAGAAGAAAGGGAAAAAAAATCTTTTAAATTTTATTTATAATTCAAAGAATTCGGTAAGACTTCAAAACACGACGGTTAGTATGTGCCTTTTTGTTCCTTCTGTTGTCTTTTTGTATTTAAAATAAAAGCCATGAAGTTTCAATAAAAAGAAAAAAAAGCTGTAGCGTAGTGGGTATTGCGTTTGACTTGACGCTGAAGGTCAGTGGTTCGAATCCCACCACTACCATATTTTTTTTCTCTAAAAGAGTTTCAGACACTCTTATTAATTAATTTTTTTATTATTTTGGTCCAAAATGTTTGCCAAAACTTATAAAACTACTAATCTAAAGCGGGCCGTAAAACACGTCATTGCGATTGTTTGAATAACGAGTCCAGCACGTTGTCAAATTCAGGCCGTGGCTGGTGTCCGGCTGGGCTGTTAGAAGAAACGGCTGTTGGTGGACGGAAGCGGCGACGAGGGCGGCGGCAGGTGGCGGCCGCAATATGAGCGAGACGTGCGCCGCATGTCAGCACGTGACGGCCTTGCACACCAATGCTCCAGCCCACCTACACACGTGCACCACGGAGCCCTTTCTCTCCCACTCACCGCTCATTCATCAAGCGTCACCACGCCGAAAGAGACGAAGGGGTATTAATTGCGTACGATCTGCCAGACCAATGATTGGAATGCAGTCCGATAATAGTTGTCACAACACCATGATGTATCCATGAAACAACTAGCCTCAGTATTTACGATATTATGCGATATTATAACATGCGAGTCAGGTCACTCGAGCGAATTTTAGTAACGCACCGCGATAAAAATAAATAAATACATAAATAAAAATAAAAAGTTTGTTAAGCTTATGGGACTTAAATGCGCGGTCATCAGTCCCTAAACTTATAAACTACCTTACACTAAAGGCAACAAATATTCATGCCCGAGAGGGGATTCGAACCTCCGACGGGGGACGGCCGCACGCATCGGTGCATAGTGCCTCAATGTGGTCGGCCATTCCACCGCAGCCCACCACGATAGCAGCGCGCTATGCGGCCAAGATAGGACACTTCTGAGTTGGCGCCATCTCATATATTTTAAACCGTTTTAGTCGTAGCTCATATTCGTTTTCGTGATGGTTTTAGGTACTGGGAACAGACATCCTAGGGATCCTGAGATGTTTGTAAAGAATCGTATTGCTGAAAAATACATAAATTTAAATATAAGAACGATTTGATTTTATTCATTATTTTTGTTTAGAGAACACTGCAGTGTATTCGTAATAATACTGTAGTAAATAAATATTGGAAGCAGCCGTAATATTTTTATAAATCAATTTATTTCCCCGTTGCTAGTTTAGGACCTGATCCCATCATGAGAGGGTAGCGCTTATGTCAGGTTTACTTTTGTGTCTTCACACAAAAGTCTTTCTTGTAATTTATTGTAGGAGACTCATATGTATATTTGTCTCTCTCTCTCTCTCTCTCTCTCTCTCTCTCTCTCTCCTGTAATAATGCGTAAGGACGACCTTTCTGTGAAGACACCAAAATTAAATCTGAAATCAGCACTACCGTCTGATTATAGTCTCAGACCCGAAATTAGCAACGGTGCAATAAATTGATTTATCAAAAAATGTTCAAATGTTTGTTAAGCTTATGGGACTTAACTAAGGGGGCATCAGTCCCTAAACTTACAAACTACTTATGAACTACCTTATACTAAGGACGGCACAAATATCCATGCCCGAGGGGGGATTCGAACCCCGGACCGTAGTGGCCGTGCAGACCGTGACTGGAGCGCCTCAGTCCCCACGGCCACCGCGGCCGGCGATTTATTAAAATCGTGTAGCACATTGCAGTATTTCTTTACTACAGTATAATAAGAACTATTGTTACGTCTTTTTAGGAGTAGAAAACGGCTCATATAGAGTTATAGAGAAATACAGCAGTTTGGATGTCCAAAGGTACAGAAAAAAGGGATTTATATGTTAACATTGTTAAGAATGTGCTACAAAACACTAAAACATTATATCTTAGAGAAATAAATTGACAGTTCGGCAAATATGATGAATCAATCTAGAGCACTGTGAGTAAAGAGACAGGCAAATACACTACTGGCCATTAAAATTGCTACACCAAGAAGAAATGAAGATGATAAATGACATTCATTTGACAAATATATTATACTAGAACTGACATGTGATTACATTTTCAGGCAATTTCGGTGAATAGATCCTGAAAAATCAGTATCCAGAACAACCATCTTGATACGCCTGGGTATTGAGTCAAACAGAGCTTAAATGGCGTGTAGAAGTACAGATGCTCATGCAGCTTAAACACAATATCACAGTTCAACAAGAGAGCGGTGCATGTATCTTAAAATCACCAAAATTGTACACGTTCCTCGATAAGTAAATACAAGCACCCCGCCACGCTTTCCACTTTCGCCTGCCTCATCCAAATTTTCCACCTGGTACATGTTCAAATGTTAGTCAATCTTATGGGACATAACTGCGGTGACATAAGTCCGTAAACTTACAAAATACTTATGAACTAACTTATACTAAATACAATACAAACATCCATGCCCGAGGGGGGATTCTAACCCCCGGCGGAGAACGGTCTCGCGCATCGCAGCATAGTGCCACAATGCGCTCGGCTATTCCGCCGCAGACGAGTGCTGAATATTATATGGTAGATGGCGTTACAATTGAGAGAGTACGGAACACATACTTGAATTATTGTAATGCTACAGACGAGTGCTGAATATTAGACGGGTAGATCGCGGTATAAATCAGGAGGTGTAGAACACAATTTAGCGGAAAACTTACTTGTGGCACATCTTTACCCAAAGGGAGGATCGTTTGGCAGGACATCAACGGCTCGTGATGTACGCACTGGAAGAATGTGTGTGGGGATAAAACTCTCAGGCGTAGAGGAAGAGGCGAATGCATTGAGCAGGTTCAAATGGTTGTGTGGTGTCGTTCTTAGGAGTAGATGCAGAGGACTTCTCAGGATAGAATAGGGTCGACAGCTGGGTCAAACCATTCCATAACCCTTGTTCTACTCTTGTTAATGCTCATTTTACACCTTCCTTTCAAGACACAATCCATTCCGTTTAATTGGTATCCCACGTCTTTTACTGTCTCTGACACAATTATTATCCGTCAGGTTTAAATTCCCTCTACATGGACTTTAATTCCCTCTCCAAATTTCTCCTTGCAGTCTTTCACACCTTGCTCAATGTATAGATTAAACAACTTTGAGGAAAGGCTACAACCCTTTCTTACTCCCTTCCGAACCACTGCGACACTTTCACGCCCTTCGACTCTAATAATAAAGTCTGGTTTTTGTACTACAGGAAAATAACTCTCCGCTTCCTATGTTTTACCCCTGGTGCTTTCAAAATCTGAAGAAGTGTATTCCAGTCAATATTGTCAAAAGCTCTCTCCATATCCACAAATGCTAAAAACGTAGGTTTCTCGTTCATTAATCTATCTTCTAAGATAAGTCGTAATGTGATTACTGCCTCGCGTGTTCTTACATTTCTTCTAAATCCAAATTGATCTTCCCCCAGATCGGAATCCAATTCCTCTGCAAATAATTCGGGTTAGTATTTTGCATCCATGACTTATTAAACTCATAGCTCTGTAATTTTCACATCTGTCGGCACTTGGTTGTTTACATATTAGAATCACTACATTTTTCTTTAAGTCTGAGGGTATTTCCCTTATATCATATATCTTGCATACCAGGTGGAACAATTTCTTCCTGACTGGCTCTTCTAACGATAATAGCAGTTCATACAGAACATCATCTACTCCAGGAAACTTGTTTCTACTCAAATCATTAATTGCTCTGTCAAATTCATCTCGCAGTATAGTATCTCCTATCTCATCTTTCTCTACTTCATCTTCGATTTCTACAAAATTGCCTTCATGTTATTTCCTTTGTTCAGGCCTTATATACATTCTTTTCACCTTTCAGCTTTCCCTTCTATGCTTAGTACTGGTATTCAATCTTAATTCTTGATATTAATACCGCTGCTTTTCTTGTCCCCAAATGTCTCCTTTATTTTCCTGTAGGCGGTATCTACCTTTGCTTTTGTTATACATTCTTCTACGGTCTTCCATTTCTCCTCAAGCCATTCCTGCTCAGCCAGTCTGCACTTCCTATCAACCTTATTTTTAAAATGTCTGTACTTCATTTTGCCTGCTTCACATTTTTTTAAATATATTTTCTCCTTTCATCAATTCTGGCCGCGGTGGAGCGGTCTGAACACATTGAGGAGCTTTTTGCGATGTGCGAGGCCGTTCCACGTCGGGGGATCGAATCCCTCGTCGGGCATGGATGTTTTTGCTGTCTTTAGTATAAGGTAGTTCATAAGTTGTTTGTAAGTTTAGGGACTAATGACTCCGCAGTTTAGTCCCATAAGATTAACAAACATTTGAACATTTCTTTCATCAATTGAGTTCAGTATCTACTGTGTTATCCAAGGATTTTTATTAGGCTTTGTCCTACTGCCTATATGATCCTCTGTGGCCTCCACTACTCTATGTCACAGAATTACCGATCCTTTTTCTACTGCATTTGCTTTCCTCCGTTGCAGACAATCCTTGCCTAATGCTCCATCTAAAACTCTCAACTACTTCTGGTTCCTTCAGTTTGTCCTTGTTCCATCTCCTTAATTTTCTCCCTTTTTGCAGTCTCTTAAGTTTTAATCTAGAATTCAAAACCAATAAGTTATGGTCAGAATTTATATCTGACCCTGGTTTCTAAGACTTTGCCTTACCATAATAAAGTCAATCTGCTACCTCCCAGTGTCTCGTCCATGTATATAACGATCTTTTATGTTGAATAAACCAATTGTTTATGATAATTAAATTTTGCTCTGCACAAAGTTTTACCAGGCGATCTACCTTCCATTCCTTTTCCCCAGTCCATATTCACCTACAACATTTGCTTCTCTTCTCTTTGCTACTACCGATTTCAAGTCCCCTACCACAATTAAGTTTTCTTCTCCTTTAACGGTCTGAATGATTTGTTTTATCTCCTCATACATTTCTTCGGTCTTCTCATCATCGGAGAGCTAGTTGCCATATAAACTTGTATTAATGTGGTCGGTGTTGGTTTCGTGTCTATCTTTGCAACGATGATGCGTTCCTTACGTTGTTCACAGTAATTTTCTTCTTATTAGTCCTACTCCTGCATTACAAACAACTGATTTTGTATTTATAACCCAGAACTCATCTGACCAAAAATCTTGTTCATTCTGCCACCGAATTTCACTAATCCTCACTATATCTAACTTTAACATATCCATTTATCTTTCCAATTTTCTAACTTACCTACCCGATTGAGGGATAGAACATTCCACGCTCCAATCCGTAGAATACCTGTTTTGTTTTTCTTGATAACACCATCCTCCTGAGTAGTCCCATCAGGAGATCAGAATTGGGGGGCTATTTTACTTCTCTCATTAATCATCATATATTCATACAGTAGAGTTGCATGTCCCCAGGAAAATTAAAGGCTGCAGTTTCCCCTTGCTTTCAGCCGTAAAGCCATGTTAGCTGATGTTTCAAGGCCAGTTCAGCCAATCATCCAGACTGTTGCCCCAGTAACTACTGAAAAGACTGCTGCCCCTTTTCAAGAACCACACATTTGTCTGGCCTTTCCACTCCACTGTGGTTGCACCTATAGTACTGCTATCTGTATCGTTGAGGCACGCAAACCATCCACTTCGGCAATATCTGTGGCTTACAACTAAATTCTTCTTCACTATTTACAGTGGTCGGTACTTCGAAGGCGTTACGG
This sequence comes from Locusta migratoria, assembly GCA_026315105.1. NCBI lineage: Eukaryota > Metazoa > Arthropoda > Insecta > Orthoptera > Acrididae > Locusta > Locusta migratoria. Next base: position 470,046,883 of record CM048747.1, read on the forward strand.
AAGTCCGTTGGAGCAGCCCGAGAGATTCCTCCGCACGGCGTCGAATGGTCTTCGGTTACTTCTTTCGTAGCGGGTTTCCTCATCAAAAAAATGTTCAAATATTTGTATAGTATATGGGACTTAACTACGAGGTCATCAGTCCCTAAACTTACAAACTACTTATGAACTACTTACGAACTAGGACGGCACAAATATCCATGCCCGTTTCCTCTTCTTTGGAGTCTTCCACGAGGCTATAGTTTGCTTGGTGGATTCGAAACTGACGGACGAGTCTCGTGGCTGGTCCCTAAAATGCGATCGGCCAATCGCGGGCCGGCATAGGAGTACTACATTGCGACCTCTGTAATAGGAGATGCTAATTATGCTCAATAATTTACAGTCGTGGGTTTGTCGCGGTTTAAGCGTTTCAAGTCCCGTCTAGCTTGAGTTCATGGCGTGTTGCCAGCTTGTTAGGGGTAAGCTGACAGCAGAAAAATAAATAAACTGATCCAGGGGAACAATCCCATGTGTCAAAGCGCATCTGTCGGGCAGACCTACAATAAATTTAAAAAATAATAAATAATAAATAAATAAATAAAAGTAAAATAAATAATAATAATAATAATAACCTGAGGGGAAAGAGGCCTGTGAACTCAGCGGCACAAGGACTCGTAACACTTGTTTGAGACCCGCTTGTCAGCAGTGGCGGTTCAGCGGTGGTAAGTAGCGCGTCTGTAGGCCTCCCTCGGCTGAGGAGGCGAGCGCGGGCAGTGGCAGCCAGCAGCCAGCAGCCAGCAGTCGGCTGTGGGCGGCTGTCAGCGCGCGCGATTAGCCGGTTATGCACGTGTTGTTGAGCAGCGGGGAAACAATTACAGCGGGCCCGGCCGCCTTAAAGCCGCACCGCCGCCCCCGCCAGCCGCTTCCACGGCCCCCGCCGCCCCCGCCGCCCCCGCACCGTATTGATTGCGGCGCTGCCGGCCGGCCGGCCCGGCAGTTTATTCTTCCACTTAACTCGGACGTGCCCTGCGTCCGGCTATTAGTCGGCGCTCTTCTTCAGACTCACCCTCAGGAGGACACCCCCGTCCACCCCCACCGCCGACCCCCTCCCCCGGCCCTTCCGTAAACCTCCACACGCAGCGCCACGGCTACGCGTGGACCGTGCCCTGCTTCCAGGAGAGGGTAAACGCTGCCGTTTGGACGCCTGTCCGACACAAACTTTGGCAGCATACAATACTCTGCGTCAGAGGGAGCGGCAACATCCTAAATCCATGCGTAGGCTTTCGCGGCCCTTGACGCTGTCCGTACAACTCTTCTGGACAGTTACTTTCCGTATCCATTCAAACACAATTTTTCCAATAATTTCCAACTAGTATCGCTTTAACACTCAATACTGAACTTCTAAAAACACTAGACAGCAATTATTAGGGTCGAAGGGCATGAAAGGGTCGCAGTGGTTGGCGAGGGAGTAAGGCAACAACATTCAAATGTTTGCAGAGCTTAAAGGACTTAACTACGGGGTCATCAGTCCGTAAACTTACAAAGTACTTATGAACTATTTCTACTAAAGACGGCAGAAAAGTTCATGCCCGACAGGAGGATTCGAACCCCCGACTGGGAACGGCCTCGCGTATCGTAGCGTAGAACGCTCGGACGCTCCGCCGCGGCGGAGTAAGACAGGTTTGTAGCCTTTCCCCAATGTTCTGTGAAGAAATGTAAGGAGACATTTAGATAGGGAATTAAAGTCTATGGAGAGGGAATAAAAACCCTGCGGTTTACTGACGACATAAAAATTCCCTCAGAGACAGCAAAGAACCTAAAAGAACATTAAACGGACTGGACAGTGTCTTGAAAGGATCGTATAAGATGAACATTAACGATTGTTAATTAATTCATAAAATGCAGCAACCAGTTCCTTGCAATAATTTATGTGTGACAATCGATTTCGGGCGTTTTAGTGTCCTTCACCTGGTCTCTATGCAGGCAAACAAGAGCATTTGTATTACAGTAAAGTATATAAAACGCACAGAAGTCGGTTACAGAAATTTGAAATTCTGATTATAAAAGTATTCGACATGAGTGTGAAAGTATATAAAGCTTACACAATGAGAGATGCAGTTTTGAAACAAACAAATTGTAATAAAAGATATGTTTATATAAGGGGTAAACCTTACACCTACATTTTAGTATTGTAGCTTAATATATGTACATGCTACATGCTAGCAGGAAACTGAACGCTAAGTGTACAGATTATGCAAGGAATAACAATAATTAGATGCTAACAAAGTATTTATGGACAAGCCTCGTACTGAAATGGTTGAAATAAGTAATGAAAAAAGCCGTGGAATAAAGAACTAATAATCGATGTAGTTGGCAATAAAGGTGTAAAAGAGGAGCATGTGACTGATTAATCGATCGCTTAACATTCAGTAGTACAAGAAGTACAATGATAAGTGGCGCCATAGGCGGAATATTTAAGAACTAGGCGCTAACACGCTTATAGGACGCTTATAATGCCACTATCAGGGCAACTGTCAATGCAAAGAAAGTGACATTGTGTCTATGGCTTCAAATATTAATGGGGATAAACTGAGAAGTGATTCTCGTACAACTACTAAGTTAAGGATGTGGGTTATACAGATTAAGATGCGAGCTCTAATGTGCAAACACTGTGTGGGTTATACAGGTTAAGATGCGTACTCTAATGTGCAAACATGGCACAAGCCTTCTCTTAATAATATTCTTCATTTAGTTGTCCGGGTTAGCTCCGTTTAGTAAAAATGTCCATTTCGAGAATAGTGAGCGGGTATGATTTGGCGTTCACTTGGTTACAGTATGGCGTCCAGCTCAAAGTTTGGCAGCATACAGATCAAACGAGGCGAATCCTTGTTTCCCCTCTGTATTATAACGATCCCAAGTCGATGTGGTGCATAATTCGAGTATTATTACCTAGTAAGAATCTTAATTACTAGACTTCAGATAGATGATCAACTTACCAAGGACAAAGACACAAAATTGTAACCTTCATCGAAATTCATTACTTCTGATAATGATTATGCCTTTTAACTTACTTGGATCATAAGAGGAAAAACGTGTAACGGTCAAAACAATGTACATAGTACTTAACTATATCGTGTGTGATTTCACTTCACACGTGTCCCGACGTGTCCCGACGTACATTAAACTGAGTTTCTGAATTATTTCTATCCGATTATGGCAGCTAGCTGCGTAATCATAAGCATGACTGAACAGGTTGTGTGCTTACGTCGTGGAGGTAGGGGAGATTGTGTCTAGTTGTTACACAGGGAAAGTCGAAACTTAACAATAAAAGTTTAAATATTAAAGCAGTTAACTCTTTTCTCCATAAAACTGCTGCACAGAGTCTCCCTCGTCTTGTTCTTGCCATATCAGTGGTCTGTTGGTAATGAGGCCTAGTGACACAAAATCTGTATTGATTTTGCTGGAGTAATTTGTTTACGCTGTTTCCATTCCTTCTCAGTTCCCAAAAAACACTTTGTAACAGCTGATTGTCAACATTCACGTACGTCCACAAAAAAAATGAAGACTGTTTTCCGCAACTAGACGAAATGGTGTAACATTTCGTCAGTTGTTACAAAGGGAGAGGAATAAGGCTTTACGGCGTTTTTACTTTCTGTTAAGTTAAAAAGGAATGTTTCTGTATACGTAAAAAGGTAAAGCAGTCAACAATCCGAAGATTGGTTTGAACATCACAGTGCTTTACTAGGCATGGTCTTGTTTGGAGGTGGTATGCCGCTGCCTTCCTCCGACCTTCGAACTGACTTACCCAGCCAGTTATAGGGGGACCTACAATTTAACGTGGGTTCCGAACCACGGTGCTACTCGGTATTTTTCATATGAGCAGTACTGCCAGAGGTGAAAGAAGTGGAAAGTGACAGATAAAAACCCTAGGACCTGGCGGGGATCGAACCCGCAACCTTCGGATTTGTAGTCTGGCACTCTACCACTGTGCAACCGAGGCGCACCGTCCGTAAACGTATAATGTGTAATTATAAAACGAATACTGGTAGACTCTCTACGCTATAAGGCGGTTACTCTGAATAGTTTGTAGAGCTTATGGGACTCAACTAAGGGGTCATCAGTCCCTAAACTTACAAACTACTTATACTAAAGATGGCGCAGATATCCATGCCCGAGGAGGGGGGGGGGATTCGAACCCCCGACCGCAGCGGCTGTGCGGACCGTGACTGATACGCCGCAGACCGCTCGGCCACTGCGGCCGACTAAGGTTACTGTGAAGGAGATCTGAGCGGCTTATCTTAGCAACGAAAAGTGGCCCAAAATTACAGTACAAATTTTGTAACATTGCAGTGGTTTTGGAAGCGAACAGAATGAATTAAGAGAGTAGGCTCCCATTTTGCATTTTTACCGTCACACATGGAGGAATTGTGAATTATTTCTGTAATGTAAAGAGAAAGTAGATCAATGTGTGTTATGTAAATGCGCAATGTGTCAAACATGAGCACATGGCAATTTTTTTATTTGTAAAAACTGCAAGTATGATAACGAAATTGATATCTCTTCATCAGAATAAGGATACCTTCATAAATATTTTATATCTCAATGTTAGTTTCGTGTTCAAGTTTTATGATTTGTTACAATCTAAACTTGAATATTTTGGATTAAACTTCTTGATTGCATATTATGGATTAAAATTCTTGATTAAATAAATTTCTTTTGCAGAACCAAAATGATATTGAGTTTTAATATAATGTAACAACTAACCCGTTAAGTCAACTACGTGCCACATACTCGGCTGAGTTGTTTCAACAAGTAAGTTAGCAAAAAGTTTAATGTAGGTTATAACAACTTGCAATCACATCTGGGACAGTTTCTTTTATGAGGACTAAATGGTGTGCTAACGTCACGTCCTTGTTCCATGGGCATACGTGTTTTTGTGAGCTCCTCCATAGGCGGAGATTACTGAGACGCGTAAAGAAGCAATGGTTGAATAGCGTGAGCAGTTTTCATACAACGATATCGGCAGGGACAGCCCAAATGTTCAAATGTTCCTTGGGACCAAACTACGTTGGTCATTACTCCCTTGTCTTACAAACCACATAATCTAAATTAAACTAACCTAATGATAACACACACGTCCGTGCCCAAACTAGGATTCGAACCTCCAACGCGGGGGGCCGTGCGAAAGGGACAGCACAATCTCACTGTAGAAAGATATACTCTGAAAAATTTCTTTTTACCAAAGGAAGTTAGAATTTAATAACCCGTCAATATCTCAGTGATTAGCGAGGAAACACTAGTTCATTTGAATAAGGAGGAAAGAGAGGCTTGTTGAGTATCTTCTGAAAGAATCACTTTGGATTTTCTTAGTAGCGACGGTAGATGAATATTGGAGAAATAAGTCAGAATGTACGAGGAGCGTTTTTTAAATATTTTCCGCTTGAATAGAAGTACACAACGAAAGGTTATTTCAAAAAAGTAAATTTCCATTCAAAAAGTACAAACTTCCTTTTTGACATATTTTCCAAGTTTGTTCAAAGACTTATCATGCCTCACCACCAGTTTTAAAATACCCTCTTCATATTATCTTGCCGCCTGTTCCGATAACCAAGAGCTCACTGGCAAAGCACTGATCTCGACACGTCAGGAAATTCGTATGAAAGACCTGTTGTGGTGAAGCTACTGTTCTCATAAATCCTCACTTTAGCTGAAACCTCCAAATCGTCTGTAATCGAAGATGGACGACCGGAGCAGTGCTCATCATGGACGTTGTCACAGTCATCTTTGAATTCTCGATCTCACTTAAGCACTTTGCTTTCACTCATAACTGTATCACCGTACACTTTGCAAACCTGTCGATGAATTTCTGCAATAGACAGGTTCCTTGGTGACAAAAACCATATAATGTAGTGAATCTCACACGCGATGGGGGAGTAGATAGTTTTAAACATTTTGAAAGCACAGAATAGAACCATATAGGTTAGCTACATAATTGAAATTGAGCACTGTTGTTCCCGAGGTATGCCGGTTATTGACGGACACGCTCGTTACGGTATGTGCGCGAATTACTAGTGTCTACAACAAACTGAAATTACCTAAAAAAAGCGCCTCGTACTTACAGAATCTATTGCCCGCTGCTGCCATGTCATTGCACTATTGCTCTCGATAGCTTACCGGTACTAGTGTCCTGAGGTACAGAACCTATAGTTCTAAAAGATGAATGAAAATAAATGGAAAAATAAGTTGAAGCCGAAAGTCTAGTATTAATATGTAACTTTTAATATGCGTGGCTTCTCAGAAATTCTTTTGTCGTCAAGACATTCCCCGTAAGCCTGTCAGAAAGCTTTGGTATGATTAAGTGAAGTTGGCGTCTTTTCCGCCCGGTTCCCTTCCCATTTGTCTGATCGCGTAACACGCGTACCGCAATTTTCCGAGACATCGCCAAAATAAATCCTCTCTCCTTGACAGAAACGGCCAATTTTAAAGTGAAATTCGAGTCTTAGTAATGCTCGGGTATAAAATAAAAGAGCAGAAGTGAATAACCTAATCCCTAGACATTAAAGACATTGCCGTGTCATTTCCAAGGGAAGTTAATTTCTTTTTACGCTGCGAGAGGGAGGGAGCTGCCTCTAAAGTGGGGTCGGGCAACTTCTTTATACGTTTTTAAAGTTGCGTCGCCGTGAATACGAATGTCGGGCTCAAAGACGGGATTATTATCTCGGCCTCCCCTCATAATTAGATCAAGTGCGCCGTGACGTTCGCTAACGCAGGCACGGCGCAGGCAGTCACAAGGGCGTATCTGTTGTCTCGATCCTGTCCTCGTCTGTCCCTCGCCCTTCTACTATAAACCTTGCATCCACATTGCATCGCCGTTTCAATTACCAGCCTGTCGAAAGCGTTCTGTGTTTGCGTTCAGATATTTGAAAGTAACCAGACAGTGACCTTTGATGATGGAACACTGCCGGCCGCGGTGACCGAGGGGACTGAGGCGCTCCAGTCACGGTCTACACGGCCACTACGGTTGGGGGCTCGAATCCCCCTTGTGCCGTCCTTATTGTTAGTTAGTTCATAAGTAGTTTGTAAGTTTAGGGACTGATGACCCCGTAGTTACGTCCCATAAGCTATACAAGCATTTGAACATTTTTGATGCAACACTCAGTTCTTTAAATGTAATACATCAAAAGTATAGCCTATAACATTTCCCAGAAATCAAAGGAAGATCACAACTCTTTCTGCCGACTGTATTTTGAATTCTATTCTAACAGACGCTAGTAGTTTCAGCGTTACGTTAGATAATCTTGGGTTGTCTGTGTAAAACAAAACAACATTGACAATGGCAACAACATAACGGAATGTAAGGGGTTTTATAAAAATTGAACAGGACATCTTCACACAATGCAGTTAAAATATTTGACTGATGAAAATTTCTACAAGTGTAACAGCAATGGCAATTATCTATCGAGAAGTTCATTGAGAGAGCAACTATGACTTCTTTAGATATAAAGTCCGTGTATTTGTGTATGTGTACGTATTCCGTACAAATCTACAGTTTTTTTCTAATCTTTACGAAATTTAAGAATCACATACAACACACTGGTCACGAAATATGACATCATAAACAATGAGATGCGCGATGAACTGCTGCATCAAACGACTATGTGTCACATTTCCTCTCAAACTACTAACTCCATTTAAACTAAATTTGGTACACATACTACTTACCGTGAGGTACCAATGCTGTCGCGGTAAGAACCACATACACACGTGATACAGGAGAAAAGACGTCATAAACTATAGGAGTCGCAAGAAACTGCCACATAATATGACGAGACTTTATTCATATACTGTAAGAGAATGAGAGTACTTAGCAACTTGCAACAAACTTCAAAGACAATTTCATACTTTTATTATATTTTCTCGCTGACAACCACAATAAAATGATGAAAGCGAAAACGGTTCTCGTTTACAACTCTTCCGCTTGTCATGGACTAAAACTACGGCATTTATATAACGTTACAATTTGTAATTTTTACACTACAAATTGTATATACAGTAAATTTTACAGACAGTATACACACATATAGCTGAATGTATCTTCGAAATTGTATCGCAGTACGACACGTAGTTTATGAGATTTGAGTATGTAAACAGTAACATTCATGGAAAACCGTCCCATCACGCAGCAAGTTGTCATCTATTATTTATTTACTACTAATTGTATTCGAAACAGATTTTACAAACATACAGCAGTTATACAAATGAATATATACCTTCAAATTATACAGTTGTACAACATATAACTCAATAAACATGAGATCGTGCGAATTTTATATGCCATTTGTACTTCGATTACTATCATTCTTCATTTGGATACTGCACTTATAAGTTTGTACATTATGCAAGATAGCTTTATTTTTTATATATTCTCCGATAAATATAACATGTTTATAGAAAAAAGGAGTACTAACTCAAGGCAGGAATAAATAAATAAATACCCAGGCAACACCGGGTTTTCAGCTAGTACTATATAACTACGAAGTCAGGAACAAAATCTGTATGTAAAATATAAATTTTGAAGTTGCCGATCGAGGAAAAAATTATGTTTCAATAGCAAATAACTACAGTGTTATATATTAACAAATTGTTAGAATCTAAAACTAATGTCACAGCCCGTAATATAATTGTAGTAGGGCTTAATCATGATAGGGGTCCGTCCAAAACTTTGATACACATAGGTAAAAATAAAGTTCTAATAAAATGTCAGTTTGATTTTCAGAAAGGCTTTTCAACAGAAAAAGCTATATATACTTTCACCAATGAAATATTAAATCCTATGAATAACCGGACATCACCCGTTAGGATTTTTTTGTGATCCCTCCAAGGCTTTTGATTGTGTAAATCATGGAATTCTTCTAGATAAACTCAGGTATTATGGTATGACTGGGACATTGTACGAATGGTTTAAATCATAAGTAACAGAAAGAGTGCAAAAATTCGACATTAATAGCTATTATAATATGAAAAACACAGCTGATTCCTCAAACTGGGAAGGAATCAAAAATGGGGTGCCACATGGTTCGGTCTTGGGCCCTTTGCTGTTCTTAATATGTATTAATGATTTGCCACTCTATATTGATGAAGATGCAAGGCTGGTTCTTTTTGCTGATAATACAAGTATAGTTATCACACCTGACACACAAGAACTAACTGATGAAATTGTAAACGACGTCTTTCAGAAAATCGTTAAGTGGTTCTCAGCAAACGGACTATCATTAAATTCTGATAAAACACAGTACAAACAGTTCCACACAGTAAATGGAATGACACCATCAATAAATATAGACTTCGGTCAGAAATCTGTAGCAAAGGTAGAATATTGAAACCTTTTAGGTGCAAGCATTGATGAGGGGTTGAACTGTAAAAAAAAATTGAAGATCTGTTCAAACGTTTGAGTTCAGCAACTTATGCTATTAGGGTAATTGCAAATTTTTGTGATGTACGTCTCAGTACATTAGCTTACTATTCTTATTTTCATTCTCTGCTTTCGTATGGCATCATTTTCTGGGGTAATTCATCATTGAGTAAAAAGTATTCATTGCGCAAAAGCGTGTGATCAGAATAATTGCCGGAGCCCATTCAAGATCATCCTGCAGACACTTATTTAAAGAGCTAGGGGTCTTCACAGTAGCTTATCACTTATGAAATTTGTTATTACCAATCCCACCGAATTCAAAATCAATAGCAGTGTACATAACTTACAACACTAGGAGAAAGAATGATCTTCAGTATTCAAGGTTAAATCTAGCTTTGGCACAGAAATGGGTGATTTATGCTGCCAAAAAAGTCTTTGGTCACTTACCAAACAGCATCAAAAGCCTGACAGATAGCCAACAAGAATTTGAAATTAAATTAAAAGAATTTCTAATGGCAACTCATTCTACACTATAGATGAATTTTTAGATATAAATTAGTAAATTTGAAAAAAAAATATTTAAAAAAATTGTATCGTATAATATTTAGTACAAAGTAATAATTGGTAAAGACACCTTTCAATAACCGGACACGTTCCACATCATTACGATGTGTCGTATACATGATCAATGGAACAAGTACCAATATAATCTAATACAAGGTCCATTCAATATAATTTTCAATGTACCGCAAAATTTTTGGTAGAATATAAAATTATAGATTTATCACAATGTACTTGCTACAGTAGCTACTTGTACATTGTAAAAAATTGGACGAAGCCCATCGGTGGTTAAATTAGTGAAGAAATTATTCTGAAGAATTTTTTTTTATTTTATTTTATTTTTTTTTTTTTTTATTTAACCTTGGAACATACATTTAATAAGTAGTTTACCACGAAGTTCCAAAGTTTTCCACATACCAGGGAAAATTTTACAGTACGTAATAGAGGAACTCAGACAAGTTCTACATCTTTGTTAAATAAGAAAGCGTACACTCTGTAATACCTTTACAGAGCCAAATACGAGACATTTAACTGACTAGAAAACGACTGAATAGAAAAAGACATGCCCAATAATTTACAACGTGTTTCCTGTTCTGTGCACGAGAAAGCAAACAGAACGAGTACCAAATGGATCAGGAGGAGTTCATGTGATCAGGACTATTATAGTTGAACCATGGCGTCCAGCGATCATCCTCTCGCGCCTTATGTGTTCTTTTCAGGAGTACTGAATTTTGTTTGTGAGTGACTGGTAGGCGGTGCTATGAAGAGAGGGCCGCGATGGCCGAGAGGTCTGCGGCGCGCCAGTCGCGTTCTGCACGGCCACTACGGTCGGCGGTTCGAATCCTCCCTCGGGTATAGATATTTGTGCCGTCTTAGCTAGTTGATAAGTAGTTTGTAAGCTTAGGGAATGGTGACCCCGTAGTTAAGTCCCATAAGCTCCACAAACATTTGATTTTTTTTTTATTATTATTTTTTTTTTTTTTTTTTTTTTTTTTTTTTTTTTTTAAAGAGAGGGCACAACGTCGGCGAGTGGCAGTAGAGCGGACGGTTGCAGTGCAGAACGGCACGGCCTGAGGAGCGTCACCGGCGCGCTGTGTGCTGCTAGTTGCGCGGGACCGCCTGAGTGTGACGGAACTGGCTTCGCTGCTGTCCGATAAACAGGCCGTGGCTGGAGGTGGGCCGAACGTTGCCTGTGTGTGGCCGTGGACCGTTTCTGGTGGCATCCGCGCATCCGTCGTGCTGAAGTTTCGCTGTGTCCGTCTGGAAGTCGCTGTCGCATTGTGAGGTGCCACGCTCGTACATTTATGACCCTCTAGTGTGCCCCTGAGCTATGTGTTGTGACATTTTCCACTTTTGACTTGCTGTTTGACTTGCGCTGTGCCTCTCATACTGTGGTACTGGCTGAATTGTGCCATAGTGCGTTTTTCTGTGATCAATTACCTTGCGACTGTTTGTGTTTTGTTTGTAAAAAGATAAGGAAGAAAAGGTTGCTTGTATAACACTTACTAACCAGACGTTTGTTTGAGCCATTTCGGTAAGGTTAGTGATTTGGTTGTTTACAAATAGCCATTGATCGCGTATGCGACTGGTATGTTATTTAATGCTGTCCAAGCTTTCACCAAGGAGAGTTAACAATTTTTTTTTTTCTGAGGAACTTATGTTAAGCGAATGCCGTTTCTTGCGTTATTGCTAATGTGTGTTTTCTTATACTAGTTTAGTGCTATCCACATAAGTTCTAAACTCTCTTTAGCAATTTTGGTTTGGTCAATTCACTCACTTATTCTATGTCATAACTGTTTTCCAGATTGTCCAAGAATATGTGGATTAATACTTCTCTCGTCTGTTGTAGAATAACCCGGCATTATTTCATCTGATGAAATGTTGTAACGTATTTCCCCAATTACTTTGCGGGACGTTAGGAGCAAAGCAGTTGCAGTGTTGCGTTGCCTGGATTGGCTGTGAAATTACGTTTGCAAGTGAGCTCTGATGATTTTGTTGATTAAGTTTTTAAGTTACTTGGCTTTTACTTTCACTCTGACCACTTGTATGCTCTTATTTGGTTTAGCGAAGGTAGGCCTTATTTTTATTTAAATAAAATATAAGAAAGGGAATGAGGAAAAACCTATTGAAGTATTATTTTGCCCTGATTTAAGATGTATGTAAAGGTTTCCTGCAATGTGCTTGCCAGTATTTGGGCTGGTTTAATGTGGACTGTCCTTTCATTTCAATATTTTGGTTTTAATCACTAAATGTGTGTTGCCTGTAAGGTATTCAGCATAAATGTGATGACTTCATTTCACCCTTGCCATTGTTACATTTTCTAGTCGAGGAACTTGTAAGAAATTAATGCTACTCATGTGTGGGTAATGTGTTTAGATTGTAAGGTTTAATTCTGAGTATTGAAATTTTGAGTGGATATGTGAATGTTGAGAATTTGTAATCTGAAGTTAGAATTGAAACTACTTTAACTAAATTATATCTGTTATTAACAGTGTGTGATTGTATAAATAATTTGCAAATATAACTGTTATCCTACACATTCACAATGGGCTCAATTCTTCCAACTCAGCAGCTTCTGTGTCCTGCTACCACTTTTCAAAACTTGAAGTATGCCAGCGCTTTGTTGGTCAGGGTTCATTACGTGCTCACTTAAGGACACTAGAACCTTGCGTCAGTTTTCATATTGCTGAAGGAACAAATAATTGTTAGAAAAAAAGAAATGCACTGGCAACTCAAGGTGATGCTTTTATAAAAGGCGGACGGAAAGGAAGACAGTAACATACTAACAGGTTAGTGCATCTAGTTACTCATAGACAGTAGAGAGCAGTGTGAACAAGACATTCGACTTAAGTGTTTTAGTAATAAGTAAATTTTTCTTAACTGCAGGAGTGTAATACAGAGTTTATCTTCAAATAATGAAAAACAGAAAATAATAAAAGAGGAAACAGGCACAGGAAACAGTACTCCGAACTGCTACTGTAACTAGTAAAACGTACACAAATAATCTTCACCAACAGCATCAAATTTGTTCTGTAATTTAAAAATAAAAATACATATGTGTACGTGTATCCACAATTCAATAAATAAAAGCAATCTATAGATTTTTCGGGTCATCCGAGCAGACGAGAAAGTGGCTCGAAATCTATTTTTGGAACTTCTGGCTTAAACCACCGTACTAACCAGACTACCGCCTGGCAAATAGAAACGTTAATAACACTTTCCCTTTAATATATCCTTGATAATTTATCAAGGGGCCCTGTATCACTCATTTATATTTTCCTTAAGGTAACGTCATGGATGTGTCCCTTTACATTAGTATAAGGTAACACATTAACAGCCTGCTACGACAGAAGAGAACATAGAGTTAACGTAAGTTACTTCAGCATTACACAGACGGTGTAGCAAGTGGATCATGGTAGAGATTAATGTAAAAAATTTAGTAGTTATAAAGTAAATAGATAAAGAAGTTCATTGCAGAGTTGGTGGAGAAGAGAACATACGAAAAACAGTGACAATAAGAAGGTACAGGGCGATAGAGCATGTGATGCGACGTGAATAAATAACCTCAATGGTTGTAGAGGGAGCTGTAGGACAAAAAACCGTAGAGGCAACATGGATAGGAAAATAACCATGAGACAATTGAAGAAACTGGAAGAGAGTGCTACTGTGAAATGAAAAGGTTAAAGCAGGGCAGAAATTCATGGCGGGCACAGTTCAACCAAACTAATGAGTGGCGGAGTGAAACTGTGATATGCAATATTATGTTGTGACTGAGGGACAAACTACTGACGAAGAATTTTCAAGAATTCGTGTTCTTCCCTTCCATTTCATACTTACTACAGTGCAGGAGAAAACATTAACACATTTTCAGAGAGTTTCCCACTTCAGTGAAGATTTATTGTTGAAACGGTGATTATGGAATACATAAAATGATTACAATTGCAGAGTAATAGGTCATGTTGTACTGAACTATCAAGTGTCGATACGCGATGAAAAACCCATATTATAACTTGGTGTAGCTCCCCACAGACAGCAAAGCAGGCGCCGAATCTGCCATCCGTTCCATCAGACAAATGGTGATTATTGTCTTCGTACACCTTACAACACTGCCTGATCATTTGTGTAGATCTGGAAGAGTTATAGGTTTAACAAGTAGCACGTGTCATTTGCTTGCCATCATATACCACGCGTTCTCCAGTGGAGAGATGGAGTTTATGCTGCACGTCTAACAGACCTCGTTGAGATTCCTGCAGATTTCTGCGCACTGTGTGGGTAACCATTAACTTCTGGAAAACACATTACCTTCTTGTTGCAAGAATGAGAAAAGAAGGAGTTTTGTAGCATTCTACCGGTACCCAAAACTTGTCAGCGTTTCCTCCATAAACACCACTGGTGAACGAGGGCTGTAGATCTATGTTGTTCGCCCGAACGACTATCAGTGGCGTGCAGACACAATCTGAAGATGACGGCACACTGTTACATCTTCCAAATGAACCACTGCGGCACCAGTCGAATCGTCAAACGTTGATTCTATGCTATGCGTGGAAGATGATCTAGAAGTACTAGTGGATGTAGTCTCACTGCTTTAAACAGTTGACAAGGGTTCGTATTGACACTTCTAGGGTCAAAAACCCTCTTATCTCTTTCAAATGTATTATCTGTGTTGTGATTGCGGTACGGTCTGACACTGCTGCTCTTACGATGATCTTGGCTGGCGTCGCTGATAGCACACGTTGTTTCATTCCGAGCAAATGGATTCTCCCGTTCCACATGACCGGCGTTTGCACATTCGAGAGAAAAGCAGCTACTTGTGAGCGATCGGTCTAACGTCACGATGTTTTCCAAACAGGAGCAACGGAGTTAGATAAATACTGAATGTGCCAGCGGTCGTTCAGCATCACAGTGTCATCAAGAATTCCAAGATGCGTGTGGGGTATCGGAATTGCCGTACCGGACAGTGGCATATTGAGTACGACTGTGATGGTGTTATCCTAATGCATTACTTCCTCCACGGCAGCCCGACAATGCACAATATTAGTGTTCGTTTTTGTTGCATCACCTGCGGCCATCTTAGAGAAAGAAGCGGCAACACTTTATGCGCAACTCACCAATCGCTTTATACGACAATGCGTGGGCGCATACAGCGTAAACTGTGGCTGCTCTGTCCGATCAATAGGACTGGGAATTACTGCACCATCCACCATACTCCCCGAAGTCATTGTGACTTTGATCTGATGCCGAAGATGAAAGAACCACTTCGTGGCATTCACTTCAGAGCTGTTCGAGTCCTCCCTGGAGCATGTGTGTGTGTGTGTGTGTGTGTGTGTGTGTGTGTGTGTGTGTGCGTGTTTGTCCTTAGGTTAGTTTAACTTAGTTTAAGTAGTTTGTAAGCTACGGACTAATGACCACGCAGTTTGGTCCGATAGATTTACAAACATTTGAACATTCGAACTGTTCCAGATATTTGACAGGCAGTAGATCGCACTATTCGCACCATCAAAATAACAGGCTCTGCTAACAGTATACTATGCCTTCCACATAGCTGGCAACGGGTTCTACACAACGGTGGTGACTTTCTTGAAGGATAGTGATAGGTGCAAACATGTAACTCTGTTGTATCGGTTGTGAGTAAATAGTTGTCACTATTTAAGATCCAACCCTTCCAATTACGCTATATGTTAGCAGGCAATATGGAAAACATTACCAGATCATCCAGCATTTCTTAGGAGGTATCGGCCGTCATCTGTTCAGTATCGACGTCGTCTTTTCACGTACTGAAGTACATTTCTTTATGCGTTAAATATACAAAATCTGTAACGTGAAATGGTTGAGACTCTTTCCATTTCCAAAGATGTTCGACCGCAGCCTGACCTGCTGACAAGCTGGTGTTGCAGGGGGTAGGGTTGGGCTCGTTACGGGCGGTGATTAGCGCGCTGGCCTCCTCGGCGGCGTCTAGACTCGCCGGCCAGCCCCGCATGAATATTAATGCGCGGCCGTGTGAGACGCATCGCGCCTCGCAGCCCTGTTTACAGGCGCCTGTTGATTTACATCCCTCCGCCCACACAAAGGCTTCGCTAGTCGGCACAGTTTGCCCACATTATTGTCCGGGTATTAAGGCGATGTTATATGCGTCGAGGTCACAGCTACTACACCGTTCGCCAACCGTATCGCAACACAGTGAATGAAGCATTCAAACCAGGTGAAATTTTCAGCTTGCCCCAGACGAGACGTGATCGTCATGTGCAGCGCAGTCACTCATCACCGACGCAGTATCACCACCTGTAATAGTTTTAACAAGGTCAAGTAATAAATCAATTTCCAAAGACAATTTTGTTCGTATGCATCGAACATATTGAAGAGAAGGAGAGGCATTGAATTAAAATTTGTTCTGCGGCCGGGATTAGAACTCTGTGCCTCCAGCATACTAGGCAGTCGTTTGCATATTCATATCGCAGCACGAGACAGATCCGTGGAATGGTGCATCAAGCAATTCGCCATCCGCGAAGGTGTAGTGGAGAAACTACAAAGTCCGAAGAATACCCGCAGAGTGTGTTGACGACTCGCATCTTGCGGCCTGCGTCGTTCGCCACTAGCAGTTCCACACCAATGCCGGCGTTTGGAGTCCTACAATGCCTGGGAGTCATGTACAGAAGACGAATGGTAGTGCACCATATTCATAAACTCCGATGACCGTCGTGTTCCGATTTAGCGGCGTGAAGGACAGGGGGTAAGTCTCGTAAAAATTACGGAAAGACACGTATGTATAATACCTGGGATCATGAAGGGCGTGGGGGATCACCTCTAGTCGTGCTTCGCAGACATTGACGGTACAGCGGTATCTGTCATTAACCGTAAGTACTTTCTCTTCCTGGTGGCACATAATCTGGAAAAGTGTACTAACAAGATAGGCTTGCCCACGCACAGCATGATGAAGTCATCCAGTGTCTAGCAAGTTCTCGGGATCTCTGCACAACTGAACACTTGTGGGATGGAATCGGAATGGAGCTATGTCCCAGTACCAAGCATTGGATCTGGAGGGCATCTGAAACAACTGTGGGCAACGTTGCTCCAGGAATGAATACGAACCTTGTTTCAATCCATCCTAAACTTACGAGGGCAGGCGTTTTGCAGTATGAGTCGTCATACTGGCTTGTGTCAACGTTCAAACTCTAACTGCGAATTACCTCATCTTTTTCATCCAATATTGTTATCATTGCTAATATGTCACACGGTGTTTCATGAAGTGAAGTTACATTCACTCCAAATTAGGGTTGGGTTGTTTGATTAGGGTAGGGGCACTAAACTATTGAGGTTAACAGTGCCCCGGTGGGGATGGGGAGGAGTGAGGATAGGAAAGGAGGGGAGGGAGAAAGGAAATGCACTCTGGGAAGTAAAGAAGGAAGGATGACTGCATTAGATCGGGGCCCCGTGCTCGCCATGCAGATACTCACGAAAGAACCGTGAGCCGCCTGGGGGATTCCTAATGAATCCTTATGGTTGCTTCACATTTTACTGTCATCCAACTTTCATGACAATCGGTCACGTGGTGTCAAACGTTATTGTAAGTATCTTCCCCCATGCCCCTAATGAAAGATTACAAATGTTTCCATTCAGAGTATAGATCCTCATTTCGCGGTCCTTGTAAATGTCTGTAGCTGTGGAAAAATAACAAATATGTACACAAACAACATTCGTTTAAATTTCTTGACCGATTTTCCCCAGACGCGGGGAAATGGCCGTGCTGTCTAAGCTGTAGGCCCTTTGTCACGGACAGTGAGGCCACTTACAGTCGGAAGTTCGAGACTTTCCTCGACCACGGCTGTTTGTGTTGTTAATGTAAGTAGTCTGTAAGTTTAGGGACCGATGACCTCAGCAATTTGTTCCCTCTTCATAGAAGTTTGCACAGTGATTTCCCGAAAATCTTTGTTCAGTGGTGTAATAAAAATGTGTATGTGTGTGTAATGGAATGTTCATGATATTCAGGGTCAGCTCAATTTGTCTATTACAGTTCGCGTACTTTACAGTTGTTATTGTACGTAAGCAACATTGTGGTACTTGGCGAAGGAAACCTTACTTCGATACATTTTGACCGATCACAACAATGTTATCGCAGATATGTATGTTTGCATGGAGATGATTTTACACACCGAAAGCCACCTCACAGTACATCGTAGACGATATTCCAGTGTAGATACAATCATCGTTTCATCTATCACCGTAAAAAGGGACAGAAAATGTAATCTTCAAATTTTAAAGTTCTTTTACTCCATGAAAAATAGTTGATGATTTTGAAAATGAAAGAGTGTGTGTGGTATGGAAAGGAACGTCTACGTAGCTATATATATAGATAGGTGCATAGAGTGGGAGAAAGGGAGGCACAGGACAAAGAGACAGAGAGAGTTCGTGGGTGGAGTAACAGAGAGAGAGAGAGAGAGAGAGAGAGAGAGACGAGAGATTGGGAGGAGGGGTATGGAGTTCAACGAATAAAAAATTTGGGTAAATAAATATCCGGCAACCTCTGGATATATATAGATGGGCGAATTTATATTTTGTAAAATGTATAATACAATATAGATTTGCAACTAGGTGCATGGAAAACCTTAAACAGAGAAACGTATAGAAAATTAAAATAAATTTCTCTGTATTAACTCAGAATTGGAGAAAATGTGTTACAAAGTAATTCTGAAACACGCATTCTTGTGCCAGGGCTGTGGAATACTTTCATTTGTTACGTTCGACCGGTTTCGGAAATTTCTGCCAGCAGGAAATCAACAAAATATTTTACATCAAAAGGTAACAGGATAACATTTTTACTGAGTACAGCAACGTCAAATTTACAGTAAGTATAGCCACAGTTTCTAAAAGCTGTCCATTTTACATCGTGAGTCAGTATTTCTTCATTGAATCCTTAATTATTATTATTGAGTTAATGATTAAATGAAGGAACACTTACTACACGACGGAAACCTGGCAGTTTTTTCTAGATACGATCACAATATTTACAGTATATTTAACGTTGTTGTACTGATTAAAATGTTATCTTATTGGCTTTGAAGCAAAATATTTTGTTGATTTCCTGTTGATGGCAGCAATTGCCGAAACCAGTCGAACAAAAGAAGTAAAAGTATTTTACACCTCTGCCACACAAATGATGTTTTTTCAAAGTTCATCACGTCTCTGAACTGCCTTCTAAATGCAAAATTGCTAAGTAATTTGTTTTATGATTTTCGCATTTAATTTGTGAAATTTGAAGAATGTGTTATTTGTGAAGATTTTAAATTTTTAGGAAAATATATATTTTTCATTTATTTAACGATTTACTTTCTACTTTCTAGGTGGAATAAGACATTCCAGTCAGGAGATCAAACCAATGTACAATTTGATCAAAGCTAACACTTCGTACGGTGGTTACAGTGGCTCAGGTCACACCTGTGTGAAGAAAATAAAACATCCTTAGCCCATGGATTATATTTTTTGTATATAATTAGTTTTTGCAGACAGCGTCATTATTTAAGTCTATAGTTTCCGTAGTAATGGAAATTTAGAAATTCAATATGAATAATTAATTATAAAAATATGTTTAGGTTCAGGTATTTGAGAATTGCGACATAGTTTCCCAGAAATTAGTTGTACAGTATAAATAAAGACAAACCATATAAGTAAACATGCGACAGTTGGCCTAAATGCCTGTGTCGTAAAGAATTTATGTATTTCTATGTATGCAAGTACTCTATGGCCTACAAGACGGGTAGAGAAATTTTTCATGCAGCTTGAGTAAATCTTTATACTAGTGCAACTGGTGATAATGTGAAGTTTGGTAGCGATAGAATCAAAATATATATTGATTCGAAGAACGTAATGCGAAATATAATACGATAGATAACACTTATTAGTTGGCATGTTCTACAAAATACGATTCAACACGGTGAATACAATGCTTATACAGCCCTCAGCTTTTTTGATGCCTATTTGCATACTAATATTGCAGTCTAACGCAGTCTGACACTTGGAGGGACAGTAACACTCCTAGTGGAGAAACATACAACCGTAGCAACACTGTCAATGCACACTCACGCATCAACCGTCACAGAATCGACGCTAGCGTCAGTACAGCAGTATCAGAAGAATGACATGATACACACGGAGAACTTGATATTTTTAATGTCCTTACTTCAATACTCATCAGTCATTTTATTTAGTGGTGAATTTTTCAATAAGACTAGGGAAAATTATTTGGTAATCTCCCGAATGGGGCACCAAAACATTTGTACGTTTCACCTCGAAATAGGGAAAAGAAACAACTATCTGCTTTCCTGAATATGATCAATAGAATATAATTTCTAAACTCCATTTTAAAACCATCAACTTTTTATTAATTCCTAAGTCAACTAGCTTGGGTCGTATACTATTATCATGGGTAAACTACATAAAAAAGTATTTAATGTACACAATAACAAAGAAAAATATAAAGCAATATTGCATACAATATCATGACTCCTTAAACAGTATTACGAATAATTACAGGGATTAAACCACATTAGAAAAATTCATTAAATGAAACCAAATCTGGCTGAAAACACCCAAATTAAATTTTACTAAGAACCGAAACTGTACTGTAATTAACAATCAAATCAGTAAAGCATGTGTAGCTGTGAAGTATGAAATGTGGATAACAAGTGCACGGTCCTAATTCCATATGTCAAAGACTATTGGAACCTATGCTATCGATATTTGAAAGTTAAACGTAAAGAGTGAAAAATACCTTTGCCTGAACATATTTGTCGACAAGAAAGGTAAACGAAGATACAAACTGAAGTTGTCATATTTTTTGAAATAATTTATGTGTATCAAATAGTTTACAACTTCAGTAGTATGTAGTATACCTGAGATGTATCACAGTTTCCAACATTGAACGCTACCTATATCAATATATTAAGTTACAAAGTGTTATATGGAGAATGATGACCATTTCAGGTTTAAAATTCCGTAATATTGAGGAATAGATAAACTTACCCCCACTGTTGTGCAACTTAAGTTGTATTTATCAGAGCCAGAGTAATACTCCTATATATTAATTGTCAGTATGTACTAGATGGTAAATTTCTGGTCGCAATTATTATAAGAATACTGTAGGATAATAGATGATGAAAGAGGATACAATGTGAATAGTTTACTGTTGGGTAACTATCTCCATTTCTTACAACATTGGAATTTAAACACCTCCTGATTTATGCAATGAAGTATGGAATACTTAGACCTGAGGTTGCATATTACATACAAAACGGACATCAATCAAGGGGACTATCTTATTTAGGAAATATAAAATTTAAGAGAACCTTTTGAACATGACAACTTAAACACACATAAATAGTATGGTATTTTGCAATAACGAAGAATTTCACTTACTTTAGCTTAGGTTCATTATAACAGCATACAACTGGAACACCGTGACACCTGTGATTTAGTTTTATTTAATGCATTTTCCTAATTTCTTTCGATACCCTGGTAAGGGAGAGAAAGGGACAGAATTTAGGTGAAGGCCAACTTACTTTTAACTAAAGCTCTTTCCACGTATCTTTCATCTCTTAAACCCCGCGGTAGTAGTATAGCTCTATTTTCACCAAAAAATATTCAAATGTTTGTAATTCTATAGGACCGAACTAGGTTGGTCATCAGTCCGTAGACTTATAAACTACTTAAACTAACCTAAGGACAAAACACACATCCATGGCAGAGAGAGGATTCGAACCTCTGACTTGGGAGGCCGCGCGTTCCGTAACGTGGCGCTCCAGACCGCTCGGCTCCTCCCGCGCGGCTCCGTTTTAACCCATAGAGGTATTTGACATAACTTCGTTACAATATTTTCTCCGTCCATCCACAATAATGTAAATGGCTACAGTAATTAGTTCTATCCGTGCTAATCCGGAGAAGGTCACTGGTATATTCATCTTTACATAAACGATTTAGTGGAAAATCTATATATCTCTCTTAGGTTATTTACAGATGACGCCGTCATTTACCGTATAGTAAAATCATCTGAAGATCAAAAGCAACTGCAGAACGAACTGAATAAGATATCAGTATGGTGTAAAAATTGGCAATTGACTCTAAATAATGAGAAGCGTGAAGTCGTCCACATGAGTACGAAAAAAATCCGTTAATCTTTGTTTACAAGATAAATCAATCAAAAGTGATGGCCGTAAACTCCACTAAATACCTAGGAATTACTACTACTTTAGACTTAAATTGGAAAGAACACGTAGATAATATCGTGAGAAAGGCGAACCAGAGACTGCGGTTTATTTGCAGAACTACAAATGAAACTGCATACAATACGCTAGGGCGTCCGTTTTTGGAGTATTGCTGCCCAGTGTGTGATCCTTATCAGGTGGGTTTGACGGAGGACATCGAAAGAGTCCAATGAAGGGCAGCACGATTCGTATTGTCACGATACAGGGGAGACAGCGTTACGGAAATAATACAGGATCTGGGATGCCAATCATTACAACGGTGCTTATCGCTGCGGCGTGGGCTACTTACGAAACACCAATCGCCAACATTCTCCTCCGAATTCGAAAATATATTTTTGACTCCCCCTTACATAGGTAGAAATGATAATCAGAATAAAATACGGGAAATCAGAGCTGGAACGGAGAGATACTGGTGTTCTTTCTTTCCGCGCGCTATTCGAGAATGGAATGGAAGATAAATAGTATAATAGTGGTTCAATGAACCCTCTGCTAGGCACTTAAATGTGATTTGCAGAATACCCCACGTAGATGTAGATGTAGATCTACATACATACACCGCAAGGAGGGTACCACAACTAGATACTTGGTTTCATCTTCAACTCCCATACAGAGCGAGGGAAAAATTAATGCTTCTGTTCATCCGTACGGACCTTAATCTCTATGATCTTTTCTTTGTGGTCTTTACGCGAAATTAAGGTTGTCGGCAGTAGAATCGTTCTGCATTCCGCCTCATATTTCGGCTCTGTAAAATTCTTTTAAAGTGTTTCTCGAAAATAACGTCCCCTTCCCTCCAGCGTCTCCCATTTGTGGTCCTAAATCATTTCAGTAACACTCGCGCATTGGTGGAATCTACTACTTACAACTTTGTTTGTCTAGTAATATTTGGGGCGTGCATTTGAACCGCTCTCGTTGGAATGTTCAATGTTTGTAGAGCTTATGGGACTTAATGACGGAATCATCAGTCCCTAAAGTTACAAACTACTTATGAACTAGCTAGTACTAAAGACACCACAATTATCCATGCTGGAGGGGGACTCCAACTCCCGACCGTAGTGCCCGCGCAGAACGTGACTGACGTGCCGTAGATCGCTTGGCCACTGCGGCCGGCAACCGTTCTCGTGTCAGTATGTGTAATGTGGACACTCAGTGAGTAATATGTCGCTGAGTTAGGTGTCAGCAACAGTGCAGAATGAGTGACGGGGTCGGTGGACAACTCGACAGTCGTTGTCCGCGTGCCTTTGTGTCGTCGTGACAAAGCTGGCGGAGACGCGCCGAAAGTGCCCGCCGCGGCCCACGACACTGGGACAAGAGCCGCGGTAAATAGGCGCGGATCCTGAGGAACGGCTTCTCGACTGCGCATGCGCGTGCGTGATTTAGCGCGGGCAATTAGCGCGCAGTGTTTGTCATCTGTTTGTGAAAAGTTGGGGGCTGTGCGGCGCGCGGCTGGCAGGCACGCGACGGCGCGGGGCGGCGCCTGCAGGTGCCCCGGCCAAACTGCCGCCCAGCACGGAAAAAGACCGCACCACGCACATCCCTACTTAATTTTCACCCTCCGTACATGAACTTGATTGTGATTCCAAAATTTTTCCTCCCAACAGTCATAGGTCCTTAATTAATTTTATTTTGTGGAAATAAAATCCGCTACCAGTCACAATTATTGGCGGTTTATTAAAACACTGCTGGTTTCGGGCTTGTGCCCATCCTCAGGTGTTCACATTCAGTGTTGTTGAATACAAGTATCCAGTTCATATTCGTGCATTTCTCATGGATAGTAGTTGAGAACAATGTAGTAATAGTAACATGATGCTAATTTGCACTCCCATGTTTCAGGTTTTTTACAGTACACTTTATAACTGCCACTCCAAACATCGCAATGTTTACCTTTTGGCATATATTATGGTCTTTGACTATAACATATGCCAAAATGTAAACAGTGCGATGTTTGGAGTGGCAGTTATAAAGAGTACTGTGGCGATGTTTGGAGTGACAGTTATAAAGTGTACTGTAAAAAACCTGAAACATGGGAGTGCAAATTAGCATCATGTTACTATTACTACATTGTTCTCAACTAATATCCATGAGAAATGCACGAATATAAACTGGATACTTGTATTCAACAACACTGAATGTAAACACCTGAGGATGGGCACAAGCCCGAAACCGGCAGTGTTTTAATAAACCGCTAATAATTGTGACTAGTAGCGGATTTTATTTCCACAACCTATAAGGAACAGTCACGGAGTTCAACATCCATAATGGATAAAATTCACTGAATTTTATTTTAAATATAATGTCTTGGACATGTTCGAGACGAAAAACCGTCTCAGGATTTTTCAATCCAACGACTTCACATAGCTCCAAACTTAGTTACGGATCTTGCTTCGGAATGTCAGTTAGTTGGCTTGAATTTGAACCCCACCAAAACAAAAGTAATGTCAAACAAATGGGTCCTAGCTGGTGATGTGAAAGTCAACGACAGTCCATTAGTAGAGGTCAGTGAATATATCTACCTTGGCCAGATTATAAACATGAAGGGAGATATAAGGCCCGAAATCTATCGGCGCATCAAGCTTGGCTAGCAAGCATTGGGATGAATTCTACAATATTCAGATAAAAAATGCCGATAAATCTGAAGAAAACAGTGTTTGATCAATGCATTCTTCCTGTGCTGACGTATGGCTGCGAGACATGGACACTGAACTCATTTACAAAAGGGAAACTTAGGACAGCACAGAGAGCCATGGAAAGAGCAATGCTTGGCTATACAAGAAAGTATAGGAAAAGGGCAGATAACATCCAATCTGTGACCAAGCTTAAGGGCATCTTAGAGACCGTAGGCTCCTTGAAATGGCAGTGGGCTGGCCACATTGCGAGAAGGAAAGACAACAGATGGACGATGATAGTACTGAGTGGAGTCCGAGAGAGCACCGAAGGCCTAGAAGAAAACCACCGGACAGATGGGACAATGATATCAGGAAGATCGCTGGTAGCACCTGGCAGAGAACTGCTCAAGACCGTTCCGCTTGGACAAGACTGCTGAAAGCCCACCTAAATCCACGACTCGAAGAGGCCACATCATTAAATGATTGAAATGGCTGATGATGATGATGATTTAAATTGATATTTATATCATCTTAGCTGGAATGTCCATTTCCATAAGGCCATTTCCAAGGTGGTATTCCGCTGCATGGAGAGCCTTGGCAGTAGTGACCATTATGGAACACAGAATAGAAATAAAATTTGTGACATGGATGGAAGTAGTACTTAGACTATTCCGAGGCACCTTTGTCGTTGGAGGTGCGGTGATCTAACTGTAAGACGTCTGCCTAGTAAGCATGGAGGTCCGGGTTCGATTCCCGGCCGCACTAAAAACTTTAATTCATTGCTTCACGTTTATGTTTCATGTCTTGGATTTTATTTTGCTACCGGTTTCCAGACTCCAGTAGTGTTATCTTGAGGCGTAATCAACGAAGTACATCTTGTTATGTATGTTATTAACTGTGCCTGTTTCTCCGGAATTTACATTTCCTGGTTGTCAGTGTGCAAATTACATTGAAATATGGCCTCATTGATGACATATGTACCAAGATGGACGTTATTGGTCTGGCCTAAAGATGACATTAAATAGATAAATACTTGTTCTTTAGATCATATATACGACATTTCGCAATGACGTAGAACGTGTCACTTTAGTAAATGGTATCTATACATGACAATCAATATTTTAAGGATTTTTAAAATAATTTTAAAAGCTTTATGTAAATATTCATCTGAAGTGTAGAAGGAGTTGCTAGTCAGAAATTCCTATAATTTCTTTTTAAGTACGAGTTGGCTATCTGTCAGAGTTTTGATGCTACTTGGTGAGTGACCGAAGACTTTTACGGCAGCATAATTCATCCACCTCCGTGCCAAAGTTAGATATGAATTTGAATAGGGAATGTCACCCTTTCTTCTATTGTTGTAGCTACTGTTATCACTTCTGAAATGGGTTGGATTGTAAATAACGAATTTTATGAGTGAAGCTACAGTGAAGAGCCTTAGATATACAGGGTGAATCACCTAACACTTGCACCGTAAATATTGCGGAAACGGGAAGTGGGATTGATGTGCGGTTTTCACAGACTGATTGGTTTTCAGGAACTGGTATTTTTAGCCAACAAACGGATTGTAATGTTACTTAGAAAGTGTATTTTTTATGCAAACTTAATTTTTTAAATGGAACAATGGTTGCTTCTATCATGCACTGGAACTTTTGAAACCAGCTGTGTACAAAGAATTCTGAATGACATATTTATCGCGTTTACTTTGACAGCTACAACCGTTCAGAATTTCGGGGACGGAGGCTGCGATATCGTAGCCGACTGGCCGAGTGGCTACCCCTGGGGCACGGCCCACTGTCTCATGACCACCAGCCAGTCAATTACGCTGGCGTAGCATCCGCCCCAAAAACTTTGTATGGTTGTAGCTGCCAAAGTAAACGTGGTAAAAATGTCACAGCTGGTGTCACAAATTCCAGTGCACGATAGAAACAAGAATCGTTCCATTTGAAAAATCGCATGTTTGCATAAAAATACACTTTCTAAGTATTTTTACAATGTTTTGATTGGCTAAAAAAACGAGTCCTTGACTACCAATCCATTCTGTGAAAACCGCACATCAATCGCACTTTTCATTTTCGCAATATTTGCTGTGCAAGTGTTAAGTGATTCACCTTGTATATATCTCTTGTGAAAGTACAGTGAAGATTCCTAGATCCTTAAGGGCTTAAGGGGACCACCGTGTGATTCAGGTCGAAAAAACTAGATTTTCGGTTTTCATCATATTTCGATACATTAAGTACTCTGAAAAGGATTTTGTTGACAAGAACACTTTTCTACCACGTGTGTTTATGTGTCACGCCAACTTTTCTGTACTCTCTTTCCTGAATATACTTCAGATCTTCATATCCCCTACATTGCACGTTAGGGACTTTACTCCCGAGTGTGTGTTGGCTATCTTTGGAATGCAACGACGGGTTTCCTTTTTTGCTCTGCTGCTTGTAAAAAAACACGCTTTCAAACACGCGCTTAGTTTTGTTCAAGTGTGATTGCGAGTAGTTATTATTCTTACGTTTGCCGTGCTTGTTTACGTGTGTTTTCTTTTCTGTTATTGAAGTTGACGAAACGTAAAGGCGTTTTCAAGAAACGACTATTTAGAGGTAACAAATTTATAAATCTTTCAGTAGTGGAGGTTATGTCGCCCGACAACGGTGTTTCTAATTGTAATACTTCAACAGGTGCATCATCAAACAAGCTCTCACCATTTCAAGAGAGTTACAACGAATTTACAAGGCGTACAGTAAACATTATTATAAATTTGGGAATGTTATCAGATGTAATTTCTAAATTTGTACTATGTAGACAGTGTGGTCAGTCACAGAGTGTGAAATTTGGTGATAGTTCCAGTGAGCGAAAAAGGCCTAGCAGTTGCTTTGGATTTAATACGCAATAAATGCTCAGCTGTGATTTAATTTACGAGTTCCTTAAAACCAGATGCAAGGGCCCCCTATGAAATCAATACTAGATTAGTTTATGACTTACGATCCATTGGCAAGGGCATGGCTGAGGGGAGATGGACTTACATTAACCACCAAATAAATTTGGAAAACCTACTGCAATATTAGAGAAAGATGTATATGAGGTCAGTGAGGAAAGCATGAAACTGGCTGTTAGGGAAAATGATGGAGGTTCGGATATTGCAGTTGCACTCGATGGAAGTTGGCAGAACAGAGGACAGCTTCTCTGAATGTAGTAGTGACTGCCACCAGTAAAGTGTTAGAAGTGGAGGTAAATATTACAAATGTTGTAAAGTAAATGAAAATAAAGAAGACAACTGTGTGGCTAATTTTAGAGGACCAAGTGATGGTCTGGGAGTTCATGGAGTATAACAAATATTTCATCGCTCCGTAGAAACACGAGGCGTACAGTACATCATGTATTTGGGTAATGGTGACAGTAAATCATAAAACAAAGCTATATTTAGATGCCATTATTAGTAAATTAGAATGTGTAGGCCATGTACAAAAACGTTTGGGAGCAAGGCTGAGAAAATTAACTGTTGATACGAGAGGAAAAATACAGAAAGTGGAAAAATGTTACACGAACATGGTCAGTTAACTAAAACTGAAATAGAAACTTGCAGGCGTACTATGGGTTGGTAATTAGGAGATATAAAGAAAATCTGGAGGCAATGAAGACAGATGTTCGGGCCATATTCTTCCATAAGTCCTCTACTGATGATAAGCCACGTCATGCATTGTGTCCATCAGGAGAAAATTCGTGGTGCAAATACAATAGGTATCAGGCAACCGGAGATTCTTATTCTCAGCAGCATCCTCTTCCTGCTGCTGTTATTACAGCAATTAAACCTATTTTCAGAGACGTGGCTCATCCTGTCCTTCTAAGGAAATGTCTGAATGGGTAGATACAGAACCCAAATGAACGTAAAATATACATCATTTCGAACCGCCTTCCTAGAACTGTATTTGTATGCATGCATACAATGAAACTAGGAGTTCACGATACTTTTACTACATTCTTTTGTGGTAATACTGGAATGTGTTTGGTACTGAAAACGCTGGGAATTAATCCTGGTGAGAACATGATCAATGGGCTGCATTATTGCGATGAAATTAAGATATTTGATGTAGACAGGTCAGCATCTAATATGACCAAGAAAGCAAGACAAACACCCAGGAAGGTGAAAAAGAAGAGGGAAGACCTGATAGAGGCCAAAGAAGGGCTATCATATGCAGCAGGACAGTTTTAATTAACTGCAAATAATTAATTTAAAAAGTTTTTTTGTTTTAATTCAATTTCCTGCAAATAACGTGGTTTTTAGGTTCCTTAAACTTAGATTGAATTAAATGACGACATCTGAGTGTAACAGATTTTTACTTCAAGAGAAAGTACGCACTCTCGCTGCATTCTTTTGCGAAAGAATAATTTCAAAGGATTTAATACAATTCTATAGATTTATTTCGATTCGAAGGTCTTATTAAAATTAGTGTAAAGCGTGTGAGGAACTTTGAACATATTTTCATAAATCTAGGCATTGTGTGTCTAAAACAGCTGTTACTGAATTGTGATTAAACCTGTGCAAACTATTAGACATGATACTTTCTGCAGATAGTGTTACATGATGAGTTTAGGCTTCATGAACAGTCAATATATATGATCTCAGACACATTCCTGTGAATATTTACTAGTGATTTTATTACCCCTCATCCACTACCCGGATTTATTTCGTCAACTACACAGTACTACAAATTGCGCTAACCACTATGCTATTAATTATCTCAAAACTATAAAAACGAACTCTTTTAGACGAAATTAATTCATCACAAATCGACATCCTCGAACCAACTTCATGCTATCCACGTGAAAATAAGCAAATATTAAACACGCCTAAACCAAGAAGATGCATTCAGATCTATAAAATGAAAATTACTGAAGATAGAATGCAATAAAGACTGACTCTGCACGCAAGAAGATACTTATTAATTACAAAATCCTTTAATATTCCCTTTTGATCGGGTTATTCAGTGTGGAGTTGTTAGTTGTAACACAATGAGGGTGTGCAGTTACAATGGGGAGTGAATGCTGGTATGGTCCAGTGCTCTCTTCCGCCTTCTCAGTCTCTCTCACTCTCCCTCTGTCTCTCTCTGTCTGTCTGTCTGTTTCCCTCTTTCTCTCTCCTTTGTCGCTCTTAAACACATCTTTCCATTGGCTTTGCAGTATAGTAATGCAACACGTAAAAGAAAAACTGTGATGGCCATCATTCTTTGTCCTTTCAAATCTCTGATTCCTGTAAGCACGAGAAAACAAAGTTATTTAAATAATGGAGGAAACTCAAAAAACAGTACGATAATTACAGAGTATTTAACCGCGGACCCTACCCATGGAATCATGCTTGTTGTTTTCAAGCTTAATCGGTCATGGAGGCCCGCCGCGTGCGGAATTGCCTTTCTACGCGCGCTGTTTGTCACAAAATCGAATATTAAAGCCTCTAATCGCCGTGTTTACGTATCGGAGTGGCGAGTTTGCACGCAACGGCCGCAACGGCCGTTCTTCTATAGATTTTATTTGCCATTCACTTAACCTTTCAGTGGTTTGCCTCCTAATGGAATTTCAAAAACTCGTTATCGTTACAAAAGGCTGCCGGTGGTAGGCCGTTGGGGGAGAGGCCTCTGGTGGGTGGGGGCGGGTGTGCGTGGGTAGGGGTGGGGGGGAGGCGGGGACGGAACGCGCTAAGTGGAGGTCATTAGCAGCTGGCGGCCGCGTCTGCACGACTTATCGCTGGCGGCGTCTTCCGCACAGTGGATAGGCCGTCTAGCTGTCTGTCAGCGCAGAAAACATACACTAACAGCTACGAAAACAGGATGACTGCAAGTTATTGCGGCATGAAAACTATATCAAAGAACTAGTGAAAGAAAGATCCAGTCTCTGTATTTGTGAATCGCTGCCACAGTTGTCGATTCAAGAGCTACGAAAACAGGATGACTGCAAATTATCGCAAATCCAAGCGGCATGAAAACTATATCAAAGAACTAGTGAAAGAAAGATCCAGTCTCTGTATTTGTGAATCGATGCCACAGTTGCCGATTCAAGAACTGCGAAAACAGGATGACTGCAAATTATCGCAAATCCAACGGCATGAAAACTATATCGAAGAACTAGTGAAAGAAAGATCCAGTCTCTGTGAATCGCTGCCACTGTTGCCGATTCAAGAGATACGAAAACAGGATGACAGCAAGTTATTGCAAATCCAAGCGGAATGAAAACTATATCGAAGAACTAGTGAAATAAAGATCCAGTCTCTGTATTTGTGAATCGTTGCAACAGTTGCCGATTCAAGAGCTACGAAAACAGGATGACTGCAAGTTATCGCAAATCCAAGCGGCATGAAAACTATATCGAAGAACTAGTGAAAGAAAGATCCAGTCTCCGTATTTGTGAATCGCTGCCACAGTTGCCGATTCAAGAGCTACGAAAACAGGATGACCGCAAGTTATTGCAAATTCATGCGGCATGAAAACTATATCGAAGAACTAGGAAACAAAGATCCAGTCTCTATATTTGTGAATCACTGCCACAGTTACCGATTCAAGAGCTACGAAAACAGGATGACTGCAAGTTATCGCAAATCCAAGCGGCATGAAAACTATATCGAAGAACTAGTGAAACAAAGACCCAGTCTCTGTATTTGTGAATCGCTGCCACAGTTGTCGATTCAAGAGCTACGAAAACAGGATGACTGCAAATTATCGCAAATCCAAGCGGCATGAAAACTATATCAAAGAACTAGTGAAAGAAAGATCCAGTCTCTGTATTTGTGAATCGCTGCCACAGTTGCCGATTCAAGAGCTGCGAAAACAGGATGACTGCAAATTATCGCAAATCCAACGGCTTGAAAACTATATCGAAGAACTAGTGAAAGAAAGATCCAGTCTCTGTGAATCGCTGCCACTGTTGCCGATTCAAGAGATACGAAAACAGGATGACAGCAAGTTATTGCAAATCCAAGCGGAATGAAAACTATATCGAAGAACTAGTGAAAGAAAGATCCAGTCTCCGTATTTGTGAATCGCTGCCACAGTTGCCGATTCAAGAGCTACGAAAACAGGATGACCGCAAGTTATTGCAAATTCATGCGGCATGAAAACTATATCGAAGAACTAGGAAACAAAGATCCAGTCTCTATATTTGTGAATCACTGCCACAGTTACCGATTCAAGAGCTACGAAAACAGGATGACTGCAAGTTATCGCAAATCCAAGCGGCATGAAAACTATATCGAAGAACTAGTGAAACAAAGACCCAGTCTCTGTATTTGTGAATCGCTGCCACAGTTGTCGATTCAAGAGCTACGAAAACAGGATGACTGCAAATTATCGCAAATCCAAGCGGCATGAAAACTATATCAAAGAACTAGTGAAAGAAAGATCCAGTCTCTGTATTTGTGAATCGCTGCCACAGTTGCCGATTCAAGAGCTACGAAAACAGGATGACCACACGTTATTGCAAATTCAAGCGGAATGAAAACTATATCGAAGAACTAGGAAACAAAGATCCAGTCTCTGTATTTGTGAATCGCTGCCACAGTTGCCGATTCAAGAGCTACGAAAACAGGATGACCGCAAGTTATTGCAAATCCAAGCGGCATGAAAACTATATCGAAGAACTAGTGAAACAAAGATCCAGTCTTTGTATTTGTGAATCGCTGCCACAGTTGCCGATTAAAGAGCTAACATATGAGTATTTTCAAATATTCCGTAATTATTTTGCACATTAATATTTTAAGACGCTTTAGTAATCAAGAAATTCAGTGGTTGAGTCTTTTGTTAGGCTATTGAATACGAGGAGGTGCGTTGAATTAAAATTTCTTCTATGGCCGTGATTCCAACCTGGTTACCAGGCAGACGCTCACCCCTCCAGCACTCACATCCTTATGCACATCGAGACTGCATGAAGTGTCTCAAAGTACTTCTCTCTCCACATCTTCCTCGATGTTTCCCTGTGTAATACTTATCAATGTTGCCGAGGCTTTCCAATATGGGACTACCAACCCACCAATAAACTTGAAATATTCCGGAGGTAAAATAGTCCCCCATTCGGATCTCCGGGCGGGGACTACTCAGGAGGATGTTGTCATCAGGAAAGATAATACTGGCATTCTACGGATCGGAGCGTGGAATGTTAGATCCCTTAATCGGGTAGGAAAATTAGAAAATTTAAAAAGGGAAATGGATAGCTTAACTGAACAGAATTGATGAGAAAAGGAATTTTTGGCATACCCTGTCCAAAAGAAAGGATCGCTTGGTGGGACACATTATTAGACATCGAGGAATCGTAAAGTTAGCATTGGAGGGAAGTGTGTGGGGTAAAAATCGCAGAGGGAGACCAAGAGACGCGTATAGTAAGCAGATTCAAGTGGATGCGGGTCGCCGTTCGTATGAGGAGATGAAAAGGCTTGCTCAGGATAGAGTAGGGTGGAGAGCTGCATCAAACCAGTCTCCGGACTGAAGACCATAACAACAAACAACAGGGAAGAGAACGGAGATACCAACATCCCTATGTATAATAAAATATTAATTATATCACAATCAGTTTCGGCATATCACTACGCCATCTTCAGTTCCCGACATCGGAGCATAATATCCAGAAGTAGAGATACCAAAACTGGATTCGTGGACTTCTTTCTCTTAGTGGGAACCAAGAACAATAACTGTCTCTTAGTGGGAACCAACAACATTTACAGTTGGTGTTGTTGGTTCCCACCAAGAGACAGAAGTCCATGAACCCAATTTTGGTATCCCTACTTATGGATATTATGCTCCGATGTAAGGACCAGAAGATGGCATAGTAGAATGCCGAAACTGGTTGTAATACAATAAATATTTTATTATACATTCGGCTCTTGGTATCTCAGTTCCTTCAGACTCTTGACCAACCGCTGTTCCGTTTCCACCACCAATGATAGATTCAATATGAATAGGAAAAGTCCTGCTTCGTATCTCAGGCATATGTAATATAATATCAAAAAATAACTTACTTTATTGAGACATATATTGTCTGATATCACTACAGATATTGAAGAAGAGGTTCTGGGTAATACCGGCTGCGACACAATGTTTAATTCAACGCCTCTCCTTCTATTCAGTATCTCCGATTTTATGAGACAATATACGAGGGTTGGAACTTAAATACTGGAAACACTGCTTTGCAGACATTGCCCGATGGAATCATGGGACATGGAGCCGTGCACTGTCGTGTAAAATGATGAATAGGTTGTGCTAAAAATGTTTACGCTTCTTTCGCAAAGCTGGTCGCATGTGATGCTCCAAGAAGGAAAATGTGCGTTGGCGGTCTGCAGTGGAGGATCGTTATGCGTTACGATAACTTGACTCGGTAATCATCATAAATTTCGCCATACTGGAGCTCTGACGCACTTTCGACTTTCGCGGTGCCCCATAATGAGGCTATTTGTTGGATTTGCGTTTCAGATTTGGCTCTATGACGTGGTCCATTTCTCATCCAGTGCTACGCCCGCGGTCCACGCAAGTCGCCGCTCAAGTATCAGAAGTGGCAATAGGTCGCTCCATAGTACTTCGGCCGACGGTTGCGCCCGCAGTCTCTGTACCCCTTTGCCTGCTTCGCACGAGGGCCAATAGGAAAAAGGGGGCTCGCTTAGATATGCCGCCGCAGCACAACAATGACAGACAGTACGGGAGTTGCAGTCAGTACCAGTCAGATTCACGACTTTGACGGTTCCAGGAAGTTCAACAGAAGACCACCATCTACGAGAGCCAGCAGTTACTTAACACAAGCCAGAACATTTCTGTTGCGTAGAAGAACAGTTTATTATTACATTGCAGAACGGTGTAATCGTTAAGAAGATTTTGCACCATCACAAGCACAGCAAAGGTATATATTCATTTCATCTGTAATAAAATTATGTGGACTAATCAATTACTTTAGTTACAGATCCATGTCGAAACTCTTGCTTTTCACGGTCCACGCCCTTCTACTGCTGCATCGTGGAGATATGAAACAGGCGAACAAAGAGGATGTACGAAGTTGGAGATGAACCAATGGAAGATTATAGTGAAGACCCAGAACAGACATTTGTGTGGGTACCAAATTTTTTAAAATAAATTTATTTACTTTTTTACTGAATGTATGTATTTTGCACCTTAATCGTTCCCCTTTATAATAATGTCACTCACATCACCTACAACCTTGCGTCTGAAAGGGATTATATATATATATATATATATATATATATATATATATATATATATATATTGTGTACCTGTGTCTATGTTACCTAAATAATTAAGTTAGGCGTACTCGAACATCAGTAAGTTGTTTAGTGTAACATTTAGTTCGTTATTAAATAACTTTAAACCATGATTTTAACTTATTCGTTCACAATGATTGCTTCTTTTTTACTTACATTAATCTTAATTCTCAAAGTAATGTACGTGTGAACTGCATCCATCAGGCAGCCACAAAACCACTTCACCTCACTGACCTTAAAACAAAAACAAGGGACTGGTACGGCGCGGCACTCTGTGTTTAGTCCGCGGCTTAGTAACGAATTTCGCTACGGGTAAAATATATCATGTTTTAGTGTTATTGCGATGATGCTCGGTTATCCTGTTAGGGAAAACTGAGTGCCGGGCCGGGCCGGCCCTGGTAGCAATTAAACGTGTCATTTATGGGCGGCGCGCTGCTCCCCGTTAAATCTTGGCGGCGCCTTCTAAATGAAAGCGCGCGCCATAAAGCGGCCAGGTATCACTGTCCGAGCGATTTAGAGGCGCGTCGTAAACGCGCTACCGCTACCCGCTACCAGATACCCGCTGCCCCCCTGCCGCAGCAGACGTTATCTCTGGGCAGCGATACAAAGCCTCACCCAGCTGAGGCCTGCGCCAAAATCGTTATAGCGCACACTTCCGAACCCGCTGTTCTGTAACAGGCGCTGCTATGATTATACGCTGAAGAGTCAAGGAAACTGGTACACCTAACTAATATCGCCCACTAGCACGCATAAGTAATGCAACACGACTCGTCATCGACTCGGCTAATGTCTGAAGTAGTGCTGGAGGGAACTGACACTATAGTCCGTATGAATAAAAAGAGCAGATGCTCCAGAGAAGATTCTCGGAGCAAAAGAACCTTCTCTGAGTAATTTCTCAATTTCGTATGAATAAAAACTTAGAAACATATGCTCACAGCAGGAAGTCCATTCTCACTAGTTCCCCTACAGCCGGCCGCGGTGGCAGAGGAGACTGAGGCGCTCCAGTCACGGTCTGCACGGCCACTACGGTCGGGGGTTCGAATCCCCCCTCCGGCATGGATATTTGTGCCGTCCTTAGGATTAGCTAGTTCATAAGTAGTTTGTAAGTTTAGGGACTGATGACCCCGTAGTTAAGTCCCATAGACTTTACAAACATTTGAACATTTATCCCCTCCTACTTGAACAGGTTCTTCGTTTGTCATGCCCGCCACAGAACAGATGATCAATCGTGTGTCTCTTTAAACTAGCCCAATCAGTCAAATTATTCAGTGTACAAATCTATATCTATAAATGTGAATGCCTGTTCGGTGTACGTTTATCACGTCTGAACCACAAGACATAAAGAGCTAAAAATTTGTATTTACTAATTTCTACCTGGGGAAGGCTTTAGGTACAGTTTTATGGCGATCGGATAGCTATTTATACATATTAGTGTGAATGTCTGTTCGGTGTACGCTTATCACGTCCGAACGACAAGACGCAGAGACTTAAATATTTGTACAGTTACTAATTTAAACCCGAGGAAGGTTTTAGGCACGGTCTTACTGCGATCTGATATATATTTAGTAATTTGAAGAGTATAACGCGAAATGTGAAACAATAATTACTCTTTGAAAATTATATTTACTCTTTGAAATTAGTTTTATTGGTTGCATTGTTGCTTGAGGGCTGATAATGATAAAAGGGTGGAGTATATTGGGATGGAAAGTTATCGGTGTATATAAAATCCTACGTGTGTGTGTGTGTGTTAGTATTTCGCTCTGCAGCGAAAAGTACAGAACGCAAACGAATGGTCTTTCTGTAATTGTTGTCCGAAGTCTCCCATTGTACACAATAGCAGTTCCAAGCCGATACCCATAATGGGCTGGAAGATATGGTGGTTGAAAGTCGTCAAATAAAAAAAAAATAATAATAAAAAAAAAAAAAAAAAAACGGACCGAAGGCCAGCGATGACGTTTGCTACTCTATAGCAAGGAGGTTA
The DNA here is from genome assembly GCA_026315105.1 of Locusta migratoria. Lineage (NCBI taxonomy): Eukaryota > Metazoa > Arthropoda > Insecta > Orthoptera > Acrididae > Locusta > Locusta migratoria. The sequence continues at coordinate 470,083,904 of CM048747.1, forward strand.
CATACAAGGAAACGTAATGCCACAGAACATATCTTTGGTCTATGCGTGCTACAATGTATTCAGCTCTTTCTCTGTGAGGATAAGCATACGAATAAGGATGAAATAAGAACAAATAAATAAAGAAGTAGAAAAGAAATTTCTTTTAATAGATCTCTTTAAAAAATCTATATGACGTTTCGCGCATTATGTATCATAATCAAATACACGCGAGCGGAGCCGCGGGTTTAAGCTAGTATAGTATATACATCTACGTTTTCAAGAAGAACTGTGCTATGTTTACGTATTAGTTTTTGTCAGCAGCATATTATTAAAACTAAAAATGCACTTTTTACGAAAATTTATTCTTCTGGCAATGTTACAAAATTTTGGTCATGCGAGAAACTTTGTTATTCATGTTGAGTTAGCATAATTTGCGAACGAAATTTTAATTATGACGCACAATGGTCTGCTTGTTAGCGATAAACCAGGCAAACTTGTTACAAGAAACAGACTGCTATGTATGTAATTAGGCAGTTATAAATTTTACTGTCGTGTATACTTACATCTAACATAACAGAATTTACGATACGAAGGCGGAAAACGCATCTTGAATGGGCCAACCGATTTGTGTAGAATGAACAAGAGCAGTACAAAAATACCTCAGTCTCTTGTATTGCAGCGATATTTATTTTGTGATACAGTCTGTGAAGACCTGGTGTGCACTTTATTTCGAATTAAATTCATAAAGCCTTATTAATAGACTATGTATAAAACATACAATATTATTTTGCACTATTGTTGCTTACAACTGTAAATATGCACTCCAAAAACGGGTAAAACCACGCACCTGAATCGACTAGTATTTCATTTCTACGTCGGTAATGAAACAACTCCACTGACATCACTTTCGTCACTGTATAAAATGCTTGAAGTATCACACTTATGATTGCGAAGGAAGCGGCTAGTCAGAAAAATGTTTTTATTTGTATATACTTTATAGTTCCTCCCGTATTTCTTCTGTTATTATAAACCACAGTAAAAAGAATAATAACTTTAATAGAAGTTACTCAGCACGAAATATGCTCGACAGCTCACTTCAGAAAACGGAGAACGTTCTTCGCTCGTGAAAAACGTCTCTAGTTTTATTCATACGAAATCGGAGAATGTTCTCTGTTGTGAGCAACTTCCCCCAACCCCTCCAACTCACGGTGAGAATAAACTCGGTTGAAGTATATCCTCCGACACGGTTTATTCATACGAACCTTAGTATGTTCTCTGGAAATCGGAGTATAAAGTAGATACTCCGTTTTATTAATACGGCCCCATGCATACTGCAGGTCTGGCCATACCTGTGCGAGAAGATATCTTCTGAACAGCACGGTTGCAAGGCATCTCAGACATACTCGACAAGCTGAGACGTTATTGCCGTATCGCCTCATTGGTCTACCCGCTCTGATTGCCAGTTTTATTATTCATTTGCTCTAGTCGTGACCACTTGAACAAGTACTTGGTCAAAATATTCAAATGTTTGTAGAGTCTATGGGACTTAACTACGGGGTCATCAGTCCCTAAACTTACAAACTACTTATGAACTACATACAACTAAGGACGGCACAAATATCCATGCCCGAGAGGGGATTCAAACCCCCGAACGTAGTGGCCGTGCAGACCGTGACTGGAGCGACTCAGTCCCCTCGGCCACCGCGGCCGGCCAAGTACTTGCATCCATTTTTGGATATTTAGGTGACTTGAGCATTATTCAGTGGTTTACCGGTCATTTGGCCAAGGCAAGGCGTAGAGGTAGAAATGGCAGAGATGTACAGCGATGTCACATTGTATCTATCAAAAAGTTTCGGAATAATCTGAATCTGTAACAGACTTTGAAAGTATACGCTGTACTTGTATCTTTCAACTTTTTGGCATTATTTTCTTCTTACACAAGGAAATCTACTTTTGAACTGTAAGAGGAACCCTTGGATGGAAGTAATCACACAAAAATGTTAACGAATTCTTATTCCAAATAATTGATGTTTGAAGGGAAGGCCTGCCGGACCACTATGAAATAGACGAACAGTCCATTAGAAGAAGGAAACAGCACCTCCTGTACCAGTAAGTGATGGACGGGGTGACAGTTACGGTCCCTCTTCACATTATGCACCATAAAGAAATATATAGTCCTTGTCTTCGCATACACATAACTGTAAAACGTGAAAATTCTTGTTTTCAGACATTTGACATGAAATACAGTAAAATGCAACAATTTTAAAGCCACAGAAACAACGCTGTACGATTTATACTGCAGCACGCAATCGCATTTTTCGTCAACTTAAAAAAAAGGTCAAATTGTTTACATCTAATTTAATTAACTAAAGGGAATATCGTCTCTCTGTTTCTGTATGTGCAAAAGAATGGATTGACTACAATTCATCACCAACACTTTGAATTCTGACAGTGTGTGATGTTTCCTGACCTGGTGAGTGTATGGTGTAGCTTCGTGTAACGTCTATCTGTATACAATCGGACAAGTTAATGGCTCAAATTCAAGTCATATACCATGTGAATCTGTTTTAGTATTGGGTAGTATATATTATCTCAAATAGCAAATAGTGCATTTAAAGTGTGACACTTGTTACACATTTGCTATTCAAAATATCATTCTGGTCTACTACTGGAATTAACATCCTTAATTTTAATTTCTGTTCAGTTTGTCAAACTATGTAAGTTCATATGGCCATACCTATGAGCTATCCTTTCACTATTGTAGTCAATGATTCATTGCACTGTTAATCACCTTTTAGTAAAAAGTCTTGAAATGAAGACAACATAAAACTCAATCTTTACTGATTACTGTCCTTTAACGAAAAAGCCCAGCAATCCTCTTTGAGTACATGAAGCTCTTCCTTACACACAAACATGTACCACATTCTAGTCAGATAACATTACAAATTGGTCGAACCTACCAGTAACAAACTTAGCTGCTCGCCTCTGAACTCCTTCTATGTCTTTCTTTTAACTGATCTGCTACCAGTCCCAAACACTTCAGCAATTTCCAAGACGTGGTCATACAAGCGTTTTATACGCGGTCTCCTTTATAGATGGACTACATCTTCCCAAAATTCTCCCAATAAACCGTAGACAGCTGTCCGCCTTACTCACGCATATTTGAAGGATGCGATGCATCAATCGAACAATGTGGGATTGTTTTTCCTACTCATGCCAACACCTTACATTTTTCTATATTGAGAGTTATCTGTCATTCTTCGCACCAACTAGAAATTTTGTCTAATTAATCCCGTATACTATTACAGTCAATTAAAGACGACACCCTCCCATACATCACAGCATCATCAGAAAATAGCCGCAAATTACAAGTTACTCTGTCCATCAGATCATTTATATATAGAAAATAATAGCGGTCCTATCACACTGCCATGGGTCATGCCTGATGATACATTCGTCTCTAATGAACACTCGCCGTCGAGAACAACGAAATGCCTTCTATTACTTAGGAAGTCTTCCAGCCACTCACAACTCTGTGAACCTATTGAATAAGATCGTATCATCGTTAGCAGTCTGTAGTGTGGCACTTCGACAAACGCCTTTTAGAATTCGAGAAAAACACAATCCGCCTGTTGCCCTTCATCACTGGCTCGCAAGATGTGAGAAAAGGGCAAGCTGAGTTTCACATGAACGATATTTCCTAAACCCGTGCTCATTCATAGAAAGAAGCTTCTCCATCTGAAGGAAATTTCCTATATTCGAGATAAGAATATGTTCCAAAATTCTACAGGAAACTAATGTCAATGATATTGGCCTGTAATTATATGGATCAGTTCTTTTAACTTCCTAATAAACAAGAGTCACCTGCACTTTCTTCCAGTCAGTAGGAACTTTGTGCTGAATTAAAAATTCACGATAAATGCCGCAGAATACTCTTTGTAAAACCGAATTGGTATTCCATCCGCACAGGGAGACTTTCTCGTACTTAGTTCTCTCAGCTGCTTCTCTACACCGGATATACATATTACTTTGTCCTCCATTATTCCCAGTTGGGATCCCCCTTCGCCCCACTATCAGCTTGTCTGGTAATTGGCTGAATAGTACCGCGACTGATTATGGGCTGGATCTCAATCAGCCCGCTCCACTCCTCTGAGTGGAGAATAAAAAGAATAAAGACCTATATACCTATTTCTTTCAAAAATGGCCATAACACTCTAAGGACAAATTTAGAATAATAATAATAATAATAATTACATTCATTACCATTATTTTTCTACGTAAGATAAATACGTACAGTATCACTGCTATATGGAATTTTTATATTTACACCAATCTCCTTGCCTCAGATAAGGATACATCTTTCTGAAAAAAAAAAACAAAAAAAAAACAAAAACAAAAACAAAAAAAAAAAAAAAACCAGCATATTGCCTTTCCAATGACGTTTCTAACAGAAAGAATATTAACCCTTCTGGTATAGCGTTTCATTTGCACCCTGAATCACTATATCTAATTAGACTAATTAATATAGGGATTTTAACCATCATCATTTTAAAACATTTCCATTAATATTAGGGAATGTCTATCCCTAAAATATAAATCTGAAGTTTGGTGATTACACAAAGGTACAAATTGAATTTAGTTCATGCATTGGTACACATAAACTTTGATGTCACTGAAAATATTAGTTGTTTCATTCATTGTCTTTTGTAACATGTTAATATCAGTATTTTAGGATATTACATATATGTCATATCACATAATTTTAACAGTTTCCTCATGAATCTTCTCTGACAACAGTAGGAGTTGTGCCAAGGTCCATCTCGTTATGTAGATACGGAAAATGCGTAGTGACCCGCCAGTTACAGTGAAGGGGGTAACATGTGCAAAGAGCTGGGGTATCACGTAGGTTTGCCACAGCCGCTTGTCTTACAAGAAAGTCATCTCAGTATCAAAAGTAAGCAAACATAAATATCGTTGTAGAAAAAAGCCAGCAATCTGAGCCTTCACGTGGGACGTTACTTCAAAATAGCAGTGTTATTTTCAATGGCTTATTTTTAGAAATTTCACTTTATATGTAACAGTCTTCAGCTTCCACTCACGTAGAGACATCAGCATAAGTCAGATATGTTCTACGAGGGTGAAAACCTGATCAGTCATGGTTCTCGCAGCTTTTCGAGGGGGCCCTTAACTTTACGACAACTATATTCCTGGAGCCGGCAATAACCTCGAGAGAAATTTGAGGGTTTGTGGGCAGGAGGGGGAAGGGAGGCAGGGGAAACCAGAAAGACGGAACTCGTGTGTGATCCGATGCATATGTGATCCCGGCGCAGCCCCTCGCAGATAGAGCAACTGCTCACATCTGTGTTCCCGCATTCGCCGTCCGTGAATTACTATTCCCGCGGCGTTGTCTCGCGTGCGGGACGTCCGCCCCCCACGGCGACCGCCGACGCTCTGCCCATTCCGGGAAATCGCTGCGGTGCTTCAAACTGGCTCGCGGGGAGCGCACCGCGTAGGGGTAGCAATGGCTGTCCATTCAAAGGGGCGTTCGGATTTCATCTCGTCTTCGTCGTTACATTGTTCCTGACGGCGCACGTCGTGAAAATGTTAATGTCGAATTTTCCTGCAGTAGTAACGTGGTCTGGCGTCATAGTTCATCTAATAGGGTAATACGCTCTATGTAGCTATATCTATAGCCAAGCAAACTTAGGTCACTATGGCCGACGGACGGTACCTTTTGTACGCGAGTGACTACTTCCTCCGTCTCGTACGGTTTGCTGGAAATTCGACTGCAGATAAGCCACGGTCTGGGATCAACTCATATCCTATTTGTCTTTTATCGGGATATAAGGGGGTCGTTCGATAAGTACTGCCCCACATTTTTAAAATTTTTTTTTTAATTTTCAGAACATATTTATTGTTAATCTTCTGCTACTTACGCGATTTTGTTTATCTCCGGTACATGCATGCGGACTAAGGATTCGCATTGCGTTTTATACCTGTTTCATGAACAATTCTGACATTATGGCATTATGGTTTCGAAATATAATACATTCGAGTCTGAATAACTTAAATAAGACACTGGATTCGGAAACATAATGTTTGTGAGCATTGATAGTCCACATAAAATATTTTAACTCATAATTTGCGCTTAAACCAATAAGAACATTCACTGTACCCGCTGAAATTCGTGTTCATTCGTATCTTTTCTCTCTGTTTTTTTTTTTTTTTTTTTTTTTTTTTCTTTTTTTTTTTTTTTTCTACTGTAAGCTAACTAAGAGTTATCTTACGCAAATTAGTTCAGTAAATTTTCTGATAACTGTACTTATTGGCCGCATTGTCAGTTCAGACAAATTAATTGTGGTTGTTCCTATTTCTACTGCTCTCATGGTGCACAGATAGGCACCGACCTGTACTAGGCATACAATTTGATTGCAGGAATATCTCGTCGGTCTGTTTTTCTTCCTGTCACCGAAGTTACATCTTCTTAGAGTAAGTTGACTGTGGAGCTGTAGGAATAGCTTTACCCGTTGGTAATCACAAATTTTCTGTGATATGATTCTTGCTGTTCACTGGAGTATTCAGATGATCGACCTTCATTGCCATATAATCATGCAACAATTGTTTGGCACGTTCTTTTAGATATTCTCTTATTGGGATTGATGAATCCGAATGCCACTTGTAAATTCCATATCCATTGATCCTAGCTACAGTTAGACGAGAAAACAATTATAAATGACTATTTTCTGGTAATTTTTGTCACAGAGTATGTACATTTCATGTCTCAACTTTCTCCACACCAGATTTAGTCTAGTTTTAAAATGCTTATAATTTCTGCCTTGCATTTTTGCCGAAGCACTGTGAATACTATCATAATGTAAGGAAGATCTTCTCAGAACAACCTTGTTTCTCTTAGCTTTATACTGAACAAGTGTCATTATTCCTAAATGCAAAAATGCTGGATTTCTCAGGATGGTTGTTTGCTACTGTCAAAAATAGAATAACTTACGAATATTTCTTCGAAACAACTGATGATAGAACTGCACCCAAGAATGCTCGGACGTGGACTGACACTCCACTCGTTATGTTTTCGCTTCTTCAGACAATAACCACTAATCCGATTGCTGCCAGTAATTCATTACAGAAGGAGGGGAAGGTAGGTATTGCAAGTATTGGAAGTATTTAACTAACAATCCCTTGTTGACAGAAAGATAAAACTGCGTGTAACGGAGGGTAAGAGTCTCAGTTTTTTGGCAATACACATCAATATCACGTTCTATGTCCGTACGCAAATGTTGTGGCAGAGCATGTTTTCTCTGCTGATAAAAATCTGTTGTCCTATAGACGTAACCATGCCTTCATTACATGACTGACACTCTCGCTATCTTCAAAGTGTGTTCCCCGCAAAGAATCTTTTAGAGTTCCAGAAAAAAGGTAAAATAAAATAAAAATACATTTAAAAAAATTTAAAAATATTGAAGTTGCAGGGTGCCAGGTCTGTGGGGTGAATGAGGCTATTATGCCGCGACGGAGTTACCGAGCACGTTGAGGCGATTTGCTCCGTTGCGCGAGGCCGTTCCCCTTCCGGGATTCGAATCCCCCTCGACATGAATGTTTGGGTTGTGTTTAGTACAAGGTGTTTATAAGTAGTTTGTATGTTTAGGGACTGATGACCCCGCATTTAAGTCCTATAAGATAAACAAACATTTTTTTTATTTTTTTAAATATTTTTATTTGTATTCATTTATTTATTTATTTTTGACCAATTATGTCTATCCCAATTAGTTAATGTGCTCCCGAGTTTTCAGTTTGTGTGTGGGAGTGCGTTATCCTGTTGGACCAAGATCTTTGTTGATTTCTTCTCCGGTTGAACCCATCGCAAACAGTTGTTGAGTTTATCCAGGCATGAATACAGGCGTCCACAGATTCAGCATGTCTGAAGCAATGGCTGTAACAGGACGTACCGAGAGTGGCAGATTGTGGATCTCTGTTTCTGTGTTTCCTGAGGCTGAAACTTTCATTACTCGTCGCCCAAATGTACACTTATCAGCTACAGCACTGCCACACTCAGTACACAACCGTTTATGGAAGTTTACCACGATTTTTATTTTGCAGACAAGAATAACACACGCTGCTCGTAACGCGAGCAGTACGTAGACGCCAATTTGACGCTGTACTACGGCTCTGCAATTTGCCAGAACGTTCGATAAACACACCAGCGTACAGAGCGAACATCAGGTGTGAAGCACCGGCAAGGACATCGGTCTATGTATATTAATGGTTTAAAAAAATCTGCGCCATTACTTACTGAACGACCCTCGTACAATGAAAGAAACAACATATCGGTTGATTCTTCTAGAAACATACACTTTGAACACCGCTCTCGCATCGTCAAATATTCACATGTTTGTAATACTATGGACCTAATCAGCTGTGGTCATCAGCCTCTAGACTTCAGCACTACTTACACTAATTTATGCTAAGGGCAACACACACCGCCATATCTGAGGGAGGACTCGAACCTACGATGGTGAACAGACGCGCACTTCGCAGCAAGGCGCACTAGAGAGCTCCGCCACTCCCGCGCGGCCCTCGCATCGTCTGCTACTGAAGTCTGTCCATCATCTGATGACGTTTCAAGCAAACTACGTGAAACGGTAACGATGCCTACCGCTCTTCTTCGTATCTTATCTTTCTATCATATCTGCTACGGTACTCACAGTGACGAGCAATATTCAAATTTTGATAAAATTCTTGAATTTCCGTCCTCAAATCGCATTTATTTTCTAGAAAATGACCGGTTTCGGGACAGCTGCCCATCTTCAGATCTGTTAACAAATGTTTAAACTGAATGTAAGCTACTGTTTACAACGTATATTACTCGAATGACGATAGCGGAAACTCCCTGGAGACTCATAAGTCTAGCTTTAATTCAAGCATTGCTCGAACGAGCGTTTCGTGCAGTACCTCTTATGATGATGCAGCACTTATTCTGAGGATGCTTGCAATTGTAAGAAGGAAGGAAGGAAGCATAGGGTTTAACGTCCCGTCAACAGCTTGGTCATTAAAGACGGAGCTAACGCTCGGAATTTTGGGTAAGGATGGGGGAGGAACTCGGCCGCACCCTTTAAAAGGAACCATCCCGGCATTTGCTTGAGGTGATTTAGGGAAATATTGCAGTAGTAACGATACATACGAAGGGTAAATCAGTGTTTAACTACTCGATACCATACGTAAAATCCGTTATATATTTAAAATTCTGTCTGTAAACAAAAGCTTACCACTGTCAATGCTATTGCAGCACTTACGAAAACCATTATCAAAATATAAACAAATAATACAATTACTTGAGACAACATTGTTTCTAAACATAAGGGGAGGCAATGAATTAAAATTTGTACTGTCGCCGGGATTCGAACCAGGGACCTCCTACTTACTAGGTAAGCACTTTATACCACTCAGCCAACACAGCGTTACAACCAAAGCAGCTATATGGACTATTTTAAAGCACGTCACCCTCCACACCACATATATTAATTCTGCCTCATGTTCACTGTGAAATGCGTATCAAATTGCCAGGGCTCTCCTATATTGGAATAGCACCCCAGCAAAGAAAGCGTATAGGAACAATCCCACCTTGTTCCTCAGGCCGAGGTGATATAAATATCAACAAATAATAAAATTCCTTGAGACAACATTTTCTCGTTATATCAAAGGTATTAAACATAAGGAGAGGCATTGAATTAAAGACAGTGCTTGTAGTCGCTTTGGCTACGACGCTGTGTTCGCTAATTTATCTAAAGCGCCTACCTAGTAAGTAGGAGGTCCGGAGTTCGAATCGCGGCCACAGCACAAATTTTAAGTCAGTGCCTCTCCTTATGTTCTAATACATTATAAAAATGATATTTCACAGGCTAATAGTTTTAAAAGTTCACTAACGTATGGAAAGTTAGGGTTTATAATGTTGACTGCGATTTCGGAACTGTCAGTACGGATATTACATATAATGACTCTAAATTCAACACAAAAATTACGTTGATACTTATGTATCACTAAAAACCATATTTCAGACTATAAAGTTTATGAAATTGCTGAGTGGATATGAAGAAGGATAACGAATGCAAATAACGATCGTTCGAAAATAACACAGTATATTTTATTTCATCTTTATTATTATTGACACTTGTGCAGGAAATATTAGCGTGCAGTAATGAATTTGCCACATGCTACTTTGTGTCAATATGTTGTGGTTGGTTTTTTAATGTTGGAAACAGGTGATACGTGAAAAATAGAAATTACATTTCAAGTCCCATATAACATTGTGATGTTTATACCAGAGCTCGTGTTTACAACAATCAGACAAATGTGAATTAGCAGGTACAATGTGTAACTGGAAGACATTCACGACTAAAGCCTTTATTATAAAACAAAGTTATGGATCTACTTTCCAGATGTCAGTACCAAAATTCGTTAATTCGAATCTGACTGGTAACGTACGCCCGTTAACTGTAATATTTTCTGTGATGCACGTGCGTTCCCAAGGCCATGAAAACTGCAGAGACGATGGTCAATTACCATCACCATGCAGTAGTCATGAATCTTCCTTCTCCTATCAACTCCAACACGAACACGACACTACACTATACACGCACCCATTGCAATCACCTACACTTAACACAGATACTTAAGCAAACAGTTCTCACAATTCGCGAAGGAAAGTTGTATGCGGGAGCGAAGGATAGGATCAACCTTTACAATTAGGCGGCTGAAACTGTCCTTCGAGGTCTCCCAGCAATTCATTCCATACACATTCCTTTATTACTTTTCCTACGACCACGATCAATTCTGAAATCCTGTTAAGGTAAGTGCTATAACGTAACTACATGAACATAGAAAGAAAAATGTGTCACAAAACTGCCAAATGATATCACGAAAACACCAATTCTCAAAACAAATCATTCTGCACCCGCAATGACGGAAATAAATGCTGATAAGTCGTATGTGTACTGTTCTGGCACCCAATCATCAGCAACTGCCATACGCCATGTGGCATCCCTGGAGAAATTATTTTTTGTTTTAGAAAAATTTCTTCAAATTGAGTTCTGTAACTTTTCTCTGCTGGGAATTAATTGTATGGAATGCAATACTTCAATTACTGCGACTAATCACTTAAGCGTATGTGCAAAGATCTGTTCCACTTTACACGGTAATATTGTTCGAACGTTCAAAGGAACAAACTTGTATTTAAATTAAATGTTATCCTTTAACACAAACTGTTGTGTAAATAAATATTTGGTGGGTTAGAGTAGACTGCATAATATTATGATCACTGAATATCACATGTTTCTCCTCATAAGAGATTAAATAAAATGTTCACTTGAAGTACACTGGGTAACGTCAGTCTTAGTAGTATGTTTGCGCAAGAGAATCTTAAGAGTTGCACAGCAACATTTTCCGTGCGATTTATCATAGGTCACTAGAGTGCCACATGAAAAAGCTATAAATGTTCCCTCAATAAATGAACCTAAACATAACTCGTTAGCAATAGACAATTGTTACTGTTATATTAAGAAATATTCACTTCAAGTCTGCATGCGACCCTGGACGTACGTACGTGTATATTCTCAGAGTCAACTTCAAGAAAACAAATTAATGTCCTAAAAATAAAATTAATAGTATCTGAACCATTTGTACTAAATCACTCTTGTTGAAAATTCACGGAGGCATGTAGACTCAATGTAGGGAAGTAAAGAATCACCACTGCACACGTAAACCGGCGTTACATAGTTACTTGTGTTCAGTGTTCATATTGCCACACTTTCACATTATTAAAATAGTACTTGGTGCACAGTTGGAACCAAATGTAAAAATTAAGTGACTGGTTCAAGTTAAACTGCAGATTACTAATTTTGTTAAAAAATGTTCAAATGTTTGCAATTCTTATGGGACCAAACTAGCCCCTAGTCTTACAAATTACTTAAACTAAGTTAAACTAACCTAAGGACAAAACGCAAATCCATGCCCGAGGGGGGGATTCGAACCCCTGACGCGGGAGGCTGCGCGATTCGTAACGTGGCGCTCCAGACCACTCGGCTACTCCCGCGCGGCACTGGTTTTGTAGTCTTAGCCAGTGGAAATAAAATACGATAAATTTGAGGAAAGGAAGGTACATAAAATCGTACCTTACAGAAATTCCTTACTGAATTTACATGGCGTGACCAAATGAAATGGTACGAAACGTCCTAATAATCGAAACGGCTGAAAGTTGAATATGCCGTTTTGGGATAAGATACTGTGACATCTAGGGACGTGAAGCATGCGTCGTCACCTGCCCGTAAAACTTCAAAGTTGTGTCCTTAGCAGACAATGTGATTCTCACCGTCTTTTGCGATGACCGAGAACGCTTCTCTCTGCCAGTGAAATTTAATGTACTGACGATGCGATCCGATGCCCAGAAGAATTTAAATGTTCGATGATAAACGGCCGCGGAAGCCTTCAAGTGGGAGCAGCTTGAACATCCACCATACGGCACTGGCTTGTCTGCCTGTGAGTTCCAACTGTATGTGCAGAACACAGAAGAGCACTGGCTTTTGTCACAGCCACAGAAATTCTGTGAAAATTGATTCCTTCGGCTCTTTAAACAGTTGGTCTGTTCTTTTGATATTCCAAAGAACCGAACAACCTGCACGACGGGCAAAACGATCCCGTAATATCAGTCGAAATGAACACGAGCTCTATTACAGCAATCTGGTAGCCTAACTACGACCGCGAGTAAATGTGAATAATGGTGAACGGACATTACGATAGTTGATAGTATCTTTCATATTAGTTACACCGTATCATGGTGTCAGTAGTATGTAACTCCATTTGATTTAGAAAATTTTGACAAACTTCATAGGTTGTGGGTGCAGTCTCTTTCATTACTACGACAGGAATATTTCATTTTCCACCATGATATTTGTCACACGCACACACACACACACACACACACACACACACACACACACAAGAAGGATTCTGTGGTGTCGCACAAGTACAAAGTGCGCGCCACTTACTTTCGCCGCGCGCCGCCATGCACGCACGGCGCGGCGTTCTCACGACGACAGCCACGAGCGCCCTCTGCGACAACGCCGCTCGTGGCCACCACTGAAGGACATCGTTCACTTCGGACTGAGATAGCAACGACTTAGGACCTTCGTAATCAGATAGGCACCAGTGAAGACTTTGCTATTGTACAGGCACTAGGCAGGCCTCTAACAACTATGTATCAACATTCTGCAGTACTATGTAAAAGTTAAGTATTGTTACATTCTGTGCAATATATATCTTTTTCTAATTTACTCTAGTGTTTGTAGTTTCTGGCTGCTCCCCTCCGTACCTGCACCGGCGTGCTGTCTTTGTTACTGTGTCGGTCTCGTTCCACTCGGCCACCGACACCTACGACGAGGCTGGGACACAAAAGCGGCGACGAAGTCGGGACACAAAAGTGGCGACGAGGAGTGATAGAACCTTGGACCAGCCCGCTTGCAGCAGCCAGACAGCAGCAGTCGGAGCACGCAAAAATTGCTCCCGCCCACCCACCCTTATTATAATAATTTTGGGGGAACATTTTCAGTTACGTGTTTGTGGACTTTTTTGTTGCAGAGCGAGCCCTCCTTTCATATTGCATTTGTTTTGCTATAATTTACTTGTATGCGCGGCGCCTAATCGGTCAGCATGGCCACTACCCCGAACCCGAACTTAATGGAAATTATTCAGTTACAGACGGCGCAAATCACCCAGCTCCTCCAAGCTGTGGCCGAGCTCACAGCGCAAGCAGCTAACCAACAACAACAACAACAGCCGCCGCTTCAGCAGCCCACACCTGCCGCCGCAACGCTTCCTACGTTCCGCCAGTACAACGAACGTGAGGAAGAATGGAGTGACTATTTCGCGCAGTTTCAAGAACTCGTTGCGGCTCATCAAATTACAGGTCAGACTGTTAAGCATCTTTTATTGTCCGTGGTGGGCCCCAAAACTTTTGTGTTACTGCAGAAACTGTTCCCGCAAGCATCTCCTCGTGATGTAGACTTTGAACAAATAGTAGAGGCACTGAATGCTCATTATGAGAGAAAAGTTCTTGTAGCCGCTGCACGATACCGATTTTTCAGACTTAAAAAATTACCGCAGCAGTCACACCAAGAGTGGATTACGGAATTGAAGGGCTTAACCCACCAATGTAAATTTACTTGCTCTTGTGGACTTTCTTATAGTGACGTTATGTTGCGAGATGCGATTACGCAGAACATTCAGGACCCCAGAATTAGAGCAGCAATTCTGAAACAATCTGACCCTTCATTAGACAGTGTACTGCAGCTTATAGAAGCGCATGATACTTTTGACTTAGCAGATGTAGAAATGCAAAGCCACAGTGTAAATTCAGTGCGCCGCAACGGACGCTTTCCTAGCCGTAGTTCTCAGTATAGCACTAGTGATTCTTATTTTTCTACCGGCCGTGCTGAACAGACAGTGAACAGTAGCCAGAGTAAAAGTGCGACGCAAAGGTCGCCCCGTAGTGTTAGACACAGTAATTTGAATAACGGGCGCCAACGCTCATTTCAGAAAAATGTTCGTAAGTCTTGCCCCCAGTGTGTGTCTCGCCACAAGCGTGCTCATTGCCCAAGTCGCAACGCAACCTGTTTTCAATGTGGCAAATCGGGACATGTGCAGTCTGTGTGTATGCAAATTAAAAACTCGAACAGTAACGTTAGAAACAGTGCTTCGCATAGTGCGAGAGCAGTGCATACAGTCAATGTCATACACGCTGTAACCTTGAACAGTGCTTTGCTTGGTTCTCAATTGCAAGAAAGTAGTTGTGCGCCTCCTGCAAAACTATATAGTGCACCACGTAGCAAGCGCCGACGAGCGCGTAAAACAGTGCAACGGAAAAGGGTTCGGGACAAGCAACATGACTATGAACAGTGCATTCCAGTAGTGAAAATAGTGCCTTCTGCAACTGCTCCTTGTAATAGTGCCCAGTCCTGTGTCGCTAGTGACAGTAGACATCAAGTAGCTACTCAAAAGTGTAGTGCAGTAGCCTCGCATTGCGCGGACGCCGATCCGGCGGTAGTGTCATTTAGTGACAGTGTGGTTAATCCGCTGTGTGCCGAGTATGCGCCGCTTCCTACCGCACGCAACCCGCGCAAGCGCAGTAAACAAACCGTAGCAGACGTTGCCCACATTCGCGCACCTGTCGAGCGCCGAAAGCAAAAACTTTTTGTGAATCTTTCCATTGACAATAAGACTGTGCAATTTCAGCTCGACACTGGTTCCGCTGTTACCTTAATTAATAAAGATACTTATGAACTTCTGGGTTCGCCAAAATTGTCGCCGTCACAGCAAGTGTTAACAGCTTATACAGGTGAAAATATTCCCGAGCTAGGAACATGTAGCCTGCCCACCTCCTTTCAAGGTGTAACAAAAACAGTTGCTTTTGTAGTTCTTCAGGCCAAATCTACACAGAACATTTTTGGATTAGATGCTTTTGACTTGTTTGGTTTATCAATTCAAAGAGATGTGCTTCAAATTTCGTCAATAGTGCCTCAGGATAAAATCAATGCATTGTGTGACAAATATAGTGACTTGTTTTCGCCGGAACTAGGTTGTGCAAAAGACTTCGTGGCACATGTAACTTTAAAAGAATCTGCAGTTCCAAAATTTCGTAAAGCTAGACCAGTGCCTATCGCCTTGCGTGATACAGTTGCCGAAGAACTTAAACGTTGGCAAGACAGGGGGGTGATTTCTCCTGTTTCTGCGAGTCAGTGGGCCTCGCCTATAGTAATTATACCCAAGCCGTCAGGAAAACTTCGTCTCTGTGCGGACTTCAAATCAACAGTGAACAGTCAAACAATTGTAGACACTTATCCCCTGCCCAGACCTGACGAACTAATGGACAAATTAGGACAGTCTCGTTTCTTTTCTAAGATTGATTTAGCAGAGGCATACTTCCACTTGATGACGAGTCAAAAAAGTTTTTCGTCATTAATACTCACATGGGCCTTTTTCAATTTCAACGCCTACCCTTTGGCAGTTCTTCCGCCCCCGCTATTTTTCAGCACTTTTTGGAACAGCTGACAGTTTCTGTACCATGTTGTTCGAACTATTTAGATGATATTGTGGTATCCGGAGGTACAGTTGAAGAACATTTAGCAAACCTGGAGTGCCTTTTCAAAGTTTTGACTGCAGCAGGTCTACGTTGCAATAAAGCAAAGTGTTCGTTTTTTCAAACTGAAATAGAATACCTAGGCCATGTGATTAATGCCCAAGGAATCCATCCTTTACAGTCACATCTTCGAGCAATCAAAGACTTGCCTCCTCCTAAGAATGTGCATGAATTGCAAGCAGTAATGGGAAAGCTTAACTATTATTTCAGGTTTATTTCCAATGCCTCTCAGATTGCAGCTCCACTGCATCACTTACGTAGGAAGAATGTTCCTTTTGTATGGTCTAAAGATTGTCAGGTTGCCTTTGACAAACTAAAGTCAGCACTACTCAGTGATGCATGTTTGATTCCCTTTGACCCACAGAAGCCTGTAGTGTTAGCAGTTGACGCCTCGTCGTACGGTCTGGGTGTTGTTCTGTCGCATCGTATTGGATGTCACGATCGTCCTATTGCTTTTGCATCCAAGCTACTGACGCCGACGCAACAGAATTACAGTCAGATAGAAAAGGAGGCCTTAGCAATCATTTACGGCGTCACAAAGTTTCATCATTATCTCTATGGCAGAAAATTCTATTTGTTGACTGACCACAAGCCTCTCACGTCGTTGTTCTCACCCACAAAGCCAATTCCGCCACGTACGGCACAAAAGCTTCAGAGATGGTCCTTGATATTGTCAAATTATCAGTATGAGATTTTGTACCGACCTACCACTAAACATGCCAACGCGGACACACTTTCCCGACTTCCGGTTGGCCAGGATGTATCATTTGATTCTTCAGAAATGGCATGTTGTCAGATAGACTCCAGAGATGCTTCCGCTGTCGCAGACTTTCCTTTGAACTCTCGTCGGGTTGCACAGGAAACAGCTGCGGATGCAGACCTAAGTGTGGTAGCACGTTTTGTTCGCTCAGGGTGGCCTGCCAGAGCCAAAGACATTGATCGGCCTCTGGTTCGACGTTATTTTGCACAACGTCATGCATTATCTTTAAGTCAGGGTGTACTGTTGTTGCATACCGACAACGACCAAGCAAGAGTGATTGTTCCTCGTTCCCTGCAACGAGAAGTGTTACGCCTCCTGCATCAAGGACATTGGGGCATTGTTAGGACAAAGCAACTGGCCAGACGTCATTGTACCTGGGTTGGTATGGACGCTCAGATAGAGAGCATGACATCACAGTGTACAGTTTGTGCGGAGCATCAGGCGGCTCCTCCGCAACGTTTCTCAGATTGGCCACGCCCCAAGGGACCATGGCAACGTATACACATTGACTTTGCCGGACCTTTCTGGAATACGCGCTGGTTAATTGTTGTAGACGCTTTCAGCAAGTTTCCTTTTGTGATTGCCATGAACTCAACGACAGCTTCTAGTACAATCAGTGCCTTAACATCAGTGTTTTGCTTCGAAGGCTTGCCTGAAACTATCGTCAGTGACAATGGACCTCAGTTTGTTAGTGCGGAATTTCAACAGTTTTGTCGTGTGAATGGTATTCAGCATATTACCACTGCACCTTTTCACCTTCAGTCCAATGGTGAAGCAGAACGTTTCGTTCGAACATTCAAGTCTCACATGGAGAAGATGAAAGGTCAGCACTCCAGGCAGCAAGCTCTTCAAATTTTCCTGTCTACGTATCGGTGCATGCCACGTGACGGCCCGTCTCCTGCCGAGCTGCTACACGGCCGCCGTCACCGCACTCTCCTTCACCTGCTGCAGCCTCCCACGCACCGAGTCGGTTCGTATGGCGCTACGCGTTTTCAGGTTTCTACGCCGGTGCTGTACAGGGTGTTTGCTGGAAACAAGAAGAAATGGATGCCGGGCATCATTCAGCGCGTGCTCGGGCGCCATATGTTTGTTGTACGTTCTTCCACAGGGTCGGAGCTGCGGCGCCACGCAAACCAATTGCGCCTGCACAGGCCGCGCGATCCTGTCTCCAGTTTCTTGATTCCAGACCCAGTTCACCGCCAGGGAGCACAAACACATCGTTCGTCCCCGGACTACGAGATCCCTATGGACGTCGACGTACTGCCGACGCAGTCGCCGCCGCAGCTGTCGCCGCCGCAGATGACAGCGTCTCCGAGAGGGACTCCGGGACCATGCGGGCCCCCCGAGCTTGGGCCACGCACCTCAGAAGAAGATGACCTGCTCCCTCTGGGCGGGGGCGGGCGCCCTTCCCCAGGTTTCGGCGGGTTCCCTGGAGGATCTCAAGGCAGATGCCGGGGCGCGGACGGCGTCTCGATCCCGGCCTCAGCTACGACGCCCGTCCCACCAGTAACGCCCCCGCCCAGGCCCTCCTCCCAGTGCCGTCGCCGTGGCCCTCAGCCCTACGCCACGACGGCGCGGCGGTTTGGGGGGGAGGGGTGTGGTGTCGCACAAGTACAAAGTGCGCGCCACTTACTTTCGCCGCGCGCCGCCATGCACGCACGGCGCGGCGTTCTCACGACGACAGCCACGAGCGCCCTCTGCGACAACGCCGCTCGTGGCCACCACTGAAGGACATCGGTCACTTCGGACTGAGATAGCAACGACTTAGGACCTTCGTAATCAGATAGGCACCAGTGAAGACTTTGCTATTGTACAGGCACTAGGCAGGCCTCTAACAACTATGTATCAACATTCTGCAGTACTATGTAAAAGTTAAGTATTGTTACATTCTGTGCAATATATATCTTTTTCTAATTTACTCTAGTGTTTGTAGTTTCTGGCTGCTCCCCTCCGTACCTGCACCGGCGTGCTGTCTTTGTTACTGTGTCGGTCTCGTTCCACTCGGCCACCGACACCTACGACGAGGCTGGGACACAAAAGCGGCGACGAAGTCGGGACACAAAAGATTCTGTACTCCATGACGGAGGTTACTTTACGGTACACTTCCGTGTCATTTAATCGATCTCCATGAAAGTTGACAATCTTTTGTGATGCACATGGTTTATATACTGTTGAAGCTACCATATGGTAATTACCAGATAGTGAACTTGCAAGAAAAGTCGACATCGTTTGATCGATTACCTTGACAGTGGGCTGTAAGATACTTAAATTTTTTCACATGTATTTTGAGGAATATAAATATTTACATAGAGAGTAGGAGGAGCAGAAAATTAACGGAGGGTATGTAGAAGTAATAATTCCAGAAAAGGTAGGGGAGAGGTTTGACAGAAAGAAGGGGTGATTGACAGAAGGGAGGAAGCGATTGTAGATAGGAGTTAGAGGTTAAAAGGCATGGATGGGCAGGAGGAGACAGATACTTTTTTTTGGGGGGGGGGGGGGGGTCAGGAGGTAGTAGAACTGAAAGAGTGAAGGAGGTGATGGGTTAACGGATGGTTTAAATTGATAGGTAATGCAGGAAAAGTAACTGTAAATTACAGGTAGCACCTGTTATATCAGAGGAGAGGAGTAGGATGTTGACAGAAGCAGCAAATAAATGAGATACTGAAATGGTGTTCTTAGATGAAAATACTGTCTACGGTGAATATTGCACATACTGTAAAGGATGCATCACAAGCTGAAGAGTGCCTAAACTTCCAGAATGACCAGACTGTCTTCACTGCCTGTGAGCCGTCGTTGGCGGGTCACCCTGAGGAGCTGTGAAGATGAGGCACCTGGAAGTGGTCTCCAGGACGACGGGATGCCAGATAAGCCCCAGCAGCCGTGCCGAGTTATTTGACGGCGGCTGAATCGAAAAGCAGGGGGGTTGGGGAGGTGGAAGGGAGTGGGGGTCTCTAGATAAGCGTAGGTGACGGCGCGCAGAACAATAGCTCGCAACCAATAACCAGCCAGCTCCGCACCGCACCGCGCCAGATAGTATGAAATTTTATGAACTCGCCCCGATCTCCCCGCCGGCAAAATTCGCCAACAGGCTATAAAACAAAATAGCAACGGAGTGGGGGGAAGAGTCGACAGCGGAAGACGTTCCGAGCAGGGTGGGAGGAGTGGGGTTGGGGTTGGGGAGGGGGAACGGAGAACAAAAGGGAGAGGGGAGGACGGAGGGTTGGGGTGGGGGGTTGGATACAAGGAGATACAGACCGGCGCGGCGCCAGGCATGTGCGGCGTATGGCGTCGTCAAAGCGGAAACGCCGACCGCTTCCCGTCGACCGTGAACATCTCTGGCGGGCACGTGGGCCGCCGGCATTGATTTACGAATCCCGAACAGCAATAACTCAGCTGGCTCAAGTTCTCCCCCTCTCAGTTATCTGTGTTTACATTCATCATGTTTGTATACTGTATATGTGCAAACACACTTATATAATAATAGTACAAGCGAGAACTCAGCGTCTCCTAGGTATATATTTATTCCAGTCTTAAGTTAGTCTTCCTCTCCATCCCTTTTGTCTTTCTCTCCACCTTCTCTTTCCCTCTCATTCTTTACCCATAACCTCCTCTCCCTCCCTCCATCTCTCTGTTCATATTCTGCTAACCTATCCACTCTCTGTTCAACTCCTCCTTCCTCTTTCTCTGTCAATCACCTCATCTTCTGCAATAATTCAGCTGGCTCAAGTTCTCCCCCTCTCAGTTATCTGTGTTTACATTCATCATGTTTGTATACTGTATATGTGCAAACACACTTATATAATAATAGTACAAGCGAAAACTCAGCGTCTCCCAGGTATATATTTATTCCAGTCTTAAGTTAGTCTTCCTCTCCATCCCCTTTGTCTTTCTGTCCACCTTCTATTTCCCTCTCTTTCTTTGCCCATCTCCTCCTCTCCCTCCCTCCATCTCTCTGTTCATATTCTGCTAACCCTTCCACTCTCTGCTCAAGTCCTCCTTTCTCTTTCTCTGTCAATTACCTCATCTTCTGTGTTCATCTCCTCCTCCACCTCCTCAGTCCATTGCTTCCTCCATCTGTTAAAAAATTTATATGTTAAATTTCACTGTGATCAGTGAAGTTGTTTCTAAGTATATCTCACGGTACCCTCTGACATGCACCGTATGACCTGTAGATGTTTACGTTTCTCTATTTTCATGGTTAAGGGTAAAGAATTTCGTGAAGATCTGTGTAAAACCCTTGATATTGTCGAAGTTAATAGGTAAAGTTCTCTGCTATACACCACACAAAATATTACGTAAATAGTGTCTTTACTCTTGTTTTGGAGATTAACTGTGCAAAATTTTATCGCAATCATATTAATGGTACAGTAGCCCATAAAATACGAACAAACATGATGAGGAAATTCCCAGAATGTTCAAATGTCTGTAAATCTATCGGACCAAACTGCGTGGTCATCAGTCCGTAGCTTAAAACTACTTAAACATAGGTAAACTAACCTACGAACAAACATACACACCCATGACCCAGGGAGGACTCGAACCTCCATGGCGAGCAACCGCACGCTCTGCAGCGAGGCGCTTTAGAACGCTCGGACACTGCACCGCGGCAGGAAATTTCCCTCGCGTCGCGTCTCAGTGTTTATGAAGTCATACCTCATAAACTGAAATTAGTACAAAGAAATAATTTTGTTGTTACATTCATTGGCGTAAATAATACTATCTGCAAAATATGTTTCGGATGCTTGAAGTAACAAAGAAGTAATAAAGTTAAGTCATTAATCAAGCGGCAGTTCTTTACTCATCTCATTGTTCATGACGTCATACGTACAGTGACATAATTATGCCCATAATCATCACGAAAGAGCAAGCAGTAAGTGTCATGTACAGTATGCCTGAGCACAAAATACGAACAAAAAGACAAACAAGCAAATATTAATTTCTATACTTTAGATATTGTTGATTTGGTGACCCACAGCTTCAAAATGTCTAAAGAATGGAAACGTGTTCCGTATTAGGTTTGATTGTAATTTGTATTGGTTTCTTAATCAAATCAAATGTTTGTATAGTCTATGGGACTTAACTACGGGGTCATCAGTCCCTAAACTTACAAACTATTTATGAACTACTTACGAACTAGGACGGCACAAATATTCATTTCCGAGGAGGGATTCGAACCCCCGACCGTAGTGGCCGTTCAGACCGTGACTGGAGCGCCTTAGTCCCCTCGGCCACCGCGGCTGGCATTGTATTGGTAAGTTGGATCCTAATTTCGATACAATGACGTTGGTATGTAGCGCAAAATATATTCACTGCATTGGTTATCGGTATCTAGACTTAGAAACTACTTGAAGTAACTTATGTTAAGAACAACACACACACACCCACACCCACCCACCCACCCACCCACACACACACACACACACACACACACACGCATATGTCCGAGGGAGGAATCGAACCTCCGACGGGCAACGGCCGTCCCATCCGCAGCAAGGCACTTTAGATCGCACGGCTATTCTGCCGCAGTAGCGTGGAAGGAATTGGATGGATTTCAACATTTGTAACGTAACAGAGTTTCATCGAGGAACCTGTAGTAAGCATTTTCCAATTGAGTCCTCAATAAGTTTCGAGAGTATGTGTAAGACAGGGGAGTTACTGTGCTTTCAAATTTGACGTGCTGTTTTCGTTGTTTAGATCTGTTTTGTTTATCAAGAGAAATCAGTTACGTATTTTGATAATTTATTTGGTGTAAATCTCTCAACTGACGTCATTTCTCTTTCTTTGAATCCAGATACATCTCGTAAAAACATTGATAATTTGAAAGGAGTGCCAAGTTCCTCTTACCATATCGCTTGCACCCCTTCTTTCACGTTCATTGTTCGCCAAATTTATCTACATTGGTCATATAAGAATAAACTCACTTGTTACATTTTGTATGAGCAGTGAAATAAGTCCTTGAAGCTTCATTCACCACTATATATGGCTGTTGATTGGATCTGTCATCTTGCAAAATTATTTCACTGGACTTATACATTGGACTTTTTATATATTTGTCAACGTGTCCAAAACGTTCATTAAGATTTAATGAAATAAGAGGTGGAAAACAAATGATCGGTACTGATCTATAAATATATGTATATATGATGCATTGTTTACATGCAGTGTCACTCATATCTTCACGTAGCGGCTTCATACCAATTTTTGGCAATATATTTGTAGTTTATTCAAGACATCAGTCGTTAGTTGTTGGCATCTTAAGTCGTGGGTTCGTCTTCTTTAATGTATTATGTATTGCGCTACTGCATGTTAACTGGGCTAGAAAAACATAATTCATGTAGTAGTTCGTCAATTGTCTCATTTGCAGGTGAGTGAAGTTGGGTTCCCACTGGAGCAGTGTAGAGTGCATGGGGTCAAACATTTAGCTGTCTTAATAACAGGCAGCCTCCTAGCGGTGGTCCGATTTCGATTACAGAAGGAAGGAAGAGGACGGCGTTTATTGAATCGTGTTATTGGTATTTATGGGAAAGGTTTCACGCCCTTGTGCAGGGGAAAGAGATTTATGGGGCATGCTGTGTTTGGGGAACCTGGTCACGTTACCCATCTGTCCAAGCGGTTCCGGACCAAGGAGACAGGTTTAGGTGGCGAGAACTTGAGACGTCAACTTCCCGTTTACTCACCACAAGACAATACAGACGAATCGATACCGTTTATTGTTTCCTAACACACGCAAGATATCTGAATCAGAAAACCAGGAATTCGTTTGACCATTAAATTAGTAAATGTGCATCGAAAGCAAAAAATGGAAGAACGAGTGGGAATATGGTACTAAAGATTTCTTGGACTATATAGAAATAAATAATGTTTGTGATCACGATGAAGTATCGAAAGGCGTCACTCAAATTAATTTCATATATTTGTGCGAAGCGATACTTCGCTTCGTCGAGATATTTGAATGATGAGAACATTTCCACCAATAAGCTGCAATATGAAACATACTTTTTTCAACAAGTAGTTTCAATTACGTCGTTTTCACGTATCACTATATAACCAGCTACAGCAAGTAGTTGTAGTATCCGACGCCATTCACGGTCAACGGCCATTATATCAGCAGGTGAGTGAATTCCTCTCTGTGTTTCACGGAAAGTGTTAAGGACTGCCATCTAACTCACAAAAGAAAATCTCAATCTTACCCCATGAGATTTAGTGGTGAATAAGCAGTCAGAAATTGAACACATTAAAAAATAGCAACCGGAAGAATGTCTACGAAACAGTGAGTAAAGAAGCAAAATAGAAAGAACGAACGTTCTAAGTTGGAAACATGTTCAAATGTTTGTAATTCTATCGGACCAAACTGCGTGGTCATCAGTCCGTAGCTTAGAAACTACTTAAACTAAACTAACCTAAGGACAACACACACCCAAGCCCCAGGGAGGACTCGAACCTCCACGGGGAGCAACCGCGCGCTCCGCAGCGAGACGCTTTAGACCGCTCGGCTATTGGAAACATGCAACATGCAGTCAACTGAAATAGCCGGCGCGGCGTGGTAGTGTGGTCAGGGGTTTGGAGTGCGAAATGGGAGATCTATGTTCACTTATATCTGATATATATGTATATTTTTTTCCACAAAATATTGAATTGTCCATCCGGTCACTGAGGCGTCTTTCCACGGTGTTCAACTTGGTTTCTGTATGGTGGTGTATCGTTGGTATGGAACAACGTGTGCAAAGAAAAGACACGTAATTTCTACACATGTACCATATGGTGTAATACAAGGACCGAAATTTGTTTTCTACTTATTCAAATGCCATTTGTGTGAGAGGAGAATGCGGCATCACTCCTGCTCTAACTATCCGTCACATTTACTTGAGACTAATGTTTTATAATCAGTTTATAGTGTCACAATTGCAAAATCTAAAAGAAGATAACAGTCTTGTGAATGACCTGATTCATAATGTAGTATAAAAGAAGTAACGATCGCAATGAAGGTTAGAACCCGGATGTTCCGCATCATAGTCGAACACCTTGACCACAAACGCACGATGCAAAGGTTCTTTCTTTTTTTTTTAAATTTATATTTACCATTCTCCGCAAGACCCAATTGTTTCAGCATACCTACATGCTCATGGAACGAGTCAACAGATGAATATGCAAAAGTTGAGTAGTAATAGATACAATGAAATGTATAGGAATCCTAGGTGGACTAGTAAATGCAATTCTGAAAATGTAATTGATAAATTTTTCAAGGAGTTTCTTGATAAAATGGTAAGAGTGATCCATGAGGTAACTCTTCAGCTTTACACTTGAAAGTGCGTGGACTACTACAAAAAATTTTAATCCATGTAGCAGCTCAGTGAAAATGGATTCCGGCGTTACTGCAAAAGGGTAAAGGAAGTGTGGTACAAATGCAATTTCCATTTCTGTCTAGTATTAAACTCTTGGTAATAAGCTAGTATAGTTAACAACTAACGACATCAAAGATAATAAATATTGACACACCAATGCCACAAATCCATAGCTATCTAAGAGGTTCTACAAGAGGATCTCAAGCTTACAGTACATGTTGCTCAAGCCGCCCGCTTCTGCTGCGTCAATATAATTTATTATTTCAGAAAAGTTACTCCAAAAATAACACCATAAATACTTAGTAAATGAAAATAAGCAGAGTAGATTACTTTTAGGGTTGAGCTATCATTTAATTAAGATAAGGATGTAATGATAAATAACGCGGTTCTCAAATGAGATCCTAAAACATGGGCATTCCAGAACAAGTTACTATTTATCTGAACTCCTAAAAATTTCAGCTGTTCAGTGTCAGTTACCGTATACCTATTGCGTGTAATCACAATATCATTGTTTGTCTTTTTCCACACATCAGAACATCTTGTTTTCATACTTCATCTGTGTTCGGTTATCAACAGCCTACGAACTGTGCCATCTTACCACTAAAATTGAGCGGGTGCGAAGTGAAGATTTTCCTGTACAACCCAATCTGCACAGACGCTTTAGTTAGATTTAATGTTACTTACTTTCAAGTTATATATGCATATCTCTAAAGAGTTCAACGAAACAATAGCAGCAGTGTATTTAGAGTGAAGGTACAGTAAAAATGAGGTGAATTTTAAATACTTGTAATGCTGTTAGCGATATCAAACAGTTTTACAGGAATCGCGTATACATGTGATTTATCTGCTTTCGTTACCCTATTACTGACATTTTTTCGGTGTACGTATCACAGTCCATTCCCTACGCCGATTGGTCAATTGTGGTGATACAGCCGGCCGCGGTGGCCGAGGGGACTGAGGCGCTCCAGTCACGGTCTGCACGGCCACCACGGTCGGGGGTTTGAATCCCCCCTCGGGCATGGATATTTGTGCCGTCCTTAGTATAAGGTAGTTGATAAGTAGTTTGTAAGTTTAGGGACTGATGACCCCGTAGTTAAGTCCCATGAGCTTAACAAACATTTGAACATTTTCTTCTTCTTGTGAATACGGTCATCTGATGCATCCACATGTTCAGTTCCTGTACTCACTGACAGAACCTTCCAAATACAAGCACTCAGTTCACGTGAAATGTGGAATAATTTGAATTGTTTTTTCATGTGAGCAGTAACAAGCTCCTTCGCAAGTTTACAAGTTCATTATTTGGGTAGGTGTTGTACAATACATATGTCATCATGGTTGATTTGATCACAGATGTATAGATGAGAGGATCAAAGGATGCATTAAGTCATACCCATAGCTCTCATATTTGCAGGATTTGTGCTTTGCCAATTAAGTCCCATAAGCTATACAAACATTTTTTGTGCTTTCCCACTTTACTGGTTCACGTTGAAGTTCGAGGTTTGTGAATCGTAGTACTATGTCCAAAACTGTGTCATCAATTATTAGTAATTTGCTTGTATTTTGAGGATCCACATGACGCATGAGTGAGTGCTCTGGCTACAGCATGAAGACCAAGTAACTGCAATACAAAATTGTGCCTTGGCGTTGTTGAAAACCAACTTTTAAAAGGATCACTGGACCACCTGAAACCATTCTTGCTGTAGCAATATTCTTTCTGTGTAGCTGATCCAGAGTCAGAAGATACAGAAAGCTTACCATCATCATTCTACTTATGTTCATCGTCGGAATCAATATATTGCTCACTAGTAGAACTATGGACACTGGCGACTGCAAAATCCACGCCTGTTTCTTCGTCTTTATCACATCTTCCCCCATCCACTGACTAACATTGTTATTAATATTATAATCGTTAAAGTTGACATGTTCCTGCAAAGACATATTGTCCTGCAGAGAAAAAGAAAGGTCCGTAGTTCACGAGTTGTCATCTCGGAGACCACACAACGTATTCACAACATATAAACGAAGGAAAAAATGCAACCGAACATAAAATGTTGGACACGTGATTTAATGAGGGTAGAAGGCGCACAGCTTGGTCCCTCCAAAACTAACAATTGAAAAGCGAGTCTTGGTGACCGCACGTCGTGTGTTGATGGATAGTTTGAGGTCGGGGGAACGAGCAAGCGACGGTGTCAGTCCTTGACGTCCTATAAATTTGTTTGTGAATCGCTGATGTAAACTTTCTGCAGCAGCACGAATAAAATGAAACAAGACAAATGGATATAAACGTGAATAGGGTGTAATGTACAAGAGACCTATGCGTCCTCCACAAATGACTAAACAGCATAGTAAAATAGTCTGTGTCTTGTACATCACAACAAATGCCTATACCTCGGTAAACATAGAAAATAAACCGTATGTGTACAGGACATATTCCGCTTGTTGTCCGGTCCCCAATCGAAACTCCGTAGCTTTAATACGTATTTAGATATACCCTTATAATAAGTTTTTTTCCCGAACCATTCAATGGTTACTAGTTGCTTATGAGACGTAACACATGTTTCCAGTCCACGCCACAGTGCCCATAACAATTGGCGTTATCGCAAGTGGCAAATACTGTGCAATGGTATTGCATCCTTTTGCGAGTACTGCTGCTGCTGGCACGACGTTCAGTTGGAGATAAGCAGCTGTGCTCCACTGGTTGTGAGGAGCTGCGCCCCCATCGACGATGTCCCTCCACAGGGGAGCGAGTCCAAGCGGGCCCGAGTCCAGTGGGGACCGCAGTCCCAGGGGACCGAGGGCTGCCGTCGCGGGCCTCACACTGTTCCCGATAGCAGGAGGCCAAGCCTGTGCTAGCAGGGGAGGGAGGGAAGGTCGCCTTATCCTTTATGTGTTGGGGGCCAAGCACGGCTGCAGCAGCTACTGTCTGTCCGATACCGAAAACCTCAACAACTCCCCGTAGAGACTGTGGTCAGGTCTGGAAACTTATGGGACGGACAAAAATACACAGCCGGGGGAAGCGACATCGATTTACATCCGATAACGAGTGATGCCTTTGGGATAATAAGTGTCGTGATAATGGTTTGACAGTCATCTACCGAAAAGGAACGTAGTGAGCGCCATCTGTGCATACCCTTTAATAGGAAAGCTTGACAGCCATAAGACCCTGTGTTATATCAATATGTAAATCAAACAGGTACCATGCCACTAATACTCATTCATTCTTCATAAAGCCAACTCAGCGAGTGTGAAGGAGGTCAACTGATGGACTTCCAAATGGCAGGTTTTGTCCTTTCGGAGTAATGCTAATCATGGTAGCCACGGTGCCTCAGTTGTGAAACGATGCTGGTAGCCAATAGTCTGGTAGACATTCCCAAACACGTAGATAAGGTTCTGGATATCCAAACAGCACAAACAGCACCACGATAGTGATATAGTAAGGGAAGAAAAAGCAAATTATACAGCAGTTGCGTTGGCCAGATCCTATCCCTAAGGACCTACATAGAAGCAGGATACCAAATTAAACAAAACAAAATCCGTAGGCTTTATAGATTTGAGTGCAGCATACGATACAGTTTGTAGGCATGGACTACTCAAGAAATTACTGCAAATGATTCAAACACAGAAAACAACTCGATTAATTGACAACATGCTTAACGATAGAAAATTTTATTGTAGTAAGAGAAACGTATGTCAGCTCGCCCAAAACACTAAACTATGGTCTATCACAAGGCTCTGTTCCTGCCCCGCTGCTTTTCATGGAACGAAGTCAAGAAAGTTTGAATATGGAGATAATTGGGCCTTCGCGACACAGCATAGTTCTTTTGAAGTAACTGAACAAGTTCTAACTATAGATCTGCATACGCGAGACAAATAGTTTAACCCTTGGAGATTAAGCCAGACCCAACTAAACCAGATGTGTCAAGTTTCCGCCTCTCGAATGAATTTGCAAATAAAACTCTGTGTTCAATTTGACGGAAATATACAACGTCATATGAGGCCTAAATACTTAGGGGTCACTCTACACCGGACTCTGATATAAGGAATACCTTACGAAGGTAGCTGTCAAGCTCCCTGCTTATAGTGTGAGTAGAAGGTTCTGGGGGTGAGCAATGAGTAGCCTAAAAAGTAGTGATTAGTACCAAAAGGCTTTATTGACAGAGGAAAACAATCCTTAAATTTCAGATGTTTGTGGCGGTACAAACGTCTTATACTGTTACGTAGTTCTACAAGGAATCACACAGTATAAATATTCCGGCTATGTCCTAAGTTACTACTGGCTCTAATGTGATGAACTTCTGGGACTGTAGTACTTCTGGGGCTGCCTCGTACTGACAGCAACTCCCGTACTCCCTGTCGTTGTTGTGGTGCACCGTCTTATCTAGGCGAGCACCTTTCTTCATATTGCCAGCACATGAAGAAGGCAAAAAGATACCGAGACTACGGCCGCCCCTGGCTGGTGATATTAAAAAAAAAAGTTCAAATTTTTGTAGAACTTATAGGACATAACTACGGGGTCATCAGTCCCTAATCTTACAAACTACGTATGAACCAGCTTATACTATAGAAGGCACAAACATCCATGCCCGAGGGGGGATTCGAATTCCATACGGAAAACGGCCTCGCGCATCGTAGCATAGCGCCTCAATTCGCTCGGCCGCTCCGCCGCGGCTGGGGATCTTCAGCAGTCACACTAAGTAGTACAGCTCTTGCCTTGGTTTACTCAGCTGCAGAGTATTGTGCGCCGGTATGGTTAAACAGCGCCCACAAACAAAACGTTGACACGCATTTGAACGAAACCATGAGAATTATTAGCGGGACCATACTAATTACATCCACCCATTGGATGAGCCACATTGCACCGCTTGACGCTAGACGAAAGAAGGTTCTTGTACGAGAGAGTAAAAGAAAATGTAATAACCCACAGCTGTCCCTCTTAAATGACTTGCTTATGTGGAGTGGAGGGAACTCAGATCAACGCATGCTGCGAATTCCAAACCCAAAAACCTACTACAAGATAAGTTCGACGTCCATATTTCCTGGAAGCAAACCTTGCAACAGCAATGCTCCGAAACATGTCAAATCCTTACCCGTATCGTTCAAAAACCAGTAGAATTCACTCAACCCCGCACCATGTGGACAGCCCTCAGCCGTATCCGCACTGGACATGGACAACTGGCGGCTGAGCTCCATAAGTGGGGAAAAGGCCGTTCACAGGAATGCAACTGTGGTTCTGACAGACAGACAGTTAAATACTTAGTGGCCGAATGCCTAAACCACACATATCGTGGTGACTTTAGTGATTTCTCGGCGGCGACAGCTGATGCCGTGCAATATAAACTCTCAGCCATTAAAATTGCTGCACCACGAAGATGAAGTGCTACAGACGCGAAATTTAACCGATAGGAAGTAGATGTTGTGATATGCTAATGATTAGCGTTCAAGAGCATTCACAGAAGGTTGTTGTAGGTGGCGACACCTACAACTTGTTAAAACGTTCATCAGGCACACGCGCGACTCAGGACACCCCTCCACAAAAGCGGACCTGGTTTAGATATCAGCGTAAACGTTTGTGTAACATCCTTTAAGACCGTTAACAAAATTCTGGTAAAAAAAAAAAAAAAATAAAAAAAATAGAACATGGTGGAGCTTCCACTCCTTGGTGATTTGTCATAGAATGACCGTAATGTATTATGACAACAAATGTAGAACGGTAAGTTTTATTTGAATTCCTTAATTTAAGGCGTAGATGAGGTACAATCCCTCCACTGTCAGTTGTTTGTAGTTAAGCGAACATTATATTTTATCAAATACCAGGTTAAGTAGAAATTTAAGATAATGACTTTCGTTTTCGTTCTAATTTCCAGTATTTGGCCTGATGCACTGGTCACCGTTCTGCTGCCTAACTGCTCACGGAAAGTGAGTTCATGTATACGGTTAAAAGTTATGCATGTACTGTGTTAGTTTCAGTTCGAATTCTATCCAAATAAATTGTACAAATTATGGAAGGTATTATTATTACACGACTACTATAAGTGCGATCGTTTTCTTTATTTTTGCGATCTATTTGAGTTCTTCTGCCCTACACTATAAAATAATTATCATCTAGCATAATATCCTATACTGGATAACAAATGTTAACCTTGCAAAGTAATTTTGCTACGCAGCGAAATAAAACACGGAATCAGATGTCAGGCAACTCGAGCCAACAGATGGCACTGCTAGCGGTGTCGCCTGGCAAACGCATGTAAATGCCACGGAGCTTCCGCTCTTATCTTTATTAGCTATTTTTCTTTCAGCAGGTAACAACTAATTTTAAATAATACTGATCGGAAGATAATGACTTAGATCATCGAAACCAGTCATGAATCAAAAAATGACTATAAAACCGCAATCTTGGGTACATTTCCTTTCGGGAGTTGTTGTGAAGCTCAAAGAGATGGCCTCCTTCAGGCAGTGTCAAGAAACGTTTAAAAGGAATCCGCACAATGGAACTAACCAACGTTAATCTGGAATGGTTGTTGTAGCTTGCTTGCATGCAATTTCGAATTTAATAAAGGAATTTCATATTCAGAGTTCCGTAGAGTCAAGGGAGCGAATATTAAATTTCAGGGCTTGCATGCAGCTTTCGACGTCCTGCACTTAATAACCGATAGTAGTACAATTTGCGTACAGTTGTCACTGCTAACACACAACCAGCGAGGCGTGAAATGGCGATGAAATTAATGTGGGATGTACGGAGAAGGTATCCGATACGACAGTGTAAGGCAATAGAATCACGCTAGATCCTTTTCTAAATGCATTTTATCGCGTTCAGCATCTCTACCGAGTTAGTGACCATATAGGGGGGATCGTTGTCATCATGAAAACACGTTACGAATTGGTCATTTGAGTCCTGATTACAGTTGGTAAGAGCTCAGGGTAGGTTCGAGTAGATGGAGACACCATGCTACGCTGGACCCAACTTCTCAACAAGGCACTGCGGAAACTTGTGGTGGCTCCATTATGATGAGGAGTACCTTTACTTGGAATTATGGAAATAACTGGTGCAAATGACCAGACAACTGACACGAAATGGGTATTTTCCGCTACTTCGTTATGTTCGGTTATCTTGAGACGCCCCAGTCCCAAACAACGATATAACTTACATGGATGAAGTGAATTGTGTTCCTGGGTCCAATTTTTCAATTTTGGTATGGGAAACATTCAGAATCATTACAGCGAATGATTTAGGCATTCACATCGCTCGACGTGATTCGCATCGAACATTTATGGGACATAATCGAGAGGCTAGATTGTTCTAAATTGCACTGGAAACACTCTCGGAACTGTGCACCTCTATAGACGCGATATAATTCAAAATTTTGCTGCAGGGTACTTACGAATTTTTGAATTCATACAACATTACGTTGCTGTAATTCGGAGGATAAGAGGCAATCCGTTATATAAATATTTCTTTATGGTGCTTCGAACTTCAAGTAACGCTGATTAAGTTGATTGGGATCACACAAATTTTCTCTTAACAATACCAAACTAACTGAATAACTTTAAGATGTGGTAATTGAGGTGCCCTGGGAAGATGGGGAAATTCATCATCGTTCTCACAAAACTAGTCCTGAACGATACCCCGAAGTCACGTAACGAACCTACACAATTGTGAAACAAACGTTAATGCAGGGGTCGCGTTGCTGTACTTCGGCGTTTAAGAGGCAATCCGTTATACAAATATTTCTTTATGGTACTGCCAACTTCATTTAACTCTGATGAAGTTGGATGGAGTTCACTCAAACTTCCTCCAAACTATACCAAAATGGCTGAATAACATTAAGATATGGTAACTGTAGTGCCCTGGAAAGATGGCAAAATTCATCATCGTTCTCACAATACTAGTCCTGAACGATACCCCGACATCATTTAACATATCTACACAATTGTCAAACACACGTTAAAGCAGGGGTGGTCAATGCGAGGGACTGATGACCCCGTAGTTAAGTCCTACAAACATTTTGGTTAATGCGAACGCGGGTGCTCACGAGCGCTGACACTCCATGGCCGCGGCCACCGACGGGAAACAAGTGCCACACTCCACATGATAACAGTGCTCGGTTGCTGGTGCGATTACGCGAAAACCACTCTCAACTTCAAGTCATTAGAATGGCAATGTCGTAGAAGCCTGCTTGGTGGTCGTGGAGAGACAAAAACTAGAGAGAGGAAACATATTTCAAGTATTCTATAAAAACATCCATTGAGAAAAGTTCCCACAATCTTAACAGTTGCTGCTCAGTTGTTTAATATGATCAGAATTACATATTTGTGTGAAAGTGTTCTTATAATGAAATTAACGAAATCGAAGGCCGGAGTCATTTTAATGACGTTCGTCTCACAGGGAAATGTAGTTGATTAGAAGTAATCTCAATCCATACAACTAGGTGCTAATAAGAAAACGATTAAACAAAATTAGAGTGTGATGAAAACACATGTTTATCTCGTTATCATAATTACTAGGTTAGTTCTAAGCTTAATGCTTCCCATTACTACTACATGTGGGGTATTTAGTTTATAGACGTTTGATAAAAGTGCATGTACTCTTTTCTTGTAATTTTTTGTCTATGCTGTGTTTGTGACGGGATAATGAAGTCGAATGAAATGATAGTATATTCTCCATTATTGATTGGTAATAATCCCCCTTCCTCCCACTGCTGACCAATGTTCTGAACCCTAGAAGTATGAACGTAAGAGCTGTAAACCTATGCGATATATTGTTTCAAATGTTCAAATGTTTGTCAAGCTTATGTGACTTAACTGCAGGGTCATCAATTCCTAAACTTACAAACTACTTATGAACTAGCTTATACTAAAGACAGCACAAACATCCATGCCCGAGTGATGATTCGAACCCCCGACGGGGAACAGCCTCGCGCATCGTCGCATAGCGCCTCAATGCGCTCGGCTGCTCGGCCGCTCCGCCGCGGCGATATATTATTTTGCGAGGCCGCTGTTCTCATTACGGGATCAAGCAATAAAGGTATATTTTCTTTATTTGCTCTTTTGTCTTGTGTTGTGCCTCTGTGTGAGAGAATTGTCACAACTGAATTACTTCATCATTCCAAGGAACCTTAGTAAGACACACAAAGGTCTTCATATTTCCATAAATTGCAGATGTTGCATTTCATCGTAAGTATTCATTGGATAGCCATGTTGTTGTTATGGTCTTCAGTCCGGAGACTGGTTTGGTGCAGCTCTCCGCCCTACTCTATCCTGAGCAAGCCTTTTCATCTCCTCATAAGAACGGCAACACACATCCACTTGAATCTGCTTACTATACGCGTCTCTTGGTCTCCCTCTGCGATTTTTACCCCACGCACTTCCCTCCAATGCTAAATTTACGATTCCCCGATGTCTAAGAATGTGTCCTACCAAGCGATCACTTCTTTTAGTCAGGGTATGCCAAAAATTTCTTTTATCACCAATTCTGTTCAGTACTTCTTCATTAGTTATGCGATCTACCCACCTAATCTTCAGCATTCTTCTGTAGCACCACATTTCAAAAGCCTCTATTCTCTTCCTGTCCACACTGCTTATCGTCCATGTTTCACTCCCGTTCAAGGCAACACTCTACACAAATGCCTTCAGAAAAGATTTCCTTACACTTAAATTAATATTCGATGTCAGCAAATTTCTCTTTTTCAAAAATGCTTTTCTTCCCATTGCCATTCTGCATTTTATATCCTCTGTACTGCGAGCATCGCATGTTATTTTACTACCCAAGTAACAAAACTCATCTACCACCTTCATTGTTTCGTTACCTAATCTAATTCCTTCAGCATCGCATGATTTTCTAAGACCGCATTCCATTATTTTTGTTTTGCTCTTGTTAATGTTCATTTTATACGCTCTCTTCAACACACTGTCCATTCCATTCAACTGCACTTCCAGGTCCTTTGCCGTCTCTGACAGAATTACTATGTCATCAGCAAAACGCAATGTTTTTATATCTTCCCCCTGAACTTTAATCCCTACTCCAAATTTTTCCTTGCTTTCCTTCACCGCCTGCTCGATGTACAAATTGAATAATATCGGAGAAAGGCTACAACCCTGTCTTACTCCCTTCCCAACTGATGCTTCCCTTTCAAGCCCTTCGAGTCTAATAACTGCGGTCTGGCTTTTGTACAAGTTGTAAATAACTCTCCTTTCCCTTTATTTTACCCCTGCTGACTTCAGAATTTGAAAGAGTGTATTCCAGTCAACATTGTTAAATGCTTTCTCCAAATCTACAAAAGCTAAAAATGTAGGTTTGCCTTTCCTTAACCTATCTTCTAAGATAAGACGTAAAGTGAGTATTGCCTCCCGGGTTCCTATGTTCTTCCTGAATCCAAACTGATCTTCCCAGAGGTCAGCTTCTACCAACTTTTCCATTCTCCTGTAGATAATTCGTGTTAAAATTTTGCAAACATGAGTTATCAAACTGATGGTTCTGTAATTTTCACACCTGTCTGTGCCTGATTTCTTTGGAATGGGGATTATTACATTTTTCTTAAAGTCTGAGGGCATTTCGTCTGTCTCATACATCCTACCCACCAGTTCAAATAATCTTGTCATGGCTGGCTCTCCCAGAGACTTTAGTAGGTCTGAGGGTATGTCATCTACTCCTGGGGCCTTGTTCCGACCTAGGTCTTTCAAAGCTCTGTCAAATTCATCTCTCAGTATAGTATCTCCTATTTCATCTTGATCTACTTCCTCTTCTCTTCCTACAACATCGTCTCTAAATTCATTTCCTTTGTAGAGCTGCTCTATGTACTCTTTCCACCTTCAGCTTTCCCTTCTTTGCTGAGAACTGGTTTCCCATCTGAGTTCTTGTTATTCGTAGAGTTGCTTTTCTTGTCCCCAAATCTCTCTTTTATTTTCCTGTAGGCGGTATCTGCTTTTCCCCTTGTTATACATTCTTCTACAGATTTGCATTTGGCTTCTAGCCATTCCTGCTTAGCCATTTTACACTTCCTGTCAATCTCATTTTTTAGTCGTCTGTACTCCATTTTGCCTGTTACATTTACTGCATTTTTATATTGTCTCCTTTCATCAATTAAATTTAGTATTTCCTGTGATATCCAAGGACTTTTTGTAGGTCTTGCCTTTCTACCTATTTTTTCCTCTGCTGCCTTCACTATTTCATCTCTCACTGCTATCCATTCCTCCTCTACTGTTTTATTTCCCCCTGTTTCTGTCAATTGTTACCTAAATCTCCCTCTGAAATTCTCCAGAACTTCACTTTCCTTCAATTTATCTAAGACCCATCTCCTTATTTTTCCTACCTTTCTGCAGTTTTTTCAGTTTCAGCCTACAGTTCATGACTAACAAGTAATGGTCAGAGTCTATATCTGCCCCTGGGTATGTCTTACACTGTAGAACCTGGTTCCGGAATCTATGTCTTACCATTATAAAATCTATCTGATATCTTCCGGTGTCTCCTGGTCTCTTCCATGTATACAACCTTCTTTTGTGATTCTTAAACCACGTGTTTGTTACGATTAAATCATGTTCCGTGCAAAATTCTACCATGCGACTTCCTCTTTCATTCATCCTGCCCAGTCCATATTCACCTACTATTTTTCCTTCTCTTCCTTTTCCTACAACCGAATTCCAGTCTCCCATCTCAATTAAGTTTTCGTCTCCCTCAATTGTCTGAATAATTTCCTTTAGCTCCTCATATATTTCTTCGATCTCCTCATCATCGGCAGAGCTAGTTGGCATATAAACCTGTACTACTGTTGTCGGTGTTGGCTTCGTATCTATCTTGACAATGATAATGCGATCACTGTGCTGCTCATAGTAGTTTACCCGCATTCCTATTTTCTTATTCTTTATCAGCCCTACTCCTGTGATACCCCCAACTGATTTTTTATTTATAATCCTGTACTCACCTGACCAGAAATCCTGTTCATCCTGCCACCGAACTTCACTAATTCCCACTATATCTAACTTCAACCTATCCATTTCCCTTTTTAAATTTTCTAATTTTCCTACTCTATTAAGGGATCTAACATTCCACGCTCCTACCCGTAGAATGCCATTAATGTCTTTCCTGATGATCACATCCTCCTGAGTAGCCCCCGCCCGGAGATCCGAATGGGGGACTATTTTACCTGCGGAATATTTTACCCGAGAGGATGCCATCATCATATGTTCATATAGTAGAGCTGCATGTCCTCGGGAAACGTAATGGCTGTAGTTTCCCCTTGATTTCAGCCGTTCGCAGTAGCTGTGTGACAAAGCCACATTATCTGATGTTACAAGGCCAGCTCAGTCAATCATCCAGACTGTTGCCCCTGTAACTACTGGAAAGGCTGCTGCCCCTCTTCAGGAACCACACGTTTGTCTGGCCTCTCCACAGATACCCCTCCGCTGTGGTTGCACCTACGGTACGGCTATCTGCATTGTTGAGGCACGCAAGCCACTCCACCTCGGCAATGTCTGTGGTTCATGGGGGTGGTGGATAGCCATACGCTAGTAATTACGACAGTAAAAGAAATTTTCTTGCGTCAGTTGTCGATCGTGTAATACCGGCAGTCTTCCACGTTCGCTCGAGTAAGAAATCCGGATTGCGGCCACATCCTGCTCTCACTGCTACAAAAGTGCTACCCACCGCCACCTCCCACCCCTGCGTTAATGTGAAAATCATTTATACTGACTGATGATCGGGACCATGAATTGCAAATATTGAGATACTTTTTCAATTTTTATTTATTTTTGTTTTCTATATATTACGGCTTTACTAGAACTCATTTCGCAACATCCTTGCAGACGGTTTTCTAACATTCAATGGTACGAAATGATATTGTTGTACGACACATATTTCAGAAGACATTATGTCATAAGATACTGAGCTGTTAACCGACAGTATTAAAATAGGGAGTAGGTTTTGAAAGAGAGGGAAGAAGACGACGGATCAGCTACGAAAGGAATAACTAGTCCCTCGGACATCGACGGGAACTAACGTTAGCAGTGTTATAGATGTGAAGGTCCTTGTACGTTTCTTTTAACGCTTGTGAACTGTGGCACGACTTGGGTACCTGCTCGGTTTTGTGGAGAAAAGTCTAAAAGCAACATCCTGCCCCTCGTCGTTAAGGGGGGAAGCTACATTAGGAGGCTGCTTGTCACTGAATTCATGGGATTTATTTTAGGTGGGAAGAAGGAAAGGAAATTTGTTCACATTCTTAAATCATTTCATTCATAATTCGGTTTGTGTGAATTTATGTAAATAATTTAAGCCACATGTAACAACGTCACGACATGATGTCCGGCGAAAGTTGTGAGCATAGGTCTAATCTAAAAGGTTTTGGATTTTACATGAATAACAAATTTTCTAATAATATGAACCTCAGTGGAAGTGACAATAATGACAAGTACAGATGTTGCAGAGTTGGAACAATATACGTCGATATTCACGAATAATTGTCTCTAATTATGCAACGAACAAGACGTTTAAAGACATTATATCGTCTCAAAAGTTGGTTCATATAATTATTACTTGTGTAAAGAATCGTACTCTAAATTGTCTTAATGATTGGTTATGTACTTTTCGGTTTAGACTGCATGCAAATGTGGGAAACGTCATTTATAGATAAAGACGTTTCCGATTAACCTGCGATTGCAGCACCATATAGTTATCCCTTGTCTTCCTGATAGGCTTCGTTTGCCCTTGTAGCAAGAGTTTCAGAGCATCCCGACCTTCCTTCGATGCCAATGAACAACGTCAATTAAGCCGGCTTACGCGCAGGTTATACATTTGCGTGCCTGCCACAATTAATGACCATCTGAAGGGGTTAATTGCCTTCAGTGATTACGCACTCTGACAAATACGATATGAATTCATATAATTTTAGTCTGGAGTGCAAGTGTTTAGCAGGTAAATGCCAAATAGTGTAATCAAAAGTCCGTTCGGATTTTGTGTGGCCGCTTAAACATATCTTCAGTAATTCGTTGATTGATAAAACTTCCTTTTTTACCTGGGGGAGCAATAGGGTAGGGTGCGATTCATGTTGATTTACAAGGGGTGTTCGTTTCGGCCACTCGCACAAGCTCGTAATATCTAAACGAATGAGGAGTGTTGCTGCCCAGTGTGGGATCTTTATCAGGTGGGTTTGACGGAGGACATCGAAAGAGTCGAAAGAAGGGCAGCTCGTTTCGTATTGTCACGATACAGGGGAGACAGTGTTACGGAAATGATACAGGATCTGGGATTAGAGTCATTACAACAACGGCTTATCGCTGCGGCGTGGTCTACTTTAGAAACACAAATCGTCAACATTCTCCTCCAAACGCGAAAATATATTGTTGACTCCAACCTACACAGGTAGAAATGATCATCAGAATAAAATACGAGAAATCAGAGCTCCAACGGAGAGATTCAGGTGTTGTTTCTTCCCGAGCGCTATTCAAGATTGGAATAAGAGAGGGATAGTATAAAGGTGGTTGGATGCCAGGTAATTAAATGTGATTTGCAGAGTATCCCATGTAGATGTAGATGTAATTAATCTCTTGATAAATCATCGTAGGTTGGAAAAATTTCCTCCTGTATGTCAGGGATTCGTGGGGTAGGGTGCGATTCATGTTCCATTCCAAGGGGTGTTCGTTTCAAATGTTTATATGTTAGTAAATCTGTTGCGTGGTGATTAGTCCGTAGCTTAAAAACTACTTAAACGAAGTTAAACTAACCTAAGGACAAACATACACACCCATGCCCCAGGGAGGGAGGACTAGAACCTCCGACGGCGAGCAACCGCACGCGCCTAAGACCGCTCGGCTACTCTACCGCGGTGGTGTTCGTTTCTGCCACTTGTACAAGCTCGTAATATTTAAACGGATGCCAATTTCGCTTTGAAATTTTAATAGCGCATTTTGAACTTCCTAATGTGGTTTCCCCCCTTATTCCGATGGACGGATTCGCCGCAGGACATGTCGTCGTGTGTGAATCAGGCACATTGTGGTACAACTTTGTGCTGGAACACCCTAGCCTTGGCCTCCCAGCCGGGCCATAGACAGCGTGGTTTGGTGGCTGGGTCGGCGCTCCACTGTGGGTATGACGCACGCCGGCGGCCCACGTGACCGCAGCCACCCACTCTGCAGAGCAGAGCGCAGGAGATATGAAAATGCAAACCGACGGGGCGGAGCAGGGGCCACCACCCAGGGGACGCATAAAACCGGCGGGATACTGCGCCGAGCTCCTGCACCCTCAAGACTCTTCCGGAAACACCGCAGGCTCTGCTCCACGACTTGTGTCGCGACCGCTCTTAACCACACAAGGACTTGCAGATTCCACACTGCTATGTATGTACCTCGACTGGACAGGTGAACTGGCGATTTTTATATAACACTAGCTGAAAACCCGGCGTTGCCCTGGTATTTATTTATTTATTCGAGTCTTGAGTTAGTACGTTTCCTATCCACTCTGTCCATCTCATTTTTTCTAAAAAATATGTTACATTTCTCAGAGAATATAAACGAAATAAAAAAAAATCAAACTGAAAAATGCTCTCGTTACGAAGAATCCAATCACGAAATTCAACAATAATGATTGTAATTATATCACAGATCGATCACTTGATGTAATGCGCGAAACGTCAAATCAATTTCTTTTAAAGAGATGTATCAAAAGACTTTTATTTTTTACTGCTTTATTTATTTTTTCTCCGTATGCTTATCCTTACAGAGAAAGACATTGTACCACGCATAGACCAAAGATATGGTCTGTAGCAAGGAGGTTACATACAGTGGTACGTAATACCACAGAGTCGCAAACGTTACCGCTGGCCTTCAGTCCGAATGCTTTTTAAAATTTGACGACTTTAAACCGCCATATCTTCCACCCCATTATAGCTATCGGCATTGAACTGCTATGGTGTACAATGGGAGACTTCAGGCAACAATTACACACAGACCATTCTGTAGTTTGCGCTGCAGAGCGAAATATTAACGCACGCACATGTAGAATTTTATATACACCGATAAATTTCCATTCCAATATACTCCATCCTTTTATCATTATCAACCCTCAAGTAAAATGTAACCGATAAAACCATTTTTAAAGAGTAAATATAATTTTCAAAGAGTAATTATTCTTCCACATTTCCCCTTATATTCTTCAAATTACTAAATATTTATCAGATCGCTATAAAACCGTGCCTAAAAACCTCCTCAGGTATAAAGAATAACTGTACAAATATTTAAGTCTCTGCGTCTTGTCGTTCGGACGTGATAAGCGTACACCGAACAGACATTCACATTAATATATATATATATATAGCTTTCCGATCGCCATAAAACCGTGCCTCCAGCCTTCGCCGGGTAGACATTAGTAACTGTACAAATTTGTAGCTCTTTATGTCCTGTGGTTCTGACGTGATAATCGTACACATTTATAGATTAATGAATAACTGTACAGTAACTAAGAGCTAGAAAGGCAAATTACTAGCATCATTTGGAACCCCCATCCTTTATACATTAGGAAATGTGTAAGCTTTTATGTATGCTTGCATCCTTAGAGGTGAACTACCATTTCAAAAAAACATGAGAATCCTTCACATGGAAAACACTTTTACAATTCATAAAATGATTTCTGGTGTTTATAATAAAAATAATTTGCTTCACAATAGATTTTTTATTCAATACTACCGTAAACCCGCGGCTCCGCTCGCGTGTTGGTTGATTATGATAGATAAGCTATTTTTCAGTAGTGTGCTATGAGACTGGTTTTGAAGAATGAAATGAAATACAGTATCTTTTTTGGAAACATTTTTAATCAAAATCCGAATAAAATATAAAATTATGTGAAGTGCTTAATGATATACAATAAATAATACATACATTATTCCTTATAGCCTCTATTGCAATATCAAAACACGTATGGTGAGAGTAATGTCCAAATTCATTTTAATTTCATTTTAGGGCATGCTAGTAAACTACGTTATTTGTAGTATTGTTTGGAGCGCAAATGTAGAGATTTTTTGGGTTGCCCACCCTTGAGCAAGTCACGTATAATTGACCATGTAAACACATGAGGGCTGTAAATGGATTCCTGCGACGTTTAATAATTGTCTTTGAGCTTTGTTAATTGTCATGGCAAACGCTAGACAAACTGGAACCGAAGTCTTTTGCACTGAAATGGCATATCTGAAGGGATTAAAGAAAATTCAACAATAATGATTGTAATAATATCACAGATCGATCACTTGATATAATGTGCGAAACGTCAAATCGATTTTTTAAAAAGATATATTAAAAGAAATTTCCTTTTTACTGCTTTATTTATTCTTATATTTCCTTACAGAGAAAGAGCTGAAGACATTGTGGCACGCATAGACCAATGATATGGTCTGAGGCAACACGTTTCGCTGTATGTAACCTCCTTGCTATAGAGTCGCAAACGTCATCGCTGGCCTGCAGTCCGAATTCTTTTTAAAATTTGACGACTTTAAACCGCCATATCTTCCACCCCCTTATAACTATCGGCATGGAAATGCTATGGTGTACAATGGGAGACTTCGGACAACAATTACGCACAGACCATTCGTTTGCGTTCTGTAGTTATCGCTGCAGAGGGAAATATTAACGCACACACACGTAGAATTTTATATACACCGATAACTTTCCATCCCAATATACTCCACCATTTTATCATTATCAACTCTCAAGTAAAATGCAACCAATAAAACCATTTTTAAAGAGTAAATATAATTTTCAAAGAGATATTATTCTTCCGCATTTCCCCTTATATTCTTCAAATTACTAAATATTTATAAGATCGCTATAAAACCGTACCTAAAACTTTCCTCAGGTATAAATTAGTAACTGTACAAATATTAAAGTCTCTGCGTCTTGTCGTTCGGACGTGGTAAGCGTACACCGAACAGACATTCAAATTGATATATATATATATATATATATATATATATATATATATATATATATATATATATATATATATATATATATAATGAATCCGATCGCCATAAAACCATGCCTAAAGCCTTCCCCGGGTAGACATTAGTAACTGTACAAATTTTTAGCTCATTATGTCTTGTGGTTCAGACGTGATAAACGTACACCAAACAGACATTCACATTTATAGGTATAGATTATTGAATAACTGTACAGTAACTAAGAGCCAGATAGGCAAATTTCTAGCATCGACTGTTCGAACCGCCGACCGTAGCGGCCGTGCATACTGTGACTGGCGCGCCGGAGACCGCTCGGCCACCGTGGCCGGAATTTAAATATTATATGATAATATTTCGTCACATTTAGTGTCGGTTCTTGGATTATGACAAAATGTTTTTTGCGTCATTTTTGCGTCTATTATAAAACATGTTGCACGCATATCGCAAGCCCTTCGCTCAGAACGTTAATTTACAAACAGCACAACTGTTGTTTGCATCATTTTAAACCCCATCCTTTATAGATTAGGAAAAATGTAAGCTCATATGTATGCTTGCATCGGTAGAGATGTAACACCATTCCAAAAAACATGAGAAACCTTCACATGGAAAACACTTTTACATTCCATAACATGATTTCTGGTGTTTATAATAAAAATAATTTGGTTCACAATAGATTTTTTATTCATTTTTATGATATGAAAAGCTTACATATATGTTATACATAAATACTTGCAGATGGTAATCCTGAAAACTTCTGGGGGTTCACTGAACCAGTGTACACATAGGACTCGCCGCAACTGGAGTGACATTACTTTACGTGAGATCTCATACGTTATGTGACGAAAGCTTTTTCTCACATTTTACATTACTTCTGGATTCATTTGGTGGATCGGGAAGAGAGGAAGTCTTTGATCGACTGGCAGTAAAAATAGGGGTGTGAGCCAGCCATTAATCCATCTGTGCGGAGAACGTTCCCAGCGCGCAGTCTCTGTAGCTGCAGCGGCGGCGGCGGCTCTAAACAAACCCCTGGCCGTGGCGCGCAGCCCCGTTCTGTCCGGGGCACGGCCGGGTGGCGTGGCGGTTGGCTGCTCTCACTTTTGTCCCGAGTCGGATAATTACTGTGATTAATCTGCTCCGGCGCGCGCCGCGGAACGCTCGCCCGCTGCTGGCTGGAGCGCTGGTGGTAGACACGGGGGTGGGAAGGGGTGAGGCGCGCCTGCCTACCGAAAATTAGTCCCGGCCACCCGGCCGGTTTCTGACGCGACGCCTCTTTGACTGATCAAGCAATTAATCACGTTATCTGTTTGAGCGTCTTTATCGCGGTGCGGTTTTGTTAAGGCCCTTACGACGGGGTAACTGTTAAGGGGAGGGTGAGGAAGCTCACCGTGAAGGCAGGGGAGAAGCGTTTTGTCGGAGAGCAGCACTGGCTGCGTGGAGCGTGGCTGAGGGCTTTTAAGGCGACTGCTAACGGGCGAAGGCTGC
This sequence comes from Locusta migratoria, assembly GCA_026315105.1. NCBI lineage: Eukaryota > Metazoa > Arthropoda > Insecta > Orthoptera > Acrididae > Locusta > Locusta migratoria. The sequence continues at coordinate 470,128,595 of CM048747.1, forward strand.
GTTGTTCCACGGTCGGGTGCTTCCTTGACTCACAACCGACGCCTCTTTGAGTGTGAAGTAAATTGGCGACCTGATTTTGCGTTGTAGGGCCGCTGAAATATTATGTATGAATTTTAGATAATTAAATGGAACCTTCTGAGTAAGTTTTGGAGCGGTCAAATGGGATAGAGTGCATGCGCTATAAATTGGCCTGTAGATGCGCAGACCGCTGAGCAAGCGTTGGTAGAGCACTAGAGGTGGGAGTAGTGGCAGGAGCAGTGAGCGACAAGGTCACTGGCCGACAGGCGGAAGTTGGCTGATGTGGCTTCCCCTTCCTAACGAAGGGATGAACTCGCCCAGCGCATCGGACGAAAACTCGTCTCTGAGCATCGTCCACTTTATCCTGCGCGGACTCTAAGGAGTTGATGTCAGCCTTGTGGTAATACTCGTGTGGTGTAAATTGCCACTGTACGATTTGCGCAGCTGCTCACCGTCGGAAGATCGAGTTCTCCCTCGGGCTTCAGTGTGTGTGTTGTTCGTTTTTGTTCAGCTGCTTGCAAAGGTTATGGTACTTAACTGCGGGGTCATCAGTCCCTAAACTTACAAACTTCTTATTAACTACCTTATATTAAAGAAGGCACAAACATCCAAGCCCCCGACAAGGAACGGCCTCGCGCATCGTAACATAGTGCCTCAATACGCTCGGCCGCTCTGCTGCTGCTGTGTGTCCATATCTTAATTTCAATAGATTCTAAGTCTAGGGATTGATGACATGCAGTTTCGTACTTAGATTTACAAATATTTGAACATTTTGTTTTAGTTGTTGTTTGCAGTTGCTGCAAATGACCCGTTTCAATTACGGCGCTAGCTGTGTGTGTACTATGTTCTTCACTAGGCCAATTTAATCACAAATTCGCTACTTTCACGGACAAAATAATACCCCCAGCCTATAACAATGTCCAAAACTGGAAAATTTAATTTCTACCTTAAGGTAAAAATTGGTGATCATTTGCCTGTAGCATGTCGGTGCCACTTGCACTGCAGGTATTGCTAAGGTGTTGTTATGTGACATAATGATCCTTCGAAATAACGTGAAAAGAAACATCAAGAAGGGCTGGACAATTCACAACGAAATGTCATTTGAAAACGACACGTGATACGTATACCAAGTGACTGAGAATAAAGCCCCATGCGAAGTAAAGAAAGTTACGCGGACATGGCCGCGAGTTTTGAGGAACTATGTCGTGAATTGTGCGGACTCTCAATGGAGTTCGGAGACATTGTCAGGGAAAGGTGTTTCTGTTCTTTTTAGTGAAAATTCGCTTAATGTACTTCAAATTAGTGTGCAAGTGCAGGGACCAATGACTCCTTGGTCCCATACATAGGCAAACTTTGAAAATATTTTTATGTAAAAAAGATGAAAGAAATCAGTAATGATTTTCCGCCTCTAATGACCACGCTGTCTAAGGGATGTTATATCTAAAACTTTCTTGTTTGCAGTATTGAATTTTGCCGTCATTGTGGTCTATAACATCTCTCTTACAAGTCTTGGTATTGAAACAGAAATCCTCTGGTCTTGTTATGGCGTCCAACAGTCCATGTCGATTCGTCGTATTACAGAACTTGATGTGTTGTAATACCGGGTCTTACTAGGGGGAGTTGGAAAAAAAGTTTTCCCTGTCGACTGTGGTGAGAGTTGCGTATGAAAGGAGAGAAAAAAAAAGGAATAAGACATTAAAGATAAGACATATCTTTATTTTTCTACATAATTTCCAAGTAGATCGAGACATTTGTCATACCGCTTTACAAGCTTCAAAAAGCCGTCCAGGAAAGATTAGGGCGTTGCATACGGAAGAAGCGTTGAATGACTTGTTTGACGTCTGCATTGCCTACAGAGTGTCTTCCGTTGAGAGTCTTCTTCAAAGCTGGAAACAGATGGAAGTCACTTGGTGCGAGATCACGACTGTATGGCGGATGTTGTAGGTGCTCCCAACCAATAGCTGCAATATGGTTTTGCGCTGCGTCGCCGAGTGTGGTCTAGCATTGTCATCGTACAGCAGAGCAGCAGATCTGAGAAAAACTGGCCGCTTTATCCGAATCACCTTCTTCAAATTTGACAGAATAGCACAGTATCGCGCAGCATTGATGGTTGCATCCTCCAAAAAGTCCAGCAACAAAACTCCTGGGGTGTCCCAGAAAACTCTCACTTTACATACAGACGGTGTGCTTTTGAGCATATTTCGGACAGGTGATGTCGGATATTTCCAAACCATGGATGTGGCTTTCGACTCGGGGTCCACGTGTCATCCCCCGTCAGAATCCGAAACAAGAAGTCATTGCCATTTTCATGGTCGACCTCTACCCAATGGTGTACCGGTGTCTTGCACGTGCGCGGTCACCTGCTGTGTCGTCTTTCGCCCATAGCCGCTCAACGCTTCTTCTGTTTGCAACGCCCTAATTTTTTCCTGGATTGCGTTTTGAAGTTTATTGAGCGGTTTGAGAAATGTGTCAATGTATTTAGAAATTACGTAGAAAAATAAATATACGTCTTATCTTTAATATCTCATTCTATTTTTTTCCTTTCCTAGATAACTCTGTTCGCAGTAGACAGGGGAAACTTATTTTCCAACTCCCGCTTGTATAATCCGGCCTGTAGAAAGCCATTGCAGTACATTTTTTTTCTTTTTTGGTAGAACTTATGGGACTTAACTACGGGGTCATCAGTCCCTAAGCTTACAAACTACTTATGAACTAGCTAAGACTAAGGACGGCACAAATATCCATGCCCGAGGGGGGATTCGAACCCCCGACCGTAGTGGCCGTGCAGACCGTGACTGGAGCGCCTCAGTCCCCTCGGCCACCGCGGCCGGCTGCAGTACTTCGACACGGTCGTCTGACCACCCTTTAGATAGCCTTACCAGCTAGTTTTACTGGCATCGTGATATGCAACTGTTAAGAAAAGCTAATCATGTGCATCTCCACTGTCTCTGCAAAAGCATGCTTTTTTTGTGGAGGGAGGGAGATAATTAATTGTCATATGTAGGTGGCCGGCAAATTTTCCTTTCTCTTTCTGAGAGGGAAACAACTGACTCAATTTTCTTAATTTTAGTGACTGAAGAAGAGTTCGTTCTATTTTTCGTAAAAGTGCCTAGATGTAAGTGACGCTGTCTCCACTGTAGCATGATCATACAAAATACACTTCACTTCTATGAACTTTTCCGATATCCTACTTCGATTGTATCTTGTAAGTACCCAACAGCGTGCAATAGTACATTATCAGAGAAGGTTAGGGTAGGGGATTTCCTTAGAAGCTTGATTGCATCTGTAGCTCTCTTAATGTTTTGCCCACCTTCTCCACAGGATTATCCACGTAATCATTCCTAGGAAAGTTGTTGGTAATAATTATCTCTAGGTATTTACGTAAATTGAGGACTATACAATGTTGCCAATCTTATGTTGGTTCACTTCACTATGAACACCACAAAATCGTAAAGTATATCCCAGCAAACGATAAAAATGTTGATGGTGTAGAAAAATCATTAAATAGGGAAACTGGATTGTTATGAGTCCATAAAGGAACTGCCTCCGTGATCTCTTCAAACAATTTTCTGGAATAGTCGAAAATGCGTCGTAGAACAATTTCATGAGCCTCTGATGAATTCTGTCTGCAAAAATATGTGGTAAATCTGCCAGAATATGTTAATGGTCTACATCGTAACATTGTATGTCTGCGCAATTCAGAATTATGTAATCTAATTCCGAAAGATCTTGTATTTAATGTATATCACCATTTCGACAGCTCGCAGTTTATAATGGTATAATCTAAACTGGAAAGATCTTGTATTAAATGTATATCACCATTCCGACAGATGATGCCCAACAATGTTAGTAACGGAATTGAACCAGAAAGTATCATCTTTTACTTCATTTCATTAGGTCATGTCGAGAAATGTGTCTTTCTCCGATTACGAGAAAAAAGGGAGGGATCTGAAGTCAGCAACTTTTTGTACAACTTGTACAAAAGCCAGACCGCAGTTATTAGACTCGAAGGGCATGAAAGGGAAGCATCAGTTGGGAAGGGAGTAAGACAGGTTTGTTGCCTTTCTCCGATGTTATTCAATTTGTACATCGAGCAGGCGGTGAAGGAAAGCAAGGAAAAATTTGGAATAGGGATTAAAGTTCATGGGGGAGAAATAAAAACATTGCGTTTTGCTGATGATATTGTAATTCTGTTAGAGACAGCAAAGGACCTGGAAGAGCAATTGAATGGAATGGACAGTGTGTTGAAGAGAGCGTATCAAACGAACATTCGAAAGCAAAACAAAAATAATGGAATGCGGTCTTAGAAAATCAGGCGATGCTGAAGGAATTAGATTAGGTAACGAAACAATGAAGGTGAGAGAGGAGTTTTGTTACTTGGTTAGTAAAATAACATGCAATGGTCGCAGTACAGAGGATAAAAAAAACAGAATGGCAATGGGAAGAAAAGCATTTTTGAAAAAGAGAAATTTGCTTACATCGAATATTATTTAAGTGTAAGGAAGTCTTCTCTGAAGGCATTTGTGTGGTGTGTTGCCTTGTACGGGAGTGAAACATGGACGATAAGCAGTGCGGACAGGAAGAGAATAGAGGCTTTCGAAATGTTGTGTTACAGAAGAATGCTGAAGATTAGGTGGGTAGATCGCATAACTAATGAAGAGGTACTGAACAGAATAGGTGAGAAAAGGAATTTTTTGCATAGTCTGACTAAAACAAGAGATTGCTTGGTAGAACACATTCTTAGACACCGAGGAATCGTAAATTTAGCGTTGGAGGGAACTGTGTGGGGTAAAAATCGCAGAGGGAGACCAAGAGACGCGTATAGTAAGCAGATCCAAGTGGATGTGTGTTGCCGATTTTATGAGGAGATGAAAAGGCTTGCTCAGGATAGAGTAGGGTGGAGAGCAGCATCAAACCAGTCTCCGGACTGAAGACCATAACAACAAACAACAGGGAGGGATAAAAAATTTGCCTCTCGCAGCTACGAGTTGTTAGTGTACTTCGAGCTTAGAAATAACTTCCCAACCTCTTATCTCTAATGTAGGCGTTATAAGTCTAGTAAAGGCAATATCTTCGCCACGTAATCGTAGACTTATTTGAAGTTATTTCGCTGTACTAAGATATTAATGGAATGTGTAGAGTTCCGATGTTTATACTATTTTCTGGTCTTCATCTGTTCAACAATGCTTGCTAATACACGCTATCTTCGGTGATAGATAACTTGAATTGCTGATTATTAGCGCTCGACATTACAACTAAACGTTACAAAAGTCAGTAGTGTATATAAAGACTAATAATAAACTAAAATTTATAGTTAATAATACTTTTCCCCAGGATCGCATTGTGATTTTACATCAGATTGTCTGTCAAATAAAAGGAATTACAAATAATACAACCTGATGTTGGCAGAAATATATTAGCGCTTCTATATATTAGGATGCGAAGCTCATATACATTATATTACCCTTACAATAATGAACTGCTTTCCTCCTTTGGGTGGATTGCGGAGTATGTATGTAGATGTAGATGGGGAAACAGTGACTGGGGGAAGAGGAAAATACCTGATAACGAGTAAATTGCTAAAATCAAGGAGTAGGCGACACTGGGGTCCAAAGTGATATGGAAGGTCATTTAGACACCGATCGATGACACCAAGTTTATGCGACAGAGAACGTCACGGTTGCGATTTTTGTTTTATGACCACAAAAGGGCGAAACGCGTTGCGATGGATAAATAGCATTATCGCAACCGTGACTACATTCCTTCAACTACTCTACCACGGAATGGAAGAAATTTTAAACCAAGATAAAGGTAACAGTAAAGCGAAGAAGTAAAAATGCAAAAATAAAATTATATATATATATATATATATATATATATATATATATTAAAAATAATAAATAATTAAAAATATAGTAAAAATAAATAAAATAAAAAAAGAGCAGAATCATGTGAGGTGAAAGAAGTCAGTCCACTAAGAAGTTGCCCGTGATCCTGAAGAGGCTGTAATGATGAAAGAAGAAGCCGCAGCACTGTAGATGTAGATTCGTGGAACTAATGGCTAGAGTGTAGAGCAAAATAGCAGGAGTGACTGGCCCAGCGAAAGCAGGCACCGGAGCTTCTGCCCGTACCAGCAACACAGCAGCAGCGGCTCGGCAGCCAGCCTGTCTACCTGCCGCAGGTTGTAAACCGGCTCGGCAGAGAGGGCCGTCTCCGACAGAGGAGCAACTCTGGAGTGTCAGTGGGGGAGGGAGAGGAGCGGAGAATGAAGCGTGAAGTGGCGCTAATATCGGACAGGCGGCTGCCGCTGAAGTATGTACGCAGCCGCCACAATACCTGCAATTAAACAGGGAAATATTTGCCGGAGTGGCGGCTCCGCCGTCGCGCCCAGTCGACTGTCAGATTCCACTCCCCCCCACGCACCCCCACGCAGCCACCCCTTTCCACCCTTCCCCCACGACCGGCAGCTATTCTGCGCTAGAGAGCTGCAGACAGCCCACCGGCTGCCACGGCGCCACTTCATTGGAAGCCGCGAGTCCCGGGTAAACGCTGCCGCCGGCTGCGCTCTCGAGAGCTCTCGTTAAAGCCTGCCTTCGGCGTACACTCGCTACCGCATAATCCACCGTTGCTCCTCTCTCGGTAACGGGTCAGCACTTTAATCGTACGAGTTCATACGCGTTAACATATTATTGTGTATTTTTACACAATACAGACTCCCAATACAAACACTCAGAACTTATACACAGCCCTATTTGAGTCAGTAGCATGCTTTGGAGGCAGTGCATGGGCTCACCGCTTGCAGTTTGAGGCCTATAAACAGAAGGTCAGACAAGGGCAAAGAAGCGCTCTCCTTAGGCTGCCCGGGGCTTTCCCAAGAACACCAGGATTAACAATGTGCGTGGTGCTTGCAGCTTGAGGCCTTTAAACAGAAGGTCAGACAAGGGCAAAGAAGCGCTCTCCTTAGGCTGCCCGGGGCTTTCCCAAGAACACCAGGATTAACAATGTGCGTGGTGCTTGCAGCTTGAGGCCTATAAATAGAAGGTCAGACAAGGGCAAAGAAGCGATCTCCTTAGGCTGCCCGGGGCTTTCCCAAGAACACCAGGATTAACAATGTGCGTGGTGCTTGCAGCTTGAGGCCTATAAATAGAAGGTAAGACAAGGGCAAAGAAGCGCTCTCCTTAGGCTGCCCGGGGCTTTCCCAAGAACACCAGGATTAACAATGTGCGTGGTGCTTGCAGCTTGAGGCCTATAAATAGAAGGTCAGACAAGGGCAAAGAAGCGATCTCCTTAGGCTGCCCGGGGCTTTCCCAAGAACACCAGGATTAACAATGTGCGTGGTGCTTGCAGCTTGAGGCCTATAAATAGAAGGTCAGACAAGGTCAAAGAAGCGATCTCCTTAGGCTGCCCGGGGCTTTCCCAAGAACACCAGGATTAACAATGTGCGTGGTGCTTGCAGCTTGAGGCCTATAAATAGAAGGTCAGACAAGGGCAAAGAAGCGCTCTCCTTAGGCTGCCCGGGGCTTTCCCAAGAACACCAGGATTAACAATGTGCGTGGTGCTTGCAGCTTGAGGCCTATAAATAGAAGGTCAGACAAGGGCAAAGAAGCGATCTCCTTAGGCTGCCCGGGGCTTTCCCAAGAACACCAGGATTAACAATGTGCGTGGTGCTTGCAGCTTGAGGCCTATAAATAGAAGGTCAGACAAGGGCAAAGAAGCGATCTCCTAAGGCTGCCCGGGGCTTTCCCAAGAACACCAGGATTAACAATGTGCGTGGTGCTTGCAGCTTGAGGCCTATAAATAGAAGGTCAGACAAGGGCAAAGAAGCGATCTCCTTAGGCTGCCCGGGGCTTTCCCAAGAACACCAGGATTAACAATGTGCGTGGTGCTTGCAGCTTGAGGCCTATAAATAGAAGGTCAGACAAGGGCAAAGAAGCGATCTCCTTAGGCTGCCCGGGGCTTTCCCAAGAACACCAGGATTAACAATGTGCGTGGTGCTTGCAGCTTGAGGCCTATAAACAGAAGGTAAGACAAGGGCAAAGAAGCGCTCTCCTTAGGCTGCCCGGGGCTTTCCCAAGAACACCAGGATTAACAATGTGCGTGGTGCTTGCAGCTTGAGGCCTATAAACAGAAGGTCAGACAAGGGCAAAGAAGCGCTCTCCTTAGGCTGCCCGGGGCTTTCCCAAGAACACCAGGATTAACAATGTGTGTGGTGCTTGCAGCTTGAGGCCTATAAACAGAAGGTCAGACAAGGGCAAAGAAGCGCTCTCCTTAGGCTGCCCGGGGCTTTCCCAAGAACACCAGGATTAACAATGTGCGTGGTGCTTGCAGCTTGAGGCCTATAAATAGAAGGTCAGACAAGGGCAAAGAAGCGATCTCCTTAGGCTGCCCGGGGCTTTCCCAAGAACACCAGGATTAACAATGTGCGTGGTGCTTGCAGCTTGAGGCCTATAAATAGAAGGTCAGACAAGGGCAAAGAAGCGCTCTCCTTAGGCTGCCCGGGGCTTTCCCAAGAACACCAGGATTAACAATGTGCGTGGTGCTTGCAGCTTGAGGCCTATAAATAGAAGGTCAGACAAGGGCAAAGAAGCGCTCTCCTTAGGCTGCCCAGGGCTTTCCCAAGAACACCAGGATTAACAATGTGCGTGGTGCTTGCAGCTTGAGGCCTATAAATAGAAGGTCAGACAAGGGCAAAGAAGCGCTCTCCTTAGGCTGCCCGGGGCTTTCCCAAGAACACCAGGATTAACAATGTGCGTGGTGCTTGCAGCTTGAGGCCTATAAATAGAAGGTCAGACAAGGGCAAAGAAGCGCTCTCCTTAGGCTGCCCGGGGCTTTCCCAAGAACACCAGGATTAACAATGTGCGTGGTGCTTGCAGCTTGAGGCCTATAAATAGAAGGTCAGACAAGGGCAAAGAAGCGCTCTCCTTAGGCTGCCCGGGGCTTTCCCAAGAACACCAGGATTAACAATGTGCGTGGTGCTTGCAGCTTGAGGCCTATAAATAGAAGGTCAGACAAGGGCAAAGAAGCGCTCTCCTTAGGCTGCCCGGGGCTTTCCCAAGAACACCAGGATTAACAATGTGCGTGGTGCTTGCAGCTTGAGGCCTATAAATAGAAGGTCAGACAAGGGCAAAGAAGCGCTCTCCTTAGGCTGCCCGGGTCTTTCCCAAGAACACCAGGATTAACAATGTGCGTGGTGCTTGCAGCTTGAGGCCTATAAATAGAAGGTAAGACAAGGGCAAAGAAGCGCTCTCCTTAGGCTGCCCGGGGCTTTCCCAAGAACACCAGGATTAACAATGTGCGTGGTGCTTGCAACTTGAGGCCTATAAATAGAAGGTCAGACAAGGGCAAAGAAGCGCTCTCCTTAGGCTGCCCGGGGCTTTCCCAAGAACACCAGGATTAACAATGTGCGTGGTGCTTGCAGCTTGAGGCCTATAAATAGAAGGTCAGACAAGGGCAAAGAAGCGATCTCCTTAGGCTGCCCGGGGCTTTCCCAAGAACACCAGGATTAACAATGTGCGTGGTGCTTGCAGCTTGAGGCCTATAAATAGAAGGTCAGACAAGGGCAAAGAAGCGATCTCCTAAGGCTGCCCGGGGCTTTCCCAAGAACACCAGGATTAACAATGTGCGTGGTGCTTGCAGCTTGAGGCCTATAAATAGAAGGTCAGACAAGGGCAAAGAAGCGATCTCCTTAGGCTGCCCGGGGCTTTCCCAAGAACACCAGGATTAACAATGTGCGTGGTGCTTGCAGCTTGAGGCCTATAAATAGAAGGTCAGACAAGGGCAAAGAAGCGATCTCCTTAGGCTGCCCGGGGCTTTCCCAAGAACACCAGGATTAACAATGTGCGTGGTGCTTGCAGCTTGAGGCCTTTAAACAGAAGGTCAGACAAGGGCAAAGAAGCGCTCTCCTTAGGCTGCCCGGGGCTTTCCCAAGAACACCAGGATTAACAATGTGCGTGGTGCTTGCAGCTTGAGGCCTATAAATAGAAGGTCAGACAAGGGCAAAGAAGCGATCTCCTTAGGCTGCCCGGGGCTTTCCCAAGAACACCAGGATTAACAATGTGCGTGGTGCTTGCAGCTTGAGGCCTATAAATAGAAGGTAAGACAAGGGCAAAGAAGCGCTCTCCTTAGGCTGCCCGGGGCTTTCCCAAGAACACCAGGATTAACAATGTGCGTGGTGCTTGCAGCTTGAGGCCTATAAATAGAAGGTCAGACAAGGGCAAAGAAGCGATCTCCTTAGGCTGCCCGGGGCTTTCCCAAGAACACCAGGATTAACAATGTGCGTGGTGCTTGCAGCTTGAGGCCTATAAATAGAAGGTAAGACAAGGGCAAAGAAGCGCTCTCCTTAGGCTGCCCGGGGCTTTCCCAAGAACACCAGGATTAACAATGTGCGTGGTGCTTGCAACTTGAGGCCTATAAATAGAAGGTCAGACAAGGGCAAAGAAGCGCTCTCCTTAGGCTGCCCGGGGCTTTCCCAAGAACACCAGGATTAACAATGTGCGTGGTGCTTGCAGCTTGAGGCCTATAAATAGAAGGTCAGACAAGGGCAAAGAAGCGATCTCCTTAGGCTGCCCGGGGCTTTCCCAAGAACACCAGGATTAACAATGTGCGTGGTGCTTGCAGCTTGAGGCCTATAAATAGAAGGTCAGACAAGGGCAAAGAAGCGATCTCCTAAGGCTGCCCGGGGCTTTCCCAAGAACACCAGGATTAACAATGTGCGTGGTGCTTGCAGCTTGAGGCCTATAAATAGAAGGTCAGACAAGGGCAAAGAAGCGATCTCCTTAGGCTGCCCGGGGCTTTCCCAAGAACACCAGGATTAACAATGTGCGTGGTGCTTGCAGCTTGAGGCCTATAAATAGAAGGTCAGACAAGGGCAAAGAAGCGCTCTCCTTAGGCTGCCCGGGGCTTTCCCAAGAACACCAGGATTAACAATGTGCGTGGTGCTTGCAGCTTGAGGCCTATAAATAGAAGGTCAGACAAGGGCAAAGAAGCGATCTCCTTAGGCTGCCCGGGGCTTTCCCAAGAACACCAGGATTAACAATGTGCGTGGTGCTTGCAGCTTGAGGCCTATAAATAGAAGGTCAGACAAGGGCAAAGAAGCGATCTCCTAAGGCTGCCCGGGGCTTTCCCAAGAACACCAGGATTAACAATGTGCGTGGTGCTTGCAGCTTGAGGCCTATAAATAGAAGGTCAGACAAGGGCAAAGAAGCGATCTCCTTAGGCTGCCCGGGGCTTTCCCAAGAACACCAGGATTAACAATGTGCGTGGTGCTTGCAGCTTGAGGCCTATAAATAGAAGGTCAGACAAGGGCAAAGAAGCGATCTCCTTAGGCTGCCCGGGGCTTTCCCAAGAACACCAGGATTAACAATGTGCGTGGTGCTTGCAGCTTGAGGCCTATAAACAGAAGGTAAGACAAGGGCAAAGAAGCGCTCTCCTTAGGCTGCCCGGGGCTTTCCCAAGAACACCAGGATTAACAATGTGCGTGGTGCTTGCAGCTTGAGGCCTATAAACAGAAGGTCAGACAAGGGCAAAGAAGCGCTCTCCTTAGGCTGCCCGGGGCTTTCCCAAGAACACCAGGATTAACAATGTGTGTGGTGCTTGCAGCTTGAGGCCTATAAACAGAAGGTCAGACAAGGGCAAAGAAGCGCTCTCCTTAGGCTGCCCGGGGCTTTCCCAAGAACACCAGGATTAACAATGTGCGTGGTGCTTGCAGCTTGAGGCCTATAAATAGAAGGTCAGACAAGGGCAAAGAAGCGATCTCCTTAGGCTGCCCGGGGCTTTCCCAAGAACACCAGGATTAACAATGTGCGTGGTGCTTGCAGCTTGAGGCCTATAAATAGAAGGTCAGACAAGGGCAAAGAAGCGCTCTCCTTAGGCTGCCCGGGGCTTTCCCAAGAACACCAGGATTAACAATGTGCGTGGTGCTTGCAGCTTGAGGCCTATAAATAGAAGGTCAGACAAGGGCAAAGAAGCGCTCTCCTTAGGCTGCCCGGGGCTTTCCCAAGAACACCAGGATTAACAATGTGCGTGGTGCTTGCAGCTTGAGGCCTATAAATAGAAGGTCAGACAAGGGCAAAGAAGCGCTCTCCTTAGGCTGCCCGGGGCTTTCCCAAGAACACCAGGATTAACAATGTGCGTGGTGCTTGCAGCTTGAGGCCTATAAATAGAAGGTCAGACAAGGGCAAAGAAGCGCTCTCCTTAGGCTGCCCGGGGCTTTCCCAAGAACACCAGGATTAACAATGTGCGTGGTGCTTGCAGCTTGAGGCCTATAAATAGAAGGTCAGACAAGGGCAAAGAAGCGCTCTCCTTAGGCTGCCCGGGGCTTTCCCAAGAACACCAGGATTAACAATGTGCGTGGTGCTTGCAGCTTGAGGCCTATAAATAGAAGGTCAGACAAGGGCAAAGAAGCGCTCTCCTTAGGCTGCCCGGGGCTTTCCCAAGAACACCAGGATTAACAATGTGCGTGGTGCTTGCAGCTTGAGGCCTATAAATAGAAGGTCAGACAAGGGCAAAGAAGCGCTCTCCTTAGGCTGCCCGGGGCTTTCCCAAGAACACCAGGATTAACAATGTGCGTGGTGCTTGCAGCTTGAGGCCTATAAATAGAAGGTAAGACAAGGGCAAAGAAGCGCTCTCCTTAGGCTGCCCGGGGCTTTCCCAAGAACACCAGGATTAACAATGTGCGTGGTGCTTGCAACTTGAGGCCTATAAATAGAAGGTCAGACAAGGGCAAAGAAGCGCTCTCCTTAGGCTGCCCGGGGCTTTCCCAAGAACACCAGGATTAACAATGTGCGTGGTGCTTGCAGCTTGAGGCCTATAAATAGAAGGTCAGACAAGGGCAAAGAAGCGCTCTCCTTAGGCTGCCCGGGGCTTTCCCAAGAACACCAGGATTAACAATGTGCGTGGTGCTTGCAGCTTGAGGCCTATAAATAGAAGGTCAGACAAGGGCAAAGAAGCGCTCTCCTTAGGCTGCCCGGGGCTTTCCCAAGAACACCAGGATTAACAATGTGCGTGGTGCTTGCAGCTTGAGGCCTATAAATAGAAGGTCAGACAAGGGCAAAGAAGCGCTCTCCTTAGGCTGCCCGGGGCTTTCCCAAGAACACCAGGATTAACAATGTGCGTGGTGCTTGCAGCTTGAGGCCTATAAATAGAAGGTCAGACAAGGGCAAAGAAGCGCTCTCCTTAGGCTGCCCGGGGCTTTCCCAAGAACACCAGGATTAACAATGTGCGTGGTGCTTGCAGCTTGAGGCCTATAAATAGAAGGTCAGACAAGGGCAAAGAAGCGCTCTCCTTAGGCTGCCCGGGGCTTTCCCAAGAACACCAGGATTAACAATGTGCGTGGTGCTTGCAGCTTGAGGCCTATAAATAGAAGGTAAGACAAGGGCAAAGAAGCGCTCTCCTTAGGCTGCCCGGGGCTTTCCCAAGAACACCAGGATTAACAATGTGCGTGGTGCTTGCAGCTTGAGGCCTATAAATAGAAGGTCAGACAAGGGCAAAGAAGCGCTCTCCTTAGGCTGCCCGGGGCTTTCCCAAGAACACCAGGATTAACAATGTGCGTGGTGCTTGCAGCTTGAGGCCTATAAATAGAAGGTCAGACAAGGGCAAAGAAGCGCTCTCCTTAGGCTGCCCGGGGCTTTCCCAAGAACACCAGGATTAACAATGTGCGTGGTGCTTGCAGCTTGAGGCCTATAAATAGAAGGTCAGACAAGGGCAAAGAAGCGCTCTCCTTAGGCTGCCCGGGGCTTTCCCAAGAACACCAGGATTAACAATGTGCGTGGTGCTTGCAGCTTGAGGCCTATAAATAGAAGGTCAGACAAGGGCAAAGAAGCGCTCTCCTTAGGCTGCCCGGGGCTTTCCCAAGAACACCAGGATTAACAATGTGCGTGGTGCTTGCAGCTTGAGGCCTATAAATAGAAGGTAAGACAAGGGCAAAGAAGCGCTCTCCTTAGGCTGCCCGGGGCTTTCCCAAGAACACCAGGATTAACAATGTGCGTGGTGCTTGCAGCTTGAGGCCTATAAATAGAAGGTCAGACAAGGGCAAAGAAGCGCTCTCCTTAGGCTGCCCGGGGCTTTCCCAAGAACACCAGGATTAACAATGTGCGTGGTGCTTGCAGCTTGAGGCCTATAAATAGAAGGTCAGACAAGGGCAAAGAAGCGCTCTCCTTAGGCTGCCCGGGGCTTTCCCAAGAACACCAGGATTAACAATGTGCGTGGTGCTTGCAGCTTGAGGCCTATAAATAGAAGGTCAGACAAGGGCAAAGAAGCGCTCTCCTTAGGCTGCCCGGGGCTTTCCCAAGAACACCAGGATTAACAATGTGCGTGGTGCTTGCAGCTTGAGGCCTATAAATAGAAGGTCAGACAAGGGCAAAGAAGCGCTCTCCTTAGGCTGCCCGGGGCTTTCCCAAGAACACCAGGATTAACAATGTGCGTGGTGCTTGCAGCTTGAGGCCTATAAATAGAAGGTCAGACAAGGGCAAAGAAGCGCTCTCCTTAGGCTGCCCGGGGCTTTCCCAAGAACACCAGGATTAACAATGTGCGTGGTGCTTGCAGCTTGAGGCCTATAAATAGAAGGTAAGACAAGGGCAAAGAAGCGCTCTCCTTAGGCTGCCCGGGGCTTTCCCAAGAACACCAGGATTAACAATGTGCGTGGTGCTTGCAGCTTGAGGCCTATAAATAGAAGGTCAGACAAGGGCAAAGAAGCGCTCTCCTTAGGCTGCCCGGGGCTTTCCCAAGAACACCAGGATTAACAATGTGCGTGGTGCTTGCAGCTTGAGGCCTATAAATAGAAGGTCAGACAAGGGCAAAGAAGCGCTCTCCTTAGGCTGCCCGGGGCTTTCCCAAGAACACCAGGATTAACAATGTGCGTGGTGCTTGCAGCTTGAGGCCTATAAATAGAAGGTCAGACAAGGGCAAAGAAGCGCTCTCCTTAGGCTGCCCGGGGCTTTCCCAAGAACACCAGGATTAACAATGTGCGTGGTGCTTGCAGCTTGAGGCCTATAAATAGAAGGTCAGACAAGGGCAAAGAAGCGCTCTCCTTAGGCTGCCCGGGGCTTTCCCAAGAACACCAGGATTAACAATGTGCGTGGTGCTTGCAGCTTGAGGCCTATAAATAGAAGGTCAGACAAGGGCAAAGAAGCGCTCTCCTTAGGCTGCCCGGGGCTTTCCCAAGAACACCAGGATTAACAATGTGCGTGGTGCTTGCAGCTTGAGGCCTATAAATAGAAGGTCAGACAAGGGCAAAGAAGCGCTCTCCTTAGGCTGCCCGGGGCTTTCCCAAGAACACCAGGATTAACAATGTGCGTGGTGCTTGCAGCTTGAGGCCTATAAATAGAAGGTCAGACAAGGGCAAAGAAGCGCTCTCCTTAGGCTGCCCGGGGCTTTCCCAAGAACACCAGGATTAACAATGTGCGTGGTGCTTGCAGCTTGAGGCCTATAAATAGAAGGTCAGACAAGGGCAAAGAAGCGCTCTCCTTAGGCTGCCCGGGGCTTTCCCAAGAACACCAGGATTAACAATGTGCGTGGTGCTTGCAGCTTGAGGCCTATAAATAGAAGGTCAGACAAGGGCAAAGAAGCGCTCTCCTTAGGCTGCCCGGGGCTTTCCCAAGAACACCAGGATTAACAATGTGCGTGGTGCTTGCAGCTTGAGGCCTATAAATAGAAGGTAAGACAAGGGCAAAGAAGCGCTCTCCTTAGGCTGCCCGGGGCTTTCCCAAGAACACCAGGATTAACAATGTGCGTGGTGCTTGCAGCTTGAGGCCTATAAATAGAAGGTCAGACAAGGGCAAAGAAGCGCTCTCCTTAGGCTGCCCGGGGCTTTCCCAAGAACACCAGGATTAACAATGTGCGTGGTGCTTGCAGCTTGAGGCCTATAAATAGAAGGTCAGACAAGGGCAAAGAAGCGCTCTCCTTAGGCTGCCCGGGGCTTTCCCAAGAACACCAGGATTAACAATGTGCGTGGTGCTTGCAGCTTGAGGCCTATAAATAGAAGGTCAGACAAGGGCAAAGAAGCGCTCTCCTTAGGCTGCCCGGGGCTTTCCCAAGAACACCAGGATTAACAATGTGCGTGGTGCTTGCAGCTTGAGGCCTATAAATAGAAGGTCAGACAAGGGCAAAGAAGCGCTCTCCTTAGGCTGCCCGGGGCTTTCCCAAGAACACCAGGATTAACAATGTGCGTGGTGCTTGCAGCTTGAGGCCTATAAATAGAAGGTCAGACAAGGGCAAAGAAGCGCTCTCCTTAGGCTGCCCGGGGCTTTCCCAAGAACACCAGGATTAACAATGTGCGTGGTGCTTGCAGCTTGAGGCCTATAAATAGAAGGTCAGACAAGGGCAAAGAAGCGCTCTCCTTAGGCTGCCCGGGGCTTTCCCAAGAACACCAGGATTAACAATGTGCGTGGTGCTTGCAGCTTGAGGCCTATAAATAGAAGGTCAGACAAGGGCAAAGAAGCGCTCTCCTTAGGCTGCCCGGGGCTTTCCCAAGAACACCAGGATTAACAATGTGCGTGGTGCTTGCAGCTTGAGGCCTATAAATAGAAGGTCAGACAAGGGCAAAGAAGCGCTCTCCTTAGGCTGCCCGGGGCTTTCCCAAGAACACCAGGATTAACAATGTGCGTGGTGCTTGCAGCTTGAGGCCTATAAATAGAAGGTCAGACAAGGGCAAAGAAGCGCTCTCCTTAGGCTGCCCGGGGCTTTCCCAAGAACACCAGGATTAACAATGTGCATGGTGCTTGCAGCTTGAGGCCTATAAATAGAAGGTCAGACAAGGGCAAAGAAGCGCTCTCCTTAGGCTGCCCGGGGCTTTCCCAAGAACACCAGGATTAACAATGTGCGTGGTGCTTGCAGCTTGAGGCCTATAAATAGAAGGTCAGACAAGGGCAAAGAAGCGCTCTCCTTAGGCTGCCCGGGGCTTTCCCAAGAACACCAGGATTAACAATGTGCGTGGTGCTTGCAGCTTGAGGCCTATAAATAGAAGGTCAGACAAGGGCAAAGAAGCGCTCTCCTTAGGCTGCCCGGGGCTTTCCCAAGAACACCAGGATTAACAATGTGCGTGGTGCTTGCAGCTTGAGGCCTATAAACAGAAGGTCAGACAAGGGCAAAGAAGCGCTCTCCTTAGGCTGCCCGGGGCTTTCCCAAGAACACCAGGATTAACACTGTGTGTGGTGCTTGGAACCCAACCAATTCACCTAACCATCAGATTAAGGGCGGCCTTGTACTGTCTTAAGTCGGGGAGACCTGATAAGGTTCAGGAGATAACAGGCCAAACATCACCGAGAGGCGCCAACACTCTAAATGGAGGATGGACACATGGCAAAAGGAATGGGACGTATCTGAAAAGGGACTCAGACTGCATAATTTCTTCCAGACATCAGGGAACGTCTAAGACATGGCCATATCAATCCTAGCCGGGGTATGGTCCACTTTCTGACAGGTCATGGTTCCTACCCCACGTACTTCAACTACATGGGACTCAGCGACACCGTAGCATGTACATGTGGGTTGTTTGGCTCCCCCAAACACACAGTCTTACACTTTACAATATACAGAACGCCAACTCACGCAACACCACGACATACAGGCGATCATCCGGGACAAAGACTCATGGGAGATACTAAATCGGATTAAATAAGCTTGTAATGCATGTAAAGGATCACTGCTAGTGAATGTTTCCTGTATACTGGCGTCCGACATCGTATATTTTTTTCCAAAATGGTGTCTGTACTACCAGTACAGTGGCTGGATTAATTAAATCATTTTACAATAATGATTTTTTCCGTTGTTGCAATCTCAATATAATACCCGACCTAGTAAGACATTTAGATTACAAGTAAGGAGAATATTATTTCCGGTTCCAAAGATCTCTCATATATTTCACACTAATGAAAAGGGAGTAAAACATATAAAATAATTTGGGAGAGAGTAGACATTATCTACAGAAAGGAGTATGTTAAGATGCAATTGATAATTGATATTTCGACATGTGAGAAAAAAAGAGAGAGAGAGAGAGACAGACAGACAGACAGAGAGACGGGGGAGGGGAGTTTGCCGGTAATCGTCACTGTGAAGTAAAAAAAAAAAAAATAAAAAATAAAAAAAAAAAAAAAAATAAAAAAAAAAAAATAAAAAAAAAACGCAATTATTATACAAAAAGAGGAAGAGATAGGAAGAGTGGGAGGAACGTAGAAGAACCGCGGTTGTGAAAAGTATAAACACAGTTACATACGTCTACAGCTACGTGGTTCCACTGTGAATCACACTTAAGTGCCTGGCAAATGATTCATCGAAGCAAGCAGCAGACTGGAAGAGAAGGGGCCCAATCCCACAGCTAATTTCAGAGATAATGCTGTTGATAATACTGTTGAAAGAACTTAATACTAGATTATGTATTAAGTAAATTTCTTACAAACTGCGAGAATATTTGCATTAACCATTTTTACTACAATTTCCTCATTTTCTTTTCATCCTGCCTATTCCGTGGCCTGCTGACTGACGACGCATTTACACCGAACCACTTTCATACCATTCACCTACAATGTATGATGACTCCATAATGCGTGGTGTGCCAGCCACCACGATATAAAAATAATAATAAAAAGTTCCGCTTGGTGGGTTGATATAAAATATGCATTTCGAAAAATACCATTTCGATTTAGTTCTTTTAATGAACATCTGCAGAGCAGTTTCGAGTCCATAGGGCGCATTTCTGTTGCATACAAGTTCTTAATAGTAAAAATTCATTACATCAAGCGGAAAATTTTGTATTATTTACCTACCATTCCATTATTAAATAAAGCTATACAATACAACACCTAAATATAAATCCCATATCCGTTATTTTAATGATATCAAATGTTTGTTAAGCTCAAGGGACTTAACTGCGTGGTCATCAGTCCCTAAACTTACAAACTATTTATGAACTAACTTATTCTAACGACGGCACAAGCAGAATAATAAACTTTGCCGGAGATCCGCAGATGTTCTGTCCTCGTATTTAATCTTAATCTGCGAAATTTAATGAAACTCTCAATAATTCGCAAAATGCGAATAAATATGTGTTAAAAAGTATAGCTCCTTTGGACTGTCAGAGTTTGAAGAATGCAGTTCCAAAAATCGTTCAAAAAATAAAAATATGAAATAAAGGAAAAAAAAATTGAGACTCTTGGGGAACATGACGTCATTTTGTTACTAAAACGAGGTTAAAGAAAAATTTATTTTTCAGAGTAATGAATATCTCGTCATGTGTTAATGAAAACTATGTAAACTAAAACAGATTACCAAAACTGTACAATAAATACAAAAGTACTCTGCGGTATTACTTAAATACAAATTTAAAATTGAGCTAGCGAAAGTCAATCACTAAGATTAACTTTCCACTATTTGACAGCTTCTGCTCTGTTTTGTGGCTGCACACCAGAAACACACACGCAGGAGAATCCTACCACACGAAGCGCGTCAAAGGTTTTCACAAACGAGAATGATATACGTGTCAAGTGAACAACGCAAGGCGGCTAATTAAGTGATGATGGCTGAAGCAGGAAGGCTGTATAATGTAGACACGATGACGAGAAAATTGTTCATGAAAATGAGCAGTTTTAACAATGAATAAAACATTTCGTAATGGTTTGATGTTTCATACCGAAGTGAGGCTTGACCACGGACTACTCAGACAAGAACAGAATCGAAACTTTGCAATGTGGTGCAGTCGCATGAAGTTTAAAATCGCGTGCTTAAATCGAACAAATGTGAAGGTAATGAATAGATTTTATGGAAACGAATTATGACACAACCAAGCAGATATTTGGTTAATAAGACACAAAGTATCACAGATTCTTCAGTTTGGTAAGAGAACGAAGGGTTAAAATCGAGGAGATACATCAACACTTCATATGGTAAACGGGTTCAAATAGAATTAGTTTTCAGTAGTAATACTGTAAACAGTACGACACATTCATCACAAACGACAGATTATCTATATCTTAGAAGGAAGTCATACTTTATCGGGCTGTACTGTATTGGTCAACATGACAGTTTTAATGGTGCTATTTGATATTCTTTATTTTTTCCACATGGAATCCTTAAATTTTTCAAGAGACATTTGATTCAGTTGTTCTTATGCAATCTCTCTCACGCTGGTACACTATTGCCATTAACTCACTGTTCACCTTAAATACTGAGATGTCACTTACGAACAGTCAGTGAGAAGTCCCTGGACATACCTGGAAAGAAAAAGAAAAACATTGTTAGCAACAGCTACAGCCGTAAGGAAAAGTACAATATGCTATCTACTTCGTCAGGGGATGAATTAGAGATAAGTGGTGTGCCTGAAAAATTCGGTAAAGGATGTATTACATGAACGTCAACTTGGTGCATGTGTGCGTGCATGAGCATGGGTCTTTAGAGACAGACCAGAAATCCACCAGTTAAGTTACACTGGTCAAACCAATTAGGGGATGAGTTAAGAGACATATATTATGAAGTAATGTCATTCGTAGAATGTATTTATGTCGGTCCAGTGAAGACAACATCATTATGGCACCAAGATAGTGGTTAGAATAGAGAGTTTCTGCAGAGGAAGTTGGTGTTGACTTGCGTCTACTCTACCAAACGAATTACACAAGCAGTTTGCGTCAGATGGTTAGTGAACAGGTAGTGCAATGCAACAACAACGTGACTCATGTGAAGGTAGGGCTTGGTGAGTCACAGGAAGATTTGAAGCGGGACATAGACAGAGCGACCTGGATACAGTTATTCGAGTCGTTTTTGGTGATTAAAACATTACCTGCCGCGGCGGATTAGCCATGCATACTGAAGTGCAGTGCTGCCATGCGTGCGGCTGTTCGCCGTCGGAGTTTCGAGTCCCCCCTAGGAGGTGGGTGTTTGTGTTGTCTTTAGATTTGTTTACCTTATTAGTTTGTAAGCTACGAACTAATAACCTTGACGTTGAGTCTGATAGATTTAAAAACATTTGAACATTTTGAAAACATTTACATGTTTGTCGACAGAAGCACATAAAATCTAAATACGCTAGGCCAGCCCAAAGTACACAAATGAATCAGAAACTCTAAGGAGGAGTACATGCAACATACTTGTTATTGGTCACTTAGCAAATACGGAACTAATATGTCATAAAATAAAATGTATATAAACAAAAGTATATAAAAGTCACGGAAAACACCTCACTAAAATATCACTACACGATTAAGAGTAAAAGTAATTGGTAAGGAAAAACTATAACATGCACATTATTACCAAGTGCATGGTACACTTTCCGCCTGACAGATAGGAAGTAATGAATTACTTATAGAAATAATGCAATATTGTAACATTAAGACAACGAAGAAGAAACAAACATATAAAACTGAAAAACGGGGCAAAAATGCCACAGATGACTTTAAATTTACAATCATATATAGAAATATACCTGGAATGTGCAAATGTCCAAAGCAATACGCTGGTACTATAATCATAATCACTAACATTTTGAAGATTGGTATATCCCAAATAGGGTATAAATGTAAGATGTACAAAAACAAATAATACTGTCATCATAATAACAGTGATATGGGAAAAGACCATGTCATTAAAATTAAACATCACTGTAATACAGAAAGTAAATCATTGTCTAACGTATGCATATCATACTGGGAACTAAAGCCAACGATATACTGATATAAACTTACATTGTCCACCCATTGTCGGGCAACCTCAGACGACGATAGGTCAAGAAGAAAAACTTGTTGTAACGGACTAGAATGAAAAAGAACTTACATCACAGGAAAGTCACATTAATCCATGTGCTGTATGTAAACCACGATCAGTCTCTATAGCCAACAGATCGGCATAAACTTCACAAAAAAAAAAAACCAAGAACCCCATATTATCTCACAAACTCACATAAATGATATTGCAAATCAAGATCAGTATAAATAGTCGAGAGATGAGATATACATATATAAAAACAATGAAATGTTTCTATTAAACGTACGGCTGTTGGTATTCCACTTCCTACATACTTTTGACTAGCTGCAGTTCCAGTTCCACCGGTAATAATGGATTCAATAGGATTTTCTCTAGACACGGTATATGCGTGGACAGCTGAAACAGCTATACTGATTAGTAATACAAGTTTTATTTACTATTATTTACAATACCCAATTTTTAAACATATGTCTGTCTCATGGCGGCGTCTTGTGCAATGCTAGCTGCGCTGAGTCCTTGTGACTGCCTATTTTGGAGCCGAGGTCAGATGTGCCCCTCCAGACGCATGTAGGCCTACATATAGCTGCTTGTAGAGGGCGCTCTTCCCGGTTACTCCCTCCAGGACGAGAGGCGCAGGCTTGTGATTGGCTGCCCATCGTCCGCTGCCTTCTTCACGGTCGTTCTCGTGCGTCTGGCGTGTGGCGCTGACTTTGCACCACAACAATAGTTATCTGCGTTTCCCGCGACCGGCGTCTCTCAGAAAGTGCGTGGCTAGCGTCCTCTGCCCTAACTCACTGACATCTCGCAAAGGAAACAATGACGAAGCCCGTCGACAAAAATCGGACGGATTCTGAACCAATATAAAGTTACGGTAATTTTTCGGCCCCCACAAAAGACAGCAACACTTTTGGGTTCTATCAAAGATGATTTGTAGCTCCGGAAGGCCGGACTTTACAAGATGGCCTGTGAATGTGGCCTTTCTTAGATAGGACGGAAGACATGTACAGTCAAGGAAAGATGCACGGAACACCAAACGTATACCCGTCTCTTACAGCCTAATAAATCGGCAGTGGCGGAGCACTGTATTGATACTGGTCACTCAATGATGCACGAAAACGTCAAAATCTTAGCCTCAACTTCATCTTCTGGGTTTCAGTGGTGAAAGGAAAGGAATTGAAATTGGCTTGGGGACGAATTTAATTAACAGAGACAGTGGGTACGACTTAGATAAATCTTGGAATCCGGCGCCTTCTTTAATAATTTTACAGAGACGCCACCACAGCACAGATAGTAACACATCGATTTCTCAGAGTTAATCGACCACGCAGCCACATACACAAAGTACAGCCCAATGTACTTCCTTGCCGCTGTGTTACGTCTTTGGCGCCTTGTTGTATCTGTGGCCGCATGGGCAGCAGCGGGGTCCGCGCGTTTATAAGCACGAGGCGCGTGCTGGAGCGTCAGCCTGCGACTCTCTCTGAAGATGGCTGAACGGTACTCAGCCGGAATATAACAAGAAGTCAACTTTGTGCGGCTGCACGCCAGAATCTTTTTTGAACAGTCATTGCGCCGTGAAAACATGAAGATGCATGCCCTCATTCTCTTCTCCACGAGTGAAGAGCACCGCTACATTTGCTACACTACATGTCACAGTAGTCTGCCGTTATGCAAAAGTTTTCTAGCTCTAGCACCTTTACTAACTACCTGTGTTTCACACTTCCGTGAAACAATCACCACGTAACGAGTCGTAACGTCAATGTGTATAACCTTTCTCGTCACTCATTCAAGAATGCTAAAGCGTTAAAAATCCGATGACAGGATTATCATTTGTATAGTAACATATGTTTTGTGTCCTTATTAATGTGTTAGATACTTAAACCATATATTAATAAATTGTGTGAAAACGTTTGAAACTTTATTTCCCTTCGGATATTGGTTCTTGTTACCTTCATGTTTTAAAATATTTAAAAAATTATGAAGGACGTTAAAAATTGTTATATACAAAATTTAGTTTTAAGAAACGGTTCTATGGCATTCACCTTTATGAATTTTTACTGTGTTTTAAAGTTTCTTCCTCCTTCACATAATTTCATTTATATTTATCAATTTTAAACGTTGACTTCACAAGCTATTTTAAGTAATAGAAGTCCACCAATCGGACGAAAGTGTAATGTTATATATATATATATATATATATATATATATATATATATATATATATATATATATATATATATATATATATGGGCAGGGCGAAGCAGGGAATTTGTATCTGACGGGAGGCGTGCTTAGGTAGTCCTTGCAGATGCGGTGATCACTGTGTCCCCAGTGGTGTAGGGGTCAGCGCAACTGCCTAGAAAGCAGGAGACCCGGGTTCTAATACCGGCTGGGTACACATTTTCAGCTTTGCCCAATCGCAGTTGATGTTATATATTCTATGAATATTAATTAATAACCACTGCAGGATCTGAAGTGACGTCTGTTCTCTCGCAACAGACGCCACATATATATATAGGCGCTGGCTGAAGCCGGTAATTCGTTCGCATCTGCAGCCGCACTCAACTGACTATAATAAATTCATCTGATGTGACGGTCCGAGATTATTTTTATCATTTCGTCAAAAAATCGTCTATATTGAAACTAAACTACCACTGTGGACATCGTGTTCAGTAAAGGACAGGTTACGCTGTAACTGAGAAAAACTGATATCAATTTACACATCTATAATATTTATATATTTCATAAATTATCTATTATACAGTCAGTTTTTAAAATTGTTAACAGTTCTGAAGATAAGCAGATTAGCATTTAAGAATGTAATTAAATTAGGATCGCGATAACTGCCTTAAGAATTACATGTCTAGGTTTGATTAAGAATATTTCTGCACGGAATGTCATAGTTATTGAACTACTGTGCTCCCACACTGGAACTTAAAACCTTTGTGGATGCTTCCTTGAAAGTGTTGCAATTTTGGTGGGCAGCAGTATAGGGGGGCCAGTATTTTTTAATAACACAGATCGAATGATTTGTTCCACGGTTCTTTATTTCTTTGCGAGCGCTGGGCGATTCAGATATACGGTATCACCGACTGCCGCAAAAAGCGGCGGCGATTCTCGCAGGTTCTGGAGCCGTGGAATAACGGGCTGGCTGCGCCATTAGCACGTGACGCACAGCGGCCGATGAAATTGCAGCCCGGCGCCGACGCAGGCTCCCGTGAATTAAAGCGAGCTGTGCTGTGCTGCCGCCCTGGCCACAGCGAACCCTCTGCAATACAGCACCAGCGCAGCTTCATCGACGGCTTTGTCTTCCGCCACGCCGGAAGGAAGCTGTGGCAAGTGATGTGACCGGCGGCGGGGGGGGGGGGGGTGACTGTTCTACACTGGCCGGATGCGAGTGTCTGGATGAACTGCGCTTCCGATCCGCTGCTGGCGGCGGGAGCGGTCCTGTCAGCCGAAAATTTCCCTCGCTGCGTCAACAAAAACCACGATTGTCGTTCGATGCACGGAGCTGACTTTTTTTTTAGTGAAATGCTTCCTGTGGATTGTGTGATGCAGTGTTGGGCATTAGAATGCTTCTGTATTATTGGGGCACCTTTGTTCTCCAACTGTTGGAACCTCATGAAACCATGCTTAGAATAACGAGCAATCATAAACCGAAGTGTGGTGTGCCTCATTTCCGTTCAAAACATCACACTTGTCTGCTTGTCTGATTGGATGGTGACGTAATGTAGCTGCATTAACCAGTGCTCCAGTTGCGTGAGTGGTGTAGCTGCAGAAGGTATTTGTCTCTTGAAGTGTTCCCAAGCGAGTTACTACATTTACATCTACATGCGATACTCCGCAAATCAAATTTATGTATCTGGCAGAGGGTTCATCGAACCACCTTTATACTATTTATCAATGTTCAAATGTTTGTAAATCTATCGGACCAAACTGCGTGGTCAGCAGTCCGTAGTTTACAAACTACTTAAACCTTGATAAACTAACCTAAGGACAAACACACACACCCATGCCCCAGGGAGGACTCGAACCTCCACGGCGAGTAACCGCACGTTCCGCAGCGAGGCGCTTTAGACCGCTCGGCCACTCCACCGCGGCTACTACTTATCCCCCATTCCATTCTCGAATGGGGCGCGGGAAGAAAGAACAACTGAATCTCTCCGTTCGAGCTCTGAATTCTCGTATTTTATTCTGATGATCATTTCTACCTATGTATGTGGGAGTCAACAATATATTTTCGCATTCGGAGGAGAAAGTTGGCGATTAGAGTTTCGTAAGTAGCCTATGCCGGAGCGATAAGCGCCGTTGTTGTAATGATTCCCATCCCAGATCCTGTATCGTTTCCGTAATGCTATCTCCCATGTATCGTGACAATACAAAAAGAGCTGCCCTTCTTTGGACACTCTCGATATCCTTCGTGAAACCCACGTGATAAGGATCCCACACTAGGTAGCAGTATTCAAAAAATGGACGGACAAGCTTAGTGTATGCAGTTTCATTAATAGTTCTATTGCTTCTTTTAAGCGTTCTGCCAATAAAATGCAGTCTCTGGTTCGCCTTTCCCACGACATTATCTACGTGTTCTTTCCAATTTAAGTCTATAGTAATAGTAATTCCTATGTATTTTGTGGGGTTTACGGCCTTCACTTTTGATTGATTTTTCTTGTGAACAAAATTTAACGGATTTCTTTTCGTACTCATGTGGACGACTTCACACTTCTCATTATTTAATCACTTGTCAATTTTAACACCATAGTGATATCTTATTCAGATCGTTCTGCAGTTGGTTTTGATCTCCAGATGATTTTACTAGACGGTAAATGACGGCGTCATCTGCAAACAACCTAAGACAGCTATTTAGATTTTTCCCTAAATCGTTTATGTAAATAAAGAACAGAAGAGGACCAATAACACTACCCCGAGGAACGTCCGATATCACCTCTGCTTTAGTCGATGCCTTACCATCGATTACTACGAACTGTGTCTTCTCACACAGGAAATCCCCTATCCAGTCACAAATTTGTGGCGACATTACATTACCACGCAATTTGATTAAAATCCGTTTGTGAGGTACGGTGTCAAAAGCCTTCTGGAATTCAAGAAATACGGAATCGATTTGCGAACCCTTGTCGATATCACCCATCACGTCGTGTGAGTTAAGTGCTAGTTGTGTTTCGCATGAACGATATTTTTTAAATCCGTGTTGACTTTGGGTCAATAGATCATTCTGTTCGAGATAATTCATAATATTTGAATACAGGATATGTTCCAAACCCCTGCTGCAAATTGGCGTCAGTGAAATAGGCCTGTAGTTTAGAGGATTACTACTACTGCCTTTCTTGAATATAGGTGTGACCTGTGCAACTTTTCAGTCCTTTGGTAGAGATCCTTCTTTGAGAGAGCGGTTTTATATGGCTGTTAAGTAAGGAGCTATAGCTTCAGCATAATCAGATAGAAATCTAATGGGTATACAATCCTGACCAGAAGACTTGTTCTTGTTAAGTGATTTTAGTTGCTGCACTACCCACGTTGCTCATTACGGCCTCTGTTCGTAATTCGAAATCTGGAATATTGGTTTCGTTTTATTTGGTGAATGAGTTTATAAAACCTATGTTTAATAACTCTACTATAGTAGCGCTGTCATCGGCAGGATCGCCATTACTATCACGTAGTTAGGGTATTATTTGTGTAAACTGTGTACAGTACAGTGAAATCATGGAGAGAATTGATCCTGTGGCCCAAAGATTAGGGACGTTCTAAATATGGATTTAATGAGGCTTTTGATATTGGACTACACAAATGCGAATATGATTTTGTATGTAACAACGTGGCTTTAGGGAGGTGCGCACATTGCTCTCGACCTCGTTGTTTTAAGCACTTCATCGAAATCCCGCATCTGTACTTTGAGGGCTAATACAAGCACTTTCAAGTGGGTGTTAGTGCTGTATTTGTGTGCCTTGCACTATTATAAACACTTCAAGTAGAGTTTAAACGACACACTCCCATAAATAATAGAATCAGCAAAATCCACAAATTACAAGTTACTCTGTCCATCAGATCATTTATATAGACAGAAAATAATAGTGGCCCTACCACACTTCCCTAGGGTACGCTTGAGGATGAACTCGTCTCTGATGAACACTCGCTGTCAAGTGACTTAGGAAGTCTTCCAGCCAATCACAAATATGTCAGCCTATTCCATATGCTAGCATCTTCGTTAGCAGTCTGCAGTGTGGCACCGCGCCAAGTGCCTTTTTCATATCGAGAAAAACACAATCTGCCTTTTGCCCTTCATCCATGGCTCGCAAGATGTCATGTGAGAAAAGGACAAGAATAGTTTCACACGAACGATGTGTTCTAATACGTTGCTTGCAGTAGCCATTCGAGCAACAGCTGAATATTATGTATTTCACTGTAATGTTTTTAAAGGAAACACCTTAAACCCGTGCTCATTCATAGGTAGAAATTTTTCCGTCCCAATGAAATTTACTATATTCTAACTGAGAATATGCTCCAAAATTTTACAAGAAACTGATGACAACCATATTGGTCTGTAATTATGTGGGACAGTTCTCTTACCTCTTTTATAAATGGGAGGCACATCTATTTTTCCAATCACTAAGTACTTGGCGGTGAATAAAAATTCGCGATAAATGTAAGCGAAGTAAGGGCCCAATTCTAAAGAATACTCTTTGTAAAACCGAACTGGTATTCCATCAGGAGCAGGAGATTCTTTGGGTTTAGCTCTCTACACCGGAAATTACCTATTAGTATGTCCTCCATTTTGGAGTTAGTGTTTACATCAAATTTTAGTACTTTTGCACGGCCCTCCTGCGGAAAGATTTCTTAGAGATTAAATTTAGAATTTCAGCTATCCATTTGCTTTCTTCTGTTACTGCCCCGGAATGATCAACGATTGACTGGATAGTGTACTTTGACCCGCTTATTGATTTTACATAGGACTATAATTTTTTCGGTTTCTCTCGAAGATCTTTCGTTAAGGTATGGCTGTGGTAATTTTTGTATACTTCACGCATCGATATTTTTTTTTTAGGCGCAAGAATGTCTACTAACTTTTGGCTTATCATTTGCGTGTTCCTTTTTGAACCGAGAATGCAACAGCAATTTGCTTTCTCTGTAGCCTCCTGCCATGATTATTATACCACGGTGGATCTTTTTCATCCTTAGTCGACTGTACAGGCACATATTCTCTCACCCTTTATTTACAATGCATTTAAATTTAATCAATTCAATTCATTTGTTTGTAAAGCTTATGGGACCTAACTGCGGGGTCTTCAGTCCCTAAACTTAGAATCTACTTATGAACTAGCTTGTACTAAAGTCGGTACAAACATCCGTGCCGGAGGGGGTATTAAAGCACCCCGACGGTGAACGGCCATGCGCATCGTAGCATAGCGCCTCAATGCGCTCGGCCGCTCCACCGCGGCCAAACATAGTCCACATTTCCACTACGTAAACGATGTCTATTCATTTGTGATATTAACAATTGTTTATCGACTCTTTGCAACACAAACAAGCTTCTAGCCTTCTTGATTAGTTTATTAACTTTGGTCACCGTTGACACTATGACGATATCATGATCATTATCTCTGACATCGTCAATCAGGTCAGTACTTGTTCGTAGCTATATGGTCTAACCCATTTCCATTGCTTGTAGGTTGCCGGTTTAACTGTTCAATACAGCTCTGTGAAAACCTGTGCAAAAGCATCTTGCCGTGTACCGTTATCGAGAAAAATGATTGTATACCTCGGTGTGGCTCCTAATGACTGTAATCTTATTCTTGTGGTCGCTTCGCGTGATATCATTTTGTAATTCATTAAGCGTTCACAAGCACTGGGAGACAAGTGAATATATATATAAAATGGACCGCTGTTATTCACTTCTGTCGTTACCAGTAATGCCAACAAATTATCGTGGATACACTACTAACTGACAATATGAAAGGAAATTTAAATATAAATTAAGAAACCATGAGACGGTTTTTCGTTTCAAATATGTCCATGACATTGAAGATGAAGGAGAAGCAATGAATTAAAATTTTTGATGCGGCCAGGAATCGAACCATGATATCTATGCTTACTACGCAGACGTGATAACGTTAGACCACCGCACCACTAACGATTAACGCCCCTCGGAATAGTCTAAGTACGACTTCCCTCCACGTCACAAATTTAATTCAGCTTCCTTGTTCCATGGGTAATTGCCACTACTGCCAAGGCTCTCCATGCAGCGGAATAGCACCCCGGCTATGGACATAGTGGAACATGTCCATTGATATTTATATCATCTTACCAAGAATGTTCCACTATGTCCATTGCTGGGGTGCTAGTCCGCTGCATGGAGAGCCTTGGCAGTAGTGGTAATTAGGGGAAGGTTGCCGATATTGGACCACATTTTTATTTTAGGGTCCAAAGTCTACATTATGTATCTCATCGAAACAAAATATATTTTAAAAGAAGCTATGTGTTGTACACATTCAATTGCTAGTTTTATACTGTGAATAAAAACAAAGTTAAATGGATGTTATTTAAAATTTAAAAATGTTTAAACAGTCCAAGTTAGGAAACCGGTTGCCTAATTTGGACCTTCAGTTGCTTAAATTGAACCGCATGGTAAAAGAATGACTAAAAAGAAAATAAGACCAATAATATTAAGAAAAGCTTCATTTCAACATCTCGCCATTGATATTCCTTCTGGCTGACGGAGGGAAAGCTATGTATTTCGTCTCATAAATGAAGAAAACCACCTTTTACCAGACATTTTCTTTTCTATGTTGAAAGAATGAGGCAGTCCATATTTCTATGCTATGTCCAATGCAAGTTTATGAACATCATTGAAGGTCAATACAAAAAAAAAAATAATAATAATAAATAAAATAAAATAGAAAAAATAAATCGTCTCTTCAAATAAAATAAGGTGATCTGCGACAAATTTTCCATCTCAGTTGTAAAGGTTGATTGTCTTTCGAATAACTGACCTTCATTTGAGAATATGCTTTTACTATCAACATAATTGTAGCGTTTGGTACTCAATGTATACGAGCACAGTCGTTAAGTTCATGGTTACCGTTTCTGTATGCTACCTTCAGTTCATCTTCTGTCCATTTCTCTTATTGAATCTTCCAAATCTAAAACGGTTACTATACTTACTACTTATTTTTTAAATTGTTTTGTAGCCTAGAAAAATAAACCTACAAACGTAACATCTACGTATTACCCATTGTTAAATGGCATTGATTATTAGTAGGAGAGGTCCAAATTAGGAAACAGCCTTTGGTCCAACTTAGGCAACTCGACGCCATATAAGTAAAGATAACGTAGAAGGAACGAAAAACGCTAAACTCTAGTTTTACGATATTGAATTATTAGCTAATGAATGGCACTTCGAACTATAGTGCTGATGATATTTTTACTTGCTTTTAGAGCAGAGGAAATCTTATGGTATGTAGCAGAAAACGTACAGCGACATCCAAGAAAATGTAATAATGGAAACTGTTCTCAATCCAATGACTATCGTCGACTGACGACTGAGCCACGTGACTTCGACAATGTTTCTCACCAGTTGATCTAACTTATAACTTTAAGTTACCAACACACAGTGAAATACGTAGGTGGTTTAACTTAGGCAACGGTCCATTTTCGGCAACACTCCCCTGTCAATGGAACAAGGAAGCTGTATTAATGTTTGTGACGTGGAGGGAAGTCGTACTTAGACTATTCCGAGGCGCCTCACTCGTTAGTGGTGCAGTTGTCTAGCGGTAAGACGTCTGCTTAGTAAGCATAGAGGTCCGTGTTCGATTCCAGGCGGCATCACAAAGTTTAATTCATTGCTTTATCTTTCTGTTCAATCTCATAGACATATTTGTGACTAAAAATCGTCTCAGGGTTTCTTAATTTTTGTTTAGTTTAAGTAGTTTGTAAGACTAGGGACTGATGACAATCCATAGAATGGATTACAAAAGTTTCAACATTTCAACTGGTACTAATGAACCAGAGGTCGTTTGATGGTGCCTGTACTTCCACCTATGACGCTCCGCCCCCCCCCCCCCCCACACGCGCGCAGGTTGAAAAACATACTCTAGAGGTATGATCGTATTGGGAGGAATTAATGATTTAAATTAACGAAAGTAGGATAATAAATATTATTCGCAGACCCGCACGACACGTTGGGAATCGCTGGTCTCGTGTCAATCTCTGAAACAAGCAGTAGCTCTCCACTGCATCCTCAACGACGTTTTGGGTGAGAAAAAAAATTGCGGATTCTGGTGCAGGACGTGCCCTGTTGACGAACGAACGCCGTGAGCGGAAGGCGGCGCGTCTTCCTGCGGAAAACGCGCAGGGCGTCGAGTTTTACTGCTCGCCTTCCCATCGCGGGCAACGAGCACCCCGCCGATGACGGGCGGGCCGTCCAGGGAGCGAGCGGAGGGTAGGGGAGCCTGGCGGGCCATGAAACATGCAGTGGCGGCTCACCGCGGCCCGCAGACTTATTGATAGGCCCGCGGGCCGTAACTCTACAAGGCCGCCGCGATAAAAACAGGATCCCATTTGGAGTCCGCCCACCGCCACCGCCACCGCCGGCCGATGATATGATGATTTGCTGCGAGCCGGCATTAGTCGGGGGCGCACATCTCCCGCCACACTTATCTGCCCGCCGACGCGAGGGGCGCCGCGCTCTGCGTGAAATAACTTTATCCGGGGAGGCTGTGCGGGGTGGAAGACTGGGGTTTGTCGGCCTGCTACCGCCTCCAAGGGTGCGGGTTTTGGTATTCACCGGTCGCCGACCCGCCGCCTAGATTTATTCACGACGGGTCCGACGCCGGCATGCTTGTTCCTCACGCGCGGCGCATATTGCCGTGAAATCAGCAATCGCCTTGCCGACGCGCCCTGTACACAGCTCGGCTTCACTCGCCACTTCCTCACCCTCCGTCTCTCTCTCGCCATCCATCTCGCTAACTCTCTTTCTCTCTCCTTCGGCGCTATATGACGTTGCCGCAGTCTCCGATCGGAAACTCAAACAAGAACGGCCGGTCATCCCAGATCCGGTATCGGAGATGGTATATTTCCGCTCAACACCCCCCCCCCCCCTCCCGCCGCACTTCAGCCCGTTATCCCAACAATAAATATTTGCCGACTTGTGGCACGGTTCTTACGATCTGGATTATTTCACTACCTCCGGTACGGATTTTCTCCGTATCAATGCGGTTAGACCGATCTGTTAGCCGCAGGAAGAAAGGATATCGACAGGCGTCGGTGTATAATGCTGAATTTCGATACTGTAATTCCAACCCGTCTGTACTTTTTGTACGGAGGTGCTGTTCGATTTAACGTAAACAGGGGTAATATAAAAGTAAGAATGAAAGACCTGAAGTAAATTATAATCTGCCAACGAGACCATATAGGTTTCGGAAATCAGAATTTTTTGTATTTGTGGTAGCTGAAGTCAAGTCAGAACTCAAATAACAATCAATCAAAGCCATTCCACACTACTTTCGAAATTTCACGACAAAATCGACTTTGAAGCTTTTCAAGTACATATATGTCGCTTTAATCAAAGAAATCTGGCGATGTAGCTCAGATGTTTGCGTCCCGGTTTTGGAACTATTGGTGGTTCGAATCTGTCATGACGGAATCAAATGTTCAAATGTCTGTAAATCTATCGGACCAAACTGCGTGGTCATCGCCGGCCGCGGTGGCTGAGGTGACTGAGGCGCTACAGTCATGGTCAGCAAGGCCACTGCGGTCGGGGGTTCGAATCCCCCCTCGGGCATGGATATTTGTGCCGTCCTAGTTCGTAAGTAGTTCATAAGTAGTTTGTAAGTTTAGGGACTGATGACCCCGTAGTTAAGTCCCATAAGCTTAACAAACATTTGATTTTTTTTGCGTGGTCATCAGTACTTAAGCCCAGGTAAACCAACCTACGGGCTAACACACAAACACATGCCCCAGGGAGGACTCGAACCTCCACGCGAGCAATGGCGCGGTCCGCAGCGAGGTGCTTTAGAACGCTAGGCTACTCCACCGCGGCGCCATGACGAACTTTTTTCTTTCTGTTCTAGTACTTGCACAATTTTAATATCAAATGGTAATGTTTACGAAAATGCAAGTACTTTTGTTTATTCGTAAATTTCTACAATTTATAAAAGGTTGTTTATAACGATGGTTACAATAAAAAATCATAACAAATTACATTTTTTTACAATATTGGCTTCACTATTAGTAGACTGTTCAGTTTGTGGAGAGCTATGATATGCTGTTTTTGGAAAGTCATCTCCATAATATAATTCAAAAACTATGTGCTACAGCAGGATTCGAACCACCGACTCTATGGGTGTGACCCCCAAAACGCTTTCATTCTTTTTCTTTTTATTACTTTTTTTCCTTGTAGATCTATGCTTTGTGGTCGTTGTTTAGGTTCGTTCTTTATTGTTCATTGAATAGTTGGCTCAGCTCTTTTTTATTATTTTTTTATTTTATTTCCTTTATTATTACAAAGGGCACTGAGCCACGGCGCCCAGGAACCACCTGACCTACATCGCCAGATGCTACAACTCTTCTACCTGTTGACACTTACATAGATTTGCAAAACATCAAAAGTCCATTTTCTCTGGAATTTTTTAGAGTTGCGCCGAATAGCTTCGGCTGATTGTTATTTAAGTTCCGAACTTCACGCACCATAAATATAAAAAAATTCTAAAATCTAGTACTCAATTATTTTCAATTTCGAAGTTATAACAGGAATTATGGTCTATGAGCCAAGCCAGTTGTGATATGTTCTTATCTAAGTGCCAAACACGTTAGTAGTAGTTCATTTCACCGCCCACAGAATGCGTGAGCTGTATGCGCACAGCAACAAATTGTGAATTATGATCTAACTGCCGTGTGCGCGCAAACATGTTTTTCGTGTTCTTAGCTTTATTCTTGTTTTGTTTTAATGTTATGTTACGTGAGGTAAGAGTGTGTCAAGCATTGTTTTAATGTAACTTGTTTACTGTTTCATAATGAATGGAAGGGAGGAGGAATGATTTCTGAAGAAAGGAAGGAACTAAGGAACAGTGTGCAGCAATGAACTACTAAAGATAATGTTGTGGTTCCATCCAAGACACATGTATTTTAAAATGTGAAATGATAATGTTAAGACAAGTGAAAAGGTATCTTACATACCGAAAAGCTGCCACAATTTGAAGATTTTTACAAAGCTGATTTTTGCAAGCAACAAAACTACCTCTTAAGCCCAATTATAATCAAGCCAGTAAACAAGAGATGCCACGAAAAATCCTAATGAAAATACGCGACAGGCTACTATTGTTTATGAGTTTCGTGATGGGGAAAGCGAAATTGTCTGGATCTGCCAGTCAACTTTTCAAAGAGTTATTTTCTTCAGTATGTTTATTTTCTTTAGTGGTGGATCTAAAACAAGATTGCTAATCCTATGAACATTCAGAAAAGGGGTAACAAGATTGGCCCCCCTAACTACACCTATGAAAACGAGAAAATAGTGTGTGATCATGTAAACTCAATTCCATGAGAGGCAGACCACTATGGGCAAAATAATTCTGAAAAAAGTACCTATATAAGACCTTAACATTAGTAGGCTATGCAAGGCATTTAATTATCCAGATACCCACATTACAGAACGATTCTACTACGACACTTTCAAACACAATTTTCCCAAACTCTGCTTTCATAGGTCTAGAACTGATACTTGCACGATGTGTGATATTTTAGTGTCAAAAACTACATACCCTTTAGGAGATGACAAGAAAAACAACCAAAGCCAACGATTGTGCACCATGTGAAAGCAGAGCCTATATAACAAACATCGTAAAGGCCTAAAACTATACGATACCTTCAAGCCTCCTATATTATAAAATCTATTTGGCACTCAGACTACTATGTTAATCACACGGCACTTACATCACTATCTGCATTTGATGCTGTGGACATTGATTTGTTTTCATTTTATGATTTAAAAATAAAAATCTAAATAATGGATTGAGATTTAATAAAGATATAATTTGTGCAATGTGTATTTAGGTCTTTTTTTCCTCTTTTCTTGAATATGAAGTATTTATGATTTATGAAGTTGGTTTGGTGAAATAATCATCATTATCTGAAAACTTTGAAAAGGGCACTTAGATTATAATTTACTTCAAGTCTTCCGATTTAATGATATATTATATACAGGGTGAGGCAACTAAAACTTGCAGCGAAAATAATGCGGATACTGAAAGTGCTACTATTGTATGATTTTCGTAGGATAAACTGGTAGTCATCAGCTCGCATTTTAGCCAGTAAACAGATTTTCAATACACACAAGCTGAATTTTTGTGCAAACATACACTTTTCAAATGCAACAATAGCCATTAACAAACTAAAAGTAAAATAAATTAGAGCGCCACTGGAGTTCGCTGCACAACTCTAACGCAAGTCGATAACGAGATATAAAATTGTGAGGAGTTTCCACAGCAACCGTGTACAATACCTGTGGTAGCAATCACCAAAGAAGGCAAGAGTGCGCACAGCAGCGATGTGTATTCCGATCACTGGAGAGACATCTGACCATCACAGATTGTGTTGAAATGGCCACCGATCACTTGGGCTAAGTACACCAGGCTCGCCCGCTGCCTTTCTTTGCAAATTGTAAAAATGTTATTATTTTATTCGTACAACTACCAACGCTATTTTTAATGGTTTTTTGAAAAGTATAGAAATGCAAACTTGCTTGCAGCCATTTACTAATGTCTTGATGCCATAAATACAACGAACGGTGTGACACCACGAATGTGCCTTGTAATATGATGATGCCCTATTGTTAAGGCGAAACGCATTGTAAACAACTTACCGAGGCGGCCTTCATTAAAATCAAAATATAATATAGACTTTCACGACATGCATGTTGATTTTAAACAGTCTTTTGTCGTTACCTTCAGGCCAGAATTGTATAAAGGAGTAAGTGAATTTTGCATCTGTGACAAGCTTTGAAGTTTAGTTGAGATAACAATGAAGGATCAAGAGGCTAGAGTAAATGGAACAATATTACGGAATGAAAGTGGATGGTGGTTGCTCTGTAGTCATGTTTTTTACATTGCATACTATGAAACAAAGGGAGGGAGAGAGAGAGAGAGAGAGAGAGAGAGAGAGAGAGAGAGAGAGAGATGCACATATGCAGATCATGTTAGGATCGTAGCAAGACATGCCGACAACCTTAAGAAAACATAATAAATAATTGAAGCAGAAGAAAAAGAATTTGTTCTATGAATGAAAACAAGATACGACGGGTGTCCAAATTAAGAGGATCAGAGGGACACTGTGGATATAATTGAAGCCGTTATTCAAACGTAATCACTAGAGAGTTGAACAAAACTATCCCACTGTTTAACGAGCCGAAGGATTCCCTGTTACCAGAATTCCTATGGATGTGACAAGACCCATAACTCTCCTGTGTCCATCCGTTCGTCGTCTAAGTTAAAGCGCTTTCCTTTCGGATGTTT
Organism: Locusta migratoria; assembly: GCA_026315105.1. Lineage (NCBI taxonomy): Eukaryota > Metazoa > Arthropoda > Insecta > Orthoptera > Acrididae > Locusta > Locusta migratoria. The sequence goes on from CM048747.1 coordinate 470,165,809, forward strand.
TTCTTAGCTGAACAAAGAGATGTAAGTAACAGTGCGGTATATTCGAGCTGTACGGCGGATGCTCAAACAGCTTCCACTTCAACTTGATCAGGACACTTCGTTTTACTCTGGACGCGATTGGACGCGCGTTATCACGGAGCAGAATCACTACCTCCGTGAGCAGCGTAGGCCGTTTGTTCTTTATGGACCTGCGTAGGTTACGAAGTGTCTCATTGTACACGTCACCATTAAAGGGTTCCCATGCTCGAGGAATTCAATGATTTCGGACGTTGAAAAAAAAAAAAAAAAAAAAACGGATAGCATCACCTTGCCTGTTGAGGGCACAGCCTTGAAGTATTTAGCGAGACGTGACGACGCATGACTCACGTCCCTAAATGTCGCACTACGTTATTCCAAAGACGCATATTCAATTTTCAACCTCTTTGGTAGTTAAGATGTTCCGCACTTTTTCATTTGAAAACCCCATACATAGTATCGAATTGTAAGGCTGGAATAGCACACGACCCGAGCCGCACAGGAGTTAGCCGCAAGGTACAAAGTATCATGCTACGGTCTGGGCGGCCGGTCGCGCCGGCGGTTCGAGTCCTCCCTCTGGCACATATAATATATATATATATATATGTGTGTGTGTGTGTGTGTGTGTGTGTGTGCTGACATTGGTGTAAGTTAGTTCAAGCAGTTTCATTCAATAGGTTTACGAACATTTGAATTTGCTTGTAATGAATGTTGACAAACTGTCAGCTGATTCAGTTACCTTGGTGTCCTGTTAAACAGAGATATTAATATGAGACTATGTATTAGAGAATGTATACCAGCAGGGAACAGAACGTATTATGCAAACATCAAAGTATTCAAGAACACCCAAATCATAAAAATAACCACGTTAAGAGTGCAGTATTCCCTTGTACGACCTGTTGTTACATATAATTAAGAAATGACATGAATCCATTTAGGGCATATGACTGGAAGGTACTGAGAAAGAATTTTTGGCCGGGGAGAAGGAAGAGGTTTGGAGATAAGGTAAAGCCAGGGATACAAAAAGTTATACATAGATAGTTATACTGCAGTATTTTGTATTTCAAAGAATACGCTGGTTACGAGATATGGGGGAGTGACAGATGAAAGAATATGCAAACGAATAATAGAATCCCGGCTGTATTGCAGAGTTGCAGAGGTAGATTGCTGGACAGTATGCTACATGATGTCACTAAGGTGGAGATCCGAGGGTGGAAGATAAATAATTCGAGGAAGATTATTGAGTAGGTCGAGACACATCAAAAGTTGCATGCAAACGAAGACACACATGCATATTTTTATAATATGTATGAAGTCCTGCTTATTAAATATGCTGTTGTAGGATGAAATTCAATCTCAGCTTATTTAAGGATTTAAGACAAGCTGCGTCGAACAAAACACGGGGAAGTAAGTTAGAATTTGTATCATTATGGATGTGTGTGTGTTTTGTGTTAGTTTAGGGGTTGAAACAAAGACCCCCGTGGGACTCAGTGCATCAAGTGACGACTCAATATCGCGAGGGGTGTTCGCGCGGCAGCCGAGGTGTCCAGTAGAGGAGGCGGTCATGGCAGTCGCCTCCCGGGTGAAATGAAATTCAGAAGGCAGCTTTTACGATCCATAAAGGGCAGGCGGCGCGCTGACCGCACTCCGTTTAGAACGCCCCCTGGTGGGCAGTCAGCCGCCGGCGTTCTGATTGCGAAATGGCCGGCCGCGCCGAGAGGCGGCGCGCGTGCTCAGCGAACGGACGCGGGGGGAGGGGCGGCCCAAGTCAGTACACTGCCGCTTCTGCGACTCACCTGCATCGCTGCCGAATGTTCGACTCATTCTGGGGTCTTAAGTATTCGTGTTGCACTTGTCATGTGTTCACCATAAGTTCTTTGAGAGTATGATGTCTATAAAGATACAGCAAAGTCAATTATTAATGTATGTACTATTATTGTCAAGTCATGTTTTGCCTCGAAGGGTCGGAATCGCACGGAAAAATGACCAGGAAAACACTCGATTATAAAAAACAATACATAAAGATGAATCAAACTTTCCCTCTCTCTCTCTTCATCGTTTTCTACCCTACTCTCTATCCATTTCAGTTTCATTTTCATGCAACTGAGTCGTCATGACGTCATAGGTCATGAAATATGCACCGTACAATAATTTAGTTCTCGAGTTTCGTAGAATATAATATTTAGAAACTCCTTGTAAAATGAGTTGCGAATGAAACTGCCAATGAAGACGTAATATACCGTGTCATATCTCCAGTTGTCCAATGATTAAATTTGGCAGGGGCATTCATTTAGATTTGTAGATACACCGTGTTCATAATGTGTTCGGAATAGGATTAGGGGTAAAGAAGTAATAAAGGAACACCTCACACCTAATGTTGAATTTTACAGCACGCTAATGTAAACAGAATGTAGCTATCTACACCTATAATGATCTATCACGTCATATCTCATTAAGTTCGTGACATGAATTTCCTGGTGTGTTGAGCGAAAAAAAATTATATATATATATATATATATATATATATATATATATATATATATATATATATAGTGCGGAGAAGTTTTAAACTATATTTGAAGTTTATGGAAGCTGATATTATCATATTCAGTCAATGGATGTGCAAAATTGAAATATTTGAGCACGGTCAGCTTCAAGACAAACACACGATTTCTAACTTAAATATTTTCCTTATAATGTGGAAGATGATAGAAGAATATACTTCTGATTGAGTTAATAACAAAAGCGTTTAAATATTTTGATCTCTTCAGTAACTAAACCAATATAATTACTTTATTTCACCGACTGTACATAACAGAACTTGATGAAATATTGCAAAAGAAAACGTTTCAAAGTGTTCACCAACTAATATTTATTTATTTACTCTATCGATAGTCGATTTTCAGCTTCTTCAGCTAACTGATAAGTATATGTCAGAGTCGGATAACAAAAATGCGACTTAGTGAGATATTGAGAAAGAAGGTAGAATTGATGATAATGGAATACATAATATCAAACTCTTACAGTAATAATTTTAGACGTATTTTGGTGTACCTTCAAGATGTAAATATTCCTTTTTGAGCCAAATATACTGTTTGTCCATCAGCTTCCTCTCTTTCGACGTCTTCGTAAAATGCGTATCTTAACTGTGTCTGCACCACCCATTTGTCGCTAACCTGAAGACGCCCTAGGAAAGCGGAAACCGGTAGGTAAATGAGTAAATAAATCAGTATGATTTGCAGAAAATTGGAAGTGTTTTCCTTTTGTAATGTTGTATCAAGCGTAGACGCAAAAATGTTTAATTCACTGAATGAGAATTATTGAGCTATATGAAAGAAAACGTAAATTAGTTACAAACTACGGCGCGCTCACACTTTATTCAACACGTAAACGTCACTAGAGATACTAAGATTTAGGTTATGCCTGTCTTGTGCGTCTAAGATGTGACGCAGACCGGCAGCGAAATACTGTATGACCAGCTGAAGTGACGGAACTTCGATGGTGTCTATGACCTATTGTGTTCCTGCTATCAGCTATGGTTCTGGGGTTATTTATGTACGCCTTGTCTTTAACATGGTCCCATTGTGAGAACATTGTGGTCTAACTAAGTCCATGTCAGTGACCTATGGGTATCCCAGACCTAGAATGCGGTCTCCAAAAGTGATCCTCTAAGACATCAAGTCCTCTCTTGTTTAGAAGAAGTCGAGGTCCGTCTTACATCTACCATAATTGTGGAAATCACGGAGACTTTCGACAATAGAGATGAAATAATCTTCAGATACGGTTCGGTAAGCAATGTGCCATTTACGACTTTCTGCATTTCTGGACGTTGAAAAACCACGGGGTCAAGCGTTGAGGTTGAAGAGTCTTCCCGCATTATGAGGATTCTACGTCCCTCAAATGCGTAAATTTTGATTATTGATGAACGCATACGTTTAAAATTGCGCATTCGCATAGTAATTCTCACCATGTACCGCGGCTAACTCCACTGTTTGAACGTCCTGTGGCAAAACATTCTATAGTTATGACGATTTCATTTCGTACAGTTAAATAAATTTCGCCTGGCATCGTCAGCACGTATTATAAGGATCCCAAACGTTCTCATTACATTCTTCGAAAGCTACAAAGAACAGGACATATGAGTAGCCTATTATTAAAGAAAGATAACTGTCGTTTTGCAGAAATTAAGATAAACGTAATTTTTTTATTGCGAAACGTAGAGATAATATTTTTATGAGCTTTTTTGAGCATTATCAACTTTAATACTCGACGTTTAATATCTCGAAATGACTAATATGAATTTGGTTACTCAAGCACCTTCAAATTCTGTTAGAAAATACAGATGTCCGTCTTTGAAACCAAAACGTGCAGGTGTCCGCTTTTGATGTGAACACGCTTTCATATGGCCGATTTTGATACACAGAGATTCGCTTACTGCTAACGAGAATCTTTTACAGGTGTATAATCTGGGAAATTATAGGAATATCTACATACAGTGGGAACTATTAAATTCTGAACTCTATTACATATTGAAAAAATGAAGAACTACAATAATCATAATGATCTTTTTAATTTTATATACAAAATGAAATGTTACCGCACTGAATCTCTATAATTATTAGCATAAGGTCTGTTGAAATTCTCGCCAGACTTGTCCGTAAACATCCTTACGTTATTTCTGACATCGAACTTCTTTCCAAAAAGTGATAATTTCCTACCAAACACCTTACAATAGAACAATGTAGTTTACAGACTAGTCTTTCCTTTGTTTCTTTTCAATGTTTATTTTCTGCTTTTCAGGTTGTCTCAGCCGCTTCCTAGCTTTTCCTTCCGACACTGGTGATATATTATGTTTCATTTCATTCGCTTTAAGATGGTTAGTAGTTATAATACTATAAAAAATTACTGAAAATTTTAAGCACGGTAAAATACGTCTTAGTACCTGGCACATGTCTAATTTTCGAGGTCATGTGGTCATATACTGTGTTCCCATTACTGCAAACTGCTTCATTGAACAAGTGTCCGAATTTGATATCAAGCTCTTACGTAGGTGTCTGCTTTTGATGTGAACAGTCAAATTTAACGTGTGATTTACACAAACGGACATCACCAATGAAAAGAGCGGAAAAACTTCCTATAGGATCGACTGCTAACTAAATTTCGACCATTTAGCTCAGATGTCCAGGTATGATATTAAGCTACTCATACATTCATATGAAGTTTTTCTGTGACAAACATTGATACTACCACCAGTCAAAGCATGAAGATTCCCATCTGACCACTGTAGTGGTTGTGCAGGCAAAGTAACGGAGCAGTAGCTCGGATCTTGCGGCAGGTTCTCCCGCTAGCGTCTGTAGCGCGGGTCTGTCGGCTCGCTAGGCGCCCGCAGTGCAGGCAGTCTCCGCTTCAATCGCCGCCATTTAGTTTTTAATTACAGAGGGGCGCGGAGGGCCATCTGTCCCCGGCCCGGGGCGCCGCGCCCCCTAACGAGGGGGTGGGTGGAGGGCTGGTGTGGAAGAGTGGGGGGTGTCCCCCTCTCTCGCAACTTATCTCCCAAGACGAATCCGCGCGCAGGCAGGGGGTCCTTTTGTAGCGGCTGCCATAACGGGCTGGCGAGCACTGCTTTAAAAAGGTCTCTCGCTCCCTCATATTTGTCCTCAGACTCCGTATTTATCTTCGCCTCCTTTTCTCCCGCAGCCCCGCGCTTGTTTTCCTTTCATTAAAATGTATGTTCACGCTTTTCATCAGCGCCGGCTGCCGCTCATTTGAGACTTTGCGGGGAAGGAATGTGTCGTTTCACATCCCGCTGAACAGCCGGGCGAGTTTGTCGCTCGGAGCGATCGCGACTAACTTCCACCGTCTTCTCCCGACAAATTCTTTCTCGAGGCAGAAAGACAGAGAGAGAGAGAGGGGGGGTTGTTGAAGAGAGATATAGGTACAAGGAATTTCGAGATCAACATTTGTCACATTCTTGTATTTATTGACTTCCCCGTTCTAGAACGTAACATCACAATGAGGTTGACCATCTTAACTTGCCACCTATACAGGTGTGTTAGAAGTAATGAAACGCCCTTTTTGCATCAGTTTTCCCTTCAGATTTGTTCTTTTAGTGATTTCCCTTAATAATTTAAGGAAAATACTGCAAGGTTCACTTGAAGGGGTACGACTGTTTACATAGACGAAGCCGTATTTGAAAGCACGTCCTCCGAATTTTTATGTGATAAAGACGATATGAACAATAACTGGAATCTCTTTAAGCAGAGAAGCGAAGGCGCTTTCTTAATATTGGTTTCGGTAAATCTATGTTTCCGTCTTTATGTCTGTAAGGCATACGTAACACTGACATATACACATTGTATGCAATAGTGATATGCTACGTAGCTCGCAGTTTATCATTATTACATACCGTTTAGTCCCCTACCAACAACAAAAGAAAAAGAACAACACTTACATATCTTTTAATATTTAAAAATCATGTAGTTACGTTTTCGCTAACCTTACTTGTTATCTGGGCCTCTACAAGGATATGTCGGAAACAAATCATTGTTCTGCAGCTACGTAACAGCTCCCGGAAATCTTTTATGTACTGACTCTAGTGGTGCATCATCAATCCTGATACCAATTTCATCTTTCTTTAGACCATTCCTTTCCATGTCTGATGCCTTCAATATACCCATTTCACGCATTCCCTCTCTTTGCTGAAGAGTTGAATTCCCAATTTATTCGTAATTTTAGCACTTTTGCTTTTAACTTCACAATCGGTTCCCTTAACTTTTCTAAGAGTTGTACCTGACGACGATTCTTTCTTCAAATTTCACCATATATTTTTTTAAAGAATTTTAGCCTTATACTTGTCTTCATTTCTATGACCTTTTTTTTCTTTTTTTTACCTTATTTACTCTAACTTCTGTCTGTTACTGCCTGCAGTAATTCACGATAAAATTCCAATTTAACACTTAAAGCAAAGAGTGTGTGTTCACATAAGTGAACTAGCTCGACCGATCGCCAGACACATGTATCAATGTAGCATCCTCCAATGATCACGCCAGTGGTGGACCCGAAACAAGAAGACTAGAAAACAATAAAAATCTCTTCTTAGAATCACGTTGAGGTTTCAGTAGTTACTACTTGTTCCACATTTTGCATCAGATAAAAATTTCGTGCTCCTACTACACTCGTAAAGGAACCATTACGTGCATTGAGGGAGTAGGCCACTAATAAGAGAAGCATTGATCGAACTACAAAATGTGAACAGTGTTCAAGATTTAAAATCGTTATGCTGTGTGTCAAACATGTTTGTCTGCCACCAATAAGAGAGACGTGATGCAAACCTTTCACATAGAGGTTCTGATCTCCATCGCAGAGGCATCAAAGAAATTGTCATGTGCGTGAGAGAGGCTGTCTGTTAAATCTGTGATGAAATTAAGTCCCCATGTGAGATCATTAACTCATTTTACATCTTGCATGTATTTCTCGTCTCCGCCCTTTTTCTCCAACGTGTCGATACTTTGCTGTTTGAGGCAGCTCTTAGCACAAGGATGATGATGCCACGATTTAGTACCATTACGGAGAACTTTTGTAAGAATTTTTCTGCCACATTTTAAACTCCCACGTTGTGATGGGACATAGGAGACAAATTCAGGGTGTATAAACTGTCTCTTGAACTGATCACTGTTTAAACAATCTTAAACGTTTCCCATAATGATTAATTGCCGCACAAACTGAATGTTTTTGTCTCATTCGCTCAAGCAGAATGTCTCCTGAGCATGACTAGATTCCATACAGAAGTCGTTATGTATCTGAAGAAGTATGGAAGACTGTACTTTCAATTCATATTTATATAAAGTAGAGACAGTATCCACAACGTGGACATCACTGAATGTTCTCTATTTAACCACGTTATTGTAATTCTGCATGAACAATGTCGACATCAGTGAGTGTTCTGTGATTAACCATATTATTGTAACACTGTATGTATTTTCAGTAAGTGAAATTACAAAAATAAGATGGGGCACATGTCAAAAGAAATACATTGCTATGTTGTAAAAGAGGTGGTGAGTAGTTCTTCACTCAAGAAGGTGGGTAAAGAAAAATGGAATACATTCATGGTACTGCAGCGAATCTGATGAAATACAGAAAATTGTTTTGCTGGTACTATTAATTTATAGATGGACACCATTCTACGTCCCAATTCGACAACTTTATTTAATACTAGGTAATTTATATTTTATAATCTGACATATTATCAGCGAACTGTGCAAAACCTCATAAGCCAACAATCAGTTTTGTAGTTATTAGACAGACTAGTTTCAGCGTAGTATGTCGCCTTAATCAAGTATTTGTATCTAATATTATAAAAATTAACCTTATTGAATGTTAAAGTTTAAAAAGTAAACCATTTTTTCTTCCTATTTATGATAAATAACCAAAATTATTGCTTATGGAAAAACTGTTGTAAATTCATGGATATTTTAATTTCCAACAAAACTATAAGAAATAACTGTAACTTAGCTCCGCAGGTTAGGTGAAGTACATGAATACATTCGCAGTAGTTATTTTTCATCGAAGTTCAGTAAACAAAAATTGTTTAGTTTTTTAACTCTGACTTCCAGCGTGGTTGATTTTTGTAACATTTGAAATAAACTCTTTAAAACGGCTACGCAGTACACCAAAGCTAGACATTTATCTAATAAATAAAAGGTTTACTGATGGCTTATGAGCATATTAATCATATGCCTCACTAAACCAATAAATTACTTTATTAAAGAGATTAATAATTTAATGTAATTTACTTCCAGTCTATATTCTTACAATCCAGAATATACGCAGTATGCAAAACAACGTAAAACAACACATTTATACTGCTCCCTCCTTATATTGGCATCATAATAGAATATTATGTATTCTAATTTCCGAACCAATTCTATCTATGCGTAGTGTCGTGTACTAAATTATCGCTCAATTTTGTCAGACGCAAATGCGAGCATAATGTGTTCAACTACAGTAAGTTACACTTCTTCCATTTTGCACGACACACCTGGGAGAAGGTGGGAGGGTACAGAATGACTACCAACGTCGGAGAATGCGAAGCATAATCCAAAGTTCAGCGCAAGCTGCGTCTACTTTGTATACTAAGTTTCTCGGCTATAATGAAAATATTTCTACAGCAGTATTTTGTGCACAATAATTCGTGGTAAAGTGGAAATAATGACACAGATAATACTGAGGACAGTCATATTAACAAATATATTTCTTCATATGTTCCCAGAAGAAATATCTGCATATATTATCACTTGGTAAAATGAAGTGTAAGGAAGCTTATCTTTCTTTTTTATATTTACTATTTGACTTAACTACGGGGTCATCAGTCCCTGAACTTACAAACTACTTACGAATTAGGACGGCACAAATATCCATGCCCGAGGGGGGATTCGAACCCCCGACCGTAGTGGCCGTGCAGACCGTGACTGGAGCGCCTTAGTCTCCTCGGCCACCGCGGACGGCGAAGTGTAAGTCGGCCGCCGTGGCCGAGGGGACTGCGGCGCGTCAGTCACGGTCTGCATGACCACTACGTCGGAGGTTCGAAACTCCCCTCGGGCAGGGATATTTGTGCCGTCCTTAATGTTAGCTAGTTCATAACTAGTTTGTAAGTTTAGGGACTGATGGCCCCGTAGTTACGTCCCATAAGATATACAAACATTAGAACATTTGAACTTAAGGGAACAACGTTGAACGCTGAAAGGTACGTTGAAATTTTTATCCGTTTCTACGCAGTGTACGACACCATAAGCATGAGAAGGATGCTAGTTTTTTGTTCACGATAATACTTGCCCACGCACTGCCAATATCGTCAATCAGTTCCTGGGAAAGGGGGATGAAGTGTAAACACAAGAAATTTCAATACTTGTTTTCTGAAAAATAGTGGAATCTGCTAGAGAGTACAATCTTTATTGTAAGTGTATCACACCAACAGTAATGAAGTGACATTAAAAGAACCACTTATTTTCCACATAAATTAAAAAGGCAGATTTGTTGATAATATTAATTCATGAATTCTATTAAATTAAATTTTGAAGCCTTAGATTTTATTAATTTGAACTAATGTTTAGAATGTATATTTCAGCAGCGTATTGGAAACTGCCAATAAAACGTTCATAAAATTCTACGAAAGCACTACTATGTGATACTGTAAACAGCTTTTGAGGGCGTACATTTTAGCGTTATATGAAAGTGATGGCCTCGTTTCTTTATCCAGAATGCTAATACTGAGGAGACTGCCGAAGCTATTTCGTGGAAAATTCGCACCACGGAATTTTCTCTCTCTGCCAGATAAACTTAGTGTTATTGTAGGGCAGCAACACTCGCCCTTAATGAGCGCCGCCGTCTGCGGCCCCCAGATGAGGAAGTTTGCCCGGCGATGGGCGAATGCTGCAGGGGGTGGCGCTCTAGGGCAATGATCCGTTTCCCCAAACGGCAGTGGGCAACTTTCCGCCGCCAGACGAGGTGCAGAAAGAAATTTTTAGCAGCGGGTCGCACCAGGAAATTAAAACTGAGAAGGGGCCCTGGTCGTAAGAAGGCGAGGCAGCTTTTAGGGGTGAGGAAAAGAGGGCGGCGGGAGGGGGTGGGGACGAGTGCCAGAGCGCACGGGATCTCACCCCTCCACATCTGCGCTGTTCGGCGGGGCCCATCCAGACAAGCGTCTTAAAATGTTCGGTAATTGGCTCATACACTCTGGGGCGCTCGGCGAGCAAATTTAGTTTCTTCATCGCAGGCGACGACCGTTGCAAGGACACGGGAAAGTGAGAGGGGGGTGTCGAGGGAGGAGGAGAGGGGTAGGTAGGCGGAGAAGGGTCTCGCAACTAAATTGAAGCTTCTGCAGCGAGATACTGTTGTAGTAAACTCGAGGGTAGGCGGAAAAAAGTATCATGCGGAGGGGCCGGTTGCAGAGTAAAGCTCGTCACGGCGAATCAGAAAGCTTTACATAGAGATTGAAATAATTGCTACTTTCGTTTCCACTCTCAGCAAAAAGCGAATGAAAGATGTCCTAAAGGCTTCGTTGTGGAGCACACCGGTAATACTTCTTTCTGGAAAAAACTCGTAATTTGGAGAAAGTAAGAGGTTAATTATATCTGAAACTAGCAGAAGACCCTACGCTTGTCGGGTATTTATTTGTCTGATAGTCATCTACTCTTTCCTCCTCTGCTCGTGTCCAACTAATTTCACTACATCTCCATCATTACCTAGAAATGTATGACATAAGGTTTATCAGTGCACTTTCATATTATTTATCTACCAGTCCATTGTAAAATAGTAAAAGGGAAAGTAGAACACATCCGTTCGGTCTTGGTCCTTCTTTTTATGGTCGGATACTCATTCCTCCTATGTTGTTCAGAGTCCGCACCGCATTTTGGGCATTCGGAAGAGAAAGTGGGTGATCAAACTTTCTTAATTAGACGTCGCCGCAAGTGAGAACGGCCTTGTTATATGGATTCCCAGTCCCACACTTGTCATATCTGGAATATCTTATTAGCCCATCTCTCTCTCTGTCTCCGTCCAACTCCACGTCCTTCCTTCTCTATCCATTTGAACCGAATGAGACTATTATCCGGGGAAACAGCGGATCAAATTCGCCTCCCGCCATCTTGATTCAGGTGTCCTATGATTTTCCTCAACCGCCCCTGGCAAATTCCATGTTCGTTACGTTCAAAGGGTACGGCCGATTTGTTTCCCCATCCGTGACAGAAAGGTCAGAACGTATTCCCTCTCTGATAACCCTGGTGGCGACGAGACATTAAACTTCTATCTTACTACCTTCCTTCGTTCACTTTCTATGAACAATTAATTATACTGCCAACTTTCATGGTAAACGTTCAAACGATATCAAAGTGCATTGCTTTCTTCTCTTAGCCACGTACGGTAAGGTCTCTTAGGCAGTTAAAAATCTTCTCCTTGGTAAAGAACAAAAGCTATTTATAGTCATATCTGGTGCGTCTTTATTATATTACTTAGGGGCACGATAAAGTTCATATTTATTGCTAAATATCTACAGAAAATCTAAAAGTTTATGCGGGCCTAATTCAAACATCTTCAATAGTGGTCAAATGTAAACAAAAACTAATGTGGAGCCTATGCGTATATTATTTTATAAAATTCTGATAATTAATCTTGAGGTAACTCAGACTTAATTATATACTCATGCTTATTTCCTCAAAACTATCAATAGCAGATTCTAAAATGATCAACGAATGGGCTTGGTATCATGCTATTCCAAGGGTTCCAGTGGAAACTTAGCATCATGTGTGTTCGAGGCACGCTTTTGCCAGTGCCTTGTCACTGGTATCATAACCAAGTTTTACCGTAAGAGGCTAACTGTGCTCATAAAAGCGAAAAGTCATTGTGCCTTCGGAGCAGTGGTTTCACGGAACCAAAAGGTCGAAAAAATTATTCATCGAATTTTGTTGTAAGCTTCAACAACATAGCCCATTAGTGAATGTTCACTAATTACTGATTTAATTACATGGCAAAACGTTACTTAGTCAGTGATATTTTGATATGGTAAGACTGGTTTGTTTGTGTTGGTGAAACTGGGTCTTAGAGGTGAGGCATCGTGTTCCTATAGGAAATTTATGAGTGAAATTTAATCACTTCTTCATTTTGTAATCATTTGACATTCAGTCTTCGGTATTGTGTGCATTGGCTAAGTGTTTCATCCCTGCTTCATTTGCTGTTGTAAATACCTCGCTCTTCGCCCATATCTCCGTAAGCCATGAACCTTTAACAAAGCTTCCTTGCAGAGCATGTCTTCTTTTCCACATATCTTCACGTTATACAAGGTAATACCCCTGGATGACGTCGTTTTCTTGCAAGTCTTTTTTTTCTTTTTTATATATCTTTAAAAGATATTGACAGATATAACGAAATGATATTAATTTACAACATATTAGATCATTCAAATTTAAATACTGAACAAACCACCGCTTTTTCGGTGCCACTTGTATGCAGCTCATCAGGTAGGTATTCTGGGCTTTAAACTTTCCCATGTCCCAAAAGGGATGGAAAATGTTTTCTTCCTTCCCAAATAGTATTATGTGGAACTTATTTCAACGAGTATAGGATTTCCTATAGTGACTGCCTGAACAGTCTTGTTAGTTTTCGAAGACTTACGCTGCTGATCAGCATTTCGTCGACCATTCGCATTAACTATTTTCCAATGATCAATATTTTCATTTCTTTTCCGTGAAGGCTTTGATTTTGCAGATGATTTTTCATTTACTCTACTTGTTTCAGGTGTAACACGAATAGCAAAATAATCTAAAATTTTGCGTGTGATATAGTCATAAGCCACACAAAACATTAAATATCGCCAAAATGACATTAATCAGAAAAAATATTTTTGAACACATGTTGCCTTTGAAACTACATAATTGCAGCTTGAAGCATTCATAGAAAGATGTAAATAAAGATTCATCATTAACTCACAGGATGGCTATCAGATGTGTTGCCAAGGTTGAGAGAGACAAAGTCACAAGCCACAGGACACTAGTTTCCAGAAACAAACAGTTTAATACACTTACTGCAACATCATCTGATCTGAAACTGTTGGCTGATGGATGCGAAGCTGATTGCAGTCCATATACAAAGGGTAAAGCTCTTCAGTTCCACTACCGTCTGTCACAAATATTCGTTGAAGATCAGAAGCCGCTTTAGACGTCCCTAAGCCATCTTACATTTTGCAGTGGCTTGAGACTATGTATCTTCTGAAACTATCACCACAGGGCAAAGCATTGAACGGTACTTCGTCATCGCCTGCCACCTGTTGCAGTGAGAGTGAACTTTTTCAACAGGATATGAAGAACGTTTTGTTAAGAATGCCGTCGTACAAAAAACTCAATTTCGAAAAAGTTGTGGCTTATGACTATCTCTCTCCGAGGCCTTCAATTATTGATTGCATTGAGCCTTACTTACACGTTATTAGTACTCCCACTATTAAATTACATTGCAAGTTGTTAGAAGGAATACGAAATCTAACGATGCGCGGATAGTAATTTAAATAACTCGCTTCATTTATGTCTTCTGCCATTGATAAACATTACAAAGAAATAAGCAGATTTGGTTTAATGATGCAATAAAAATGTATGGTGTACACATAATGAAATTTTTAAATGCGTATCAAGTTACAAAATATAAAATACCTGTAAAATGTAATCTACGGTGATGCATGCTAAACAGAATCCGCGAAGAGCTAGTAGTCAAAAGTTACAAACAGGATCCGAAACGGAATAATAGGCGAGCGCCGGATACAAACCGAACGACAGTTCGATATAGTGCAATGAGCTGGAAGCAGAGTTACCGGAACACGACCGGCCGCACAGTCTGTTTGAAACTGGAACGGAAACAGCCACGTTTCGGGTTTTGGAACTACAAGACGCCGGGAACGTTCTGGACCTTGGCCTCCTAATGGGACCGACAAGGAGGGCCTAGCTGAACGGCGTTCACGTATTTAGTACCTCAGTTTCTCAATTTAGTTTTGTGAACCGTTCCTTTCGAACCTTTCGTTCGTGAACTACCCATCTCTAATTCTAACGTTGTCCGTGAAATAAATTTACTACCAAACATGATACTTAAATAGTAGTATGTAATTATGTTGCGCAGAGAATTTGAATATCCAGTAAACAAGGGGAAAGTGGTTCTCATTAATTGTGGATCAAATAGTTATAATCGTTTTACTATGCTGCGTTACGCTTTAGTAATACACACTTGAGTCAAAAGGTCCTTCAAGAATCAAATTTAATTAAAGAAATTAATGTTTAAGTTTCGCCCTCCACAGTGAATATAGAAATTAGCATTTAACCTACAAATAACTGACAATAACTTACAACGAATTTAACGTTAAATTTCCTCCTCTACTTAATTGAAACAAGAAATACGTTTATAATTCTCAATTGCACCAATTTAAATAATATACACCTCCAATTATATTTTTTTACATAAATAAGTTGGCTATTCCTTCAAAAGCAGACAAATGTATCGCCGAAACGAACATTCCAGTGAGAATAAAGCATGCTACAGATGACATTTAATAGGAAAATATTTTCTAGTTTGTGGGACTGTCTATTACATTATAATTATTCCAATACATTATTTGCCCTTTAACACTAAGGACATTCATTCATTTTCCCAAAATTCTTGTCTATCATAACTTGCCATGATCTGTTTGTTAGTCTCTAACACACAATTTCGTTCAAGTTTCGTTGTCCAACCACGCGAGAATGGCCGCAGGGCTGCAGCCGTCATGTCAGGGACTATGCGGTCAGTACCGCCGGAGGTTCGAGTCCTACCTCGGTCAGGGATGTGTGTGCGGTCCTTAGTTTAGTTAAAGTAGTTTGTTTGCGTAGGGGACTGATAACCACATTAATTTGGTTGCATAGATTTACAATTTTTTTTTGGTGTTTTACAAGGTGTTGGAGTAGGAACAGTAAATATTTTAGGAGGTGGTAGTACAGACTTGATGCAATAAATTGGTGTCCGTTTTATTCAGTACAGGGATACCACTATTCGTATATAACCCTAAGAAATGTAAAGCTGAAGCAAATGAAAAAAAAAAAAAAAAATTCACTTCTTCATCGGTCGATTCTTGGTCGAAGATGATCATACTGAATTAAAGCACAAGATAGTGTATACTCTGCAATTTTCTTTTGTTTCTAATTAAACGGTTTTCTGGTCTCATTAAAGTTTGAAGAAGGTTGTGTAAGATAGGAACGTTACAATAAATAAAAATAAATTATTAGATCATTAAAAAATTGAGCTTATAATTCAATATAATAATTTACAATTAATAACCGACAAATAATGAGTGATAATGTACCTTTTTGCCTTTACTGTGTTTCTTATCGTACTAATAACTCTATCTCTGTACTCAAGAAAAATTGGACGTCTTATAAATCATTATAGAGTAAATATACGAGGTGCGTCCAGAAAGTAAGTTCCGTTTGGTAATAAAATGAAATTGGACACAGATACAAAAGAAATTTTTATTGCACAAAATTGTACAACTCTGAAACTACTTTTCCACATAACTGCCGAAATTTTGTAGGCACTTGTCATAGCGTGCCACACGTTTTTGCATTCATCATTCACAGACGGTTGCCGCATGTGTATTCAGCAATGTGGTAACAGCTCTTTATCATCGTTTCACTGTTGACCACCGAGGACAGATTTTAGGTGTAAGAAGAGACGAAAGTCGCTAGGAGTGAGGTCCGAGCTGTATGGAGGATGATCAAACAGGTCCCATTGAAATTTCCGTAAGAATTCTTTGGTCACATTCGGTGTCTGAAGTCAGGCATTATCGTGAAAAAGAAATTTGACAGTAATCCTCTTCTTACACCTAAAATCTGTCCTTGGTGGACAACACTTCAACGATGACGACGAGCTGAAAGAACATGTTACTACATGGTTGAATACACAGGGCCGGCGGCGGTGGCATAGGGGACTGAGGCGCTGCAGTCACGGTCTGCACGGCCACTACGGTCGGGGGTTCGAATTCCCCCTCGGGCATGGATATTTGTGCCGTCCGTAGTCTTAGCTAGTTCATAAGTAGTTTGTAAGCTTAGGGACTGATGACCCCGTAGTTAAGTCCCATAAGTTCTACAAACATCTGAACATTTTTTGAATACACAGGCGGCAACATTCTATGAAAAAGGCACACAAAACCTTGTGCTATGCTGCGACAATTGCCTACAAAATTTCGGAAGCTATGTAGAAAAGTAGTTGAGCTGTTGTAGATTTTTGTACAATCAATATTTTTTCTGTATATGTACCCGTTCTTTTTATATAACCAAACGGAACTTACTTTCTGGACGCGCCTCGTTTATTAATGAACTCAATACTTTATAATCAGATGTGAATGTATTACGTGACTCATATTACAATATTATTATTTTCCAGGTTTCTATCAGAATATTTGGTGAAATTGTATAAAGTCTTTATTAACCAAGTTCCAGACATTGGTTTTGGAAAGTAAAGCACAGTACACTGCACAGAATCTTGTGTAAAAGGCTCTGAGCCGAAGATAACTTCCGACCTCGACACCAGACCGTAAGTAAAAGAAAATCTGTTTGCCAAACGCGAGTGGGAAAGTAACGTACAGTGGGCTGCGACCATTGACAGTGTGCCACTACACAATCGTCGGGTCGGCAGCGAAACTGTTGTTAGGTTCGCGGGGAGCTGCGTATTTCCTGACATCAAAGAAGAGTTTGAAGCGGTGCGCGGCTCTGCCTAAACCCACTTTGCTACTGTGCGCTGCTTGTGCAGAGAACGTTTGCGTGGGTGGGGGGAGGCGGCGGGGGCGGGCGCGCCGAGGAGAGGAAATAAATTGAATGCCGCGGGACACGGAAAGTTGGGCTTCAATCGCGGCGCCGCTAATGGCTGCCAGACAATGGGCTGATGAAACGCCGTAATCCAATACACGGCCGGCCGGCAGGGCCGAGCAGGCCGTCTCCGGCGCCCAGCCGGGGCAGCAGGGAGCGTGACTGCCCCGGGAATCATAAAGAATCTGGACACGTCAGGAATTTTATGATACCTCTTACTCGCCCCGTTTACAAGGGCTCCCAAAACCGGATTTCGTAAACCGATTCCCCAATTCCGCTTTTGGTTGGTCATGTAAACACTCCAAAATCGATTCTGGACATCCGCTTCTCTAAAGCCCATGTAAACGAAACCGTTTTTGAAGCGTTCTTGGCTTGTCAGTTTGATTTTCTTGTTAAGAATTTCCGGAACATATTGAAAGACTGATATTTTCTGATGTGAAATCTAATATAAAAAGCAGAGTGTCCGTATGTTTGTACGTGTAGTTCATGAGATATGAGCACATAAACAGTAACGTTCATGGACTAAAACTGCGGCATTCACTATTTTTAATTTCTACACTACGAATTGTAGCCGCAGGAAATTTTACAGACAGTAATACACGAATATAGCTGAGTGTACCATCTAAATTGTTATCACAGTACGAAACTTAGTTCATGAGATATGAAGACATAAACAGTAACGTTCATGGAAAACCGCCCCATCACGCACCGAGTTTTAATCTATTACTTTTTTTTATGACTAATTGTATTCGTAAGTGATTTTAGAGACACGCAGCCCTTATACAAATGAATACCTACGTGAAAAACGGCAGGAATAAATAAACAAATACCCGGACAACCCCGGGTTTTCAAAAAAAAATGTTCAAATGTCTGTAAATCTATCGGACCAAACTGCGTGGTCATCAGTCCGTAGCTTACAAACTACTTAAACCTAGGTAAACTAACCTACGGACAAACACACACATCCATGCCCCAGGGAGGACTCGAACCTCCACGGCGAGCAACCGCGCGCTCCGCAGCGAGATGCTTTAGACCGCTCGGCTACTCCACCGCGGCCCCGGGTTTTCAGCTGGTCTAATATATAAAGCAAAGTGTCCGTATGTTTGTACGTGTTGCATACAAATGTACAGTTTTGTTCTAATCTTTATGAAATGTTGTACATGTAAGCTTCAATCCGTGAGGACGGTCGCCGTAAGTGTAAGAATCACATACGTTATATAGTTCACGAAATATGACGTCATAAGCAATACGATGCGCGAAAAACTACTGCATTTGCAACAATGCTGCTCATTTTCTCCTAAACCATTTAACCGATTTCAACCAAATTTGGTACACAAACTCGTTACCGTGAGGTAACGATAGCTGCATGGTTAAGAATCACGTACGACACATGGTTCAAAAGATATTACGTCATAAGCAATAGAAATCGCAAAAATGCAATATAATGCGGCGAGAAGTTCGAAATACGCTGTATGAATTTGACAGTACTTAGCGACTTGCAAGAAGCTTTACACATAATTTCAAACCTTTATTAAACTCTTTCTTGCTGGGAACCATAGTAAAATCATGAAAGGAAAAATGTTTCTCCCTTACTACTTTTCCGCTGTTTATGGAGTAAAACTACGGCTCTCGGTATGACGTTACAATTTATAATTTGAACACTACAAATTGTAGCTACAGGACATTTTACAGACTTTATACACATATATAGTTGAATGTAGCTTCTAAATTGTGTCACATTCCGACACGTAGGTCATGAGATATGAGCACATAAACAGTAACGTTCATGGAAAACGGCCCCATCACGCACGAAGTTAAATCTATTACTTCTTTACTACTAAATGTATTCCCAAGAGATTTTACAGACATAGAGCCCTTGTACAAATGAATATATACCTGAAAAACGGCAGGAATAAATAAATAAATAAATACCCGGGAAATGCCGGGTTTTCAGCTAGTACAAGTATAAATATTAGAGTGAAAATGAATCTGTGTGTTTAAATTAGGAAAAATATCGATTTTGCTGACTGAATCAGAAACTGAATTAGCTGTTTTTCAGCGGCCATATTATCTGGGCTAGGAAATCCGATTCAGACTATGCTATGTAAACACGACAGCGAGAAACGGTTTACGAAAATCAGTTTTCGTCTTCTGGAAGATGTGTTCCATGTAAACATCGAGAATATAGCAGTGAGCGGCGATCCTGAAGTTCGGTACAACAAGAAACACTGCTTAGCAAGTCGACGCCTGGCTGAAATTATTTACAGAATAAAAAGAATCAATAATATGGTCTAAACTTATTGCATTGGGTTTAATCTGAATTCATTCATATTATTTTTGGTATGAATGATTTGAGTACATTATTGAGGCGGCAACATTTAAGATGTTAGAGACAATGAAGGATGCCGCCGACAATTCGGAGTCGACAATAATAACTGGGACTCGGAAGTGTAATCGAAAGCGATTATTGACACACTAAACCGCAATAATTTATTAAACCATATAGCGCGGAACTATTTTTGGTTTAATTTTTTTCAGAAGCTATTAATTACCTTCATATGACGGCACAAGATGGTTTAACAGATTTTTTTTCCACATTCACGCTACTAGTTCTGCCATACTGCCCTTTTTCCGCAATGACGTCAAAGGGAATGTTTTATAATTTGTTCTTTTGAGGGGACTAAACATCTAAGTCATCAGTCCCATAGTTTTAATCTGTTGAATGATTATTATTAAAACAACATTTAGGATTAAATATATTCGTATACATGTATCAAAAAATTAAGAACACTCAAGAAACATGAATCCAACTACGTGGAAGTCTACAGTATCTTCTGCATGAACCTCAACTTTGCAGCTGTATCTAACCTTTTTGGATTCGACAATACAAGCTAAAATTGAGCTGTAATGGGAGCAGAGGTTTCAAGGAAATAAAACGTGACACTCCACAGGAATTCGTAAAGACAAGAATAGAAAAGTAAGGTGTCGTTCTCGTCCTTCTGGAAGTACGTCAGCGCTATCTGCGTTAATACCCGGTGCTAACGCCAAGTCGCGTGAATCGGAAGTGAGTCATTCGATACGTTAACGTTAAATTACAAGGCTAATGAATAGTGAGTGATAAGAAGAAGAGAAGAGAATGCAAGGGTGAGCTGTCACCAGAGAAGAAAAAAATGGTTAAACGAAGATATTTTTAATAAGTGGGTAGAACCAGTTATTGATGACAACACGAACGCAAAATGCAGACCGTGTAAAATAGTATTAGGAGGAAAACGAAGTAACCTAATGTACCACAACTCAAGCCAGAGGCGCAAGAAAAGCATTAAAGCTACGGACGGTACATCAAGAGTTTCTCAAGTAAGAAAATACATCTTAATTCATACGAGTTACGCAATGACAATGGATATTACTACGGTAGCTACGGTTGCACGAGGTCGTTCCCCGTCGAGGGTTCGAATACCTCCTCAGGCATGGCTGTTTGTGTCATGTTTATTATAAGATAGTTCATAAGTGGTTTGTAAGTTTAGCGGCTGATGACCCCGCAGTTAAGTCCCTTAAGCATGACAAACATTTGAACATTTTTGAGCCAACTGCTGCACACATCTGCAACACCTGTATCGATGGGAGAAGTGGAAGAGTACAACCTCAAAGTGATACGGGATCGTACTGTAACAAGGTACACAACGGCACAAATTTTGCTCTGATGGCTGCAAATGTTCAAATGTTTGTAAAGCTTATGGGACTTAACTGCGGGGTTATCAGTCCGAAAATTACAAACTACTTATGAACTACCTTAAACTAAAGACAGCACAAATATGCATGCCCGAGGAGGGGATTCGAACCCCGACGGAAATGGCCTCACGCATCGCAGCATAGTGCCATAACGCGCTCGGCCGCTCCGCCGCGGCTATGATGGCTCCACTCAATCTCTTAACGGAAGAGACCTATACCTCGTATACTGAAAACTACCGGTCCACGTAAATAACTTATATCTCATTTCAAAACGTCAGTCACCTTAATCCACTTTTTCGACCTACGTCGGTGCAGTTTGTGTGATTACTAAGGTGAGGAAATTGTGGGTGAGAGCCTCGTATCACGGCGAAGATTCGAACAAATGAAACGGCGCCCCGCTCGCCAGTGAATAGGACAGGACAATGCGCTTAAAGAGCTGGCGCCGGCGGGAGTCATTTCCTTAAGTGCAATAGCGTCTGAGAGTTCGGGGTGCTAACACTTTCATTCCTCGCTTTCACACAGAGGCAGTAACAGCAGCTTCCTTCGGTTACTGTTGGCTCTACACCGAAACACGCCATCGAAGACGTGCTTCGGTATTTGTGCCACGGATACAAAAATACCAGATCCACTCATTCACATCCTTGATATTCCTGTTATCATTTGATTCTCGGTCAATAGTAATACATTCAGAGAACAATTATGTGTTCTCGTAGAACATTTTCGCCTAGCAATAAGTACACAAATTCAATATCTTGGAATAGAGAAAGCCGGCCACGGAGGCTGCGGGGACTGAGGCGCTTCAGTCACGGTCTGCACGGCCACTACGGTCGGGGGTTCGAATCCCCGCTCGGGTATTAATATTTGTGCCGTCCTAGTTCGTAAGTAGTTCATAAGTAGTTTGTAAGTTTAGGGACTGATGACCCTGTAGTTAAGTCCCATAGCCTATACAAACGTTTGAACACATTTTTTTTTTTTTTTTTTTTTTTTTTTTTTTAGAGAAAAAGAAACAAGATAATTGTGTCTCCAGTGATGTATGGAGCTGCGCAAGATCCAAGAAAGTAGGAGACCAGGGTTCGGATCCCGGCTGAGTGCACATTTTCAGCTTTACCCAGCTCATACATATTTAGAATGATCATCGACGAATAAAAGCCTTCATATTGGTCAGCGACTATCACACATATAAACTATTATTGACGACGTAGACAGGATTTTAGTTTTCAATTGTATAATTTGTTTCATCAGTTTTACAATATAACTTGTGAATCGAAGGATCCGTACATCCCGTAATGTGAAACAGCACATGGTAGTACTGAGTGTGATGTTAAACATAATGCGATAGTTTATTACCTGACGTACGTTGCCGCAAACTTTTATTATTCTGATGTGACGATGTCAGTCTGCCTGAAAGGGTTATTCCTTTCAAGAAATAAAGTGTGATCCAGACAGGTGAATTTTTGTAAGGTCACCACAATGGCGGCTCTCTGTAAATAATTCCTTACGTGTATTAAAAATCGGAAGAAGACCGGAGACTTTCAACAGCAATGCGATAATTTCCATCAACAAACATTTCACTTTTTCACATTCATGACTACGCAGTCATAATTTAATTTTGTTTTATTCTTAAGTTTGATGTAGACTTACTTGTCCATATACATTGTTAGTTCTTCTCTTCTCTGTCCATCTCCTCGACCCTCCTGTCTGCCCGTCCCTCCACCTCTATCCCTCTCTCTCCTCCTCCCCACCTACCTCCACATCCTCTCTCCGTTCTCGATCCATCCCCTTCCTCGGCCCCCCGATGCCTCATCCTTTTCCTCTTCTATAGATATTATCAGTGTTTCCCACTACGAAAATTGACATATATCTTCATCAGGAACATCTAAGAGATTCCAATAGCGAGTCTACAAAAAGATAATGAGGAATTCAAGTAGTTTAACAAAATTATTCCAACACAATGTCTAGACTGAACAACATTGGGGAATGCTGCAAATTTGTCTTACTCACTTCTCAATCACTGCGACCCTTTCATGTCCTGCGACACTAATAATTACTGCCAGGATTTGTACAGTTGAATCTAACTCTGCGCTCCATATATTTTGCCACTGCTACCTTTAGAATTTAAAAGAGTGTATTCCTTTCAATATTGTCAAAAGCTTTCTCCAGATCCACAAATGCTAAAAACGTAGGTTTGCCTTTTATTAACCTATTTTCAAGGGTAAGTCATAAGTGATTATTACCTCATAGGTTCCTATACCTTTTTAAATCCAAACCGATTTCCCCAAGGTCGGATAACACCAGTTTTTCGATTCGTCTATAAATAACTCTTGTTAGTATTTGGATGCAATGACTTATTAAACTGACATTACTGTAATTTTCACATTTGTCTATGCTTGCTTTCTTAGAAATTGAAATCACTAGATGCTTCTACAAGTCTGAGGGTACTTTTCCTGTCTCGTACATCTTGCATACCAGGCGGTACAATTTCTTTCTGAATGGCTCTCGTAAAGGTAATAGCAGTTCAGACGGAACATCATCTACTCCACGAACATTGTTTCTACTCGATCTTAAAGTGCTCTTTCAAATTCGTCTCGCGGTATAGTACCTACTATCTCATATACCTCTACTCCATCTTCCATACCTAGAATACTTCCTTCAAGTATATTTACATTGTACACACCCTCTATGTAATCCTGCCACCTTTCAGCTTTCCCTTCTTTGTTTAGTACTGGTTTTCAGTCTGAGTTCTTGATATTCATACCGCTGCTTTCCTTGTCTCCAAATGTTTCATTTATTTCCCTGTAGGCGCTATCTATCTTTCCCCTAGTTACACATTATTCTATGGTCTTGCATTTCTCCGCAAGGCACTCCTGCTTAGCCAATATACACTCCCTGAGAAACTCATTTTTCAGACGTCTGTACTCCTTTTTGCCTGCTTCATTTGATGGATTTATATATTTTCTCCTTTCAGCTATTAAGTTTAATGTCATCTACATATAATACTTTAGTAAGGTATACTATTGCCTAATTAATAAGATAAAACATATCTCTGTCACAAAGCCAAGTCCAACTTCTTTAACCACTGGACAGCTTCCTGACTGACTATATGGAGTTCGGTCATCCCTCCTGAGAATGATCGTAATGGGCAATTAGTAATTATGTGGGTCATCGTTTGCATGTCTGCTCCACAGTCACATGACTGGTCGTCTGTCTGTCCCCATTTGAATTTCCAATAGTTACAGCGACCAACACCAGTTCGGAAGCGGTTGATCAAAGACCATTCTCTCCTGGGAAGGTCCATTCCTTGGAGTTGCTTAGAGGGATCGTCTATCGAGATGCTGTTTTTTCCATTAAACGAATCCCAAGTTCTTGCCCAGTTTGATTTAGGCGAGAAGCCACTCTTATGTAGTTGCACAGCTGTTTTAAGAGGTGGTTTACGTCCAGTGTCACCTGTGTTATCCAAGGTTTTCTGTTAGGCCTTGTCCTTCTGCCTACATGATCCTCTGCAGTCTTCACTACTCTAAGAGCTACCCTTTCTTCATCTAGTGTCTTACTTTCCCTCGTTGCCGACAGTTCTTGCCTAATGCCCCATCTAAGACTCTCAACCACTTCTGGTTCCTTAAATTTTTCCAGGTTCCATCTTCTAAATTTTCTACCTTTTTGCAGTGTCTTAAGTTTTAATCTGCAGTTCATTACCAATGAGTCATGGTCAGAGTCTATATCTGCCTCTGGATATGTCTTACAGTCTTAAACCTGGTTTCTAAAGTTAAGTCAATATAGTTCCTCCCAATGGCACCTCTCTCTACCAAGTGTAGAATCGTCTTTCATGATGATTAAACCAAGTGTTTGTGATGATTAAATAGTGCTCTGCACAAATTTCCACCAGGTGATCTGCTCTTTATTCCTTCTCTCCAGTCCATATTCACATACTATATTTACTAATTTCCCTTCGCTACTACAGATTTCCAATCGCCAATCACAACTAAGTATTCTTATCCTTTAACAGTCTGAATGATTTCTTTTATCTAATCATACATTAATACCATCTCCTCATAATCGGCAATGCTAGTTGGCATATAAACATGTAGTACTGCGGTCGGTGTTGGCTTCGTGGCCATCTTTGCTCCGATGATGCGTTACCTATGCTGTTCTTATTAACTTATCCGCATTCCAGTTTTCTTATTCATTATTATACCTACTCCTGCGTTACCACCAACTGATTTTTTATTTATAACCCTGTAGTCACTCGACCAAAATTGCTTTTCATCCTGCCACCAAACTTCACTAATCTCCACAATCTCTTACTTTAACATATCCGTTTCTCTTTTCAAATTTTCTAGCTTATCTGCACGATTAAGGGATACAACATTTCACTCTCCTACCCGTAGAATACCTGTTTTGTGTTTATTGATGATGACCTCCTTCTGAGTAGTCCCAGCCCGCAGATAGAAATGGGGAGTATTTCACCTCCGGAATATTTCACCCGAGCGGATTCCGTAAACATATATTCATAAATCAGAGCTGCATGTCTTCAGGGAAATTAACGACTGTGGTTTTTCTTTCCAGCAGATCGCAGTAACAGCATGGCAAAGCCATGTGAACTGATATTACAAGGCCAGCTCAGTGAATCAGACTGCTGCCCCTGTAACAAGTGAAAAGGCTGCTGCCCCTCTTCAGGAACCATTCGTTTGTCTATATCCCTCCGCTGTAGTTGCACCTACGGCACGGCTATCTGTATCATTGAGGCACTCAAGCCACCCCACCTAGGCAATGCCTGTGGTTAATGAGGATGGTACCACCAGGAAAACACTTTTGATTGTAGATTAAAATTGTGTGCCGGAACCGGGACTCGAAACTTGGACCTTTGCCTTTCGCCGGCAAGCGCTCTTTCGACTGAGCTATCCCGACACGACTCACGATGCCGCCCCACAACTTTACTTCCGCCAATACGTCGCCTCCTACTTTCCAAAATTCACAGAAGCTCTCCTGCTAAACGTGCAAGACTAGCACTCCTGGAAGAAGAGATATGGTGGAGACATGGCTTAACACAGCCTAAGGGATGTTTCCAGAATGAAAATTTTCACTCTGCAGAGTCCCAGGAGTGCTAGTCTTGCATGTATCGCATGAGAGCTTCTGCGAAGTTTGGAAAGTAGGAGGGGAGGTACTGGCGGAAGTAAAGTTGTGAGGCGGCATCGTGAGTCGTGTCGGGATAGCTCAGTCGGTAGAGCACTTGCCCGCGAAAGGCAAAGGTCCCAGGTTCGAGTCCCGTTTCCGGCACAAAATTTTAATCTACCAGGAAGTTTCATATCAGCGCACACTCCGCTGCAGAGTAAAAAGTTTAATTCTGGAAACTTATGACTGTATTCTCTGTTGCGCCACACTTTGATGATCAAGGAATTAGTTCTCGTAACCCACGAGCCGTCTCAGTTTGACGACGAGGAAGTACGGCCTCAGACAGCCCTCCAAATTCACTTTGTCTGTCCTGGACGCGGGCCGAGCTGCCCCCGCCAGCCCCGCCGCTGCCGCCTCCTCCTGGACAGCACCTGGTGTCCGAGCTTCCGCCCCCGCCAGCCAGGGGGCGGAGGAGTGACGGCCGCCCAGGGAGTCGTTGGCCGACCCACCCCCAGAATTGAGTTACCTATGGGCGGCCGTGATGTATTATTTAGCCGTGTCCCCGCCCCGCCCCTGACTTGGGCCCGTCAACAGACGCGGCCGGTCGATCCGACTTTTCGCCAGACGGCGCTGAAATATTTACCGCACGACGGTCGAGAGCAGGCGGCCTGGCCCTCGATAAATTTCTGCCAAAGCTGGGTTGTTCCCCATCCAGGTCCGAGACGTGCCACAGCCGCTACAGCTGCTTCTGTGCGGAGTCGTGGCCTACATCGGTATTTTGCAAGCCTACTCAAGGGATGTCAGAGTTTGTACTTGCAGTTCCACTATTATCTTATCCTGTTCCTGTTGACTATAAGAGGGTGGTTTGGTAGGTCTGGTAAATTTGTATACAAGAGTCGGAAATTTTCGGAAACTGTACTGATATTGGTAAGCCTGATATTTCTACGGATATTACAACAAGTTTCGAACGACAGTTTTTTGGCTGCCAGCTGAAGTGGAGACTGCGTAGATAGTTCCTCTGAATGGATAATGAAAATGTTCAAATGTATGTTAAGCTTGAAGGACTTAACTGCGGGGTTATCAGTCCCTAAACCTACAAACTACTAATGAACTACCTAATACTAAAGACGACACAAACATCCATGCCCGAGGGGGGATTCGAACCCCGACCGTAGCGGCCGTGCAGACTGTGACGCGGGCCGCGGACCACTCGGTCACTGCGGCCGGCAGAATGGAGAATAACTCATATCGTGCGGTCATTAAACATTTCCATTTGAAGGGTTAGACTGTTGCACAAATCAAATCAGAGTTGGATTAGGTTCTTGTGGGTTCTGCACCAAAGTTGAAGACCATTTACGTTTGGATCAATGAATTTAAACATGGTCGGAGAAGCGTGGAAGATGGAACACGCTCCCGTTGACCCGTTGAAGTCACTATACAAACCATTGGTAAGGTTCACGATATGGCAATGTAAAATTACAAATTCGAGAGGTAGCTAACATTGTAGGCATCTCAAATTTGTGCAATACATCCTCCATCAAAATCTGGCCATGAAGCACTCTGCCCGATGGGTGACACGCCTGCTCACTTCGGACCGAGAACGGAAACGAAAGAAAGTTTTTGCTCAGTATCTCGCATCTTTCAGGCGGAAACCACCACTGTCGATCAAATTAGGATCCATCCTTACACTCCATACAATGGACGAAGAGTGGGGAGAGTGCACCAAAGAAGGCGAAGATAGTTTTGTCAGCTGGAAAGGTGATGGCAACAGTCTTTCGGCATTCTTAGGCCATAATCTGATAGATTATTTGAAAAAGTCATCCATAACTGGACCCTATTATGCTGCTCTTCTGGATCGTGTGAAATACGAACTAATTAAAAAGCGTCCAACATTGGTACGAAAGAATGTGCTGTATTATGAGGACAATTTTCCAGCCCACGCAGCAGCTACTGCAGTGGCAAACGTGCACGACTAGGGAGTCAAATTGGTTCCCCGCCCACGTTATTCAACAGGATTGGCTTTGAGTGACTTCTTCTTATCCCCAAACTTGAAAATTTGTTTTGGTGCGAAGAAATTTTTATCGAATGAGGAAGTGGTTGCTGCTTTGACAAACTGTTTTGCACAGTTTGACAAAGCCTACTTTGACGATGGGTTGAAGAAATGGGAAACTCGCTGGAGTAAGTGTATAGCCTTGCAAGGAGACTATGTCCAGAAATAAAGTGCGTTTTCGCCTATAAAATTATTTTATTGTATTTTTACCAGACTTACCAAACCGCCCTCGTAAGATCTCGTATTTTTGGAAACAATTTCTGCTTCTTTTGATAAATAACTAAATAAAAATAAATAAAAAATCAAATGAAACAGCGCCCCTTTGAAATTTTATTCATAAACATAAAAACAGTCTAGAGCGTAACATTGACTTTTCATTTCCGTCTATTTTCGAAGCAATGTTGCATCATCTCGGAACAACAACCTGAAGATGCTCCAAAATTGGGTCGAAAGTAGTCGGAAATGAAATGTCGACCTTTCCGAACCAGACTCTTCGTATACTTAAAAAGAAACATATGAGACCTGTTCAAAAAAATACTAGAAGATTCGCACTTCGCGTCAATGGATTTTTCAGGGATGACCTCCATGCCGTTGTCTGTCGGCATGTAGTATCACTTTTATGTGGGCTTTGGTTTTCTTTCAAGCTCTGCGGATTGAAATATGTCTTAATAGCTTGGTCACATTGCTCTGGTTATGTGGAGGTAACGGCTGTATACAGGATATCATTTCATTAGTCATCGACATTTATTAGCGTGTGATCCCGCTCCAGCCTGTTTCCACTGATCTCAACCTTTGACAATGTACTTTCATGTCTGGTTTTACCGTCAGAATTGTCAATTACTTTAGGCGGTGAGATGGCGGCGGCCTCACCCAATTCTAATGTTTTTCGAGAACTTTCATCCCAATGGAGCATACTTGATATTAGATGTTACTCTTCTGAAAGTTATATTTAGCTTTTTGTTTCCTTTTTTCGTCTCCATTTTCACTTCGTACTTTGTGTTCTTGTTCTTAGACAGGCACTGATGTCCATTGTTGTTATGCTCCACAAAACAAAACAAAAAATTAAAAAAAAGAGAAAAAGGCACGAAAGTGGTCTAGTGGCCACGATATGTACCCGGGGTCAGTTTTTGAAAGTGCTGCAATTACAAAACTTGAACTTCTTCAATATATGGGATTAGGGACTGCAGTGCTGAAGCGAGATGAAAATAATACACAAATAAGAAAGCTGAAGTACAGGTTCTTAATATCAATGTAAAAACAAGATAATGAAACTTATGTTATGAAGTTCTTTGCCATAGAGTTGAACAGTACGAAAGACATGTATGTGAGGAGTAGATAAGAGTGGTTGAAGGAAGCTATTTTCATACGTAAGGGAGTTAGTACACGACGTTGCAAAAGGAACAAACATACATCTATCTGTAAATGAATGGAGCCACCAATCCACCGTGGTCTCAGCCGTGGGAACCAAAATATCGCAGTGTAAAAGTAACGACATTTCTTGACGTCGCTGTTTCGCGTATTATCTCGAAAAAGTAACTATGCTGCTACTAGCAGGTAATTCATGTGTGCTAATAATTTTAATAAGGTCTACTTGATTTTGTGAGTTTGAAGATTGCTTGTCTAAAGCAGCAACCGGAACATTTCAATTTAGTGTATAAGGATATATGCAACTACACAAGCTACTATACAATTATTACACTATATCTGCATTTCAACATCATCCATAGGTGTCTTCATCAGAAGAATAAAACAATGACTCAAATGAAACATTATCATTTAGAGCATATCAAGTCGTATTAAATTCCTTGTTGTCTCGGAATATATCCCACAACCTATTCCTTCACTTAGTCAGGAAATCATAGAAACTCATTTTCTCCCCAATTCTGTTGAGCAGCTCTTCATTAGCTGCGTGATCTACCCATCTAATCTTCATCATTCGTCTGTAGCACCACATATCGAAAGCTTGTATCATCTTTTTGTCTAAATTCCTTATCCTCCACGTTTCACTCCCATACACTGCTACACTCCAGATAAATGCTTTCAGCAAGGTCATCCTAACACTGAAACTAATATTAGGTGTCAACAAATTACCCTTCTTCATAAACGCGTTTCTTCCCATAGCCATTCTGCATTTTACACGTTCTTTACTTCGGCCATCAGACGTTGTCTTGCTACCCAAATACCAAAACTCATCTACTGCTTTTATTATCTCATTACTAATCTAATTCCTTCAGCACCGCCTGATTTTCTGACACTACATTCCATTACCCTCGTTTTACTCTTCTTAAAGTTCATCTTATGTCTTCCTTTCAAGACACTGTCCATTCCGTTTAATTGCTCTCCCAGGTCTTTTGCTGTCTCTGACAGAATTATTGTATCGTCAGCAAACCGCAAGGATTTTCTTCCCTCTCCCTACACTTTAATTCACTCTCCAAATTTCTCCTTGGCTTAATTCACAGCTTTCTCATTGTGCAGATTGAACAACATTGGAGAAAGTCTACAACCCTGTCTTACTTCCTGCCCAACCACTGCGACCGTTTCATGCCCTTCGACTGTAATAATGGCTTCCTGATTTTGTACAAGTTGATCATAACTTTTCACTCCCTATATTGTACCCCTGCTACCTTCAGAATCTAAAAAAGCGTTTTCCAGTCAACGTTGTCAAAACATTTCTCCAGATCCACAAATGTTAAAACGTATATTTCCCTTTCCTTACTCTAACTTCTAAGATAAGTCTTAATGTGAGTATTGCCCTGCGTGTGCCTACATTGCTCCTAAATCCAAACTGATTCCATCATTGTACCCCTGCTACCTTCAGAATCTAAAAAAGCGTTTTCCAGTCAACGTTGTCAAAACATTTCTCCAGATACACAAATGTTAAAACGTATATTTCCCTTTCCTTACTCTAACTTCTAAGATAAGTCTTAATGTGAGTATTGCCCTGCGTGTGCCTACATTTCTCCTAAATCCAAACTGATTCCATCAAGTTCGCCTGTAGATAATTCCTGTTAGTATTTTGCATCCATGACTTGTTAAACTGATAGTTCTGTAATTTCCTCATTTGTCTTCACTTGCTTTCTTAGGTATTGGAAGCACTACACTCTTCTTCAAGTCTGATGGTATTTTCCCTGTCTTATTCGTCTTGCATATCAGGTAGAA
Source organism: Locusta migratoria (assembly GCA_026315105.1). Taxonomy (NCBI): domain Eukaryota; kingdom Metazoa; phylum Arthropoda; class Insecta; order Orthoptera; family Acrididae; genus Locusta; species Locusta migratoria. Next base: position 470,197,234 of record CM048747.1, read on the forward strand.
CAATTTCTTCATGACCGACTGTCCTAACGACAGTAGTTCAGACGGTACATCATCGACTACAGGTGCCTTGTTTCTACACAAATATTCTACTGCTCTGTCAAGTTCTTTTCGCAGGCAGTACTGGAATTTTAGTATTTGTGTACTACGCGTAGTGATCCTCAAGTACCTGCGCCTCGCCATACATCGCACCCTCTCACGGACCTCCGACCTACGCACCATCCAAGAAAAATCCCGCTTCCACCTCCGCCTTCTAAAACTCCTTGTTGGCCTAATCGGGAGCCTGAACCCTTCCACCATCCTCTATACTTACAAATCCCTCACCTGCGCCATCCTCTGTGTCTCCCACCCTGTCTGGATCTCTGCCTCTCTATTCTTCTACAAGTACCTAGAGATCCAGGAACGTGACGCTCTCCGCCTCGCCTTCCACATACATTCTTCCTACCCCTCATCCCCCACGCGGCTCCTTTATGACCTCATCCCATTCCCCCGTCTTGTCTGCTTCATTGAACGTCTTCGTCTCCGTTTCCTCTACCGTAAACTCCATTGTCTATCCTCTCTTCACAAACCCCGGCCCAGTGCCGCGCCATTACCACTGTATCCCCCACCTCTCCATTTTTCCACCCTCCTTACCCTTTCCAGTGGCAATTTCCGAACTCTGCCCCTCCCTGACGATGCCCTCTGCCCAGAGATCTGCCCTTCTTACCAGCTCTGACTTTCCACCTTCCCCTCTTTTTCCTTCCCTCTCCTCCTCCCCTGTTGATCCCCTTATGATGGCCCCATTCCCTTCCTATCTACCACCCTCCCTCCCTCCTGCTCTCCGGTATCCCTCCTTCTCCTCCTTACTCGTTCTTTGAGCATCCAACCCCCTCCTTTTCCGTATGGCCCTTTGGCCCCGTTCTCTCTCCTGTCCCCCCTGTCCTTCCCTGGCCCTTCACCCCTCTTCGTTCCTCCACTAGATCCTTCCCCATCATCATTACACTATATTCGTTACACATATGCGTGCGAATTGTCTGTCTTCATCGGAGTGAATCTAATCAGTTTACTTTTAATGAAACTGCGAATGACCACCCCGAAGCCCACGCCTGTATATTTTAAATGTCCGTGTGCATCAGTGCTACAGTGGTTGTGTTACTCTGTCATCGTCGCCATGTCAGTTTATCCATTCTTCAAGCCACTCCATTCGACGAGGTCTTGCCTTCATTTTTTTCGCCGTGTTATGTGTTTGTTTCGCTCCATTTATGTAAGGCACATCATTTTTGTACTTCTTATTTGTTTTGCAATTATGACTGATGAGCACCTTAAGCGCTGTCAGCCCGCCCCATCAAGGGAATGAAAATCAATAAATAATAAAAACAGCCTATTAATCTTTACTAGTCATCAAGTGTGAGAACGAAAGTCCGAGTTTTAATCGTACCCAGCGCGTTATTCAACTGCTTTCGGAGAGGCGCAGCTGGTCAAGCGTCACGTTCCACCTCACTTTTTCCACCGGTGGCCACTGGCTGGGTAGAACGAGCGGCTCCCACCGCCGCCACCGGCCGGTCCGCAATGCTAAGCAAACACGGACCGAATGGCGGAACAGATAGGTCCGCCAGGACAAACAGCCCGGCACTCGGCGTATGATAACGCCGGGCGCAGTCAGATCGGCGTGTGTGCGGATAATCCGGCGGGGGAGAAAGAATCCGCTGTTTGTTGTGTGCCCCCGCTTCTCCCTGGAATACGATATCCGATGCCGCCAGGGGGCACAATCCACTCTTCCTCTCACACGATAGCTTCACGAATTGATAGTCGAAAATTCAGCTCTGTACGTGTACTTAATAATATTCTTTTGTGGAACATTTGAATTTTACAGTAGTTAATTTTGCTTTCCCGACACACACTTTTGCACAGGTACGCGTAGCCACATTTTTGACTGAAGGGATCTATCAGAGTTATAGTATTGTTCGAAATGATTCCCAAACCTATGGATCTCAAAATGCAGAGCAATACCCCAAATACTTTTCTGGGAAATGAAAAGCTTGTTTAAAAAACAGCGATCGACTTAAAAGTATATATAATGTAAGACATACTTGTTATGGGGAGGGATTAAGCTTACTAAACTACAGGTTACATGCCTCACGTTTGAGAGAGTGCTTCAACCTGTGTCTTAAATAATGACGTTTTATACACATAAGTTTATTGTTATTTTTAAACATTGTAATTTCCCCAGAACGTCTGATGATGCCTAGAAATGCGAAACGCATCACACGTCAAAAAAAATGTATTTATCCATACAGATTGTTCTTCGTCAAATAATGTCCGTATTTTGGACACTAAGCGTGGGAAACAAAACAGGAACGTGATTCAACTAAAGTGAACGTTTTTTGTGCCATTTGAGCCAATAATGGTTTTGTCGTTCTTTCTTCGAAGGAGACTGTGGTACGAGTTCGAGTATTGCATTCACATCAGCATTTGCATGTACATACAGTATTTACGCTGCAAATCACATTTAAGTGCCTGGCAGAGGGTTATCGAACCACTGTCGTAATATTTCTCTACCACTACAATCTGTAATAGCGCGCGGGAAGATGGAACAACTAAATATTTTTGCTGTCAGCCTTATTGCCTGTATTTTGTTATGATTAACATGTCTCCCTATGTATACGTGCACAAATAAATGGTCGCATTCTGAAGAGAAATTTCGGAAATAGATCTCGCTACAACAAACAATGCCTTTCTTTTAGTTATTTCGCTCGCAACTCGTGCATCATTCCGTGGCACTCACTCCCCTGTACCTCGATAGTACAAACCGAGCTGCTCTAATCTGTACTTTTTCTATGTACTTCGTCAGTTCCATCTGATAAGGATCTCAAAATGCAGAGCAACACCCCAAAATAGAATGCACATTTGAAACGTAGGCAGTTTATTTAAGAGAGTGTTCCATCTTCTAATGTTCTAGCAAAGAAATGTAGTCTTTGATTTGCTATCCCCATGAAATTTTCTATGTGATATTTCCAGTTTAAGTTCGTCGCATTGTAATTCTTGGTATATATATGTACCTGGTGTATCGTGTAAATCCTCATAAGAATGACTCCACACTTTTATTATTATGATTAATTGACAATGTTTGCACGATGCAGATATCTTACTTAAATGTGTTGCAGTAGCGATTGTTCTTCTGGTGTCTTTACTAATAGGTAAACGACCACATAATCTGCGAACAATCTACGATTATTGCTCAGACTGTCCTTTAAAGAGTTTATCACAACAAGGAACAGTTTGGTCATCTAACACTTATGAGGGGAGCGCCAGATATCACTTCTGGTTTACTGGACGACTTTACGTCCATTACCAGAAATTCTGTCCTTTATGACAGCATTAACAGTTCCACTCTCATAGCTTCAATAATATTCCTTAAGGGCTCTATTTTATTAGATGCCACTTGGGAGTTACAATGCCATTCGAGTTGCTAGAGAAAGTTATGTTTCTCTACGAATTTATTATCTAATGACAAAATACATTGTTTATTACTTTTAGCATTGATTGATTACCCATGGTTACATTACATTTCTTTCAATAAATACAGCTTTTCAAATTTGTGGAAATCTTTTTGAATAAGCATGTGTTAAAAAAGTACTGATTTTCTATATTAGTTGTTTGTTTGTAAATCTATCGGATTCGGACTGTGTTATTAGTCCATAGCTTACAAACTACTTAAACTAAGGTAAACTAATCTAAGGACAACACAAACAACCATGCCTGGGTGGGGACTCGAACCCCCGACGGCGAACGACAGTGCGCACCACAGCATGGCTCTCCAATGCGCACGGGCTTATCCGATTGTCTATACAAATCTTGCTAAGTAGCTAAGTGACACCTTTCTCTTTACAACGTTATAATTTCAGAATTTGTTGTGATTAGCCTACTTTGTTGCAAAGGAGTCGTATTCTCCTGCATTACATTTCTTCCGTATTGTGACATCATCAACTTATTCTACTCTTGGAGACGATACATTTTTATTTAAAGTCTAAGGGGTACGACCATTTTTGCGCAGAGGAAATATATCTGATATGCAATTGCGGAATCATGTTGCAAGTGCGTTAATATACACCCTTGGCCATTAAAATTGCTACACCACGAAGACGACGTGCTACAGACGCGAAATTTGAGCGACACGAAAAAGATGCTGTGATATGCAAATGATTAGCTTCTCGGAGCATTCGCACGAGGTTGGCGCCGGTGGCGACACCTACAACGTGCTGACATGAAAGTTTCCAGTCGATTTCTCATACACAATGAGCAGTTGACCGGAGTTGCCTGGTGGAACGTTTTTGTGATGCCTCGTGTAAGGAGCAGAAATGCGTGTCGTCACGTCTCCGACTTTGATAAAGGTCGGATTGTAGCCTATCGCGATTGCGGATTATCGTATCGTGATATTTCTGCTCGCGTTGGTCGCGTTCCAATGACTGTTAGCATAATATGAAATCGGTGGGTTCAGGAGGGCAATACGGAACGCCGTGCTGGATCCCAACGGCCTCATATCATTGCTACTCGCGTTGGTCGCGTTCCAATGACTGTTAGCAGAATATGGAATCGGTGGGTTCAGGAGGGCAATACGGAACGCCGTGCTGGATCCCAACGGCCTCATATCACTAGCAGTCGAGAAGACAGGCATCGTATCCGCATGGCTGTAACAGGATCGTGCAGCCACCTCTCGATCCCAGAGTCAACAGATGGGGGCGTTTGCAAGACAACAACCATCCTCATGAACAGTTCGACGAAGTTTGCAGCAGCAGGGACTATCAGCTCTGGAGACCACGGCTGCTGTTACCCTTGACGATGCATCACGAAAAACCTGGGTGCACGAATGGCAAAACGTCATTTTTCGGATGACTCCAGGTTCTGTTTACAGATCATGATGGTCGCATCCAAGTTGGGCGACATCGCGGTGAACTCACATTGGATGCGTGTATTCGTCATCGACATACTGGCGTATCACCCTGGGTGATGGTGTGGGGTGCCATTGGTTATACGTCGCGGTAACCTCTTGTTCGCATCGATGGCACTTTGAACCGTGACCGTTATATTTCAGATGTGTTGCGACCCGTGGCACTACCCTTCATTCGATATCTGCGAAACCCTACGATTCAGCAGGTCCTGTAAGGGCCTTTCCGGATACGGAAAATGTTCTAACGCTGCCCTGGTCAGCACATTCTCCAGTTCTTCCACCAACTGAATTTTTCAGCCACTTCTGCCATGCTCTTGAGAGCTAGAACACGTAGCGAGTGATATGCACAGTTTTGTGTTTAGAGTGAATGTGAAGAATGGCCTTATGGGCACTAGAGATTATGGAAAAGAATGATTCATAACGCGAAATGATTCGACGCCTTTCTTCTTCTGCCCATGCCTCCTGGCAACGGTAACAATCCAAATGCCAGCGTTCGTGTTCTGTTGTCATTGGAAACCGACCTATTTATTGGTAAGAGCTCTTCTTCTGAAATTTGGCAGAGATCGGATGAAAAGGTTTATTAATCTTTCTTTCTCTTGAGCCATGTTCCCGCACTTGCAGGGTCGACTTTGTTAATCGGTTTTGGCGTACAAATAGTCATGGGGAGGCAGCATGCCCTTCTTGTCGCCACCGCATGGCTTTGTGGAGGTAATGTGTAGGCTACCAAAAATGTTCAAATGTTTGTTAAACTTATGGGACGTAACTGCCGGGTCATCAGTCCCTAAACTTATAAACTAACTTATACTTAAGACAACACATGCATCCATCTCCGAGGGAGAACTCGAAAAATGGTAATTCCATACATGTCATCTTGACGCCTGTTGTTCCTTCGCTGTAGTTAATGCCACACAATTTATTTTCAAAAGGGAAACGGCCTCGCACATCGGAGCACAGCGCCTCAATGCGCTCGGCCACTCAGCCGCGGCGAAATGTGTACCCCACATGTCTGAATATGGTGTTAGATGTGTGAAAGTGTAAAGTGTTCGAAAATGTTTGCGAATCGTGTAACTTAGGTGAGACTTGTGTACCAGTCCGGTATTCACCTAGATGGATGTGAGAAAAAGCCTAAAAACCACATATAGGGTGGTCAGCACTGCGACCCCATTCGTTAAACCGTCGAGCGGCTTCGAAAATCAAACGTTTTTAAAGCTTATGGGACTTAATTGTGGGGTCATCAGCCCCTAAACTTACAAACAACTTATAAGTTAACATATACTAAAGACAGCACAAATATCCATGCTAGAGGGGGGGGGGGTCTCGAAACCCCGACGGAGAACGGCCTTACGAATCGCAGCATAGCGCCTCAATGCGCTCGGCCACTCCCCTACGGTTGGCGGATTCGAACCAGGGCCGATACACCTACCCCGTCTCGGAAAGTGGTGAGTTACACCACATGGCTAACCGAATGGGTCGAAAATGTTTATTAATGGATGTGAAAAATTTTACGTGTAGCACTTAAAACGACAGTATGGCCACTTGCGGAGAAAGAGCCAAAGATTGTTATCATGGCATTCTTTTATAAGTGCAATATTGCCTCTTGGAACGCTAGCGTCGCTTCTGGGACTTAGTCTTACTCCGCTAGAGGCGCTACTGTATTTCATATTACCCGAAATACACCTTTACACAGATGTTAGGCCGTGATTTTAGTACGACACATGGATTAGAAACGCCGAACGATTGCATAAGCGTGGTATGATTTTTATGTTCAAACATATTATGTGAAATAGATGCATCAATTATTATACAGAATATAAACTCCATTCGTGCGAAGGCGGGGAGGGGCGCTGTTGTTCTATATCGTCATTAAAAATTAAACATTATATTAAATTTTTATTATTTTTATGTTCACAATACCTCGAAAACTCATAATAGTACATATAAACTTAGAGTAGGCGGTAAAACACTCAATGCAACTTTCAATTTTCTTTATTTAGCGGTTTCAGGATTTCTGATTGCAAGCCATGTTGCATATTTCTTTTCCATTCATGAATTTGTTGCCAAAGTACAGTAAATGAACGCAACCAGATTAAAAAAACTGATGATGTAAAAAAATGTTAAAGGACCCTATATATTTGGTGAAACGTGGGATGCTTCAACTAACCCACGAGTACTGGAAATGCGTCCCTCAAACGAGCCGCACGCAATAGGTTGCCAATTGTGCGATTTATTACAAGTAGGTTAACATTAAAAGACTGGAATTAGAACGCCATTAATACAAACAGGCGCGCAATTTAGCATCTAGAAGCTATAATTGCCTGCGGCCAACTAGATCAATACGTAATTACACCGGCGGCGTAATTGAGCGCCGCTAAACAGATGACACGCGAGCCACTCTAAACGTGGAAACGGACGCGGCCCACATCACAGGGACGCGACGTATCGCGCGCGCGGCCGATGGAAATTTGAGATAAAATCCTGGCTCCCAGCCACGAAACTAATAACCCAACTCGTAGCCACCACGGGACTTAATGGCCGCGTGTCCGGCGCTCATGTTTATTCACGGGTTCCGTCGGTGTTGCGGCCACGGCTACAACACCCCCACCCCACAACACCCCCATCCCTAAGCTCCACCCCTTGCTGGCACCGCCTCACAAATAAGCTTCCTACGTGTGGAAAATGCAAACCGCCGGCCAGCCCACGTCATAATTGGCTTAGCACCGTATGGGGGCCGCTACCGCGATGTTTTCCTAGACCATTGCTCATCAGCTAACTAGGTTTTTCGACGCGCGGGCCAACCCCTCTGCGAGAGCCCCTGAAATTCCCCGGCCGCATTTGGCCTGTTCCCTTCTTCCGACCCTTTTTCGACGCCGGCGCGGAAGGAGACACAGTCCACCTGCGCCCTCTCCCAGGACGAGAAGGAAGAGCCGCGCTGCACTTTAAAAAGAAATTAGTCCTCGATCGCGGCTGCAGGACACGTACCAATAACAGGGGAGCACGTGAGCGGCAGCAAGAAACGGCGCCGCCGGAGCCCGCCCCCGTCGTCCGCCTCCCGCCCCCGAGGCCCGATCTAATTTAATAAGGCATAAAACTGGCGGCTTCGCCCCTCGCCCCCGACCGCCGCCCCCCACAGCCCACCTCTCCCGACGTTCGATGTCCAGACGCCCTCCGTCTCTGGTGGTTAATTGGCACCGCCCTGACCTGTGCGACCCGGCGGGACGGTAAAAGTGAAAGGGGAGGGGGCGAGTAGAACAAGGGAAGCTCGGGACGTGGAAGGACAGATCAAAGAAAATGGGGAAGAACGGAGGAGCCGGAGTAGTGAGGGCGAGTGAGCCGCTGTACCGACAGCACCAATTGGGTAAGTGGCTGACGACCTCTAACCAATATGTGTTACACTGCAGATAACATTATGAGAAATGGATAAATTACGTTTCGCGGATTTTATCAATTATGGATGTAGTTGAAGAACGTGACTGTCCCTGTTACAGAGTTGATAAAAAATAACCTCTGTCACATTAACCCTTACAGACCTGATTTTTTTCTGGAGCAAGGAAATTATTATTATTATTATTATTATTATTATTATTTTGCTGTATTCCTCTTAAGTTACTTTTTAATTATTTTAGAAGCAAGATTTATTTTGTGTCCCAGCCTCGTCGTCGCTTTTGTGTCTCGTTTCCGTCGTAGGTGTCGGTGGCCAAGTAGAAAGACCGACACAGGAATAAGGAAGCACGCTTTTGCAGGTACGGTGATGCGCAGCCAGTGGGACAGCAGAAACTAGAAACACTAGAGTAAATTAGAACGAGATATGTATTTCATAGAGACTTAGTAATACTTAACTTTTACATAGTTCTTGACTGCAGAATGCTGATACATAGTTGAGGTAGAGGCCTGCCTATTGCCTATCCGATATCCAAGTCTTCACTGGTGCCTATCTGATTCCGAAGTGTTCACTGGTTCCTATCTCAATCCCAAGTGAACGATGTAGTTCAGTGGTGGCCACGAGCGGAGTTGTAGCAGAGGGCGCTCGTGCCTTACGTCGTAAGAACGCCGCGCCGTGCGTGCATGGCGGCGCGCGGCGAAAGTAGGTGGCGCGCACTTTGTACTTGTGCGACACCACAATTTACGCTGTTGTATGCATCCATTTACATACTAAAAAATTGCATATGCTGAAAAGCAAGGCTTCTTTTTATGGTCTAAAATAATTAATTTTGTAGCACTTACTTTTCTACTAAATAAACTGATCATTCATTAGTTGCCATGCAAAATAATTACTACTTTTTTTCAGTTGTACAATGGAATACAAGTAACCCACAACTTGCGTATTCTTTGGAGTTCACAAGCTGCTGCGCAGTGCAACACTGACTACTTGGTATTTTTATAGAGATCTTCCGCAGTTGACAGTAAGTGTGCACGATGAAAAGTTTGAATATTCATAGTCATATACATGTTGTTTCAATTGAGAAAAAAAAGTTACTGATATATATTACACAAGATAAAAGTTATGTAAACAATTGTAGCGAGAGAATCTGAAAGGTTTATATATAGTACCATTTATTTATAATTCTACAGGTTTAGGGCTATGTCTATCATTAGGTGCTTAAACATTGGGAACTATGTGCAGTTTGTTGGTGGAATTAACAGCCTCCGTAGCTCAGTGGCAGTGTCGCTGATCATCGCCGTAAAGTTCCCGGGTTCAATTACCAACAGAGGCACTGGGTGTTGTGTTTTGTCCTCACTATCAGTTTCATCGTCATCGACAAACAAGTCGCCGAAGTGGCGTCAATAAAAAAGACCTACAGTAGGCGGCCAAACCTAGATGGGGATATTCCGGCCACGAAAAGCCGTAAGATGATTTATTGTATTTTATTTATTTATGTATTTATTACTTTTCCATTTGAAAATAAATTGTGTAGCATTAACTACAGTGTAGGAACAACAGGCGTCAAGATGACATGTACGGAATTACCATTTTACTTGTATATAAATTTAGCATCTATATCGCCATTGCTCGTATTTATAATTGATTGCAGATGTATTTCACTTTTTCACTCTCACTTTTAGTTTTCATACTCGTTAGTGTCGCAAAACGTTCCACTTCCCATGGTTTCTGTGCACTTTACCGCTATAACTTCAGAACGTTGTTTCATGCACAAAATGCGAAGCCGCATCGAAGACGGTTATTACGCTGGAATACAGAGTTTCTGGTCAAGAAGGTTACATCTAAGAAGCATAAAAGTTGTTATGCGCACCGATAGGAAATAGAACTATTAGAATATTCTTAAATGTTACAGTCACGAGCCTCAAAACTGCAAATGTTAGTGAGAAAGTGAAGTACAGGTATAAAAAGTACGAAAAAGTAATAGGTGAACAAATTGTGATCCACTTCCCTTACTCCGTAACGTTCCAGCATCTGCAACAATATATTATGATCAACAAAATCAAACGCTTTCGTTAAATAAAGGAATAACCCTACCGTTTGCATTGTTTTATTTAATCCATCAAGTGCCTAACAGAGGAAAGATAATACAGCATTTACGTGTTTTGAAACCAAACTATTCATCTGAAGGCAAGTGCTCAATTACCCTTGGATATTCAGCCTTTTCACAACAACAGCTGAAACTGGTATCATGGAAATAGGTTTAAAGTTGTTTACATTATCTTATCCTCGCTTTCTATAAAGTGGTTTTGCTATTGAGTGGTTCAATCTGAAAGGAAACTAACCATCTTGCAAGCAAGCAAGCTTAAGGGTTAACGTCCCGTCGACAACTTGGTCATTAGAGACGGAGCTAACGCTCAGAGTTTTGGGTAAGGATGGGGAAGGATATCGGCCGTGCCATTTGAAAGGAACCATCTCGGCATATGCCTGGAATGATTTAGAGAAATCACGGAAAACCTAAATCTGGATGGCCGGGAGTGGATTTGAACCACCGCCCTCCCGAATACGAGTCCAGTGCGTTACCACTGCGCAACCTCGCTCGGTAAACCATCCTGAAAAGAATAATTACAATTATGGCTAAGTACTGGAGCAACAGAAACGGAAGAACACTTAAGTACTCTGCTAGATACCCTATCATACCAACGGGATTCCGTAGCCTTTAGTGCTCTAATTATTTACTCAATCTCTCCCGTATCATTATCATGTCTCGGAATGCTATTTACTTAGAGGGTTACATGATTACCTGTAGGAATTAATTTATTGTTTAATTCATCTGATATATTCAGAAATTGATTATTAAGCACTGTACTTACAGAAAATTATCCATTACGTAATGACTTTATATCCTCTGTGCTGCTGACCAGATACTTACTTCACGATTAACCATGTAGTTTTTCATGTTATTCTCGTCATTAGCTATTTTCTTTCCATAGTACATACTTCTTGCGTTGCTAATGACATTTTCAGAACCTTACATTACTGTTTATAATGGGCCGTTGTAGCTTCATTCTGGCTAGTACTAACATTATGATATAATTCCCTCTTTGTTCTACACGATTTTCTTATTCCTCTTGTCAGTCACGCAGACTGTCTGTTTCAGCTGTTACCTTCTTTCCGGCGATCTATGCGAAAGCAGCTAATAAAGAGCCTGAGAAGTTTATCAAGGAAAGCATTATATTTATTATATATATTATCAGCACTATGAACATTTTTCCAACCGTGTTCCTTAATTAGGTTTGAAAAGTTCTCTATTGTAACTAAAATTCATTCATTCTGTTGAAAATACCGTTTGTTTAAGTTTTAGGTTCTTACATAAAACTCACTTTCATAATCCCCGGTTATACTTTCAGACCGCCAAAGTCGTTTCTCGATATCTTTTCTAGTTGCAAAGATATTTTCGGTGATAATGTTCAGTCTGACACTCTGTATATACGACACGTCGGAGCTCTGCAAATTAATCACAAATCGACATTAAAACAGTTATCGGCGAAGGGTGATAAATTGCAAACTTTGTCGGCCTATGGATGAATCTGTGACGCCAAATCAAGATGATTTACAGGTACCATGATGAGATAACGGTCATCATCGGTCAGAAGTGTTTTGAAATCAGTTACTGTGACAAACAGATGTCAGTCACTATGTAACCATCCTCATTCTCAGTACTAGTCCTGAATTGTCCTATACGATTATACCACGGTCTGAAAAAGGCGTAAATATCAAAGGCGTGAACTCGGTACTCCATCCTTCGTAACGTATCGCATACATTGCGAATATTTTCAAAAGCCCTGTCAACATCTTTTTTGAAATGTCATATAAAGACTAAATTTTTGTAATAGATTGTGCCAGATACAATTCTTGGTCATTACCATCTTTCATGGCGTTGACCTATTGAGAAAGTCAGCTTTAGTCACAGTTTAAAAATACCCTTATGAATAACAACACTCATGTAACATCCATACTTTGGTGCGAAGTACATTAATCGTGTATACGCTATTTTATTTGCACATTTTTTCTGTCTGTTAGATTGAAGCGTGTTATATAATTCCGAGATCAGTAATATAATGGACGTATGAATATGATATGATGGTGGCTGAATTATGTGCATCATACGTTAGACTTTAGTTATTACAGTGATATTGATACATGCAACGAAGATTATTCACACACATCTACCGTATAATTCCGACTCGTATGAAATTTTTCGCTGCTGATCTTGAAAGCAAAATGGATTTCATTGTGGGAATAAGAAATACGTACGACACATAGTTCAGGACACATGAAGTCATAAACAGATCCTTAAAATACTGCTCCATCATGCAAATCAGAAATAACGGGACTTTTTTCAGTAACTACTTGCATTCGTAAGATATTTCACAGGCATTATATGTTTATACCTATGAATGTACGTCCGAAATTTTACCATGGTAAGATGTACGGTTCAAGAGATACGGCCGCAGTGTAGTAGCCGAGCGGTCTAAGACGCCTCGCTGCAGAGCGCGCGATTGCTCGCCGTCGGAGGTTCGAGTCCTCCCTGGGGCGTGTGTGCGTGTGTGTGTGTGTGTGTGTGTGTGTGTGTGTGTGTGTGTGTGTGTGTTGTCCTTAGTTTAGTTTACCTTAGTTTAAATAGTTTGTAAGCTACGGACTGATGAACACGCAGTTTGGTCCCATAGATTTACAAACATTTGAACATATTTTCAAGAGATACGATGTCGTAAAGAATGCCGTCGACGAAAAACCGACCAGTCGCAGATGAGGTTCCGTTTTATAACGTATTTATTACTGAATGTATTAGCAACACATTTCTCAGAGTATCACAACATTTCATTGAACGTACTTGTAAATTTACATCAATGTAAGATAAATTGTTCACTAGATATTACGTTATAGGGATTCAGTTGTGTTAGAATAAAACCACTGTGTGAAATGAACGGAGGTTGGTCCAGAGGACGGAATAATGTAAAAACGAAGAAACACTCGCTTGGCGAACGCTAGTAGCTAGGCGGGAATGCGGAATTGACTTCATCCCCATTTGAACTATACCGGGGCATCGACGCATCCACGTGGGACGATGGATCAAACTTTTTAGCTTACATGTGATTTTTCAATTTTATTAATTTCATTGAATAATTGTGTATTGAAAAGCTAAGAGTAGGAATCCGCATTATCGTAGGAATGATTTGGAAACAATTACAGTTATCGCATGTAACAACGTTACCACATGGATATCGGATTTTGGATATTTTTTAAATTATTATTTACGGTACGTGAAGCTCGACGCAAATTTCGAAAATTCTCAAGAAAGAGGACTTTGAAGTTTTTCAAGTATATTTAAGTACTAATAATTAAAAGCGTCGTAGCTTATGTATGCGTAGCTCAGTTGGTAGCGTTCTGTCCTTAAATCGGAGGGGTCGGTGGTACGAATCGCACCGTGAGAGATTCTTTTTTTTCTTCGTTGTGCTCGAAAACTTACACAACTTTAATATCTAATGTTAATTTTAATGAAAAATGATCCTATTTTTGATTATTCGATATTTTCTACATTTTATAGAAGGTTTAGTAATGATGGAAAATCTCGAAACTACGTAACAAGTTAATTTTTATACAGTACTGGCTTCGCTATTAATTGACGACGGTTGTCTTTGATTGTTAACTTTGTGAAATGCTACGACGCTGCAAAACTGTACCTACCTGATCGAACGAGGACGTGAAATTAGAGATAGAAAAGATTGTATCAAACTTCATTCAGTCATATCACAAGCTGCCCTCTCCAAACTTTGGTCAAACGATCTAAACTGTGTGATACAAGAGAAATCTTCGTAAATGGAGCTTTTTTTCCAGTTGACATATCGAAGAAAAATCGCGACTGTGAAAATAGAGTATTTTTACGATGTTCGCGACACCGTGAAAATTGTTTTCCATGATTTTACGGTGCTTATCACTCTGTAATTTGTAAGACTACATCGAAACCGAGGGGTTTTTTCTTTCTTTTTTTCAGTTCAGTGTTGCCATAAATATGAAATTTGCAATGTCACTTGTGTTTTTTATTTTTTTAATTTAAATTAACATCATTGACAACCTTTTATAAAATTTCGTATTTGGTAGATTTTAACATTATAGTACGATCTCTGATTTATGTAAGCTCCGTTAACCTTTATCCAGCATTTATTGATCAATAAAATTATCGACAAAAATTACATCGATATTTTTATTGATCAATTAATGCTAGATAAAGTGTAACGGAGCTTACATGAATCAGAGATCGTACTATAATGTTAAAATCAACCATAGACGAAATAAAGACAACCATGTCAAATGTAAATGTATAATCTCTAATATACACCGAATAAACCAAAATACGTCCATTCTTTATATAATTACTGTTAGGTATTAAAATAGTGTAATTTCGAAGACGAAATAAAATTAGCTACTACAGCGGGATTCGAACCACTGACTCTACTGGGGTGAAGCCAGAACGCTACCACCTTTAGTTATTGGTACTTACATGTACTTGCGAATCTTTCAAAGTCGATTTTCTGGAGAATTTGAGTTACTTGGATTGGCTTTAGCTGATTGTTCTTTACGTTATGAACTTAACGTACCATGACTTTAGCTAATTGTTACTTACGTTATGAACTTAACGTACCATAAATATAACAAAATTCTAAAATCCGATACCCATGTCGTATGCTTGTTAATATATATGTATTAATTTTTAGTATATCAATGAAATAATGCTACACAATTACGTTTTCAAGTTGATAAAT
Source organism: Locusta migratoria (assembly GCA_026315105.1). Lineage (NCBI taxonomy): Eukaryota > Metazoa > Arthropoda > Insecta > Orthoptera > Acrididae > Locusta > Locusta migratoria. Next base: position 470,212,358 of record CM048747.1, read on the forward strand.
AAGCATATTTTTAATTACCAACAAGTTGCATATGCTTGAAACAAGCAGGTGCATTTGCGCTCTAAAATCTGTTGGACAGCGTCATTAGAGAATTTTATTGACACGCGTATTTACGAGGCTGCAAGGGAAGCACCGTTTTTCATTCGGCACGTGATTGCTAATTGTCGAGTATCAATCAAATGAACAAGCGAGCCGTTCGGTTTCGCAAAATCGCTCCTCCACGCTGCGCACGAAAGCCTTCCGCTGTTGCAACAATATTTTAAAACACGGGATAATTAGAAGAGGCGCCACGCGAACTTTAATTGCCGCACCTGTTGACTGATGTCTGGTTCAACCTCAATTAGCGGCATTAAACGTAACGAATACGGGCGGCCGTTCACATCGGATCCCGAATGTCGGCAAACAGCGGGGATGGTCCTGACGTGCGGCTGAAACGCACCGCCGCGCCTGAGTAGTGTAGCGTGATTCGCTAATTAGGTCCACCATATGGCCTCGTACGAACCCGCACCCTGCGGCTTACCATAGAACGCAGCGCGTTATGATCAATTTATGCACTTCGTAAGCGCACGAAGCACGCTGTAGCCCATTTATCCGTATCTGCATCTAAAATCTATATTACGCAAGCCATTTCGCAATGTGAGGGGAGGGTATGTTGTATACAAGTGGCACTTCCTCATTTTTCATTTCCGGTCGTGTATGGATAGCGAGAAAAACGACTGCAGTCTCCGTATGAGGTCTAATCTCCATTATTTTTCTCTAATGGTCTTTTCGTGAGACATAGAGGCCTTTCCATTTCATATCGGACAGTAGGATACCTTGCAATTTTTGTGGGGTTTCATTTTTCATTCATAGAAAGTAGACGTTAGGTACCTTTGACAAAGCCGGGCGCGGTGGCCGAGGAGACTAAGGCGCTCCAGTCACGGTCTGCACGGCCACTACGGTCGGGGGTTCGAATCCCCCCTCGGGCATGGCTATTTGTACCGTCCTAGTTCGTAAGTAGTTCATAAGTAGTTTGTAAGTTTATGGACTGATGACCCCGTAGTTAAGTCCCATAGACTTTACAAACATTTGAACATTTTCTTTGACAAACTCACATCAGTGATAGGGAAACATATAACATTGCTTTTTAATAGCGAAAGTAACGTAATTTCGTGAAATCCTTTACTTTTCTGTTTCGTTTGCAAAAATAAAACAGACTGCAGTCTCCGTGTGGGATCTAACCTACATTATTTTTAACCCACTTTAGGTTACGGTAGTAACACTAAAAGTGAGCCTTTGCGATCGTCTTTTGACAGATCGAAATTTAAATGAAAATAACGGCTTCACTATTCATCTGACACGAAAATTGGATAACTGAATTTGTAGAGGAGAAATTCTCTACAACTGTGATCTTTTTTTTTTTTTTTTTTTTTATTTTTTTTATTTTTTTTTTCATATCTCGCAGCGTTTCAAAGATATTTGTAAAAATAACGGCGATTTTGGGATATATGTCTGTCTGTCCGTCTGTCTGTCCGTAACGTTTTCCCTGTTTTTGAGACGAACCTTTCAACCGATCAGTACCACATTTTACAGACATGATTGCAGGCCAGAACCTCCCTTTTTAAAAATTTTCGGACAAAAAATACGGCAGTAATACCATAAATAGCCGTTTGTAATGTAATTGTAATTTCAAACGAACCGTTCAGCTGACACGAAAATTGAATAACCTAATTGGTAGAGGGGAAAATTCTCTACAACCTAGCTCCCTTATGTTTTTTTCATATCTCGTATCGTTTGAGACACATTTGTAAACTGCAGTGGTGGTGCGTCCTCTGGGTTTACTGGTTCAGTAAACCCCCAGAAAAAATATCGTTGTAAAAATTAATAGTGGCGTAGATACGAGGGGCACGAGGGGGCTCAGTCCGCCCCTCCCCCCGAACTTTTTTTATCACTTGAAGTTTGTTCCGAAGCCAACGGATTCATCCGCTGTATAATCGATTGGCCGTCGGTTTCGTGGACGATACAAATTATTTTATGCGTAAGCTGCAACTGAACGAGTCGAACTCGACAGTACCCGTTGTTCCAGAGACAGAACGGATCGCGCTTGAGACTTTCTTTCTCGATTCACCTCCAAGTGCTGCGTATGATTTTCGTCGGTCTCATTGACGTCTAGGATCATATTGTAAGATTGCGTTGTGCGTATGCTGGTCGTTATTATGACGCCGCAATAGAAGCATTGTTAAAAAAAAATTAAAAGAGTAAAAACACGATCTCTACTCAGTATGTTTGTAACAATAAAAGATACCACGAACTGACATCAATTTCATCTTTATAACGCTTCAAATATATGATCCGAAACCGATAACACCCTGGAGGTAAGAATAATACGAAGGGGCTTCTAAAGATACAACGTTTCATGTTAAATGTGTCTGGCTGTTTTAACGTTGTGTATATAACGCCATCTGCATTTATTCTAACCTCCTCGGCGTATTTGTTCGCTCTGTTACACCGTATTTGTTTGCTTGACGAGTAACGAATGAAGAAGCTGATTATTGGAGAATCTAGAAAATAATACCAGCTGGAAGCGTAGTTTCAGTTTTGCTCAAATTCTGATATTTTCCGTTAGATTTTTAAAACTATTCTTTAATACAAACCTTGTTCTCAGAATTACGAACAGAACAAACAGCCAAATCGGTGAAGCCATTCTCAAATGATGCGCTTTCATAGATGTGGCAATTCATTTTTATTAATATATATTACTTTTCTCATGTTGTAGATAATAGAGTCCATAATATCTAATACTGAAATTAGTGTTAATAAAAAGCCGTTCATGCCTATGTATTTTTAATCCTTACGATAACTGGATTTATGTTTAGCTAATAATATAAGGTTTCACAACAATACATTGATTGTTGTCACGAAACATCGTGGTACATTGGCAGATTAAAACTGTGTGCAGGATCCGGAAACCTTACTTGACGCCTTTGCCTAGCGATCTACCGACTGAACTATACCGATACGCCTCACGGTCCGTCCTCACAACTTCATTTCGCCACCTACTTTCCAAAGGTCCCGGGTTTGACTCCCGGTTCCGGCACACAATTATAATCTGCCAGGAAGTTTCATATCAGCACACACTCACTCTGCAAACATCCCTTAGCCTGGGGCCAAGTCATTTCTGCACCATATCCTTTCTTCCAGGAGTGCTATTTCTGCAAGGTTCCCAGGAGAATTTCAGTGTTAAAGTAGGAGGCGAGGTACTGGCAGAAGTAAAGTTGTGAGGACAAATCGTGAAGCGTGCTGGGACAGCTCAGTAGATGTCAGGCGCCGTCGCTCAGCGCGCCCGGTCAGAGGACTGAACGCCCTCTGCAATAAAACAGCTGAGCGCAGAACTCATCGAACAATAATGAACAAACAAAATCAGCGACCGCAAGGGACAGAACTACCACCAGAGCGAAGAAAGGAAAAGGGAAATAAAAGTAGGTAGAGCGCTTGTCCGCGAAAGGCAAAGGTCCTAGGTTCGAATCACAGATCCGACACACAATTTTATTCTGACAGGAAATTTACGCCTTCAAGTAATTTAAATATTAATTTATTTTGCTATGCGAGTGCCAAGTCATTACACAAATAAGGATGTATAATATTAACATAGTGACTAAATGTTGCTAGATAACTAATTATGTAATAAACAATGAGTAGGTGTTAAATAGTTAGTTCCACGAAGGATAACTGAAATAACCGACTTAGTTTCCCATGAGATCTGATATCTTTTTACCATTGACGAAATTATTCGCAAGACTTGCACTTTTGTAACTTGTATGTCTTTGATGAGATTTCATTTCTTTTCCTAGCTGGTCCTGTTTTTAAATCTTGGGTGACATTCTTTGTACATCAGCCACGGATTTTCTTAAAACCCATTCCCTTTCTATCACTGTGCACTGAATTACCAAATATCTTACATTGCAACTGATCTGAATTTTTAATTTTAGAACCCGAAATGTAGCATACTCTGACGTTATGCACATTGACCCTAGTCTTTTGAAGAATCATTAACACACAAACCTTTGTTGTTAACTCTCTCTCTCTTCATTTATGTGGGTGACTTTCGTCTCTCCGACTTATAAGTTTTCTTTTTCTATCTTGTGGTTTGACTCTTTCCTTGCATTACCATAATCAGTTTAGTATGTTTAGAGTCTCTTTCGTCAATGTTATGGCTACAGTGAAGGTTTCACAACCCATTTGTGGTTCATTCAATGCTCCGTTGGGATGTCATTTCTTTTCGTAGGTAGGTAGTACTCCTCCTCTTAGTTCTCTGGTAACATTTATTGCAGGTATTCATTATGAAATTTAATATGCATTAGGTTTTGTAAGACTTTTTTTTCTTGCTATGTGTGTGTGTGAGTGTGTGTGTGTGTTTAAACTAAGTACTTGCCAGAGGCTTTGGTGTCACAATTTCTGATAAGTCTGAACGACAAATGTGTCTAGGAGAATTATATTGAGTGACTGCAGATTATCGAGCTTTGTTACTAATGAAGTCAACATTCGTCATATGTAATCCGCCCAATTTTCACTCTGACGTTTCTACGTGGGCCTACAGTAGGCCGCATATGAACATGGAAAAATCCATCATTGCACTGATTCCAACTACAGTTTATGGTCGGAATTGCAACCACATCTCATTTCTGATGCCTACTCACAGCATAAACTAATCAGTTTAAAATGAAAAGTGAAAAGAAAAGAATATATACTGCGTGAGAAATCGAAACGACGATCTTTCCAATGGCAGTCCAGTGCTTTCGCACAAGAGCTTACCTACACAGTTATTACATAGCCAAGTTAGTAGATACTCTTAATTAAAGGGAAAATGCGCTAGGAAACTGAATAAATAAACACGGGAATTTCCTTCAATTACAGGATAAACAGCACGTAAATCCGATCTGTGGCGTTTATATGTCTTCTAGAAGTACCTTAATATTTTTGATAATCGGTGAGAGGGTGACAGACGTAGCCATTTTCGAGTGCCAAAACTTCGTATACTATAAGGTGTAAAATAGTTTCATTTGATATCGTAGCTAGTTATAGGATTATAGGACGTACTCATAGTCACCCAGTAGTCAGGAATTTAGCTTTATCCACAACAAAAGTACAGAGAGGTCAAAACTGCCCTGAATGGCTTGAGAAGCGTGATATGTCTGTGCGTGCTCGACTTGGTGGGGCACCTCAGTGCCCCCAGGTATGCAAAAAGTATCGTGTATCCACTGTTTAAATGTGTAGAGAGAAAGGTGAACAGTGTTCTTATCCACATTACAATGTCAAAGTATTACAGCAACATAGTTTTCTTACCCAGTGAGAATGCGCACACCTTCAGGAATATCAGCCTCTGCGCACCGAGTTTCTACTCCACAGTAGCGGCGGTTATCTTACCTGCAAAGAAACGAAAAAGAGGAAACACTGTAGTAATCACAGCAAAAGCATTTAATTCGCTACGTGGCACAAGACATCTTTTGTACACTTAACAGAAGTAAAAAAAGGCGAATAAAGAGGAAAAGAAAACACCCGAAGACGTCGGGAACTCGACTTCTAAACAAGTGAAGTCGAGTAAACAGATAACTTGGCACCGATTTATGTAACTGCTTTCCGCACTCGGGCGCAATTACTTAAAGTTGCGGAGCGGAGAAATAGGTGCACGGAGGGTGGGTGGGGGGTAGGCAATTACTGCGAGTCGCGAGGCATTCCGCCAGGGCAGCACGGGGGCGTGTCGGAGCGGCCAGATCACGCAATCGGCTAAATAATGCCCTGGGAAGCGGGCAGCTGCCACAGTGTGGCCCCGCGGGCGTTTACCCAGCGCGGTAATGGCCCGTGGCTCGCAGATTGAATTGTGGCTACTGTGCGACTGTGGCACCGACGTGCGGCGGTGCTCAGAACGCGCGCGCTCCGGGGTGACGTCTGCAGAATTGTTTCAAGGCGGACGGTGTTATTGCTCTGTGCCTGAAGGGCTGGCACAAAGTTTGTTGGTTAATACCAGCTATAATGAGGCCGACTGTTTACGATGGTGGCGACGTGTGCGTCGGTAACTACAATGTTGTGTGGTAGTGAAGTGGAAGAGGAGTATTATTGACAAGGAAATGAAGATTAAAATATCGTAATTGTTATCTAATTTATGGCTGTCATATTAGGATAGTAAGTAAAAGCTGTGTGTGTGTGTGTGTGATGTGGATGTTGAACCTATCGTTAAATCAAACAACAAATTGTTCATTAACACAGCAATTTGTTTTAATTATGGCCCTGATATTGATGTACATACTACTAAATAAGAAACAGTGCACTAAACTGATTATGTGCGCAACGGATCTTTTAACAAAACAACTGTGGCAAGTCATCATATGAAACAGACATTGACTATAATCAAAATATTTGACTGCGAGAAAGATAATAAAAAACCACAAACCACTTTCTTAATTTTTTGACGGCGAGAATTTTATGCAGATCAGTACCTGTTTATGAAAATTCAGTATCCTAATCAATGGACTGCAGTGTTGAATAACAATCATTTACTATAGCACAAATAACTAAATCTGTTTAACAAGATTACCAAAATCAATGCTGCACTTGAATCCACTAATAACTAATTATCAAATGAAGGAAGTAGGTTAATCTTCTAACTACGTAAATGAAAAAGGAGAGAAAGGTCAACTTTGTTACTTATTATTAATAATCACCATTACATTAACTACATAATACAACTTTTTCCTAATGACATCAATTGCAATTACCTTCATTCCAGCGGTGATAGTAATAAAAATACAATATATATTCCAAATACAATCAAATCAACTTGCTGGCACAGCAGCCTCTGCTCTACATCGGAGCCATACACACAACTCAACCGCTCTCTAAGCGAGCTAAACCGCAAGTCCCATTCTCTCTCTGCGAAAGCTACAATGCTATGCGATACATGATCTTTGCCAAAGATGAAACTTCACAGAGTTAAGTACACATATCGATATACACAGTAGAAGCGATATTATGCATTTTATTGCAAGCAAGTTACTCGACACAAAACAGGAGGCACAATATTAGAAATTTTCTTACAAACATATTTTTTATGGACACGTTTCACAAGGGGTTCCCTAAAACAGAGTGGACGTTAATGTAAATATGCGGAACTAGTGCGAGTGCATCTCTCACTATGAGGGTTTGGTTAATTACGAGTTATGTATAAAAAGCAAGTTCGGTTTGGTTATAGAAAACAAACGTGTACAGATACAGGAAAAAAAATTGTTTTCTTTCTCCTTGGCCATGTTCACGCACATGCAGGGCCGGCAATGTTAAATACGTATTTGGCGTGTGTTAATATTTACGGGGTGGCCTAATCACCTTCCTACCGCCATGCCATGCCTTCCGGGTGGAAATGTGTACCTCAAATGTCTGCGTATTAGAGCTATAGGTGTGGAAGTGTAAAGTGTTATGAAATGTTTGCGAATCGTGTAACTAAAGCGGGAATTGTTGTCCAGCTCGGTATTCACCTAGGGGGATGTGGAAAACCACCTAAAGACTACATCCAGACTAGCCGGCACTCCGGCCTCCTTCGTTAATCCGAGGGTCGGATTCGGACAGGGTCCAGTACGCTTCACCGTCTGAGAAAGCGGTGCGTTAGACCGCACGAGCAAACGACCGATTGGAAACAGAAAAAAATATTTATTATAAAAAGACTACAACTGTTACACTTCTTTCTACATAGCTTCCGAAATTTGGTAGGCACATGTTGCGATATCTCAACCCTAATATTTACTCAGACGCCACACTTAGTGTATATCATAAAGAGATAGCTTGTTTAAAGTTGACAGCCCAAATATTTTTACTAATGACGGAACCAGCTAGTCAATTTCGTAACGATGTTTCCACAACTCATATTTTCAAACTTCAAACTTCGGAAGATACAGTTAATGTATAGTAAATCAATTCAATACTTGCACTTTATATTATAAATAACTTCTTCACACATGTTTTAAACTCATGTCCAAATTTTATTACATATTAATGCAGCTCTAACTATGCAATATTAATCGTCTTTACATTATGACAACCAATGTAAAATTAAGACAAGACAGAATACTCTTACATAAAATAAAGTTTTAAAAATACATTTCTTTGAATTTCATCCCGCCATACAAGTTATAGGAATATGTTCTTCTGTGCATTCTAGAGATCCTTAGAAGTGGCAGATCAAACACTTTGCGTTTGCCCAGAACCTACAGAGTTCCCTGGTCCGTTTATAGCCGTTAATACCCCATAAATAAATAATTTGATTATCTTGATTCGAATTTGAGAGACGTGAACCTTCTTACACTACAATGTGATACGGCGGCACAAGTTTTTTTTTTTTATTTCTTCTCGTCATCATAGTTGAAGTGTTCACCACCAATGACAGATTTTAGGTGTAAGAAGAGACTAAAGTCGCTACGAGTGAGGTTAGGGCTGTACAGAGGATGATGAAATAATTCCCAGTATAATTCTGGTAAGAGTTGTTTGGTCACATTCATCGTGTTAGGTAGGGCCTTATCGTGGAAAAAAAGAAAAAAAAATATCTTTTCACAGTAATACTCTGCGCTTGTTCAGTATTGCGCGGCGCAATTTCTTAATGATCTCGCAATAGCCAAGTTAACTGATTGTTTTTTGGCCTCGTTGAAAGAAATCAGTCAGCAAAATGTTTTTTCTCTACCAAAAAACGGCGCGCAAGGCTTTTCGAGGTGTTAAGATCTGATTAGGCTTAACCTTCGTTGGGTATGAAGCGTGCCTCTTTTCCATTGATTGCCGGTTTCTTTCAGGAGTGTCGTACGATACCCAGTTTCATCCCCCGTCAAGAAAGAAAATCATCACCTTCTTCTATATATATATATATACAGACACACAACTAAAAACACTCACAAACACAAAAATTATAGCTTTCGCAACCGTTTGTTGTTTCATCAGGAAAAGAGAAGGAAGGGATCAAAAAAGGAAGGATGCTGGTTTTAAGAGAGTGGATGAGGAGTGATTGCAATCCTAAGGGGGAAAATGACAATTTAAACAAAGAAACACACAGACACACACAAATACACACACAAACAAAAACCTTTCCTTTTTTCCCCTACGGTAAGTCCTTCTACTTCCGGGATGGGAGTGACTCCTCATCCACTGTCTTAAAACCAGAATCCTTCCCTTTTTCGCCTCTTTCCTTTCTCTTCTCCTGATGCCGCAAGAAACGTTTGCGAAAGCTTGAATTTTTGTGTTTGTGGGAATTTTTATTTGTGTATCTGTCTACGAGTCTGTGCTTATTGATAGTGACCGGGCCAATTATCTCACGAAATAAGCATCAAACGAAAAAACTACAAATAACTAAACTTTTCTAGCTTGAAAGGGCAAAACAGATGGCCAGCTAGATGGAGCTGCCATATGTCAAACTGATAACGACTGCATTAAAAAAAAAAAAAAAAAAAAAAAAAAAAAAAAAAAAAAAAAAAAAAAAAAAAAAAAAAGGTACCCTCATTTTTTATTACATATTCGTCTAGTACGTAAATAAATATGAATGTTTTATTTGGAACACTTTTGTAGCTTTGTGATAGGTGACACTATTATTCACAAAGATATTTCTCACAATTTTAGACGAACAGTGGGTAACATGTAAGTTTTCTAAATTAAAACACACAACGTAGGTACGTTTGAACGTTATTTCGGGTGTTCCATTGAGATACATGCACTTTTGTGAAATTATCATGCATTATGAGAATGCATGCTGTCACTGTGTGATTACCTGCAATTACCTCATGACTTAAATAAATGCTCAAAATGATGTCCTTCAACATGAATTGCATTTGTCAATACGCGTAATGAAATTACTCTCAACAGCGACTAGTTCGCCTTCAGTAATGTTCTGACATGCATTGACAGTGCGCTGACGCATGTTTTCAGGCGTTGTCGGTGAATCACGATAACAAATTTTCCTTCAATTTTCCCCACAGAAAGAAATCCGGGGATGTAAAATCCGGTGAACTTGCGGGCCATAATGGTATGGTGCTTCTGTGACCAATCCACCTGTCACTAAAAATTCCAATTAAGACCGCTTCAACTGCACGCGAACTATGTGCATGACATCCATCATACTGGGAGTACATCGCCATAGTGTCATGCAGTGAAAAATCTGGTAGTAAAATCGTTAAAATATTACGTAAGAATTCAGTATATGTTACACCAGTTAGATTTCCATCGGTAAAATAGGAGCTAATTACCCTTCCTTCCATAATGCTGCGTCATACGTTAACCCGACAAGGTCGCTGATTTTCCACTTGTCGCAGACATAATATTGCATATTATGCCGGTTTATATTACCTTCCTTTGTGCATGACGCTTCGTCAATAACAACAACGCGAGGAAAATAAAAATATCTGTTATCATCCCGTAATGTATTTTGTGCCCAGTGGCAAAACTGTACATGACGTCCAAAGTCTTCGCCATGCAAATCCTGATGCAATGAAATATGGTACGCCGACGATTTTGAGATTCCAGATTCTCACTCAATTTTTCTGCAACTGATGTGCGGGTTAGCCGCAACTGCAGCTAAAACACTTACTTGGGTATCAGTATTTGTTGCAGGTCGTGGTTGACGTTTCACTTGTGGCTGAACACTTCAGGACGCTCGGGAGTAGCCGAGCGGTCTGGAGCGCCAAGTTGCGGATCACGAGACCTCCCGCGTCGGAGGTTCGAATCCTCTTTCGGGCATGGATGTGTATATTGTCCTTAGGTTACTTTAACTTAGTTTAAGTACTTTGTAAATCTAGGGATTGATAACCAACATAGTTTGGTCCCATAAGAATTAAAAACATTTGAACATTTAACACTTCCTGTGTCTTTTATTAACGTAACTATCCGACGAAAGGTCCGGACTTTGGGATGATGTCTTCCAGGATAACGATCAACATACATAGCACAGGCCCGTTGGGCATTTCTTCAATGGGTAAACGGTCCATTTTAACACGAGTACTACATCACGAAGCATAAACTTTCCACACTGGCGAAATGTTCGGCGATATCACGTACTTATACATTTGTGACTATTACAGCGCCGACTATTACAAAGCGAAAAAATATTTAAAATAAAACATTCATATTTATTTACGTACTAGGAGTATGGTACCTATTTTTTTTAAAAATGCAGTTGATACCCGTTTGACCTATGGCAGCGGAACAACCATAGCGCCATCCGTTTAGTTCTTTGTAGTTTTCTCGTTTGAAGCTTATTGCGTGAGATATTTGGCCCAGTCACTATCAATGGACCACCCTGTATACTGGGTTTTACAAAAAGGTACGGCCAAACTTTCAGGAAACATACCTCACACACAAAGAAAATATGTGATGTGGACATGCGTCCGGAAACGCTTAATTTCCATGTTAGAGCTCATTTTATTATTTCTCTTCAAATCACATTAATCATGAAATGGAAACACACAGCAGCAGAACGTACCAGCCTGACTTCAAATACTTTGTTACATGAAATGTTCAAAATGTCTTCCTTTAGCGAGGATACATGCATCTACCCTCCGTCGCATGGAATCCCTGATGCGCTGATGCAGCCCTGGAGTATGGCGTATTGTATCACAGCCGTCCACAATACAAGCACATTTGGTACCGAGGTCGCGTAGACAAGAGCTTTCAAATGCCCCCATAAATGAAAGTCAATGGGGTTTAGATCAGGAGAGCGTGAAGGCCATGGAATTGGTCCGCCTCTACCAATCCATCGGTCACCGAATCTGTTGTTGAGAAACGTACGAACACATCGACTGAAATGTGCTGGAACTCCATCTTGCATGAACCACATGTACTGTCTTACTTGTAAAGGCACATGTTCTAGCAGCACAGGTAAAGTATCCCGTATGAAATCATGATAACGTGCTCTGGTGAGCGTAGTACTGTAGAGCAATGAGTCGCATGTCAACACAAGCACTGAATTCAACATTACCTTCATTCAATTGGGCCAAATGGTGGTGAATCGAGGACGTACAATACGTACTAACGAAAAAAAAAAGTTCAAATGTTTGTAAATGTATCGGACCAAACTGCGTGGTTATCAGTCCGTAGCTTACAAACTACTTAAACCTAGGTAAACTAAGCTAAGGACAAACTCACACACACACACATGCCCCTGGGAGGACTCGTACCTTGTAGTGGGACGGATTATTGTCTCCGCTACTTATCTCATGTCAGCTCAGTTTATGCAGGATAAGTTACTTATGTTTGTGTTCTTCAGTAATTTTACGTAAATATTGAATGTTATATGATTCTTAAAGAAGTTTTTTGTACGTTTTTTATGTTTCATATGCTGTGAGTCGATTTAACCTACGAGAGCAACATCTTCGACGCCGATTCCAAGGAGTAAATAGCCGGCCACATCAAGTCGCGGGTCGACGGCCACGAGGCAAGAAGATGTTGATCTCTGCGGTTGTCGTCGCGAGAGTTGACATTATTAACGACGTTTCATGATCAAACAATAAATTTTAAAAGTCAGTTCCCTTTTGTCTGTCGATGACTACATATGTAATGTCTTAGAAAGTAATAAATGTTACCGTGTTTAAATTTGACGAAAGTGTCAGAGTACATCATTTATGAAGAATTATTTTACGATGAATAATATATTAATGAAATGAGCAGATGATTTAATTTAAATATTCTTCAATCTGAAGGAAGATTCTTATGATTTTTCATTGGTGGAAAAGTTACGTCAAGAAGACTTCGATAAATGTTTCTTTTAGAACTTTGATTAATCGATCATACACACTGATCGATAATCATTGAAAAAATATTATTTTTTCTCTGTGGCTATAGCAACGACCACAAACTGAAGAATTTCTTTTGAACGTCTTATCTATGAGAGAACTTAGAAATATTTTAACAAGAGTGACAGTTAAAGACTTCTTCCCTCGGCACAAGAATCTGATTTTGAAAAATTGCAACGTATAAATATTTTACATGAACATATTTTTTTTTAATTTTATATAAATTTTTATGGGCGAGTTGACACCTCAAGGATTACGAAGTCTGACATGGCCACATTCAACCTTAATCATACAAGACGAGTGCTTTTGAAGATAAGGTTTTAGCACACGTTCCTCCGCACGAAGAGGTCGTTCCGCCGCAACCTCCACGGCGAGCAACCGCGTGCTCCACAGGAAGACGCTTTAGACCGCTCTGCTACTCCACCGCGGCTACTAACGAAATAATTGGGTATTTTGACAATTGTCTGCATGTATTATTTCAATTTACGTGCCGTGGTGGAGTAGCCGAACGGTCTAAAGCGTCTCGCTGCGGAGCGCGCGGTTGCTCGCCGCATGGGAGTGTGTGTTGTCCGTAGGTTAATTTACCTTAGTTTAAGTAGATTGTTAGCTACGGACTGACGACCATGCAGTTTTGTCCGATAGATTTATAAACATTTGATTTTCAATTTACATTTAAAGAGAAATACTAAAATGAGTTCTAACATGGAAATTAAGCGTTTCCGGACGCATGTCCACATAACACATTTGCTTTCTTTGTGTGTGAGGAACGTTTCCTGAAAGTTTAGTCGCATCTTTTTGTAACACCCTGTATATGATGTGCGAAACCTGACAAATGCACATTTACACTGCAATATCTTTCATATCCCGTGGGCGCGACAGTTCAGTGACCTCTGGTTCTGCATATATCCTCAACGTATATCACTATTCTGTTATTTTCAGATTTTGAAGCAAGTGTGTACACATGGCGTCGGTACGGATTGTAGGAAAGGGATTTGGACAGTTTAGTCGTTGTGCTGTCCTATTTAGGTCCCTGGGCGAGGCAATGTCCTGTAAGGTAATACCCCGCAGCAGCGGGTAATGCAGCTCGCCGGCGCTCCACGACACAGCAGGGAAGCCGCGCATTCTTCTCGCCGGACGCTGTCACCTCTGTGAGCTCGTCCGCGGCCTGAAGCGCGCCTCTGTTTGCGCGCTGTATACCGCGCGGGCTTATCCGCCGAGTGGCGAGTGTCGGCTAAATCAGCCGCACTTAACGCGCGTCCAGATTACATCGGCGCGCCGGTGGCGCCGCCGGGATCAGCGGCGGCGGCGGCCGACACTACGTTTAAGCGGATTACAAGGCGGCAGGCCAGATCGCGGCAGGATAACTGCGCAAAACGCCCGCGCGGCCCCAAAACGCCGCGCGCGCGCCCGGCTGAACCGCGTAATGCTGACTGCCGGCAGATCACAGGGCGTACGTCTAACGGCCAAGTGTTCAATGGCACTCGCCGGTGGTTGTAACGACGCTTTCAATGTTTATTGACAGAACTGGTGGAACCTTCTACACACTGAAGCCGCGTTCAAACCATAAGCCGGCCGCGGTGGCCGAGGGGACTGCGGCGCTCCAGTCACGGTCTGCACGGCCACTACGGTCGGGGGTTCAAATCCCCCCTCGGGCATGGGTATTTGTGCCGTCCTTAGTGTTAGCTAGTTCATAAGTAGTTTGTAAGTTTAGGGACTGATGAACCCGTAGTTAAGTCCCATAAGCTATACAAACATTTGAATTTGAAACCGTAAATATATAGTACTGTCTTAATTTCCGCTGCTTCGCACGCGTATACTGGATGGCCTGAATTGATTGTTTCTACTTACAAAGTTTCATAGATTTAGCTACAAAAATGCTTTCCTAATAAACTCTTTTCATACAACTTGCGATACCCTATCGCACCATTCAAAATGTTCAAATGTCTGTAAATCTATCGGACGAAACTGCGTGGTCATCAGTTCGTAGCTTACAAACTACTTAAACCACTTAACTACTTAACTCACGGAGGAACACACACACCAATGCCCCAGGGAGGACTCGAACCGCCACGGCGAGCAACCGCGCGCTCCGTCGCAAGGTGCTTTAGACCGCCCGGCTACTCCACCGCGGCATCGCACCATTGATGGCAGAATTCAAACCATCCCAAAACACATTTTTTTTTCAAATGTTCAAATGTTTGTTAAGCTTATGGGACTTAACTACGGGGTCATCAGTCCCTAAACTTACAATCTACTTACGAACTACCTAAGTACGGCACAAATATCCATGCCCGAGGGGGGATTCGAACCCCCGACTGTAGTAACCGTGCAGACCGTGACTGGAGCGCCTCAGTCCCCACGGCTACCGCGGCCGGCCACATTTTTTAACATGAAACCTTTGTTGACGAACATCCACAGCTGAGATGATACATCTTTTGATAAAAGGGACCGCTTCAGCTGTTTACTTTTCTTAAAAATGACGACCGGGAATTCACGGTGATACAGTGTATACAGATAATGAGTTTGTAAGGAATATTAAGGAAAGTGTTCTTAAAAAATTTAAAGGTTCAAATCCACCAGTTGATGAGCAACAGGGCCTAATTACATTAGTTTCCTTCCGCAAAAGCACCCCTAAGAAAGCTTATCACAGAATCCCTTACGTTGGTAGAATTTCAAGGCAAACATCTTTCCACCAGGGACATTGTCCCAGTTTATTTTATTTCCAGGAATAATACCACAGATTCAAGCAGAGGGAGAAAATGAAAGAAGATAGTTTCAAGTCCTCAAGTGTTTACAGAATCACACATAACGATTATCCGTGTAATTATATCGGCCAGACTGGTAGAACAGGTAGATCTTATAGTCTGGTGTTCCTTTTTATTCAGGTATTTTGCCCGAAGATGCGACTTTAAGTCGCGAAACCGGTGGTCTTTTTTAAAAAAGTAAACTGCTGAAGCGGATCCATTTATCAAAAGACATTTTTTATAAATTCTAACCATAGTTCCAAATGCTCGCCGTCGGAGATTCGAGTACTCCTTTGGGCATGGGTGTGTGTGTTGTCCTTATATTCGTTTACGTTAGTTTAAGTAGTTTGTAAGCTACGGACTGATGACCACACAGTTTGGTCCGATAGATTTACAAACATTTGAACGGTTTTTTGGTTACAAATCCAAATTTTCGCATTTCTAGCACCAAAATAGTCTTAGTAGCACACTCAAAATATTTTCCCTTATTTTGCCCGCTTAATAGTTGAATTTCCAAAACTAACGAAACACGTGTTTTTAAGATTTCAATAAAAAAATCCCAATCCGAAATTTTGTATTTCTTGCTTCAAAATTGCCTTAATAGCAACGTATCATCCCCTTACCGATGGGATTGTCGGAAAATCGCTGATGACTACAATGTAAGATAAACAACGTCTACAAATTTATAGTTTCTATCGTCCGTAGATTCAATTTTCAGCGTTGTTTTATGTCTCTTAGAATCGGAACGAGAACGCCAAAATTATTTCTTACTTTTTGGCATCTTTCTTGGTAGTTTTACTTTGCTACTTGCAATACGCACTTATTTTTCTTTAATAGCACGCTTGTTGCAGAAAAATATCTGATGAATGTGCATCACGTTTCGCTATTTATAACCTCTTTGCCAACCTTATCCACCAAACATTTCAGCACCCTCAATTTGAGGGTAGTATATATAAACAAGGTGACACATAACAGCACACTCTGGCGGTAATTGCATATTTCGTAGAAGCCTGATATCGCTGTCAACATGACACAGTGGATGCGTTTTAAATATTTTAACCAATTTATTTGTGACGTACCATTTTGCAATGTTAAATGTTTTATCATTGACGTACCATTTTAATGTCATGCGCCTTCACGAAGCGAAAACATAGGACACTACTGACCAGATGATGATACCCTAAGTTGATCGAAACCTGTCGTCAGAAAAGTAAATAAATTAAATGCGATCTTGGAAGTTTAACACTTCAATTGTTATGTGCTTTAATATAAGTGTAACGAGTACAATATCTTTGAACGGTTCACAAATTAAAATAAACTGGTGGAACATCCTCAAATTATAATTTATTATCATTCAGTGTGATGATGTTCCACCAAGAACTGACGGATGAGTCAGTAAAAAAAAAAAAAAAAAAAAAAAAAAAAAAAAATTAAGAAATGGTTTGAACAACACATTGGCTTACTATACTCCGAATAAAATTACTTGTTAGTAGACAGTTAACGAACTGGTGCTTCTTTCCTCCAATCATAACAGTCATCGTCATGTATGAACTGCCAAACTGCCTCTAGTGGCCACTTCACTTCCAATCCCTTTTCTGGCCTTTCTTTCTTAGCGTGATTACATTCCAGTTCAAATTAAGTCTCTTTTGTTGTGGCGCAGAAGAACGATCGTGTCGAAGGCAGTGATCAACCGCAGGCCAATGACAAGCAGGCGCCCTGCATCACAGAGGGTGTAACCGAAGATGCGCACACTCCAGAAGCGGCTATATCTACGCCGAGTAACGAGTAGAATATCTTTCAAGTCTGTATCAAAACAATGAAACTTCTTTGACATAAACAGTAAGGTCTGTAGATGTCCTTATAAGCCGATAACCGGTTCACGAATTAAACTAGTGGATCATACTCAAAACTGTGATTTCTTGTCATTGATTCTTCGGATTGTTTACTGCGTTACTTTTAAATTGTGTCTGTACAGACTATCAGTCACATCGACGTTTCTCCTACTGCAAAGTGTCGGCCGCCTCTTGTGCACGACACAGGCCGCCGTCTCGCCTGCAGGAGACGGAGTTGCAGCAGGTCGTGAGTGGATTGGTGTGAAACGCGGCGTCGTGGACGCCGGCAGCCGGTCGCTTTGGCGCCACTTTGACTGCAAAACACGGCGGGCACGGGCTGTGTGTAGAGGCCGCAGCGTGCGGTTTGGCACCTGTGGGCCCGACAGCTTGCTGGAGAGTTGCTGACTAGCGGCCTGAGGTGGGCCGACCGCACCAGCCTATTCAGGGCGCGCCACAGACGACAGAGAGGGCGCTGACCTACAGGTAGCGGCAACACCACACCGTCCCACCACCTTTCACAACGATCTTAACAGCGCCGCAACGCTATACATGTTGGACTATACGATACACGGACATTTATAATCCAACAAGGAGACCACGTGGGTATCGGATTTTAGAATTTCCTTATATTTATTTTAAATTAAGAACTTAAAGATATACCAGCCAAAGCCATCCGAAGTAACTCTCAAAAATTATCGAGAAAATCGAATTTGAAGATTTGTAAGTACTCGTAAGTATCAATAATTACGAGGCGCGTCCAGAAAGTAAGTTCCGTTTGGTAATAAAATGAAATTGTACACAGATACCGAAGAAATTTTTATTGCACAAAATTCTACAACTCTTAAACTACATTTCCACATAACTGCCGAAATTTTGTAGGCACTTGTCATAGCCGCGGTGGAGTAGACGAGCGGTCTAAGGCGTCTCGCTGCGGAGCGCGCGGTTGCTCGCCGTGGAGGTTCGAGTCCTCCCTGGGGCATGGGTGTGTGTGTTGTCCATAGGTTAGTTTACCTAGGTTTAAGTAGTTTGTAAGCTACGGACTGATGACCACGCAGTTTGGTCCGATAGATTTACAAACATTTGAACATTTTTTTTAGCACTTGTCATAGCGTGCCAGAAGTATTTGCATGCATCCTTCACATAAGGTTGTCGTCTGTGTATTCAACCATACGGTAACAGCTCTTTATCATCGTTGAAGTGTTGACAAACAAGGACAGATTTTAGGTGTAAGAAGAGATCAAAGTCGCTAGGAGAGAGGTCCGAGCTGTATGGAGGATGATCAAACAGGTCCCATTGAAATTTCCGGTAATAATTTTTTGGTACAATTCGGTGTCTGAAGTCAGGCATTATCGTGAAAAAAAAATGTTTTGACACTAATCCACTTCTTACACTTAAAATCTGTCCTTGGTGGACAACACTTCAACGATGATGACGAGCTGAAAGAACATGTTACCACATGGTTAAATACACAGGCAGCAACATTCTATGAAAAAGGGACACAAAATCTTGGGTCATGCTATGACAATTGCCTACAAAATTTCGGAAGCTATGTAGAAAAGTAGTTTAACAGTTGAAGATTTTTGTACAATCAATATTTTTTCTGTGTCTGTACCCGTTCGTTTTATATAACCAAACGGATCTTACTTCCTGGGCGCGCCTCGTAAATTAGATGCGGAATATGTCGTTTTAGCTCTGGTGGTACCGTTCTGGCTTTCCGATCATAGGGTCAGTGGTTCGAATCACGCCATGACAGATTTTTTTTTTCGCTGTATGTTCAAAAAATATAAAAGCCAAGATCGCAGATGATTAATTTTATTTTGAACGTCCGTCTTCGCTGGTCTCTGCCAGCATCGTCTGGTCCAAACATCTTTTTACAAGGCCGTCATCTGTTAAAAAAAAGGGCGGATGACGGAAATTAAAAAAAAAAAGAGAGAGAGAGAAAAGTATGTTCATGGTAAGGTAATTGGGGAGCAGGGTCAAAGAAGAATATTTATTGTGTTGTACAGACTATGAAATAGATACAAGTCTTTTTTTTTTTTTTTTTTTTTGAAGAAAGATGACATATCTACCTACATGTCGTATTTGCGATACTGGTTTGTGCATACCATAAAGATATCTGTATAAAAGGACAGTCAATTATAAAAGAATATAAAAAAGTGGTCGCAATGTAGAGGTCATATAATACTGGTTTGTGCATAAAAACAAAAATATCTGTATAAAACTGCAGTCAATTATAAAAGAATATATAACAGTAGTCACAATGCAGCGGTCACGAAACATGGATACGAATGCAATATCATTAATAGGTCAACCAAAACGAGCACAAGGTTTTGGTTACGGATCAGACCTCCTGGTTTAAAGGGGCAACAGCTGAAGGTTTAGGTAGGAGACAGCAGAATGTCTAGGTTTTAAATACGGTGTTTAAGATTTAGGTTAGAGATGTGACGTAATGTCTAGGTTTTGGATATAACGCTGAACGTTATGGTTGAGAATGTGTGCGAATACTTAAACAATTTGAATATCTGATACTAATTTTTACTAAAAATGCACATATGTTTGTTTTTTCGATACTTTTACATATATTTTATAAAAAGATCTTAATAATTATGAAATAAATCAAAACAACAGCATTGGCATCACTGTTAGTTGACTACGGCTGTTCAGTTTGTGAAGAGCTACGGCGCTGTTTTTTGAATCTCGTGGCCATAGCTACTAATGGTTTACCAAGCAGCTAATCTACTCAGGCATCGTTTTAGATGACGACAAGGTGTTCAACTCGTCTACAGACACAAAAGTAAAAGTTGAGACAACACGAGGAATTAGAGATCCAAAAATATTTTATATAATTGAATTCGAAAATAAGGGAGAATTATGTCAAAGCGGGGTTCGAACCAAAGACTGTATCGTTGTGAGGCCATAACCCTACCACCTGAGCTACACCGACAAATGCTACCACTCTTTTCATTATTGGTTCTTATATGCACATGCGAAACTTCTAAGTCGATTCTCTCGAGAATTTTTGAGAGTTGTGTCGAATGGCTTCGGCTGATTGTTATTCATGTACTGAATTTCACTTGTCATAAATACAAAAAATTCTAAAATCCGATACCCATCTGGTGTCATTGTAAAACGTCTATCATGTTCACCTGTACGTGACGTAGCTCAACCCTTTTACTTTTATGCGAGACTAACTTTTACCAGCGGCATCACTTGCATAAATCTCCTTGCAAACGTGTCAAAGACCATAATTTCACAACTTTGTTCTTCAGTTGCTAGCCGGATAATCAGGATAAAAGAGAAGTTTCATGTTCACTGGCTTAAATAAAAACTGTGCGTATAATGACGGAAAATACTCTCCTTCTGTGTCGAGGTGGAAATAAATGTAGCTGCGCTGGAATGGCAGTGTTTTCTGCAGTGCCACGTTACGAATCACGTGTTATTATTGCACTTATTCTCTTTATACTTCGGCACAAATCTTGTATGTGACGTAAGAGCTTTTTTTCTGTGAAATTTGTACCTGATCACTGCAAGTCACATATTGAGCAATGTAATTCATAGGAAAAATTCTAAAAATAGCAGCAAATTAATGTTTTTGGAATTATGTTTCATTTAGAAAGACGACGAACTGAGCAAAATGTTTTAATATGAAAAAAAAAGTAATCAGTCAATTTCGCCGAATTTTAATATATTATGTTCTAAAAGTGGCCGGTTTGGATCTTACATCAAATTATCATCAGACTTTTTTTAAAAGGTAAAAACAGCTTTACAGGGAAACAGGAACGGGTTACGACATTTTACAAAAATGAATTAAGAGAGATTGAATAAAAAAAGTAATTTCCAAGAATGATTGCAATCAAAGTATCTCGGCCTGAAATGATATATGTCGAACGTGCAACTATAAATCTATTGAGTGTTTCTGAACCTGAGATATTGTAATTATTGTAAAAAGAACCGTCTTGTTTCAGCTATAGTTAACTTTCTTAAGGTTACGTTACAGATATTTTTTTAAAGTGATAAGTATTGTTGAGACAAGAAAGTTTTACTTTATTTTTAGTATGTGAAGACGCGTAGCGCTCGAATCTCCAGTTCAGAAGCACTTACTCGAGCTACAGTTGCACGTCCCATACATATCACTTCAGGCTGAGTTTCTTCGATTGCAAGCATTCTTGGAAATGGCTTAAGTTGATGCTGAGTAATGAGTTTGTGGTGACTATTAAGCAGAAAGAGATATATTAAGATTACCATTAACATTTTAAATAATTCTTGCCCAATTACATATTGCATCTGCGAGATTTAGTCTTATCCTTTTACCTGCAAACACCGGTCATCGCTGCAATGGTTCCTGTCTGCATGGTGAACGATGACGTCCCCTGGACTTTACATCTCTGCCGCGTAGTCCGCTTCACACCACCGACACGACCCATCAACTGTCTCCGCGCAGTCGTATCCACGGCAACCATTGAGGTCACTACATTTGATTTTTGATTTGGATTCTGTCTTTGATTCAAATCTTACCATTATTAACCGGCAATAGATGGTAAGTACTTCTTACAGAATCATTTTGTTTTTACCCTTAAATGCTTCTAATGTCAATTAAAAAATTAATTACATTAGCTCACAAGTTTTATTGATTACAAAATGCCATTTCATATCGATAAGGGTTATTCCTAATTTCTTTTACATACGTAATTACAAGAGGACAAGCATGATTGGTTTCCGATCTGCTCATGTTGCAGGCGATGGGCGGCGCATATCCTTTATTAGCTGTAAACCCGTCGATGCCCGGTTATTTATTCATTACTGCGTTTAGTTAGCACTTCTCCTATCCCGCCTGATCCTTTAGCTCTGCCCATCTCCCTTTAAAAAATATGGAAGATATATTTAGGGGGAAAATATTAATGAAATAAGTCTATCTTGCATAATAGACTAAATAATAAGTGCAGTATCCAAACAAACAAAGGTAGTCATCAAGGTACAAATGATATGAAACATTCATGCATTAACATAATTCAAAACTTGATTTTAAAGAATATTTCTGATTACTTGTCCAGGAGCTAGTATGAATAAATTGTTTGTTGAGTCCACCCTTGAGGGAGCAACATAAAGTAATCCATGGGACAAACATGGAGCTGTGCAAGCCACCCCGCAGTATTTATTACATTGCCCTGTGATTTTTAATCATAATAGAAAATGCAAGTCTCACTGGAAATTTCAGTCTCTTGAACTTAAAAGCTAGAGCTGTCGGAAATAATGCGTATTCCTCCTGTAGGTTCCTTTTCAAACATCCCAGAGGTTATGCCGTCGTATCTGATGTCAATGTGTCGTTCAGTGATGTAATGTAACTCCTTTCAGTGGTATATTTCAATATTGTTTGCGGAATGTGCTGCGAAAAGAGTAATCTCTATATATAAAAGGCAATGTCCCGACTGTCTGACTGACTCAATGATTGATAGATTCATCATCGCCCAGCCCAAACCACTGAAGATAGAAACTTGACATTTGTAGAATATGTTGATCTTACTATGTGGGCGTCATTTAAGAAGCGATTTTTCGATATGCCTTCCGTAAGGGATGAAGTAGGGTATGAAGCGTTTCTGAAAATACCTAGCTATTTAGGCAATTTTGAAGCTAGAACTACAAAGTTGCGGATTTTAATTCAGGGTTCTAATTATAAAGACACGTGTTTCGACATTTTTTTTTAAATTCAGTCCATAAGGGGGGTAAAATAGGGTACGCAAAAAATTCATTTTCAAAAATATGTAGCTATTATCTCAAATTTTAAGCCACAATTACGAAACTTCGGATATGGAATCTTCATAAGGATTAAAGAGACACGAGTTTCGGTATTTTAGGAAATTCAACAAATAAGTGAGTAAAATAAGGGATCAAAAATTATTTTTGAAAACACATTGTTGTCAACACTAGTTTGAAGCTAGAGCTGTAAAATTGTTATTTGTATTGTTCGTTAGAATTAAGAAAAACGTGTTGCGATATTTTTGGAAATTTAACCATCAAGGTGGTTGCATTTGAGAGGGGATGTTTTTCGAAAATCTTTTGCTATTAAGGCAATTTTGAAGCTAGAATCACATAAAATGATGTATGTTTTCTTGGTCAGAATTAACAAGACACGTGTTTCGGTATTTTCAGAAAATTAATCATTTAGGGTGTGAAACAGGGGATGAAAATTTTTGAAAATACGTTGCTACTAAGACAATTTTAAACCTATAATTACAAAATATGATATCTGCATACTTGGTTGGAATTTAAAACACATATTGGGGGATTTTTTGAAATTTAACTATTAAGGGTTACCATAGGGGGTTAGAAGTAGTAAAATCAAATGTTCAAATGTTTGTAAATCTTAAGAGACTTAACTACGGGGTCATCAGTCCCTAAGGCTTACACACTAATTAAACTAACATAAACTAACTTAGACTAACTTATGGTAAGGAGAACACAAACACCCAAGCCCGATGGGCGAATCGAACCCCCGACGACGAACAACAGCGCGCACCGCAGCATGGCGCCTCAATACGCACGGCTATTCTGCTGCGGCTACAAGTAGTATTACAACATTTCATAACGATAGTACTTAAGCTATATCCATGAAAATTTATATTAAGAGGGAGAAACAACTAGCGCAGAGCAACCACCCTACGCATGCGAAGCAGCGGGCGTTAAGCTAGTAAAGACTTAATCACATATCAAATATAATGCAGAACCCTTTTACGGATGTCACCTTTGTGACGTAATATCCTCTGAATATGCGTCCTACAAAAACATTCTTTACCAAGTGGAATATTGGGAAACTGCCTGCGAAATTTGTTGTAAATGGAGTTATAGTAAAGGCGTAGTAAATTACAACTTCATGCTTGTAAGGGCGAATTTTAGTGCATTCCACTGTCTTTGACGCCATTGCACCTGAACTATAAGTCATAATACGATATTATTTCGAAGTTACATCCAGTGGTGTATATGTAAAATGTTTGCAAAGTACGTCGCGAATAGAGTTAGTAGGAAAGACGTAATAAGTCGAAACGTCAAGCGTGAGGAGGCGGTTTTTCATGAACCTAATTGTTTATGATTCCGTACTATGGTAAACACTTCGAACCTACAATCAGTGGTATGTGTGTATACTGTCTGTAACATTTATCGCGAATACAATTAATAGTGTACAAGTAATAAATTGTAACGACATGCCAAATGTCGTAATTTTACGGCCTAAACGCCGAAAAAGTAGTAAGCGACAATTTTTTTTTCTTTCATCATCTTCTGTGGTTATCAGCAAGTATAACTTTCCTAGAAATTTGAAATTATTTTTAATATTTGTTGCAAGTCTCTACGTGCTCTCTTTCTCAAATATTGGACTGATAGAGTCACACTATCAAGTGCCGCAAGACGGGCAAATTTTCATTCTGTACGAAGTCATATCTCCTGAACTGACGGAACTATCGCAAAACCCTTTCTTAGCTGATGTCTTCTACCTATAAACTACATTCTTGCTAAACGTCAGCTTCATAGCTGAAGTAATTTTCGATATTTCGTGTTTAGTCAGCGAGTGTGTTGGTCAGTGAGTGAATGAGTATCTTTTTGATTTTATATAGTTAGAGATTATTCGAATCGTTCTCACGTAGTTTAGTAGTCGCCATACGCTCATCGTCTGTCTCGGCATCGGCGTTGGGATATACTGCGTTATTCAGTCTTAAAATTCAGTTTTGTGAAAAGTAATAACTAATAATTGTGTTTTATTTGTTTCTTTCCAAGGCAAATTGTCTCTTACTTGCCACAGAAACGGACTGATGATGATCTGGCGTAAAATATAAACCGGTAACCTTTAAAAAATAAAGTGCACAATTTCTGTGAACTTAACTGACTTCGCATTATAACAATGAATGTTTCAAGAAAGAATGATGATATAGTTTATGAATGACAAAAAAATTCCTAGTGAATGCTACTGCCAAAAATTGGGGGTGGGGGTAAATTTCCTATACAACAGGGCGTTAAAGCAATAGTAAAATTTTCCAACCATATAAATTGTAAACAGTAATGTCATAAAGTAAGTAAGTTAAAATTCCCTGTGTTCGAAACTGAAACATCTATTGCGTATATTTTTCAGCTATTCGTTTCTAAGCATCTTTAGTAGTAATTCAATTTTACATGGAAAGTAAATGTGCTGGATACACATTGCGTAGCTTTTCTTGGAGTAAATATCTCTTTTTCCACATATGCACATAACCTAACCTGATCAGAGAACTTTCTTACACTGGTTCTACTGCATGATTTGGAGCTGGCTGTTGGATCTTGGGAGCTGACATGTGCAGTATTGATTAATAGAAAACGATGAATAAAAAGCAAAGAACAGAAGAGGACAGTGTACACCCTGCAAACGGCAGTAGTAAATTATATAATAGCCTCACGGAAACCTCTTGTGGGAATTTTAATTGCCTGAGACGTGGCAGGTGGTGCGGTAGAAACACCGAATTGAAACTTTTAGTGCATACGGACGGCAAACCTTCTGACATCGGGACCCTATCAAAACTTTACGTACCCTTCTTCTAGGCCCGGAAGCCTTTGGTATAACGTACACTGTAAGGGACGATCGGAAAGGGACACACAAAATTCGTGAAGGTTTATTTCCATATGAAACGGTTTTCTTGCGCCTTACGCGTTTCGCTTCTATAATACTGAAGCATCATCAGTGGCCTGTAAAACATATTTTTATTCTGACTGAAGCATTATTATTGACCTGTAATACATATTTGATTTTTGAATATAATATTTCTTTGCATTACCACTGTAAATATTTTGCTATGTTACACGGTATAACAAGTACAAATCTTTCCTATGATGCAATTTCTAAAAATTCTATTCTACTACGTGAGAAATAACTTGTTTAGTACCCGTTTATGCGAAGTTAATTGAGTTTTCTTTCGCATTACTGGAGCATATACGTATAGCTCTATTAAGACACATAAGGAGTAACACCAAATAACCATAAGTAATACGAAAAAATTAAATTAACTTCACAAAAATTATGCTACAGAAGTTGTTTCTAACCAAGTACATTTTAAGTTTAGAAATTATAACACAGCAAAGATTCTACTGTTCTACTGTGATACGTACCAAAATATTTATAACTGTTCTGCAATGAAATATTATGTAAAACATCTATTACAGGACACCCACGATGCACCACAAATGAAGAAGCGGAACGCGTGTGGCACACAAAAAAAGACATTTATTTTGGTTGCATTAGACGGAAATATACGTCCACGAATTTGTAAACAACTGAGTACCACGGGAAACGAAAAAATGATGGTAAATTAAAATAGATCATTTCTCTCTTTACTGAAGTTGTAATCGTCGATGTGCAACGCCAGTGAGAAAAGCCTTAACTGTGGAACAAAACTGGTGCTCATTTTATTGTCGTCACACTGCAGAGAACTGTGACTTGTGGATTAATATCTGTGAGCCAAATGGCGTAAACTGCAGTTCACATGTCATCCAAGTCTAATTTCGTCATCGTTCACTAGCCCTTGTGTTTGTCTATGGTTTTATCCTCTCGCTCATCGAGTACTGATGTTTTGAAATTTCAAATTGACATGATGAATATAGTACCCAGCACCAAAGGTAACTTCGAAAAGGTGCGTTAAGGTTCGCAGTTTTAATGCCGGTCGTACAAAACCTCCGTCTGAGAGGTTCGACATTCTGCTATGTTGCACCTGTGAAATGGTCGCCCGTAGCATGGCGAATCAAGAGGGTTGGTATCATCATTGTTTATATCTTTATGACATTTTGAGTTGATAGGGAATCCACTACAACGTTAATGAAAGAAATAACTATCGTCCCTCGAGAAATCGAAAAAAAGAAAATACTACAACCAAACTTATTCAATATTTCGCCGATACATCTGCTCAAAATTCATATTGTTGATAGGTAATCCATTACAACGTTACTAAAGAAAATACTATCGTCCCTCGATAAATCGAAAAAAGAATCATTCTACAACCAAATTTATTCAATATTTCGGCGATACATCTGCTCAAAATTCGTATTCAAATGTTTGTGCATCTATGAGACTAAACTATTGCAGTAATCAACCTCTAGGCTTACAAACTACGTAAAATAACCTAATCTAATCTGAGGACAACACACACACACACACACACACACACACACACACACACACACACACACACACACACACACACACCGGCCGCGGTGGCCGAGGGGACTGCGGCGCGTCAGTCATGGTCTGCACGGCCACTACGGTCGGGGGTTCGAATCCCCGCTCGGGCATGGATACTTGTGCCGTCCTTAGTGTTAGCTAGTTCATAAGTAGTTTGTAAGTTGAGGGGCTGATGACCCCGTAGTTAAGGCCCATAAGCTATACAAACATTTGAACATTTGAACACACAAACGCCCGAGGGAGGTTTCTTCGAACTTGTCAGTTCGTGATACGTTCGGTTATTCCCGGTGGCATACAACTATTCATCGACTTCAGGAACGCCGCTGTTGTTGAGTCCCGTTGATAACTGATGCTGCAGTTCATCACCCTATATGGGTGTCTGGCGCTTGCATGGTGCTTGCGCCACCTATCACTATCGTTCCCTCGTAAACTTAGGTGGCGGCGTCGTCCCTAGTAGAACACTGACAGCAACGATGTAACCCACATAAAGGTTTAAAACATATGCACTGCTACGGCCAGATCATCAGCGTAACTAAAACTTGTTTGTGGATCTATGGCTCTTAACTGCTTTGTTTATTAGTTCTTATACTTATAAAGTACTTAAACTAACCTAAGGATAAAACACACACACACACACACACACACGCACACACACACACACACACACACATGCTTCAGGGAGGACTCGAACATCCGACGGCGAGCAACCGCGTGCTCCGCAGTGAGGCGCATTGCACCTCTTGATTACTCCACCGCGGCACAGCGTATTTGTAGCTTTTGCTCACTGTAAGACACATCGTAATGACAGACGTTGAATAGTACTGTAGCCAAATCCCTGTAGCTCTTAAGTTTACGCTTTTCATCTCAACAATTGCGTCGCCAATAAAAAGTTGATTATGTTAACCAACAGAAAATGAGATATAACTTTAATTATAATTATCTGAAAGTAACTTTCGATAGGTACTTAACCTATAAAGAAAACCTTAAAATGCTGGCAAGAAACTAAAAGAAAGAAATAATATTATTCGGAAATTGGCGGGAAGTTTTGTGGGTGCAATGCTTACAAACTTCGAAGAACAGCAACATCATCAGTCTACACCAGTGTTTGGCAACTGTTTTGGTAGTTGTACCCCATATCTGTCTGGAAAAATTTTTGTGATTCAGTTACAATTTATAGGCTCAAAATACTACTATTATGTCCAACAATAAACTCATTTTACATATATACAACTGTTAGATTGCTAACTCACGGCATTCATATAGTTTTAAGCTTGTTCGTTGAAGGCATAAATCGTTTTCTACGCGTTTTTTTATATGACTATTAAAACAAAAATACTCTAAATGCAGGATCCCATAGGTAAATACTGTTGAAACACATTAATTATTTCAAACATATATATGAATGCATCCAATACAATGCCATTTTAGTTTGAAAATGATATTAGGCTTGATTCTTCAAAGAAATTGTTACAAGAAGGATCATAGGATTGTTCCATATGGGACTATTTTCGGATGCTGCCAGTTAGCACTTTAAGGTTGTAATTTACCCATACTGATTCATTATGAATTATTGGAAATTATCTACTAAAACAAATACCGCTTTGAAGTAATTCTCTAGAAAAACAAAATAGTTTAATTGGGGTTAATATAAAAATATTAGTTCATAAAAACTTTCAACTAGAACAATAGTGTTACTTTTTCGAAAATTCTTGTGTACCTTATATCACCATTATCCCAATGTTATTTCGCTACAAGGGGCTAGAATCAAGAAGTAAATAATTAAAAATGTATTTGTGGGCGAACAGCCGTCAGATGATGAATCTGTTCGATCGAATTTGCTAACAGAACTTCTTTATTAAACTAACAGCATTGTTAAAAGTGACTGGTTGAGGTTTCTCCTGTCGCTGATTGGACGGATAGTGATCTACCTAGCTGCTATGTTTGGCTTTACAGATATTTGTGAAATATCATTTTTAGAAATGAATTATCACTCAAGACCGCTTATTTTGAAAACTTTATTTGCGTAACTGCTCCGCACGTGAGCCTAACACTAAGAACCACGTCAAGCTCGCATATTTCATTTTTCCCATCTTTTTTAACAGATACACAATCATTTCATTGTATTTCATACTTTCTTAGGATAATACATGACCTGTTTCTGGACTTTTTAGTGAAAGATTGACCATCCATTTCTTCATTTATTTCGTGAGTGAAAATAAAAATAAATGAAAAGCATATTATATAAGTCTTCTGGATTTTTTATACTTATTATTTTACATCTGTTGTATTTCACTTAGTTAGAGAGTGATTTTAAAATAAATAAAAATTAAAGAATTTTACCTTCTTTGGGATTTTTGAATAGAAATATGCCTTTATAATGTGTTTTATATTACTTTGTGAGTGAACATAAAAAATTTCTGGACCTCGATAAAAATTTTCGAAGCTATCCGGACCCCATCAAAGATTACTCGCCGACCTCTGCTCTAAAGGTATGATCGTATTGTTTGCAGAAACAAAGTCTGCATTGCCGTTCATGGAGGCTACACCACGTACTAATAAGGGTGTTTTAGTACCGACCGACACCTGACATCGCAGAAGCGTTTGAGCTTTTGATCTGGTAAAGTGATCGCTTCTTGAATTGAGAAAATGCAGTATACAACGTTATTAGATCACAACACTGCAGCTGGAATATCAGGGGAGAAAGAAATGATTTGCGTTACTCTCCGATCCGTCCACTTAGCACATCGCTGATTTGTCTTCAGTCTGCCGCGACTTGAAGATAAAGATCGATTCGCAGAGCCACCTTAGGATACGGTACGACACTTCTCAATTTTTCACGCCGCCAGAGACGGCCCTGAGTGACGCAGTCTAGATGTGATCTCTGCCGCCACCGCCCCCGCCTCCACCGCCGCCGCCACCGCAGCCACCTCCGGCGCCAAAACTCATTAATCAGGATTCCGGCGGTGCGACGCGGAACCGGACATTGAATCAATATGCGTGAATATCAATACAGTTTGAAAGGGGGTGCGGCCGGCGAGGGTGCGGAAATATTGGCAGCCCGGCCGGGGGTGGTCCCGGGGATTTGTCTGCGGGCTTATCAGAAATCAATCGGATAATTCCGACAGCCGGGGCCTGCCGTGTGCTGTGGCGTGGTCCTCCTCCCCCGCGTGAGGGGGCGGCGGTTGCCGGCGGCTCGTCACGCGTCAGCGGTCAGCAGCCGCCGGCCGGAAGCTTGCGGGGGCGGAAGGCGCCGGGAGGCAGCGCGCCGCGGGGGCGCAGGCTGCGGAGCCGCGGCGTGGCTGAGAAATTCTGTGGCTTGGTTCTAAAAGGGCCAATGTCAAAAATCTTGGTTTTACGGTATAAGATTTCTGAATATTTTCTATAATTTGCTGAAAATTATTAACAGTATATTTGGGGCTCACATCTTAAAGTCCCAGTATCACTCATCATATGTGGCTTAGACATTGGTCGTTTTAACATTATGAATACCACGTGAAACTATAGTCTACACCAATAAAACGAGTTTTGATAAATACTGACATTGGCCCTTTTACAACCAAGCCACAGAATTTTCTGATGCCTGTAACCGCTCATACTCCACACAAATTTGTCATAGAACGTTCTTAATTCATTTTGTTTATTTATCTATTTGGGGATGTAACAGCAACCGTCACATAAATAATGATATGAACGTAACTTCCTCAAACTTGAAGATGGTCAGGCTTTTCCATACGTAGGTGAGAGTGGGTCACATTGAACCGTGAAAATATTTCTGTGTTTTACTCATCCAATAATTTTATTAAAGAATTCTGATTTGTAGTTTCATAGTTCAACCAGTAAAATATCAAGTGGCCTTATATCATTGCTCTATGAGATTCGTTTCAAGCTACGTGACTTTCAAGAAAAATTGTTAAATGCTTACTAGTGCCCCACATGCGAGGTACAATGAACCAGTTCAAATAGTTTCTTAGACGAACATGTTTAGCATGCAAAGTAAATTTAAATGTCATTTTCAATTAATGTTTACATATATACCACCTAAACATCATGTAATTAAATCTGTAGTCACAGAATTGCATGTCTTCTTTTGAAACTAACGAACAACAGTGGACTGGAATCTGATTTCAAATTTGAAATATGATTTTGTATCTTTGTCACACTATCATTAACAGGTTATGGAAGTACGTAAAGTATGTTGCTAGCTGGATAAAATGAGGCATACTTTACCTTAAGAAAGAAATCGTACGCTCTAATTTTTAAGCTTTTCTCAAAAAAGTTACCCGATAGTCTCCAGAGTCATCTTTCGGTTTCAAAATCTTCACCACATAGTAATCTGCCGTTACGGCTTTCATTCAAATCTGTTCAAAACAAAATCATCTGTGTCCGGTAATTTAATCAATTCTTCAAAGCTGTTTTTAGATTCCCTGAACCAGGTTTGTCATTGCTCTGTTCATAATGAACCTTACATTTTTCTTCATCAACTTCCTGCTTGTGATACTTCCCTTTGGCCTTTTTATTGGGATTTTTTGTGACTTGTAACAACTTTGTCTCTGGTGTATTACCTGGGGCACAAGGAAATATGGCACCTCGATTTAGTGTGCCCCAACAGTATATGCTTGAAACAAAGCTCAAGTGAGTTTATATGTGAAAATGGTTAATTTCTGAAGACACGCAACATTACACTCAATATTCATATTGTTGTAATGACATAGTTACTCTGAACATCATGAAATACTTTGCCACCATATTGTAATCTATCGAATTCTGCGCAAATTACTTCAGTGTAGCGAAACAACATAACATTAGCAGAATGGGAATCAGATCCTGCAGAAAACCCATCGAAGTCCGTAGAAAAACTTCTACCGTATGCACAGAGAGAAAAGAAAGTCCACCTTCAACTGAAATTATGCCACCTGCTTCATTTTGCTCCATGACTCAATGTGCCCCAATCTCCTCTACATAACATGTTTCGCAAGACCGAATTGAGGAACAACCATCCATGGCAATGGAGCGAGTCAGTACGTCATATTGTAACAAAGGAATAGTAACTGATAAAGTGAAATATATAGCAATCATTAGCATACGAGAAGTCTAATCCATACATTTTACAAAATAGGCTGTATGTGTGTATATGGGTATGTATTCCACATCTCCTCCTAAACTACTGGATCGTTTTCAACCAAACTTAGTACACGTGTTTCTCACTATCTGACAACAATCGCTGTAGGGGTAAGAACCACCTACGAAACGTACGTAAGGATTTATGTTGTCATAAACAATGACAGGCGTGAAAAAGGCTGCATCATGCGAAAAAATTCATCTGCACATAAACTAATGAACCGATGACAACCAAATTTAATACAGATATTCTTTATGGACAGGAATCATTTGCTATTGTTAGAAAACCACCTACGATACATAGTTCGTACAATATCGCGACATAAACAATGAAAACTGCCCCATCTTGCCGCGCTTGGTAGCATGACATTATTCGTCAACTATTTGACAATGAGAGCACTTAGTGACTTGCAGTAAAC
This sequence comes from Locusta migratoria, assembly GCA_026315105.1. Lineage (NCBI taxonomy): Eukaryota > Metazoa > Arthropoda > Insecta > Orthoptera > Acrididae > Locusta > Locusta migratoria. The sequence continues at coordinate 470,245,448 of CM048747.1, forward strand.
TTTGAACATGATTTCAAATCTTGACGACACTTTTCTAGCTGAGAACCCCAACAAAATGATAAAAGGAGAAAAGTTGACCTCTTACTACTTTTCCGATGTTCACGACGTATATCTACCGCATTAGGCATGACGTTACAAGTTGTTACTGCTACACCGCAAATTGTATTCTCGAGCCAATTTACAAACAGTACACATACATACCACTGAATTTTCCTTCGTTGCTATATGATATAGTTCATCAGATATGACGTCGTATACAATTTGGTGCAAGAAAAACCACATCATCACGTATTCACGATGTATTATGAATACATCAGGCGTATATACAATGTACATTCGAATTTACATTATAGTAAGACACATATTTCAGGAGATATGACGTCATAAACAATGAAATTTTGGAAAAAACTGCTATATCATGCTCTATTTTTCAACATATCCTCCTAAAATAATGGTTCGATTACAACTAAACTTGGTACATGTATTGCTTACAATCGCTGCGGGGTTAAAACTATCTACAGCACATCTTTCATGAGATATAATGTCACAAAAGCTTTCCCATCACAATAAATCCCATTTTCAATAAATATTGATTGTAGTTAAGTTTTGAGTTAATCTTATACACCATTTCTATTTTATTAATATTTTTCTTTCTTTGGATACTGCACTAAAATTTTGAACATTATGCATGTTTCTTTGTTTTATTGTTGTATAATTTCTTAGCTGTTTTCATGGAAACATGTAGATGAAAGCTTTTTTGAGTTTTTATTTTAGTTTCTAATAAGAGTGAAAAAATTCAATTTATACCCGGGCATTGCCGAGTTTAACCGCTAGTCATGAATCAACAATGTAACAAATCAGCTTAATTTTGTAAATATTCAATGAACATCTCGACAGAAAAGAAAGCGTAAGCTGCTAGGAAAATTTCCTGTGCAGCCTTGAACGCGCCCGGATTACTAATAAGCACAATAATAAGATCGCTAATTATTTTATTTTTATTACATTAGGTAACCCGTTTCAACAGATTTGACTGCAGTTATCGGTCCTGAATAATTACGTAGTTTCATTAGATCATTTTGAAATTAAAAAATCTTGCAAATAACACCCCTGGTATGTCAACATAAAAAAACAAACATCTCAACATAATTTTAAAAACACTGCTAAAATTCGATTAAGAAGGTGTTGCTGTTGTAGGTTAAACCCTGTGGCAGGTTGTTAGAAAAGCATGCGGCAGAATAAAGCACACACACTCTCTGTACATGGGTCAAGAAGTTATAATAAAAATCCAAAATAACTAAACGCTATTAACAGCAAACGACATTAAAGGTAAAATGTACTGAAGGGCCACTGTCAGAACTCCCAGGCTACTAAGCATTACTAAGCACGAGTCTACAGGAAGTACGCTAGCTTACCGAACATATTGATCGAATCGCGCCGGCCGAGGTGGCCGAGGGGACAGAGGCGCTTCAGTCACTTTCTGCACGGCCACTACGGTCGGGGTTCGAATCCCCCTCGGGCATTGATATTTGTGTCAAAAATCAAATGTTCAAATGTTTGTTAAGCTTATGGAACTTAACTACGGGGTCATCAGTCCCTAAACGTACAAACTACTTATCTACTACCTTATACTAAGGACGGCACAAATATCCATTCCCGAGGGGGGATTCGAACCCCCGACCGTAGTGGCCGTGCAGACCGTGACTGGAGCGCCTCAGTCTCCTCGGCCACCGCGGCCGGCGATATTTGTGCCGTCCTAGTTTGTAAGTAGTTCATAAGTAGTTTGTAAGTTTAGGGACTGATGACCCCGTAATTAAGTCCCATAAGCTGTACAAACATTTCATCATTTTTTTGATCGAATCGCCTGTTACTGTGCAATAATTACTCTTTTCCAATCAGAGGAGTTATGAAAAGAACTGTATGCCATAAGCGAATGAAAACACGCAAAGTAGACTACTTTTCGTGTTGAACTATAACTTATTTAAAAATGGTTCTAATGGTGAATAAGGCAGCATTTAGTTTTTGGACAAAATCCTGAAGATGGACTTTCTACGACAGTATACTCTTTTCTGGGCGCCTAGATATTTCAACTGTTCAGTGTAACTTATCGTGGGCACATTCAGTGTAATTGAAATGTCTGTTCAAGCCGCGAACATATTTCTTTCATCGCATCGATTTTGTCAAAAACACCTTTCACTAGCAAGCTAGTATTAACAGCAAACAGAATTTTTATTTCAATCATCTGTTACACTAGAAGCATATCATTCATATAAATAAGAAAGAGCACTGGCGCAAGAAGAGAACCATGGGTACTCATCACTTAACCTGGCTCCATTGAGAGTGCATACTACAGTCGTTTTCGAGACTGTAGAGGATCAACTTCCGCTGTCTCTTACTAAAGTCAGAAGTATACTAATTGTAAGCTACTACCCTACTTTTAACCTTCCGACACCTGCAGCAATATCCTGTGAACGACACAGTAAACCGCTTTTGTTAAATCAAAGACCAAGCCTAGCGTCCGCGGTTGTTTATTTAATCAATAAATTGTCACATAGAAAAATTCAAATGTTGCATTATCAGTCGTTAACCACTTCTGAAAACAAATTGTACATCTGAAAACAAATTATGGGAACAAATGTAATCCCTGCCATTTTTTAAAGATTTACTGTCAATAATATTGTCGTCTTATATGTATATTTCTACATCTACATCTACACGGGATACCCTACAAATCACATTTAAGTACCTGGCAGATGGTTCAACGAACCAACATTATACTATTTATCTTCCATTTTCGAAAAGCGCGCGGGAAGAAAGAACAACTGAATCTCTCCGTTCGAGCTCTGATTTCTCGTATTTTATTCTGATGGTCATTTCTACCTATGTAAGTGGGAGTCAACAATATATATTTTGAATGCAGAGGAGAATGGTGGCTATTGGAGTTTCGGAAGTAGCGCACGCCGCAGCGATAAGCGCCGTTGTTGTAATGATTCCCATCCCAGATCCTGTATCATTTCCGTAACGCTGTCTCCCCTTTATCGCGACAATACGAAACGAGCTGCCCTTCTTGTCAGTTGTCAACTCTCCCGTTTCGCTGAGACAAACTGTAGCAGTCTGCCGCTACAGGTCTCTGAAGTATAAAGAAGAGTACGAAAACTCAGGCGAGCGAGTAGATTTCCGAACTTGTCAAACTTACGTCTAAAAACATGTTTGCAACACCTTTCTATTTACCTTGTAAAACACTCTGCATGTAATTCAGACCACTACTGTATTACCATTTCAAATTTTTGCTACACTGAGAATTAATCTACTTTACTAACACGAACATTATCTACGAAACTGAAAAGTTGATACGTGTAAGAATATAAATACTTTGCCGAAAACTTCCGTTGGGTCTTAGTTGCAGTGACACATAAATAAATAAATAGAAATAAAAAAGAAAAATAATTCTTAAACCCGCTTTGAGTTTTTCAGGCTCACTCAAGATTTAGTTCTGGAACAGGGCATATGGAGAACATGAAATTATTGCAATTACTGGCCTATACGTCAAGTGGTACTGAGGTGCGTTTGTGGCTGACCTTTAACGAGCGGCAGTCAAAGAGCGAATTCTGGCATCCAAACAGACGGCAAATACTGTGTTGAGACACGTTGTTCCACACCTGATTGAGATGTTCAAGCAGTTCTGCAAAAGTTGTGGGTTGAAGAGTCGCACATACAAGCCGTCGTCATATCCACAATTGCTCCATAACCACCAATAAAGGCAAACCAACCTTCCCCGTTCCTTTCCCAAATCCTTTTCTATATAAACCCAAAGATATCGTGTATTCAGCAGTCAGCCCGATAGTACACGGGTAACTCTAGACGTGCTATCACTGAAGGCTTGACGGTATCAGCTGCCTAATTAGGCCTGCTACCGGTGGGAATCCCCGGTCAACGTCCGCCGCATCCGGACGCGCCCTTCCGTCAGTCAGGCGGCGTGGGGGCGGCGGCGGGGGCGGCGGCGGGGGCGGCGGCTGGGGCGGCAGTGGGGGCGGCGGCGGGGGCGGACCTGCGTGGCGTGGCGTCGCGACGCGCAGCGCCGCATCCATCATTTCGTCCGGAGCGCGCGCACGTTCGGCCGAGTTCCCAATATCCTTCCGCCGGTCCATTCGTCATTCCCCTGTGTACTTCAGGGCTGCCCCTCAAACCGCGCTTAGCGACAAACGGCAGCACCGGTGGAAGAAAGGGGAGATGAAAAAAAGGGGGGGCGGGGAGGAGACGGCACAAAAAGGTCCCCGTTCCAAAGAGAGGAATCGAAAACGAACGCCAGGATTTGTGGCTACCGAGAAGTAATGGACGTTTGTTTTCCTGTAACATACGGTCCTCTCCCTGAAGCGAAGTAACGTGTGTTGCTGACCACCGCGTCTGCTGACGCGGACGAGAAATGTGTGCCTGGAGCGGTCATAAAACTTCATCCCTACTGCTGCGCGCACTATTTATTCGTTTGCGGCTGGCAGAGGTCGTAGACATTGTGGCGCTGTACTCCGACACTTTGCACGCTGGCGAAATGTTAAACTTGAAACTTATAAAATTGTTTGGATACGTATGGGTCCAAACTATACATTTCATCGGTCCCGAATCATACACATTACTTTAACCAACTGAAACTAACGTATTATGAGAATATTCCCATAGACTCTACAAACAAACATATTATGAGAACAAGCGATCGACCCCCCCCCCCCCCCCCACAACGCCCTTTCAGTGGAAGCAGGGGGGATGCTCTTGAGCATTAGGCGCCAAATGTTGTCACATAAATTCTACTTTCAAGGCATGGCTTTCACGGACATTTCAGTCTGCAGAAACAGAGACACCATTTATCGACTATGGATTGCCTTTTACAGAAGGAATATACCTCCAGCCATTTGTACTTGGTCTCCAATGATACATTGTCTGCGATGGTCACTGCATCCGCCTCCTTTTGAATACGATCTACGAACACTTGGCTGGCAGATTCCAGTATTCTATTTTAATATGACTTGCTTAGGAAGTAACACTATCAATAACTGATTCATTCGCCTCGTTGCTAATCAGTGGCCTGATATTCTTTGTTTATATACATATGAATCCATAATTCCGAAAGAAGAGTATACTGGATGTGCCTTTTTATGCCCTCAGATTCCGATTCGGAGAACCTTCAAACTGCCAACGAATACTTCTATACATACGGCGAAAACAATGACAATTCTGGTAACACTTAGGTTTCTACCATTTACTCCCAGAAACGTTTAATTGTGTCTGACTCTCAATGTGTCCTTCAAACCCTAAAACACCGGAGATGGAACAAAAAAACCAACAGTTATATTCTGGATGTGATTTAGGCATATGTTCGCTATACAAATACGTGGCGGAAAATTAATTTACTGTGGGTGCCTTCTCACGTAGGTATCTGCTTTAATGACGAAGTTAATGCATTGGCTAAACAAGCGGCATCCTCAGGCACTGTCGTAGACCTAAAACTACCATACACAGACATCTTATCTGCGGTCGAGGAATTCGTAAATCAAGAGTGGCAACAAATGTGGAACGTTTCCCAACAAATGAAAGGCGCTTCTTATGCTATGCTGCAACCTCGGATTTCTGCGCAGTCGTGGTTTTTGAGGACTCATCTGGACCAATCCGCAATTTCTACCATCATTCGTCTTCGCTTCAATCACGCCTGTTATCCACAACATCTACATCGGATCAATGACTACGATTTGGCAGCATGTAAGTGTGATCCTGAAACGGAAGCTGATGTCAACCACATCCTGTTCAGGTGCCCCAGATTTGACCGTGAATGTTTGAACTTCCTGCAGACATTGGTGAAGATGGGATATCCACTTCCCCAGTCAGCTTCTTCCCTTTTGTTTACTAAAGACATACGTGTGTATAAAATCAAAATTAAGTTTATTAAGACTACTAGACACAACATACAGGTATCAGGCGTGGCTGAGAAATTCTGTGGCTTGGTTCTAAAAGGGCCAATGTCAAAAATCTTGGTTTTACGGTATAAGATTTCTGAATATTTTCTATAATTTGCTGAAAATTATTAACAGTATATTTGGGGCTCACATCTTAAAGTCCCAGTATCACTCATCATATGTGGCTTAGACATTGGTCGTTTTAACATTATGAATACCACGTGAAACTATAGTCTACACCAATAAAACGAGTTTTGATAAATACTGACATTGGCCCTTTTACAACCAAGCCACAGAATTTTCTGATGCCTGTAACCGCTCATACTCCACACAAATTTGTCATAGAACGTTCTTAATTCATTTTGTTTATTTATCTATTTGGGGATGTAACAGCAACCGTCACATAAATAATGATATGAACGTAACTTCCTCAAACTTGAAGATGGTCAGGCTTTTCCATACGTAGGTGAGAGTGGGTCACATTGAACCGTGAAAATATTTCTGTGTTTTACTCATCCAATAATTTTATTAAAGAATTCTGATTTGTAGTTTCATAGTTCAACCAGTAAAATATCAAGTGGCCTTATATCATTGCTCTATGAGATTCGTTTCAAGCTACGTGACTTTCAAGAAAAATTGTTAAATGCTTACTAGTGCCCCACATGCGAGGTACAATGAACCAGTTCAAATAGTTTCTTAGACGAACATGTTTAGCATGCAAAGTAAATTTAAATGTCATTTTCAATTAATGTTTACATATATACCACCTAAACATCATGTAATTAAATCTGTAGTCACAGAATTGCATGTCTTCTTTTGAAACTAACGAACAACAGTGGACTGGAATCTGATTTCAAATTTGAAATATGATTTTGTATCTTTGTCACACTATCATTAACAGGTTATGGAAGTACGTAAAGTATGTTGCTAGCTGGATAAAATGAGGCATACTTTACCTTAAGAAAGAAATCGTACGCTCTAATTTTTAAGCTTTTCTCAAAAAAGTTACCCGATAGTCTCCAGAGTCATCTTTCGGTTTCAAAATCTTCACCACATAGTAATCTGCCGTTACGGCTTTCATTCAAATCTGTTCAAAACAAAATCATCTGTGTCCGGTAATTTAATCAATTCTTCAAAGCTGTTTTTAGATTCCCTGAACCAGGTTTGTCATTGCTCTGTTCATAATGAACCTTACATTTTTCTTCATCAACTTCCTGCTTGTGATACTTCCCTTTGGCCTTTTTATTGGGATTTTTTGTGACTTGTAACAACTTTGTCTCTGGTGTATTACCTGGGGCACAAGGAAATATGGCACCTCGATTTAGTGTGCCCCAACAGTATATGCTTGAAACAAAGCTCAAGTGAGTTTATATGTGAAAATGGTTAATTTCTGAAGACACGCAACATTACACTCAATATTCATATTGTTGTAATGACATAGTTACTCTGAACATCATGAAATACTTTGCCACCATATTGTAATCTATCGAATTCTGCGCAAATTACTTCAGTGTAGCGAAACAACATAACATTAGCAGAATGGGAATCAGATCCTGCAGAAAACCCATCGAAGTCCGTAGAAAAACTTCTACCGTATGCACAGAGAGAAAAGAAAGTCCACCTTCAACTGAAATTATGCCACCTGCTTCATTTTGCTCCATGACTCAATGTGCCCCAATCTCCTCTACATAACATGTTTCGCAAGACCGAATTGAGGAACAACCATCCATGGCAATGGAGCGAGTCAGTACGTCATATTGTAACAAAGGAATAGTAACTGATAAAGTGAAATATATAGCAATCATTAGCATACGAGAAGTCTAATCCATACATTTTACAAAATAGGCTGTATGTGTGTATATGGGTATGTATTCCACATCTCCTCCTAAACTACTGGATCGTTTTCAACCAAACTTAGTACACGTGTTTCTCACTATCTGACAACAATCGCTGTAGGGGTAAGAACCACCTACGAAACGTACGTAAGGATTTATGTTGTCATAAACAATGACAGGCGTGAAAAAGGCTGCATCATGCGAAAAAATTCATCTGCACATAAACTAATGAACCGATGACAACCAAATTTAATACAGATATTCTTTATGGACAGGAATCATTTGCTATTGTTAGAAAACCACCTACGATACATAGTTCGTACAATATCGCGACATAAACAATGAAAACTGCCCCATCTTGCCGCGCTTGGTAGCATGACATTATTCGTCAACTATTTGACAATGAGAGCACTTAGTGACTTGCAGTAAACTTTGAACATGATTTCAAATCTTGACGACACTTTTCTAGCTGAGAACCCCAACAAAATGATAAAAGGAGAAAAGTTGACCTCTTACTACTTTTCCGATGTTCACGACGTATATCTACCGCATTAGGCATGACGTTACAAGTTGTTACTGCTACACCGCAAATTGTATTCTCGAGCCAATTTACAAACAGTACACATACATACCACTGAATTTTCCTTCGTTGCTATATGATATAGTTCATCAGATATGACGTCGTATACAATTTGGTGCAAGAAAAACCACATCATCACGTATTCACGATGTATTATGAATACATCAGGCGTATATACAATGTACATTCGAATTTACATTATAGTAAGACACATATTTCAGGAGATATGACGTCATAAACAATGAAATTTTGGAAAAACTGCTATATCATGCTCTATTTTTCAACATATCCTCCTAAAATAATGGTTCGATTACAACTAAACTTGGTACATGTATTGCTTACAATCGCTGCGGGGTTAAAACTATCTACAGCACATCTTTCATGAGATATAATGTCACAAAAGCTTTCCCATCACAATAAATCCCATTTTCAATAAATATTGATTGTAGTTAAGTTTTGAGTTAATCTTATACACCATTTCTATTTTATTAATATTTTTCTTTCTTTGGATACTGCACTAAAATTTTGAACATTATGCATGTTTCTTTGTTTTATTGTTGTATAATTTCTTAGCTGTTTTCATGGAAACATGAAGATGAAAGCTTTTTTGAGTTTTTATTTTAGTTTCTAATAAGAGTGAAAAAATTCAATTTATACCCGGGCATTGCCGAGTTTAACCGCTAGTCATGAATCAACAATGTAACAAATCAGCTTAATTTTGTAAATATTCAATGAACATCTCGACAGAAAAGAAAGCGTAAGCTGCTAGGAAAATTTCCTGTGCAGCCTTGAACGCGCCCGGATTACTAATAAGCACAATAATAAGATCGCTAATTATTTTATTTTTATTACATTAGGTAACCCGTTTCAACAGATTTGACTGCAGTTATCGGTCCTGAATAATTACGTAGTTTCATTAGATCATTTTGAAATTAAAAAATCTTGCAAATAACACCCCTGGTATGTCAACATAAAAAAACAAACATCTCAACATAATTTTAAAAACACTGCTAAAATTCGATTAAGAAGGTGTTGCTGTTGTAGGTTAAACCCTGTGGCAGGTTGTTAGAAAAGCATGCGGCAGAATAAAGCACACACACTCTCTGTACATGGGTCAAGAAGTTATAATAAAAATCCAAAATAACTAAACGCTATTAACAGCAAACGACATTAAAGGTAAAATGTACTGAAGGGCCACTGTCAGAACTCCCAGGCTACTAAGCATTACTAAGCACGAGTCTACAGGAAGTACGCTAGCTTACCGAACATATTGATCGAATCGCGCCGGCCGAGGTGGCCGAGGGGACAGAGGCGCTTCAGTCACTTTCTGCACGGCCACTACGGTCGGGGTTCGAATCCCCCTCGGGCATTGATATTTGTGTCAAAAATCAAATGTTCAAATGTTTGTTAAGCTTATGGAACTTAACTACGGGGTCATCAGTCCCTAAACGTACAAACTACTTATCTACTACCTTATACTAAGGACGGCACAAATATCCATTCCCGAGGGGGGATTCGAACCCCCGACCGTAGTGGCCGTGCAGACCGTGACTGGAGCGCCTCAGTCTCCTCGGCCACCGCGGCCGGCGATATTTGTGCCGTCCTAGTTTGTAAGTAGTTCATAAGTAGTTTGTAAGTTTAGGGACTGATGACCCCGTAATTAAGTCCCATAAGCTGTACAAACATTTCATCATTTTTTTGATCGAATCGCCTGTTACTGTGCAATAATTACTCTTTTCCAATCAGAGGAGTTATGAAAAGAACTGTATGCCATAAGCGAATGAAAACACGCAAAGTAGACTACTTTTCGTGTTGAACTATAACTTATTTAAAAATGGTTCTAATGGTGAATAAGGCAGCATTTAGTTTTTGGACAAAATCCTGAAGATGGACTTTCTACGACAGTATACTCTTTTCTGGGCGCCTAGATATTTCAACTGTTCAGTGTAACTTATCGTGGGCACATTCAGTGTAATTGAAATGTCTGTTCAAGCCGCGAACATATTTCTTTCATCGCATCGATTTTGTCAAAAACACCTTTCACTAGCAAGCTAGTATTAACAGCAAACAGAATTTTTATTTCAATCATCTGTTACACTAGAAGCATATCATTCATATAAATAAGAAAGAGCACTGGCGCAAGAAGAGAACCATGGGTACTCATCACTTAACCTGGCTCCATTGAGAGTGCATACTACAGTCGTTTTCGAGACTGTAGAGGATCAACTTCCGCTGTCTCTTACTAAAGTCAGAAGTATACTAATTGTAAGCTACTACCCTACTTTTAACCTTCCGACACCTGCAGCAATATCCTGTGAACGACACAGTAAACCGCTTTTGTTAAATCAAAGACCAAGCCTAGCGTCCGCGGTTGTTTATTTAATCAATAAATTGTCACATAGAAAAATTCAAATGTTGCATTATCAGTCGTTAACCACTTCTGAAAACAAATTGTACATCTGAAAACAAATTATGGGAACAAATGTAATCCCTGCCATTTTTTAAAGATTTACTGTCAATAATATTGTCGTCTTATATGTATATTTCTACATCTACATCTACACGGGATACCCTACAAATCACATTTAAGTACCTGGCAGATGGTTCAACGAACCAACATTATACTATTTATCTTCCATTTTCGAAAAGCGCGCGGGAAGAAAGAACAACTGAATCTCTCCGTTCGAGCTCTGATTTCTCGTATTTTATTCTGATGGTCATTTCTACCTATGTAAGTGGGAGTCAACAATATATATTTTGAATGCAGAGGAGAATGGTGGCTATTGGAGTTTCGGAAGTAGCGCACGCCGCAGCGATAAGCGCCGTTGTTGTAATGATTCCCATCCCAGATCCTGTATCATTTCCGTAACGCTGTCTCCCCTTTATCGCGACAATACGAAACGAGCTGCCCTTCTTGTCAGTTGTCAACTCTCCCGTTTCGCTGAGACAAACTGTAGCAGTCTGCCGCTACAGGTCTCTGAAGTATAAAGAAGAGTACGAAAACTCAGGCGAGCGAGTAGATTTCCGAACTTGTCAAACTTACGTCTAAAAACATGTTTGCAACACCTTTCTATTTACCTTGTAAAACACTCTGCATGTAATTCAGACCACTACTGTATTACCATTTCAAATTTTTGCTACACTGAGAATTAATCTACTTTACTAACACGAACATTATCTACGAAACTGAAAAGTTGATACGTGTAAGAATATAAATACTTTGCCGAAAACTTCCGTTGGGTCTTAGTTGCAGTGACACATAAATAAATAAATAGAAATAAAAAAGAAAAATAATTCTTAAACCCGCTTTGAGTTTTTCAGGCTCACTCAAGATTTAGTTCTGGAACAGGGCATATGGAGAACATGAAATTATTGCAATTACTGGCCTATACGTCAAGTGGTACTGAGGTGCGTTTGTGGCTGACCTTTAACGAGCGGCAGTCAAAGAGCGAATTCTGGCATCCAAACAGACGGCAAATACTGTGTTGAGACACGTTGTTCCACACCTGATTGAGATGTTCAAGCAGTTCTGCAAAAGTTGTGGGTTGAAGAGTCGCACATACAAGCCGTCGTCATATCCACAATTGCTCCATAACCACCAATAAAGGCAAACCAACCTTCCCCGTTCCTTTCCCAAATCCTTTTCTATATAAACCCAAAGATATCGTGTATTCAGCAGTCAGCCCGATAGTACACGGGTAACTCTAGACGTGCTATCACTGAAGGCTTGACGGTATCAGCTGCCTAATTAGGCCTGCTACCGGTGGGAATCCCCGGTCAACGTCCGCCGCATCCGGACGCGCCCTTCCGTCAGTCAGGCGGCGTGGGGGCGGCGGCGGGGGCGGCGGCGGGGGCGGCGGCTGGGGCGGCAGTGGGGGCGGCGGCGGGGGCGGACCTGCGTGGCGTGGCGTCGCGACGCGCAGCGCCGCATCCATCATTTCGTCCGGAGCGCGCGCACGTTCGGCCGAGTTCCCAATATCCTTCCGCCGGTCCATTCGTCATTCCCCTGTGTACTTCAGGGCTGCCCCTCAAACCGCGCTTAGCGACAAACGGCAGCACCGGTGGAAGAAAGGGGAGATGAAAAAAAGGGGGGGCGGGGAGGAGACGGCACAAAAAGGTCCCCGTTCCAAAGAGAGGAATCGAAAACGAACGCCAGGATTTGTGGCTACCGAGAAGTAATGGACGTTTGTTTTCCTGTAACATACGGTCCTCTCCCTGAAGCGAAGTAACGTGTGTTGCTGACCACCGCGTCTGCTGACGCGGACGAGAAATGTGTGCCTGGAGCGGTCATAAAACTTCATCCCTACTGCTGCGCGCACTATTTATTCGTTTGCGGCTGGCAGAGGTCGTAGACATTGTGGCGCTGTACTCCGACACCTTGCACGCTGGCGAAATGTTAAACTTGAAACTTATAAAATTGTTTGGATACGTATGGGTCCAAACTATACATTTCATCGGTCCCGAATCATACACATTACTTTAACCAACTGAAACTAACGTATTATGAGAATATTCCCATAGACTCTACAAACAAACATATTATGAGAACAAGCGATCGACCCCCCCCCCCCCCCCCCACAACGCCCTTTCAGTGGAAGCAGGGGGGATGCTCTTGAGCATTAGGCGCCAAATGTTGTCACATAAATTCTACTTTCAAGGCATGGCTTTCACGGACATTTCAGTCTGCAGAAACAGAGACACCATTTATCGACTATGGATTGCCTTTTACAGAAGGAATATACCTCCAGCCATTTGTACTTGGTCTCCAATGATACATTGTCTGCGATGGTCACTGCATCCGCCTCCTTTTGAATACGATCTACGAACACTTGGCTGGCAGATTCCAGTATTCTATTTTAATATGACTTGCTTAGGAAGTAACACTATCAATAACTGATTCATTCGCCTCGTTGCTAATCAGTGGCCTGATATTCTTTGTTTATATACATATGAATCCATAATTCCGAAAGAAGAGTATACTGGATGTGCCTTTTTATGCCCTCAGATTCCGATTCGGAGAACCTTCAAACTGCCAACGAATACTTCTATACATACGGCGAAAACAATGACAATTCTGGTAACACTTAGGTTTCTACCATTTACTCCCAGAAACGTTTAATTGTGTCTGACTCTCAATGTGTCCTTCAAACCCTAAAACACCGGAGATGGAACAAAAAAACCAACAGTTATATTCTGGATGTGATTTAGGCATATGTTCGCTATACAAATACGTGGCGGAAAATTAATTTACTGTGGGTGCCTTCTCACGTAGGTATCTGCTTTAATGACGAAGTTAATGCATTGGCTAAACAAGCGGCATCCTCAGGCACTGTCGTAGACCTAAAACTACCATACACAGACATCTTATCTGCGGTCGAGGAATTCGTAAATCAAGAGTGGCAACAAATGTGGAACGTTTCCCAACAAATGAAAGGCGCTTCTTATGCTATGCTGCAACCTCGGATTTCTGCGCAGTCGTGGTTTTTGAGGACTCATCTGGACCAATCCGCAATTTCTACCATCATTCGTCTTCGCTTCAATCACGCCTGTTATCCACAACATCTACATCGGATCAATGACTACGATTTGGCAGCATGTAAGTGTGATCCTGAAACGGAAGCTGATGTCAACCACATCCTGTTCAGGTGCCCCAGATTTGACCGTGAATGTTTGAACTTCCTGCAGACATTGGTGAAGATGGGATATCCACTTCCCCAGTCAGCTTCTTCCCTTTTGTTTACTAAAGACATACGTGTGTATAAAATCAAAATTAAGTTTATTAAGACTACTAGACACAACATACAGGTATCAGGTGTGTTGGTAATATATTATAAGATTTTGCTTGTGAATATGCGAAAATGTTCGAAAATTATTTGAATTATAATGTAATGCAATTTTCGCTGTGTTTCCACTCTCCCATTTTGACCAAATGTACTCCTGTTTTTTTTCTGTTTATTTAAATATGTTTACATTTCCACTGTGTGTTGTAGATGGCCACATTGAGTTAACACTCAAAAAGCCAAGTAAAGGAGAAAAACAACAACAACTACAAGAAACACACACACACACACACACACACACATGCCCGAGGAATAACTCGGGAGGGGCCGCGCCATCCATGGCATGCCGCCTCAGACCGCTTGGCTATTACGCGCGTCCTTTCAACATGTCTGTAAAATGGATGCCTGTATGTATGTATGTACGTTCCTTATAGGCTTCAAGACACCTGGAGCAATTTTGCTGGAATCTACAGGAAATCTTCAGATTATCAGAGTTAGTGATCCTGTGAAGTTTCGTAGCGATCGGATCAATTTATTTATTAACACATACTGAAAAGTGTACATCTAGCATTTGGAATGATAGTAGCTCTCCTGTCGAGGGAAAGAGACAATCGCCATTCTTCCGTGACTATAGTTTTGCCACTCGGAGCGCTAATGTCGCTTCTATGACTATTCGCGTTCAATATTTGGAGTGAAAGAATACGTTTATCAATAACGATTCCAAATCACGATGTGTTCTCCCATATGGAATAACATTAATTATGTAGTTCGAAATATTTATGTATTACTGAACACATCGTGCGTGAACAACTGCATGCACATTGATAATTAAAACACAACTAAGCTTTTCTGGAATATGCGATCACCGGACGTGGCCGGGACTGAGTTGTTGCCTCGTAGACTCTCTTGTTATGCTTCTCGGTTTCGAATCTACTTACATACTGCATTTTGTTCTCCCATAACAAGATTTGTCTCTAAGGCATCGATCATGAAAGATAATCAAAATAACACTATAATCTCTCACACACTGTATAGTGTCAGTTTTCAGTGCATTCTAGGCAACTGCTGGCGAACACTACTTTTTCACATTAATGTTTTCGAAGATTCAGGGCTTACTGTAAGATGAAATGTACCGTAATAGTTGTACAAAGATCACGTTCAAGTGCTTTCGTGGACCTCTATATAACACAGTTCCAAACTTTATCCGTGCCGATATTGTACGAATTAAAATGGACAGAAACTTTTCCATGCTTGTACCTTCTAGGCACTAGAAACTTTACCATTTTTTTCATTTATTTTTTATACTTATTTGTCACCAAAAACGATTTCTAGAACTAAATCTTTTTTGCGATGGCAGAAGTTTGAATGGAGCTCTTTTTCTTATTTTCTTCCTTCCATTTTTACAGCATGAAAACACGGATAACAGAGTATCGATTAATGTTTGCGGTCGAAGCGAATAATCACGTCAACAGCCTATCGTACCTATGCTGCCAAGCATTTCCCATACATACTCGGATCAGCCTTGAACTAGCTTCCATTGATCTGGGTTTAGCGTTATAAAATGGAGTGAAGCCCTGAACAGAGTTTAACTTCTGAACTAACGATGTTCATTCCATCGACCCGTGAACTTTTAAATTTATATTACTCTGTTATATTAGATTGAAATAAGGACTTGGGCAGCAGTAGAACATTTTCCCTGTCCAGAAAGGCCCGTACAGGACCTGCAACATGCGGTCGGGCATTATCCTGCTGAAATGTAGGATTTCGCAGGGATCAAATGAAGGGTAGAGCCACGGGTCGTAACACATCTGACACGTAACGGCCAACGTTCAAAGTGCCGTCGATGCGAACAAGATGTGACCGAGATATGTAACCAGTGGCACCCCGTACCATCACGCTGGGTGATACGCGAGTATGGCGATGACGGATACTCGCTTCCAATGTGCGTTCACTGCGATGTCTCCAAACATGACGCTGTTAACGGGACCTGGATTCATCAGAAAACATGACGTACATGAGGTACGTCGTTGCGTTCACCATCCCAGGCGCTCCTGTCTGTGATGCAGCTTTAAGGGTAACCGCAGCTATGGTCTCCGAGCTGATAGTATATGCTGCTGCAAACTTCCTCGAACTGTTCGTGCAGATGGTTGTTGTCTTGTAAAATTCCTCATCTGTTGACTCAGGGATCGAGACGTGGCTGCACGATTCGTTACAGTCACGTGTATAAGTTGACTGTCATCTCGACTGCTAGTGATACGAGGTCGTTGGGATCCAGCAAGGCGTTCCGTATTGCCCTCTTGAAACCCCCGATTCCATATTATATTGAGATGCCTTGCTGCCTTGTTGGGTGCATTGATGTAAGCGCTTGTCGGTATTGCAAACCCTATTAACATTTCGCACATTCTGAACTCTTCTACTTCTTCTCTTTCTTTGTGTCAGAAACATCATAAAAATTATACAAAGTTTTTGTTGTTGTTGTTGTTGTCTTCAGTCCGCACACTAGTTTGATGCAGCTCTCGACGCTACTCTGTCCTGTACAAGCGTCTTCATCTGTGAATAAGAATGGCAACTTCCATGCTTTTATGTCTTACTGTATTCATCCACGATTTTCACCCAATACACTTCCTTCTAATGCTAATACTACTGTCTTAGAATGTGTTCCCCCGACCTATTCCTTCTCTTTGTCAGGTTATACCAAATACTCCTTGTCAATTCTATTGTGCACATCCTCATTAGTTGCCTGCTGTATTCTTCTCATCTCGTTTTTTTTCTGAGCTCCTCATCGTCCACGTTTCATTCCAATACGTTTCTACACCCCAGACGAATGCTTTCAAAAACGACTTCCTAACATTCGATCTAATATTGGGTGGCAACAAATTTCACTTCATCATATCATCATAAAAACTTTTCTTCCCATAGCGTTTGTGCATTTTATATCTTCTTTTTTGGCCATCGGAAGTTATTTTGTTACCCAAATAACCAACTCGTCTACTACGCTTATTGCCTAAATGCCTTATCTAATTCCTTCAGCATCGCCTGATCTTTTGACACTACATTCCATTACCCTTCCTTCACTGTTGTTAATTTTCATCTTATAGCCTCATTTCAAGTTATTGTAAATTACGATCAATTCTTCTTTCAGGCCCATTGCTGTCTCTGAAAATATTACTATGTCATCGGAAAACCGCAAAGTTTTTATTTCCTCACCCTTATCTTATATTCCCTGTCCAAATCTCTCCTTGCTTTCTTTCACTGCTTCCTTTATGTACAGACTGAACAATATTGGAGAAAGGCTACAGCCCCGTCTTACTCGCTTCCCATCACTGCGTCCCTTTCATGATCGTCTCAGCTCTAATAACTGCTGTCTGGTGTTTGTACAAGTTGAATATAATTCTTCCCTTCTCATATTGTACCCCAGCTTTCTTCAGAATTTGAATGAGTGTATCCCACTCAATGTTTTCAAAAGCTTTCTCCAGATCTGCAAATGGTAAAACCATTATTTTGCTTCATAGAGAGGTAAAGAAACGTTTTTATCCATTCTTAGCCCAAAAGCGGGCTACGTCAAAGTGTTTGCTTCCGCTGACATTAAGTTCTAGAAGCTGCACTGTGAGAGACAGATGGTGGTCCTTTGAAGGGCTGCGCAGTTAGAGAGGTGGAAATTATTTTGATAGCCCACATTTGTTTAGGTTTACTTTTGAACTTACTAATGACACTATGTTGTCGGTTCAGAGTCTTTCACACGGTCCAGCTTTCGTTGTGTCCATCCGCTAAAGCTCCCATCCACTGTTGCCCTATCGCATCTTTTCACCGTTCTATTGTTGTTCTGCTGTCACTCTGGGTCTCAGTTGGCGTCCGAAAACTGTTTCTAGATTTACATTACCAAATTTACTAGTTCTTTTAACACATCTGAGTATTCCGGTTCATTAATTTATTATTACAGGTACAATTGATACTGCAACCTAAATTGCATAGCACAGTAACACAATTTCTTATACTACTATGCTTACTGACTGTAAGATGACTCCAAATTAGTCATTAGCTTCCAGACACATCAGATGCGTCGCGGATTGGTCTGTCGCTGCTTCTAAGAACATGTACAGAAAGTAGACGTCACGTTGAAAACATTTGAATTCAGCCTTCGAGCCTCAGTTGTACTGCGGGGTGTTTCCCCACAATTCAGTAACACATCTACGTAGCGTTCACTGGAATACAATGTAGTTGTTATCTGTAAGCGTGTGAGAGGTTACTTACATTAGAAATGTAGTTTGCTTTGAACACCACAGTGATGTACTTGGTACAGTTCTAACAGTTCTAACCAAGCCAGTTATTATTATTATTTTTTTTTTGGGGGGGGGGGGGGGGGGACGACATACAGTTGAACATAGATTCTAAACGACGGTGTTAACATTTACAACATTGGAAGAGATGAAAGAAGTGAAAAATGAGATAGAATCTTTGGACTTAGAGGGGATCGACCCTCGATCTTTGGATACACACTATGGTACCGAGCCACACCAACAAACGACAGCGAAACCAGGAGGAAAACATCACGCAGGTACCGGCACAGCTTTGTGAATGTTATATAGAACGTGCACTTCCCTTGTAGTCAGCAGTGTCTAGGGGACGGCGTCCCATGGAACATCAGTATAATGAAAAATCATATTCTGAAAGATAACAATTGGTACAGCGTCGCCGGCCGCGGTGGCCGAGGAGACTGAGGCGCTCCAGTCACGGTCTGCACGGCCACTACGGTCGGGGGTTCGAATCCCCCCTCGGGCATGGATATTTGTGCCGCCTTTAGTATAAGGTAGTTGATAAGTAGTTTGTAAGTTTAGGGACTGATGACCCCGTAGTTAAGTCCCATAAGCTCAACAAACATTTGAACATTTGATTTGGTACTGCGTCATAAAATGACATGATGGTCAATAAATAATAGGAAAGTAGTATCTTGGAAGTTAAAGGGCGTTATACAACAAAACACGACGGCGAATTTTACACTAGTCATACTTTGTTATTATAGCAGCGCATTTCCGTAATGTAATTTATGGACGTGAACCAAATGTGAAAAGATTTAATTAACTAGCAATACAGAAATTGTACTCCAGACAGGAAAGGCTGCCCGCTGGTTCTTTGTGTCAACAACACGCCGCGGTGTCTGCTAAGAAAAGTGGTCGGGAAGACGTGCAGGATGATAAACGCTCCAAATTATTCTTATTTCAGGGAAGAGCACAAGGGGTAAATGGAAAGCAGTTGGGGTACGCTGTGTAATCTCTCTCATTCTTCTTCTATTTTCCGTTGCCCTTCTTTTGTCCGCGGGAGCAAAACACGGGCATTAAGAATGCTACGTTTAACAGGAGATGGGAATAAACTCAAAAATTAAGCATTTCCCCTGTAATGCGTTCGCAGATGGATGGCAACAGACAGGCAGGCGTTAAAAGAAGGGAAATGCGGCTTGGGGGCGCAGTTTTTCACGGCTTTTAGCTGCCCGGTAAAAGACGTAAATAAAAGATTCCTTCAGTTCCCGGAATTTTTCTTACTTAGTGTTTCCCGGTGCATAGTGAAAATTTATGGCGAACGGAAGTTGCACAGTATTACCGAGGACGCCACCTTCTCCACAAAATATTGTATTTTATATGTTTGATTTAATGACTATATGGTAATAATGATTACCTCTAATGCCTCTTATAAAAATCTATTTTTCTTATTGCATATACCTCATCATGATTTAGGGAGTGAAGGGGACTTGGCTTGACGGTGCGCTTTTTGTCGCGTCACTAATTTGCCCACGTTCGCGGCGAATGTGATCTTATAGTGTAATGAATAATATAGGTATTGATGCCAGGCATTTAGTTTCGTACAGAAGTTGAGAAAACCATCTTCGTATCAATGGATAGTCTCATAGCAGCACATAAAGTTTAGAAAGTTTCACGAATCATGAATACACATGGTATAAATGCTTTGATTGTCCTCCACTGCGTCACTGTGGAATGGCCGACGTTCAAAGGCCCTTCTTGCGGAGCACACAATTGATACCTGTCGAACTTTCATTTCTTCTCTCGGGATTGGGTGTGTGTGTTGTCTTTAGGTTAGTTTAAGTTGTTCGTAAGCTTAAGGATTGATAATGGCAGTAGTCACGTTCAAAAATTTTAAATGTTTGTATAGCTTATGGGACTTAACTACGGGGTTATCAGTCCCTAAACATACAAACTACTTATGAACTAACTAATACTAACGACGGCATAAATATCCATTCCCGAGGGGGGATTCGAACCCTCGACCGTAGTGGCCGGGCAGACCGTGACTGGAGCGCCTCAGTCCCCTCGGCCACCGCGGCCGGCAGTAGTTAAGTCCCAAAGATTTACAAATATCTCAACATTTATGTTTCCGCCTCTGTAGCCCATTACCCGAGCAAGGAGATTGTCCTATGATTATAAAAGCGTCTCGTAAAAGCTTCTCTTCACGTACTTCCACAAAATACAGAAGTGTTATATCGGGCGATTTTCAAGGCCAACGGAACCTATCCACCTGTCCTTGAATCTTTGATAAACGTACTGATGTTACA
Organism: Locusta migratoria; assembly: GCA_026315105.1. Lineage (NCBI taxonomy): Eukaryota > Metazoa > Arthropoda > Insecta > Orthoptera > Acrididae > Locusta > Locusta migratoria. The sequence continues at coordinate 470,266,144 of CM048747.1, forward strand.
TTTAAATTACAGCAGGTAGCTGTGAGAATACAGGAGAGTACAGGAACAGTCAGTCCGCCGTGTGTCTGTCTGTGGTGTATGTATGTGTATGTTTGTGCGTGTGTGTATGTGTGTTTGTATGTGTATGTGTGTGTGTGTGTGTGTGTGTGTGTGTGTGTTTGTGTGTGGTGTCTGATCTTTCAAATACGACTAGTTTTGATCCTGCAGTTAGTATCAATATATTCACAGAACTGACGACGTTAACTGAGAAAGAGTGAAGTTCAAAATGTGTACCCAGTCGGGTCTCCTGCTTGTTGGACTGTTTTGCTGACCCCTACACATATCGGAAACTATAAACTCCATTATATATATATATAAGAATCATGCGAAGAAATCAGCACTTGGCGCGCAGTCGACTGGACACAGTGACGGCACGTTCTAGGGGTCGGGGAGTGCTTTTCCTTTCCGATGGATGCTTCCCGGATCCTGGTATGAACCATTGGAACATATATAATTCGAAATATACTTTGTTGTAGATGTACACAAAAATAATCATTTTTGTACATAACCACTACATGTGATAGTATGTAGTGGTGCTTTGATACCCATAACTGTGATGTTACCTTCCCCATAATTGATTAGAATCTCCAACAGTGTTAATAACATGTAGATATCAACAACTGAAGCGCTGTAATTTTCTGCGTACCCATCAGTTGTTGCAATAGAAAAGACACACGACATTAACAACATCTCATAAAATTGCATTCTATGGACATTCATATTAAAATGCTGTATTTGCCGAGACACACGCAAAATGGACAACTACAATTTAGAAACAGCTTGGTCGTCGATGTTATCAGCAGTGGAAATCAAACATCTCAATATAGAGGTCTTTCCTTTTCTGTAAGAGTAACTTGTGGTCATATTACAAAGGTACAACATGTAATTTTAGGGACTGATGATCCCGCCGTTAATTCACATTAGCTTAACAAACATTTAAACATTTGCTTAATAAGTTCAAAAGGTTCCCCTTCACCACAAGATGTTCTCTTCTTCAGATTCTTATAAGTATCCGTGCAGTAATGCAAAACTAACACTCCAATATAATATTACATAACACCCTCTCACACCAAGACGTAGCCGGCTACATCTCGGTGTGAGAAGTTGTTATGCAATATTATAATGGAAGGCTAGTTTTATATTATTCCACGGATACTTATAAGGGTGTGTAGAAGAACAATGTATTCTCGAAACTAGTAATTGGAGGTCCAAAAATAACGGTTGAAGGTTTTTAATTTGTCAAACTTACAATAAAAGTTATCGGAATAAATCAGTTGCGGTAGGGAGTGAAATTCTATCGATGATGAGGAGTACTGCATATCCAGGGGGTTAGACACTATGTCCTGATGGTAGCCTATGCAGCTGTACTTACCAGTGAGAATTCTGAGAAAACAGCGAACAACCGCCCATGAATTTAAACTACGCTTCTGGAGTTTAACTTCAAAGCAAGGAGATTTTGTAGCAGTCACCACCATCTTGGTAAACACCAGTATTAGTACTTTAATAGGCTTTTAACTGTGGACTCGTGAGTCAACATCATTACTTTAGTTTGAAGGTTACTATCCGTGATTGTTACAAAGAGCATGATCACGAACTATCCGTATTTGTCTCACAATCGTTTTTTTTTTTTTTTTTTTTTTTTTTTTTTTTTTTTTTTTTTTTTTTTGCGGGATCTGTCGTGGCGTGTGTTATCAGACATAACTTCACTGAAAATATATGGGCAATGGACAAAATAGTTTCAGTCGAAATTTGTTATAAATGACATAATTATACCAATAACAGGCATTTACCGTTTTTACACACAGTGAAACTATTTTTATGTAACCTCTTTGTCAGATGAAACTTCACGATTGCTAACATTTATTAGCTGACAAAGTCTTGTACCTGATTTGGACAGACAGACTAGATGTTCCTTTACTTTATGTAGGTCAAAAAAGATACAGGGGTTGGACGAGTAAGTTCTTGCACGGTTGAGAGCCTCCCGCGAAGTCTCCAGAAATTGTTTAAACTTGTAAGACAAGGCAGTTGGTATAACTTGTAATGAGCCCCTGACATGAGTCCTGCTCGCGTGGGAAACTCCAGAACTTAGCAGCGCGCGTCGTCCGCCGTCAGCGACTAGTTACTCGCTGCTAGCTGCTCTACCACGTTACTTGTGCTGGAGAGACGACGGAAAATGACACGCAGCAGACAGTGTAAGTTCTTACAAGTGAATATTAACTTTAGCAACATTTTATACCCACATATTACGCTGCTTAGAATGCTCAGCCTTACGAAACTAATTACCATTGTTATTCTTTAAACATAGTTTGCTTCTACATTCTGTAGACTAGTTTGTGTACATTTCTAATTACGTAAAAGATTTTGTTTGACAAATCATGAAAAACACATTCTGCATGTTATCCGTATTGGTCTCACAATGTATTCCGAAATTTCCTTTGAGTAAAGCATCTTGAAGTTTGTTTCTTGAAACTAAGCGCTCGTGTAATTTAAGAGAAAGAGCCGAAGTTATTTGTATCTGTTTTCTCTGTGTTACATATCGTCCCAAGCACAAAATTACGTAATTTCTTGCATCTACAGGTGTGGATGACTATTAAAGATAAAACTACCGCAGAAAGACATTTAACTGATGAAACCATTGCAAGAAAATATTGGGAAGCCATTAATCCTTGCGATGGCGATCTTTCCCGTGGTGGTCGAGCTAACAAAATTTTGGCAACAATTAAAGAAAAAAAAGCATATATCATTAATTTGGAACACAAGATTTGTGGAAAGATAGCTTGCGAAACGTGTAACAGTGCACTATGCAGGTTTTTGACACGAGTTACGCAACCGATCATTAAAATCGCTACACCAAGAAGAAATGCAGATGATAAACAGGTATTCATTGGATAAATATATTATACTAGACCTCATATGTGATTACATTTTCATACAATTTGGGTGCATATATCCTGAGAAATCAATACCCAGAATAACCACCTCTGATCGTAACAAGGGCCTTGATATGCCTGGACATTGAGTCGAACAGAGCTTCGATGGCGTGTAGAAGTAAAGATGCCCATGCAGCGTCAAAATGATAGCATAGTTGAATCAAGAGTAGTGACTGGCGTATTGTGACTAGCCAGTTGCTCGACCACCATTGAGATTGGTAAGAGATCTGGAGCATGTGCTGGCCAGTGCAGCAGTTGAAAATTCGTAGTATCCAGAAAGGCCCGTACAGGTCCTGCAACATTCAGACGTGCTTTATCCTGCTGAAATGTAGGGTTTCGCAGGCGTCCAATGAAGTGTAGACGCACGGGTCGTAACACGTCTGAAATATAACGGCCAATGTTTCAAGTGCCGTCGATGCGAACAAGAGGTGATCGAGACGTGTAACCAGTGGCACTCCATACCATCACGCTCGGTGAGACTCCAGTATGGCGATGACGAATACACGCTTACAATGTGCGTTCATCGCGATGTCGCCAAACACGGATGCCACCATCATGATGCTGTAAACAGAAGCTGGATTCACCCGAAAAAATGACGTTTTGCCATTCGTACATCCAGGTTCGTCGTTGCGTACACCATAGCTGGTGCTCCTGTCTGTGATGCAGTGTCAAGGGTAACCGCAGCCATGGTCTCCGAGCTGTTAGTCAATGCTGCTGCAAACGTCGTCGAACTGTTCGTGCAAATGGCTGTCTTGCAAACGTCCCCATCTGTGGTCTCAGGGATCGAGTCGTGGCTGCACGATCCGTTACAGATATGCGGATAAGATGTCTGTCATCTCGAGGTCGCTGCGATCCAGCACGACGTTCCGTATTATCCTCCTGAACCCACAGATTCCATATTCTGCTAACAGTCATTGGATCGCGACCAACGCGGGCAAAAATGTCGCAATACAATTAACCACAATCGCGATACGCTACATTCCGATCTTTATCAAAGCCGCAAACATGATGGTACGCATTTCTCCCCCTTACACGAGGCATCACATCAACGTTTCAACAGGCAACTGCTGTTTGTGTATGAGAAATCGGTTCGAAACTTTCCTCATGTCAACACGTTGTAAGTGTCGCCACCGATGCCAACGTTGTGTGAATGCTCTAAAAATCGAATCATTTGCGTATCATTGCATCTCCTTCCTGTCGGTTAAATTTCACGTCTGTAGAACGTCATCTTCATGGTTTAGCAATTTTAATGGTCAGGAGTGTACTTTTTCTAACTAAAATTGGGTTTACGATGCAGTTTCTGAAAAATAAGATACTCAATGTGTACAAAATATGTCAAAGAGACCAAAGAAGCGTTTAACAACCCGTCATTTTCAAGGTCATTAGAGAAGGACAGCCTCACACTACCAAAATGGTAGGACAAAGGCAGAGCAATTTTTGTGATTCTCATTGTTACTTTCTTTTCTTATTTCGTCGTCCTTTGGAGCAATATTGGTTCTGTGTTGCTAATTCCACTGTGCGGTGTATGTTAATTTGTCATTTATTGATAAAATTTCTGTTTTTGCCAATGTCGGAAGTAACAGTTTCGTTCATACGTTATGGCTAATTTGAGTTTTCGCCAATTTCATTACAATTTCGCTCTCTATGTTTTGCCACAATGTGTGCCACGTTTATCCAATTTGGTTTTCTTTCAAATATTTCTCTTTGTGTGTGTGTGTGTGTGTGTGTGTAATTTTTTTTTTTTTTCCTAATGGTATATTCCTCTTTTTTCCCTTCTGTTTCATAAGAATTTCTGTATGTTTACCGATTTCGGGTATCTTTTCGAATTTTTATTTTTGTGAAATTTGTCCATTTTACCCATTTTGAATGTTACAGGTACTCGTTTATGCCTATTAAAGTTTTGTCTAATTTGCCTCATATTGGATTATTCTCCTAACGAATTATGTGTATGTATTTTTCCAGATTCCGCTAGTTTAGGAGATTTCACTGTTTTCAGCTGATTTCTGTGTGTTAACTGCCAATTACTGTATTTTGTGAATTTCGGTGGTTTTAACTTTTTTTCCTGGTTTGATGATATTTTTTTTACGTTTCATTTAGTTCGTTACTTGAGAAATGAAGTCGTTTTAAGACTGTACATGAATATCAGGCAAAATGTAATATGGGCATTCGATTTGAGTCATTTGCTAATATCTGGAAGTTTTTTCTCCTTGTATTGATAACAACTTTTCGAAGGAAAAATCTGTAATTTCAAGGCGTTAGTAAAAATTTCGCGTCTTTTGCTATTAACTGCCTATTTAGTGCTATTTCTTGTGTTATACTTTTTGCGAAATATTTCTGTCCCTGTGAATCGCTATGAAGGGGACAATTTTACGGGTCGAATTACGTAAGACACAGAAAAAGTCTGATTTCGCACGCGGATTTGGATCTATCTCCGATAGATTGCAGATCCAGTGAGGTGGTGACAAAAATGGAGCAGATATTTTCAACAATAATCTCTCAGGATGTTTTATCTATTTATTTTGCAGATAGAGCATTTCATTTTGATAATAGACGGAAGAGATTGGAGCCCAGATTCTCTATTTAAACATACCCAATATAGAACACAGGGAATTGGAGGTAAGGGAGAGCGGCTTGAAATGTTTCCGATAACGAAAAATAATTAGTAAGGGATCATCCTTTGAATAACTAATTTTAATTGGCTAATTAAAACAGGATTATAAATTATCAGAAACGTTAGTGACCCAACATAACTGAACCCCCCCCCCTCCTTTTTCGCACCCCGTTAGATACAACACACGCATAAACTTTTTTAATCAATAATTATATCGTAAGAATTGGGGGGGGAAGCTATTTCGAAAGCACGGTGTTGAGAAGAAGTTAACACTCTTACTGTTGAATGAAGCGATTCCAAAGTATCGCGACAAGGCTGTGCCAAGGGTACACCACAGACCACGTGCTTTCTACTCTGTTTGACAGCTGCATCTCTGCAACTGTGAAGGATGCCTGCCTTTGATTGATTTAGGTTGGTTCCGGCAGATCAGGGTCGCATGAGCTGATGTCCTCATCAAATGATAAAAAAGGCAGCCGTTGCTCGCAAAAATAAAATTATTTTACCTGGTTTCGGCAATAGCTACCATTACCTTAATCAGAAATTATAAATTAAAACAAGTCACACAATAAAAGTTACATCGCAGATGTAAAGCTTATGTCACAAAATTTAAAGAAAAAAAATTAACTATGTGACGTGAGCTTTACATCTGAGATGTAACTTTTACTATGTGACTTGTTTTAATTTATAATTTCTGATGAAGGCAATCGTAGCTATTGCAGAAACCAGATTAAATAATTGTATTTTTGCGACCGAAGGCTGCATTTTTATTCTTTGACATTGTAACGGTCGCTGACAATAGCAGCTATGTTCAAAGTTAAAAATTGATGTCCTCAGGTTGCGTTGGACAATTTATCGCAGCGAAAATGTCGAGCGGATAATGTCTCGAAAGATCAGTTCCGTAGCCGCTCTCTATCTTGACTGACGTTACAGTGCTAACGTCTGAGCAGTTTTGACACGGAGATGTCTATTCTCTAGTTTCCAGAAAAAAAATTCAAGTGACTGAAAAAGGCGTCAGAAATGACTTTCAGTAAAACGTATACCCGCTCACTAAAAGTTTCTATGATAACTCATTCACTTTCGCTTGTTCTGTACGTGAGGACATATGGTCTGAATGCGATCTACGTCAACAATCACGAGACAGCACGTATCGTTCACTAGACATTTCTATGACAAGTCGTTTACTTTCCCTTGCTCTGTATGTGAAGGCATATGATCTGAAAGCGATCGAAGTTATCGATGAAGTGACCGAAATTTGGAAATATTTAAAGAGGGATTTATGATGAGTGCTTTTAGTGGCCTGATTGCTTTTTGTAACTCAGCTACTGTAAGAGTATAACCAATTATTGTATGCCGCTATGTCGTCCAGTGAAATTATGTGACATTTAAGCAAACATCATAGAACGGAGAAAGAATGCCAAAAGTATTCAGATGAACAAACTTTTTACGCCTAGTAACACTGAAGATGAGAAGATCAATACAGAGCAACAAATATGTCAAGAGGGATAAGAAGGTCCATCTAATGATACCTCAGAACCTGTAAGCAAAGTTATCTAATCGTTTCTCATATATGAATTCCTTATTTAGTTAAGTATCTAGATAATTCCTTCTATGACTTGTGCATGATCTGAAATATTTTCCAATAGGGAAATCTTTTCAGAAGTTTTCTTTCAATGAGGTGAGTTCGGCAAGTCGTATACACACCTTCATTTGTTGTTGCTATTGTTGGTTTTTGAGGGGACTAAACAGCTAGGTCATCAGTCCACTACACCTTCAGTACACTGTATTCTCTATATTCGTCTTACGTCCTTGTTAAATTAATGACCATTGTGACTAACTTTTTAAGCGTTATATTGTCTTTCTAGGTTTTCTGTAAAACATAGGTGTGTGCTCCAAACTACTATTGCCTTAATTTTGAGCAAGCATTTGCTCAAATCTAACAAATTTCACCTTTGACTACGAACGCTAGGAACCGTACGAAACCATGTTTAGAATAAAAAGCAGTCATAAACCTAACAGTGGTTGCGTCATTTCGATGCAAAACGCCGCACTTTTCTGCCAGCTCCACTAGATGGGGCGTAGTGTAGCTGTACTAACCAATGTTCCAGTGACATGGATGGTATAGCAGCACTACGTATTTGTCTCTCGGAGTGTTCGCAAGGGAAGTTACTGTGTCAACTGTGTACTGGGCAGTGATATAGCGAAGAGAATTAATCCTACGTATGTGGTCAAAATATTATGGACTCTGTATCAGAAAGATGACTGATTTTGCAAGACTGCAAGCTGCCCAACCACAAGTGAAGGTAAATGATCGTTATTTCATCGCGAAACTTCACTCTGTTATTTACAATCAATTTCATTCATCTACGTATAAGCCTACGTTGCAGTAAGCTTCGCGAAATCCAGGGCATGACACTGACATACAAACATCATCATTTGAAAATGTAATTAGTGTGGCTTATTATACTGGATTGCGTGAAATGAGAAAGTGATTTTGGAATGTAATAACTTGGCTTTAGTGAAGTGTTCACACTGTTCTCTCCACTACGTGTTAACTGCTTCATCGAAAGTTTCATCGAAATTTTGAGAACTAATATAAGCAATTTCACGTGTTTGATACTACTGTATCTGTAATTTTTGCACCATTATAAGTACTTTAAGCTGCATGTTTTGGCGCTACTGATTGAATATTTAATGATTCACTAACGCCATTAAATTATTTAAAATTTCGTTCCTATGGTATTGATATCTTGTTACTCTCTGTTAAGATGTTACGTGCGGTACAATGCAATGTTTTGCATGGAAATGACCCACGCAACTGTACATTTTATGACTGCCTGTTTTCCCAAGCATAGTTTCGTGCAGTTTTGAGGGTTCGAGGTCAAAAGTATCCCTTGTAAGTGCTAATTAAAGGCAATGAGAGGCCAGTGAGAGCGATTCTGCAAGTATGTCCAGATACTTTATGTCAAAGGCATGGCTGGAGCCGACATCGGAAATTTTATTTCGTTCATCATCAATAAAATCGTGTAGTTCTGTTAGGCAATTACAGTCATAAATACATTATGATTAAAGTATATGCAGCAGTAAAAAAATCCGCCAAATTTCAGGAAGGTTGAGTAATATGATTTCTGTTGTCAAAACAAATGATACCAATAGCAGTTCATCGTAAAGTTAGTGAATTGTAGACGAATATTATGAGTGACAGTGTTGTTCGGCGTTGGTGCCATGCATTTCGTGACGAAAGCACTAACGTCCCTGATGAGGAATGAGAGTCCGAACATGTGCTGTGCCTCCTGAACTTCTCTCAAAGCGGATGAATTGGTCAGACAGTATCGTATTTTCACCATTTCTTAGATCTCTGAGCATTTTCCAAAGAATGGTGACAATAGTTGACTACATACATAGGTGGCAGGATCTCAGGTATTTGGAAGTTTATGAAGTGAAGAAGTGTGACACATTTTTGAATGTGTATGAAAATACGATTGAAATATAACTGAGAGGGTGTAATGCTTATTGGTATGTGACAGAAGACATACTATGAAATTTATGGTGTAAAATTATCGGAATTTACTTTCCGATTAGTCTTCGTATGACGTCATGAACATTGAGAATCGTGATAACGAAGATTTTCTGAACTATAACGTACTCAGACTATACTATCAAGTTGTACAAAAATTGTGATTTATTTTATTTTACAGAACATGGATCAAGAGTACAATTTACCATTATGGTTCTATGGATCAAGGATAGACGCATAAATCAGCTACGTAGCATTGAAGAATTACAGCTCATAATTAGTGATTTGGCACATTAAAAGAATAATAAACAATCAAACATTCGATTCCAAAACCGACTTACTGTCATGGGTGAGGTATGCGTCTATTCTGGTTAATACAGTATCAGAAAACGGTGTTTATTGATCGCTGTGTGTTAATAGAACCTCTTAATCACTAGTTTCGAACGTGACCCATCATAAAATAACCTGTTGAAATAAACAATCGTCGCTACAACAATTCTGCACCATCAATCATAAAACGAAATTAAAACATAACATACCAACCATTGTACATCGTTCACAATATAAAAAGCACTGTCGAATGGCTAACATACATAAGCAAGCAACAACATACATTATAGGGTGACTACGACATAAGTGTGAAAATCAAAACTTCCGTGGAGAAGTCAATTGTAGGCTCAGCAGATGGTGTGTCGAATGTGGCGCTTTTAACAGTCAAAAAATTCAATTTTGAAAACATTATATGACAATAAAGATATGTCTTCTTTCTTCAATGTAACAGGAACTTTGCTTATTTGTGATACTCAAGTAATGAATTACAAGACTTAACGACAAACAATAATTTTTAAAAGTTGCTTGGAAAAACTACGCAAGTGATGTACATGGCAGAAATGAAAACATACGAATAATGAAGTACATATTTATTTTCATACAATTCCACCATCATAGAAGAAAAGTATATTTGTCTCTTATAAATATTAAATTACATAAGAACCAAGGGCCATGGGGGCAGAATGAGAGGAATACATGGGAACAATAGTCTACAATAAATAATTGTACGGAGAATTCGTCTAGTGACAAATACAATATACGAATAATTACGTAGACCGGAATGACGTGAAGAGATACAAAGGCGCGAAAAGAAGGGGATTTTAAAATAATACTTGTAAAGGCTCAACTCATTGACAAGCTGCAACTTCTTTGCATCCATATTCAAGGAAATTTAAGCTTCCGTTAACTTCGTGTTCCACTGCTTCAGATTTCGAGAGAAGGTTCTTAAAATGAAAGTACTCGAACAGGTAGAAATACATCAAAATCATGTGAGAGATAACGCAAAGGCCCCTTATCCCACTAGCGATACTCTCGCATCTGCGAAACACTACAATCGTCCGTTACAGGCCTCTGCTTGTACCGTGCCACAATGCAATGCCAGTCGGGACCAATACGAAGCCTCTGAAGTAGCACTTTGTGTCTTTATCTGTCTAGTGAAGCGTCAGATGTTTCGTATTTTGGTTATCAATTCTGCTAATGTATTCCGATTGGTTGAGATGAAGTTACGACGAACTCTTCTTCGTGATGATGATATTTGTATAGAAAATGAAACATCAGCACGTTTCTTGAATCCATTATCGAGAAGAAATGTAAGCATAAGTTAGAAACACATATATTTGTAGCACTAACATATAAAGACGATGATAGGGGTAATAATGACGAACCACACATTGCAGTCGGTAGTGCTACGGCAAGTAAGGAAAGAGGCGATGGAAGCAGTGACGGTGAATACCACTCGTCTCCCGAGAAGATGAGTGAGTTGTCAAGAGAATAAAAGATGTTATTAAACTATGTTTCAGAAATATACAGCCAAAATTTCAGGACAGATTCTTTTTCATGACTATGCATTTTGTCATTTACAATCAGTTATCTGCGGGAGTATGCTTCGTTACACTTGGCAGAACGATAATTACGATTCTAATGAACCAGTGGACAACTTCAAAAGTGTCACTGGTGCGGAGTTCAACAGTGATTTTATATGCCGTGCGATCAACTTGAATTTCTTCACTGCGCATTTCGCAGTCATTCATTTTATTGACAGTCTTCAAAATCTTCAAATGTTTGTGAAGCTTATGGGACTTAGCTACAGGGTCATCAGTCCCTAAACGTACAAACTACTTGTAAACTACCTTATGCTAAAGACGGCACAAACATCTATGCCCGAGGGGGATTCAAACCCGCGACGCGGGAGGCCTCGCGATCCGCAACGTGGCGCTCCAGACCGCTCGGAACTCCCGCGCGGCTACATTCTTCTTCTATATTTGTAATTGAGATTTCTGGATTATGTATGAGTCTACAATAACATCTATCTACTATCTAGACAATGGTTGTAGTGTTTTAATGATAAACGACACTCACCAGAACATTGAGGGGTACGTAATGGTCCTGTAACCAAACGATCATACAGATGTGTTTGTTTGACTCCAACTGGTTTCCCTGCGAATTGGTGAGGGGTATTTTTCGTAAACCAACCGCATCTGATGTTATTACTTGCGGCGGTGGAGTAGCCCAGCGGTCTATGGCGCCTCGCTGCGAACGCGCGGTTGCTCGCCGTCGTAGGTTCGAGTTCTCCTTGGGAAATGGGTGTGTGTGTTGTCCTTAGGTTAGTTTACCTTAGTTTAAGTAGTTTGTATGCGACGGACTGATGACAACGCAGTTTGGTCCGATAGATTTACAAACAGCCCATAAGAGTGCATACCTTTCTTTAATGTTCCACAGGTTGGCTATTAGGTTTCATGTCGGTTTGCAGTTTGATTTTGGAATTCCCTCGAATATTGTGAACAACTTCCAACAGAATGATCTACTGTTTAGTCAACTTGGATACAGAAAGTATTGTTCCTGTGAAGCACAGCTAGTCCTTTACTTACATTATGTGCTATCGCCAAAGGACGTCAAATTGATTCCGTATTTCTAGATTTCTGGAAGTCTTTTGACTCTATGCCTCACAAGTATCTTCTAATCAAATGTGTGCTTATGGAATATCGCCACAGTTGTGCGACTGGATTCGTGATTTCCTCTCAGAAAGGAGACAGTACGTTGTAATTGACGGAAAGTCATAAAGTCATCAAGCAGAACAGAATGGATATATGGCGTTCCTCAGGGAAGTGTTACAGTTTCTCTTCTGACTCATATTTTTATGAACGATTTAAGATACAATCTGAGTAGGTCTCCTAAACTGTTGGCGGATGATGCTGTCATTTATCGGTTTGTTAAATCACCAGAAAAACAATAGCAACTGCAAAATGATTTAGATATTTTACATGAATGGCACAAAAATTAACAATTGGCCGTTAATAATGAGAAATATGAAGTAACCCATATATCCACTAAAAGAAATCCGTTAAGCTTCAGTCGCAAGATAAATCAGTCAAACCTACAGACCATCATTTCCACTAAATACCTAGAAATAACAATTACGAACAACTGAAATCGGAAAGTACACACAGAAAATATTGTAGGGTAGACGAACCAAAGACTACTTTTCATTGGCATAATAGTTAGAAGCTGCTACATTTCTACTAAAGAGATTGCCTACTCTACACTTGTGCGTCCGTTTTGGCGTATTGCTGCGTATTGTTTTTATCCAAACCAGGACTGACGGACATTTAGAGAAAATTCAGAGAAGGGCAGCTCGTTGTGTATTATCGCAATATAGGAGAGAGAGTGTCACGGAAATGATGCACAAGTTAGGGCGGAAATCATTACAAGAAAGGCGTCATTTGTTGCGGCGAGATGTATTTGTGAAATTCCTTTCAACAACTTTCTCTTCTGAATGCAAACATATATTGGTAGCACCGTCCTACGTATGGGGACATGATCATAACAATAAAAGAAGAGAAATCACATCGAAACAGAAAGATTTAGGTGTTCATTTATCCCACGAGCTATTACAGAACGGAACTAATAAGAAAATCATAAAAGTGGTTCGATGAACCTTCTGCCATGTACTTCAGTGTGACTTGCAGAATGTTAATGTACATAATGTAGATAACGATGTCGCCATTAAAGAAAAAAACACTTGTAAGGTCATAGCAAATACTATTCACGAATATTGTACCTTGTTTGGTGTGTTTGCATCAATTCAAAAGAAAATGGGAAAAAAAGATAAAAAAAAATTAAGGTAAGAAAGAAAGAAACAACTAAAAATCCTTACGGCGAACATTAAATCGTAACTAGAACTGCGAAATTAGTTTCGCGTAACTGGATAATATAGTCCAGAGGCAAGTGGTATATAATTAATACATACATTATCGACATGTGCTGAGTAATAATTCCGGGACAGATTTGAAATACTTCGTGTGACCGTTGAAGTCAATTTTCGTCCTTCGTAAATACCGGCTGCGCCTACCTCCGCAAAATCAACCGGGGACAATGGGACGGAGGAGACACAAAGTGGCTACAGTGCTACCGCCGCGCAGCGCACAAAGCCACTTTGCAAGAGGACGCCCCCGCAGCGAGGGAAAATAATGAAACGGAATCCTCGGGGGCGCGCGGAACAATATCCAATATTAGGGGAGGGACGCGATGCCCGCCGCGATAACGGCGAAACAAAGGCGGCGGCGTGACGCGATCCCGACTGCGCGCCCGCGATTTTTCCAAGATTAAGTTGGCACCCCTGCATAATGCCGGCTTGTTTTGCGCGCGCGGAGTAAAAGTGTTTGGCGCCGGCAGCGCATTGTCCGAGCGGGAAGCCACACAAAGGCGGCACGGCCATTGTCCGGCGTAATTACGCTGGGTAGCCGTCCGGCGATCCTTATCAGCCGCTCCTGGCCAGGAGCGCGGCCAAATTGCCACCAGGCAAGCTGAGGCGCCGTGCCGCTGCTGGGTTAATAAAATCACCCAGCTCCGACGGTTTCCGCGAAATTACCGGAGAAATCCCCGCGCCAACATTGAAATTGGAGTGAGCGTTACTTCATTGTGTAGACGAGGGTCTGTGGTAACTACTTTCAGAATGCCGTCCATACGAGAGTACAGCAAGTTCGGCGATTCGAGTGTGTGTTTGTGTGCAAGTGCGTATATGTGTGTGTGTGTGTGTGTGTGTGTGTGAGGCGTCAGGGTTGAGATTCCGTTTATGTTGTGGTGTAGTCAGCGCCACACGCGAGACGCACGGAAACGATCGTGGAGAAGGCGGCGGATGACCGACAGCCAATCACACGTCGGCACCGCGCCTCCTGGAGGGAGCAACCGAGAAGCGTGCCTTCTACATGCAGCTTTATGTATACTGATATCAGTATGGAAGGGCACTCCGAAATCGACTCCGAACTAGGAGTTACTATGATTCAGCGCAGCAAGAAGACGCCGCGGCGTGAACAGATACACCCTCATCAAAACCAAAGTTGAATATTTTGTATACCTTAGTAAATAAAACTTGTATTACTAATCAGGGTAGCTGTTGTAGCTGTCCACGCATCCCACGCATCCTGAGCAGATCCTTCCCGAAAGATAGGCCGACGAGGACAAAACAGTTTGAATTTATGTCATACAGTGTTTTTGATCCTTCTGTGTACTAATCTGGCTGCACAAATGTAGCATAGTTAAAACTAACAGTTAAGAATTGATAAAAATTAATAAGAAATTTTCTACATACGTACTGAAGAAGACTCCTCAAGGGGGAGGAGGATGGGCACTGTGCGTAACATTGTTACTTCTTCGTACAGTAAAAATCCGATAATAAGGCACGTTCGGGATCAACCTGGTGCCGGATCACAGAAAATGCTGTACTAACGGCCGGTACCTGTTACTGATGGCATAGCCTAAGCCATACATCAAACACAGCTGTGACAAGGTGCACTGAACCGTTTGTACCAGTACCTATATAATTATTCCACTTTTTTAAGTTTATCTGTAATCCAAATTTTCAGTTGTTACCGATTGAGAAGCATATTTCATTAGTTCAATCGTTTGTTTATGTCATAAATGGTTGATCAACCAATATTAAATTCAGTTCTCGAAATATTTCTGTTCTCACCTTGCTCCATGCGTTTGATGATTTCCAGTTTCTGGTCGATGGTCAGAGTGCGTGCTTACACTTCACTCCCGATTAAGAGCTTTAAGTAAGTTTGGCTTTCGAGAACCTTGTCACTGCTTAAATGTTGATGAAACTTCCACAGGTGACTATTATATGACGGTCACCATTGTTGCCAAAATGCTGGCAATCCAAACAATGTTCAAAATGTTCAAATGTTTGTATAGCTTATGGGACTTAGGTACGGGGTCATCAGTCCCTAAAATTACAAACAACTTATGAATTAGCTAACACTAAGGACGGCACAAATATCCATGCCCGAGGGGGGGATTAGAACCCCGAACCGTAGAGGCCGTGCAGACCGTGACTGGCATGCCGCAGTCCCCGCGGCCACAGTGCCCGGCTCCAAACAATGAAAGCAGCCTTCGTACAGTACAGCTTCCGATCGCAACAATGGCGTCTGTGCCATTGACGACAACTGGATGAACATTGTAGTGACTGGCCAAACATCGGATCGCTTCATGTGAACAGTCCGTCGGTGACGTCAGCTTCACTGCAGCAGTACCAGCAGTATCAGAGGAAAAACAAATCTGATTGGATCGTTTTGCCGGACCATTGGTCGTTCAGGACTATTAGATGCCGCACTATCGGGCTTCTCCTGTCCTTCATTCGCGGTTGGTTCGCAGTAAAAATTATTGTAAGGTTATATGCTTCCGTGTGGGCCTTAATTTCTCTCTAATCTTATTCTTCTGGTCGCTTATCGAGATATATAAGAGAAAGCTACCTCACAGCGGTGGAGTGACCGAGGCTCTAAGGCCCCTTCCTGCGGA
This sequence comes from Locusta migratoria, assembly GCA_026315105.1. NCBI lineage: Eukaryota > Metazoa > Arthropoda > Insecta > Orthoptera > Acrididae > Locusta > Locusta migratoria. The sequence goes on from CM048747.1 coordinate 470,282,084, forward strand.
GAAGTTGTTCCTCGTCGTCGGAGTTTCGAGTCCTCCTTCGGGGATGATTGTGATGTCGTCCCTTGTCGATAGCACTCATCACGTCATGTGAGTAAACAGTAAATAGTCCTGTGTTTCCCAGGAACGATACTTTGTGAATCCATGTTGAGTATTGGTTAATAGGTCGTATAGGGAAGTAAACAGACTACAATCCTGGTGCAAGCGGCCAAACCTAATAGCCAAACTATGGAACATTGAGGAAAAGTACGCTTATGGAATACGGGATGACAGGAATAAGAAGTAATAATAACAGTAGATGCAGGTGATTTACGAAAAATATCCCTCACCACATTTCAACGAAAGTACTTGGGCTGGAACAAACATATCTGTATGATCGTTTGGTTACAGGACCATTACGTACCCCTCAGTTTTCTGGTGGGTGTCGTTTTTCTTCTGCCCACTACAATCGTGTCCAGAATGAAACTTTCACTTTGCAGCGGAGTGTGTGCTGATAGAAACTTCTTGGCGGATTAAAATTACCGGAACCGGGACACGAAACTGGGACCTTTGCCTTTCGCGGGCAAGCACTCTACCGACTGAGCTATGTCGACACGACTCACGATGCCGAACCACAACTTTACTTCCGCCAGTACCTCGGAACTGTACTGGCAGAAGTAAAGTTGTAAGGACGGACCTTGAGTCGTGTCGGGATAGCTCAGTCGGTAGAGCGTTTACCCGCGAAAAGCAAAGGTCCCTGGTTCAAGTCCTGGTTCCGGCACACAATTTTAACCTGCCAGGAAGTTCCACAATAATCGTATACTTGTATTATAAATATCTCCTTTTAAAGACATACACAAGGCTGCAAGCCCAAATGAAATGAAATTTAATAGATTTCCAAACATTTGATTTTCGTACACTTAAACTTTGACAGAAGCCCATATTGTGATACAGAACGTCTCTTTTGCGGCGTCTGACGCTGGAGTTTCCTAATCATCTCCGTGACGCTGTCACGCTCACTGCATGAGCCCGTATCGAATCATGCTGCTCTCCGATCGATCTTATATGTGTCTTATATTAACCGTACCTGCTACAGATCCTACACTGATTAGCGAATTTCTGGCCAAACAAGAGTTTTGTAACTTATGTTGACGAACTACACATACCCAGGATTCTTCCAAGTAATCTCAGTCTGGCAATCAATCTTACCAACGATAGAGTTGATATGATCGTTCCATTTCAAATCGCTCATTATGTCTCCTCCTACATATTGAGGAATTAGCTGCTTCCAGTGTTTGTTCTGCTATTGCGTAGTTATATAATAAAGGATTTTTCTTTCTATGTAAACGCAGCAGTAAACACTTGTTTATGTTAGGACTCGATTTGCATTCCCTGTACCAATCGTCGGTACACTGAAGATCATCTATCATATTCTTTACCAGTGTTGAACTTCTCGATAAAGTATTGCATCATCCCCAAAAAGCTTCATCGAATTCCCGATGTTATCTACGAAGTCATTTATATGCAGCGTGAAACGCAACATTCATGTAACACTCCCCTCGTGCAAGCATGACGTGGCATCAACGTTTCAAGTCTTCTCTTGATGTCATAAACACGTTTATTTTACAATGGTGACTGTGTTTGATCTGTCTTTATCCGTCATTAGGTACTGAAATAACAGTAAATTTAGAGCTTACGAGTCTTGGAGAGGATGAAAACAGTTACCCTACAGGGTTTGGAAAGATAGCTATATATCCTTGACGTAGTTTTCCATGTCTTCTTCTGAACAAGATTTTAACTCATGATGTGTTACTTAAATAAATGATATGCAAAGGAGTCATTCGTGGCAGATTATCCGTGAGCATTGAGGCGCCATGCTGCGGTGCTCACGGCCGTTTGCCGTCGTGGGTTCCAGCCCCAACTCGGGCGTGGGTGTTTGTGTTATCCTTAAGTTGGTTTACCTTAGTTTAAGTAGCTTGTAAACTACGGACTGATATCTAACAGTTGAGTCCGACAGATTTAACAACTTTTGAACAAAGGGGTCAGTCACAGCCAACGACCTAGTGTAGAACACTACATACGAGATATTCAACGGACCACTGTTATGACAACTTTGTATACTTTTTTTTTCTTTGGAAATTTCATCGTGGTTGACAATCAGCTGTTGTCTATATTACTCATAGCTACAGGATTCACTCATGGATATTTTTCAAGCCACAGCAGAGCGAGATCAGATTCTTACAGCCACATTTTAAAAACTTTGATATAGTTGAAAATACATAATTAACATTATCAGAATTAACCTACAAGGTTAAATGATACGTTTAAATAGAACACTGGGCACTAGTCCATTCGCAATACATTCTGCAGACAGACTGATAACCGTTGCAGTTTATCCTCCCCTCCCCCATTTCGCAGACAGTTTCATATTATTCCACTCTACACCCCTCTAAAATAATAAGACAGTAGGAAACATAGTTCGCGTTATAAGTCGTAGTTAATGATATTAATCACTTCATAACTATTGAGCTGCATGCATCGAAACTGAAACAGACAGAGATTATGGAAGACGCCATTGGCAAATGGGAAATGTTAAAGTAAGAAAGAAATAAACACATAACCTGGTGGAAATGACATGTAAATCAATACGCTCTTTATTGAATTGTAGACGAATCCGAGTGTTATTTGTAGTGATATTAAGGTTGAACATTTCAAGCCAGGGACGGTAATAATCAATCATAATTAAGAATTTATAATACCTTGAAAAATGTTAGCCTAGCTCTTTCTCTGATAATACAAAACGAATTGTACAATCATTATGTTTTCTTGTCGAATTTCTGTTATCAGTTATACGCAAGTATGTCCACGGACCAGATAGAGTGAAAGTGGCTAACCTACGAGACACTTTCTGTGAAAATTCTTACTATACAGTCAATTGTTGAGAGGAATATTAAAAGGGTGTTATGTTATGGCCTCCAAGTTTTCTTGGGTACTCAACAGTCAAGTAGTATATTTCTGAAACTTAACATAATTATCAGACTGAGACTACTCAATGCAATATATAGTGAACACTTTCATTTAATTTCTTAAAGCAACAATTAGTCAAAGCTCAATCACGAAATATTTCACCATGACGTACTGTATTAATCTTTTATTGGAATCAGTTTCTTCAATTACATTGTTAATATCACAGTATAAAGTATTTCAGATATTTGTACGATCCGTTAATGAAACGGTTTGCAGAATAGTTAGGAATAGTTATTAAAATATTCGACGCCACACAGCAGAAGATTCTTTCAGTACCCAAAACATAAAGAGACACGTCTTTCACCTTGCTAAATATAAACCAACATATTTTAACTTTACAAAATATTCTATTCTTTCTTAATCTTTGATACTTAGTTACTGAAGTTATTCCCTAGGCTTACAAATTACTTAACTCCTTCAGTCCTGAATTATTTTAATAATAGAATATAACATGTTATCGCACTTTTTCATGTCTATAAGACGCTTTTTATTGTATACTTGGGCAAAATTAAAAATGTTTATACTTGGTACCAAAAAAAAAAAAAAATACTCGCACTGACGTGTTTTACGGCCCACTTTAGATTTGTAGTTTTATACGTTTTTGCAAATATTTTGGACAAAAATAATAATCTAAATAATAATTAAATAATTAATAAGAGAGTCTGAAACCATTTTAGGAAAAAAATAGGTAGCGGCGGGTTTCGAACCACCGACCTTTCACGTCGCAGTGCAACACCTTGCCCACTACGCTACGACTATAAATAGAAACAGAAGTTCTTTAATCTCATACTATTAATGGCCGTTGTTGACTGATGTTAATATGGCATTTGCAGACATTAGATTATCACTTATCGCACGAAGAACGATGTTTTTTTGTTAATTCCTCAGTGTGCCGTTGCTTTGAAATGACAACGTGTAAGTTACAATAAGAAAATCATCAAATACGCGTGGAATGTCACGTGACATCTCCGAACGGCTGGTTTTCGTTAATTCAATGGAAGGTGTCAAATCTCAGTTATTTTTGCAAATATGTCACAAAAGATGCGAGATATGAAATACCATAAGGCAGCTAAGTTGTAGATAATTTTCTCCTCTACCACTTAGGTTATTCAATTTTCGTGTCAGATGAACAGTTCGTTTGCAATTACAGTTATATTACAAACGGCTTTTTTTTTGTTTTACTACCGGATTTTTTGTCCGACAAATTTGAAAAAGGGAGGTTATGGCCTCTGGCGGCCTACAATCATGTCTGTAAAATTTGGTGTTGATCGGTTGAACGGTGCGTCTTAAAAACTGGGAACACGTTACGGACAGATAGACAGAAATAGATCCCAAAATCGCTGTTATTTTTGCAAATATCTCTGAAACGGTACGAGATATGAAACAAACATAACGGAGCAAAGTTATAGACAATTTTCTCCTCTTGAAATCTGGTTATTCAATTTTCGTGTCAGATGAATAGTTAATCCGTTATTTTTATTTAAATTTCAAGCTGTCAAAAGACGATCGCAAAGGCCCACTTTTAGTGTTACTACCGTAACGTAGAGTGGGCCAAAGTGGCAAATAAAACATCGCTGGTTTTCTAAGTCAGTTAAGAATGTGGAATAAGAAGTCAACAGTTATATATGTCACTCCTAATCTATTATGGAACTTATATCGTAAAGTGGAATTTGTACAAAATTCATAAGTACATAAAATATTACAACGACTGATGATATGTCTGGCGCACTACGCAACGTGGCGGCCGCTTCACTGTTTTTGACTGTAGCGCACCATTCTGGTGACAGATGGCAGCAACAAACAGGAAACTATAGTTTGCGTCAACTCTGAAGGCAGCCCAATTTTCAGCCGTTCTGCGCAACCCTCTCCATTACCGCAATGACAGGCAATATTGTTCATTCTGCAGGCGCGTGGCTAGTCGCGAGTTACTTAATATTTCTCCCGCAGGCTCCACTGTTGACGCTCGGCCGTAGCTGCTCCTCTGCACGCTTCCCCTACCGCTCCGCCTCTATGCGCGGAAGCGCTTTCTTATATGACGCCAGCTATAAAAGCAACAGATGTCCAGTACACAGGCTACTGCGTCTCAAAGTAAAGCGCAATCGAATAGTGTTCTACATCTACATCTACAGGGGATACTCTGCAAAGCACATTCAACTTCATCGAACCACCTTTATACTATTCACCTACCATTCCATTCCCGAATAGCACGCGGGAAGAGAGAACATCTGAATCTCTCCGATCGAGCTCTAATTTATCGTATTTAATCTGACGATCATTTCTATCTATGTAGAGAGGAATCAACAATATATTTTCTAATTCGGAGGAGAATGGTGTTGATTGGAGTTTCGTAAGTAGATCACGTCGCAGCGATAACCGCCCTTGTTGTAATGACCCCATCCCAGATCCTGTGTAATTTCCGTGAGGCTGTATCCCCTGTATCGTGACAATACAAAACGAGCTGCCCTTAATTGGACTCTTTCGATTGCTTCCGTCAAACTCAATTGATAAGGATCCCACACAGTGCAGCATTACTCCAAATGAGGACGGACATGCGTAGTGTGCAATCTCTGTAGTAGTTCTGTGGCATCTTTTAACCGTTCTGCTAGTAAAACACAGTCTCTGATTCGCCTTTCCTAAGACATTATCTACGTGTTCTTTCCAGTTTGTCTGATGTAATAGTAATTCCTTGGTATTTGTTGGAGTTTACGGACTTAACATTCGATTGATTTCTATTTTAAACAAAGTTTAACGCATTTCTTTTCGTACTTATGTGGACGACTTTACACTTCTCATTGTTTAGAGTCAAATGTTCAAATGTTAGTTAAGCTTAAGGGACTTAACTACGGGGTCATCAGTCCCTAAACTTACAAACTACTTATGAACTACTTACAAACTAGGACGGCACAAATATCCATGCCCGAGGGGGGATTCGAACCCCCGACCGTAGTGGCCGTGCTGACCGTGACTGGAGCGCCTCAGTCACCTCGGCCACCGCGGCCGGCTATTTAGAGTCAATTGCCCATTTTTACACCATACTGATATTTTATTTAGATCGTTCTACAGTTGGTTTTGATCTTCAGATGACTTTCCTAGACGATGACTGACGGCGTCATCTGCAAACAAACTGAGAGAGCTGCTCAAATTTTTCTCCCAAATCGTTTATGTAGATAAGGAACAGCCGAGGACCAATGGCAGTACCTTGTGGAACGCCAGATATCACCTTTGTTTTAGTCGATACCTTATCATCGATTACTACAAACTATGTCCTCTATGATAGGAAATCCCCTATACAGTCACAAATCTGGGATCATGCTCCATAAGCACGCAATTTGATTAAAAAGGCTTCTGGAAATCTAGATATACGGAATCAATTCGGGAATCGTTGTCGATAGTAGTCATCACTTCCTGCGAGTAAAGAGCTACTTTTGTTTCACATGAACGAAATTTTCTAAATCCGTGTTCACCTACGATCAATAGATCATTCTGTTCGAGATTTTTCATAATTATTGAATACAGGATATGTTCCAAAACACTGCTGCAAATGGGCGTTAATGAAATAGGCCACTAGTTTAGTGCATTACTCCTACTGCCTTTCTTGAATGTTGGTGTGACCTGTTCAACTTCCCAATCTTTTGTTACATATCCTTCATTGAGCGAGCGGTTATGTATGGCTATTAAGTAAGGAGCTATCGCATCTGCATAATCACATGGAAATCTAGTGGGTATACAGTCCGAACCAGAAAACGTGATCTTGTTAAGTGATTTCAGTTGCTTCACTCCTCCGATGATGTCTACTTCTACGTTAGTTCTACTTACAGAACACTAGTTCTTGTTAAGTGAGACTAGTTCTTGTTAAGTGAGTTCAGTTGCTTCATTACTCCGATGATACCTACGTCTACGTTACTCATTGTTCTGAAATTAATACAAAGTTGATAACCAAATGCATTGGACGTCAGGTTTGAAAGGGTTAAACTACTTTGAACTAACCTAAGACAAGTACATTCACCCATGTTCAAGGCAGGAATCGTACCTGCGACGGAAAGCAACCACAAGCTCCCTAGCATTAACTCTACATTTCCAATAAACCACCAACATCATCATCATTATATACGAGACGTCAAAAATTCTATGTATTTGATAACGCTACCTGTAATGATTAGTGGAGTATTTTAATACTTTTCTAGTGTTACCCCACGCTGCCAGTCTAGTGTCCACAAGCACATTTCCTTACATATGCGGGCGGAAAGTGAATTCGATCATTCCGTCTCCCAGTGCCTTGATTTCCCCAGCCCCCACACCGCCCGCTGCTGGCCAAATATTTGAAGGTCTGCCCACCTCTCTCCAGCAGCCAGTCAACCAGCCAACCACGCAGCGCCGCCACCGAACCCCCCCCCCCCATCCCCCCTCTCACCCCATCCCCGGTGCCTTTGTTTAATGTCCCCGAGCGGGCCCACGGCTCGGTCCCACAATGATTTAGCTGTGTAATTCCCGCGCGGGGAACTTTGTATCGCTGGAGTTGGCCAACTAGTGCCAACCAACCCCCGATGCCCTCCACTACGCTAATTTCCTGGTTGAGCTGTGACGGCCGACAGTAGCCTCACTGGAATCTGCACTAGGAGGCCATGCGAACTTCTCAGACAACACTGGAATAAGGAATGTTCGTCTAGTAAATTTTGAGTGGAGCTGGCTTACCAATACATAGGGGAGAGTGACGATGGCGTAATAACCACAAATGGATGCCGAGGTTACGACATTTTAGTGGCTCCCCTCTTTCAGAAACACATTTTGTAAAACGAGATATATAATTTAGTATAGTTTTTTACGTAATAGAAATATGATCAATTAATCTAAAATACATTAAACAGCTGACAATGTTTGAGATGGATTTTTGAAGAAGATTAGCAAGAATTTCTAGGAAAGCAAATTAAGGAAGACAGAGGTAATAAAGACAGAGGAAGTAAAATAAAGAATAAATGACGTGGTTGATATAACGATGTTACAGTGTTAATGGCATGTAAGAAAATGGGAAATCTAAGGTACGAAACAGAAGACGACTACCCATGACTTAGACTGGAGAGAACACACACAAAATATTGTGGAGAAGGCGAACCAAAGATTACGTTTCATTGGCAGAACGCTTCGAAGATGCACCAGCTGCACCAAAGACACTGCCCACGTCACACTTGTACGTCCTCTCCGGGAGTACTGTTGCCCATTGTGGAACCCTCACCAGGTGAGACTGATGGAAGATATTGAGAGGGTTCAGAATAGGGCAGCTTTTATTTTATCACGTTACCGGGGGGAAAGCGTCATGGAAATGTAGCATTAATTGGGGTGGAAATCATTAAATGAAAGACTTATTCATTTCGGCGTGATCTGTTTACGAAGTTTCAAACACCGAATTTTACTTCTGAATGTGAAAAATATTTTGCTAGCGCCCACCTACGTAGGGAGACATGACCATACCAATAAAATAAGAGAAATCAGATCGACAACGGGACGATTTAGGTGTTCTTTCTTCCCGCGCGGTATTAGAGAATGGTAAGGTAGAGAAAAGTTATGAAAGTGGTTAATGAACCTTCTTCCAGGCACTTACATGTGATTTGCAGAGTATCTATGTAGATGTAGATGACCTCCTGTCTCCAAAACATTTAGTAACAATGCAAAGACGTGGCGCAGAAGAGGAATATATACAAGATCGAAACGCATGGAGAATCATCCAGAAGAAAAATTTGTTTGAAGAGCTTATGCACTTGGTGTAATTATTTTCATTTAGTTATTATGCTGGAAAAAAATCTTTTTATAGGGGAGAAACGTCAATAAATGAATAATAATTTACTCATAATAATAATATAAAGAAATAATAATAGATTCAGGCGTGGTTTCAAACATCATGATATTGTCGTAGGGGTCAATGGTGACCAAAATTCGCCGCGGTGGAGTAGCCGAGCGGTCTAAAGCGTCTCGCTGCGGAGCGTGCGGTTGCTTGCCGTGGAGGTTCGAGTCCTCCCTGGGGCATGGGTGTGTGTGTTTGTCCTTAGGTTAGTTTACCTAGGTTTAAGTAGTTTGTAAGCTACGGACTGATGACCACGTAGTTTGGTCCGATAGAATTACAAATATTTGAACATTTTTTTTTTTTTACCAAAATTCATAAATACGTCAAGAAGGCTACGAGCGTGTTTTTCTTAGAAAGAGCCGATAAGCAATTGTTAGGATCGAACTTACAGAATAAATGGACATCGTTTAGTTCCGATACAATGGATGTAGTGGAATTGTGGACTAAATTTAAATGCATTGTAAATAAACGGCTAGAGAAATACGTGCCTGTAAAGTCGATTAAGGATGGAAAAAATCCACCGTGGTATAATAATAATATTAGAAAGCTACTGAGAAAGCAAAGACTGATGCACTCTCGGTTTAGAAAAGAACACGCAAATGAGGAAAGGCAAAAGTTATTAGAGATTCATGCGTCTATAAAAAGATCGATGCGCGAAGCATACAATAATTACCACAGCTATACCTTAGCAAAAGTTCTTTCCGATGACCCGGAAAAATTCTGGCACCATCTGAAATCGATAAGCGGGTTAAAGCCCGCTGTCCAGTCACTCGTTGATCAATCCGGGGCAATAATAGAAGAAAGCAAAGGGAGAACTGAGGTTCTAAAATTAACCTTTAATATATCTTTCACGTAGGAGTACCGTACAAAAGTACCATCATTTGAGCAACGTACTAACCCTGAAATGGAGGACATAGTGACAGGTATTTCCGGTCTGGAGAAGCAACTGAGAGAGCTAAATGTACCAGGTGTCAATTGCCAGGAGTGGCTGAGCGGATGTTGTGGGCTAGATGGGGTAGCTAAATGAGAAATGCAGGTTGTTACAGGAAATGGGGTCTACGAAGGATTGGCGCCAGTCACGGAGCAACATGGTGGTATAGAAGAAGAGGGGGAGGCGGAGAAGGCAGGAAAAGATGTCTGAACGCGGTGGCGGCTTGCTTGGAAGAGAGCGGCAGCCCGGATCGCCGGCGCCGCGAGGCCTGATGTACGACCCACGGGACGGAACGTGGTCGCTCCTGATTGGCCACGATGCACTGCTGAGTGGCAGGAGTCGGCCTCCCCACGACAGCCGTGCGTTGTGGCGACCAGGGGACCGAATGTCAGCGGTTTGCAACATAGACGGGCGATGGTTAAAGTCGGAGGGAAAAAGCTAAGGATTTGGAAAATAAAAAAACTACATATATTAATTAATTTCCGTACCATGTTGCTAGGGTAGGAGCGCCGATCCGTACATAAATACAAAAAGGTCTTCTGATTCGGATAGAATAACAGTTTGGTTTTACAAAGAATATTATGCTGCATTTGTAGACACTAAATGATCATTAATCGTACCAAGAACGACCTGTTGGTGTTAATTCTTCGTGCGCTATTGCTTTGAAATGACAACTTGTAAGTTAAAATAAGAAAATCATCAAATACGCAACACTAGATGGCTTATGCCAGAGAGAGGTCTGGGCGAGGAACGTCACGTGACATCTGCGAACGACTGGTTTTCGTTAATTCAGTGAAGGATGTCAAAACTCTGTTATTTTTGCAAATATCTCTCAAACAATACGAGATATGAAAAAAGAAACATAAGGGAACAAAGCTGTAGAGAATCTTCTCCTATACAAATTCGGTTATTCAATTGCAGCGTCAGATGAACGGTTTATATGCAATTGAAATTACATTACAAACGGATGTTTTTGTATTACTAACGTATTTCATGTCAGAAATATTTGAGAAAAAGAGGTTGTGGTCTCTGGTACCCAACAATTATGTCTGTAAAATTTGGTGCCGATCGGTTGAACGGTTCGACCTAACAAGTGGGAACACGTTACAGCCAGACAGACATCGTCAAATCGCCTTTATTTTTGCAAATATCTCTGCAACGATGCAAGATGCGGGAAAAAAACAACATAATAGAGCGAAGTTCTAGAGAATTTTCCCCTCTACCAATTAGGTTATTCAATTTTCGTGTCAAGTGAACGGTTCGTTTGCAATTATAATTACATTACAAATGGCTTTTTTTGGCGTTACTACCGTATTTTTTGTTCGAAAAATTTGAAAAAGGGAAGTTCTGGTCTCTGTCGGCCTACACTTATGTCTGTAAAATTTGGTGTTGATCGGTTTAACGGTCCGTCTTATAAACGGGGAACACGTTAAGGACAGACAGACAGACGGACAGACAGACAGACATACATACATCCCAAAATCGCCGTTATTTTTGCAAATATCTCATAAACGATACGAGATATGAAAAAAACCTAAGAGAGCAAGGTTGTAGAGAATTGTCTCCTCTACAAATTAGGTTATTCAATTTTCGTGTCAGGTGAATGGTTAAGCCTGTGAAAAAACGATCGCAAAGGCCAACTTTTAGTGTTACTACCTTAACGTAAAGTGGGCCAATAAATTAAAAACCGATGAATTTCTCCCTAAAAAGAAATTCCAACTTTCCCTGAGTTGCCGCGGTGGAGTAGCCGAGCGGTCTAAAGCGTCTCGCTGCGGACCGCGCGGTTGCTCGCCGTGGAGGTTCGAGTCCTCCCTGGGGCATGGGTATGTGCGTTGTCATTAGGTTAGTTTAATTTAAGTAGTTTGTAGACTACGGACTGATGACCACGCAGATTGGTCCGATAGAATTACAGACATTTTTTCTCTCCCTGAGTTACCCTATTCCATGACTTTTCACCTTATCGTAGAAAAGATGAGATGCTGTTGTGTCAGTGGTGTAGAAAAGGTGACAGCGTGGGAGGCCGGCCACGGCCCCGGCTGGCCACAGTTGGGCGCGACAGTCCGGTGGGAGGGCCGGGACGCGCCACGCCTCGCCTCGCCTCACCGACCGACACGCGTATATATCATGCATCAGGCGGCGGCGGCTAAGGCGCCCCAGACGCGGAAAGTTTGATAGCTTCTTTCAGGCCCGAGTCGTAAAAAGCCTCTCAGGAGACCGCGCCGCTCTGCATTATGGACCGCGCGCTTTACGGCCTCCGCAAGGCTCTGCCCTGGGTCCAGCCAAACTCCGCAGCGCCTCCAGGGCCGCATCGCCGGTCACCGCCGGATGCCGCCAACTGCCCGGCCGACACCTGGCGTTACACGACGGCCACCTGCAGTAGTCGACACCGCGATGGCCGCCATTACTTAGTTGATAACATTTCATTTTGCGGGCCTGGCTAGGCAACCAGCTATGAACTTGTTGAAATAAGACAGCCTCAACATTTATAAAATTTTCACAATTTTTCTATATTTTCGTACTCATATATATAAAGCGAGACTCACGGTTCAGTCTCAGACATGCGCTAGCAGCGCGCCTCATGTATTTCAATGTCAATTTCGCTTCGCAGTTTCTCCGGATGTAATTGACGCTTCGCGATACAACCGACGCCAATCTTTTTGTGATTTTTCATCCGATCGATTGCTTAAGAAATAATATGGGGTATCAATTTAAACATAAGTTTGTGTTGAAAATAATATGTTTTCACGTTTTAGAGTGTCTCATAGTACGTACTTTCATAAGCCCCTAACGCACGTTCATGACCGTTAAAGTGGTTTTTCAATATTCCTTCTAGTTTCAGTGATATCTGGGGTGAAACAGTTGAGTGTAACATTATATATATATATATATATATATATATATATATATATATATATATATATATATATATATCGGTCTCCATCGGTCAATTCTGCCACAAAAGAGATGATATAGAAGTTTTGAACACTTTAATTCTCATTTATATACAGTTTACTGTACGAATTTGTAGATATATCTTTGCACTAAATATCAGTTACAAACATAAGATCAACAAAATCGTATGAACACGTACCATATACCAAATATTCATTTAGTACTCCCTATACCCATCCATGCATTGCTGTGGATCTCTATACATAAAATGGAAATTCAATGAATAACTGTTTACTAAAAGATTAAGCATTCATTTATTATACGTATAATTTCATAATGCTTTGTGAAGAGGAACTGGATATAAAGCCTTAATTTCCTGTTATCTTTCCTCTGTACCCCAGTCGCTGTCACTTTCTGCCTCTCTCTAGCTGTCTATGCCCATACAATTCCTCGTCTATCTGTGGATATCATCGCCGTGTTTTTCCTATTCATTTACTCCTGCCCCGTCATGCCCTTCTATCTCACAATACTCTCTACCCTACAGGCTGGTTAAGTGATATGTTCAAAATATAATATCTACTTCAGTTCTTGGCTGAATGCTTTGAAATTGTGAACACGTTCATATATGTCATACATGAGAGAATCAGATTATATAAGAAACAGACGATAAACTTGCTCCTCTAATAGGGTGCAAGACTGTGTCAAAATTTAATAGCAGTCCCTCAGTATCTTTTACAGATTATGGCTTTTGCTCAGACTAATAATCGCATTGTTGTAACAATCCTCATTTATTACATACAATTTGCACATATAGAAAATGTGTAGTAGTGGATATTAAAACCAAGTGCTACATTCAATGTATCATTACCTCAAATGTAAAGCAATTCCGAAGAACTTTCTAACATGTAGCTTTTGAACAAAAGACAATTTACATGTTTGCCTATATAAGAAATGTAGATGTTCCTAATTGCAAATCATCAAAATGTCTTTCACGAATGCTTTGGAACTTTTACAGAACGCTGCCCTACAATACACGTAAGTTTTTTATACTAATTTTATAATGTAATGCATTATATAACCTTATAAAGGAATGGAAGGGATCTTAGGGTTTAACGTCCCGTCGACAACGTGGTCATTAGAGACGGAGCTAACACTCAGATTTTTTGGGTAAGAATGAGGGAAGGATTGTAAGAAGGATTGTAAGAAAGCCGCGCGGGAGTAGCCGAGCGGTCTAGAGCGCCACGTTACGGATCGCGCGGCCTCCCGCGTCGGAGGTTCAACTCCTCCCTTCGACATGGATGTGTGTGTTGTCCTTAGGTTAGTTTAACTTCATTTAAGTAGTTTGTAAGTTAGGGACTAATAACCACGCATTTTAGACCTATATATTTACAAACATTTGAACATTTTTGATCGTAAGTAAAATAAGATAAGAAAATGAGAGTAGAAAGGCATAGGGGAGCCCGGGGCACGTTGGCCCAATGTTTTTATTTTTTTTGTTAATATTTATTTGACATATTTAAATTTCTGAAATTGTTGTTAAATATTAGATGGAGCCTTCATGAATCTGCATGGCAGGTATTTAGCTTGAAAATATGTGTTAAACTATTAGGAAAAAAAATAATTACTGGACGTATGTGAAGTGGTCCGATCTTCCCCTACATCGGGGTAAGTTGGTCCAGAAGCTGGGGCACGTTGACCCACATAGTCTTTTGGTAAGTATAACTAGGAAATCAAAATAAAACTAACAGCTATCAATAATTATACTATAATGTACATAATATCAAGTTGAATATTGATTTAAATGCTTAACATTGGGGAACATGACAACAGCACAGGTTAAACTTATTACACTTCTTAGTGTCATAAATCTGTCAACGTCATTCAATTTTCAGCCAAAAGGATCAGTACAGTTTTAACACTCATAAAATAGTCCACGGTTTCATTTTGCACGCATATTTGATGAGCCAAACGTTTACATTTGGTTAACTGAATTCCTTGTTCCCAAGCTGACTGTTTCAAAAAGGCACTGTGACTCTTCCTCATCGTCATCAATATCTTTTCCAGCCTGTGATCTATTTTTTCTTCAGTAATTCTTTCCAATGCTCTGGTCCAGTAGGAAGGGTTGAAATTCAGTTTCGTTTCCTGAGATTCAATTACCTGTGCATACTGACATGATGCCTGTCTGTACTTAGCACAATACCTCCAGTACGATTTTCTTGGAATCCCAAAGTCTTCGCTAACAGTCCTCAAAGAACTTTCCATTTCTTTTACTTATGAAACTGCTCTTAGCATCGTATCTTCAGAAATCATTTCCCTTTCACTCTTTTATAATTTCGAATCATTTTTATGATACTGCAAATATAAGAAACGTCTAAATCAGAGCCCTAACTCATGTTTTAAAATCAAGGAAATGAACGCGAATGTGTTTTCTCAGATCACTGTTTAAGATAAACTTTACTGGTTGGCGTTTATTCACCGCTTTTTATCTTGTGAATACAACTACGTTAACAAGTTAATACACGCAAAGAATTATAAACGTTGTTATCGTTAAAGGCAACAAACGTATGACCAAGTTGAAAGAAGTACAGCACCTATAGGACGTGACAGGTTGTCTCGGCTGGCCATCGTGCCCCGTAATCTCTGGGCCAACCTGTCCCCTTGCCATCTTTACAATAAATTCTGTTCTTACCAAAACTCTCTGAAGCAATTAAGTCTCCATGCCATGTATAAATAATCCTTAAAGTACGACCGTTTGTTATAGTACCCACTCTGTTGCGCCTAAAGCAAACAAAAGTTAAGTAACACACATTAACCACTGAGTAGAATTTTACTGTAACACACACAAAAACAATTAAGGACTACAGCTTGTTCAAAATTTCACCGCCTGAGATATAGGCCTTGTATAAGTAGAGGGACAATACCATCTACTTTCTGATTGATTCCTAAGACGATCTATCGTTTATTGTATGAACTAAATCGACTGGGCCATCCTGCTCCTATGGCCAACGTGCCTCGGTCTCCCCTATGTGTCTAAAAATGATCAAATGTGTGTTAAGCTTATGCGACTTAACTACGGTATCATCAGTCCCTACTTATAAATTACCTTATACTAAAGGCAGTACAAACATCTATGCCAAAGCGAGGATTTGAACCCCCGACGGGGAACGGCCTCGCGCATCAGGGCATAGCGCCTCAATGCGCTCAACCACTCATCCGCGGCTAAAAATCTTCCTGAATTAGAATGCAACGTTGTGTCAAAGGCTCAAAGCAATCGGTCAATTTACTGAAGTTTAACGATTTTGTACAAATGTCAACATTTTTGTTAATATAGACAAAGATTTTGGCCCACCATTGTTCAATTACTTATATTTTGTTGGAATTCTAAACTTGGCCCCCACTCTATATCGTAAAACTCCTAAAAATTTGCTCAGTTATCTTGAGATACACCGATTGCGCTGTCCAACGAAAATATTGCATTATTTTTCGAGTCCCTAAAAAGTACGACAGGAACTTCTTGTATACATGTGCGGGCACATTATCATTTCAGGGAATGGCAGCTTTTCTTGGCAGTACATTAGTCATTCTAAGCAGTTAGTTGTTGTGGATGGTGAGATATTCATTCAGGTATCTGACCAATGAAGGTAATAAAAGAAATAGTTCATAGCACAGTGCAGATGACAAAATTGTGACAGAACTTCCCACGTGCTTGAATGAAGGATTCAGTTATTCCGTATCATTAGTTTCTTGAGCGGTTTCCGATACACAATGCCGGTTACATTCTGGAAGAAACGTAAACGATGAGTTATCGAGCCATACCTCAAACTTCCAGTCATCAAGGCTCACGTTTTAATTTGTAGCAAGACTTCCTTAGCAGATTTGCGTTGTCTTCTGCTGTAATGTCGTAAACAACTACTGCCCTTCCGCGAATGTATGGCTCCGGGTTAGGTTCCTTCGAAACACTATTATTACAGTGGGTGTTGAGTAATGCCGTCGCTTTAGCCGCCGTGTTAGTTTTGTTGTCTGTTCCATTTCATGTCGTTCTGCAATGATACGCCTAGATATTTGAACGACGCAACTGCACCAAAAATCTCAATACTAATGCTGTATTCCAACACTATGCGATTGTTTTTCCTACTCATGAGCATCACCTCTATATTCCTTTATAGTGTCTCATCTCTCGATGACACAAGGTAACTGTATTATAGATTTTTTCTTGAACATTAACAACATATATTAGTTTTCATAACACATCAAATTTAGAATCGAACTTGGTTTATGAAGTAATTCTTAGAATCCAAATAAAATAGTAATTTAAAAATTGTTTTCATACATTTTCAATATACATTACATCAAACCTTCGTGAAACTTTTATAAAAAGATACATGTCAGTACCATATTTTGGCGACTATGAAACAACGTTTGTACACATTAAGAAGCTGTAATAAAAGACTTGTTATACATATACCAAAAAAAATTTTATGCAAAAAATATTTTTCTACAAATACGTAAATGAGGTATGATTGGACTGAAAAAGGGTGTAATAATTTTGTGGTTGCCGACTTTTATCCTACAGTACTATTGGTATTAATACCAGAAGCGGCGTCTGGTAATCTGACAAAGCGTCCGAAACGCATTGCAATTCAGTAGATTTCAGTTACTTGTTGTGTAATGTTTGTTTACTAACAATTTAAACAGAAGCAGCCTAGAAATCACGTAAATATCAAACGACTCCTAAAATAGGAAACTTCAAATGGAATAGCTTGTTTATCAACATCATGTCACACAGCAAAGGGATACAGAGTGCTAATTACATTCTACCAACATTAAAACACCGTTTTATCTCCCTTTTGCTACCGATATGCTAATATGTAAACAGATAGACCTCCGTCAGCTGTCAGATTTGAAGGCTACACTGAAGTGAATATACAAATTAAATTGGTAAATTTTTATATTTAATTTATGATAGTTGAACTGATCATATTCTATTAAATTGATGCACTTAAATAAAAAATACACTTTCATTTCAATTTTAATGATGTGATATAATTGTTCAAATAAACGAACTGTAACTTTTCTGTTCATTTGTGCAATAATCACGTTTACCACAAAAGTTTGTCGTATTTTGAGAAAATTTGTTCAATTGATCTATTATGGAAAACAGCCAAGATTGCTATTAATCTTTTTTCATTCTATTGGTTTCAGCGTAAACTTCCAACATATCTTTCATGATGTTTGTGAAGTGGTCTATAAAATTGAAGATACGATGATGGCAATTTAACCTCCCGAAAACGATCATCTGAATAAATATAATTAGCGTAATTGGCTGTTTTCCACAATAAATTACCACTCTGGTCACCCAAAGTATTGTAAATCAATGTTGAACGACAAGATCTACTTTATGTAGCAGTGCGTAAGAAAGTATAACTTCTGCTGAGTGATGTAGCAGGTTTCTCTGCTTCTTTATTTCAACTGTAGTAATGTAGTGGCATTTGTGCTTTAACAGTTGTAGTCAGTACGAAATACATCTCGGTCAGATGATTGAATTTTCTTTTTTTATGTTGACAGCCATGTAATTGCAAGACGTATTGGAATTATAGATCTCACATCTCATGCCCATATCAAAATCTAAAGGAAGTTCGAATAAATGAATCTGATATAAATTTATCGTCATCCAGTAGCATTCATAACAGTAACGGTTTAAATTCAGGAGTTGATCCACACACATAACCCATTCACTTTACAACCGCTGACGGTGAAACGCGAAACTAAACTTTTCTCACAGCCAGATGGGGACTAAGGCGTCCGACAACATTCGATAGTAGGCGATTGACGCACGTTCCTAGTTATTGTTCAGACACGTTATTGTCATAATGCGTCTTTGTATTCTATGTATCTGCTGAAGTGGATAGGCATTGCGTAAATGCACATAATCGGAGAGTAAGTTCAGATGGTAATGTTGTAATAAATAATGATTAGTTCCGTCGTAGAAAACGGGAATGGTTGCGAATACCGCTAGAAACAGTTGTGGAGGAAACAGCAGCAGAATCTTAACGGCAGTACATAATTTTGTTCACGATTTTTTAATTGTAAAATGTAAACTTTCACGGCCGGAATGGTCAAAATTGCTAAACATTTCCTGGGATTTATTATGGAAACCCATCGTTTCGTCCCCTACTGCGGAGGACATTTTCAAGGGGGATCGTGGCACTTTTGAATGTCTGTGTAGCTGTGGAGACGTACACATGGATACCACAAAAAGAACAGTCAAAAATCGACTAGATGAGTACAGGGGAAATGCAGAAGTGGAGAGATTGATAGATCAGCTGTTACTGAACATGGTTTTCAAACAGGGGGACACCATATTCAATTTGATAAGACTCAGGTTTTAGCAGCCACAAATGGATACCACGAAAGACTGTATAGAGAGGCTATAGAAATTGTAAAACACCCCAATAATTTCAATAGGATGGAGGGTGTGTAACTAAATGAAATCCTGATTCCGGTTTTGAAGAAGAAACGTAACAGTCTTCCACCATGGGACGATATTAACGGATGGCGGCAATCGGCAACGACGAATTTCGGGCGCAAATCAAAAACATCTGACGTCACACCTCTGCTCGCGAGCCAACGTAAACGGAATTTGGCTTCAATCAGTAGCGAGCCAGGGTGTGCATCGGACATTCAAAAGTGCCACGATCCCCCGTGAAACGTTGGGTTTCCATAATAAATCCGCAAGAGCACGGCATAATGGCCCGGAAATTTTTAGTAATTTTGATTTTTTAAATTACGTTTGTGTACTAATTGCGAATAAATTTCTTCAATTCTGTTATAATAATAATTATTATTATTACAAATAAATCCATATAACTGAATAAAACCAGTAATCAAAGTAATTTCGAAAAATATTTGGAAATGAAAAATAATGAGCAGCTAATGTGAATCGAATCTGTGGAATGTGGCGTCGCGTCGAAATAGCCGTGTGCGCTAAGTTGCCTTTCTGCGGTGCGCGTGGTCGTTCACTGTCAGAGGTTTGAATCCTCCCTCTGGCATGGGTGTGTCTGTTAATATTAGGATACGTTAATTTAAGTAGTTCGTAAGTTTAGGGAGCGATGACCACTGCAGAGAGGCCCCATAACTTCACAAAAATTTGAACATTTTTACAACCTGACACAACGAGTAGACACGCTATCAACTACGATCTATCAACTGACATGAATATGGTTCTAATTTGGAGCTCTACAGGATCAACTGAAACTTCAAATTATTTTATTCGCGGTTATTCGTAAGCAAGCACTGTATCAGCTCTCTGAATGTCTTCTGTTTTAAGGCTCTAGATTCATATGCAAAATTCCGCGTATGCTTATGTCCATTAGATTAGACTCATATCTTCATTCGAAAATTTCCGGAAGTTGTATTTTTCAGTATATTTGCTAATGTTTATAAACAGTTGCTCTATGTTCTCTGTAACTTGCAATATTCTAGACTTATGTAGTAGACACAACCTTTATTGCACAATCACCAAAATTATTGAAAAAGTAATATTTTATTAGGAAAATATTATATAAATTAAAATTGTAAGGTGTGATATATTTTATCATTGTAATGTATGTAATAGGTGGAATGAAATGTGTGTACATTGGAGTAAGTGGTAACGCAATTTGAGGAAGCATTTCGAAAAAAGAAATTTTTCATTCTAGCTCTTTTAATTAACCTAAGTAGGTTCAAAATATTCAAAATGCTTCAAATTTGTTTAGAAAGTGCGCTGCATTATTTGATATGAAGAAAAAGTATGTAAAACATATTGTACTGTCACCGTGTGTTTTCTTCAATATTTCGACAGCAGAATATTGTTCCGTATGATTAATCCCTTGTAGTGAACATACAAAAGTTGAGATGTTCCTTTCACAAAGTCCGGCTAATCCATGCCTTGTGTTACGAGAAATAATAATTGAAGATCAGACTCGTCTCCGAAATTGTCTTCGTGAACCATTTAGAACATCTGGAAATTGACTTCGTACTTTCACTGATAAAAGACGAACTCTTCTTCCAGATTATACAAAACTTTATTGCATTCATAACTAGCTACTACATTAGCTTGACATGATAAGTTCTGATGTATTCCGAATAGAAGCTGCATTAATAATGACTATTTACATATAAAACAAATAATAATTTGTCATAGAGATTATAAATCTTCTCTCTTCCTTGTCACTTTGCAGTCCTTTTGCTCCATACTCCCGCTCCCAAACCTGCAGAAATAAATTCCATCTGGCAGTATTTGCTCCCACAGTGCCAAATACCTTATATAATAAACTATTTGAATAAGTTGAGTCGAGCTCGGAACCAGTAGTGTACTACAATATACATTATTAACAGTGCTTGAAATCAATAGGTGTTGATTTTTACATAATATTGAGCCGGAAATTTACTTGTATCCTTAACCTCCAAAACGATGCTGGCCGCAGAGGTTATTAAATACCCCGGCAATTTAGATCATTGCAGTCATTGCGTATTTCTGTGTAGTGTTTTTATCTATGCATATGAGCATATGGTAGATGATTGGAGACAGTGCTCAATAGCGGTCAGAATATTTGCGTGCTTATGGAATATCTTCCCAATTCTGCGACTGGAAATCACGATTTCCCATCAGAAAGGACATAGCTCGTTGTAATTGACGGTAAGTCATCGAGTAAAACAGATGGTCAAATGTTCAAATGTTTGTATAGCTTATGGGACTTAACTACGGGGTCATCAGTCCCTAAACTTACAAACTACTTATCAACTATCTAATACTGAAAACGGCACAAATATCCATGCCCGAGGGGGGATTCGAACCCCCGACCGTAGTGGCCGTGCAGCCCGTGACTGGAGCGCCTCAGTCACCTCGGCCACCGCGGCCGGCAAAACAGATGTGATGTATGGCGTTCCCCATGGAAGCGTTATAGGTTCCCTACTCTTCCTTGTGTTTATAAACGATTTAGGAGACAATCTGAATAGTTCCCTTAGGCTGTTCGCGGATGATGCTGTCGTTTATCGGTTTCTGAAGTCAACAGAGGATCAAAAGCAACTGCAAAGCTATTTAGACCAAATTTCTACATGGTACGAAAATTGGCAATTCACACTAAATAATGAAAAGTGTGAAGCAATACACGTGCCCACTAAAGGAAATCCACTGAATTTCCATTACGCGAAAAATCAGTCAAACCTTAAGGTCGTAAGTTCGACCAAATACCTAAGAGTTACAATTACGAACGACTTAGACTGAAGAGAACAAATAGGAAATATTGTGGGGAAGGCGAACCAAAGATTACGTTTAATTGGCAGAACGCTTCTTCATTGGCAGAACGCTTCGAAGATGCACCAGCTCCACCAAAGCGACTGCCAACATCACACTTGTGCGTCCTCTCCTGGAGTACTGTTGCCCATCTTGGGACCCTCACCAGGTGGGACTGACAGAAGATATCGGTAAGGTTCAGAGAAGGGCAGCTCGTTTTGTTTTATCACGTTACCGGGGAGAAAGCGTCACGGAAATTTTGCACGAATTGGGGTGGAAATCATTAAAACAAAGGCGTTATTCACTGCGGCGTGATCTGTTTGCGAAGTTTCAATCACCGGATTTTACTTCTGAATGTGAAAATATTTTGCTAGCACCCACCTACGTAGGGAGACATGACCAACCCAATAAAATAAAAGAAATCAGATTGAAAACGGAACGATTTATTTGTTCTTTCTTCCCACGCGCTATTAGAGAACGGAACGGTAGAAAAAGTTACGGAAGTGGTTAATGAACACTCTGCCAAGCACATAAATGTGATTTTCAGAGTATCTATGTGATTTGCAGAGATTTAGAAGATGTTGCTTTCACAAGGTCCGGCTAGTCCATGCTTTGTGTTACAGGAAATAATGTTGAAGATCAGACTTGCCTCCGAAGTTGTCTTCATGAATTATGTGGAAATTGACTTCGTAGTTTTATTAATAAAACATTAACTCTTCTTTCAGATTATACAAAACTTTATGACATTCAGAACTCACTACTACATTAGCTTGACTTGATAATTTCTGATGTATTCCGAATACAAGCTCCATTAATAATGACTATTTAAATATAAAACAAATGATAATTTCTTATAGAGATTATAAATCTTCTCTCTTCCTTGGCACTTTGCAGTCTTTTTGCTCTATATTCCCACTCCAAAACCTGCAGAAATAAATTCCATCTGGCAGTATTTGCTCACACAGTGCCAAACCCCTTATAAAATAAACTATTTGAATATCTTGAGTCGAGCTAAGAACCAGTACTGTACAGTGTTACACGACAGTATACATTATAAACAGTGCCTGAAATCAGTAGGTGTTGATTTTTACATAATACTGAGCCGGAAATGTACATTTAACCTCCGAAACGATGCTGGCCGCAGAGGTTATCAAATACCCCGTGTGATGATACTGATGGCCCTCTCATCTCAATGTTATCGTACGATACCGTCTGCGTCGGACCCGGAATCGTGTGGTCTAATACTGATATATGTTGCGTGTGAAGTTAGTTACAAACGAAATAGCCAACTTAGGAATCAGTGTAGGATAGTGTCTCGGTGATACTGTGATTAGTTAACAAGTGATAGATTTCATTTGTTAAGAGATTCGCATATGAGGTTTCCAGACCGTTCTATAAACAATAGTTTCATCATTGTACGTCATTTGAATAACTAGACAGACAAATTGTAGAAACTTTTGTAAAAAAAAAAAAAAAAAAAAACACCCATAAAAATAAATAGCATTGTATATATGTTAGGCTTATAAACAAGTTGTGTAGACCAGCGGGACGGCCGCGGTGGCCGAGGGGACTGAGGCGCTTCAGTCACGGTCTGCACTGCCACTACGGTCTGGGGTTCGAATCCCCCCTCGGGCATGGATATTTGTGCCGTCCTGTGTCAGTCTTTGTCTTAATGAAAGTACTATCAGTTAAGTTCTGGGTACGCAAGTTATGAAGTTGTAATGTGTTACTGGAATAAGAAGCAGTTTGATTGCAAATTAAAGAAGTGGATAATTTTACATACTAGTATTTATTTCTACCACGACCCCCTAGGTGAATAATTTTGCAGCGAACCGAACCCCCATATATCATAATATTCATAGAATATATGACATCAACTGCGATTGGGCAAAGCTGCAAATGTGTACCCAGCCGGGATTAACCCGGGTCTACTGCTTTCTAGGCAGTTGCGCTGACCCCTACACCACTGGGGGCACAGTGATCACCGCACCTGCAAGGACTACCTAGGCACGCCTCCTGTCAGATACAAATTCCCAGCTTTGCCCTGCCCACAGTACTCAAACTCGTAGTTATGAAACTATTTCCCGTAAGAGTAAGGGCTTCAAACTTGTCCACCCCTCCCCACTAACGATAGGATCATTGCCCGTCACCGGCATATTATATAATACATGTGGCGTCTGTTCCGAAAGAATAGACACCACTTCTGATCCTGCAGTTGTTATTATTTAATATTCATAGAATATATGACATCAACTGCGATTGGGCAAAGCTGAAAACGTGTACCCAGCCGGGATTCGAACCCGGATTCAAAGAATATATGACATCAACTGCGATTGGGCAAAGCTTAAAAATGTGTACCCAGCCGGGATTCGAACCCGTATTCATAGAATATATGACATCAACTGCGATTGGGCAAAGCTGAAAATGTGTACTCAGCCGGGATTCGAACCCGGGTCTTCTGCTTTCCAGGCAGTTGCGCTGACCCCTACACCACTGGGGACACAGTGATCACCGCACCTGTAGTCCTTGCAGGTGCGGTGATCACTGTGTCCCCAGTCGTGTAGGGGTCAGCGCAATCGCAATTGATGTCATATATTCTATGAATATTAAATAATAACAACTGCAGGATCAGAAGTGGTGTCTATTCTTTCGGAACAGACGCCACACACACACACACACATATAATAATGTTGAAAATCTGAGTATCGTCTTTGATATGTTTGGCATTGGTAGAGTGACTGAACTGTAATTACTTAATAACCTAGTAACGTTATACCCGGCAGTTTGGATGATTGCAGTCATTGCGTATTTCTGTGTAGTGTTTTTATCTATGCATATTAGCATATGGAAGATGGTTGGAGACAGTGATTAATAGACGTCAGAGTAACGAACGAAACGGGCGGCAATGTACCGGGCGTCCCCACGGCCGCCACCGTGCTGTTTGCGAGAGTCGGGTGTAACCTGTTGGCGGCTGGCGGCTGGTGGCGCGGCGCTGTTTGGATGCTAATTCTGGGCTATCTCTGCGCGATCCTGCCGCCCGTTCACCGCCAGCAGATAATCGGTGACGTATCGCCGGCGCCTTTATCTGCCCCCAATTACAGCGCCGCGTGTGTTTTTCCCGCCCGCCGCTTCCCCTTTCGGCGGCGCTGCCGGCGCGGCGTCGGTAAATCCGCCCCCGCCCTCTCCCCCAGCCCCCTACCCCCTGCCGGATACCGGGCGCTCAGATAAGGCCCGTCCGGCTAAATCTCGACTGACTCCTGCCGGTATCGACTTTTGTTCTCCTTGTTTGTCGACTTATCGATACGTATCGTGCGGCCGGAGACGGCGGGCCCACCCAGGTCCCGACCTCCATTACGAGCGGCCGCCTGGCTTACCGGGGATTCACGGCGAGGCCCGGGCTACCTGCATACGGGATCCACGTGGCCGAGGTGCCACGTGTCCAACTGCCGGGCCCCACTGGCTAGTGCCAAGTATTTCCCCTTGTGATATACACAGTTTCGTACACTACTCATTCGTCTTAAATAATTGAATCGTGCCATCGAATAACACTGTATGGCACATTTTGACATTTCGTAGAATTGCGTGGAATAATGATGTAAGCGGCAGTCTGCATCACCTACTGAAAATGATGACCGGTTTACTACCTGAGGGCAGCACTAAACAGTGAGGAGACTCAAGAAGTTTTCGCGCCTCTGCTCGAACAATGCTGTATGTCACAATAATGGCAGAGTGTAGCAAGGTGACGCTGACTGAAAGCGGTTTGAAACGTGCTAATAACACGCGGAAAAGGAAAATTAACATCGCTAATTGGCAGGATATTGAGAGGAAAAGGCTTCGTGATGGTGGAATGGAATATTAATCATGGAAAGGAAAGGTAGTTCCTGGGAAACAACCTCCAACACAGGTGAGTGGAATAATGCTGTATGGTTTCCGTAAGAAGGTGAATATCTATAGAGTAGTGTGTGAATAGATTGCAGAATACTTTTCACAATCCATTTTTGGAAGCATTTGAGTTCCTTTTTATTCCTTTAATTTTTAATTCATTTTTATTAATTGTTAGTTTCATATGGTATAGAGAGTCCTTTGTCACTTTTAATTCCTTTCATTTTGCAAAAACTGTGTCTAGGTGCTAAAACATTTCTTTTTTCTACAATTTTAACCTTTACATGTAAGTCGTTTTACAGCTTTTTTTCCGTATTTGAAATACGATTGATGGTTTTGCATCAATAAATACTAACGAACTACAGAATATAATGAGAAGTCGGAAATAGTTAAGACTAACAATTAATGTAGGGTTGAGAAGTACTTGCCACCAAGTTGATGCAACACATTTTTATGTGTGTATCCTGGACAGAGTCAAAGATCTCACCTTTCTGGGAGTTTAGAAAAATTTAAAAAAAAACCTCTTCTCTTTTTCGCTCTTTCTTATAAGATCATTTTCCCACTAAAGTGTTCTCACCATCCTTGAATCCATAATCAGTATTCCTGAACGAGAGTGCATGAATCATACGCTTCAGTGGAATGTATTGTGATATACAGGACATGAGAAAATGCTAGACTAGATGACGTTATGCTATGTACCATATTATACATGTCATTACGTCTTTTGTTACTTCATTCATCCAGGAATATGTCAAGAAGCAGATAATTAAAGTAACTAGTTACCATCTTTTACATATTGCTCTCTGGCCTGGACATATTTTAATTTTTGATGTGATGGCACATTTTTCTTTCCGGTTATAAAGAACAAATTAATGACGCATCTCGTAAAAATTCCGCCGAAAGGAGATGACAAATGAAGGAACTAGCATGACGTCAGGGATGTTCTTAGAAGGATGTGCTCGAGAGCTAAGTTAATTAGCGAAATCTGTTTCGCGGGAGAGATAACCGCATACTAAATTGGGTCGTCTAAAACTAGAAACTGTCACTTTAATAGAAACTAAAAGGCTATTAAACTTCGGCTAAAAGTATACCGACCTGTGTCACGTCTTCATCATTCACAGAAATATAACAGTTCTGTGGACTGTGCTGAGTTGAGAAGGGCAGTTATGTTTTGAGTGTTCGATAATTACTTACGTACAAAATTTGCATTGTTTCAGTGAAACATATAGAAATGAAGCTTACCGTTTGAATGTGTAATCACGCAGTCATCGTTGTTATGAGTGTATATAAGCCAGAAACATAGATATCGGATTGTGAACCCCGCACACTATTCGGAAATATCTTGATATTTCATAACGTGTTGGATTTCACTGCCGGCTTAATCAATAATAAAAATTTCTGGGCTCAGATGCCGTGGTCCATCTGTAAAACGTCTTTCACCTGAAGCTTCGTTGCATATTTCGGACAACTTTTTCCGTATTAGCAGGTTCCTCATACACATTTCCAACTGGAATCCCACTTTTTCACAACATCAGCCCGCTTCATAATTGGTTTAATAGTTCCACGCCTCTTTAGGGCTTGATGCTAAACAGCACAATCCACCCTACTCCACGGAGTAAATCTTGCTTTTATTTTTTGTTTGTGATAGAATCGTCCAGTATTCCGTGACCTCTAATTGTTTACAAATTCAAAAAGAATTCGTGTACCAACATATTAAGTGGGCTTCTTGCTATCAATGTTCTCAAATATTGTTCAGTATTATACTGTGTTTATTCCCAGAATATCCTTGCCTGACCCGCTGAAGTGTCACAATGTCGATGCTGCTGATGACTTCCTGAATGGCTGTTTTCAGCTCAGCAATAGTTTTAGGGTTATTGCTGTACACCACGTCTTTAACTCCACAAAAATGTGTCTAAAGGCGTACGATAAGGTGGCCAATCGTGGCCCATACCAGTGGCCTTTGTGTACCCAGCCATATTGCTGTCCCGAAATTGATCCTCCACGGCAGCACTCTCCTGCTTCTGTGGCATCGAAGTCCGTTTCGCATGAAACACATCTGGTCGAAACCACGGTCACTTTGTAACTCTTGGAAACATCTTCCAACACCTTCACGTACCATTTGGTAGTCACCGTGACATCAACGTTATTGCACCCAGTATGTTTCTCCGTCCCCTACAATACACCATTAGCCGCGACATGTTTTGAATGTTCTTACGCAAACAGTTCAGAAGTTATGTCGATTTATTACAGTTCAATAAGTGTCCGCATGTGTATTATTAATATTATATATTAAATGAAACTTAGAGATAAAATAAAGAGCTGACAGCTATCAAAATGTATATTAAAACCTACTTTGATTCGTAGTTTATATTTCCAAAGTCATCAACATTCGCAGCCTTTTCAATGAGCTGTTTTTCTGTGAATGTCGGGGTTCTAATACGTATTTTTGAAATGGAGCCGGCCGCGGTGGCCGAGGGGACTGAGGCGCTCCAGTCACGGTCTGCACGGCCACTACGGTCGGGGGTTGGAATGCCCCCTCGGGCATGGATATTTGTGCCGTCCTTAGTATTAGCTAGTTCATAAGTAGTTTGTAAGTTTAGGGACTGATGACCCCGTAGTTAAGTCCCATAGACTCTACAAACATTTGAACATTTTGAAATGGAGTAAGTTGCTTACTGCTGCGTAGTGCCATGCACATGGTCCACGATGAAAAGTGGCTTTATGGAATTTGTTGTTGACTGCTTCTTTACCAATGTAGCGAATTACAAATCTAGTAGTGGAATGTATTCTTCAGATTCGTATATGGAACGAGTTGAAACAGATTTCAAGACGCGAGTGAGTTATACTTTCAGTAGATTCAATATTCACTATACGCTGAAATCGCAACAATTTGCTTTATATGCTTTCATGTCATTCCTAGCTTATGCACAAAAATTATTTTGTATTTAAGTTATAAATTTCATCACAATAATTTGTTAACTCAGTACGAGCGCATATCATAATATCCGTCTGTTTGCCGAAGAAGATTATTGCCATAGCTTGGGGTATATTCTTTTCCTTCTGTTTAAAATTTATATAACTTTCCGAGCTACGGATTTCTCCACATCTTACTACTAAATAGTTTAGTAGCTGACTTGCAACTATTGCCTAACTATACGTAGCATCACTGACTGCAATAGTGAAAGATTCATGCGAGTGTCTCGCATGAATAAGCAAGCGCAAAACGTTTTGAAATGTATCGAGCAATGGATGACCCAATGAGAAAGGAATCACATATTTCCTTCCACTTCTGCCACCTGTTTTTTTTTCTTTATTTTTTTCGTCAAAGTACATAAATTAATTCTTAAATTATTCGTTTGTATTATCCTTTTGGTTATTACGTATTAAAAACATTATCTATTACATTATTTCTGTAATTGCAAATGCAAAACAGTAGAGACAGTTGCACGATTTGTAACACAAAGCAAACCAGAAATGGCCTACTTTAATTATCTAGCTGATAGAGCAACCACAAACGTAAGTCTAATAATACTAATACCCGAAGCTTTCGTAGTTTTCCATATCCACTGGCACAACGAACACCGTATATATATATATATATATATATATATATAATTGCCAAAAACGGGCAATAATCCTTCCTTCAGTGCGGAGGCATTCCTAGGCACTTATTCCTACGGGACTTCTTGATAGGTCGCAGGTATGTTGTGCGGGAACTCCTCCAGAACATCAGGCTAAAATGATTTGTTCCAATGCGACTCGGTTTCCACGAAAATCGAGTTCTTAAGTCCAGCGCGTAACAGCTATACATGTAATGTATCACCAGCGGAAAGTGAGTCAGCGTCATGTAATTAGCAAAGCGCTCGACTGTCACACAGATGACCGGAATTCAAATCCAGCAAGGAATTTTATTTATTTATTTATTTTTATCCGTGTCCGACAATTATCCACAATCAATCGTCGGATAAGTGTAAAATGAATAAATAAATAAAATTCTGTGCAGGATTTGAACTCCGACCCTCTGTGTGACAGTCAAGCGCTTCACTAATTACTCCATGCTGACTCACCTACCGACGGTGACTTAGTACAGGTGTAGCAGTTGCGCGCTGGTCTTTGATCACGATTTTCAAGGAAACAAAGGCGCATTGGAACAAATCCTTCTGGATTGATTGTCTGGAGGAGTTCCCCCACAACAAAATTCGTTTGTACCATTCTTTCTGTTCCCATTGTTAATATACAATAACTTTGATTGCCAGTGGGCAGTGCTAAAGTTTAGAATTTATATCTGACGGGAGGCGTACATCAGTAATTTCGTGCAGATGTGGTGACTACTCTGTCTCCAGTGGTATAGAGGTCAGTGCAACTGGCTAGAAAGCAAGAGACAATGGTTCGAGTCCCGGCTGGGTCCACATGTTCAACTTTGCCCATTCGCAGTTAATGTCATACATTCCGTGAATATAAGAACTGTGGTGTCGCACAAGTACAAAGTGCGCGCCACCTACTTTCGCCGCGCGCTGCCATGCACGCACGGCGCGGCGTTCTTACGACGACAGCCACGAGCGCCCTCTGCTGCAACTCCGCTCGTGGCCACCACTGAACGACATCGTTCACTTGGGACTGAGATAGGAACCAGTTAACACTTCGAAATCAGAAAGGCACCAGTGAAGACTTGGCTATCTGTTAGGCACTAAGCAGGCCGCTAGCTCAACTATGTATCAGCATTCTGCAGTACTGATCTCTGTAAAAGTTAAGTATTGTATAAATTCTGTTCAATATATATCCCGTTCTAATTTACTCTAGTGTTTCAAGTTTTTGGCTGCTCCCCTCCGTACCTGCACCAGCGTGCTATCTTTATTCCTGTGTCGGTCTCATTCTACTCGTCCACCGACACCTACGACTGAAACGAGACACAAAAGCGGCGACGAGGCTGGGACACAAAAGTGGCGACGAGGATGAGATAGAAAAAGAACCATTTTATTTCTCGCCAGCTTTATACGGTATTTAAACTACACTTTTATTTATTTATTTTTTATTTTTATACCTTTCTGTTAACGTACATTTATAAATGTGGACCAACGTTAAGGTCAATATTTTTCCGGTATATTTCAGATGTGAGGTGACTTTTAAGCTTAAATAAGCTGACTTAATTTGGAAGTTCGATACAAAATTAGCGAAATACGGATTACGTACTTGGCATACAAAGCCATTTCCAGTGTTCTGAAATCACCCCTCGACGTCGGTCACAATTTTTTTTTCGCCTGTCGCTGTTCTGGAAAAGACCCGACGCGTGAGCGCGGGTGCATTAGCCGGCTTACCGGCGGTGAGCCATTTCCGCCACTCTGCGGACAACAAACAAAAGAAGGAGTTGGCGTGCAGCGGCGCCGGCGGCCGATACGACCGTGGCTGTTATTTTTCCCGGGGACACTTGTCGCTCTCGAGAGCCGCTATCGGGAGGCCATCGATATCGATACATCGTTAGCGTGAGCGGCCCGGGCGCGTGTTTTGCCGTCGCTCTTGAGCCGTCCACACGAGGCCAGCCCGCTGTAATCAATATCCCGGCGTACAGGCCGAAACACCGCCACCACGACACGCACACGGCTCACATGTTGCGAATCGATAGCTCGCACCGGACACGACCGCGACTCCTCTCGATGGGCGCAGTAATCGCTCCGATTAGCCAGCGGCCGGAATCGGGGCGGCGAATTACGGTGCGGGGGAGGGGGGAGGGAGGGAGGGAAGTCGCTGCGCGAAGTTTGTTTTGGGGGATGGGAGGTGAATGCCGGCAGTAAAGATAACTAGGTGAAGTTTTCACTGTGTATCATAAGAGGCTATATCATCAGCCGAGACACCTGCAAAAAATGTTCAAATGTTTGTAAATATATCGGACTAAACTGCGTGGTCATCAGTCCGTAGCTTACAAACTACTTAAACGTAGGTAAACTAACCTAAGGACAAACACACACACCCATGCCCCAGGGAGGACTCGAACCTCCACGGCGAGCAACCGCGCGCTCCGCAGCGAGACGCTTTAGACCGCTCGGCTACTCCACCGCGGCGAGACACCTGCCCTGGGAGCAGTTCACCGAGAACGTACATTATTGCTCTTACAAAATCCAGTGGTCTTTCGCTTCTTTTTAAGATGAAGTATGGAATATTTCACCTCTTAACAAACAGGGAGGTTAATGGTTAGCTACATATGGACTGGTCAGGCATCTAACCCCTATACCTCCCTCTCTCCCTCCCTCCAGAGGGCAAAGGTTTCTTTCGTGGATACGTGCGTGGCGAGCACGGGGCCCCGAGCTAATGCAGTTTTCCTTCCTTCTTTACTTCCCCAGCTCCATTTCCTCCCCCCCCCCCCCCCCCCCAATCTCCTTTCATATCCTCACTCCTTCCCCTCCCCACTCGGAGACCGATAACCTTAGCAGTTTAGTCCCCCTATCGCAACTAAACAACCCACCCCAATTCCAACCCAACCCAATTAGGCATCCAGTTTCATCATTGTCACAAAGTGTTTAAAAGTCACTCTCCATAGAGCTCACATTCGAAAACCACTGCAAGAACACGAAAATTAAAATCTCCACTCTAAACAACCTAATTCGCAAACTAGCGGGAAACAGTGGGCTCACATCCAAAAAATATCCACTCTTTTGCAATGGCAAGGTGCCTTTCTAGCGAACGGTTGTCTCTAGCGTGCGAGAGTAGCCGAGCGGTCTGGAGTGCCACGTTGCGGATCGCACGGCTTCCCACGTCGGAGGTTCGAATCCTTCTCGGGCATGGATGTTTGTGTTGTCTTTAGTACAAGTTAGTTCATAAGTAGTTTGTAAGTTAAGTCCCATAAACTTAACAAACATCTGATTTAATTTCAATAATTATCTTACAATGGAACAGGAGGATATAAATCAGTTATAACAAATAGTAGCGGGAAGTAAAAAATGCATTCATATTGAAAATAGTAAAAGGAAACAGATGACAAGCATTTAAAAGAGCTACGGCTATTCTACCGGAGATCACGAAAATACATATTCTACGTAAAGCCTAATATGTTGCAGCGTGAATGGCTTTGATATTTGCTCCGAGTGAATCCTCCATCATACGAGGTGCGTCCAGCTTCATTCAGACGAACACGGTTTGTGGGTCTTGCAGCTCTCCACATTCGCAGGGCTCGTCTGTGCCGGTGTGGCCCAATTTCTTCAGGTTTACTCTGCACCGTGGTACTCCCGTTCGTAGTTTATTCTGAACATTCCAGATCGTACATGGATGTTCGAAACAAGCTGTAGGTTCTTCTCTGGGGATCTTCTCCGGTCTTTCTGGTCCCAAGTATCGTCACAGTTCCTCTCGTTGTGCTGGGGACGTCACAAGGGTTGATTTGGTAGTTTGTAAGAAACTCTTAATGTAAGCCTAGACGTTTGGAGGTTATGACCAAACAGTGGAAGCTTGGGATCTTTTCCTGTTTAAGCTTCTCTGTTTCTGAAACTGTTCTCCTTTTGATATAAGGAGTGGCTATGCCTATGAGTTGGTTCAGCTGATTTGTGGGAGTTGGGCAGAGACATCCTGTTATGATGCGTCCTGTCTTATTCACAGCTATATTTACTTGATCTGCGCGGGCGGATTTTTGCCAGACAGGTGCCGAATACTCCGCAGCAGAGAAACATAGCGCTAAAGCTGACATACGGAGATCTGCGGGTTGTGCTCCCCATCTAATATTTGTGAGTTTGCGGATGATGTTCCTGGCACTCACATTCAGTTTTGTGTCCATGCGGTCTTACTTGTACGTAAGAACACGGTCGATTTTAACCCCAATATATTTTGGTGTGTCGCAATGAGAGAGACACTATCCCTTCCTGGCCTCCCTGTTGCGCAGATGAAAAGCGCAGACCTGGGTTTTTGCTGGATTTGGCTTGAGGTAGTTATTTTCATAATAGACTGCTAGGAGCTCAAACAGTAATGCTAATTTTCTCCCCACCTCTTCAAACGTTGTGTCCTGACCAGCAACTACTATATCAGCTGCATAGATGAAGAAAAGAGTGTATGTGCTGATCGGCTGGTCATTGGTATAGATGTTATACAAAAATGGGGCAAGGAAACTACCTTGTGGTAGTCCGTTTTTCTGGGTTCGCCGTTTGCAGTCTGCAGTGTTACAAATTAGCGTCTGTTCTGTAGCATTCACTGAATGCATTGCGGCAGTCGGAAATCTTTCATGGTGTTATATATTTTTGATATTTTATTGTTGTGGCTAATGGTGTCATAAGGCTCTGTATGTTCGATATACGCTGCACCTGTCATTTCGTTCCGCTCATATCGGTCTAATATGTGTTGTGTGAGTTTGACGATTTCGCCACAGCATGACTTCCCACGGTGGAAACCTGCTTGATCTTTAATTACGGTCTCCTTTATATGTTAATATTTGAAGAGCAATCTGGTTTCCACCTTGGGAGGTGATCCTGTGGGCAAATCTTGAACGGCACACAGCACATAGAAGACGGATAGGAGCGAAAAGAAATCACGGGTGCAGCGTTTATAGACCTTACATCGGCTTACGACACAACTTACCTCAATAAGGTAATACAAAGAGTAATTAGTTTTCATACTATAACGTGGTAAACAGGGAATGTTTAATTCTAACTTATTTTCACTGCTGCCTGCGATCATAAACCCGCTGCCTATATAATATAGCGGGTCATGTCTTCCACAACGGTCTCTTAGCTGCCACACCGGTCGTCTAGACTTATGTGCTGTAGAGGACTATTGCGCCGTTACCCACGTCCCACCCCGTCGAGGTGAAACTGTTGTGAGAAGTCTGCAGCTACTATATTATTTTATTAAATGTATTACAATAATGAAGAAATATATATAGGGTTAGATTTTTAAAGGAATATTTAAATGCAGTAGAATTGTTAATGATATAAATTTCGTAACAAACAAACTGTACCTAATAATGTTAGGAATTGTAATTAATCATTTAGCTACACTAACATAAGGCTCTCTTCAATATAATAATAAACAGTCAGATACATCATAACGTGTAGGCTTTCACGGCCGGCGTCTTCAGTAGTTAAAACTTCCGGGCTGAGAGGCCGTGGTCGAACAGTAGAAATTTCTTCCCCTAACGTTTCGTCGCCGGCTGCGGGCAACATCTTCTGAGGTGAGTTGACGACTGGCTGCTGGGCCGTGGAGATCCTGCATATATAGAGGGCATAGAGGGCGCCACCACTCGTCACGTGATGTCAACAGTAAAACTATCTCTGGCTGGCGTCATTACTCTCGATCGAAGGTAATCGATTGTCGATTGTACGAAAGACGTGACAATCGATTACCTTCGATCGAGAGTAATGACGTCAGCCAGAGATAGTTTTACTGTTGACATCACGTGACGAGTGGTGGCGCCCTCTATGCCCTCTATATATGCAGGATCTCCACGGCCCAGCAGCCAGTCGTCGACTCACCTCAGATGTTGCCCGCAGCCGGCGACGAAACGTTAGGGGAAGAAATTTCTACTGTTCGACCACGGCCTCTCAGCCCGGACGTTTTAACTACTCAGTCAGATACATCGCTTGCTGTAATCATAAAAAAGTTACAATTCTTATTCGGGATCTCATATTCCCTGTATAAGACATATAAAAGGGTATACAGTAAGTTTCATTTTTCAATTTCTTACAGATGAAGTCAAATAAAAATGCAGTTGAAATACAAAATAGTTAATATAATAATATAAATTAAACAGTTAGTTTGAAAGAGTTCAATTTTAACTGTTATAAAATTATTCACTTATTCCTTCTAAACAAACTACTAGTAATAGTTAAATGTCTTTATTCCTAAGCACATAAAATAGGAGATAGTAGAAAATAATGTGTAACAATAGCAAATGTTTACAATTAATTTCAGTAATTTAAATATAAATTAATTTCAGATACAACATTCACATATTTTTAATATGAATAGTAATTCACTATTATTAAGGCGTTAGAAATACAGAAAGACATTTGACATAACACTTTTGATCTGAAAAGTATAGCATTAACAGTGTTGATGATATCAGAACTGACGTTGTTGTTAGGATATGGAGTATGAGTACAAATACTGACTCTTTATCGATCCATTACATAAATAGGAAGTAAAATTATGAATGAATATAATTTCTGAACCAAAACCAACAACAAAAATGATGATGTTAAGACAAGTAATTTTAATACAAAGACCGACTATTTAACGATCGAGCTATCGTAAACATTACATAATTAATTACAATGTCTTGCCTAGTAATTATCACAAATATGATCCAGACATAGTAATAACCTGGACTTGATGAGTTGCATGTGTGTGCTGTAATGTATGATATTCTACATACTACGTAACTTACTTTGGAAATGCGACTATCATATAATTTTTATTTTCGGTGTCCACCACAGATGTACGTTTGAAGTATAAAACGGTTTACAGGAAGGCGGTTGCCGGCCCCGTTAGCCGCGGTAGCCAGCGAGCGCCCACGCACGCACGGTTAACCACCGACCGGGCCTGCAGCGCGCGGTTGCCTACCTCGCGGGCGCGCGCCTTCTTTCCGTTTCCCCTTCGCGCACCGTTTCGTTTATTGGATTGCTCCACTGCCGCCTTCGGCAAATTTACCTCGCGTCTGCTTCCCACTAGGCCGGGCGACCCTTCTCCACACTGCACTCCCCTCTCCCCCACTCCTCGAGCTTCCCGTTCAGCGCTTCTCGATAACGAACCACTATAAAACGTAGCCGCCGAACCGGCGCCGCGGAGGTGCCTCGGCCTCGGGCCGCTCAATATGCACGCGGCTCTTCAATCCGCGGGAGTGGCACAAATGCGCAACAGCGGCTCTAACAGGCGGACCGCCTGCCCGCTCTCGTCGGTATGCCGCCGCCCACGACGGAAGCCAACTACTGTGCGCGCTCCACTAACAATTTAGCTGCTCTTACGCTACGTACGACTCGACGACTCTTGATTGATAAATTTCACAGAGGTCCTCTGTCTACATACCTCGTTGCTGTGGCCTTTAGCCCGGAGACTGGTTTGTTGCAGTTCTCCAATGTACTCCATCGTTTGCAAGCCTGTCTTATCTCCTCATGACAACGGCAACCTTCATCTATGTGAACCTGCTTACTGTATTCGTCTCTTGTTCTCCCTCTGCGCTTTCTGTCCCCAATGTGTCCCACGAATAGTAAATTGACGAGTCCTTGATTTAGTCCTACCACTAGACTAATTCTTTCAATCAAGTTTGCCAAAAACTTCTTTTCTTCCCAATTCCTGTTAAGTCCGTCTTCATTGGTTCCGCAGTCTAGCTTTATAATCTTCACAATACTCTTTCAGCAAAAAATTAATAAAAAAGCCTAGCATTTCTCTGTCTGATGTCGTAACCCCACTATATCACTCCACAGAAATACCGTACTTTCTACTGTGATCATCAAAAACCCCTATGCTACCTTTATTCTCTCGTTACCTAATCTAAATTCTGTGACATCGTCACATTTTCTTGGGTTAAATTACATTATGTATATAAACAACAGTCTAGAGTGCGAAGTTTTTTTTTAAATTTTTTTCGACTAGTTTAAAATAAATTTTCAAATGATTGTATAGCTTATGGGACTTAACTACGGGGTCATCAGTCCCTAAACTTACAAACTACTTATCAACTAGCTTATCCTAAGGACGGCACAAATATCCATGCCCGAGGGGCGATTCGAACCCCCGACCGTAGTGGGCGTGCAGACCGTGACTGGAGCGCCTCAGTCTCGTCGGCCGCAGCGGCCGGCGACGACTAGTTTCGGTTTTATTTAAACCACCTTCAGGAAATTAAGCTCCATTGATGTTGTATAGCTGGCAGGAGACTTCGAGCCTTCTAGTGCGTCACTGCCCCACAATATTGATAATGCTACTGCCCCCAGTAGCGTTTAAGATCTACCTAATTTATGTTAAATTCAATGCTGGGCATCGTCAGTATTAGACTATGTAAATAGGATGCTTTTTTTATTGTATTAAGAAAATTCGTTCCTCATTTTTCTTGCGTTCGACCTGATTAAACAAGTTCAGTATAATTTTGTCTTGCCAATAATTTGTAGTTTTCGAGCACCTTCCCCTTTTATTTAATACTGTTTTCCACCAGTGTTGAGAACAAGCTCAGTTGGAATTATTTTATGTTTAAGTTCCATTGCGCCAAAAATGTTTCTCTTAGCCACCTTTAGGAAATAACTTTAATTGTAGTGGCTTGTTTATTAATGTCTATGTGTAATTACGTGTGAGCTGCAATGTATATTGGCCACTGTATCGTTAAATTCCTATTATTAGAGTAATTTGAACAAAGTCAGTTCTCATTTTGGGCCAGGTAACAAGGTTTTCCAGCAGGGAGTAGCCGGTGGCTCACACGGACCTTTTGCTACTTTTACTGCAAACATTAAGCTATTTTTATAACAGTAAACTCTTATATGGGCACCTCCTACCAGAATTAAACTTTTATTTCGTACAGTGGCCTACGTTTACGGTCTAAAATTTCGTGAAACAATTTTTCTCCACCGTATGTGGAGAGAATGTGTGGTGCGTGGCGCAGGTTACCTTTCAATATTTCACTGAACTCTTAGTTTGCATATATATGAAACTTACTGATGGCGGGGTAGGATAAAGTGAAAGAGAGACCGACATAAAGTTGGGGATGATATGATGAATATGAGGAGGATACGGGCCGAGTGAAAGGGGAGAGGAAATAAGCATGGAATGTTGAAATATTTGTAAACATATTGGAGTAAAATGCGATGGTCATCAGTCCCTAGAATTATAAACTACTTAAACTAAGTTAAACTAACCTAAGGGCAACACAGAGACAACCATGCTCCAGGGAGGACTCGAACCTCCGACGGCGAGTACCCTCGAGCCGCAGCTAGGTGCCTTAGAACGAGAACGCTCGCCCACTCCACCGCGGAATAAGCCGAAAGACGGAACACGATAGAGAGAGTGAGAGAGAGAGAGAGAGAGAGAGAGAGAGAGAGAGAGAGAGAGAGAGAGAGAGAGAGAAGGTGATGGAAATGATGGACAACTGGGAGCTGTAGATGAAGAGAGAGGAATAGATATGCGCAGAGGGAAGGAAGAGTTTAGGATATTGGAATACTGTAATAAATATGAAGGTTGGTGGAATATTCATAGCAACGATTTATTTCTTGCAGTTACCAGTCCGGTTGAGAAATGTGACGTATGCAGTCGAGAGGACGAGATGTTAACTATAAGTGTGGGCGATGAATAACACTGAAATATGGTAACACACTAATATAGTAGGGTATTATACATGGAAATATGGCCTTCCCGGTGTAACAGAATGACAACACCTTACGTATACAGTTGAAATGACGACCCTATGTATATGGACCCAGAAAGTAGTCCCCAGCTACAGTCGCAACACGCTGCCAACGATACAGCAGGTGCTGAATGCCACCTGGCTCAGCATTTTCCGTACCATGTCTGAATCGTGTCACTTATTCACGCACAGCATTGGGAACGACCTTTCGGGTTGCAAACTACCTACCTCGTAAAGGTTCCTTAATCTGCAGAATGAGATGGTCTGTTTATCATGTCATCTGTATGTGTACTATGTTTTCATACTATTGCACCGTGAAGGCCATCTTGCCCTGTGTACTACAGTAATAAATTAGTGTGTTACGATATTTCAGTGCTATTGATTGTCCACACATGTTCACACATTGTCCTTTCGTCTGTATTTAACACATTTCCAATGTGAAATATTTGTCATGACTTTTGCCCAACCCTCGTATATAATGTACGAAATGCTATAGTGAATTTCATGTAGAGAGGCGAGGAAAGGATGGATATGTTCAAATGTTCAAATGTTTGTTAAGCTTATGGGGCTTAACTACGGGGTCATCTGTCCCTAAACTTGCAAACTACTTACGAACTACCTTATACTAAGGACGGCACAAATATCCATGCCTGAGGGGGTATTCGAACCC
This sequence comes from Locusta migratoria, assembly GCA_026315105.1. Lineage (NCBI taxonomy): Eukaryota > Metazoa > Arthropoda > Insecta > Orthoptera > Acrididae > Locusta > Locusta migratoria. Next base: position 470,321,869 of record CM048747.1, read on the forward strand.
CCGACCGTAGTGGCCGTGCAGACCGTGACTGGGGCGCCTCAGTCCCCGCGGCCACCGGGAGGTATAGAAGTGGAAGGAGAAGATTATGGTAGGTAGACGGGGATGAGAATAGGACCACATAGAGTAGGAGGAAGAAGGACAGAGAGAAAAAGAGAGAGAGGATGAGTGGCGGGATATGGTGGGGAAGAAGAGATGGCCTAACCGAAGATTACAAAGACGCAACACCGATGCATCGCGGGCCTCTTCAACTTGAAAAATATAACAAAGTATAACTTTACTTTAATATGGATTGCATTTTCATTAGGTTTTCGCAGCCTCAATGAATAGTAAATCTGCACATCTGCAGTGTTGTAGTACCTTACTGGACTCACCAGTGAGGCCAAGAAATGAAAGCACGCTCTGCTTGTGAAGAGTTCGTCGTAACAACAGCCGACCAGTGACGAGGGCAGTACGAAATGTGAAACACAGTTTGGGAGCGGCCTCAGCCTCGTGTGTTGGGAGTACAGACCTGTACGACCCTCGAAGGCGTGAAATAGAACGCCAGCTGGCAGCGCGCCCGGGGAACTTGTCTGCTTTAACAGTGGCCCGAGCGCCACACAACAGCCAGCGCATCCAGACAACAGCGCGACACAATTGACTATTCATCTCCCCTCAGCGTCCGCTGCACCACTGGCCAGGGGGCCAGGGTTTATTGCCATAGTTGCTGTTCTGGCACGGTTTTAACTTGCCTGTGGCGAGCGATGGAGGTCGTGAGGCACAGCCCCTGACACAGCTCAGTGCGTTTTAAAACAGTTTATACCAGTGCGATGCAGCCACAAATTTCTTTGGGTAGAACAGATGGTGACAACGGTACACTGTAAACCCGCGTATTCCAACTTGGTGGCAGTTAGCACAACAGGGGTGAAATTAAGTGGTTCATTGCACAACATATTCCATAAATAACGAGCTTCTCTTGAACTACAGACTACTAACAGAGGTCGGCCAACACCCGAAATCCTTTTTTTCTAAATTTTGATATGAAATTGGTGCCTGCATTTCTCAATCTCCAGATGTGTTTGATAACTCTAGTCTCTTGTGTTGTTTCATATCAAAGTCAACTAGATGAAAATAAAGTTTACATATATCTGATTGGGTCTTTGTTTTGCATTGTGTTTTCTCTCCGTAACATGTTACTAAAGTAAATTTCATTGTATAGAATGACAGTGATAGTGATGAACTTTATTGTCTTAGTGATGATTGTCATATAAAAATGAAAACACGGTAGCAGTTGTAATCGATAAAGTATCTAAGAAGATTACGATGATAAAATGTTCCGAAAATTAAAAATTAGAATACTCTTTAAAGTTTTCAAATTCGCCCAAGATTTATCGTTGAAACAGTGCATAAATACGACATACAAGAAGAGATTTTATGTGCAGATTAATAGCTTAAGCGATATTGAGGTATCACGCGTTGCTCCATGCTGAAACACCAATATCCGTACCTGGTGTAGACTCGTATGGTGATAAAGCTGGCGCCTCTTCCTGATAGAAAAAAAATTACAAATTATTATCACCCCAACATGTCTGCGGGACAATTTATATAACTGATGTCTTAAATTTTCTCCTTTGGATACTGACTTTATGCTTTGTCAAGTAGCATTGGTGGCAAGATATGTCTTCCTGGTTAGTTCCGAAGGTTATCACGCTTGTAGTCTGTATGTGTGTGTAAACCGAAGAGCTTCTTCTATCTTTATTTTCCTGTAGATGTGCAACTGTTGTCAGGAAAGAGGTATGACGTTATGTATATCCCCATATATACTATATTATGATATAAAATAACAAATAAACAATTGGTTAATATTTATCTCCTTGATTCCAAGTCACAAAAGGAGTATGTCACGTATGTAGCATCTCACCTACATTTTAGAAAATGCAGAGAGAAGTAACTTTACAGAATCGTAAGAAAAATATCAAACCATGGAAATACTAACAAAAGACAGAACATTATAATCATTACAATTTCCTGATAAACAATTGATCATAGCCCAAAATTATGAGGCAACTGATTCAAGATTTTAAAAAACCAGGATGAAATGTAATCATGAATAATAGTACATGGTAATTGGTGGAAAAAAAGGTGGCCTTAGCTTTACAAGAAGGAACTGGAACAGTAACAGCTGCGAGGAATATACATATTTAGATATGAAAATTACATATGATGGGAAACAAGGCAAAGAAATGAGATCTAGAATAAATTCAGAAAATAAGTACATTTATCTGTTGATTGAAATTCTCTGGGACAAATACATAACAATAAACAATTATGGATACTTAAAACAATAATTAGGAGTATCATAACTTATATTTCAGAAATATGGACAACAAAATGGTAATTGAAATGAAAATGATTAGCATAGTAAATGGATTTCTGGAGATGTTCAGCAAGAATATCAAGAAGAGAAAGAATTAGAAATTATATGTAAAAACTCAATTATTGATTTCACAGAACACAAAAAACTAAAATGATATGCACATGACAGAATAATGGAACAAGAAAGTTTCGAATCCTCCCTCGGGCATGGATGTGTGAGTTGTCCTTAGGTTAGTTCATATTATTGTAAGTAGTTAGTAAGAAGGGGCTAATAACCAAGCAGTTACGTCCCCTAGAATTACAAACAACAAGAACAGAACAAGAAAGGATTAGAAAATGTGTAATCAAATAGATATCATATGGAAGAAGTATAAAAAGGAAGACCATCGAATAAATGAACACATGGAGTTCAAGCATCAATGAGGAAAAATAAGATTCCGGAAGGTTTATCGAAAAATAGAGAAGAATGGAAAACAATGTTTAACAATTTAATGTAGTTTAATATAGGTGCTGGAAAACGTATTAGCATTGTAAAACACACAAAATAATAATAATAATAATAATAATAATAATAATAATAATGACATATGTAACTTTCTAGTGCTGTGTGCTATGTGAATAGTATTTTAATTTTTCGTAGATGTAAATCTGATGATGTAAATGTCCGAATCGCGTCATTAAAGTCATACTGTCATATGTCTAACATGTACAATGGTTTGTTTCATATCCATCATATCTGCACCAGTACAAATAAAGGTGAATACTTCATTGTGTTACATTGATCCACTTCTGGTCGAAGTGTTCGTCTATTTCTGCAACATTTGTGCGTGGACGAGTTGCACGTGTCACTTATCGTCCCATTATAAACACTTGCTCGATTTGTCTAGGAAGTTGCTGCAAGTCTAGCAAAGCACCTTGAGTTTCACGCGCAGGGCGTGAGAGAACGTTATTCTATTATAACGACACATCACCTTCCTGTTGCAAGAATGGCAAAACAACTGACCTTATAACGTTGTACAGGTACCGAGCCCTAGTCAGAGTTCCCTCCAAAAGCACCAAATGTGGAAAACTGTTCTTACTGCATATCAGACAATGCGGGTAGCACTCGCCAGGACAATGTCGTACGCGAAAACGACCGTCAGTTGTGTTCCAGCAGAAACTATTTTCATTGCTGTATTTTGTTTTCATTGCTGTTTTGTACTGTGTCCTACCAAATAGATCACTTTTTAATTTTCCCTTCGGTTTCCTGCACTACTTGCTCAAATTAGACTGTGAATGGCATTGCGGGTAGTTAAATGCCTTCATATTCTCTTGCCAAACACTACATTACTCTCACACAATTCAACTCTTGCAACTGCTGTCTGGTTTGCATGCAAGTTGTATTTAGCTGTTCGTTCCCTGTATTTTACCCCTATTTCCTTAAGAGTGTTTTACAGTCAACATTACAAATTCTTTCTCCATATGTATGGACTCTATAAACGTACGTTTAGGTTTCCTAAATCTGTCTTCTGAAGTTAGTCGTAGGGTCAGCGATGGAGCACGTACATCTACCGTTCTCTAAATCCCAACTGATGGATGCACTACGTTTATTGCTTGCTAAAGCAATGGCGTTAACCCTTTCATTCTCACATTAGGATCTTGCTGCCGCCTACTTACATTTCGCGTGGTGATCACAAAGATAAGATAAGAGAAATTATGGCTCGTTCGGAGGTATGTTCAAATGTTCAAATGTTTGTTAAGCTTATGGGACTTAACTACGAGGTTATCAGTCCCTAAACTTACAAACTACTTATGAACTACTTACGAACTAGGACAGCACAAATATCCATGCCCGAGGGGGGATTCGAACCCCCGACCGTAGTGGCCGTGCTGACCGTGACTGGAGCGCCTCAGTCACCTCGGCCACCGCGGCCGGCTCGGAGGTATGTATGCATTCTTTTTTCCACATTCTATTTGGGAGTGTAATAGGAAAGGAAATGCGCAGTAGTTGTACAGTGTACTCTCCGCCACGCACCTTACGGTGAATTGCGGATTATGTATGTAGATGTAGGAATTCATCTTCGGAAGAATTAAAATTCAATGTTTTCTGTATTAATAAAGTGAAGTAAACATTAAATATGTCTTAAAAAGTTTGATTTTTTTTTTCGTTGTGTAGGATACTATATGCGCAAAACAGACGTGGTGTTTTATTACTTGGGACATCATTTTATTGATAGATAACACTGCCAGATCATTAATGCTAACATAATCTTCGCCACATCACCAATTCACTCGTGAAATAAAATAACATGAACCACACTCTCGCTCACACTCACAGCCACATAACAAAACCTCCAAGACGGATAAATTAATGCCTCAGAAGTGGCTAAACGCCGTACGAAGCGGCAAAAAGTTGCACTAGAAGCATGTTGTTCATCAACAACCATGCGACTTCAAAACATTGATACACAAAATACGGTATAATAATCAGCTTTTAATACGTGGTTGTCCAGGAACAACACTGTTATCTATACACAATTACAGTTCGTGAAGACTTCCTTCTGGCAGGCTACTGGTTTCTGTCGCCTGACCTGTGGCAGAGATCAGCCTTTCCAAGACTGCCTTCAAAAAAGTAAGTGGAGGGGAGATTTGTGTGACGCAGGGGTACGCTAGTCCCGGCATAACGAGACAAATCCCGGCAAATAGGGTCCCGTCTCCCAGTGGAGGCATTCTTGCTTTGGGGAGTCTCACCCCTGACTAGCGGCGACTTCTGTCGTTCCTCTGAGAAACGAAAGGACGAAAAGTAAAGCACTTTCTCATGCGAGAGTCACACGGCACTGGATTATGAACTTTTCAGTTCTGAAATTCATTTCAAAGTTATATCAGAGACATGGATATTGAGAAAGGAACATCGGGATAACTCTTTAAACATCTCAATCGAGAAAACCTGCACCTACTGACAAAACATATAACCGCGAGGGAATGTCTTCGTGTCACGGAATGGAGAAAACCTGTACCTATACCTGGCGTCACATAAGAAGGCGCTTCTGCGTATAGACCACGGAGCGATAGCGGAAGCGTGGAGGGGAGGAGCTACGACCGAGCGCCACCAGTGTCGTTTGCGGAAGAAACATTGCGTAACTCGAGGCCAGCCATACGACTACAGAATGAAAGTTATTGGCTGTGGATGAAGTAATTGGGGGGGGGGGGGAGGGATACGCAGAACGGCTGAAAACTGGGCCGGCTTCGTATCTTACGACGACTATAGTGACAAAACATATAACAGCGAGGGAACGTCTGCATGACACGATTCGGGTCCTCAATCTGGTATGTGTTTAAGTATGTGTGCGTGTGCGTGTGCGTGTATGCGTGTATGCGTGTATGTGTTCCTCTTAGGATATGGTAGGTTATGTTAGTGTAAGTAGTTTGTAGGTTTGTAGGTCAGCAGTTTGTCCCCTTAGCTTTACAAACATTTAGAAACTGATATACTGTGCTAATGTAATTTGCCGCTTACGGATAGGATAAAAAGATTCCAATGATTGTAAACGAGAGGAACCAAACATAAGGGAGTAATTTTACTAAATGACGCTAAGGACATCAAACACCCCTTACCTGTGGGAGGAGTGAAACCTACGGTGGAAGCGTCTGCACAATCCGTGACATGGCGCCTTAGACCACGCAGCCATTCTCGTTCTGAATCAAATAAAATCCCAAGCATTTTACGACGAACTCCGTCATTGCCGTAAGGGTCTACTCATAATGAAACTAACAAACCTCCCCCAATTTTATACCAAGAGGAAGGCATATTAGTGATTCAATTGCGTTATCCTGACGTCACGAAGACAGCGGAAACTGAGTCGTATAGAGATAACGTCCACTGCGATCCATCTTATTAGGTGGTAAATTCTGTAAAGTATTCGTCTGAGACTATCATAGTGTTTCGGCACTCAGAATCACAATTGATTCGTTAATCACGGAATCCCACTTGTTACGAGTGTGGTTAGGAATCTTCACAGTCTTCTACCTAGAACATTAGACTTAGTTCGTAAATTGCGTCGTTGGAGTTATGTCAGGTAACACAGAAACGTGCTACAATTACTCAGTAATGATGTTAATCAACACAGCGTCGAACTGATTGTCCAGTTGCCACATGTGTCACTTTCAGATGGTGAGATATAGCCTAAATTCTGATTCTAAAAGTAGAGAACAGCGCAGATTATGTAGCGATGTCCTATAACTTCAAATTTAAGACTTAAAGATTAATATTCTTCCAGTCTTGCCCTTACAAACGTACTGAAATCTTTGTGTAGTATTTACTGCCTTGATGAATAACCCCTTTAAGTGTCAGAAGGACACAACATGGTTATCGGATTTTAGAATTTCTGTATCTTTACGGTACGTGAACTTCAGAACTGAAATAACAGTCAGCCAAATGGTCTTCTGGTGATGTTCAGTCACTGATCAGTATAATCAGCTGCCTACAGAGACTTCGTGATTCTACCATTAACTCTTGGCGTCCTCTGGCTCACTGCATGTAATATGCAGCAATAATAACAACTTTTGTGACGTGTTCCGCCGTATTTGTGTGTCGTCTATAGCCGATGCGGTAACCGACTGGATAAAATGTTCAAATGTTTGTATAGCTACGGGGTCATCAGTCCCTATACTTACAAACTACTTATTAACTAGCTAACACTAAGGACGGCAAAAATATCCATGCCCGAGAGGGGATTCGAACCCCCGACCGTACTTGCCGTGCAGACCGTGACTGGATCGCCTCAGTCCCCTCGGCCACCGTGGCCGGCATCGGCTGGATATATGGCAACACTGTAGCGTACATCACAAACGTCGACTGGCAAATAATTTTAATCGGACAATAATTAAGGTATGCCCTTTTCGTAACCGTTTCTGGATAAACCAATGGAAACAACAAGGAACAGAAAAAAGCGTAGCGCCGTCTTTACTAATCGTGTCGGTACGCTGTTCACTTGTGACGGTGCGGTTGTTTATCTCAAGTGTAAGTCCGATAGTGCTTGCAGGAGTGCGCGGTACTACTGTTGACAGAAAGTCCACTTGCCTTAGAAAACCTTATAAATGCGACACGGTATCCAGATTTTCATCAAAACGTGTTAGGATAATACGTGGAGGATACCACTTCAATCGTCGGCATACGGAGCTTGTATTTAAACGAGTTTTGCCAACGTGGCGACTTTCTGACGTCACAACGTGCGAACCACACGTTGGCGAGTCTTTTCCAACGTGTCGGGCAGTAACAAGCAACGTGCGTCTGATCGGTCACCAATGAGGTGGAAGAACGCCACCGACGTCACACCACGTAGCTTTCCAGGAAGGGGGGCAGGCAGCTCTTTTCAGTAGAGAGGTGAATACGCCGTATTGGCCGTCGTATTTCATGGTATTTATGTATATAACTTAGGCTCTCGGACTCTTGACTCGTCAGTCGGCTAGTAGGAAGTAGGAAGTCCTCCAAAGATGTCCGGCGCAGCTCTGGACGAAACGTCAGGGAAAATTGCAAAGTTTTATGGATAACCCGGAAAAACTACCAGCAGCTATACCAGCCGTCGTGAAAAAGCTTCACTGCATGAGCATCTTAATTTACTGTCACCAACACTTTTCCCGTTCGTCGTTGTTTTCATTAGTTTTAATGTTCAATGCTTGTAGAGCTTATGGGACTTAACTACGGGTTCATCAGTCCAAAAACTTACAAACTACTTATTAACTAGCTTATACTAAAGACGGTACAAACATCCATGCCCGAGAGAAGATTCCAACATCCGACGGGGAACGACATCGCGCATCGCAGCTTAGCGCCTCAATGCACTCGGCCGCTCCGCCGCGGCTTCATTGGTTTTCCCAGGAGAGTTTAAGAAAGGGCTATATGTTTATCAGCAGACGTTTTTTCAGAATGACCAAGAGAATCACACCTCAAAGCATATGTCTTCCCTCCAGACTTAGTGTATATTATACACTAACAAAGACATCAGTACACATTAAGGTAACACTTATGTCATTATTTGCCTTGTACTGTATATTTAAGATAGCAAATAAGAATCTAAAAACATGTAATATTATACAAAATCAAAAATATATTTCTGCGCGCAGGATTTCATGGATTAACGGAAGGTGTAATTCCTTCTTTTTCCATTCTATTGCGAAGTATCGATACATTAGTCATGGGCGATGTATATTGAAATAACGTTACTCTGTTGCAGCGCGAATCCCTTAAACGCCTAAGTCGTAATAGAGTGAACGCCGCCGGCGCGAAGGTAGGAGGGGCGGTGGAGCGGGAATAATAGGGGCGGAAAGACGAGGACAAATCTGCTGGGAAGTGCAGCGCGGAAGGACGGAGAAGCCACATTCATTCAAAAGCCCATTCCGGAGGACGCGGCCGCCGGGAAAGGCTGCGCTCCGGCGCTCTCCAGTAATTGGAAACAATTACGGGCGATCAAACGCAGACAAATAGGCGGCGAGGCGCTCCGGCCCAGGGTGGGGTAGGGGCCGCCCTGCCCTGCTCACGCCGGCGAGGCCAGGCACAGTGGCACCTCTAGCTCCTCAGCGCCTTACTGGACACGTCGCTCCGTTCCACAATTATTCCATTGCTGATTATGTGGTCTCTACTTCATCAATGACCATTCATTGTTCCAAAGACGACTGAGGATAAACATTTAAAATCTAAAAAGAAATAAAACGATCCGTATATTTCTGTTATTTATGCCGTAGAAAGTGGCCTGCCTTTTGGCCCACTTTAGATTACGGTAGTAACACTAAAAGTGGGCCTTTGCGATCGTCTTTTGACAGCTCGAAATTTAAATGAAAATAACGCCTTAACTAGTCATCTGACACGAAAATTGAATAACCGAGTTCTAGAGGAAAACATTCTCTACAACTTTGCTCTTTAATGTTGTTTTTTTTTTTTTTTTTTTTTTTTTTTTTTTTTTTTTTTTTTTTTTTCATATCTCGTAGCGTTTCAAAGATATTTGCAAAAATAACGGCGTTTTTGGGATGTATGTCTGTCTGTCTGTCCGTAAAGTGTTCCCTGTTTTTAAGACGAACCTTTCAACCGATCAGCACCAAATTTTACAGACATGATTGTAGGCCGCCAGAGACCAGAACCTCCATTTTTCAAGTGTTTCGGACAAAAAATACGGTAGTAAAAAAAAAGCCGTTTGTAATATAATTGTAATTGCAAACGAACCGTTCATCGTACACGAAGATTGAATACCCTAATTGGTAGAGGAGAAAATTCTCTACAACTTAGCTCCCTTATGTTTTTTTCATATCTCGTATCGTTTGAGACATATTTGCAAAAATAACGGATATTTGACACCCTCCATTGAATTAACGAAAACAAGCCGTTCGGTGATGTCACATTACATTCCTCGCGTATTTGATGATTTTCTTATTCTAACTTACACGTTGTCATTTCAAATCAACGGCATACTGAGGAATTAACATAAACACACCGTTCTTCGTACGATAAATAATAATCTAATGTCTACAAATGCCATATTAACATCAGTTAACAACGGCCATGAATAATATGAGATTAAAGAACTCCTGTTTAGGTTTATAGCCGTAGGGTTCCGTTGCGTCGCGACAGCGGCCGAGTGGCGACGTGCGGCCTACCTCGCTGGGAAGCAGCCCACAGCGCGTGCTGTTGACGGAGTAAAACACGTTACAGAGATTTTTTACAGCCCCCTCTCCCACAAGAAAAGGACGAACAACTTTCCCAAGATGCTGGGATCGTATTCATTTTGTTGTGCGATGTTTTGCAGTATGGTTAATTCTATCTATTTGGCTGCATCATTTTAATGGTGAGTAAATTAATTAACCATACTGCAATACATCGCACAAGAAAATAGATACGACCCTAGCATCGTTCTAAAGCTCTACAACAACAAAACGAACCCTAAACTACCAACAACACGTGCACAAATTACATTACAGAGGGAAACCTCAAAGACAATGAAAGCAATATTCATCAGTACACCCTACCTAGGTACAATCTAATATATAAAGCAGAGTGTCCGTATGTTTGTACTTGCTGCATACAAATCTACAGTTTTGTTCCAATCTTTATGAAATTTTGCACACGTAAGCTTCAATCGATGAGGACGGTGGCGTAAGTGCAAGAATCACATACGATATATAGTTCACGAGATTGCAACCACATTTGGTACACTCATTCCTTACCGTGAGGTAACAATTGCTGCATGGTTAAGAATCACATACGGCGCATGGTTCAAAAGATATTACTTCATAACCGATATAAATCGCAAAAAATGCCATATAACACGGCGAGGCTTTCAAATACACTGTATGAGAATGACAGTACTTAGCGACTTGCAACAAACTTTAAACAATTTCACACCTTTATTAAACTTTTTGTCGCTGACAACCATAGGAAAAAGATGATAGGAAAAAAGTTTCTGGTTTACTACTTTTCCTCTGATTATGGAGTATACGTACGGCATTCGGTACGACGTAACAATTTATAATTTGTAGCCGTAGCATATTTTAGAGACAGTATACACACATATAGTTCAACGTACCTTCTAAATTGTATCACTGTACGACACGTGGTGCATGAGATACGAGCACATCAGCAGTAGCGTTGCGCCGTTCATGGACTAATGCTACGGCTTTGGGTACGATGTTACAATTTACTATTTCTACACTACATTGTAGCCGCTGGCATTTTACAGACAGTATAAACGCATATAGTTGAGTGAACTTTCTAAATTGTATCACAGTACTACACATAGTTTTCACATGTGAGCACATAAGCCGTAACGTTCATGGAAAATCGCTCCATCCCGCACTAAGTTTCAATCTATTAATTCTTTACCACTAATTGTATTCCCAAGATATTTTACAGACATACATCCATTATTCAAATGCATTTATACCTGAAAAATGGCCTGAATAAATAAGAAAATATCCGGGCAAGGCTGGGTTTTCAGCTAGTATCCAATTAAATGAAGCAGCTATTTAGAAAGAATAACACCACTTTTGCGTTTCAGAATAGACACATCGTCATACGTACCACAAAAACTTCAAAATTTCGCAATTCTGGAATATAGAAAATATCTTGTAATTCATGTGATGAATCTCTATCTATATAAAAGCGAAAAGACACTCACTCACACACTCACTCACTCACGTACCACAAAAACTTCAAAATTTCGCAATTCTGGAATATAGAAAATATCTTGTAATTCATGTGATGAATCTCTATCTATATAAAAGCGAAAAGACACTCACTCACACACTCACTGAATAAACACGAAATATCGAAATCTATTCCACATACGAATTGAATTGAAATTTGACAGAAATGTAGTTTATATGTAGAAGACGTCAACTATGAAAGGATTTTGCCATAGGGCCTATAGTTCTGGAGATATGTCGTCATAATGAAAACTTACCGTCTTGCGGTACCTGACTTTATCAGTTCACTATTTGAGAAGGAGAGCACATAGCGACTTGCAACAAACTTTAAACATAATTTCAAACCTTTAGGAAACTTTTCCTCGCTTGCAACCCCAGAAAATTGATGAAAGGAAAAAGGTTTATCGCTTACTACTTTTTCAGCGTTCATGCAATAAAATTGCGGCATTTGGCATGACGTTACAATTTGTAACTCACACACACATACCACTGAACGTACGTTCGAAATATTATCATAGTACGACACAAAGTTCATGAGGTATGGAGTCATGAACATTTAGGTTCATGAAAAACCGCCTCATCAAGCATGACGTTTTGATTTATTACGTCTTTCCTACCAACTCCATTCAAGACGTATTTTGCAGAATTTTACATATACACCACTGGATGTAACTTCGAAATAATATCGTATTACGACATATAGTTCAGGCGCTATGATGTCAATGACAATGAAATGCATGAAAATGTACCCTCTAACAAGCATGATGTTGTAATTTACTACGTCTTTATTCCGAACTCCATTTACAACACATTTCGCAGGCTATTCCCTAATATTCCACTGTACGTATCTGGTAAACAAGGTTTTTGTAGGACACACAATTCAGGAGTTATTACTTCATAAACGTGACGTCCGTAAATAGGTACTGCACTATGTTTGACATTTTGATATTTATTTATTACTCTGCTCACAGCACATTCCGCAAGCAATTTCCAAATATACCACTGAAAGTAGCTACAATATTATATTACTGAATGACACACTGTTCAGCAGATACGACGTCATAATATTATAAATGTGATAGAAGCTCTCTCTGTCACGCTTTCACAACTGAAGCGTTAACCGATATTACTTAACGTGGGTATATCTATTGATTGCTGAAGGAGAACATAGGCTACGTTAGAAAGTGTGTAATTCAATATATTTGTCGATTTTAAATATATAAGTCGAAATATGGAACAGCCAAGCATCAAGGTTTCTGATACGCTTGAAGACAACTTGGGAAAGCTATTTATTCTAAGACGTTTGAAATGTATCCCATTAAGAATACTTTCAATGGTTGATTAGCCGGCCGCGGTGGCCGGGGGGACTGAGGCGCTCGAGTCACGGTCTGCACGGCCACAACGGTCGGGGGTTCGAATCCCACCTCAGGCGTGGATATTTGTACCGTTCTTAGGGTTAGCTAGTTTATAAGTAGTTTGTATGTTTAGGGACTTATGATCCCGTAGTTAAGTCCCATAAGCTATACAAACATTTGAACATTTGATTGATTATTTGTTCGTAATGACATTTAAATCCTGCATAACTTATGCGTTGTACAACGTATAGTGTTTTACTTACGAAGTAATAAACAGCTTCCTTTTTATTTAATAATGTCTTTATAAAAACAGAACACCCAAGAGAAAGTGAAAAGAAGCTTCCACTTTTTACCAACATTTGCAGTCAGAAAATCACGCAGTACACAACACAGAAAACGCACTAGCAATTTTACATACAATACAGAAGGGATACGAGATGAACATTCCTGAAGAATTTGAAGTAGGCAGACACCCTATTAACAACACAACTAACTATTAAATGATCAAACGGATTTCAGGCATAAAAGTTGTATCGATAATTTTATTCATATTCTAGTACAGGACAACGGATAAACAATTTCACCGCTGTTCAAAGATAGTACTGTAATAAAAATTACCAATAAAAGCTAATCAGAGAGACAATCCCACCGTTGATCTGAGATAATAATACGTCAGCAAAATTATCAAAGACAAAAATGAAATAAAACCATAGGGTAATTCCCTTTAATTTTTTCCCTTTAATTTCAAATAAAACCTTTGCCTCTAATCTACAGAGTCAACACCACACTCACCAGACGATAATGTAAGTTACCTATTGACACTAATAGGTGTATATTCTTTTCGTAAAAATTTAAACATAATTCATCTCTAGAGATCTGTCAAATAAACGTCAAAATCCTTAATTTATGTGAATAACAAACATCTTTTATATGAAAACGTAATATTATAAAGTATGAAAAACATTTCGTCACAATAACATAAAATGAACGGCTTGCTAGAATGTAATATGTATTAATTTCATATCCACTGTGTATAAAATAAGTAGGCTACATAGTACAAAATATTATGCATAACTTATGTATGACAGGGGAAACACCTGAAGATGTCTTCTTAGCCGAAATAAGCTTATAGTGGAACTACAGCTAACAAAGTATACAGTGATATAAACATATAATCTATATCCTTAAAATGTATGAAAAAACTGGATACGGGCATGGATATTTGTGCCGTTCTTAGGATAAGCTAGTAGATACGTAGTTTGTAACTTTAGGGACTGATGACCCCGTAGTTAAGTCCCTTGAGCTATACAAACATTTGAACATTTTTAGTAAATGAAGAAACTCTTCACCTTGCATATTGGAAGAATCACTCAAGAAAACTATCACTGATAAAACATAACTACGTGATCACGAAGAAAGTAAAGTTCTAACAGCACGCTATCCCCTCAGCATGATTCCACGATATACTCACTTCGGTGGTCGCAGCAAGAGTGAAACCTAAGGTCACGCCAGAAGCCTTCCCCACCACACACCGGGTGTAGAGCGCGTTTAGAGCATATTATCTACCAACACCTTGCTACATGAATAACATAACACCCTCTTCTAGAGCTTCGGAGAGGTCCCTTTTATCACCTCCTTCGACCATGATTATGTTGGTACTACAGTAAGAACAGGCCTCCTCGCCAAGGAAGCTTGTCTCTGGCCACCCACCGGACGCCAATGCAGACGACATGCAAAGCCATGTGTTCTGAACTATAGTAAACGAGACCCTATCCGCGAGGCGGCGACTGTAAGCCATTGCGCGGCAGACAGTCAGTATCAAAAGCAACCTTCCACACGGGTGAAAACATATATAAACATGGTTCATTGATCATTAATAAAGGAATGAAATAACTGACATACATACACACAATATCAATGGCAGAGAAACACTTAAGCGTAATGAATAACTCAAAATGGGACACGACCACACATTCAGTGGACGTGTGTCACCAGGAAACGTCTGGCAAATTAAAATTGTGTGCCGGAACCCGGACTCGAACCTGGGAACTATGCCTTTCGCAGGCATGCGTTTTACCTCTGAGCTATCCCGACACCACTCACGATGCCGCCACACAACTACAATTTTGCCAGTACCTCGCCTCCTACTTTCCAAACTTCACAGAATTTCTCCTGCGACTCTTGCAAGACTAGCACTCCAGGTAGAGCGCTTGCCCGCGCCGGCCGCGGTGGCCGAGGAGACTAATGCGCTCCAGTGATGGTCTGCACGGCCACTACGGTCGGGGGTTCGAATCCTCCCCCCCCCCCCCCCCGGGCATGGATATTTGTGCCGTCCTAGTTCGTAAGTAGTTCATAAGTAGTTTGTAAGTTTAGGGACTGATGACCCCGTAGTTAAGTCCCATAGACTATAAAAACATTTGAACATTTTGCTTGCCCGGGTTCCAGGACACAATTTTAATCTGCCACGAAGTTTCATATCAGCGCACACTTCGCTGCAGAGTGAAAGTTTCATTCTGGAAATATCCCTTAGGCTGCGGCTAAGCTATGTCTCCACCATATCCTTTCTTCCAAGAGAGCTACTCTTGCAAATTTCGCAGGAGAACTTGTGTCAAGTTTGGAAAGTAGGATCCGAGGTACTGGCAGAATTAAAGTTGTGGCGCGGCAAGGTGAGTCCTGTCGGGATAGCTCAGTGGTAAAATAAATAAATAAATAAATGGCAAAGGTCCCAGGTTCGAGTCCCGATTTCGGCACACAATTTGAATCTGCCAGGAAATTTCATTGTTATTATAGTTTCGGGATATGTGTGATAATCATTTCCTATTTGGTTTTATTGGGATAAGAGTTTTCTTTGTAGTGATGAGACCGTTTTGTTTGGCCGTTCAGCGAACTGTATTTAACGCTCATTAGGAAAGCTAAGTTTTGTTTTTAATGAACAGAATGAATCGAGTAGTTTCTTACGAACTAAGATTTGTGCCCGCGCAACCAAATTTTGAAATGAATTTCCCTGTGACGTTAATGATAATGTGGGGGACCATGCAACACGATTCAGACAAACCTATTTGATAAATATGGCGTAGTCGTAACGTCAGTGGAAAGCCCTTGAAATGTATTATTTCAAAGGGTATGATTTGGTCCTCTCTTGACTAAATTTCGGTAGTTTCGTTTTGTGAGGTGTGTTCTGAAACACTGAAGTAATGAACTACCCGGTAGGACTCTGTTTCAGTGTTATTATTTGTTACTATTTGGTCAGCCCATTTTCCTCACCACTCTGAAGTATTACTTTGCGAGAGTTTTGTGGAATTATGTGTATTACTTAGATATGTACATTTTGTCTTATATGATTTATGAATAAAGGTGGCATTGGAACAAAAGTTTAAAAGCTGCGTTGTTACAATGGTGTTCAGTTTATTTACCCCAACACTAAAATCATTACTGATATTTATCCGAGAGGTCATTCACATATTAGTTCCCACAGTGCATTAGTTCTGCCACAATTTCAATGCACGGATTTACTACTTATCACCGACCATCCGTTCCTTTCTGCTGTTTCCCGCATGAGATTAATTAACCGGTTGCATGCTTTGCTTGGTTGAGATTGGAGGAGAGAATGTGCACGCAAAGGTTATCTGCGATCATGACGTGTGTGTGTGTGTGTGCATGTGTGTGTGTGTGTGTGTGTGTGTGTGTGTGTGTGTGTGTGTGTGTGTGTGTCAATGTTTGTACGGTCTGTTTCTTTTCCACGCCATCGTTTAGCTGTGCTAAATTCACTATAAGGAGACCTGTAATTTAATAAATTACAATTCACCCACGTGGTACAAGTTTTCAAATGTTTGTAAACCTTAAAGGACTTAACTGCGGGGTCATCAGTCCTTAAACTTACAAATTACTTATGAACTACCTTATACTAAAGACACAAACATCCATGCCCGAGGGGGGATTCGAACCTCCGACGGGGAACGGTCTCGCGCATCGTAGTATAGGTGCCTCAATGCGGTCGACAGCGGCTCACTTAGTACATCCATGAAACTAATTATGTTGCTAAACTTTGTTATAAACTGAGGAATTAGTTCAATAAATTGATATAATTTTAGATAAATCTCTGCCTCTTAAATTTACGAAAGAATCACCATACTGTCCCTGCTGCTCATTGTCGCTAGACTAATTAAACTAAGTTATACTAACCTAAGGACAACACACACATCCATGCTCGAGAGAGGATTTGAACCTCCGACGCAGGAGGCAGCGCGATCAGTAACGTGGCACTCCAGACCGCTCGGCTGCTCCTGCGCGACGGAAGTCACAGATTTGCATCAGCAGGCTGATAGTTGTCAAGACCCATCTCAGCGTTAAGTAGTTCAATTTACCGTAGTCCACAGACACGGGAAGTTTGTCTCGCGAGTAGTCTCCTCTGGAGGTCACCTTTTTGCAAGAATGGTTATGGTGAAGGGCAGATTAAAAGAGCGTTGCGCTATCAACCAAATGTGAAACTGGCTCGAAATGAAAGGCCTGAGTTGGCACCCAAGGCAATGGCCTTTCCATCGTTCTTTGGCAGCATTTCTAACACGACTGGCCGTATTTTGCGAAAATTTCACATTACGTGTGCGTATCAACCACCTTCTAAAATTAACACGCTGTTAGGGTACGTTATGCATGATATAGATTTGCGCAAGGCTTGGTGCCTAACGTATTCCCTGCATCTGTGGTATGTCATATATTGATCAAACCATTAGGTGTCGAGTCCCGATGTATTCAGCATAAGCGCCACACACGTTTGAACAACCGAATTTGTCTTCTGTAGGCGAACACTGTTTGGACACAGTACACGCGATGTGACACTACAAAACGGAAATTTTGGCATGCACTTGCAGCTACTGGGATTGTGTTATCAAGGAAGCGATTGAAATATAACTAGCGGATAACTTGTTGAATAAGGATGGAACTTTTTACTTTAATTCTCCATGGAATCCTGCTAATCTCATTTGTTAAAATATATAACCCAATTGCCGAATACTGATGTTTAATATCCACATTGCTGTCGGTTTTCATCTTTGTTCGTGAGATCGCGCTGTATGCTTGTCTTTTCGGTATTTGCTGTCTTTGTGTTGTCTTTGTGAACCGAGTTTTTATACGTCGTTGCACACTGCTTCCTCGCTGCAGTATTGCCCTGAGGGCAACGTGTGCTCCTGCCGAAATATTGCTCGATGTCGAGTACCATACCCGGATACATACCCGTAAGTTATTTTGTATTTTTAACTCTCTCTCTGTCTCTCTCTCTCTCTCTCTCTCTCTCTCTCTCTCTCTCTCTCTCTCTCTCTCTCACACACACACACACACACACACATATATATATATATATTTGTTGTTGTCCTGGCCGCGGTGGCCGAGGGGACTGAGGCGCTCCAGTCACGGTCTGCACGGCCACTACGGTCGGGGATTTGACTCCCCCCTCGGGCATGGATATTTGTGCCGTCCTTAGTATTAGCTAGTTCATAAGTAGTTTGTAAGTTTAGAGACTGGTGACCCCGTAGTTAAGTCCCATAAGCTATACAAACATTTGATCATTTGTTGTTGTTGTTGTGGTCCAGTCCGCAGGAGGGGTTGATGCAGTTCTCCACGTTACTTTGTTCTGTTCAAGCCTCTACATCTGAGGATAATACCTGCAAATCACAGCCTTTTAATTATGCTTATTGTCTTCCTCCATCGGTGTCACTCTACTTTCTAATGCTAAGTTAACGATTCCCTGATGTCTCAGAATGTGTACCACTAACCTGTCCTTACAGTCAGGATATGCCAGATACGTCTCTTCTCAGTTTTGCTGAACACCTCATTACGTGATCTAGCCATCTCATCTTCATCATTCCTGTGTAGCGCCATATTTCGAAAGGTTCTACCAACTTTTTGTCTGAACACCAATTCGTTCACGTTTCACTCCAATACAATAATACACTCAAGAAAAAATGCTTTTACACAGAACTTCCTAATATCGGATGCAAACAAATTTCGATTTTCCAGAAAATCTCTTCTTCCCATAGGAATTATGCATTTTAAATAATCTTTACTTCGGCGCTAAGAAGTTATTTTTCTATGCAAATAATAAACCTCATCTACTGAGTTTCTTTTCTCGTTACCTAATCTGATTCCTTCAGCATGGCCTGATTTTCTGACAGCACATTCCATTACCAGGTTTTTAGTCCTGTCAGTGTCCATCTTATACCTTCCTTTCAAGACACTGTCCATTCCATTCAATTGCTCATCCAGGTCCTTTGCCATCTCTGACAAAATTAATATTTTGTGAGCAAACCGCAAGGTTTTTATTCACTCTCCCAGGACATTAATTCCCTTTCCAAATATCTCCTTTAGTTCCCAGATTGCTCAATGTACAGATTAAACAACACTTAAGAAAAGTTACAACCCTGTCTCCACGCAGTTTGCATACTAACCAACAAATCCGTGGAGGACTGGGACGGACCAGGTATCGACCAACCATATCCTAGACAAGTTTTATGGGTTATATGTCTGGCGAACGTGCAGGCCATTGATGTAATGGTACCTGTCGAGCTTGTGGTTTCTGGATAATGGAAGCCGACGTCATTGCATGCGTGCAACGAATCAAACCTGCAACAGCGGGCGACGAATCGTTGATGCTGACAAAGCTGACACCTGTTGCAGTGCTCCAGTGACGAGGCAACACTGTATATGACGCTGTACGGTCCGTCATGGCCATGCGGATAAGATGACAGTCATCCCGGGTAGTGGTAATATTCCGTGGTCCATTACCCACTCGTTGCTGCGTACGACTTTCCTTTATCTACTGCTTCCATACACGCATCACTGTTGTAGAAGCATACCCTGTGCGCGCCGAAATGTCACGGTAACGATACACCCGTTTCCCGTAAACAGATCATTCTGCCCCGTTCGAACTCGCTCATTAATATGACTCCCTTTCACGTCAGCAAGGCATACTGGCACTCACTGTATTGTTCCCACCTTGTCTGACAGCTCTGCACCGACTACACTAAGCGCAACAACGACCTTGTCGCACCTTGCGTGTACCCCACGTCGTTGCAAAACATATCATTTATTAATTCCTTAATTTCTCCTAGCGAATAACAGCTTCGAATAACTTACGTCATTTCTTACCCGGAAAGTTTGCCAACTGAGGTGTCTCATCAGGAGGTAACTTTTCAACAGAATGGCTAAGGTGAAGGGCAGCTTAAAAGAGCGTTGCACTATCGACCACGTGTGCAACGGGCTAGTGATGATAGCACAGAGTCGCCAACCACGTCAGTGGCCTTTCTGCCATACGTTGGAAGCACTTCCGACAAGACTGGCCGCAATATGCGTAAAAACAATGTAAAATGTGTGTTTCGTCCACCTTAAGGCACTGTTGGGATCCGCTATGGATTATCCGCAAGGCGGGTCTATACCGTATCCCATGTAGCTGTGGAATGTCAGATGTTGAGTCAAAGTATTAGGACTGATGCGGACCGTTGTATTGAGTATAAACCTCACACACGTTTACAACAGCCAAACAAATCTGCTGTTGCCGAACACAGTCTTGACATCGGTCACCCAATGGAATGCAACAAAACTGAAATTCTGGCATGCACTTCCAACTACTGGGACTGTGTTATAAACGAAGCGATAGAAATAAAACTACGTGTCAACCTTATGAATAGGGATGGAGGGTTCTGCTTCAATTCCGCTTGGGATCCTGCTCTCTCACTAGTAAAAAAACACACAGAGGGACAAAAGTAATCCGACCTCATCCGTCGAGGACTGATTTTGGTTATCGATATTCATACCGGTTTCATCTTTGGTCGTGTCGGATCTGTGTGCTTTCTTGGTCGGTATGTATCGTCTTTCCCGTTTACTCATTGAAAACGGAGATTTTAAAGATCGTTGCACATTGCTTCCACACTGCAGTTTCGCCTTGAAAATGGCAGGGTGGTTTCATGCCGAAATATCGGCCGTCGTCGATTTTGATACCTGCCAGCATACACATAAGTTTTTCGGAGTATCATTTGTTGCTTGCACACCCATTGCCGCTTCAACCAAGTGTGGCAGAATTCGAATAATTCCTTCTTGGAGTTGCATTTGGACAAACGAAAGTGTATTATTCTTATCAGTGCCTCAGATGCATGACTTGCCTTCTTATTAGGCTTAGTGTGAGGCGCATCATATTTAAGAATCACCGGTTTGTGGGAGTTGTTTAAAACGTTTCGGGGTGCGCAAGTATGCCACGTTGCACAGCTGCTAAATGACTGTAGTTGAAAGTTTATTTCCGGCTTTTTATACGAGGATCATTTTTTTTTAAAAAAGCACTCAATTTTTTAAATACAGTTTTTATTATATATGTTTGAAAGTTTTACAGTGTGTAGATACATCCTTTACGAACAATATTTTCCTTTTTCCATATAACCCCACCCCACTCAACCGCCTTAAGGCATCTTGGAGCCAGCGCCTGTTTAACCGCACGGTAAAATTGTGGACCAACACGTTGGAGCCACGGTATGGCAGTGTGCACAAGGGAGTCATCGTCTTCAAACTTCGTTCCAAGAAGAGAGTCTTTCAGTTTCCGAAAGAGATGATAATCACATGAAGCTAGGTGAAGACTGTAAGGCGGGTGTTAAGGTGTTGTCCATCCGAATTTTGTGATCGCTACCATGGTTTTTCGACTGCCATTTGCCGGTGCATTGTCGCGCAACAGCAAAACATCCTTAATTTGCCGATATGGTCGAACAGGACTCAGTAGAGCTTGAAGTTTCTTCACTGTCTTCACATATGAATCAGAATTTATGGTGGTTCGACATGGCATGATGTCCACAAGCACGAGTCCATAGGAAACGAAAAACACCGTAGCTATAACTTTTCCAGCAGAAGGTGTGGTTTTGAATTTTTTCCCCTTCGGTGAACTTGCATGATGCCACTCCATTGTTTGCCCCTTCGTCTGTGATGAAAAATTATGGATCCATGTTTCATCACCTGTCACAGTTCTTCTAAGAAATGCATCTCTAACATTCCCGTACTGTTCCAAAAGTTCAGTACATACCGTTTTTCGTGTTTCTTTGTGAGCCACTGTCAACATCCTGGGAACCCCACATGGCACGAACCTTTCTTAACGCCAACACTTAGAATACCCTGCAAACAGTTCTTTCCCTATCCCAACGTAGAGTGACAATTCGTTCACTGTAATGCGTCTGTCAGCAGTCACCAATTCGTTAACTCTCTGCAGATTGTCTGGAGTGTGTGCAGTACGAGGCCTGCCGCTGTGAGGACAGTCCTCAATACTGCCGTGTCCGCTTTCATCATGTAACCTGCTTGCCCACCGACTAACTGTACTGCGATCGACAGCAGCATCTCCATACACCTTTTCAACATCTTGTGGGTGTTTCCCACTGTTCCGTCTTCACAGTGCAGGAATTCAATGACAGCACGTTGCTTCTGGCGATCGTCAAGTGTAGGTAGCCACCTTGAAAACATGCTGTGACGGCGCCACTCACACGTACAAGTTGAACTATGTTTGAAAACGAGAGGGGAGGATGTATCTACGCACTGTAAAACTTTCAAACATGAAGATTGAAAACTGTATTAAAATAAATTTTAAAAAAATGATGTGCATTTCTTTTCGAGTGTCCCTCATAATATTAGGTTTCATAAGTTAATGATGAATTCTACCGCTATCTTCTTTACTCTGTAAAGATCGTCAGTAAAGCAGCGTCATGATGTGTGGGTACCTGTTGCCCGTCGCGGTCGCCATTTCTCCTGTTACGGACGCCTCTCGTTTACAGGCGAGGTGGACCCCAGGCGACACTGTAGCGGTATTCATAGGGCGCCGACGGCGTGGCTAGGTCCTAAGTTATTCATTAATTCAGCGAGCAGCCGCAAATAGTCAATATCTGGAGGCGGGCCGCGGAGAGCGGCGATGATAGCAGCAATAAGCTGCAACACGCGAGAAGGAGCCGACGACTGCCGCGCGCTGCTGCCATCTATTCAATAAGGCAGCCAGCCGGCGGCCGCACTCTCTGATGGCCATCGTTTAGAGGGCGCTCTCCTGCACACTCAGACCCGCATCACAACAGAAAACTTTGCCACATATCTCGATCTCTTCTGAGATTTAAGGGATGGACCTTTCTTATTTGTATAGCTTTCACACGATGAGACGAAATTGTACGATTTTATCGTATCAAAAGAAGGGGTCGCTTGTACAGAAATTACACTTGATTAGTTTTGGCAGATACAGCTGGCATTCCAAAAATACTTTCATGAAATTAAATAAGCCTGTGCCTCTACCACCAGTGTTATTGAAACTTTTAATGTTCGTTCTTCACATATTAGTAATCACTTGCTTTATTTTATATATTTTATGCTCCACTGTGGAGACAGATTTATAAACTTCTGCAAATCTTAACACGACGTCGAGGTAGAGCTTTTTGGATGCTGCGAAGTAAATCTTCTGAGGATGGCAGATAATATGAGCTGAAACTACTCACATGAGATAATTAACTATTATGCATCCGAACATGGTCTTTAGTGCGGTAATAAAATTATTATTTGAGATACAGAAATGCACAAGACGGTAAAGACTACCTACTTAAAAGCCTGTAAATCACATTTCTAACATCTTTGTCATCAGAATAATAATTATTATTTCACTATTATTTTCCACTAAATTGAAGAAAAATGTTTATACGAAGGTTGGAACTTAAATAGTGGGAACACTGCTGTGGAGACACTGTGCAGTAGAATCTACTCACGGAGCTGATGGCACACGTTGGTGACATTACCACATTACCTCCGAGAAAATGGACTCACCTGTCAAACTTCGCCGGCGTGCGCAGAATCGAGGGAAACACAGTGACTTGTGAGCGATCTGTCTATCATAACGGTGTCACTACGTTATCGAAACAGGGACAACGGAGTTGGATCAAGATTGAATGTGTCAAAGGCCGTACAGCTCGATATATCATCAAACACTTCAAGAGGCGTAGGGGCATCGGCATTGCTGAACAGAAAGCACTATCTTGGGTAAAAGCCTACAACGAAGGACGTCAAACTATGGCAGACATGCTTCGGGCTTGACAATTATTTATTCACACCGGTACAAAAGCATTACATTTGCATCTGTTACTGTCTTTTAAAATAGTCACCAGCGTTGTGTAGAGCGCAGTGTAGAAGGCTTAGTGCCTATTCAGTTGATCATGTACTGCCTGTCGAATCTCTGGAATAGTTCTGAAGCGAATGTCACGAAGTGGTTCCTTCATTTTCGGAATCAATTCACAATGACTTACGTCCAGAGAGTGTCGTGGATGGTACGGTACTTCCCAGTCTCTCGACCAACAGAGCAGTCACAGACTGTTCTATATGCGCCGTCGTATTATGGAAAATGATGGGTACTGTACCATCCACCATATTCCCCAGACAGAAGTCCTCGTGACTGATTTTATTCCGAAGATGAGAGAACCACTTCGTGGAATTCGCTTCAGAATTGTCCCAAAGATTCAACAGGCAGTAGACCGTTAGATTCACATCATCCACAGAACAGGCTCTACAAACGGTGTACTACGCATTCCATATCACTGGCAACGCTGGTGACGAGTTTGAAGAACGGTAAAAGGTGCAAATATGTAACGCTTTTGTCACGGTTGTGAATAAATATTTGCCACTATTTAGATTCCAAGCCTCGTGGTATTATTTGTGGAGGAAATTCACGAGACCCTGTAGAAGTCTCTTAAAACATCTGGGTATGCTAACTACTGCCTCTCAGTATATTTGTTAGTGAAATTTTCCATAAATAATTTATTTCTTTTTCAAGAAACAGCTCAGTTCATATATACAATACTAGACAAAAAGCTATCCACAAATGGACTTACACTTACTTCAGTTCAAAAAGCGATCCTTACTCCGGGACAGAACATTTCAGTAATTTACCAGCAACCAAAAATATTTAGCTACAAATAAAAATCAATTTAAGAAGAGCCTGAAAGTTTTCAACACCTTCTACTCCATCCAAGAAATTTTGAATAAAACAGAATGATGTATATATCTGTATTTAAACTATTAGAATCATTACTTGTAAAGTAATGTATTTTGCGTATTCTATTTCCACGAGTATCTCGTCATTATGGATCTATGGAAACTACAGCTAATTTGATTTAATCAAATATGATATAACCAAAACGCGTCGCCTAGGTCTGTCAACACCTACACTGGTCTCTGAAAGATATGGCACACAGGTCTCGTTTTCATCTGTACCTAGCAGGTGGACATGTGAACACAACCTCATGAATCAATGGGCCCTGCATTGCAGAAGAGAACTATTCAAGTTGGTGAAGGTTCTGTACGGTAGTGTGGCGAGTGCAGTGGGAGTGATATGAGACGCTTGAAGCATGTACATACGACTCTGACAGATATGATGTACGTACGCATCCTGCCTCATATCATGCATTCATTCACGTTCATTGTGCGTTCCTGTGGACTTGAGCAATTCCATAACGCCAGTTCTGAATTGCTACAGTGTTGTTTCAGGAACACTATTCTTAGTTTAACCATCTACGCAGGCTACCATACTGTCCAGACATGAACGTTATTGAGCTTATCTCTGATTACTTGAAACGTGCTTTTATCCCTCGCACCGCACACTTGTTTTCAATTACCTTCCACTGCACACTGGGGTCTACTGGACCCCGGAAAAATTTTATCGTATATCAAGTGTTCCAAGCTCGTTAATATATACATTGGAATTTCTTATGTATCTGGAACGTTGTAAACAACTATTTAGTTACCTGTAGTGATTGTTTTATTATTACAACTATGAGTCACGAATGGTATTTATAAAATGTGCATAGTATTATAAATAATTTTTTTTATTTTTATATGTTTAGCTTTCTTATGTTTGAAAGTATATAATGCAACAGACTCTCTTAATAACTTTATTTAGTTATTACAATGAGTAACATATGGTATTTACAAATTTGGTACATGTTACACTTCAACATAATATTAAATTCAACCTGAGTCTGAACTTCAAGGTACAAAGTAATATAATATAATATAATGGCTTATTTGATGTTTAGAGAATTACTATTGCAGCACATTTGTGCAAAAACGTTTAAGAAAGATGAAAATAATGTTTATTAGAATCAAGTCAAAAACTGTAACTAACATAGTCACCACTTACATTGTCAGTGAACACACTCGGTACAAATTATGGCTCTATGTTCATCACAGATCGCCCTTTTACAATCCTGGCTACACATTTTGGTTTTTCTGTCCCTTTTTCTCGAACATAGTGAACATCTCACTTTGGTGGCTAGAGGTTCTGGTCTGTCTGGTGCCAGAGTATCTATTTCCAATATTTCTTCTACATTTCTCTTTACACTCCTTAGTAGTGTAGGTACATCCAATCTAGCCCTTAGGTGAGGCGCAATTAGATGGTGCAGATGAAGACCACTTATTGCCATTCTTACCTAGGATGTTTGAGTTGGAAGAACTCACTTGACTATAATCATCGTCTCCTCCACTCTCTTCCGTACCTGATGGTTCCTGTATTTCGACAAAATCAGGATCATCGGAATCTGGGCCTCCAAATGAATCGTCTCCCTGGTCCAACTCGTCCATAAATGCACTATATATATCGTCATCTGTTATGAGTCGTTTACTAATTGTCGCTGAAAAATAATGTAAAATAAAACAATGTAGGGCTACATTGAAAGGACACAGAAATATGTTACACACAATATGTATTTCAGTATTGTATACTTACCAAGTTTTTATTTTCAGTCTACATAAATGAGATACACGGAATTCACACTGGGGTAATCAAGACCCCACGGGCGTTCAGCAATATTTACAGCTTGACACTAGCGGAACAACATTGCGAATGTTTGAGTTAACATCACGTATGTGTAGGCAGTGTTACCAACCTAATATACACCAAGTTTCAAAAGCTTTTAGCCATAGTACCCTTTGTAATACACAAAACAAATTACGCTGGGGTCCCTAGGACCCCAGTGTGCGGTGCGAGGGTTAAGAGATCTCCAACCTCTCGTACTCTTACAGATCTATTGACAGCCCAGCATGATGCATAGAGTCAGTTCCCTCCAGCAATACTTCAATCGATTCCACATCCTGTTGTGGCACCTCCCCGCGATGTGGGGGCCCTAAACGATATTAAAAACGTGTACCACTATATTTAGCTCCTCAGTGTAAGACCGGTAGTTTTCATTTCAGTGACTTTCTTAGTTCAAGTTCATCAAGTCATATTACTTAGCCAACTACGAGTCGTCTCCATCAACAGTGCGATAGCTCTTTTGAGCTTCTAGTGTGTTATCTATGGCGGCAGCAACCGCTCTGGTTGCGATGCTATCACTGCCACTGTGTTATTTCTGGAGTGTTGCAGGGCTTGTTCGAGCGGGATTGAACACTGCAACAGAGCGCTTGACCCGAAGGCTGTTCCTTGCCCTTTCTGGGTAAACATGTATTTTCTTGCGCCGCCAGCGAACGGCACAGTCGCATCTGTGTTGATACCAGGCTCCTAGCCTGTGTGGTGCGACTGGCTGGCATGGCTGATTCTTATATGTCATTAGCATGCAAATCTTCGAGTATTGGATTTTCCTTGAGTTACACGACACATGGATAACCATTCGGAACTGTTTTATTTCGGGCGCTGATTGCTAAAGATGAGATTCCTTTGTCTTAGAAATGTCTCATGTTCAGTTCAATACGAGCTGCTTCTGTGGGCCACCTTCTCCACGTGTTATGGCTTAAAGAAATAGCTCTGGAAGTCATATACACCGATTATGGTCTTTAGTTGTTTATCTTATTAGTTTTATTGAGCTGGGCCTTCCTTATTAGATAAAAGGTTAAAAGTGAAATACTTGTTCTACCAGTCATTTGGGGTACTTATAGCTGGCTATACGATTTTACGTTATAACTTTTCTTGAAAGTGTTATGTTTATATCTTACACACTTTTTGGTACGATGTGGTATGACTTGTTACATGGAATGCCATGGATGTTTATGTTGAATCTGTTTTATTTCATTTCTTGTCCAGTTTCAGCAGAATAAGCTTCCATCCTTAGATGCCCTCACTACATAACACTGGGAGTAATCGCCATTATTATAGAAGTTATAAATATGAAATATATTTCCGTACTGGGTCATCACGATGTAAAGAAACCCTTTTTTAATGAATAGACCAAAGATAAAATCACGAGCGCCAATAATCCAATTTCTTTTATTATGCACTTAACGACGACTGGAGAAGTTTCTATCTTTGCGATGACTCAGTATGGTAACATACTTTGTAGTTCGATAAAAGTCCCAACATAACTTCCACTATGACCCAGAGATTTATGAAGTGAGAGCATCTAAGGATGGTAGCAAGTTATGCTGAAACTGGTCATGAAACGAAATAAAATAATTTCAACACAAGCGGTCATTGCAATCCACACAACACCTTTTATTTATGTTTTAGTTTTACTAGGGTTCCTTGGGATTCCTAAGTTTATCATTGTAAATTTAAAGGTGTCCGAGATCTTCCTGCATAAAAAAATACATTCAGCATGAATATCTAATTATGAAAAGTATCCTTCCTAAAATTGAATTTCCGTACACGTTGATTAAAGAAGTTTATTTTAATTTTTACTACCGCTTATGAAATGTTTAAAATTTAATGGACTAAGATTGAAAATTGTATCAGATTCGGGTGTTTTAATTCATTTTAGTGCAAATTATTCATAATAGTTGTGAAGATTCTTGTGTGAACGTTAACTAACTTGCAGCATCCCGTTTCTTGTTACGCCGTGTGTAAACGTAAAATGAAGCCGCGGCGGAGTGGTTGAGCGCAGTGAGGCGCTGGACTCCGATGGACGAGGCCCTTCCCCGTCGGGTGTTTGGATCCACCCTCGGGCGTGGTTGTTTATGTTGTCTTTAATATAACATAGTTTATAAGCAGTTTACAAGTTTAGGGGCTGATGGCCCCGCAGTTGAGTCCCATAAGCTTAACAAACAATTGAAATGTTTCTCGTAAGATGAACTGCAATTACAACGTACTTGATGGTACTGAAGCGTAGATTAATCTACACAGTGTTTCATGTAATGTTCTATTAATAAAAAGATTTTAAATTCAATTTTGTTGACTCACATGCATATCGCTAAGCTAATCCCTCGCCCCCATGCCAATCAGTTCATAAACCACGAATCACTTTCGGAGAGACGATATAGAAGGACGTAAATGTGCGCCTTCTTGAAACAGAAAGACATACATTAACCCCAGAACGGTCGGCCGAAAAATAGTTTCAGGAAGGGTCGGGCTGGGTCTGAGGGACCCAACAATTAGAATTCTTATGGCAAGTGCCAAGACAGTGTATTTACATCAAATGACGATTTTTTATAATGTTTAGGTCCTACCAAATGCTGTAGGGACATTATTTTAACGTTCTGAATTTCACAATTGATATAAAATTTTAAAAAAGTAGAAAATATACTTCTTTGTAGTAATAAATGTAACCACACAAGAAGTACAAGTAAATTGGATTGAAATACAAATTTAAATGAGAATAATTTGTAGAACTGAGAAGCACACTTGTTGAATTTATGTTATATAAATCGAAGTTGCGCATATAATGAATAGTTTGTGTCATATCGTCCTCTAAAGTCGTCACTTTTTCTAACAGACGACACAAACCAATTCTGCATGCACCAAGCACAACTATATTTTGCAAATTTTACAGAAGTATTTCGTTTTGCTGTCCATCCACCTATAGCATCTTCCACTGCATTCCCACTTATTTCACTATTGCTATCATGATCACTGTTTATTTCGAAGACTGCGTCCGCGTCAGAATCGTCAGTTTCATTATCATCATCGTATAATATGTTGAAAATTTCACAGTATGAAACACTTTCTCTTGAAATTTTATTTTTTAAATCATTGGCATCAGAAATAGTTCACAAAGTCATTTGAAACTGGATGAAACACCATATACAAGTACACCCGCACTGGTAGAATTTAATAACGTAAACGGTCCGGCTGGGTCTGATAGACCCTCCCGATTTTTAGAGAACTGTCGAACATGGTCTAAACGATTTAAAACCTTATTCATGATGTTAACGCTTTCTCTTGCATGTTTCAGGAAGCTAGCAGAGCGCTCGAGTCAGATCAGCGACTATAAGCATACAAATTCGTTGAAATAGAAACTAGTGGGTCTGACAGACCCAGCCCGACCGTTCTAGGGTTAATATTCAAGAGGTACATCTGATTTATCAGTTCTCATTCCTCGTTAAAGCTACGAATAATGTGCATGTTAATTCGATTTTTCCCACCGTTAACTCTTTTCTATAAGACAATAGCTGTCGCCCTGGAGGGGCTTTAGGTGGGGCGGTGCCCTCCTTTCGCCAGCCGCCTTCCAGATAACTCGGTAGTCCGGCAGAGACAAAGAAGCCGCTCTGTTCGCTTAATTATGAGCCGCTCCTTCCTGCTGGAGCACAATGGGCCGCTCGCGCCGTAACGTGATTTCCATTAACTGATTAGCGAGTAATGACGCGACGGAACGAACGCCGTGTCGTCCGAAGCCCCTCAAGGCAAAACCGGAAATGCAGGTCTGTTCCACCAGTACCACATGATCGACAAATCCAAATTATTTTAGTATTACGACTCCAGAATGTGTACCAAACCACAAAAACATAATAATTATAATTACAAAAAATATCCTCAATATAAAATATTTATATTGTAAGATCGAACAATGTCTATGAGGAGTGCGACTGAAACAGCTTTCTTTTTTTTAATGCAGACTTTTAAAAAATGTACTTATGTTTCACAGTCGGTTCTTGTTTCAGTGAAGGTATGTCACCAATTTCAAGCACTACTGTATCGCCAGAGCCTTTTCCCCCGCTGAAAAAAAAAAAAAAAAAAAAAAAAAAAAAAAAAAAAAAAAAAAAAAAAAAAAAAAAAAAAAAAAAAACTTCACAAAATTAAACTAAAGTACTGACTACCGACTCTGTACTCATACAAGTGATTATAAAGGATAAAAATAAAATATCCTGTCTTAAAGAATGGATTCCTAAATGAGGTTGTTACATCATTCCAGTTAAGAGAACAAATAAGTGTTTATATGAACAACGCTAATAATAATTCAGCCCATACCTGTTACAGGAATGAACCTGTTGTAGGAAGTCATTGTTTTAGAGAGGATATTTTATTTCTATTTTTTAAAATCACTTCTATTAGTACAGAGTCAGAACTTAAGTTTAATTTTGTGAAGTGGAGTTTATTTATTTATTTATTTATTTTATGTTGGAAAGGATAAAGAATGTCTCTGGTGATACAAAAGTATACTTACAAATTGTGACGTAGCTTCACTGAAACAAGTTGTACAAGATAAAGAAATGTTATAAGTACTATAGCGATTGTGGCACATAAGAAAATATTGATTTTGAAGTATCTCATATCGATTTCGTTCATTGAATGAACATCTTCAGTGGAGCTTCGAGTGCAGAGAACTCACGTACACAGCATAAAACTGTTTTTACACTTAAAGTACATGAAAAAGATCAAGGAGATGTGCGTCACATCTACCCAAGTTAGAAGATGTGACGCACATCAGAAAGATATTACTATTCATTTGAACTGTAGGAAACTTTTATGCGATGTACATGAATCCTCTGTGCCGGAAACTGCACTGAAAATATTATTTCAGTGATCTATATCGATATGAGATATTTAATATATATATATATATATATATATATATATATATATATATATATATATATATATATATATATATGTGTGTATACGATACCAACAAGCGGAAAATTATTTTAGGCAATACAAAATTTTTCATGTGGCGGGTCTGTACGTCATAATGCGTACGCTGCAGGTAAAGGTATGCCAAAAGCCAAACTCTTAGTACTGTTGTCTCTGCACTGCCTTATCGCATTCGAAAAACTTTGTGGGATGAAATTTTTTAAACGTCTGTTTATGCAGTTTGATACACTGCCAGGAAAAAAAAAGACATTGTAACACCTAGGAAGACAACATCGATTTTGGACCGATAACAACTGATGACAACTCTATATATAATTCCTAGCTTAATTCTCGCTGTTTCGTACGCGTAGACTGGACAGTCTGCATTGGTAGTTTCTACTTCTAAATATAAATTTTCATACATTTAGCTTTAAAATTGCCTAATCAAGTATTTCGATACAACGTGCCACCCCTATTGCACCATTAACGGCATTATTAGAAACACCTATAAACACTTTTCTTTTTTAATTCTAACCATGGTTCCAAATCAAAATTTTTATATTTCTGCTATCAAAATAGTCTTATTTGCACCCTTAAAAGATTTTCCCTTATTTCACAGGCTAAATTGTTGAATTTCCAAAAATATCGAAGAAGGTGTTTTTAAATTTCCAGTGAAATATCTAAAGCCGAAGTTTTGAATTTCTTGCTTCAAAATTGCGATAATAGCAACGTATTTTCTAAAAACCGTCTACCGTGTAAGATAAACAACGTCTACAAATTTCAAGCTTCTGCCGTCTGTAGATTCACTATTCAGCCCCGTATTCTTTCAGAAAAGAATCGAGAACGCGAAATTTCTTTTTTACGCTTTTGCGTCTTTCTTGGTAGTTTTAATTTTCCAACTTCTATAAGGACTTATTTTCCTTTATTCGTATGCTTGTTGCAGAAAAACAGCTAAAGAATGTCCATCACGTTTCACTGTATATAATCCCTTTGCTATTATTGTGTCAAAAGTCATTGCTGGTCTTCAGTCCGAATTTTGTATAAGCTGACGACTTTCAACTACTGTATCTTCCACCCTGTTAGAGCTATCGACACGAACCTGCTGTGGGGTACAACGGGAAACTTTGTAGTACAACAACACGGAGAGATCCTTCGACTGCATTGTGTAGTTTCAGCTGAAAAGCAAACTTTTTACACCAACACGTATTTATATTTCATATAAGTTGATAACTTTCAACTTCTATATCTTACACCCCCTCATCGTTATCAACCCTCTAACACGATAGTACACAATGAGAGACTGATATCTACTACGACATACAAACAGTAATCGTTTTCGATGTGTAATTAAGGCTACAGAGTGAATTATATACAAAAACACGTAATTTTTATGTATATTAATATATATGCTGATAATGGTTTCATCGTCATCGACCAAAAATAGCATTGTGACATAAATGATACGGATCCATTTGTATGTAGCATTTAATAGGGAGACTTACGGTCTCAGTACTAATTGTAATATTAATGCTGAAAGCAAACAGGTGCCATACCTCGGGAGAAGTACTCACGCTTTCGACATCGAACTCAACGGTTTGAAGGCGATCAAATTGTGACCTTCCGAATGGCGGTGTAGTCATTTCGGAGAACTACTACTTTAGCTTGACATCCTGCATCAGTTGTGCAACGATGCTCGTAGCTATGGTCTCGAGAAAATTCTCACATTAGTATACGTGATTCCAGACGTCCAGGGATCGCAGAAGATCGTCAAGATAGTGAGATTGTGAGGGCAGCAATGGAATAACCTACTGCTACCACAACACAGATAAGGGTTTTAAAACAAGCCGTTGGCAACGAGTTACTTGCATGGGACTATGGAATGCGCCCCTCTGCCTAGACTTTCACTCACTCCACGCTACACCACGTCACAGCATCGACTGGCACCGTGAGTAGATCTGTTTGAAATTCAAATGTAGGAGCATGGTCTTCACGGATGCAAGCAGAATATGCCTGAACACAAGTGATTGCCTTTTACAAGTAATAAGACGACATGGTGAGCGCTGTGTCGTAGATAGCATTTGTCGAAGGCACACCGTCCGTCATCACAGACCCTACGATTAGGGGTGCGACTAGCTACAACTCGTGGAGTTTTGAGAAGGTCCACTGACCTGCGTTCGCTAAGTCAAGAATGAAAAATGCAATAGGAAGGTGATGTTACAACACTATAAATCTCACCAACATACTGCACGAAGAACTCAACATGTTCGGCAAGACGTAAAGCAACTTCCCGGACCAACTGGACACCCAGTGTCGTCCGCTATCTAAGGATAGGCTATGAGCGTGCTCGAAAAAGTACAAGCCTCCGTTTCTTTTCTGTGTACATGGCTGTCAATAATTAGTGTTAAACCCTTGGCTAAAGAACAGCTTTCACGCTGCAGCCAGCCCGCATCCCAGTTGGGACAGTTGAAAACAAAATAACCTCCGAAAACAGAAATAATAGGACTGTTAGACTGTTATTAAAATGCACGCACCACCCACGAAAGAAAGACTTTATTCTTATGAAACAAAAGTAGTACGAGAATGATGAAGACAAAAATAAAATCACGTGTCTTAGACGAAACCAGAACTTCATTGTTACTATAAAAAGTATGCATTACTCATGTAATTATAATTACAAGAGAGAGAAAAATGCTGTAACATCTTACACGTAAAAACTCCTTACATACATTTACTAATTATGTAACTTACATTACTGGTCAGCGTTACGTGTGTAAGCTTCCGTCCTTATTTCTGCTTAAAGCTCTGGTACTTTCTGAATACAGGAGATTAGGGCCACTTGCCACCCCCAGACAGCCCGAAAAAATGATGGACAGGGAGGGTGGGGGAGGGAGGGAGGGAGAGAATATCAGCTTAATAGTAATTATCATTTACTTACAGGCAGCATGTAATTGTGAGTTTGAAAATCCAAAATCCCTGTAATTAATATGACATAAATTGACTTTATTTTTATGCTTACATTTAATTGCTTTGTTTTCTTTATTGTTAGTCATTTACGGTAAAACTAAGTACAACATTTATTGTTTCATGAATCCTTGGGGAAGTGAGCTATTGGGTAGGTCTTATTCATATGTAAATGACCTCCAGTCTCCCTGTGCCTGATTGTAAGATCTAGCGGCGGTGAGAGAAGCATTTAGGTATATCTCATTCCTAAAACACGTCACTGGTTGACGCAACCGTAGCTGTCACCGCGGGGAACATGACGGTGTCTCATCAACACATGACGACTTCTGTGGTTGTGTGGGGCTTCAACATTGGTGCTTCCTTTTTTTTAATCTTATTTATGCTGATTTGTCTTTACCTGTCTTTGTGAGTAAGGTTGTAGTACAGTACCAAAATAGTTACAATACATTTAACAGTTAAAGTACTTGTTGACTGGTCAAGATGACAAACATTTACAGATCAATTTAAATTCAGAGCCTGAATGCCCTGGGTTCAGCTGTGGGCAAGTGCTTCATTCTTTTTGATTATAAAAAATGAAACAAGTGTGTGCAGAGTTGAACACAGGACATTCAGGCTCTAAATTCAATTCGATTTCTAACTGTTTCTCAGCTTGGCCAGATGGGTATATAGGAATGCGAAAATGGCGTAGGTTTCTCTTCATAGTTACGAATTTTGAATAATTTGACTATCAGTTTGATTAAGACTGACCACTAGAAAACTGAAACAGATGAAAAACAATGTCAATAAATAACAGTTTTGTGCATTGTTGCAGACAGGATTATGGTATTAAAATATCGGAATGAATTCCTGGCGATTGTGCAATAACCCAGGGCAAATGTCTTGTTTGTTATTTGAATCATTTCGATAAATGTTTTGTTCCACAATTTAGAATTTTTTTTTCGATTTCGTGGTAAATTTTGAAACATTACACTGTTTAATTTTATTGAATCATTGCCATATTTTTGTAATTCTAGGCACATGGAAATGACGCCATTGTGCAGAGAAAATAATAGTGCAATGGTAGTTTGATGGAATTATATTAAAAAGTTTCTTCTAATCAGCGACTGAGGCTATGGAACATATTTTGTGTATCCTCTATCAGTTATATCTGATAATGACTACACACACACACACACACACACAGTCACACACACACACACACGCGTGTGTATATTTTAAAATTAGTCAAACTAAGCTTTTAAGGACACAACACTACAATTTACAACTACAGTACTGACTGTTACTTGACATGTCCTTATTCTGTTCGAAAGTTTGCATATTGTTAATTTTTATGCACTTTGCATGTTATTGGACCCAAAATTAAGAATTACAGTTATCTGACATTGGTGGGCTGTTTGAGGCACTATTCAACCTTTTTACGGAATGTAGTTACATACATCATAGCTGGTTATTTTCTCTTGCTTGTACTCATATAAGAATGGACTTATGTATCCGTGAACTAATATGTTGGATTGCAAGATATATTGTGTAATTTTAATTTTGTTATTATGTCTGTCTTTTTTTTTTTTTTTTTTTTTTTTTTTTTTTTTTTTTTTTTTTTTTTTTTTTTTTTTTTTTGCTACAGACATCTCCATCTTCCGTAAAGTACTGCCAACGCCGGCCGCGGTGGCCGAGGGCACAGAGGCGCTCCAGTCACGGTCTGCACGGCCACTACGGTCGGGGTTTCGAATCCCCCCTCGGGTATGGATATTTGTGCCGTAATAGTAAAAATGTTCAAATGTTTGTATAGTCTATGGGACTTAACTACGGGGTCATCAGTCCCTAAACTTACATACTACTTATGAACTACTTACAAACTAGGACGGCACAAATATCCATGCCCGAGGGGGGATTCGAACACCCGACCGTAGTGGCCGTGTAGACCGTGACTGGAGCGCCTCAGTCTCCTCGGCCACCGCTGCCGGCTATAAGGTAGTAGATAATTAGTTTGAAAGTGTAGGGACTGATGACCCCGGAGTTAAGTCCCATAAGCTTAAGAAACATTTGAACATTTTTTGTACCGCCAACATTGAGACTTATGTTTTTGTGGACAGGCCCAACGCTATTACTGTCAAACACGTGTCGGATATAATGGAAAACTAACTAGTCAGCCCATATTTAGGAAGGCAGGTCGAGTTAGGCTTGAGTAACGCATTCCAAGATAGTATTTGCCATCTCTGCGATGAATGCTAGAATCAGCTCAAGCATTGCCTCCTGCAAGTACTACACCACATAATGGTATGGGTACTCAGTACCGTTTCAGCTATTAATCTGTAACGTAATCATTTCATGTACTCCACTTTTTCAAAAGTAAACCTTGACTTAAGTAGAAACGTCTAAAAGCCTACTTTTACCCTATTTTCATTAATGTAGAAATGGTATGATGAATGATGCGTTTTTAACTGTCATTATGTCAAAAACCATCATCCTGTTGCAATTCCACCACATGGTCTTCCAGGTGATAGCACGCCAGCCTAGTTTTGCAGACCGCTCCCTTTAAGTTTTTACGACGGCGCGCACAGTTCTTCCCCGCGCTGCTCGTCCACCTCGCACAGTGTTTAGTGGGAGAGGCGGCGGCCCATCACGCGAGCCGTTGCTCCGTCACGGCGCACCTGGCGAATTCTCGTCGGCCGGCTAATTTAATACGCCGTCCGTCCGACCCGCTCCCATCAAGGCGGACGGGGAACTTTTTCCCCCCTCTCCCTCTTTCTGAGACAGAGCAGAAATTACGCCCGTAATCAGGACAGTGCGCGCCGAGATTTCAGACGTCGCTCTGTCTTGCGTGGAAGGAACCAGACCGACGATAAGCAACCGTTGCTCGTTTTGGAGTCATGAAAGCAATTACATTCCCTCAGTCACGAATATACCATGTCTCGGTTATTGTTTTCTGTATTCAGTAGGTATTAATTAACTTTTAATTCCGTCCTCACTCGCGCCTTTATTCACGTAAACTACCCACTTCGTTGGATTTCTCCTCTTCGAAAATTCGTTTATCATTTCACAGTATCTCATGACTTATTTACATTTTATACTTGTTATTTTGATCTTACAAACGTCAGTTCGAAATACGTTTGTACAGATAATTTGAAAATAATTGTTGACAATCGGTAACTGGAAACCGTGAATCAGTTCAAGTACTTGGGATGTCTTATCACAAAGGATGCCCACTGCACTAACGAAATCCGAGCAAGAATCGCCATAGCCAAAGCTGCTTTCAACAAGATGAGGACTCTTCTGACCAGCTAGTTGAGCTTTGCAAAAAAAAAAAAAAAAAAAAAAAAAAAAACAAAAAACAAAAAAAAAAAAAAAACAATGTTCAAATGTTTGTAGAGTCTATGGGACTTAACTACGGGGTCATCAGTCCCTAAACATACAAACTACTTATGAACTACTTACAACTAAGGACGGCACAAATATCCATGCCCGAGGGGGGATTCGAACCCCCGACCGTAGTGGCCGTGAAGATCGTGACTGGGTGACTGGAGCGCCTCAGTCCCCTCGACCACCGCGGCCGGCTGAGCTTTGCATTAAGGAAGAAATTGGTAAAGTGCTCCATTTGAAGCATTGCACTGTATGGAGCACAGACATTGACCATGAGAAAGAAGGAGAAAAAATACTTAGAGAGCTTTGAAATGTGGTGCTGGAGGAGAATGGAAAAGATCAAATGGACAGATCGCATGAAAAATGATGATGTACGGAAAAGAGTAGGAGAGAAGAGAAGTATTCTGCATACAATTCTACAGAGAAAGGAGAACTGGATTGGACACGTACTTAGACACGAGGGACTCCTACGCGATGTCATCGAAGGAAAAAAAGAGGAAACACAGGACGAGGAAGAAGGAGGATTCAGTATCTGGACGCCATGAAAGATGGAAGGAGATGCAACAGACAGAAGGAAGAAGCTGAAGACATTGAACATTGGAATCAGAAATTCTCCTTACGAAGACATGGACCTGCCACTTGGCAGAATACTACATAATAATAATAATAATAGAGATACAAGAAATAAGGATGGTCCTAGATGGTGAACCTAGATTCTACAGTGCACAGTGTTCTATAAAAGGGTGGCACTAAACGGTGGTCCTAGAAGCCACAAATGTTAGTACGCCTCCTTAGGTTAGCACTATACGCCAAAGATATATACGTACGTTGTTAGTATTATCTATAGTTCCCGCGCTCGGCCTTGCCTGCGACGTAGGACAGTAGTTCTGAGTTTTATGTGAAAGTGTAAGGACGCAAGTGCATTTTATGAATTTGTTCGCAGTGGCTGCAGATATTGATTATACAGAGATGTATTATTTCATGAGTCAGGTATCTGTCACATTACTTCATTGTGTAAAGAAGCTACCAAAAGGTGCTGTATTCATATGTATGTGATTTGTCACAAAGTTGATTACACAGTTAGTTTGAATAATTACGCTATAGGAGTAATGACTTTTGAAGTGTGATGTTATTTATGAAAAAGTGTCAGAAACGTAAACGTCACAGCAGTATCCTTTTTGTGGATGAAAATTTGGCGTTACGTTACGTAGGAAAGAGACGCGCTGAAATATGTGCGAACAGTGTAAATTAGCTTGCTGTAATTCATTTGCACCAGAGTGCTTTGCTGTGTTTGTTATTCTTATGATATTCAGATTAAGCAGTATTATCAAATTCAGAGGAGTAATAACTGAGTTCTTATTAAGTCAGATCTTGTGACGTAATAAGGAGGTTTAAAGATACCATTTAATGAGCTCGCACGTTTATTTTTGCATATAACATTTCAGGTGTATTTAACATATCTTGAGTTTGTTTATGTTCTAGGAGGCGATCCAAATATGATACTGTAGAAACATATAAAGAAGCCAAGATCGCTGATCATCGATTTTTATTTAAGACGACCGATTTCGCTGAAGTATGTCAGCATCATCTGGTCCAATAAAATCATTTTACAAGGCAATAATCACTTTATTGATTGCTCCTACTGCCTGACTGGGCAACATGTTGAGTTTGTTTATGTTCTAGGAGACGATCCAATTATGTTGTTCAAATGTTTGTTTAGGTTACGGGACTTATCTACGGGGTCACCAGTCCCTAAACTTACAAAATACTTATCAACTAGCTTATCCTAAGGACGGCACAAATATCCATGCCCGAGGGGGGATTCGAACCACCAACCGTAGTGGTAGTGCAGACCGTGAGTGGAGCGCCTCAGTCCCCTCGGCCACCGCGGCCGGCGATCGAATTATGATATTGTAGAAAGATATAAAAAATCCAAGATCGCTGATCATCTATTTTTATTTAAGACGACCGGTTTCGCTGAACTATGTCAGTGGAAATTAAGCATATATTTGAACAATAAAACGTCTTTAGTAGTTCAATTGGCGTTAGTTCTGCGCAGATGCAAAAATTAATGCATAGCTACAGTTTTATATGTGCTTGGATAAATCGTATTGGCAGTCTTTTTACAAGTAACAGAATAATAGTTTTTGCGTGAAAGTTTGTTGTGGTTGTATTGTGAGTCTTTTAGTTTGTATTTTACACAGGAGCATCAGCTTCCGTAAGAAACCTGTACAATACATGTCAAATGTTTCGTTGTGCTTTTATAAGGCATGAATCATATTTGCATCCATAATGTCCGATTTTAGCAACCGTTTATATTTTACGACTTTTGCCACAGACTGTGATGCCAAAACTTAAAACAACCAAAGTATTGGCTGTTTAGGTTAATGAGTAGGGTAGTGAGCAAACATCATTGATGCACTCGGCTAGAAGCGATTTTATTCGTATAATAAATAGTCTATATGAATGTTTAGGTTTGTATAACGTAATTGAAAACAGATTTTCACCAGAGATGACTTACTTGTTGACATATAAACTTGCTGAGGAGAAGCTTGAAGTATCTTCCAATCGATTGATAACTTGCGAAAATTAATAGATTCATAGCGTAACACAAACACCGGATATGTAATTCTGTTGCTTCTAAAAATAACTGACAATACAGTACTTTACGTGTGCATATGTATACACGAAATCAATGAATTAATATTAATAATAAGATGTTCAAATGTTTGTATAGCTTAAGGGATTTAATACGGGGTCATCAGTCCCTAAACTTACAAACTACTTACGAACTAACTAAGACTAAGGACGACACAAATATCCATGCCCGAGGGGAGATTCGAACCCCCGACCGTAGTGGCTGTGCAGACCGTTACTGCGGCGCCTCAGTTCCCTCGGCCACCGAGGCCGGCAATAACAAGATGAAATTATGTTATCTTCACTACTAAATATATAATAGGAGTAGGAGAAGTCGTTTCATTGTTAAAATCAACCCTTGATTTCACCTGTAAATGAGAGAAACTATTGCTCACAATGATGAAAACTAAGTCACGTGACTCGGGGCAATTTTAGATGTTAATACCACAACACAGCAGAGATAGGGACATGCCCAGTCTATGTTATCTTTGGTCTATGGTTCAAATTATTCCGCGACAGCAGCGCCGTTAGTGAGCCTGGTTAACTTGTAGAAGGTGTTTGCTGGTAAGTTAGCCTGCAGTAGTGCGCGGCCGTTGGCAGGCCTGCGCACAGTGCCGGGCCCTGCGCAGCTCGCGCCGTTGCGGTGATATAGGGGCAGGCGGCCCGCCCCCGGCATTCAGGGCGGGCGCCTCCGGTTGCCGTAACCGCCAACGGCCGCGCCAGCCTGCGCCACTCGCCGCTCTCTCTGCACTCCCAGCAGCCGGCCTGCTGCCTTATGAATCACAGAGCGCGTTTCCGACCCGACGCCCACCTTCAGGTCCGGCCACCCGCAGCTGCCGCACTCTTCTGGCTTACAAGGAGCTGGAGTCACAAGTCGAGCAGGGAAGGATCGAAGAATCATTGAATTTCTAATAAAACGTTATACAAGCGGTAGTTTGTAGGGACACATTTAGATGACAATAGTAATAGAGATATCTGATACTTTAGCTTCAAAATATATATATTCACTCATGAAATTTGTTACTAAATGTTGTTTGGAGACTTAACTATGGGGTCATCAGTCCCTAAATTTACAAACTACTTATGAACTACTTACGAACTAGGACGGCAGAAATATCCATGCAGGAGGGGGGATT
The DNA here is from genome assembly GCA_026315105.1 of Locusta migratoria. Lineage (NCBI taxonomy): Eukaryota > Metazoa > Arthropoda > Insecta > Orthoptera > Acrididae > Locusta > Locusta migratoria. The sequence goes on from CM048747.1 coordinate 470,363,592, forward strand.
CGAACCCTCGACCGTAGTGCCGTGCAGACCGTAACTGGAGCGCCTCAGTCCCCTCGGCCACCGCGGCCGGCAATTTGTTATTAACAATCCGACCCAATTCAAAAGTAATAGCAGTGTGCATAGCTTCAACACTAGGAGAAAGGGTGATATTCACTATTCAAGGTTAAATATAACTTTGGCACAGAAAGGGGTGAATTATGCTGCCACAAAAGTCTTTGGTCACTTACCATGTAGCATCAAAAGTCTGACAGATAGCCAACTAGTATTTGAAAAGAAATTAAAGGAATTTCTGAATGGCAACTGTAGTGGGACGGATTATTGTCTCCGCTACATATCTCATGTCAGCTCAGTTTGTGCAGGATAACTTACTTATATTTCTGTTCTTAAATGATTTTTATGTAAATGTTTAATGTTATATGATTCTTAAAGAAGTTTTTTTTGTATGTCTTTTTATGTTTCATGTGCTGTGAAGCGATTCAACCTACGAGGGCAACATCTTCGATGCCGATTCCAAGGAGTAAATATCCGGCCACATCAAGTTGCGGGTTGATGGCCACGAGGCAAGAAGATGTTGATCTCTGCGTTGTCGTCACAAGAGTTGACATTATTATCAAAGTGTTATGTTAAAACAACAAATTTTAAAAGTCAGTTCCCTTTTGTCTGTCAATGACTACATATGTCATAGAAAGCAATAAATGTTATCGTGTTTAAACTTGACGAAAGTGTCAGAGTACATCATTTATGAAGAATTATTTTATGATAAATAATATTTTAATGAAACGAGGAGAATATTTAATTTAAATATACTTCAATCTGTAAGAAGATTTTTAATGAATTCTTATTGGTGTAAAAGTTACGTCAAGAAGACATCGATAAATGTTTCTTTTAGAACTTTGATTAATCGATCATACACATCGATCGATAATCATTGAAGAAATTTTTTTTTATCTGTTGCTATAGCAACGACCAGAAACTGAAGAATTTCTTTTGACCGTTTTATCTATGAGAGAACTTAGAAATATTTTAACAAGAGTGACTGTTAAAGACTTCTTCCCTCGGCACAAGAATCTGATTTTGAAATATTGCAACGTATAAAGATTTTACATGAACATATTTTTTTTTTATTTTATATAAATTTTGTTGGGCGAGTGGACACCTCAAGGATTACGAAGTCTGACACGGCCACATTCAACCCTAATCATAAAAGACGAGTGCTTTTGAAGATAAGGTTTTAGCCCACGTTCCGCCGCACGAAGAGGTCGTTGCGACGCACAACTCCTTCTACAATGTAAATGAATTTTTAGATGAAACTTAAAAAAAAAATCCTTAAAATATTGATTGTCAAGTATAGACAACATTTACTAAACTGACACGTTCCACATCATTACAGAATGTTGTATACATGATCTATGGAACAAGTATTAATCTAATCTTTTCTTCCTTACCGTTCGTCGCACATGTTAGGAGGATCTGTTGTTTTGTTTCGCTGTTGCCACATTTTACTATCTTTTGCCTTGTCTGGGCGGATGTGTGATATCTTTAGGTGTTGATACAGGTTTTCAAACCATCGTTGCCTAGCTTGTCCTATAGGCCATTACCAGTTTAGTTTCAAAGTAATACCAGTCAATTGCTACTGTTGCTTTACATGCTCCAAGGACATACCCATACCAATATAACCGGCTCTCTCTCATGTCATAATTCCGACTGTGCCTTTGTTTGTATGTTTTTTAAATATTTTTCTATGTGGTTCATGGTGTGGGTTCCTGTAGTCATGTCCATTTTAAACTTAGGGTTTCTAAAATATAAACCCTGGATATGAACACGCTGCTAAAATAGGGCGAGGGAGAGAACTATAGCCAGAAGGACGTAAACGAAAACATACCAGCAACATTGGATGGATCGTTCAGGAACGGGGCAGTGGCGTGGAAGAAGGGAAATTGACGCGGAAGTTAAAGTGGTTCACATCGAACACCGACTCAACAAAAGCCCATAAATGTCGATGTCTCAGGCACCAACGGTGTCACAACCAGCAGCCAGTGCATTGAAGTCCGTACTAGCAGCCACTAGGCAGTCACAGATTCGAGTCCCGGTTGCGGCACACAATTTTAATCTTCCAGGAGGTTTTATATTAGCGCACACTCCGCTGCAGAGTGACATTTTCATTCTGAAATACCTCACATTCGCATAAAGTACTTTAAGTATTAGTTTGGTGTTGAACCTGGAGTCGTGATCGGATAGCCTTGGGGTTAGGGCGACCGCTCGCGAAAAGCGGGAAACCCGGGTTCGAGCCACCGGCCCGGCACAGATTTTCATATTTCACAAATTGGTAGAACATCCATATCTTATACAATGACGCTAAGAGAAATATTGATAAAGTGTATCAGCACTGTAATTCGTCATATGCTGTAATTTAATTTTCTAACACTTTTGTATAATAACGCACCTTCTAGGCTTCTCTTACATTTTATAAGTAGTTTTCCCGGTATAAGGGCCAACGGCTTTGCCGCAGTGGTCATGTAGGGTGCAGCTAGATCACCGAATTTAAACAATGTCGGTCTTGGCTAGCACTTGTGTCGGTACCTTTTCGGGTCTGCCAAGCGCTGATGGCAAGCGGGGTGCAATCAGCCCTTTTCGGGCCAACTGAGAAGCATCTTGATTGAGAAGTAGCGGTTCCGGTTACAAAGACTGACATAACGGCCTCGAGTGTGAGGCACTGACCAGCACCCCCTCCATACCGCTTCCATTGAAGCCCCTGGGCGGAGGATGAGACGGCGGCCGGTCGTTACCAGTGGGCCTCTCGAGATTTATCGGACGTATTTTAGTTTTCCGGTATAAGAACAAAATAGCGCCACTAAATCGGAAGAAAGTAGTGCACTACTGACATATACTTCGTTTCTGCTAAGAATTCTGATCTTTGCGAGAGTTTTCCCAAAAGAGAATGCAACATTGCTGAATTTGAAAACACAAAAGCCGTTTGCAAACATGAAAGATTTTGTAGAAAACCTCAATCTACTTGTCCTCCACTCTCTCTATCACATTCCACCTCGCGCCCCTTTATTTGTCTCTTCCTTCTCCCATACAATCCTCTTCGCCCCTCCGTCCCTGACCTTCATCTACTCCCTTTACATCTGTACTCTACATTGTATATCTTCATCCCCTTCTGATATAAACAATGCTACGTGTAATTAACAGTAACACTTCGCCCATTACGTATTTATTCGAATTTTCCATTCTGCCATTCTTACATCTCCTCCATACTCATCTCTTTATGTTCACTTGTTCCTCTTGTCTTTCTCTGCCTATTTCCTCCTGGATCCTGTCTCTGTATACCTCCTTCTCTTCCATTCTATCTCCTCCTGTCATCTGACTATAGTATCTCAAGTGTGGTAATCGTATGTGGACATCGGCATGGTGTACAATGAAATACTTAACAACATATTTTAAAATACTGTACTGATAACAGCAAGTTGCGGGCCGAAATCTACATTTTCTTGAGTAAAGATCAATACAAGGTACGTCCACAAAGTAAGTTCCGTTTGGTTACATAAAACAAACGTGAAGAGACACATAAAAAACATTTGTTATAAAAATTTCTATAAGTGTTAAACTACATTTCTACATAGCTTCAGAAATTTTATAGGCACTTCTCATGGCGTGGCACAAGTTTTTCAATGCTTTGTCCATAGAAGGTTGCCGTCTGTGTAATCGACCATGTGGTAACATGTTCTTTCAGCTAGTGATCATCGTTGCAGTGTTGGCGACCAAGGACAGATTTTAGGTGTAGGAAGTCGCTAGGAGCGAGGTCCGCGCTTTACGGAGAATGATCAAACACATTCTAGTGAAATATCCGTATGAGTTGTTTGATCACATTTGTCGTGTGAGGTCGGGCATTATCGTGGAAAAAAAGGCACTTTCAACAGTAATGCCCGACGCTTGTTCTGTATTGCGCGGCGAAATTTCTTAATGGTCTCGTAGTAACCATGTGAATTGATTGTTTGGCCTTGTGGTAAGAAATCAATTAGCTAAATGCGACTTCTATCCAGAAAAAACGGTGCACATGACTTTTTCAAGATGTCAAGATTTGCTTAGGCTTAAACTTCGTTAGAGATCAAGTATGCATGAATTCTATTGATTACAGTTTTGTTTCAGGTGTGTAGTACGATACCCAAGTATCACTCCCCGTGACAATCCGAGAAAGAAAACCTTCTCCTACTTCATTGTAGCGTGCATTGCCCATCCGTTGTTTCAACATCTTGTTTATAACGTCACCTTTTAAAATACAGTACTGGAAATGGACAGTTGCTGGTCGAAATTACTCATGCTTGAATAAAGATTAACATTTCAACGACGATTGATTGCTGTTAGCCGGCCGCGGCGGCCGAGGGGACTGAGGCGCTCCAGTCACGGTCTGCACGGCCACTACGGTCGCGGGGTTCGAATCCCCCCTCGGGAATGGATATTTGTGCCGTCCTTAGTGTAAGGTAGTTGATAAGTAGTTTGTAAGTTTAGGGCCTGAAGACCCCGTAGGTAAGTCCCATAAGCTATAAAAACATTTCAACATTTTCAATAAAATTCTTCCGGGTATGAAACCGCGTCGTCATTTTATAAATTGTACCGACGTTTCGGCCACTGTTGCAGGAGGCCATCATCAGGGTCTGTGTCAGACCCTGATGAAGGCCGCCTGCAACAGTGGCCGAAACGTCTGTGGAATTTATAAAATGGCGACGCGGTTTCATACACGGAAGAATTTTATTGATAGTGACAACGGCCGCGGAAGCCTATGTTTGCATTTCAACATTTTGATTGCTGTCAGACATCAACATTTTTACTCTTATTCAGTGAGACGCATCTCTTTCCGTTATCGAAGGTAATCTGAACAATTCAATAAGCTTTCAAGGGTGTATTCCTTGAGTTTGAATTTAATTACAAAGGTCCTGACAACGCGGCAAAACTCTCACGGTTTGTGTTTAATTGCGAAAGCTCTAGGCAGTGTGGCAGCGTATTAATTACAAAGATCGCGCCGCTATATTCACGGTCGGGTGCACTACAGTGGCATCGAAGCAGGTGCGGGCAGCGTGTAGCCAGCAGCCGCCACGAGCACCTGTGAGTACACCCACCCCCACGCGGCAGTAAACTCACCCCTCGGGCGCGCCGCCGCAACTTTAACCCCTGCGTATGCTGCGGTCGGGGGTGCCCGTGTCCGCAAAGGGGTTAGCACCCTCCCCAGCGCCCGCATGCTATTCACCGGCGCTCCCCTCCCCCTTCACCCTCCCCTACTCAACCCCTCATCCCGGTAGCCCCAGAAAACACGCAAAAAGCGCTAAAAGAAAGGAAGACACGAGGGCGGCCCGGGAGAAAAAAAATTCTCTAATTACTGACTCCAGTCGAAATGAGGAAAAGTGTGGAGGGCTCCGGATAGTTACTGGTACAAAGGCTGGAAACTTTTTCCATTATGCTAATCCCCTTGGCAGCGCCAGAGAAGGGGGTAATCTGCCGGGCAATCATTAAGAAAACTCACCTCCTACTTCGTTATGCCGCATCTACGCCTTCAAGCCACATTTAAGAATCACCCTCGACCGCACAAGTCTGTGAAGGCTGGAACCGATTTCGGAGCATGCATATGCATGCCAGTTCTTCAGCCCTGCGCCGATGCCGCTAACGGCTGCCAGGCTGGGGAGCAGAATTCGTGCGGTTTGATAAGCATAATTAGAGAGACTCATTTAGGCGCGGAGGGATAGTGATAGATGTAGACTTTATCAGTGGACTGTCAACCCTCCCAAGCACTACATCTCCTTCCCAATAAAGAAAACTTACGAAGAGTCCCATGAAATCACATCCATAACTTCTGACAATATTGTAATTATTATAGGCATACCACATTATTGGAATAGGTTTATGCTGCACCCTCGCTGTTCGGATTTCGCCCGGTAGAGTACTGTGAGGATAAAACAAGTGCAGTGACAAAGGGAAGACTGATCTATTGGGTTCATATGTGGTAGATCACCTGTTGCAGCTTACAAGGATTGTCCTTGGGCTCAAGTGCAGTGACAAAGGGAAGACTGATCTATTGGGTTCATATTTGGTAGATCACCTGTTGCAGCTTACAAGGATTGTCCTTGGGCTCAAATGAACACAAATACACCAAAACCATGTTATTGATGGCGTAAAGATCCCTTACTGCTCTAGTGATACTCCCGCATCTACAATAGACGTCCCTGTGTGTGACATATCACATTGATGCCAGTCTGGACCAATACGGCGCCTACTTGTACAGTAAGGCGTCCGATAGGTAGGCTATTGGTTATCAATCCTGCTAATGCATTCCGATTGGTTGAGATGACGTTACGAAGTACCCTTCTTCGTGAAGATGGTATTGTTGTAGAAAATGAATCATTAGCATGTTTTCTGGTCCATTATAGAAAAGAAATATGAGCATAAGTTAGAAACAGACACTGTTGTAACACAAACACTTATTGATAATCGTAGAGATGATAATGATGAACAACTCATTGCAGGCGGTAGTGCTACGGCAAGTGCGTGAAGAGGCGATGTAAGCCGTGACAGTGAACATCAACCGCCTCCTGAGAAAAAAGTTAAAGTCGCAAGTATCATCACGGCGTTTGATGAAGACACACTAGATAACATGTACTTTCCTTATGTCAGCACATTGTAGGTGTCGCCACCAGCGCCAACCGTGTGTGAATGCTGTAAAAAACTATTCATTTTCTTATCACAGCATCTCTTTCCTGTCAGTTAAATTTCGCGTCTGTAGGACGTCATCTACGTGGTCTAGCAATTTTAATGGCCAGAAGTGTACGTAGCAGGAAGCAACGTATTGATTTTGCTCTGTGAGAATCGAATGTTCCCGTAACTTTGGCAGAAGTCCGTAGAGTGATACAAAACGTCTGTCTTGTAACATCTGGCACTGGAGTTTCCTAATCATAACCATGACGCTTACGCGCTTACTAGATGATGGCGGAACGTAGCGTGCTGCTAACCGTTGGATCCTATCTATGTCTTCTATAAACTCCACATGGTACGGATCTACACTTATGAGCCGTTACTCTAGCGCTGACCGAACGAGAGTTGCTAATCATCCCTAATGTTCAAATTGCAAAATCTGCACAATGGTTCACAATTTTCAAACAGTTTCGATTAGGCGTCAACGAATTTATACTGTCATCCACCTTCTTCACATCTCCTACTTACTGTATGCATTTTAATATCTATCGACTCTTTAAAGTTCCCAGAAAAACAATCTAAATAGATGTCCTCTAATTTTGGTGCCGTTTCGCAGATTCTGTGGAACAACATTTAATTCTCTTCTGTGTCAGTTTGCTTAAAATAAAGTCTGTAATTCATTCAATACAATTATTTCCTTGAAATGAGTTTTTTGAAAAAAGGCTTATTCAGTTTGTGGATGACGTGTCATAATAGTAATCAAATTGGAATTTTAAGATTGGAAAAAATATACTTGGAAATAAAAAGACCACTCACCGAAAAGTTTTGACGTCGACAGGTGGGAAAAACAAAACAAATCAATATAAGAGTAAAGTCTTGCTTTATTGCATTCGCATTGTCCTTCTTTAAGCAAACGTACATCTGCATGAAGTACGTTTATCCAACTAGCAAGCTTTGTGCAACTACTGACAAATGAACGCTTGTGTTTTCATTTACTGGTCTTTTTAATTATAATAACTTCTCTTGGCGGTGAACAATCTCCCCTTCTGCATGCTCTGTTCTGGTTCTATTAATCTTGTTTCATTTACCTTTAAGATAGCAGTATTCGCGAACGCTTTCTGTACTAAAATTGTGACTATGCGCCAATTACATGATGTGCCGTTTTGAAAATTCCAAACTACGTGGGCCGATCAAACATCTATTGTCCGAGAGGGTCGCAACAGAGTGTTTAGCGTATATATCGAGACCGTTTCGGTTATATATGCACCGTCATGTAGGTAAGGGATTAATGTGGAATTTATGCCGTGCCGACGGGTAAATGTTAAGTGCTTAACATTGAACTACAGAGATATTATTAACAAACTTACAGTGATTCTTTTCTTTACTGTGTACAAAAACGGGCAGAATCGAGAAGGGTTATGTGCCAACATGTCTCTCAGAAGTTTCAAAAAAATGTTGAAATGTTCGTAAATCTATCGGACCAAACTGCGTGGTCAGCAGTCCGTAGCTTACAAACTACTTAAACCTAGGTAAACTAACCTAAGGACAAACACACACCCATGCCCCAGGGAGGACTCGAACCTCCACGGCGAGCAACCGCGCGCTCCGCAGCGAGACGCTTTAGACCGCTCGTCTCAGAAGTTTATACGTCCCGGAGTACTGCAAGAAGCGGTTCGGCTGTATCAGAAAAATGCACTTCGCCATTCAGCATATGTGACTATATAGCTTATGTCGTAAAACTAAGTGTATGGTCTATAGACTTAATCTAACCAGAGTGTAACATAAGAGTCGCGAAACTCGCAGTGATTTTCTGCAACTTCGAGACTGCAGCGCTGCCAAGCAGCCGGGTCGTAAAATCACACCACGAAGCGATTGAGTAATGAATGTGTATTTGGACTGTAGCAGCATTTTCAAAATAACTTTGTATTTACGAGCTTTTGTGGCGCTATAAATTGTAGCAACTGTCAAAAATATAATTCGGAAATGTCTCATTTGCAAAGGATGCAAGGAAGTAACAGAATAATGTTACGAATAACAGGTGTTCGTTTACTGTAGTTAGTTATATTTTTAGGCATAGAAGTAATCCTTTAACTATTCATTCACGTCCAAACTTCTGCTGTTAATGAGAATCGCAAATATCTGACAACTATTTCATAATATTACTGCTGAATAAAAGTCATGTATGAATGACTACATTTGGTTCGTACCACAGTTTCACAAAAATGATAACCCTGTATACTAACATATTTTGTCGGTTACCTACTAGTTTTATAAAGTGAATACGTAGCTACAAATATATAATATGTCCATATATAAACTGTCAATGTTAGCACGTCACAATCTTGAAGAAATTCAGTCTGATACCTGCCAAGTAGCTAAAAAAGTGTGATAGGTACACGAAAGACACAGAAGCAAGGACGAGGTGAAAAGATGGTTTAAACGACGAAGTAGAATGTAGTCCCGTACAACGTAAAATCGTGTGTACTTTTGAAAATATTACAATGTCCGAAATACGCTAAAACAAAACTCGTGCAACATGTCAGTACGCACCGAGCACGCGAACATAATCATAATCAGTTCCTTTTATATACTGCAGCACATTAGGTTGCAATTCATTTCTGCTTTCAAAAGGTTTCACACGATGTTAATATGACTCGGGCATTGCGAACTGTATGAATTACACTGCACTGACAGTTTGTTAAATTATAGACTGCCATTAACAGAAGCAGTGATATTACGTCAATGATGTTTTCGTATTTGTATTAGAAAATTCACAGCAACGTTCAGTGAGCAGGAAATATGAAAGTAACAATATTAAAAACGGCAACTTCTCAGTTTGCATTATGCTATTCCAGTGTTATTCCCTACTGGCCGCTTGGAGCGCTAGTATCGCTTCAGCTGCATTTTTTTCCCTAGAGTTTCTGTGATGGACTGTGATCTCACCTTGAGCGATATTTACACCTTCACTAACGTAAAGAAAGAAAATTATAAAAGGGTTGACGATTCTTGTCGGCGTAGGTTGTGCAGCAGGCAGTTCTACAAGCATCAGGAAAGGGAAAACTCCATCTAATATACACTGACTTACACAGATACAAACACCATCATCTACCTCTAATCATTTGCGTTTGTGTTCCTCTCCAAGACAGAACTGAGGAGAAACAATTGCTTTTATTATTTTATGGACAGTACTGTCTAAGAGTTGTTAAGCGATAGTCACAAGAAATAGAAAAATCTTTTATTCAAATAACGTTACTGCATTTTTTCATATTTTTTTCACAGGATAATCTCAGTCTGTGCTTAGTTTCTTACAAAAAATGTTCAAGTGTTTGTAAATTTATCGGACCAAACTGAGTGGTCATCAGTCCATAGCTTACAAACTACTTAAACCGAGGTACACTAACCTAAGGACAACACACACACCCATGACCCAGGGAGGACTCGAACCTCCGACGGCGAGCAACCGCGCTCTCCACAGCGAGGCACCTTTGACTGCTTGGCTACTCCACCGCGGACCGCGACTCATTTTGTTCCTCAAGATGCCTAATATATCCCTTACAATTTTGTTGTTGTAATTATGAAACACACTCACGTATGGAACATACAGCCATCGCAGTCTTTGACGTCCATTTTCTGGCGGAAATACGCGCAGGATGAAATTTAGTGGGAGACCTTTTTCATTGTCTGCGGGTTAGAAATCGCGCTGCGAAACCCGAGTGTTCAAATTTAGATTCACTCCTGTATAACAAAATTGATTTTATGCCTCTGAATGAGCACTGATTTATCTTATATTTGTCATATTACGCAAAAGGTATGATGGTCACAGTTGAATCGTTCTGCAGTCAGTCTTACATTCCAACCCTCTAAATTTCCTCAACCGTGTTTCTCCTAATTAACGTCTCGTTTACCATTTGAGTTCCCGAACCATTGTGTAACGTTTGCCCATTCATCGAACTTACCAGTGATACTCTAGCAGTCCACCTCCAAATTGCTTTATCGTTTTCAGTTAAAGCGATAAGAAGTCTTGGAGCCAGTTACTTATCTAAAAACTATTCCACATGCTCGTACTTTTTGCTAACAGTCTGCAGTGTGAACTGTTTCAATCGACTTTCGGAATTCAAAGAATACGCATCCTGGTAGTTGGCCTTCTGCTGTGCTCCGCAAGATATCACATGATGGAAAGTCTTACTGTGGTTCACAGTAGCTTGCTTTCTAAAGACATGTTGATGCGTGGATAGAAGCTTTCCCGTCTCAGAGAAACTGACTACTTTCGAACTGAGAATACGTTAAACAATTTACGGCAAGCGGGTGTTACCTATTTTGGTCTGTATCTGAACTGTCCGGCTCTTTCACAATGTAGCAATTACAAGAATAACCCTTGTAGAGAAATGAAACTGTATGAAGGCAATGAAGAAGCAGACTTCCAGTATACCGAAAACACACTAAAGATTATCGAAAACAGATACAAAAGTATTAAACGATAATCACATCTCCACATCGTGGGGCAACTCGGTATATTATGCAAAACAGAATCTTCAACTTGCCAACTGGATGAGATAATTGCCTGAATGATCACGGCAATGTTGCCTCATTAGCCTACTTATTCTAGACTGTACGGCTTTCAAGCGGCAACATTTTGCATTGTACCTTAAATAAAATAAAGTGTCTATTACTTTGAACATTTGAAAGTTAGTACAACCTCCTTCTTGTTTCAGAATAAACGACGACCTATATACGCAAATGAGGATGGACCTGGCAGTCGTGAGCATGAAAATTAGGATTTGTCAATAACTTCAACCTGAGTAACACATTACATCTGGAAAGTACAGTTTTCCAACAGCAACTTTTTGCACTGTAAAAAAATAGCGAGTTTAATACTTTGAATATTTGCAAGTTAGTATTACCTATTTCTTCTTATAAAACAAACGATTACCTTCCTCGGTAAACGAACGTTTGTTGTTCATAGATCTGGTACAGTCCAGCAAGAAATTTAGGATTTGTCCGTACGTTTACCTGTGAAGCGACATTTCAAGATGAAATAGACACATGTTATGACGCAGTAAACTGCATAGTTGTTCAAGAGCAGGTGCTCTTAGTATGTGAAATAAGTGACACACAAAGTGCACATTAGTTCGACAAATGCAGAAAACAACACTGCGTCGAAACTGAGTTTATTTATCGATGTGAGTAAAGGAATAACAACAAGTATTCAATCATAAAAGTGTGTTTACAGTATTTTAGATTTTTCAATTGAGTATCTAAAGTCTTCAGGTTCCCCCCATTCTCTGCAGTTTATTTCTCGATCTTTCTCTCCGGGTATGTTTGGGACGACCGCGTTTTCCAACTCCTTGAGAGCTCCAGTCCAACGCCACCTTCACAACAGCTCCATTAGGCAATGTATGCCCAATCCACTTCCATTCCCTTTCCGTTATTTGTGTATTTATTGCTTGCTGATTTGTCTCCCTCCAGATATGTTCATTCGTCATTATATTTCGCCATCTCACGTTTAAAATATGCCGGAGACAAAGGTAAAAAAAACTTTTCATGCTTCGCAACCATATATCAGAACTGCCTTCACTTTGCTATTGAAAAACCGAAGTTTGGTTTTCTATCAGATGTTCCTATTTGCCCAAACGGGGTACACTTTTACAAAGGCACGATTTGCTTTGCGAAAGCGACAAGAGACGTTCTCCTCAGCGCCTCCTTTAGTCGTGAGCAAACCTTCGAGATAGATGAATGATTGAATTCTACATCCTCTCCTATTCGTGATGGCTGAGTTTATCCGCATTTCTTTGATTTTGCGAACATTTATCTTGATGCCTGCAGATTCTCCCTCTTTTCTTAAACTGACCAGCTTCTCTTAGACTTCTCGATATCGCGGAGCCATTTAGCAGGTGTCGTCAGCGTAATCTAGATCTTCCAGCGTACCCCGCAAACCCCCATTGCACACCTCTCTGCCGTCCTCTCATTACTCTGTTCATCACATGATCCAACACCAAAAGAAATAATGTAGGCGAAAGAATACACCCTTGTCGCACTCCAGAATTAACTTGGAAAGGCTCTGTCAGTTCTCCATTATGTAGTACTTGGCATTCATAATCCTGATACCTTTCGTTGATGATGTTAACGATTGGGATCTCATACTTTGCAAGTGTATCCCACATGACTCTTCGATTGACAGATCGAAAGCCTTTCCAAAGTTGATCATTAGTCATACTTACATTTCAATAAGACCTTTCAATCACAATTTTGCATTGTACGAATCCAAGACCTCTTTGTCACAAAGAAAGATTACGATCAAAATATAAATGATGAATGTATGTAGAAGTGAACAGCCGTCTGATGATGAATCGATAGGCTTGAAGCCAGCAACTGCGCTATTTTGTAAATAAATAGCACAATAAAATATGTTTGGCTGCTGCTTCAAGTATTTTATAAACAACCACGTACGTAAAATGTCATTTTTTACAAAGTAGCAGCAAGAAACATATTTGTGAAAAAAGGCTGAAAGTGTTTGTTTAGTTAATTCAAAACTTTCACCCTTATTAGTGACTGAAGTTGCGACCTCGCACTCGCTGTTAAGCCCTTTCTACACGGGAAGTTAGATGTTAGAATATTACCCTTGATGTATCGGTTACGCCTACCGTGTACCGTGTAGACGCATCCACTTGCACAATATGCACGGATACGATCGCTATAAGACGGAATAGGATGGATCCTATTCTCACTTGTATGCGGTATGGAGCGCCACATTGCGGATCGTGAGGCCTCCCGCGTCGGAGGTTCGAATCCTCCCTTGGGCATGGATGTATGTGTTGTCCTTAGGTTAGTTTAACTTAGTGTAAGTAGTTTGTAAGTCTAGGGATTAATAACCAACGTAGTTTGGTCCCATAGAATTACAAACATTTAAAAATGATGACGATCACACGTATGGAAGTGTTTCGCGGATGCACTGACGACCGAGTGGTTGTTGTTGTTGTTGTTGTTGTTGTTGATGATGGTTTTGAGGGGACTAAACAGCTAGGTCATCAGTCCCCCGACCGAGTGGGAAACCAAGCTGACGAATGAGTCAACTCACGAATTTGTTTGAGAAATATGTACTTGTCTCCTGCTCAGGGGACGTAGTTCTTCAACTCATATATATACAGGCTGTGTCGAAAGCAGTTGAGGAAAGAGATATAGCTTACCTTGAAATCATAACAAACTTAGATAAAATGCAAATGAAGACTTTCCACAGACTTTTCCATCGGTTCTTGTCATAATAACATCATTCTCACTTCAAAGTATAATCTTTTGTATGTTGTACAAGTTCATTTAAACTTAGTTAACAGGCTTTCGGCCTACAAGGTCACTTTAAGACTTTACAAGAGTCGAAAACCGGTTATATAAATGAACGTCAGTATGATGATTTACCAACATACGACGAAAGTGTCAGTCAATGTATTGAAATTTGCATTTGCTTTACACGCAGACGTTTCATAATGGCAAAATGATGAAATATCAATAGCGATAAGTAATGAAAAGTAAGCAGTGATGGTGAATCTTTTATTACAATGTCCTTCAACGACAATTATCACACTACAGGCTCAACAATCGTGAAGTTAAACTGCTTTAATTTTATTTGGGTTAAATACCAAGAGCTATATCCACTAAAAATTGAAAACATGTTATATAGCATTTTCATTGCAATTCGTCTTTATTACTATCTCCTAAAATAATTGCTATTTCTTCTGAAACATGCTGTAGTTAACCGGTGAAATATTTGTTTTAAGTGAGCATTATTTGAAGATTTATCTCAGTGAAAGATCTATCTACTGATAGACTGTCGTAGAAACTTGAACTTGATCATGATATACATAAGCGCCTCAAACCGCGCGGCCTGCTAGTAATTAATCGCATTTTAGAATGCGAACGTTTACACAAGTGAGCGACGTAGTTTCATATAAACTGCTTGGAAACATTTAAATACAGCTTCAAAGAAACTGTCTACAACAAAAATAAATGTTTCAATTATTACAATAATTACGAAACATCTGACAGTCTCGAAAAGTGATCTTAACTCGGCGATTCATTTGCTCTAAATTGACAACAAATAAAGTAGACACGTGAAGCAGACGACACGACAAACTCGTACCGTGTAAACGCTTCTTTTTTATTCGATGGTCTATCGCAAGGAGCGCTTCAGATGACGACTTTCTTGTGCCTGTCGCACGTCCCGTATGGAAAGGACCTAAGTGCCTCATTTCTTGGAACCGGATCTTCTATTACAATATCCTTTAACGACATTTACCACACTGCATGTCCACAATCGGGAAGTTAAAATGCTTTAAGTTTGTTTGGGTTACATACTAAGAGCTCTACCCACTAAAAATTGAACACACATTATATCGCCTTTTCATTGAAATTGTTATTTCTCCTAAAACATGCTGTACTTAACAGGTTAAATATTTTTTCGTGTGAGCATTATTTGAAGACAGGTCTATGTATAGATAGACTGGCATAGAAACCTTAACTTGATCATGATATAAATAAGGGCCTCAAACCGCGCTGCCTGGAAGTATTTAATCGCCTTTTATAATGCGAATGTTTACAAAAGTGAGCGACGTAATTTCACATAAACTGAATGGGAACATTTACATACAGCTTCACAGAGGATGTCTAAAACACAAATAAATGTTTCAATTATTTCTATAATTACGTTATATCTGACAGTCTCGAAAAGATTCATTTGCTCTAAATTGACAACAAACGAAGTAGACACGTGAAGCAGACGACACGACAAACGCGTACCGTGTAAACGCTTCTTTGTAGTTCGATGGTGTCTCGCAAGGAGCGCTGCAACTGACAACAACTTTCTTGTGCATGTCGCACGTCCCGTATGGAAAGAGATTTAGTGCCTCATTTCTTGGAAGTGCAAGCGCAAGAAACGTTGTGTTTAGTTAGCTGGGTGATGGACCGTAAGAGAGCCGTCAGTGAGGTGTTCACGCCGGGTTGTGACGGGCGCGATATGACAGGCCGGTCGGCCGGGAAGAGTTATTGCCGTGCCGCAGGGTGTCGGACCGCTCCTCCCCCGCTGCGGTCGCCGGCAGATAAAAGATCTGGCGGCGGCAGCGAAAAATTTGTGCTGACTGCGGGCCCGCTACCCCTTCCCGCCCTGTCGGCGGCGAACAGAATTAACACTTGTCAGCGGCAGTCCGGCGCTCAGCGCGCGGCGGACGAGTACTGCTGACCGGATCGGGGGGAGGGAGGGATAAAAAGAGAGGCGGAGAGAGGAGGAAAAAAAGGAGGGTCCGTCGCGAAGAAGGAGAGTGAGGGTCGGGGTGGGGGAGGTTTGCAGTTTGGGCAGCGGAGGGCACGTGCGCCACAAGCGGAATGAAGCGGCGCGGCCGGCATCTGTATGCCGGGCCGGCGCGCCAGTTTAGCCGCCAATTAGGAGCCGCCGGCCGCAGCTTAAGCGCCGGGTGCGGGGGCGACGGCGGGGGCGGCGGGGGCGGCCGCTGCCACAGCGCCACGCGGCAGAAAAGTTAATCACTCCTGTAATTGGCAGCTGCACCGGGGCAGGTGGCACAAGTAGCCAATGAAAAATGCGTCGTCAACCTCGACTGGACCGTCAGCTATCGGAATATTTCCAGATTTAGTTTTCACTAACTTTGGATGCTTCATAAGAAGGAGTAGGCACTCCTGTAATTGGCAGCTGCACCGAGGCAGGTGGCACGAGTAGCCAATGAAAAATTCGTTGTCAACCTCGACTGGACCGTCAGCTATTGGAATATTTCCAGATTTAGCTTTCACTCACTTTGGATGCTTCATAAGAAGGACTAGGCACTCCTGTAATTGGCAGCTGCACCGGGGCAGGTGGCACAAGTAGCCAATGAAAAATGCGTCGTCAACCTCGACTGGACGGTCAGCTATCGGAATATTTCCAGATTTAGTTTTCACTCACTTTGGATGCTTCATAAGAAGGACTAGGCACTCCTGTAATTGGCAGCTGCACCGGGGCAGGTGGCACAAGTAGCCAATGAAAAATGCATCCTCAACCTCGACTGGACCATCAGCTATCGGAATATTACCAGATTTAGTTTTCACTCACTTTGGATGCTTCATAAGAAGGAGTAGGCACTCATGTAATTGGCAGCTGCACCGGGGCAGGTGGCACAAGTAGCCAATGAAAACTGCGTCTTCAACCTCGACTGGACCGTCAGCTATCGGAATATTTCCAGATTTAGTTTTCACTCACTTTGGATGCTTCATAAGAAGGACTAGGCACTCCTGTAATTGGCAGCTGCACCGGGGCAGGTGGCACAAGTAGCCAATGAAAAATGCGTCGTCAACATCGACTGGACCGTCAGCTATCGGAATATTTCCAGATTTAGTTTTCACTCTCTTTGGATGCTTCATAAGAAGGACTAGGCACTCCTGTAATTGGCAGCTGCTCCGGGGCAGGTGGCACAAGTAGCCAATGAAAAATGCGTCGTCAACCTCGACTGGACCGTCAGCTATCGGAATATTTCCAGATTTAGTTTTCACTCACTTTGAATGCTTCATAAGAAGGACTAGGCACTCCTGTAATTGGCAGCTGCACCGGGGCATGTGGCACAAGTAGCCAATGAAAAATGCGTCGTCAACCTCGACTGGACGGTCAGCTATCGGAATATTTCCAGATTTAGTTTTCACTCTCTTTGGATGCTTCATAAAAAGGACTAGGCACTCCTGTAATTGGAAGCTCCACCGGGGCATGTGGCACAGGTAGGCAATGAAAAATGCGGACCGTCAGCTATCGGAATATTTCCAGATTTAGTTTTCACTCTCTTTGGATGCTTCATAAGAAGGACTAGGCACTCCTGTAATTTGCAGCTGCACCGGGGCAGGTGGCACAAGTAGCCAATGAAAAATGCGTCGTCAACCCGACTGGACGGTCAGCTATCGGAATATTTCCAGATTTCGTTTTCATTCACTTTGTATGCTTCATAAGAAGGACTAGGCACCAGTGTGCCACGCAGGCTGACAGGTGCGAACACACTGTGCACTTGTCTCGAGGGTGTTTGACGCAACCTAGCCACTGCAGGCTTACGGCATATATTGTAAAGCAAAGGCAGTAAGAATATTTCAATAGACGCAGGGGGGAAGCCGAGAGGTCTAAAGCGTCTCGCCGCGGAGCGCGCGGTTGCTTGCCGTGGAGGTTCGAGTCCTCCCTGGGGCATCGGTGTGTGTGTTGTCCTTAGGGTACTTTACTTAGGTTGAAGTAGTTTGTAAGCTACGGACTGATGACCACGCAGTTTGGTCCGATATATTTACAAACATTTTAACATTTAATATTTCAATAATTAATTTTCATTCATCTTGTGTGTGCTTATTTATGCTCCACAAGAGGGTCTTGGGTCCTATCTGACGAGCACAATAATACTGTGAATCTGAAACTTCCTGGCAGAATAAAATTGTGTTCCGGAACCGGCACTCGAACCTGGGACCGTTGCCTTTCACGGGCAAGCGCTCTACCGACTGAGCTATCCCGACACGACTCACGATGCTGCCTCGTAACTTTACTTCAGCCAGCCCTCCGCCTCCTACTTTCCAAGCTTCACAGAAGCTCTCCTGAGAAACATGCAAGACTAGAACTCCTGCAAGAAAGGATACGGTGGGGATATGGCTTAGCCACAGCCTAAGGGATGTTTCCAGAATGAAACATTTACTCTGCGCTGATGTGAAACTTACTGGCAGCTCAGTCGGTAGAGCGCTTGCCCGTGAAAGGCAGAGGACCCAGGTTCGAGTCCCGGTTGCGGCACACAATTTTAATCTTCCAGGAAGTTTCATATCAGCGCACACTCCGCTACAGAGTGAAAATTTCATTCTGGAAACATCCCTTGCGCTGTGGCTAACCCATGTCTCCACCATATCCTTTCTGCCAGGAGTGCTTGTCTTGCATGTTTAGCAGGAGAGCTTCTGTGATGTTTGGAAAGTAGGAGGCGGGGTACTGGCGGAAATAATGTTGTGAGGCGGCGTCGTGAGTCGTGTCGGGATAGCTCAGTCGGTAGAGCGCTTGCCCGCGAAAGGCAAAGGTCCCAGGTTCGAGTCCCGGTTCCGGCACACAATTTTAACCTGCCAGGAAGTTTCAAATCAGCGCACACTACGCTGCAGAGTGAAAGTTTCATTCTGGATACTGTGAATCTGTCTAGTGGTCAGTTGACTCAGCCCAGCAACGGTACGTTTCAGCAGCAATAGAACCATCCTTCAATAAAAAATCAGTATTATAATATACGTAAACCAGGTTCCACTCCACACTGGCTGCTGGAACAGCAACAGGTTGTGAATTTATCTCGAAAGTCAGTAACGATTTTCACCCTTTAGAGCCATCATCAGATAATGTAAGCGATATATCGCAAACTATCTTTCATATCATGACGGTAGGTTTCTTCCTAGATGGTTTATGTTACAATGATGACAAATATCTCACCATATATCGTTTACATTATTTCATGATGTCTCAAAGGGCAAAACGCGTCATTGAAATATAGTAAATTTTGTATCTGAGTTTGTTTCTCGAGTTAAATATTAGAATATACGGACAAAAAGATTGCTGTGCCTGAAACCCGCATGATCTTTCAAGCAAATAAAAGCTATCTGCTACATCGTTTATCATGGGCAGAGAGAGAGTTACTTAAGAAAATCATAGGAAATACATCTTGCTAACATTTCAGCCTTTTGGAAGATATATTTTAAAGCAAACTTAAATAATAAAAAATAAAAAAGCACAATTTACCCATAATCGCATTATATATAATCTCTTTGGCGGTTTGGCAGATCTAAGCTACATCAAATACTGGTCTTGCATCATACTAAGAGGTGGCTGGCTACATCAACGTGTCAAGAATCTTCTTCCCCACTGTTTCACGTTAGGCGTCGTCAGTGGCTTAAAAAGTGAAACGGAATGCGGAGACATCAGCAAAAGAGTTTTATATAATATGCCGATGTAGCTTTTATTCTTGAGAGGCTGGTATTCCCAGCACCATTCTATTATAATGCAACAAAAGTGACTGATCGTTAATTAATATTATGCTATATCTGATGATAGCAGCTTATATTTGTCGAAACTTTTAAAAATAAATTTATTTTCAAAGAATCTTGGGCAACCTATGGTTTTCTTTCTTTTTTAAAAAAAGTAACGACTTTATTGTTTTCGAACGAACAATTCTCTAAATTGACAGTTACATGTAATCGTAGGCTTCCATTTCTGTCGTTATTTTCAATGAAAATTTTCAGTTTACGCTACAGCATTCTCAACTTATAAAGTCCCAAATATATCGTTCAATATTGCAAGTGCCTTTTTAATTTTTTTTTTTTTTTTTTTTTTTTTTTTTTCCTGAGAAATACCTCTTGCAATAGTAGAAGAAACATCGAGCAATTTTACAGACTGATATGTGCTTACGTAACCTTAGGCATTTTATTGACGTCTGAGGTTCATACTCGTAATATATACCGGTAGCCTGTTCAAGCTAAATCAGTTTTGGACAAATGTTTCATTATGTACAGTTTTAAAATAGAAATCTCGTACCAAGACTCCGTTAGAATAATTGCAAAAACAATTCCTTACCGTTTATAAATAACAATAGAGACTCTCATATTACAACAAGGTGATTTTGAGAATTACAGTTGATGAAGTAATGTTATATAAACGATAATGCATTGTTATAGAAACGAAATTCATTACTTTCTCTAGAATAGCCCGCAGATGCCAAGGAACGACATTGGTTCTTGATACCTATATGGTTAACATTTCACACTAACGTTGTACAAAATAGGTTTAATTCTGAAACTATCCCATTTCCCTCTGCCATGGATTTTGATGTGGAGTAGACGTGGCTACTTAACAAACGGGTATGACAAAATGTCATGAGTCTCAGCATAGGACTTTGAAGAGCAATTGAACGAAATGGACGCTGTAATGAGAAAAACGTATAAGATGGTCCTGAATAAGAGCAAATCAAGGGTAATAGAATGCAGTCCATGAAGTTCTAGCAACGTTGAAGGCGTTAGATTAGGTAACGAAACAATAAAGATGGTAGACGAGTTTTGTTACGTGGACAGTAAAATAACATACGATGGTCGCAGTGTAGAGGTATGAAATGTAGACTGGCATGACAAAGAAAAACGTTCCTGTAGAAGAGAAATTTGTTAACATGGAATATTAATGCAAGTGTTAGGAATCTTTTCTGAAGTAATTTGTGTCAGTGTTGCTTTCTAGCCGGCCGGGGTGGCCGAGGGGACTGAGGCGCTCCAGTCACGGTCTGCACGGCTACTACGGTCGGGGGTTCGAATCCCCCCTTGGGCATGAATATTTGTGCCGTCCTTAGTCTTAGCTAGTTCATAAGTAGTTTGTAAGCTTAGGGACTGATGACCCCGTAGTTAAGTCCCATAAGTTCTACAAACATTTGAACATTTGTTGCTTTCTACAGTAGTGACATATAGACGATAAATACTCCAGGAGGTAATGTACAGAAGCTTTTGAAATGTTGTGCTACAGAAGATAAGGTGGGTAGATCGCCTATCTAATGAGGAGCTACTGAACAGAATTGGTGAGAAGAGGAATATTTAGCATACTTCGACTAAAAGAAGGAATAGATTCATAGGACACATTATTGTACATGAAGAAAGTCGAGAATTTAGCGTTGGAGAGAAGTGCGTGTGGTATAACTCGCAGAAGGAGACCCATAGAGGAATACAATAAGCAGTTACAAATGGTTGTGGGTTGCCGTTCTTATGAGGAGATGCTTGCTCAGGGTGGAGTATGGTGGAGAAAAACTAATAGCATCGTGGCAGAATGCCAGAATATGAATTACTCTTATTTCGCCTCTAGCAATGTTGCTGATGTGAAAATATCTAGTAGCGCCGAAGTTTGTAGTTCGCGTTAAATTTTGATACCCTTGGTTCGTTGACGGCCTTGCCATTATACATACAATTGTAGCCTTCGCTTCGCATTTCGGAGACCCGTTTTATGAAGCTACCCACCCTACTCCATCCTGATGTATATATCATCTGAAAACACGGCGTTACCCGGGAAAGTGATTCTTCCACTCTTTCCTTAGTACATGTCCTTCGTACCTCTACTTCCATTCTGAAGACAATAACATCAACAGGCAACCCATTATGCGTAGATTCTGAAGTATTGATAACATCAACGACTTCCGAATTGGAATTTCCAATTCGTCTAGCTACAACTATCATTTTACGTTTAGAATGTGTTAATTGCTGTTATGTGGCGATAACACCCCATCTTCAGGTCAATCACCGGAATTCAAATAGCAGCTCTACCAATGCACAGTTCTCTTATACCATGTGAACGCCACAGTATCGCCACGTCTATCTGTGTTCACCGCCATCAGATGCCTTTTGTCTCCTGAGTGTATGTTGCGACTGTTGCAACTCCATTTAAAAATGTTGTGCGTTTTTTTTTTTTTTTTTCTTTTTTTTTTTTTTTTTTTTTTTTTTTTGCAGTTCTGGAGGTGCTAAGCTCACTAAAAAATTACAATCATCAATGTGTGAGCTATATAGTTTTTATTCCATTTTATTCTTTCCTTACTTCTAAAGTCAGTAGATGGTCGTCAGTGTACAGGAGCGAAAAGGGCACTGTAATTTTGTTCCCAACCGGGAATTGAACTCTGTGTGTATGTGTGCTAATGGTCAGGCTCCGCTTGCTTTAAAGTGAGAATCGCGAATAAGTATTTGAACATTACATTATTATTTTTTTGCTCTCAGTACATGTACAGCGGCAAAAGTTTGTCTAATTTAGAATGAAGCCGTAATTGTACACCCTGTTTGTATCAAAATCGTATCTCATCCGACAAGACGTTTATATAGTTTTATATTTTTATTATTTCCTTCTACAAGATCTCTAAACCAATGTTTTTGCATGAGGCAGGAAATTGTGTAAATCTGAAAAAAATAAATATTACTAATGTAATTCCTTAGCGAGATTTATTTGAATACGATAAGATTATCTGTTATCTACTTTCTCTGGTATCCATCATATAAAGTCTTTGGAGTCCCTAATCAAGCTCTTCAACGGTTGAAGTCGCTTGCTATCTCTGGTGGAACCATACTGTCGCTTGCAAAACTAATACGTTGTTTACAATTCCTTTACTTGTTACGCAGCATTTTCTTGGCCGTCGTATTTGTACAGCTTATGTAGGCAAGCAAATGGAGTTATTTCCACAAAATAAAAAGATGAATACTTCCTTTAAAGCCATTGCACGTGATGTGTACCGAACCGGCGTCCCTCTCACTCCTAATATATATATATATATATATATATATATATATATATATATATATATATATATATATATATGGGAGTCAGAGGAACATAATGAAGGGACCAAACTATTTAGGTCATCGGCCATGCAATCAGTGATATAGCGTCTCAAGAATATAATAGGAGCGTTCAGAAAGTAAGTTCCGTTTTGTAATAACATATACAGAAGAAATTTTTATTGCACAAAATTCTACAACTCTTAAACTACATTTCCACGTAACTGCCGAAATTATGCAGGCATTTGTCATAGCGTGGCACCAGATTTTGTACACTTTCTTCATAGAACTCTGCCGCCTGTGTCTTCATGCATCAGTGATCGTGAAATTTGGGGGATGTACATAGCGAGAGCACTAATTGTAAACCTACGGTTTTCCTGGATCTTGTCATCAATCCCGTGAACCAGTTCATCTGTAACCATATGTGGACGCCCACTTCGTTCTTCATCGTGCACATCACTACGCCCGCCTTTGAATTGTCGGACCCATCTTCCCACCATCGAATCACTCGTCGCATTTGGTCCGTAAACATCGAAAATTTGCCGATAAATTTCACTTGGTTTCACTTTGCTCGCATTCAGAAACCGAATCACCGACCTGATTTTCACAGGCGGCGGGACTTTCAATCAACGCCGACATTTCAAACAAGCAAAACAAAGCGTACGTAACTAACAGCGATCTCCAAATGGCGCACGTTCTTCTCCTTGATACACATCGTCTATAGCGCATGTGCGGAACTGCAATCGCAGCGCTGCAGCTGAGATAAATTGAAACGGAACTTACTTTCTGGACGCGCCTCGTAATAATAATAATAAAAAAATCACTGAGCACTGAAAATAAATTGAAAAACGGCGAATTGTGATTTGCTCGTGATTAAATTTCCATTGACGTAGAAAAACGCTTTCGTTAACGCTATATAATGTTTTCATTTCTTTCTTGTAGTCCCGTTTCGAAGTATTTGTAGTTGGCTTTAATCTCTGTACAAACGAATACAAAGGGAGCAATTACAATGTCGTGTGCATCTCTGTTTTTATTAGACGGTAATGTGAACAACGTGGAGCTTAGGCGCTAAACGGATGAGTTAGCTGCAGCCAGACTTGGCAGCGTTCAATGTTTCCGAGTGTAGCGGAGCAAGGGCGGCGAGTGCGCCTGAGAGTGCCGCCACCGCTCTGGCTCCGCTGCTACGCGGGCGCTCTACACGGCAGGGGAAATGGAGCACGCGCGTTACGCGGCGGCGGCAGCTGCTTTTAGGCGGCGCCACTCTTCCGGCGCTGGCGTCGGCGTCGGCGGGTCAGCGCGTCACGCCGCGTCGCCTCGCGCCGCGTCGCGCCTCTCAGAGGCCCGCTGCTCGTTTGGCGGCCGCAAAAAGGCGCCGGCGACCCGGCGAGCATTAACACTCGCGCCCGCTTTTGTCGCGAGGAGAGGCCGGGCCGCGCCGCTTTTTGTCGTCTCGCATGACTGCCGATTGAAGCCCGCCGCGGCGCTTGTGAGCTGCCTTTGACGCCGTGCCAGCCGGGGTCGGAGGGCATGTGGCGCACTCTCGCAAAATAATAATAATAAAAAAAGGGTGAATGTTGGATGCAAAGGAGCAGCATTTTCGCTGCACACCTGAAATGCTGTCTGCACAGAATCCCACGGTGAATTTACGCCCCCAGGAACGGCCAAAATGTTAGTTCTATTCTTGCTTCATTAGCAGTATACGTCTTCAAATTGTGTTCGGTATACCGTTTATTTACTTTCTGCTTTGGCCACACAAACCGTTGTCGATTCCTTGCCATCACCAATCAGCTTTCTACAACATCCTATATCCACGCGTTCTTCTTCAGATAATCCCAGCCTACTGATATCCACTCTGAACCCATCAATCCATCTCACTCGTGGTCTTTCCCTTAATATCTTGCTTGTCTCCTGCTACGACCTACCTGATAATCTGGCTAACGCCCAAACTGATAGTTCTATTCTTGCTTCATTAGCAGTAAAATCCTGCAAATTGTGCATACCGTGTATTTACTTTCTGCTTTCGCCACACAAAACGTTGTCGATTTTTTGGCATCACCAATCAGCCTCCTACAAACTCCTAGCTCCAGGTCTTCTTCTGCAGATAGTCCCAGCGTACTAATATCCACACTGAACACGTCAATCAATCTCACCCGTGGTCTTTCCCTTAGTATCTTGCCTCCTGCTACGACCTACGTGATAATCTCGCTTTTCTCCACGCATTACGAACCCGCACCAAGTCAGTCTTCTCTCTTTGGGCACTGCCATGATGCCCACTGATTTGCAGAACTCCAGCAATTCACGTTCCTTTCACTTTCTCCTTTCATATCCATACTTCACCAGCCCAAAAGTCTGTATCAGGTTGGTATTCTAAAATTTCACGAGTTTTCATTCTTTCATCTTTTGCATAATATCTAGGTCGCAACTCCATTTAGGACTAAAGGTTGTAAATCAGATCTATGTGTGCCTCACTATAAGCCCTGATTTCAGCAGCTTTCCCATATCAAACATTGACACATTTCCCACTAGAATTGATGTAATAATTTACAGATCGATCTAGTTCCTTTCATTATTACCCAATCTATTTCATGTCCCTTTCCCTTGCAAATACTATGTCATCTGCCTGTCATCGTCTTCTACCCTCTTTACGAGATGTCAATATATCACTGCTCCTAGTTTACTTGATTTGTATTTGAATTAACTTGAGTAATTACGTGTTAAATGTATAGTTTATTTAACTAGCCAAAATGTACTCTACTTTAAGATTTAAATTACTAACTTTCAAATTGTCAATTAAGATACACTCCTGGTCCACATAAAAATACCCCCGCTATATTGACAGAGGATCGTCACATAATTCAGCTTGCCGCTGGCTGATACGTAATAGCTGTGCCAGAAGTATAGGGATGACTTCTGCCAGGCCTGAGAAAAGTGCAGTGTTTACGCTCTTGAGGGAAGTGAATTACGACTCGATACTTAGTATGGCTTTTTGTTTTAGTTCTTCTAGGACATGTCAAGAGGAGCAGATTAATTTATTATTTTGTAAAGAGACAGTGATCTTCAAGTTGATCGATCATTTCCAGTGCCTCATATACGCTGTGGCAGACAACGTAAATGTAGGTATCCTTAATCTTCGGGTGCCAGCTCCAGTTATTATAACTTCAGAAAAAGCGTTCTGCAGATTTGCTACCATTATGTTTTCAGAGCTAGAAATTCATCATATTGCTACAATGTGAACGTAACGATAAGACGTAATAAATGTAAGACTGCTCCAATAACCAATAGTGGGTAAAATTGTTCAAATATGATTTTGGCCTATACATCAAACAAAGATCTTATCACGGCTTGTAGCTTTCTGGGAGTAGTTATTTTCATCATATCAATGATCAATATCGATCTCAAAATTTGTAAATGTCACCCGTCAGTCTTACAGGCCCCTAAAATTTATTTTGGTGTACAGTATGAAGCCCACAGTTCCTGTACGTTTATGTGAGTTCCTTTGTTCTTATCATATACAATATTCCCAATAGTTTAGTTCTTTTATTTTCTGTTACTTCTCTATACTTGCTATCTCTTAAATAATTAATGTCAGCTATCATCCGTGTTATATATCACTTAACATTTGTAATTACTTCATCAATCATCTTATCATCTCTCATCAATGAGAGAGTCTGCATCTCTCAACTTACACCCATTACCTCCATTTACTCCACAGAGAGGTACCATGTCGAAGTGAAGTGGCCGAGCGTTCTATGGCGCCGTTGGAGGTTCGAGTCTTCCCTCAGGCATTGGTGTATTTGTTGTCTTCATCATAAGTAAGTTTAAGTAATTTGTAATCCTAGGGGCAGTCTTATTAATTTGATCGATTCCCAATTAAATCCTGTTCGAAATTCGAAATTAATTTTCAATTAAAATTTCCTCTTCGTCATCTAATAAGCAGGCCGATCACAGTTGATTAAGATCTTCATTACTCCTCGAAAGAGTGTTTTCTATACCCACAGCTCTTGAACCACTACTACTCTATGGAACCAGAAGGAAAAGTTAGATAGTAGAATAATATTGGGTTTGACATTGAGTGAAAAATTTAGATAGAGTTAATTTTTTCCTTTTGAAATAAAGTCTGTTTTGTAGCATTCTGAAGAACGGTATTTATAACTTAATTAAATTTTATACAGCAAAAATTCTTGAAACAGCAATGAAATTGAATTTCATAGGAAACTAGACATGAAAGAAAACAATTTAAATCTGCATACATCACTGGGGGTGCGGTGGGTGCATAACTGCACCAATGATACACGTTGTAATAAATAATTACACGGACTCTGTTATGCTCTAAGAAGTGAGAAACCTGACTTGAAATATTCTTAAGGTTTAATAGAGAAACATCTAAAGCGAAAATACTTCTCAATTACTGCGGCAATTGTGGGCATTTTTTTTTTTTTTTATTATTATTATTATTTTTTTTTTTTTTTTTTTTAAGAAACTGGTATCATTTTTACATATGCGCTGCTGATCGAGAGCTTATACACGGATCACCCAGAACGTTACGACCTCCTGGCAAATCTCCGGTATGTACTGCTTTGGCACGAGTAACAGTGGCGACGCGTTTTGGCATAGAAGCGACGTGGACTTGCTTAGGTCCGTGCATGGAGTTGTTACCACATCTGCACACACGAGCCACCAGAATCCCGTAAACTGCGGAAGTGTGTCGATGAGCTTTAACACGACTTTTAGTCACATCCCAGACGTGTTCGATCTAGTCCACACCTGACGATTTGGGAAAGGGAACGGCACAATAGTTGCAACTCGTCACTGTGTTCGTCGAAGTGCTCCATCATACTCCAGGCCATATCACTATATGATGGGAAAATTGCCACTGAATTTGGAAAAGATCTCACGAAGGGGTGAAGATGACCAATGAACGATACTTATTGCCCGCAATGCTGTCTTGGGGCTATGCACGTGCCCCACTGAATCTATAGACACCTTTGTGAATGTTTCCCAGTGGGTAACTGAGACAATGACAGTTTGTGTGCGTCCCGCAATGTAAGTCAAACACCTGTTCCTCCAGAGGGGGATGGATTCGCACACTCCCATAGATTTGATGAAGAAGGTGTCGTTATCCCTAAGACCATGCAGTGCTCTGCCACTATGTCAAGTGACAATCGTAACGTCCCCATTTGAGTCGTAGTTGTGGATGTGGTGTTGTTCACATCGGCGCATCCTTGAATCGTCGACGGCACATCGTTAGCGATGTTCGCCTCACTGCGTCTATGGACAAACGAAATTCGAATGATGAATCATTGCAGGCACACAAGTAGATTGCTTCAACCGATTAATTCGTTTTGCAAAATAAGAACGATGGTATGAAATTAGTGGTCAGGTAACGACATGACTTTCATACACATCGCTCGAATGTTACAATTCCATTTTTCTGCGAAGTTTTTGAAGCTGATCATTTCTGCACTTAAAACTTGTACAATGTTGTGAATAAACTTTGATTATCTAATTCATAACCCTCATCCTTTACAGCAGCTGCTCAACTACAATGGAGAAAAACGTGGAATCGTAATGAAAATTTAATCCATCGAAGCTCAGCAAAATGCTGAAAGTTTCAAAAGTCATTTATATGATTCCTTTCTCCATTATTTTTTAGTATTCTTACCTATGTCACTGTTAATGGTACCTCGTATCATATACTCTATCTTACACACATAGTATGAACAAAATATCATGAAAATTATGCAATTTACTACATCTTATTGCAAACTGTCACTACTGTGTACGTGCCAAACACGCGACAGCAGTGTAAAGCTGACGTGCGAATTCCTGTTACCGAGCAGTATGTGTGTTCTGCGACGGTAAACACAAATGATTGGTGAAATGCATCACGTATGACTGCCTAACAGGTCATCTGGATGGTGACCAATCAATGGGACGGCTGCACTGTTTAATATGGCGCTAACGACAGTATTTTCGATAATCACAGCGAAAACCAACAAAGTAAAACATCAGTGCCGAGGAATGGTGGGTGAAACCCGTAGTTAGCAGACAACGACCAACAAATATTAGGAACGCCTTCAGTCAGACAACATAAATATATAACGGCAAAAAGACTGTAAACCTCAGTTGCGTAATACTGCTTCAACAGAAAGAGTACGGCTAAAATATTTCATGGAAAGCCTGGAGATGCTAAACTCTTAATAAAGGTAGTCAACGAAAAGCTGTTATTGAGGGAGAGTGTTTCTGCTGCCTAATGTACACTCCTGATAATAAAATTGCAACACCACGAAGATGACGTGCTACAGACGCGAAATATAACTGACAGGCAGAAGATGCTGTCATATGAAAATGTGTAGCTTTTGAGAGCATTCGCACAATGTTGACGCCGGTGGCGACACCTACAAAGCATTGATATGAGGAAAGCTTCCAACCGATTTCTCATACACAAGCAGCAGTTGACCGGCGTTGCCTGGTGAAACGTTGTTGTGATGCCCTGTGTAAGGACGAGAAATGCGTACCAACATTTTTCCGACTTTGATAAAGGTCGGGTTGGAGCCTATCGCGATTGCGGTTTATCGTATCGCGACATTGCTGTTCGCGG
This sequence comes from Locusta migratoria, assembly GCA_026315105.1. Classification (NCBI taxonomy): domain Eukaryota; kingdom Metazoa; phylum Arthropoda; class Insecta; order Orthoptera; family Acrididae; genus Locusta; species Locusta migratoria. The sequence goes on from CM048747.1 coordinate 470,393,173, forward strand.
TGGTGTTAGCAGAATGACTGTTAGCAGAATATGAAATCGGTGGGTTCAGGAGGGCAATACGGAACGATGTGCCGGATCCCAACGTCCTCGTATCACTAGCAGTCGAGATGACAGGCATCTTATCCGCAGCCAGGTCTCGATCCCTGAATCAACAGCTGGGAACGTTTGCAAGACAATAACCATCTGCACGAATAGTTCGATGAAGTTTACAGCAGCATGGATTATCAATTCGGAGACCATGGCTGCGGTTACCCTTGACAATACATCACAAATAGGAGCGCCTGCGATTGTGTACGCAGCGACGAACCTGGGTGCACTAATGATAAAACATAATTTTTTTTTCGGATGAATCCAGGTTATGTTTACAGCATCATGATGGTCGCATCCGTGTTTGGCGAGATCGAGGTAAACGCCCATTGGAAGCGTGTATTCGCCATCGCCATACTGACGTATCACCCGGCGTGATAGTATAGGGTGGCAGTGGTTACACGTCTCGGTCCTCTCTTGTTCTCATCGACGGCACTTTGAACAGTGGCCGTAACATTTCAGATGTGTTACGACCCGTGACTCTACCTTTCATTCGATCAATGTAAAACCCGACATTTCAGCATGATAATGCACGTCCGCATGTTGCAGGTCTGGTACGGGCCTTTCTGGATACGGAAAATATTCGACTGCTGCCCTGGGCAGCACATTCTCCAGATCTCTCACTAATTGGAAACGTCTGGTCAATGGTGGCTGAGCAACTGGCTCGCCACAATACGCCAGTCACTACTCTTTATAAACTGTGGCACCGTGTTGAATCTGCATGGGCATCTGTAACTGTACATGTCATCCAAGCTCTGTTTAACTCAATGCCCGGGCGTATCAATGCCGTTATTACGGGTACTGATTTCTCATGATCTATGCACCCAAATTGTCCAATGAATACCCGTTTATCATCTGCATTTCTTCTGGGTGTACCAATTTTATTAGCCAGTAATACATCTATGTTTCTGTAACAGTGTTGCAGTGTAATAACTTTACTCTTCGAGACATACATTGGTAATTACATATTTTAAATTATTATTTTTTAATATTTTTTTTATTCAAGTAACCTGTTTTGGCTGTATATAATGTCACCAACTGATATGTTTTCACTTATTACTAAACGACTCTTTCAAAATGTTCAAATTTTTGTTAAACTAATGGAATTTAACTGCGCGGTCATCAGTTACTAAACTTATAAACTATTAATATCCTAGATTAGGTTGTCAGCCAAGTCAAACTGAAAAACTTCTCCTCATTCACTTTTCTGACTTAAACACCGCTGGTTGTTCTGTGTTAGAACCATATTCGTGTAGTTTGCATATCTTACAGGCGCGATCTGCTTTGATGGAGAAATGATGCTAACGATCACTGGCATCATTTCTGCATCTATAGAAGCAATTTTCGTATTGGAACTGTATTTTCAATTACATCTACATGGGATACTCTGCAAATCAGATTTAAATGCCTGGCAGAGAGTGCATCCAACCACCGTTATACTATTTGTCTCCCATTCCATTCTCGAATAGCGCGCGAGAAGAAGGAACACTTGAATCTCTCCGTTCGAGTTCTGATTTTTCGTATTTTATTCTGATGATCATTCTACCTATGTAAGTGGTAATCAACAATATATTTTCGCATTCGGAGGAGAATGGAGTTTCGTATGTAGCCCACGCCGCAGCTATAAGGGCCTTTGTTGTAATGATTCCCATCCCAGATCCTGTATCATGTCCGTAACGCTGTCTCCCCTCTATCGTGACAATACAAAACGTGCTGCCCTTCTTTGGACTCTTTCGATGTCCTCCGTCAAACGCACCTGATAAGGATGCCAGACTGGGCAGCAGTACTCCAAAAAAGGACGGACAAGCATAGTGTATGCAGTTTCTTTAGTAGTTCTGTTGCATCTTTTGAGTGTTCTGCCAATAAAACACAAACTCTGTTTCGCCTTTCCCACGACATTATCTACGTGTTCTTTGCAGTTTAAGTCTGAAGTAATAGTAATTCCAAGGTATTTTGTGGTGTTTACGGCCTTCACTTTTGATCGATTTATCTTGTAAACAAAGTTTAACGGATTTCTTTTCGTATTCATGTGGACGGCTTCACACTTGTCATTATTTAGAATCAATTGCCATTTTACACCATAGTGACATCTTATTCAGATCATTTTGCAGTTGGTTTTGATCTTCAGATGACTTTACTAGACGGCAAATCACGGCGTCAGCCGCAAACATCCTAAGAGAGCTACACAGACTGTCCCTTAAATCGTTTATGTAAATAAGGAACACCAGAGAACCAAGCTTGCAGTTTTCGTGAAACTTTAATTCACCGCGAAGTACCTAGTGATTGGAAAAAAGCGCTGGTGACACCCGTTTATAAGAAACGAAAGAGTACTGACCCTCATAATTACAGTCCAATATCGTTGACATCAGTTTCCTGTAGAATTTTGGAGCATATTCTTAGTTAGAATGTAGTAAATTTCCTTGACACGAAAATGTTTCTTTCTACGAACCAGCACGGGTTCAGGAAACATCGTTGATGTGAAACTCAGCTTTTCCTTTTCACGCATGACATCTTGCGAGACATAGATGAAGGGCAACAGGCGGATTTTGTTTCTTTCGACTTCAGAAAAGGCGTTCGACGCGGTGCACACTAAAGACTGGTAACGAGGATACGAGCTTATGGAATAGGTTCACAGATTTGTGACTGGCTGGAAGACCTCGTAAGTAACAGAACGCAGTACTTTGTTCTTGACGGCGAGTGTTCATCAGAGACGAGTGTATCGTCAGGCGTGCTCCAGGAGAGTGTGATAGGACCAAATGTTCAAATGTGCAAATGTTTGTTAAGCTTATGGGACTTAACTACGGGGTCATCGGTCCCTAAACTTACAAACTACTTATGAACTACTTACAAACTAGGACGGCACAAATATCCATGCCCGAGGGGGGATTCGAACCCCCGACCGTAGTGGCCGTGCTGACCGTGACTGGAGCGCCTCGGTCCCCTCGGCCACCGCGGCCGGCCGTGATAGGACCGCTATTATTTTCTGTCTATATAAATGATCTGATGGACAGAGTAAGTTGTAATTTGCGGCTGTTTACTGACGATGCTGTGGTGTATGGGAGGGTGTCGTCTTTAACTGTCTTTACTGTAGTAGCATACAGTATGACTGAGACAAAATTTCTAGTCGGTGCGAATAATGGCATCTAGCTCTCAATGTAGAAAAATGTAAGGTGATGCGCATGAGTAGGAAAAGAAATCCATTAATATTCCAATACAGCATTAGTAATGAGCTTCTTGATGCTGTTGCGTCGTTCAAATATCTAGGCGTAACATTGCAGAGCGATATGAAATGGAACGAACATGTAAGGACAGTTGTGAGTAAGGTGGACAGCCGACTTCGGTTTGTTGGGAGAGTTTTCGGGAGATGTACTTCATCTGTAAAGGACACCGCGTATAAATCGCTTGTACGACCACGTCTTGAGTATTGCTCAAGTATTTGGGACCCGCAGCAGATTTGTTAAAAGAAGGACGTGGAAGCAGTTCAGAGGCGAGCAGCTAGGTTTGTTACTGGTAGGTTCGACCAATGCGCGATTGTCACGGAAATGCTCCGGCAACACAATTGGGGATCGCTGGAAGAAAGAGGACGTTCTTTTCGTGAATTTCTATTAAGGAAATTTAGAGGGCCGTAATTTGAAGCTGACTGCAGTACGGTCTTGGTGCCACCTACTTATATTTCCCGTAGTGATCACAATGGCAAGAGAAATTAGGGTTCGTACGGAGGCATAGAGGCATTCTTTTTTTCCTCGTTCTATTTGGGAATGGAATACGAAAGGAGATACCTATTAGTGGTACAGTCTATTCTTCGCCACAAATCTTACCGTGGATTGCGGAGTATTCATGTAGATGTAGATGTAGAATAACACTACCCAGTGGAATGCCGTATATCACCTCCGTTTTAGTCGATGCCTTATCATGGATTACTACGAACTGGGTCCTCTCTGACATTACATCCGCTATCCAGTCGCAAATTTGGGGCGGTATGCCATATCCACGCAATTTGATTAAAAGCCGTTTGTGAGGTAGCAGGAAACAATTCATTGTGAAGTACCCTTCACATTCAATATATGAAACTGGTGTACCATCAAGTCTCCCTGATTGTTACTGTACCTCCTCTCACTGGGATGGCAGCGCCTCTGCCGTCGCCTGCGGTGTTTCGCGTCTGCACACGCGGCTGTCCCGCTTGTAAATGCTAAGCGGCGGCAGGCCGCGTTCCCAGCGGCGCGGCGCACCGAGCCCACCGCACCCTACCAGGAGGAGGCGAGGCGAGGCGAGGGCCGCTGCAAAAACCAATAAGGCTGCCGCGCTGTTCTAATGAATACCATTTGCATATCTTGCGCGTTACTTTGTCAACCCCTTGGCGACGCCCGGCGTCGCGGCGCCGAGTTCACGCGCAGTTGCGCCCGCGGCACGCCCGCCGAGCGGAATGCTGGCGCCGGTGGGGAGGGTAGCCGGGGGGAGTGTTCCACGTGGCTCCGAAAACGACTATACTGGCGGCAGCGGCGAGTGAAACACTGTGAAGCAGCGCTCCCATATACGTCGCGATTCGAAATAAATACATTAATCATATAAATGGATTCTTCCGCCACTTCTTGGTAGAACGTTCCCATATTTAAGGTTGAAAGCAAACAAACTTTAGGTTATACTAATTTTTTTGTTTATTTCTAACTAGTTTTCGGCTTATTAGGCCATCATCAGGTAAACTGTTGACAGGCGTCGACATAGACGCTATTGCTTAAGTTCTCAAAGATGGTAAGTAAAGATACAACACACAGAATACTCGGTATCTGCATATAACATTTGTTGGAATTGCAAACAATTATCTGTTGCCATGTAGAATTATGTTTACACAATCAGTGTCCTTAACATTTTTACATTGTAATTTGGGAGTGAGCATGGTGAAACGCATTACATATCAAATATTAATAGTATTAATAAAAGGGATGCAGTGGTTGGAAAGGGAGTAAGACAGGGTTGTAGCCTTTCTCCAATGTTATTCAATTTGTACATGAAGCAAGCTATAAAAGAAAGCAAGGAGAAATTTGGAGAAGAAATTAAAGTTCAGGAAGAAGAATTAAAAACATTGCGTTTTGCCGCCGACATAGTAATTCTGTCAGAGACAACAAAGGACCTGGAAGAGCAATTGAACGGAATGGACAGTGTGCTGAAAGGTGCATATAAGATGAACATTAACAAGAGCAAAACTAGGGTAATGGAGTACAGTCTAAGAAAATCAGGTGATGCTGAAAGAATTAGATTAGGTAACGAAGCAATAAAGGAGGTAGATGAGTTTTGTTGCTTGGGCAGTACAATAACAAAAATGATGGTCGTAGTACAGAGGATATAAAATGCAGAATGGCAATGGGTAGAAAAGCGTTCTCGAAAAAGAGAAATTTGTTAACATCGAATATTGATTTAAGCCTAAAGAAGTCCTTTAAGAAGGCATTTGTTGCCTTGTATGGGAGTGAAACATGGACGATAAACTGTGCGGAAGGAAGAGGATTGAGGCTTTTGAAATGTGGTGCTACACAAGAATGCTGAAGATTAGGTCATTGGATTGCGTAACTAATGAGGAGGTACTAAACAGAATTGGGGAGAAAAGAAATTTCTGGCATACCTTGACTAAAAAAAAAGGATCTATTGGTAGGACACATTCTTAGACATCAAGGAATTGTGAATTTAGGGAAGTGTGTGGGGTAAAAACCGCAGAGGAAGACAAAGAGGTGGCTACAGTAAGCAGATTCAGACAGATGTAGGTTGCCGTTCTTATGTGGAGATGAAGAGGCTTGTTCAGGATAGGGTATTGTGAAGAGCTGCATCAAACCAGTCTCTGGACTGAAGACCACAACAACATCAGTATTTAATTCATTAATATTTGATATGTAATGTGTTTCACCCTTTTCACTCGCAAATTACAATGTAAAAATGTTAGTGAGGCCACTGATTACGTTAACATAATCCTACAAGACAACAGATAATTGTTTCCAATTCCAACAAATGTCATATGCAAACACCAAGTATTCTGTGTTTTGTTTCTTTGTTTACCATCTTTGAGAACCTAAGCGACAGCGTCTTTGTCGACGCCTGTCAATAGTTTACCTGATGATGGCCTAATAACCCGAAAACTAGTTAGTAAATAAAAAAATTAGTAGAACTGAAACAGTTTGTTTGTTTTCAACCTTAAATACATTAACATTCAAGTTGGTCTAGGACATTTCTAGAGTAGTTTTACGACAGGTATCAAAGTCAAAATTAACAAACGATACATGACTATATATTTTTTCTCTAGACATATCGAATACAATTATAAAAAATAAGCGGTTCCATTAAAAACGTATTTATTTCAATAGATCAGTTGATACCCGTGCTAAAGCCGTCTACAAAAAAAAAAAAAAAAAAAAAAAAAAAATAAATAAATAAATAAATACAATTAACTTTCGACGCTCTAGCACTTGACGAATACCGTCTTACGATATATGTAACCGTTCAAGAAGTGAAAGAGATTTTACGCCTTACGTAACTCACCTTATATAGTATTGTATATTTTTACCCTTAAGACAGTTTTTGAAGTTTAATAAACATGATTATTTCTTCTTACTTGCTTCCTTCTCCTATTTATCATCTCAAAACCTTTTCATCCGGTGACTGTGGTCCTATTTCCTTTCCTCTGTCAAATTTTACCCGGTTTCTTCCCTTCTTTTACTTAAGATTTAAAGCTCATAATTTTGTTTCTAAATTTGTACCTTTCATTAATCATTTCCCTATTGATTCCTGTACGTTTAACGTCTTCTTGTATCACTGTAAACCATTTTTTTAACTCCGTTTTGTACTCCACCACGAACTCTTTCAAAACTGGTTATTTCCACAACTTGAAAAGGATTCAGATGATTTCATCTTCATGCAAGATGGTACCCCCCATAATTTCTGTAATAACTGCCAACGTTTCCTAAATTACACCGTTGCAGCGTTTCGGATCATATTAGGAGCAGCAGAACATCAAGTCCATCAGCTGTGGCGTCGCACGTTTCTGGACCTCACACCTTGTGACTTTTATCTGTGGGGTTACGCAAAATACAGTGTTTATAATCTCACTGTTGGCGGGCACCTTTGAAAGTCTCCTACATTAAATTGTTGAGGTTGTGAAATTGGTAACGAGAAACCAGCGGCTTCATGTGTGGAAATATATGAGCCACTGTTCAAATATTTGTCATGTAACACATGGTGGCCATATTGAGAGTATAAAAGTTTTACCTCTTATCTTTACAGCAACATTGGAATTGTGTTCCCATCTGTGATAGTTTGAAAGCAATAAATTTTTGAAATCTGTTCCTTTCTTTTGAATAGCCATGTACTTTCAGCCAGGTTTTCCGATATTTTAGAACACATAGTGTTTACTTTTTATTCGTCAAAGTGTGTATACATTTTTCATCGTACCTATAAGATAATGTAGTAATAAACACATTACGTCTAATGAAATCTGTAACCACCAGGGTGTACCTAGGTTGTGGCAGGTTGGCTGTCGGAATGAAGAGGCGTCCTTGCTGCCATCACAGCGGCCGCTGCGACCGAGGACAATGGCGAATCGGCTCTGCACGTGGACAGGCTGCCGCGGTAATCATGCCGGGCAACGCGGTTAGGCCGTAATGTTGTTGCGATGGCAGCGCCGGGCCGGGCGTGGCGGCGTACGTTTAATTACGGCTGATATGATTGACCAGGATGGCCGCCAGACGCCCAGGGGCATCGACCTGGAGTGCGACCCCGTTCGTTGCCTGCCGAGCGTCGACCCACTGATATTACCCTTTAAAGGGCTTGCCCATGTTGCGATCACCGCTCGCGACAATTCTCCCGGACTTACTATACTATTTGGTCGGTCATGCAAAAACGTTTCACTGCGTTTGGTTTCAAGAATATTCTAGACAATTCAAGCGATTGGTGGGGCTGTCCAGTTCTACGAACATGAATCCGGACGAACACTTTCGGGTCTTAATACATACGTTATTTCATACAAAACGAAAAATCATGCAACAGCAGGACTTTCGTAAATATGGACGGCTATAAAAGCAGCAAGGCTTAATATTCCTCCAGGGCATTTTTAACAGCTTGCCTAGGCCATACTAGGCGGAGTTGCTGTACTCCGATGGGAAAATTGCGTTTCTACATGTCATTAGGAAATGCCCCACGACTTGGCAAACTGTGTATACGAAACAGTAATACTGTTCCTTTCTACGTATCAAATGATTAAAGGCTCACGCTCTCTTCTTTTTTTTTCTTTTTTTTATCTTATGGGACTTAACTACGGGGTCATCAGTCCCTAAACTTACAAACTACTTATGAACTACTTACGAACTAGGACGGCACAAATATCCATGCCCGGGGGGATTCGAACCCCTGACCTTAATGATCGTGCAGACCGTGACTGAAGCGCCTCAGTCCCCTCGGCCACCGCGGCCGGCACGCTCTCTTCGTAATTACCATGTCGCTTCTCAAGTGGATGTGGCCAGTTATAACAAATCTCAAAATTGTTCAAATGTCTGTAAATGTATCCGACCAAACTGCGTGGTCATCAGTCCGTAGATTACAAAATACTTAAACCTAGGTAAACTAACCTACGGACAGACACACACACGCCCATGCCCCAGGAAGGACTCGAACCTCCACGGCAAGCAACCGCGCGCTCCGCAGCGAGACGCTTTAGACCCCTCGGCTACTCCACCGTGGCATAAGAAATCTAAGTACCCATTATGGATTAATGGCAGTAATAAAAAGACAACTGGGTTTCTTATTTATAAAAAATGCGTTAAAACTCCCATCAGAACAAAGGAATTTATACCAGCCATCAGATTTTGTTCTAATTGGTAACAGTCGACAGTAATGTAAATCCACCACTAATTTAGTAGTTGAGTCCATTAAAGAATGAACTTCACAGCATGGCAGTAACAACGTTACGTGAAATTCACTTCAGCACGTAACAACAAAAATTATTTTGCATGCAATAACAAGCACACACACGTTTGACAGTACTCCCAATATTGTCTGTCAATACTGTCCAACAGTACTCTTCATGTTTAGTGGTTATTGCTGTTGTTGTTATAGTCTTCGTCGATTGTATGTAGATGATTTGACTAATTCACATTCCGATGCTTGCCTACCGTGTGACAGTTCATTTTTTTAATGTTATAACATAGAAAGGGACCTTTCTTATTACATAAAGATCTTTACATTATATAGCAGCTTTTGCTCCTCACAGATCCCTGTATTACGAAGCTGAGTATTGATTGAAGAATCGCAATGACATATTTTATCAATCTATCCGTTATTTAAATCACTTCCTATTATGCAATTCTCTTATCCCACCCGATTCAATCATAATCCGAGTGGTATCCGAAGAACCGTTCTTCTTTCGAACACATTTCATAATATTTTACAACCTTTTTCTATTTGAAGCTAAATTGCGAAGAAATATTTTAAAAAATTTCGACCTAAGTTAATATACTTTTAGCAAATAAATATTGCTAACGCTAGTCTACAATTTATATTCTTTTCTTTGTATGTGTGGATGAAACAGAAACAAGCTTTATAAGAAATTGCATACCAAATGTGGGCGAAATTACATTAGGAAAAATACAGTGAGAAATGATGAGTGGCATACCAAATTGTCAAATAGATGAGCATGAGGTAAGGTTTAAAAAAGTTTAAAGATGCCAGTGTAATTAAGAAAAGTACGTAATTTGTGACATAAATGAAAATGTCTATCCGAAAAATGCACTTTTTTTAAGCTGAAAGTAGAGTGTGAAACTGGTGAACAGTATATAAAACTGATCAGCGTAAGGTCTACCTATGATTTAAGGAAATTGAAAATAAACTGTGAATTCTGAGAAACGTTTTGGGACGATTTTGTCGAAAAGAAAAAGAAAACCCGATATAGAAACGTTTAAATCATTGTTGAATGATTCATATTATGTACTGATGCTGTGCTGCAGGTGGATACTTTTAAGTAAAACAGTTTAACTTTGAACTTTAAAGATGCTAGACGATGATTGTCTGGTGGATTATGTGGACAATAAGGCCTGGTTTTGTTTGGCCGTGAAATACTATTGCCATGTGCTGGAGTAAAATATTTTAGGGTCCGAGATATTTCAGATGTTTAAAGTTACTAACTTTACTTTAAACTCTCAGTCGACATCTCATTAAGTGCACATGATTTCGATCGTTATTCAAAGGTGTGTGACGAATACTAGCTCACAAAACATTTTACGAAGAGTTTGCCCATCTTTGATATCTTCAATTATCAGTATCTGATTCGACGAACAGCAAAACTCATACAGTATTTCCAGTGCTTTTACTTTTAAAACATATTTCACTAGCTCAGTTCCGCTTTCGTTGATTCATTTCTTCATTTAAGTTCATTTTTAAAATAATCCGTCCAGTTTGTCCAATCCACATTACCACGTCTGAAGGAACTGAGATACCAACAGCCGTATGTATAATAAAATATTTATTGTACCACAATCAGTTTCGGCATTCCACTATGCGATCTTCAGTCCCTACATCGGAACATAATATCCAAAAGTAGGGATACTAAAACTGGATTCGTGGACTTCTGTCTAGAAAAAAAAAAAAAAATAAATAAAAATAAAAAAAAAAAATAAATAAAAATCAAAATATGCAGGGTAACGTCTAAAACGTGTACAAGTAGCAATTCATGTCTATTGACCTGCTACTAGTACACGTTTTAGACGTTACCCTACACATTTTGATTGTTTTTTCCAGACAGAAGTCCACGAATCCAGTTTTAGTAAACCTACTTTTGGATATTATGTTCCGATGTAGGGACCTGAAGATGACATAGTGGAAATGCCACGGTGTAGTAGCCGAGTGGTCTAAGGCGCCTCGCCGCGGAGCGCGCGGTTGTTCGCCGTCGGAGGTTCGAGTCCTCCTTGGGGCATGGGTGTGTGTGTTTGTCCTTAGGTTAGTTTACCTTAGTTTAAGTGGTTTGTAAGCTACGGACTGATGACTACGCAGTTTCGTCCGATAGATTTACAAACATTTGAACATTTTGAACATACCAGACGCTGTCCCGTTTCCACCAATGATGGATTCAAAAACACTTTACCACGTTGTCCCCTCTTTCTTGCATAATTACAAGGTCATTTATGTTTTCTCAAATTTAATTCCTTTTGCATTAGACGTTATCAAACATTTATTCAGCATAAATAACACGTCTGTGTGTTACGGAACTGCTAACTGCCTCGCGACTTGGGCCTCCCTGCCATAAAAAGAAATGTTTACGGTGGAGTTTAAACAGCAGGGCGCGCCGCTATGGCCCGTATACTGGCGCGCGCCGCCTCCTATAAAGCCATCTCATGTGCGGACCGCCTCTCCTCGCTTAGCTGAGTTTCACAGCCGCACAGTTTCCACGCGGTCTCGAATTCCTCTGTTTGCGCGGAGACTTAACAAGTCTCTTTTGCAGAACAGCCGCGCCGCGGCGGAGGGGTGCCGTGCGGGGGCGGCGGAGTTTTCATCCGCGGGCCGCCCACCCCCTGGGACTAAAATAACACGGCCGCCGCCGCCATCTTTAGAGACGCAAATGGCTTTTCCACGTGGCTTGTGTGTGTTGATATATGCCCTTTAGTGTTTAGATATCGTCTTGGCTTGCCGGGTCCCCATAAAGGGACGCCATTATGCATATTAGCATTAACCGATCCGCAGAGTGTGACGTTACACTGCACTAGCGCCGTTGCGGCTCCGGAGGGGAACTCCGCTGCACAAAGTTGCAACATAACCAGACGTTGTCCTTGCGAACACTGTGAACTTTATTCAAATGAAGCGGTTTTATGCGTGTGATATTCTGAAAGCTAAATGTGTGACCTGCTAAGTTTGTTTGTTCTCTTTTGCGAAGTGGACAAGTAAAGTGCGTGTCACAAAAGTAATTCTTCAGATAATTGTATTACTGTCCACTTTAAATCCATTTTCTCGGAAATTAAATCTTATTCCAATACTCTGAGATTTTCAGCTATCAGTCCATCCTTTTCTTTTTCTAATTATTTATTAGCAAATCATAATTTCGGCCAGTAACTGGCCATTATCAGTGTATGAGTTTAACTGAAGGTGTTATTGACATGGATAACTCACACCACGCCAAATATGACGACTGGACATTTTTGCCGTTTCATATCTACACAAACGGCAAAAATGTCCAGTTGTCATACTTGGCGTGGTGTGAGTTATCCATGTTAATAACACTTTCAGTTATACACATGAATTGATAATGGCCAGTTACTGTCCGAAATCATGATTTGATAATAAAAAATTGAAAAGAAATGATCGACTGATAGCTGAAAATCTCAGAGTATTTACGAAAAATCGGCGGGATTTTGTTTATTGTTTTTTTTTCTTCATTTTATAAAAGGTTGTTAATAATTCAACGTATCAATTTTTTCAAATGATGAAATGTTTGTAACTACTGGGATATCAGTCCTTAAACTACTTATCAACTAACTTATAGTAAAATAAACTCAAACATCGACGCCCGAGGGAGGATTCGAACCTCCGACGCGGGAGGACGCGCGATCCACAACGTGGCGCTCCAGACCACTCTACTACTTCCGCGCGGTATTTTTTTTTTTTTTTTTTTTTTTTTTAGTATTGGCTTCATTAATATTTAAATCAGTAGTCTTCGAATGTTCAGCTTGTGAAGAACTACGACTGTTTTAATTTTTATTTATTTATTTATTTATTTGAAAGTAGTCATCATCTCGACAGCTACGAATGGCTTTCAAACCAACTCAAGCATTGTTTCAGGTGACAACAAAGTGCTCATCTCGTCTATACAAACAGAAACATTAACTGTGCCAACACGCGGAATTAGAATTAGAATGCAAAACATGTTTCGCATACCAGAATTCGAAAACATCGAAAAAAGAAATTCTTGCCAGAGCAGGATTCGAACAACCGTCTCTATGGTTATGAGGAAATAATGCTACCACCTCACCTACACCGACAGGTGGAGCACCTGCTATCTTTTTTTATACTTACGTGTACTTCTATGACATCAAAGTCAATTTCTCATATTCAAGAAAAGCAATAATAGTGATCCCGAAAATTACAGGCCCATCTCATTGACGTCGACTTGCACGAGGATTTTTGGAACATATACTTTGTTTAAACATTATGAACTACCTCGAAGAGACTGAGCTATTAACCAATAGTGAACAGGGATTCAGAAAGCATAGCTCTTGCAAATCACAGCTTGCCCTTTATTCACATGAAGTGATAAGTACCATCGACAAGAGATCTCAAATCGATTCCATATTTCTGGATTTTCGTAGGCTTTTGACACTGTACCTCACAAGCGGCTTCTTATGGAATTGCGAGATAGTGGACTATCGCCCTAATTGTGCTATTCGATTCACTATTTCCTAAGAGAATGGACACAGTTCGTAGTAACTGCCGGTAAGGCATCGAGTAAAACAGAAGTGATATATGGTGTTCCGCAGGGAAGCGTTATAGATCCCAACTCTTCCTTGTGTTTATAAACGATTTAGGAGACAGTCTGAATAGCTCCCTTAGACTGTTCGCGGATCATGCTGTTGTTTATCGATTAGTTAAGTCAACAAAGGATCAAAAGCAACTGCAAAGCGATTTAGCCGAAATTTCTACATGGTCTGAAAATTGGCAATTAACTCTAAATAATGAAAAGTGTGATGTAATACACATGGCCACTAAAAGAAATACGCTGAACATCAGTTACACGATAAATCAGTCAAACCTTAAGATCGTAAATTCTACCAAATACCTAGGAGTTACAATTACGAACAACTTTGACTGGAGAGAACATATAGAAAATATTGTGGGGAAGGCGAACCAAAGGTTACGTTTCCTTGGCAGAACGCTTCTAAGATGCAACAGCTCTACCAAAAAGACTACTTCAGGAGAGGACGCACAAGTGTAATGTAGGCAGTGTTGCCCAGTGTGGGACCCCCACCAGGTGAGACTGACGGAAGACTTTGAGAAGGTTCAGAGCAGGGCAGCTCGTTTTGTTTCATCACGTCACAGGGGGAAAACGTCACGGAAATGTTGCACGATTTGAGGTGGAAATAATTAAAAGAAAGACTTGATTCGTTGCGGCGAGATTTACTTACGAAATTTCAATCACCGACTTTTACTTTTGAAAGTGAAAATATTTTGCTATCACCTACCTACACAGGGAGACATGACCATCCCAATAAAATAAATCAGATCGAAAACGGAACTATTAAGGTGTTCTTTCCTCACACGCGCTATTACAGAATGGAACGGTAGAGAAAGGTTATGAAAGTTGTTAATGAACCCTCTGCCAGGCACTTAAATGTGATTTGCAGTGTATCTATGTAGATCTAGATGAAATATAAAGGAATTCTAAAATCTGATACTCATCTGGTCTCCTTGTTAGTGTTTTGCAGTTCACTCGACATGTATTGTTTGTAACAGTCCATGTGGTTATATAAAATGGTTACATTTACAGATCAATAGCTGAAATATCACTGAGACACTATGTGACAATACATTCTGGAACACCAATGTTAGTACGTGATGTAGCCTTGATAGGCGGCATTTCAGGTGCTGCTCCTGGCAACTATTCGATCATACAGTTATCGGACACTGCATCGTGTTACATTTTCCCACGACCACTCGACCTGCTCACGCAGTGCTGCAAGAGTTGCGGCTTACGAGTGACACGTATTAGTTGTCGCCCCTGTCCTCTATGCAGACAAGTCTGACATCTAGCTGATGAGGGAAGATGAATCACGTCTTACAGTATCCATTGAGTTTAACGTTTCAATGAGTTGTGACAACAACACGTCATCTTCCTGTTGCAGCATCGACAGTTGAACGGTTTTTCTAACATTCGTCACGTAGCGCTAGTCAGCATTGCCCCCACAAATCCAAAAGATGTACGGGACTTACAGCTTACCGCGCCCCGTAACAAGCGCCTTGCGCGGACCATTCATTTTTAAAAGAATGCACTCTAAGAGATGACTAGCGCAATGTCTGCACCGTACGCGCAAACTACCGTCAGTTGTGTCATTGCAGAATATACATTAATCGCGGATGTCTACAGCCCAGTATTCCTATTTTCAAGAGATCCTCTAACGCCGTCCATACCGACGATGTGGCATTAGTACAGGATTGGGTAGAGGTGTGTGTGCTCATAGTTCCACTGCTAATAACCGGTTGCAAAAGTTATTGTCGACGCTTCTGGGCTCACAAACTGTCTTATCTGTGCTGTGCTAGCGGCACGATCTACCACAGCTGCACTTACAATATGACGATGTCGGCGGACTTCTATGCCGCGTGGGCGTCCAGAATTTCATTTGCAAGTGATAGAACGTTCACGTCACCATTGCAACCAGAATCATTGGACAAATGACGCAGCACTTACGACGTGTGAGTCTATTCTCCGAAGGGACTACCCTGCCACATGGAAGGTCAGAATTTGTCACCTTTCATACTGGCTTAGTTGATAGTAGCAAGCACGACTGCGTCTCTGTAGCATGGCGCCAGTTTACTTCCATGTTGACATCACACTACGCATTTTTGTTGTAAATATTCCGTATTAAAGGGCACACACAGTTGGCGACCGCCAACCTCTGGCAGTACGCTGTCTGTCGATGGACGACGTTGAAGCAATTATCACTACTAATTAGTTGTAGGTAGTTCATAAGAATTTTGTAAGTTTAGGGACTGTTGACCCCGTAGTTAAGTCCCTTAAGCTTAACAAATATTTGAACATTTGAAACATTTCCACCGTAATTATATAAAACAACTGTGGACGTCATGGACACACAAATGATTACTATCAGTTAAACTATTATACCTCAGGTGGCATCTCCCATCATAGGATAAAAATCAATCTTCGAGATTCGATGTGTACTGTTCTTTTTATTTATTTATTCTTTTTTCCTGCTGTTTGCCCGAACACGATAAAAACCACATCATTTCACTTGCCCTAAATAAAGAAAGAATGCTTCTGCTTACTATTAGTTTCTAATACGTTTAGGAATAGCGCTTCATTATAATCACTCAAGTCACGTATGTAAATAGTGGAAGCGTAGCTCCGTATTTCATTAGCGACAAATCTTTTCGCTTCTCAAGCAGCAAGCTGCGCGACTTCGCTGTGATGAGGTTGGCACCGCGCGTTTCACGGTGGCGGCACATTCCTTAGCAGGGGTCGCGCAGTCAGTAGTAGCCAAGTGTCGCCCTAACTTGCAGATACAAACGCACTTCCTAATGGCTGGGCGAGCCCTGCAGATGGGCTCGCTATTAACGCGGAATGTCCGTCCCGTGCCGACTTAATGGCCACGCCTGGGGGAGGCAGGCAGCCAGAGGATCTGGCCCTTAAGTGAGTCACTGCGCGGGCCACCTAGGGACGAGCTGTCTGCAGACGAGCCGACAGGCCTCACGACCCCGTCAAGGCGTTACTCGCTACGACCCAATGAAGGATTCAAGGGGCTATTAAATGCTCAGTATTGACTGAGCACTAATATTGTGTCATTTACCGAGTATACTCCGCAGTTGTGAAGACAAGTGCTGGCACGTCTGATTCCTTCAGAGTTTCAAAAGGTGTGAGGCAGGGTTGTGTTCTATCCCCACGACTGTACAACATCTATGCAGAACACGTCGTTAGGAAAGCTCTTGATGGTTGGACCAAAGGCATCACAATTGGCGGGAGAACTGTCAACAACCTCCGTTTTGCTGATGACACTGTACTTTTAGCCAACAGCGAAGATGAACTTGCTGAGCTACTAACTAGAATAAAAGACATTACAAACAATTTTCTTAAAAGGGAACCACAGCTTAAATACATATTTATGGAATTCTCTACACAATCACCACACAAAAAATAAAGATTGAAAATTAAAATGACTTCTATTATATCTTAGGTGGAGGTGCGTAAAGAATAAAATCGCAACAGATGTCAAGATGTATTTATTCCGACACTACCGATTTCTCATCAGTAAACATGCATCTTCAGGTGGATGATATAAGAAAATAATTACATATTAATTAGAACAGCATTTCAGGGTACATTGTTAAAACATTCCCACAATAGGGTGTGGTCGTCCTGACTCCCATCAGTTGTTTCTTTATAAAGGATAAAGCGGGAATATTATTTACCTTAAGACGACCACACCCTGTTGTGGGAATGTTTTAACAATGTACCCTGAAAGCTGGATGCTGTTCTAATTAATATGTAATTATTTTCTTATGTCATCCACCTGAAGATGCATCTTTACTGATGAGAAACCGGTAGTGTCGGAATAAACAAATCTTGACAGCTGTTGCGATTTTATTCTTTACGCACCTCCACCTAAGACATCATAGAAGTCATTTTAATTTTCAATCTTTATTTTTTTGTGTGGTGATTGTGTAGAGAATTCCATAAATAAAAGACATTAGTCTAGCATATGGATTAGACATCAACTTCAGTAAGTCAAAACTAATGTTAATTGATCGAGAACAACAGATCCAGCTGCCAGGTCAGTTAAAGGAACTGGAAGTCGTGCAGTCCTTTACCTATCTTGGGTCAACCATCTCCAGCATAGGTAGTTGTGAAGAGGAGATAAGAAGACGGATTACGTTAGGACGACTGGCTATGAAGAAGCCCACGAAGATCTGGCAGAGCAGAGCAATAAAAATAGCACAAAGATCCGGTTAGTAGAAACACTCGTGTTTTCTGTCTTCTTTTATGGCTGTGAATCATGGACACTCAAGGCGAGAGACAAACAACGCATTGATGCGTTTGAGCTTTGGTGCTGGCGTAGGATGCTACGCATAAAATGGACAGAAAGAAGAACAAATGTGTCCATTATTGTACAACTGAATATCTCCAGACGCCTTTCTTCTCGAGTCGACGAACAATTCTCCATTTCTTTGGCCACGTTGCGAGAAGATACGGAGGAAACCAGAAAAAACAATCTTACAAGGAAAGATCGAGGGCACAAGACCAAGAGGAAGAGCAGCGAGCAGATGGATAGACCAAATCAAGAAGATCTCTGGTCTACCTCTTCAGCAGGCACTGAGAGAAGCTGGCAACCGTCCGGGGTGGAGACGCTTGGTTCAGGGGGTCACGACGCTCAGCGATGAGCACAACGACTTATGATGATGATGATACTGAGTGAAAGATCCGGACCAAGAACTGCAGAATATTTAGTGGATAATACGAATCCCAGAGATGTGTCTATTGGAATTCTGATTTCTTCGTGAGCATGGCGGCACTCTACGATATGAACCCAAGAACTATTGAGAAGTTGAGTTGCTTCCCTTACAATACTTTAGTAAACATTTATAGGTAACATAGGCACATTCACTAGGGCATATATTCTTGAATCGCTACAGCAATACTTAACAGTGATACAAAATTTATTTGTTAGTAAGTAGTTGGACCGACATTGGCTTTGAGAAAAGCTGTATTTCTTGGATGAACAGATTCGTAAAGTATTCTTAAAGTTTCCAACAGAATATTGTCTACTCTGCCATCTGTTTTTCAAATTCCTTAACGATATTGGATCTATAAATTTAGTCTCCACGATCTGCTCTAAAATTTTTCGTAACGGTTGAGTTACGTTAAGTGGTGATTTTTCTTGTTCATCGGACTTGTGTAATAAATTTATGATGCTATGCAAAACACTGCTGCGGCGCGCCACTCACGGTCTGCACGGCCACTACGATCGGGGGATCGAATCCCCCCTCGTCCTTAGTGTAAGCTAGTTCATAAGTAGTTTGTAAGTTTAGGGACTGATGATCCCGAAGTTAAGTCCCATAAGCTTTAGAAACATTTTAAAAACACGGCTGAATCTTTCTTTGGCGGTGTCTGTAGGCATATATAATTTTCAAATACGGCAGTGTTTGTTTAGCAATATGTTATAAAAGGAAGCAGTTAATGGTCCACGATGGTACGATACTGTTTCACATGCGACTAGTCAGAGTAACGATATATAGTTGCTGTA
Source organism: Locusta migratoria (assembly GCA_026315105.1). Classification (NCBI taxonomy): domain Eukaryota; kingdom Metazoa; phylum Arthropoda; class Insecta; order Orthoptera; family Acrididae; genus Locusta; species Locusta migratoria. The sequence goes on from CM048747.1 coordinate 470,412,246, forward strand.
ATCAAGATGGAATTTCCCCTAAGCTTTACTGACGAAAGTCGGCATGTCGCATCGTAAGCGTCTCTGATTTTCTTATACGAGGGTTGGAACTAAAATAGTGGCAACACTGCTGTGGGCATACTATGTAGTGGAATCTACTATTGTCGCTGGTAGAGTACACGTTGTTGACATGCCTACCTTACCTCCGAGGAAATGGACTCGCCCGTCCCAAGTCACAGCGTGCGCACAATCCAGGTCACTTGTGAGCGAGTGGTCTAACGTAACGGCTTCACTATGTTTTCGAAACAGGAACAACGGAGTTGTATCAAGATTGAATGTGCCTGAGAATGCGAAAAATTGCATGATGGGTATTGCATGAATTGACGGAAATGCAGAAATGGATGAGTTATGCTCAGATGCACTCGGGTTGCTATAAGCGTGAAAGTGAGGCTTTCGTAACACTGAATGAGATATCGGCCACACAGCACGAGCCAAAACCGAAACGCCAATCAAACGAATGGCGTCATTAAGGGTCGCCGAGAAAGTCGAAATTGCGTCAGAGCCCCAGTTTGGTGGAAGACATGGCGATTTTAGTGTACGACTCTGCTGCTGATATACTAACGCGTTAAGTTCCTCCACGGCAGACAACCAATGCCTAGCATTTCTGTTCGTTTTTGGAACATCAACTGCGACCAGCTTTGTGAAAGAAATGGCAACACTTTCTGCTCAACCCAACCATCATTTTGCACGATAATGTTCGGACGCATACAGCGCAAGCTGCTCTGATCGGACGTACTCTTGTGACTGTGATTAGATTGCGAAGATGAAGGAACCACTTCGTCGCATTCGCTTCAAAACTATTCCAGAGATTCGACAAGCAGCAGAACCGCTCCATCCGCACTATCAGCTAACGGTATAATACGCCTAAGACATCGCTGGCAACTGCTTGTACACAGCGCTGTTGACTATCTTGAAGGACCGTCATAGGTGAAAACATGTAACGCAGTTGTGGATAAATAGTTTGCACTCGTACGTGAGTCAGGTCATTTATTGAAAGCAATGTCAACGATGATTCAGCGGACTGTACAACACATTTCCAGACCTCAAAGGACCAATTTTATTATGGTCGTAGCACTACGTCCTTTCCAGCTTTGCGCTGTTCTGGTGAAAAGTTAAGCAGTGCAGCCGTTTTCGCCACAGATGTTACTACTAACAACGCACCTTCGAGTTGACATCTTTGAAGTCTGAGAGATCAATCATTTCACCGATCACTTGTGTTGACCGTCGCAGAACATCAACGTTTTTTCTTGCAGACAAAAGAATAGTTTTAACAGTACAGCAAAATAAAAACGTATCACCACGGAAGGGATTATATTCACTTACATCCGCAATACCATTCTAGTGATTCGAAAACTTCATTTTATAAAGACAAAAATGTAACTTAAATTATTTATATCAAACTTGAATTGTAAATTTCTGACCTGAATCATTGAGAAAAATCCAATGGAAAAAAGAACCATATCAGAAATTTAGCATTCAAGTTTGAATTCATCCTTTGAGAATTTTATTTTCGATTCTGGCTATGTTTTTAACTCAAATTCATAAATTTTGCTTTTAAATCCTTTATACCAGTGTTTTTAAAACTTTTCGAATATGCAACCCCTGCCAAGTAAAAATATTCTGGCGACCCCCTCCAAACCTTACCTTACGAACCTCCTACCTTACGAACGGTAGCGATAATATCTTTTTTCTTTTGCTACAACTTTCTTTTAAATTGTTCGATGAAGATTTCTGCGCAATTTTCAGAGTAGAATACATCCTGTTTTTACAAAACTTTCAACATAAAAATAGTTTTTGCTTAACCAGTACTTCGTACTCAGGTAAGACTCAGACGAGAATTACGCTCATTAAGATAGTTCGCACTGTACAGACAATTTGTAAAGAGGTAACGTTTACAAACTTCTTAGTATTACTTATTGCATCATATTCTTTTACCTATCGATTGTATTCTGAAAACATTTTTCATGCTTTCCGCTTATTCATCATTAATTCACTGTGTTATAAAACAATTAATGTTTTCTTAAATTCATAACGAATGTACAAGGAAATCTGTAATTATAACATTAAATAAATTTCATTTCATTATTCATTTTGGATTACAGAACTCCTAGTTATTTTATGGAGCAAGCAGTTCCTCCTGTGGCGCCCCTCCCCTCATCCTCCACCCACCCCCCCAAAAAAAGACTTTGCTTCCCCCCTGTGGGTCGCTACCCACAGGTTGAAAAGCCCTTCTTTATACCCGTTAGTACTGATATTACGCCCGTGTAATACACTGGACAGCGTGGTAGATTGCCACGCATAGGGCGCGGGTTCGATTCCCGGTCGGGTTAGAGGACTAATTCTTTATCATTTCAAAAGAGTCTTAAAAGATATTTTACATGTGATCTCACAATTTAAGGGCATTCTTGTTAGAAGCCCAGCAATTCTGGCCCCTGAACCGGCGGTAAAAGCACAAATGATATTCTTAAGAACGAAGGCAAAGGACATTGTGCATAACACGACATTACCTCTTTCAAGCCCTGCACGCACAGTTGTGTGTTTCTGGTTTTGCTCTCCGTATTTCTTTGTGATTCACACTAGGAAGCTTGGGACTGCATCGCACAATCGTGGATGGACTGTATTGACATGCGCAACGTGTTTTACTGCGATGCTTCTTCTCTGGGTGCACCAGCAGTCGGCAAACTTCCAGTAAAGTTACAATGGCGACAAAGTCTAGTTCACAAGGCACAAGGTGTAAACATCCATGTTTTGACAAGTGAAGCTATCATATGCGACAGCAAGTTAATTTTATATGAACCTGTGATGTTATTTTTTTCAAAGGCATTTTACTGTAAGATGGTGGAGATCATAAAAATTTGTAGTGAAGGCCAAAACACGCAAATATATGAGAACAAAATTTTAAAAGTCAATTAATTTTCATTTTTTTTGTAATGAATTACTGTATGTATTTTGCATCTTACACGCCTCTCTTTGTATTAATGGCACATCACCTACAACCTTGCATCTGAAAGGGATAAATCAAGCCGGCCGCGGTGGCCGAGGGGACTAGGGCGCTCCAGTCACGGTCTGCGCGCCCACGGCGGTCGGGGGTTCGAATCCCCCCTCGGGCATGCATATTTGTGCCGTACTAGTTCGTAAGTAGTTTGTAAGTTTAGGGACTGATGACCCCGTAGTTGAGTCCCATAGACTATACAAACATTTGAACATTTTTGTTTTTGTTTTGGATAAATCAATTTATGAATTATGAATGTTATACATGGAAATCATTAATTTTAACATTAAATAAATTTCATTTTGGAATACCTTTTTGGACTACCGAACCATTAGTTTTTATAGTTAAGTACTTCCTGTAGTGACGGCGAATCCTCGTATAAGACTTTGCGAAACCCTGGTGGTGCAAGTCACAGGTTGAAAAACAACTTCATACCTGTCAGTACTTTTATACCGGGTGATGAAAAAGTAAGTATAAATTTGAAAACTTAATAAATCACGGAATAATGTAGACAGAGAGGTAAAAATTGACAGACATGATTGGAATGACACGGGGTTTTATTAGAACAAAAAAAAAATTAAAAAAAGATGTCTTGTGGGCGTCAGTTGGTGCTGATCGTGTGCTCAGCCGCCACTTTTGTCATGCTTGGCCTCCCAGGTCCCCAGACCTCAGTCAGTGCAATTATTGGCTTTGGGGTTACTTTTTTTTAACTCCCCCCTTCCCCTAATAATACCCATGTCATTGTCGCCACAGCTGCATTTGTCAAAGGACCTTTACCCGTTCTAATCCTCTTTCTATGGCTATAGAAACGTAACGCTGAACTAGCACATCCCCCATTCTTATAATACAGCTTCGCGAAAAGCGCCTTATCAGGTAACGTCAAGATGCTGCGACTCCTGGTGCATCTGTTTCTCTCTCTCATTACAGCTCATGTTATACACGATTTCCATGCGCAGTCACTGACGTTTTGATGTCCAGCGCCATCTGTCTGATATTTCTTGACTTAGTTTTTTTTTTTTTTTTTTTTTTTTTTTTTTTTTTTTTTTTTTTTTTTGTTCTAATGAAACCCCGTGTCATTCCCAGCATGTGTGTCAATTTTTATCTCTATATATACATTATTCCGTGATTTATTAAGTTTTCTAATTTATACTGACTTTTTCATCACCAGGTACGTTGAGTCATTAGCAATTAATATTTTATCTGTAATAATTCTCTATCATTTCAAATGGGCCTTATAAGATATTTTACTTGTGACCTCATAGTTAAGAGCATTCTTGCCAGAAGCCAGCAATGCATCGGTACAATGATCAGCTGCACTGGGTTGTAAGTACAAATGTAATTCCTAAGAACAGAAAACTGTCCATAACACGACATTACAAGTCGCTGGGCTAAAGCCTTTCAGACAGGGCTCGGAGCCGGTGCCTCCAGAGAGCAGGTGTCAGGCATCGTGACGCGGCCAGCTGACCGCCGCGCCTTCGGGAGGCAGCGAGCGCGCGCAGACCTTTGAGGAGTCCTCCCTGGCCGCCCCCGCAGGCACGCGCGCTCCTGACAGCCGGGGGTCGGCCAGGGGTGGCGGTGGCGCCGGGGCCAGCCCAGCGGCCGGCCGCTGTCAGCCGCGCCGGCAAAGCGAGTTACGTCACAGGGGTGGCAGGCGCCAGAATCCAAGGCGCGCTGACGCCGCGCCCGACTCCTCACTCAAATCCCTCTCACTGCTGACGTTCAGCGTACGTGGAGTGCGTCAGACTCTGACAAGTCTCACGCGGCTCGCTTTCGACAGCGAAATATGAAGCGGAGATCAGCATTTCGTAAAGATATCTGCCGCAGCTCTTGCAGGAAATCAGCATCACTCCTGAGCTAAAGACAAAGAAAGAGCGCCCAAAAGATGGAAACTAGTGTTACGTTCTCATCTAGTTCACGTTTAAGCTCCTAGCGAGCTCATCCACATTGAATTTTCCCAGCTCAAAAAATGTACAAATGTTTGTAGTCCTATGGGACCAACCTACGTTGGTCATCAGTCCCCAGTCTTACTAACTACTTAAACTAACATAAGGGCAACACATACATCCCTTCACGAGGGAAGATTCGAACCTCCAGCGCGGGAGGCTGCGCGGTCCGTAACGTGGCGCTCCAGACCACTTGGATACTCCCAACCGGCATTTCTCCAGCCGTAGCTAACATATCCCAGTACAGATAGCGGGCTTTAAACGAGGAAGAAGATGTGAGGTGTCGCAATTCGTCTACAATTGTTTTGACTGATACATTTAAATAACAATGATAAACAATTACTAACCCATTCCGTGTCCAATAGATTTCGGGAGTGCAGCCGCGTAAAATTCACTTCTTCTGCTGATATTTCGGCCGCGTACCTTCCGGCCATCTTCAGAGTGAGTCGAAGACTGTCGACGAGGTGCCGGGCGCGGCCTTATAAGCCTGATCGCGGTGGCAATGCGCGTGCGCCTCACAGATGCTGGTGTACTGCATATCGAAGTACACACACGCGTGCGCCCCCCGTGGCGGAAGCGCTCCGGTGTTCACTTATCGATATATGCTCGGCGGCGGCAACACCTTCACGTCTTCTCTGTGATTTCAATACTGCAAGTGCAGGATTCCAAGCTTTGTCTAAATTAAAACCTTTATCTCTGTTTAATAAGTTGTTGGCCAGTCTAATTTCAACAGCTTCCTTAAATATAGCATCCCAAAACGAAGATATGGGTGTCAAAATCTTCACATCGCTATAGTTCATTGAATGACCAGTTTCTATGCAATGTTCAGCCACAACTGACTTGTCTGGCTGCAATAGGCGAGTATATCTTCTGTGTTCAACGCATCTCTCGTGGACAGAGCGTATTGTCTGGCCTATATATGAATTATCACAATTTCCGCAAGGGATCTGGTACACACCTGACTTTCGAAGCAACAAATCATCCTTCACTGGCCCGAGTAAGGCTGCAATCTGCACTGGTGGCCGGAAGATAACCTTAACACGATGTTTGTCGAGAATACGGCTTATCTTTGACGAAAGAGCGCCCACGTAAGGTAAGAAGGCTCTTCATCTATAACTATTATTTTCGTCTTCTTCTTCCACGTATCGTGCTTGCATTCTTGGACTCACATCGAATGCTCTGCGAATCTGTTGCTTCGAATATCCATTTGCTTTGAAAATGCTCTTCAGGTGTGTGAGCTCTTCCTGAAAGTTGTCAACGTCTGATGTACAATGTGCTCTGTGCACCAATGTCTTAAGGACCCCTGCGGTTTTGGAACCCTGCACTTGCAGCATTGAAATCACAGAGAAGACGTGAAGGTGTTGCCGCCGCCGAGCACATATCGATAAGTGAACACCGGAGCGCTTCCGCCACGGGGGGCGCACGCGTGTGTGTACTTCGATATGCAGTACACCAGCATCTGTGACGCGCACGCGCATTGCCACTGCGATCAGGCTTATAAGGCCGCGCCCGGCAACCTCGTCGACAGTCTTCGACTCACTCTGAAGATGGCCGGAAGGTTCGCGGCCGAAATATCAGCAGAAGAAGTGAATTTTACGCGGCTGCATTCCCGAAATCTATTGGACTGTACATTACGCCGTGAAAAGTTGAAAATGCAAACCGTTCCCTGTTTAAAATTATTTCAAAAGTATCTAGCTAACATAAATGAACATCAGCTTGGAAATTTTTTATGGCTAGCGTAAAATAGCTTCCCAACACTTTTCTTCTATACACAAAAGACCTTCATGTAAATCATGATGAATAATACGAGGCTTGGAACATAAAGAGTGGCTACTATTTATTCACAACCGATACAAATGCGTTTCATGTTTGCACCTGTTACTGTCCTTCAAAGTAATCACCAGAGCTGTGTAGAACCCGTTGTCAGCGATGTCAAAGGCGCAGTACACAAGTAGCAGAGCCTGTTCTGTTGATGGTGCAAATGGAGCGGTCTACTGGCTGTCAGATCTCTGGAACAGTTCTGCAGCGAATGCCACGAAGAGGTTCGTAAGCCTTCGGAATAAAATCAAACTCACAAGAACTTAAGTCCAAGCAGTATGGTTGGTGGTACAGTACTTCTTAGCCCCATCGACCGAACAGAGCAGACACTAATTGCTCTGTATGATCCGTGCATTGCCATGCAAACCGATGGATGGGTTGCGCAGAAAGTGTTGCCGCCTCTTTCGCAACGCTGGTCGAAGGCGAGGCTCCAGAAACGAACAGCAAAACTGTGCATAGTTGGTCGTCCGTAGACGAACGTAAAGCGTTCCGATAACACCATCACAGTCGTACACGAGAATCACCGTAACTTTCACAACTCTGGGGCTCTAACGTACTTTCCACTTTTGCGGCGACCCATAACACGCTTTTCGTCGAAATGACGTTACATTTTTGGCTCATATGATGTGGCCCATGTCCCATCCATTATTACTGTACACCGTAAGAAACCCTCACCTTCGCACTTATAGCGTTCCAAGTGTGTATGAGCAGCGTCGTAACGTATCAAAAATGTTCAAATGATTGTAAATCTTATGAGACTTAACTGCGGGGTCATCAGATCCTACGTAACGTATCCATTTATGAATTTCCGTCAAATCATGCTGTACGACCTAAGGCACATTCAATCTTGATCCAACTCCTTCAGCACTGCCTGAGTTTCTTACACTACATTCCATCGCCCAGGAATTGCCCTTGTTAATATTCATTTCATACACTTCTTTCAAGAAACTATCCATTCCGTTCAATTACTCTTCCAAGCCCTTTGCTTTCTTTGACAGAATTAAAATTCCATTGGTAAAACGCAATATTTTTATTCCTTATCTTGAACTTTAATTCCTTTATCAATTTCTTTCTGATTTCCTTCATAGCTTGTTCATTGTACAGATTCAGTAACATTGGGGAAGAGCGACAAACCTGTATTATTCCCTTCTGAACCAATGCATCCATTTCATTCCCGAAGAATCTAGTAACTGCTCTCTAGTTTTTGTACAAGCTGTAGTTCCAAATATTTTACCGCTGCTGGATTCGTAATTTGAAGGAGTATATTCCAATCAACATTGTCAGAATCTTTCTCCTAATATGTAAAAGCTAGAAATGTAGGTTTGACTTTGCTTAGCCTGTCTTCTAAGATAAGTCGTGAGGTGAATTCTGTCTCACACGTTCCTACATTTCTCCTAAATCCAAACTGAACTTCCCCTGCCCATTCTTGTGCAAATAATTCGTGTTAAAATTTTGCAAGCACGAATTATTACACTGATTGTTCTGTTATTTCCTCGCCTGTCTGCACATACTTTCTTTTTAATCGGCATTATTACATTTTTCTTGATGCCTGAGAGTATTTCGCCTGTCTCCTAGATCTTACACATCAGGTGAAACATGTTACCATGGGTGGCTCACACAGAGACATTAGAAACTCTGAGGGAATGTTGTGTTCTCCAGGGGCGTAGTTTGCACTTAGGTCTTTCAGTGTTCCTGAAAATTACAAAAAAATGTTCAAATGTTTGTTAAACTTATGGGACTCAGCTACGGGGTCATCAGTCCCTAAACTTACAAACTACTTATGAACTACTTACGAACTAGGACGGCACAAATATCCATGCCCGAGGGGGGATTCGAACCCCCGACCGTAGTGGCCGTGCTGACCGTGACTGGAGCGCCCCAGTCACGTCGGCCACCGAGGCCGGCTCCTGAAAATTATTCTGTCGGCATAGAGTCTCTTATCTCACCTTCATCCACACCTTCATCTACACCTTCCACAATATAGTCTCGACGTCTCGTTTCTTGTACAGAACTCCTCTACCTTTACCCTTGTTATACATTCTTCTACATATTTGCATTTTTCTCTAGCCACTCCTGCATTTTATCTGCTTCATTCACTGCGTTGTTATACCTTCTCATTTCGTCAACAAAATTCAATATTTCCTATGATATCCAATGATTTAGTAGGTCTTGACTTTGTACGTATTTGCTCCTCTACTTTATTCACTATTTCATCTTCGACAGTGTTGTTTCCTCCAGTTTCTATCGATTTTTGCCTAAAACGCCTTCTGAAACTCTTTAGTACCTCAGCTTCCTTCAGTTTATCAAGATCCAATCTCCTAATTTTCCGACCTTTATACCGTTTCGTCATTTTCAGTCTGTATTTCATAACCGATGAGATATAGTCAGGGTCTACATCTCCCTCTGGTTATATTTTCCAGTTTAAAGCCTAGTTCCGAAATATATATTTTACTATTTTTATACAGATAACAATATAGTTCATTCCTTAATGTATTTATCACGATCTTTGATAGCTGCTTTTCGTTAGAACGCTCTAAACAAGGTCCTGCGATTAACAGGCAGCATGGTTGTTGATATGAGGAGTAAGAATATAATGTGGAACGAAGTGGGGATTATATCAGAATGTTAGACGCAGTCAGAATCAATCTGCAGTAGCCCATTACACGCAGAATTCTAAGGTTCTAATTCTCGTGATAAAATTAAAGCCATAAGAACAGTCATGAAGGAAGTATCTGGTCTGCAGCACGGAGTTGAGGATATAAAGTCAATATGTAATGGTACTGACAAGAGAGAGATTGAGTCAATAATTAAATCACTAAATCCTAAGGACTCTTGTGGATATGGTGGGGTATCTAGCAGAATACATTACTATTATGACGCTTCTGTTAGCGCAGTATTTAGCCATATTTGTAAATTTTCTTTTCTGAATGGTCTGTTTCCTGATAAATTCAAGTACACAGAAGTGAAACCACTTTCCATAAAAGAAGAAAGGAATAATTTGGACCATTTTACACATATTTGTATGCCATCTGTTTGTACTAAAGTTACTCAAAATTATGTTTATTCAAGGTCAAATGATCATTTAAGTTCTCATAATATACTGTCAAACGTACAGTTTGGTTGCGGAAGTGGTTTGACCGCCAAATATGCTATATATTGTATTCCCTTTGAGACACTTGATGAATGAAGTAATTATCTGAGAACGCTAGGCGTGTTCTTTGATTTGAAAAAAGAATTTGTGTTGTTCACGAGATATTGTAGCTTCCGTTGGAGCATTATGGGGTAAGGCAAATAGCTGACATTTGGTTCTCCTCTTACTTTAATGACAGTAGGCAGTAGGCGGTCATCCTCTGCCTTGTAGAAAATGTTTCTCATATGCACTCACGAAGGAGCATAGTTAAGTCGGTGCTGCCTCAGGGTTCTGTTTGGGCCACTGTTTCTTCTCATCTATGTAAATTATATGTCTTCTATCACAAAAGTTAATTCTAAGATACTTCTGTTTACTGATGACACTAGCTTGGTAGTGAAGGATGTTTTGGCAATTTTGGAGCAGTATCATATAATGTGGATAAAGATGTAGGTTCATGTCTTGTAGAAAATAAATTGATGCTAAATCGCAGTAAGACTCAGTTTAACACTTTCACAAAGACTTAAATATTTTTTACACATAAGAGACACATGATATGCGAGACTTTACAGTTCAAAACGTTAGGCGTTCACATTGACAGCTGTCGTGGAAAGCATATGTTCAGAATCTTGTTCAAGCACAAAATACTTCTTTGTTTACCATTAGTAACATTTCTGAAATAAGTGGTAGTTCAACATGTAAAGTAGTGTACCTTACGCAATTTCCCTTATAAGTTATGGTGCTACTTATTGTGATAACTCATCAGCTATACAACATGATATTTACTGAGCATAAATTTCTGTGTTACCCTTTAGATTATTTGCACTTATGTTTAGGCCTGTCGTGTGCATAGGATTGGTATAAGTTGCACTTCATCTGTTACTATGCTTTTGCCGCAGAGGAGTGGCCGAGCGCTTTGAGGCGCTATGCTCGCTATGCTCCGAAGCACAAGGCCGTTCCACGTCGGGGATTCGAATCCTCCCTCGGGCATGAATGTTTGTGATATAATTAGTATAAGTTAGTTTATAATTAATTTGTAAGTTTAGGGACTGATAATCCCGCGTTGAGTACCATAAGCTTAACAAACATTTGAACATTTTGCAGGTCATACTTGAAGTCTTGTGTGCAGCCACAATTATCAATGTAGTAAGAAAGAAATTTAAAAAAGCTGATAGGCTGCTGACAATAAAACCATGCATGTAACGATAAAATCTTTATTCCTTTTGTACTGACGCGTTTCGGGCGTAGCCCATCTTCAGAGTACCTGGTAAGCATAAAAACTAAGATAAGATAATACATGAACAGTCAAACAGATAAATGTAAATAAAAGTAAACGTGATACAAAAGGAGAATTGACACAAGATAGAATTTATACATACCATAAAACTACCCATTTAAGTATAGACAAAACGCAGTTCAAAAAATGTTCAAATGTTTGTAGAACTTATGGGACTTAACTACGGGGTCACCAGGCTCTAAGCTTACAAACTACTTATTAACTAGCTAAGACTAAGGACGGCACAAATATCCATGCCCGATGGGGGATTCGAACCCCCGATCGTAGTGGCCGTTCAGACAGTGATTGGAGTGCCTCAGTCTCCTCGGCCACCGCGGCCGGCACAAAACGCAGTGGGCAGTAGAGGCTGGCCACTCATCAAACACTCGTCACGTAATACGAGTGTACAAAACTTAGTACATTCGTCGAAAGCTAAAAGTAAACTGAAATCAAATTTTTTCAGTGTCGTTAGGGCGAATACAAACCACGTGAAGGCAGCACCTCACGTAAGACGTATTTGCACATTTGATTTTGTTGATCAAATTTGATTTTAGAATGAAACTTTCACTCTGCAGCGGAGTGTGCGCTGATATGAAACTTCATGGCAGATTAAAATTTTTTATCTGCCAGGAAGTTTCATATTAGCGCAAACTCCGCTGCAGAGTGAAAGTTTCATTCTGGAAACATCCCTTATGCCGTGGCTAAACCAAGTCTCCACCATATCTTTTCTTCCAGGAGTGCTAGTCTTGCAAGTTGCAGGAGAGCTTCTGTGAAGTTTTGAAAGTAGGAGGCGAGGTACTGGCGGAAGTAAAGTTGTGAGGCGGCATCGTGAGTCGTGTCGGGATAGCTCAGTCGGTAGAGCACTTGCCCGCGAAAGGCAAAGGACACAGGTTCGAGTCCACATTCTGGCACACAATTTTAATCTGCCAGGAAGTTTCAAATTTTATTTGGTTACTACTTATTTGTTACAATCCTTTTTACTGAATTGTTCCATGTATATGGACACTTGCTCACACATTAGGTCTTGTGGAAAATGATAAATATCTGCGATAAAAGGGAATAACTACAGCTATCCAAAATCTACAGATTATGAGGAGGGAGTAAAGTACGGCTTCTTGTACTCGATGGTATGGAGAAATTTACACTCAAAATCTGTGAACTTATTTTCCAATGAAAAGAAAAATGTTTATCAAGCACTCTGCACACTGATTAACTGCCTAAGGTCTCATCACGTTTCTTTGATGAAATACAGATTTTCAAAGTTGTGGCTTTATGTGACACCGTGTATTTAAAGTAAATTGTTAAGTACTTGTGGAAGTGGTCATAGGTATTTTGTAAATTCAAAAATGCATTAGGGGTGTAAAGAAAGGTTTATAATATTTGTGAGTTTTACACCCAGTAACTTAGCTCACACAGATCCTCTATCCGTACAATATGATTTCTAGAAGAATTAGTAATGTTCGTCACAATCATTCCGAATATCTCATATTTTGTGAAGGTTTCGGTATAATTTGCAAGCAATGGTATCGAAGGCAAATATTATACCGTGTAGGGTATTGGCTCGCGTGTTCTCGCACAATCGGCTCCGGTCCGCCGCCGGCCGCGCTCGGTGATGTGCAAACAGCGCACTGATTGGTCCGCGGGCGGCCGTTTAATGTTTCAGGCGGTGTCGGCAGCGGCGGCGGCGGCCGTCATTAAAAGAGATCAATTCCGGACAGGCGCGGCGACACGCCGACCGGGATTGGTCGGCAGTTTTACACGAGCCCCCAAAAAGCGACCACCGCGCCGGAGCACTTTCCTTCCCGCTACAAGGCTCGGTAATTTGAGCTGGCCGCGGCAGAGCGGTCGAGTGCATTGAGGCGCTATGCTGCGATGCGCTGAGTCATTCCCAGTCGGAGGTTCGAATCCCCCATCGAGCATGAATTTTTGTGTCGTCTTTAGTAAAAAAAATGTTCAAATGTTTGTAAATCTAGCGGACCAAACTGCGTGGTCATCAGTTCGTAGCTTACAGACTACTTAAACCTAGGTAAACTAACCTAAGGACAACACACACACACACACACACCCATGCCCCATGGAGGACTCGAAACTCCGACGGCGAGAAACCGCGCGCTCCGCAGCGAGACGCCTTAGACCGCTCGGCTACTCCACCGCGGCCTTTAGTAAAAGGTAGTTTGTACGTAGTTTGTAACTTTAGGGACTGATGACCCCACGGTTACCTTCCTTTAAGCTTAACAAACGTTTGAACATTTTCATTTGAGCTGGTATGTTACACGGATACTTCTGTGCTAGTCAAGCGATTAACGTAACTAAGTAAGGAGTACAGCGATTAGAGCCAGGCCGTTGGGATTGTTTGTGATCTCTGAAAGGCTTTTGATTATGTAAATCATAGAATTCTGCTAGATAAGCTTAAGTTTGCGGTATGAGTAGGACACTGTACAATTGGTTTAAATGATACTTAACTGGAAGAGTGCAGAAAGTTGTCATAAAATCATCACATAATTTGCAAGAAACAGTTACTTCCTCTGACTGGAGAGCTATCAAATGTGTGGTCCCACAAGGCCCAGCCTAGGGTCCCTTGCTCTTTTTAATATATATTAATGACTTGCCATTCTGCTGTTCAGCCGTAAGGAGAATTTCCCGTTTATTTTGCTTTAAGAACTAGAGCTTCTGTCCCATTGTGCCCACCTTCCAACTATCGCAACCTGCTGTGATATATTCTAAGCAATAGTATTATATGCAAATATATCTTATGTAGTCCCATAGACTCCATTATTTCAATGTTGAACCATAGATGATTTTAAGACAGTAGAAGTCCTCATGCGATATTTCACTCCTTTTGCCTCTGGATGTTGAATCTCTTCGATAAGAATATTAACAATAATAATAATAACACTCTTCAGTTCCTAATTTATTAGGCATTTTGAAGAGAACACTTATTTGAAAAAAAAAAAAAAAATTCTGGTAATTCCCAAGTTTCACGGTAACGAAATCAGTCTGGAAACATCAAATGTAGATGTGATCTCAAATATTTCCGACTTTCCCATTATGTTCCATTACAGTGTGTGTTACCTTGTTATCTTGTAGAAAACGACACTAGTTAAGAAGTAAAAATAAATCTTCCTACGTAGAGACACTCTTATCAATGCTGTTCGCCACTTAAATATTTTGAGGTTTAATATTTGTAATTTTATCACTAAACCCACCTTTGTGTTAGCGACTACTTTCCAAGGTTAAGACACTAAATTGATGTTATTGCGCTTACCAAAGTTTGCTATTAGAGGAATCTAATATTTGTAAACTTCTTCTTATATGATTTACATCTCGTAAATGAAAAAATTAGAGAATTCACACTGACGAAAAATTCACATGGTACCATCACAAAGATTAGTTGAAGTCATAACATAAATTATTTGATTTCTTTACTATTGAAGTTTAACTCGGTGAGGATTTCATGTACGAATGCTGTTAGTGTGAGTCGTCAATTTTAAATGTTAATACGCCGTAAATATAGTTTTACTTCGTGTTCTTTTTAACTAGAGGTTACGTGAAAATGTTGCAGTAACGAAACCGAGCGTGGCACAAAAAACGTTTAATACTAAAGCTCTGTGCTCTTTAGTCAGTGTACTTAGAGTTAGCTGCGGTGCTCGACATGGTGAAGAAACGTGATGTTTATGTTCTGCAGATTGTGGTTGCTGACGATTAGGGAATAATGAAAGTAAAAGAAAAAGGATGAGTTAAGTGAAATAGTTATTATGAAGAAATATAAACGCCGCGCGAGAATAGCCGAGCGGCCTGGAGCGCCACGTTACGGATCGCGCGGCCTTCCGCGTCGGAAGTTCGAATCCTCCATCGGGCATGGATGTGTGTTGGGTTAGTTTAACTTGGTTTAAGTAGTTTGTAAGAGTACGGACTGATGACCAACGTAGATTGGTCCCATAGAATTACAAACATTTGAACATTTTGAAATATAAATAATAACTTAAGATAATAAAAATATTTACCAGGAGGATAAGATCCTTATATGGTTCGTTAAAAAACGAATTATTGTAATTAATTTATTATTTATTTAATGAAATGTTGTATTGTTTGCAGTGGAACCATGGACACTGCCACGGAAAGGAGAGTCTCTCATAGGCTTTTAAAATGTCGCTTTGGAGAAGAGCTAAAAGTAACAAATAAAATAAAATTAGAAATTTGAGCACTGGCGATAATAAAGTTCAACAGTTGCTTATTTTCGTATATTGAAAATTTGCTTCCACTTGTTTCCCTGTGTGATGATAATATTCAAATAGCTTTTTCGGTCATTATTCTCAAAAAACGAATATTATTTTATGAAAATAAAGTTTAAAAGCCGTTATATTTTAAGTAGGTCACGTAATCGAAAACCATCCGTTGTTTGCTGAAACTCTGGGGACATTACATGAAACGAGGATGACGGCGTTACATGAGTGTTAATACCAGTGTTAGTGAGAGTTCCTAGACCTCTGCCTTGCTTCTTTTGCACACAGATTAGTATTTTTGCTTGCAATGAAAAACGCATTTACAATTTACAATGTGTGCATCTACATCTACATACTTACTGCGCAATTCACCGTAAGATGTGTGGTGGACGGTACACTGTACCACTACTAGGCATTCCGCTTCCTATTCCACTCCCAAATAGAACGACGAAAAAAAAAATTAATGCCTATATGCCTTCATACCAGCCCTAATTTTTCTTATCTTGTCATAGTGATCACTACGCGAAATGTAAGTAGGTGGCAGCAAGATCGTACTACACTCAGCTTCAAATTCCGACCCTTTAAATTTCCTCAATAGAAATTCACGAAAAGAAAATCGTCTTTCTTCCCACGATCCCCAATAGAATTGCCGGAGCATTTCCGTGACATTCGTGCATTGGTCGAATCTAGCAGTTAGAAACCTACAGGAAACTGATGTAAGACTGGAAAACATTTTTGTGAAAGCTAATCTGGAAAGGCTCGGAAAGATGATGCATTTTTGGCATACTACTATTTGGGAAAAAATGTAAAATAAGGAACTTTTAAATGGTCTCCATTGATCTCGATGTCGACTGGACCTTAACCCTAATCTTCATTCCTTACTTTTTATTATGCACAATAAATATGTGTAAATAAGAGTTGCAGTTCCCTAATTATTGCGGCTTACTCACCACGCACTCTTCGGAGTGACACAGGAAACCCGGACAGAGTGTCTTCCACTCAGAGGTTGCTTTATTTTCGGCTGGAGGCTCTGAACCGGTATATCAGCTGCGGCCGGACATGCACCTTTTATTTCGGTCTGTTATCTTCCGATATTGGCAGGCGGAGGCAGTAAACGCACTCGAGCCGACAACTTCGCAATACAAACAGCCGCAGCCGCAGCCGGGCGCGCAAGTTACGGTCCGGCGACGTCGCTGGGTGGGGAGGCCTGCGTTGTTCCCGCTGCAGAATTAATAAACTGTCCGGCCAAGTTTTGCGTACGCTAGCCAGCCAGCTCCCCGCTCCCCGGAGTTCCGCTAAAGAAGCACGCCAGCCGTGTGACGCGAAATGACTTTTAACTCCGCTACTCAAGCAATTTAAAACTTAAATCACGTTTCGTGACGAGGCGCGTTCTAGTCAGAGCGACAATATCGGCGCAGCCACATAATTATTCGAAAAAGCAGTTCGCAGTCAGAACTGCAAAAATGTGGTTCGAAACACCAGTATTAGTTTCAGCGAACATTTTGGCAAGAGAAAAATGCTTTCTAGGAATATAAAAGTACTAGCTGATTACCCGGGTTTTTATTTATTTAATTCTTGCGTTAGTACTTCTCCTACCCCTCCTCCCTGTCCATCTCCTTTTTTCTAATAACATGTTAAAATATTTATCAGAAAATCTATAACAAATAGGCTGTGTTGCATAATGCACAAAATTACAAGTGCAGTATCCAAACAAGAAAGATGGTAATCGAAATACAATTGATATGTAACATTTATGCATTCATTTAATTCACAAATTTACAATAAACCATTTTTTGTGACTTGTCCAGGCTCTAATATGAACGATTTCTCTAGTGAGCTCAGTCGTGAGAAAGTAACATAAAGTTACAATTATATATTTTTGACGATGTTACAGCGTTCATTTTTCATGAAATAAATCGCAATTTGGGATCACTTATGGCTTCACTGTACTAGTTTTAGATGTGATACAATTGTGCGGCGAATGAAAATTTGTGCCCGGCCGGGATTGGAGCCCGGGGTCTCTTGCTTACTAGGCTGACGCGTTGACCACTCCGCCACCGAGGACACAGTGACCAACCCCACTGCAGAGGACACCTGCACGTTTCCCACCACACCCAAATCTCCATTCGTCACACAGTCTCTTTGCTATTAAGAGGCTGTAGTAATAGGAAAGAGACAGTGTGGCGAATGGATATTTTGGTGTGGCGGGAGACGCGCAGGAAAGAGTCCTCTGTAGTCGGGTTGGTCACTGTGTCCTCAGTGGCGGAGTGGTCAACGCGTCAGACTAGTAAGCAGGAGACCCCGGGTTCGAATCCCGGCCGGGTACAAATTTTAATTCGCCGCACATTGGTATTACATCTAACCCTAGTACAGTGAAGCCATAAGTGATCGCAAATTGCGATTTATTTCATGTAAACATTTGAGAAAAATGGACATGTCATATCCACTCCACAGTTTTGGATAGATTTCCCTGTGATTTGTTAATCATAATACAAAATGCTTACTGGAAACCAGAGTCTGCGCCAGGCAGTGCAGCGGTGAGGACGGACTGTTTACGTCCCGCCGCCGAGTCTGCTGCTCGCGTGTGTTTACGTGGCACAGTCGCCTTCGCTTGCGTAATTTACTTAGAACAAGAATGGCCCACTCCTGGCGAAAATCAACATTGAAAATCAGTTTTTCGAATGAATATGCACGACCGAAGGCACTTGAAGTCGAACAATTTATTAGAGACGAAGTGAAGATTGACTGTAACGATCTTATCGGCATCCACTTCTCTATAATGAGCAGTGTAGTGTATGTGAAGCTTACCAGCGACGCCGTCTGTGAGAAGATTCTAAACAGATCAAGAAATGGACTCAAATTCCGTCACTCAGATGGAAATATCGGTGAAGTGACTATCGAACACGCAGGTCTTGGACTACGAACAATTAGAGTGTTTGAACTTCCGTTTGAAGTACCTTCAGACGTGGTTGTTTCTGCGCTGCGCCCTTATGGGAACGTTATTAGCCACATGGCCGAGAAATGGGCTCAATTTACAACATATCCGGTATTCAATGGGGTGCGGCAGGTACGCATTGAATTGACCAAACACGTGCCATCTTATCTATATATTGGAGGGTGCCGTGCCATCATAATTTATGATGGCCAGCCGAAGACGTGCTCCGGTTGTGGCCAAGAAGGTCACGTTCGCTCTAGCTGTATGCAGCGCAGAATAACGCAGTTACCACCTGGTGATGAGCAGATCCCATCGGCATCCACGACGCTCCCATTGACATATGTACAGGTTCTTCAAAATGAACGCAGCCAGCAGCCTGTGACAACACCACTTGACGAAACTATGCCAAACACGGTAGAACTTCAGGGCAACGAGGACAGGATGGAGGCTACACCTGCGCCGGCCCCTGAACGTCACGTGAGGAAGGATAACGAAGTGTCTCCGAAGGAGGGAACAGATGCCGCCTCTATGGTCGTGCCTACCGCCGCCTTCGTGCCAGACAGTCAGAATACCCAGACTTCGTCTGATACTGAAGTACACGTGCGAAAACAACGGTCACCACAGAGAAGGAAGAAACGTCGGCTTGCTCCGTCTGATATCAGCCGATCACAATCTAATGATGAATCCCAAGACCTTCTACCATCAGAAGACCCTAAAGTGGAACTTCCTGCCTCACTCCAGTCGGAAGCGGAATCAACACGGCGTATGTCTATAACTCCTACTACAGATGATGACCAGCAGTCAGCCATTCGTCAGTCGTACACCGACGACACATCAATGCATGTTGACTCACCAGGGGCTTCAACTGACGACCAGCGTCCAAGCAACGCAGCATGGCACGAAGATGAAGATAATTCATCCACAGCTGACGTAGCAACAAATGTTGCTACTAAACTAAATGTATGCTAATCGATGAGGGTTTGGGGGAGAATGTGCTACCTGATCTTCTTCGTGTTACAATGAGCATCCCTGCAAATATGGCACAAGGGCAGGCTTACAGAATTGGGTCTATCAACATTAATACAATCCAAACGCAGATAAAGTTTCAGTTATTCCGTGACATGATGCGGGCATCAGATCTAGATATTGCCCTTCTACAAGAAGTTCGCCTCGAGTCATTTCCAGATATTTCTGGTTATGATACATATCAAACGCCATCTTCTTCCAACGGTAGTGGGACGGCCGTACTTCTGAGAGAAGGTATTGTCGTTGACGACGTCACTTATTTACCATCGGGCAGGGGCCTTGCTGTGACATTCCATGGTGTCCGGATCATCAACGTTTATGCTCCCTCCGGCACGGACAAACGAAGGGAACGCTCGCACTTCTACTCAGAAGAGATAGCTCCACTGTTTGCAGGTCAATACGATCACATTATTCTTGGAGGAGACTTCAACTGTGTGCTCGCCATAAAGGACCAAATTCCTCATTTTACCACGTGCCAAAAACTTAAATTACTTATTCAAGAACTGGACCTGATAGACACATGGGAGCATAAGCATGGTGAT
This sequence comes from Locusta migratoria, assembly GCA_026315105.1. Lineage (NCBI taxonomy): Eukaryota > Metazoa > Arthropoda > Insecta > Orthoptera > Acrididae > Locusta > Locusta migratoria. The sequence goes on from CM048747.1 coordinate 470,432,167, forward strand.
CGACCTGGATACACTTTTTTCACCAGCCATTCTGCGAGCCGTCTGGACCGAGTCTATGTCTCTCGCGGACTTACAACGGCAACACTTGATGCCGAGCTGTGGCCTACCGCCTTCTCGGACCACATAGCCTACATTTGTACTGTTTCTCTTCGACGGCAGGGCGTGTGGCGAAGTCGAGGTACTTGGAAGTTAAACGTTGCACATCTTAAGGATCCCGAGTGCAGACAGCATATAGAAGCGACGTGGAACAACTGCCAGAGACGTCTTACGGCATATCCTTCAACGATTCGATGGTGGCTCGAGTGTGCTAAGCCAGCTTTGCGTCGCACGTTGGTGCAGTATGGACGTGACAAAATGAGTTGGCATCGACGAACCATGGAATTCTACTTTACGGCACTCCGTGAGCTTGCTAGCCAAGCACCGTCTCCTGAACGACAGATTGCAATTCAGCGGATTAAGGCGAAGATTACTTTACTTATGCGCCGCCGTCTTGAGGGAACAGTGATACGTGCGAGATGTCAAGATCGAGTCGCTGGAGAACCTCCTTCCATGCATCACGTTATTCGAGAGAAGCAACGGTGTAGAAGAGCGCTGGTGCACGCTATTGATACCCCAGACGGTCGTCGACTGACATCTCAGAATGACATCGCCGCTGCTTTCGTGGGTCACTATCGACAGTTGTATGCAGAAGAAGATCAGGGTGCTATATCAATGGAAGAAGTGCTCGACTCCATGCCTGGTACTCTTGATGGGGAGTCTGTGCAGACCCTTACAGATACGATTACTGCTGATGATCTCGCTGACGCTCTACGCAAGGGAGCAACAAACAAATCCCCAGGCCCAGATGGCCTCCCGCTGGAGTTCTACCGCGCCTTTCAAGACATCATGGCTCCTCGCTGGATAGAAATGTATAAAGAACTGACGATACCTGACGTCCCACTCCCACCTGCTTTTGTCGAAGGCCTGATCATTCCAGTCCCGAAGAAGTCCAGGGGACAAAAAGTGGAACATTTTCGGCCGTTAACCATGCTGAACTGCGACTTCAAGATTTTTACCAGGATCCTCGCTTCCAGACTCCGGCGTGTCTTGCATCAAGTCGTATCTACGGATCAAACATGTCTTGGTGGCAGAAGTAACATCCAGACAGCACTAAGTGATTATCGTGACATCATAGCCTTGGCCGAGACTTGCCGCATTCGTGGAGTCTTAGTGTCCGTAGACCTGGACCATGCTTTTGATAGGGTGAGTCATGACTTTCTTGAAGCAGTGCTGCGAAGAATGGCGTTTCCTCCCGCCTTTACACACACCGTCCTGCGCCTTCTCCGATGCGCCACATCACGTGTACTGATCAATGGACGTGTGGCAGACACTGTTACCATTTCGCGATCAGTACGACAAGGCTGTCCGCTATCGATGATTCTTTTTGCCATTGCGCTTGAGCCATTGTTACATGGACTGCGATGTCGACTGTCTGGGATGAAGATGAGGGACCGGTCCTTTATCTGTCGCGCATATGCTGATGATCTTCTGTTCTTGGCTCAATCACGGGACGAAGTGCGGATAGCACTAGAATGGATTACCAAGTATGGAACTACTGCGGGCAGCCGTATGAATCTGACCAAGTCTGCCGCTATGAACATTGGCAGGGGTCTTCCTGAAGGAAGCGTGGCCCCGCTACAATCAGTGGACAAGCTCAAGTGTTTAGGGATAACCTTCACGCGCGACATTCGACGAACCTCGGCAGTCAACTACAAACGCCTTCTTCAGGTACTACGAGCTAACGTCCGAAGCAATCTACTACGGTCGTTAGACTTAATACAACGAGTTGCTTTCGTGAACATCCATCTGGCGTCTAGGATACCGCACCTGGCCCAGATTCTACCGATGCCGAAGACGATGGCAACAAGACTGCTGGCTGTGTTTGGATACTTCGTGAGCGCCGGCCTTATCTTCAAAGTCCGTTATGACACATTAACTCTCCCCCCTCGAGACGGAGGTCTTGGGCTTGTCAATGTACATGTCAGAGCGTCTGCCCTTTATGTCAGTACAATGATTAAGCTGTGGAAACATCGCCAGACCGGAATATCTGGGATTCTGATCGACGAACTTGCTCCTATATCTCTAATGCCGCCCATAGCAGTAGCGCATATCTCTACCCATCTCTCACATATTAAGACATTTTTTATAGAATATAGTTACGTCCATGAAGACTTGCCCCATACACGGACTCCAACGACACGTGATGTGTACCGCATAATGATGAAGGGCCACACCCGGAATTGCGTGGAGAGACGACATCCAACAATCAGATGGCCCGTGGTCTGGCGTTCTGTGCATCATGCCCTCCTCGATACAGATGCTCGTGCTACCTGGTATCTGGTTGTCAATGGAAAATACATGACGCGACATCGGCTGCATGCAATTAAGATGACGGACTCTCCACACTGCCCTCAGTGTCACGTGTTAGACACTGATGAACATCGGCTGATGTGTGGACCTGCTGCAGAGGTGTGGCTGTTCATAAAGAAAATACTTGCCTTTCTTTGTCGTACAGCTCCACACACTATTGAACCGCAGTCACTTCTATTTCCGGACGAGAGCTTTTTTCCACGCACAAAGACTAATGCAGTGAACTGGATCAAAGGCCTATCTATATATTATTTGTTTCACGATCGAGAAAAGAGTGTGCTTGATTTTTGGACGTTCCTCCAAGATCGCTTCACGTCTCTACTACATAATTCAAGACACCGACAATACTATGCCAATTTTCTGGGTAGTGTTTTCCTGGATCCTCCCCACAGCTTGGGTGTGCCGGGTATGAGACGATAATTTTAGTATGAATGATCCCTCGGAAGAATGAACCTATGTAACGGATGAAAACAATTTATTCGAGAAGACGTGCCCGGAACTCGCGTGAGGAACAGAAATTCAGCTAATATCTATCCGCATATGGTCGGTGTGCAGTCACCATTTATGTTTGTTCCGCCGGGAGGGCGGTCTTATTTATGTTCACTATCAGATGCTATTAATGCTGCACTTCATGTAGAGATATTTTACTTCCAGTGAAAATCCTCACAAAAGAAGGAGATATTTTTCTTTTCCTTTCTTTAAAAAAAAAAAAAAAAAAAAAAAAAAAAAAAAAAAAAAAAAAAAAAAAAAAAAAAAACCTGTGGCGACACGTTCGCATTCCAAAAATTTTAGGTTCAAATCCTGCCAGGTGCAAAATATTTTATCACTAGTCAGTTTGTTTGGAACACTTTTCTGTTCGTTTAAGAGAAGCATGATCTGCAATAAAAAGTTAAAAAAAAAAAAAAAAAAAAAAAAAAAAAAAAAAAAAAAAAAAAAAAAGGGGGATTGAGGAAAAAAAAAAAACGGTAAGACGTCTGCCTAGAAAAAAAAAAAAAAAAAAAAAAAAAAAAAAAAAAAAAAAAAGTGGTCAACGCGTCAGACTAGTAAGCAGGAGACCCCGGGTTCGAATCCCGGCCGGGTACAAATTTTAATTCGCCGCACATTGGTATTACATCTAACCCTAGTACAGTGAAGCCATAAGTGATCGCAAATTGCGATTTATTTCATGTAAACATTTGAGAAAAATGGACATGTCATATCCACTCCACAGTTTTGGATAGATTTCCCTGTGATTTGTTAATCATAATACAAAATGCTTACTGGAAACTGCAGTCTCTGGAAGCTAAAAGCTAAATCTGTCGGAAATATTGGGTGTTGGGTGTTTTTTCACTGTTTCACCGACTTCCTTTTCTTGTAGCTCCATAGATATCTGTCGCTTTCACCTGCAGCCGTTTGCGCGTCATAGTTAAAAGTTGGTTCTTAGTTGTCAAGAGCAGTCAACTTTCAGGAATTTCCTGAAGCTGACTGAAATAGAGGAGTGTTATTGTGATAAATACGTCAATGTATTAATATGTGATACATGATGTGATACGTTTATATCCATCGCAGTATATACGATATCACATTTATTGACTTATATGTTACACAATTGTATGATTTTGCAATTATATATTTATTTGTATAAGTGCAGGTTGGCGGTAAAATCCGTTGCGAACAGAGTTAATTTTAAGGAAGTAATATATTACAACCAGATGCGTGATGTGGCGGTTGTCTATAATCGTTACCGTTTGTTTGCTCACATCACATGAACTACGTTTCGTACTGCGATACAATTTCGAAATTTTATTCAGCTGTATGTGTGTACACTATCTGTATAATTTCCTGCGTTTGCAATTTATAGTGTCGGAATTATAAATTGTTACGTCATATCAATTGCCGAACGTTGGCTCCATGAACAGCGGAAAAGTAGTAAGTGAGAAACTTTGCCTTTTATTACTTTGATGTGCTTGTGAGCGAGAAGAAGTTTAATGAAGGTTAGAAATTATGTATAAAGTTGGTTTCAACTCGCTTAGTACTGTCATTCTCAAACAGTCTGAAAATAAAGTCTCCCCGTATTATGTAGCAGTTTCTTGCAACTCCTATGGTTTATGATATATCTCCAGAACTATGTATTGTGTGTAGTTCTTACACGGACAGTATTATTAACTCATGCCAAGAAATGTACGTATCAAATTTGATATAAATCGGTCTAGTAGTTTAGGAGAAAATGTGCTACATTCTCTTTTGATAGAGCAGTTGTTCGCGCATGTCATACTTTGTTGTTGTTGTTGTTGTTGTTGTTGTGGTCTTCAGTCCGTAGACAGGTTTGATGCAGCTCTCCACGCTACCCTGTCCTGTGCAAGTCATAATTTATGACTTCATATCTCGTGATCCTTACACTTACGGCGACTATCCTGAAGGTTTGAAGCTCACGTGTGCAGATTTCGTAAAAATTGAACAAGGCTGTTGATTTGTAAGCAATACGCACACAAAAACACACAAACATACTGACACTCTGGTTTATATATCAAGAATATTGCTTGGACGAACAGTGGACATAGAGATATGTATCACGTCTGAAATTGTGACGGTTTCCGTCGTACAGTGTTCGCAGAAATTCTATGTGTTATACAAATCTAATTTGGTAATTGCGGTAAATGAAGAGGTTTAGAGAAAACAGAAATTTAAATGCCCGATATGCAAAGCAGGACACCCTAAGGAGTAACACTAGCATCGACAATATTTTTCTATTGCATAGTTTCGTTCAGTGCTCTCTCGACAGTGAAAAAGCTGTAAGGTTGTATTCTATAGTATTTCTTATCAAGATAGGCCTTTGAAATGTGTGAAGGATAAGAAGATTTCGCAGAGTGTGAGACATATTTTTTCTTTTCTTTTTCAGCTGGCCGGCCGCGGTGGTCGAGGGGACAGAGGCGCTCCAGTCACGGTCTGCACGGCCACTACGGTCCGGGGTTCGAATCCCCCACGGCCATGGATATTTGTCCCGTCCTAGTTCGTAAGTAGTTCATAAGTAGTTTGTAAGTTTAGGGACTGATGACCCCGTAGTTAAGTACCATAAACTATACAAACATTTGAACATTTTTTTCAGCTGTTGAAATGTGTGAAGGATTAGAAGATTCCGCCAAGTGTGAGAGATATTTTTTTCCTTTTGTTTTTCAGCTGTTAGTCATGACTGGAATTCCTCCTCGATTCAGAGCAGCGCTCGCACTATTCGTCATTTGCTGTAGGTATTACAACCGTTGTCTTTCCTGCAGTGGTTAGCCACTACAGTTCCCTGTAGTAATACGGAGGTCATTCTCTAATGTCGTAACACATAACCTACCACTCTGCCTCTTCTTCTTGTCAACGTTTTCAATTTTATGTTCCATTTTTCTGTCAATCAATGGAGAAACTTATCATTCGTTACGTTCTCAACCCACCTAATTTTCATCTCTATTCTATAACACCACATCTCAAATGTTTTGATTTTCTTCTTTTGTCGTTTGCCTACTATCCGAGTTTTTCAGTAGAAAGCTATGCTCTAAACGTACATTTTCGCATTTTTTTTCTTCACTTGAGAGCCACTGATTGATTACGCTTAGCCATGAATTCCTTGTTGTCTGTCTTATGTCCACAGTGCTCCGTACATCATCGGTTCATTTGCTTCCAAGGTCCTTTATCCAAGTCGTGAACAGCAGTGTTAAGTTTCTTATTACTGATACTACTCATTCCTGATGCCATTTTGCGATTTCTATAAGGGCGTACACATTTTCTTAAGATCTTTTTGTCAACATCGGTAATTTTTATTAGTTGGAATCACTGGTTTCGATGACATTGTCATTTTCAAATTACTGTATCATTGCCCTGTCATCTGTAGATAAAGATTTTCATCGCCGAACCTGGTACTTTCAATAAACAATCATTTGCTATCCTGGCTTTAAGTCCTTAAACATAAGGTGTGCACACTGTAAAATCATGCCAGGTTATTACAGTCTCCCTTCAACTCATTTTCTGTACTCGTTAGACTATTCATTCCATTTAATAGTTCCTGTAATTATTTCTCACTTTCATACTCATGTAATCGCATAATATTATCATTTATAACCTGTCGCCCGGAATTATCATCTTACTCTTTTTTTTACGTCACTCATTGCTTCTAGAGATACATCTATAACAGTAGGGGTGAAAGACCGCATCATTCACACAAAATCCTTATAATGCGTTAACGTTGTTTATGGTCCTGCATTGTTATTATTCCCTCTTGGCTTTTGCACAGCTTATATACATGAGCCAGCGATAGCCTGACACTTGATAATCCGCCAGACCCGTTAATCCGACACATATTAGATACTCGCAGTAATTCAGCTGCCGTTGTTTATTTCTCTGCCAATCTTAAAGTAAAATATCGGAACTTACTTTCTGAATCATGGTCTAAAGGGACCAAACAACTATTGTTATCAGACTTCTGAATCATGCTCGTATCAATACGTAAGGTTAATTTGAACCCCCATTTCATGCTATTGTCGTACATGACTTATACTATCAGGATGGATAAGGACCAGTAAATGGACCATAAGCTTCTCAAGCATACAACAGATGAAAAAAATCTACTCTGCAAATCCGGTCTGCCGACGGAGTAAAAATTGTGCGGGTATTTTAGCGTGTACTTACCTGTACTGGCATAGTATTAAGACGGTCACGGAATCGCGTTGCACGACAGACTAGTTTATTATTATGTCAACTCTTAGTGAAAACCTTCAGATAGTTAATGCCTTTATGATGTCTTACTGTTCTGAAAAACAACCTAGATATTTACGTCCCGGAAATAAGAATGAATACCTACATTTAAACCACACTGTTGTTTGTCTGTATCAGCAGAACAGCTCTGGTCGAAAGATACGAAATATTACACACTATAACACCTCTTTTTCCGTAAAAATACATAATTACCTTATTAGTTACCTGTGGAAGGCAACAACGCCGTTTCCTTACAATTCCATGTCACATAACCCATTTCAATATCTTCCACACCCGTTTCCTAATAAATATGCTTTACAACCCATTTCGAACGCAATACCTATTTCTTCTATATGAACAGGGACGCGTACTTCAAACTTATAACTATGACCTGATGCTAAATATTCTCGAACTAACCTTTCTGTCTGCATTTTATGATAATTGATGTTGCTATTTGACGAATTTGCGAACATCTGGCTCCTTAATATCCTCGAAATTTATACTGTACATTTTTATTCTCTGGCAGAAAATGGAGTTCTGAGTTTCAGCTCATATTCTCCCAGTAAAGGCAAGTTCACTCCTAATCAGGCACCATGACTACGAATGCCCTACCGTCAGCGAAGTTCTTACAGATGTTCTACTCAATGTGCACAACAGATTGCTGAATGTTCCGAGAGGTGCCTGAGATTATTCACACCGCCCTCTGGCATGCCGTATCAGACATTATCATCTGTAGTCCCTGAGAAGTCCTACGTCAGTCTGCATCGACAGAGAGATCTGGGAGGGTAGGAAGGGGTTGCAGACCTCGCCGCCTCAGGCGGTGTTCGCAATGTCGGCTGTTCTTGCAGCTGAGATAGTTGTCGAACAAGGCGAGCAGCCGCCGCCGCCGCCGCCGCCAGATACTCGGAGGCAACAAATTTGCATTTCATCCGGCCAGCCCCGATTCCGCCGCGAGCCAATTCAGCCGCATTTCCAAGCGGGGCGACCCACCCCCGTAATTGGCCTTTGTGCTGCTTGCTTGCCTCCTCGGGGCCTCCTCTGTCAGTCGCAGTCGTTGCTTTGTCCACCAATCTGCTTCTGGTAGTATAGACCTCCTTTCGGGAAACGGTCAAACGCTCAGCGAAACGTGCAACATGCAAATGCTAACCTCGTGAAGTTTACTTCATTTGGCTTATCAGATTTACACTGGGTCCATTCAAGTAATTCTGCCCCAAGCAGTAGGACGTTGCGTTACCTGACACAGTTTTAGCGGTCTTCCCGAAAACGATATTAATGCACTGATAACAAATGAATGAATGGTTGCTCTAAAATCGTCGTTAAAAACCCACCCTAGGAGGAAGAATTACGAGTACAGTCAGCAATTTAATAAGATCAATTAATGAAACAGTCTACGATCGCTATAATTTACTTTTAAAAACAGTTGTTTCGGCAAAGATCTTTTGTCATCTTCAGATACAATACACCATTTGCTGTTGGTGGTTGTTTACTGACCGTGATTTTACGTCGCTGCTCAAGACCACCAGTAGCAACTAAATGATGGGTTGTAACTGAAGATGACAAAAGATTTTTGCCGAAGCCCGTTATTATAAAAATGAAATATTGCGATCTTAGACTGCTACATTCATTCATAGTTTTACAACAAATTAATAATTCGCAATTTAATAGTAGTAAATGTACCCTCGGAATTCATAGCTGCCTCAACTGGGCTTCAGTCATGGTCTCATGGCCACTACGGTCGGGGGTTCGAATCCCCCCTCGGGCATGGATATTTGTGCCGTCCTTAGTTGTAAGTAGTTCGTAAGTAGTTTGTAAGTTTAGGGGCTGATGACCCCGTAGTTAAGTCCCTTAAGCTTAACAAACATTTGAACATCAACTGGGCTTAGTAAGTCTACAATGTTTGTTCAAGTATCCATGCTGAACCACTCACCAGAGATTGATTTTCAGATTTTGTTGACTTTTGATTTCTTACAAAATGTTGAACCTCGCGTTGAGGATTTGCCATAATCATTCCAAACTTTTTTTTTTTTTTTTGCAAAATAAAACAGTTGCCTTTGAAGGGTGGTCATTGGTACGGTCAAGAGACCTCAAGAAGCAGTACGTATAATTTATTCACTAAAATAAAAAATCTTTTGTGGAATGCGGGTTGACTAAGAATTTCAATTTCATACAATTAAGGCACTCTTTTAATAATGTGCCATTTTAGTGCTTTGAAACAAAGTGAGTGGCATACAGAAAAAAATTAATCAGATATTTTTCAAGAAAATTTAGTGTCATTGAATAATCAACTGGAAATCCTTTTCCTTATCGATATTCAAGAAAGAAACCGCTGTCATTATCGTGATAGTGCTCCTGTCTTTCCCAACGCACAAATAACTTTTTCCTGCAGGTACATTATTTTTGGTATTCGTTGAATTCACTATAATTTCGAGTGTGTGTGTGTGTGTGTGTGTGTGTGTGTGAGAGAGAGAGAGAGAGGGGAGGGGGGGGGGGTGGAGGGGTGTTGACAGTTCAGAACGGAGCACAGACAGAAAATTCTTCTCGATGTCAGTTTTAACAGGAAACTTGTAAACTTTAGTTTAAAAAATGTGTCCCCTAGATTTCTCAGAATGTTTATTTGAGTATCACATAAAAGTATAAAGTAAATCGGTGGAACAACTTGCGTAACATTGTTTAGTTTTATAATGGTCTTTTACAAGTTTCTGCTTTTATGTAGACTACCGGAAATGAACTTACTACATCCTCTTGTCTTTATAACTCACTCCAAATTTATTATAGAAAAAGCGCATGTGGATGATTTCCCTTACAGATCATGAAGTACACTATTGAAATACCAGATGCTGATCAATGTTGAACAACCTACATTAGTACGCAATTTCGCGTTCTCGGGTGGCAATGCAGGCGTTTATTATACCACTCATTCAGCAATACAGGAGGCGAATTTTGCCTTCGGTTACAGTATTCCACTCATGTTTACCTACGGCTCCAAACCCCAGGAAGGAATGGGGTGTGTTTTTTGGGATACCAATGCACAAACAGGATATAAAAACGAACTGCCAAAGGAAATGACAATAATGACCACTGAACTCACAGATATCTTGGAAGCCCTCAAGTACTGTCTTATGGTTCCGGAGAAACATAGTCATGTTCTCGGACCTTAAATCTACGCCCATACTACTCAGTTAGGAAGAAAAAAAAAACCACGCAATATCCTACGTGATGATGACGCACGTAAATTACTTGGAAAGGATTGGACGCAGTATCTACAAGTAGATTAAAGCACACAACAACGTTCTGGGGAACGATATCGCTGCCGAGGAAGCGGTTACCACTGGTACGGAAGAAGATACTCGTGTTCCAGCTGAATATCTTGTAACATATTTGAGAAAGAGAATAACGACTCAATGGGACAAAGAATGATAAGCTTACCAGACAAATAAAGGAATATAATATGCACAAATAACATCGCAAAAGTTTCGAACATGGTCTACAAGTACGAACCACATGAGCGACTGTGATTAGTAAAAAACAGTATGCACGTTTAAAAGTGATTAACATTGTTTTATTCCGTGTGTTGATACTGTTTGTTATCGCCACTATATGTATAAATAAAAGTCGGTAACAAATGTTGTTACGTCGGATCCTTAGCTAGGAAAAAAATTGAAACTTGCCGTGTTTGTAAATCTATCGGCCCATACTGCGTGGTCATCAGTCCGTAGCTTACAAACTACTTAAACCTAGGTAAACTAACCTAAGGACAACACACCCACCCATGCCCCAGGGAGGACTCGTACCTCCACGGCGAGCAACCGCGCGCTCCGCAGCGAGACGCTTTAGACCGCTCGGCTACTCCACCGCGGCTGCCGTTAACAATGTGTTGAAATCGTGCGTAATTAAAATTGACTTAATCCACTTGGCGTAGATTTGGAGGCCTCATTGGTGTCTATTTCGCAGGATGACAGTTTACTATCAATAATTTACGGCTTTCAGGATCCACGGAGAAACAACAACATTTTCTGAACAATTCAAAGATGTACAGCACCATGTTGAAAGGATACTAATTGTCCATTTTTGCCGTCGGGCGTGGAAGCAAAGGAACAGAAATGGCTGATATTCATGCCCGTCTATATCCAGGTACCCGTCGATGCTTTAGTGTGAGTGGAAGACGTACTAGACGTTTGTGTGCCTGTAGTTCCACAGCTAATAACCTGTCGCCAACTGTTTGCTTTGATGCTTCAGGACTCCCAGACCGTCTTACGTGTACCGTGGAAGCTGTTCGATCTGTGAAAATGTGCCCTACAATTAGACGATCTTGGGTGACGCAGGTGCCGTGTGGACGTCAGGAACTTGTCTACGAACGTCAGGATGTTTGCGTGACTATTGCAACCGGCATCGGTTCACAACTGACGCAAAATGTCCAACTCTCGCGGCAATTCTCCGAATGGGGAACCCTACCAGTCGCAAGGCCACAATTTGACCCATATTAAAGCTGCTCTGTTGGCTGTAGGAAGCGCGAGTGCGTCTCCGTGGCTTTGCATTACACGTTGATATCACGCCGGTCTTTAGAGATGAAAATAATTCCTTTTAAAGGGAGAAAAAGATGGCGAAAAGGAAGCTCGTGCTCGTGTAACCCCCGACTTAGTTGTCCCAACATTTTTCTTCATCATTGAACATATGAGGGAACGTCGATAAACACTCCATTTACTTCCAAATTTAGATACAGTTTACTCCATCTGGAGCTACGTGCATAGCGATCAGCCGCGGTGGAGTAGCCGAGCGGTCTAAAGCGTCTCGCTGCGGAGCGCGCGGTTGCTCGCCGTGGAGGTTCGAGTCCTCCCTGGGGCATGGGTGTGTGTGTTTGTCCTTAGGTTAGTTACCTAGGTTTAAGTAGTTTGTAAGCTACGGACTGATGACCACGCAGTGTGTTCCGATAGATTTACAAACATTTGAATTTGAATTTGCAGAGCGATCACATTGATAACATTAGAAATATAAGAAACAGCTTTTGTCAAGTGAAATCTTTGACTACCGCAAATCTAGTTTGGTCACTGAGTGGCCATCTTCAGTGCTAGTATTGAAGCACTGTGGGCCCACATAGACTAACAGTTTCCATTTCAACAACAGAGTATAGCTAAATGTTCAAATGTTTGTAGAACTTATGGGACTTAACTACGGGGTTATCAGTCCCTAAGCTTACAAACTACTTATGAACTACCTAAGACTAAGGACGGCACAAATATCCATGCCCGAGGGGGGAATTCGAACCCCCGACCGTAGTGGCCGTGCAGACCGTGACTGGAGCGCCTCAGTCCCCTCGGCCACCGCGGCCGGCCATAGTATAGCTGTACACAGTCCTGCAGTATACAGTTCTACAGTGTACAATTACTCTCTGATGTTAAAATGCAAACTGATAGTCTATGTAGGCACACAGGGTTTCTATTCTAGCACTGATGGTGGTCACTCGATGACCGAAATCGATTGGCGTTAGTCAAATAAAGAATTCGTGCGACCAAAGCTGTTTCTTATATTGTTTTACATGAATGTCTGTTTTTAGAAATGCTTTCGGTACAGCGGCCTATAAGTTTGTAAATTCCTGCCTAAAATGAAGAGTTCGATAGGTGGCAAAGCCATTTTTGGACCGCTTCTTGCACCTCTGCATCTGTGAGAAATCGATAACACCCATAAAGTATCTTTCAGCGGCACTAACATACGTTTATCCGAGGTAACGAGATCTCGAGTACAAGATAGATGTTCCAACATCGCGAAACCGATGGAAGTTTCAAGGCTGTGCTACCCTGTGAAGACGGGTGTTATCCATCAATTCTGATACAAAGGACCTCGTCGTTCGCAGCGAATTGATGGCTTAACTTAGTCAACTATAGGCAGTAAAAGTTTTCTGATTACCTGATGCTGGGTTACGACCGAAACCCGCAATAGAAAGCTGGTAATTTAACATATAGAGGACAGTCCGCAGTCATTTCGTATACTTGACCAGGAATCAGGATGATCGCATGCTCACGAATTTGATGCGGTTTTGGATGTTTTTCATGCTTTTCTTCCTTTTCCATGTAATCTTGGAATATAGACCCATTTTTATTCCCAAACATAAATAGCATAACCTTTTCCGCCACATCGCAGACTTGTAATTTTTCTTTCGGTCTCGGATAGTTAATAATACACACTATATCGTTTTAAATTTGACTCTCAAACATTAACTACTAACGCAATTTGAGATGAAACACAACGGTGCTATCTGTCATTAGAATTTCTGAAAAACATACAAAAATCCCAGCGTTAAAAAAAATAAAAATAAAAAAATATTGGTCACGTGTAAGGAAGTTTCCCTTTAACCTCTACTTAGGCCTTCGAATCACATATTAAATAGTTTATGTATCACTTGTACCGTCTACATTCTCTAAAATTACTAACCAATTGCATAACAATATTTCTCTAACAGATACGTCAATTGAACTTCCTAAACGTCAACCAACTTAATTGTGTAAAAAATACAACTTATTGTAACAGAGAAATTCTCCAGTATATATACAGTATGCTTCACCGCAAAATAAACAAAAGTATATGTTTAAAGTTAGTAGAATAAAGCAAAAATATCTGGTTTTAAGATATTATACATGTTCAAATGTTTGTTAAGCTTAAGTGACTTAACTGCGGGGTCATCAGTTCCTCAACTTACAAACTACTTATGAACTAGACACAAACATCCATGGCTGAGGGGGGATTCGAACCCCCGTCCGTAGTGGCCGTGCAGACTGTGATTGGCGCACCGCAGACCGCTTGAAACTTTTGCCGGCCATAATACATGACAAAAGAACTGTGCAGTTGTGAACTTTTCCGAAAAGCATTGTTCACGGAGAAAATAAGAAAAATGTTGACCTGCAATGCAAATTTTATTGTAGTGCCAACGGAATCATAATAATTGTGAATTCGTGGTAGCAGACAACTGTAACACTAAACCTGACGTTCAAAAACATGCATAGTATGTTGTCAATTGCCGTCAAATGTGGTGACACCTTGTTTGCTCTGTGTTGTTCATATAGATTTTTGTAAGAAGATATCTTGATCAATTGGTTGGAATTCCGAAGAGATTATGATACAGAGAAAGTGTTTTGTTATTTATATTATTATTTTTTTTAATACAGAAAGTCAAGACAATATTGGACTTACCATACTGTTATTCGTGACGTTAATGAATAGATTACAACATAATTTTATCGTTTAACGTTACTCGCCGAACCGCTGTTGACGTATTTTTAGATATAAATAAAGGCATCTTAAAATTAGTGTAGCAAAAAATTTAGAAACTGTAAAATGGAAAACAGCCTTTGTGTGTGTGTGTGTGTGTGTGTGTGTGTGTGTGTGTGTGTGTGTGTGTGTGTGTCAGAGTCATCTGAATTTGTTCCATAAGTATGTGCTCCTTCCTTTTCCTCCGTGTGGAATTTGTCATAAATAATATATCCCTGATTTGATCAAACAAATGTTCAAATGTTTGTAAAGGTTATGGAACTTAACTACAGGGTCGTCAGTTCCTAAACTTACAAACTACTTATCAACTACCTAATCCTAAGGACGGCACAAATATTCATGCCCGAGGGGGGATTCGAACCCTCGACCGTAGTGGCCGTGCAGACCGTGACTGCGTGACTGGAGTGCCTCAGTCCCCTCGGCCACCGCGGCTGGCTTGATCAAACAGCTCGGTTCATATGTGCAATAATAAGGAAAAACGATCTACACAAGGTTTAAAAGCACTTACCTTAATTCGAAAAGGATTCCATTACTCAAGAAGACACATTTTCAATAATTTACGCGAAACGATAAAATTTTTCGCTAGAAATTAAAATCATTCTAAGAAACACCTGGAAGACTTACTAGTGGCCAACTCCTTCTACTCCATTGACGAAATTTTGAATAGTACCAATTATGAGTGCAGACAGGAAGAGAACAGAGGCTTTTGAAATGCGGTGCTACAGAAGAATGCTGAAGATTAGGTGGGTAGATCGCATAACTAATGAAGAGGTACTGAACAGAATTGGTGAGAAAATGAATTTTTGGCATACCCTTACTAAAAGAAGGGATCGCTTGGTAGGCCACATTCTTAGACATCGAGGAACCTAAAATTTAGCAGTGAAGGGACGTGTGTGGGGTAAAAATCGCAGAGGGAGACCAAGAGACGCGTATAGTAAGCAGATTCAAGTGGATGTAGGTTGCCGCTCTTATGAGGAGATGAAAAGGCTTGCTCAGGATAGAGTAGTGTGGAGAGCTGCATCAAACCAGTCTCCGGACTGAAGACCATAACAACAACAACAACAACAACCAGATATTAATTTTTGTATTGGTATCATTCAACCAGCTTGTAAAAAATGACATGTTCCTCATTCACGATGGCCTCCTCAATACGAATCTACGGAACGAACAGCTAATCTAATCTAATCTGGTCAGTGACAGGAATGCCCACAAATGCTGCGAGCCGTATCCCACTTGCGACAGGGAAGGGGAATCTCAGTGAATGCTCACTTTTATAGCAGAGTAATTTGTTACTAACTTATCTTTATTCGTTTGAAGTAATCCTCCAATCGAGCAAAACAATTTCAGCGCAACCCTTGAAAGGAAGACGCGGAGCCCTCTGTGATTGCGCGAACGGCGGCTCAGGTTGGATGTAGGGAGGTAGGGTGGCAACCCCCGCGCCCTGAGATAGGCGCGCCATGCGGGCGCGGCCGCACCCCCGTCACGTGATTAACACACGCAAATGAGAGGGAAAGATCCCCATCGCAGCTGACTGCCATCCGGCCCGTCTCATCTCGCCTCCTTATCTCGTCCCACAATAGTTGCATCTGGGCACAAAAGCCCGGGTAATTCCGCCGAGGGCACCCCTGCTAACCCTCTCTCTCTCCCTCTCTGTGTGAATCTCTCTCTCTCCTTCTCTCTCTCTCTCTCTCTCTCTCTCTCTCTCTCTCTCTCTATCTATCTCTCTCCCTCTCTCTTTCCTTTCCCCACCTGATATTTGTCCCTTTCTCGCTAGAGGCACGCCTTTATCTGCCTCCCTCTGGCAGTATAACTGTCGGCACGGGGGCGCTTCCGCTTTTGGTATCTTCCCAGAGAAATTTGCGGCCGTCGACTTCCCTGAGAAGAGTGACCAGCTTCCTTGGTTCCGAGAAAGGTTTGTTGTCTCCAACACGAAACAGGAAAAAAAAAAAAGAAAAAAACCGTACTGGATGTTCGAGTCCTCCCTCGGGCATGTATGTGTGTGTGTCACTCTCTCTCTTGCTCTGTGTGTGTGTGTGTGTGTGTGTGTGTGTGTTATCCTTAGCTTAGTTTAACCTTTTAGTGACCAAATTTTTTCCAGAAGTTGTAGACTTTTTATGAATACTTTATTGGGCCACGAAGCCATACATAAAATCATAGTTAAAATCTTGATAGTGAGAGTTTTGCTTACAGGTATAAAAAAATTCGTGGGAACTATTGTTCCCGCCGAACATTAGAGTAACTGGAGTTGATAATTTAAAAAATTTGTGACCTTTATTTTTTAGTACAAAGAGCATATTAAATATGTCATTTACTTTTGTGTTAGTTCATATTGTCCATTGAGTTCACTAAGGTGATGTTATGGAACTTAGAGAAGCAGGGTGCTACACAAAAAGGTACACGACAGTTGCTACACATTTTCTTGTCCTCTTTTCTTTGTTTTTGGTGCTTCATTGGCGGCACCTTCTGTTTGTAGTACCTTTAGTTGTCAAATAACTTTCAACGTTCGCCAGACGAACTTCATTTTTAACTCCAGACACGATTCTTTTTGGTGTTTGAAAACGAACGGATCTTCCACTTCTCTTACGACTTTGGAAGCCGAATATGAGCTGCCTTTCCAAATGCGCTTTATATGTTTATATGTTAGCTGGTCTTTTACTGTCTTCTGTAACTTCCACATAATGAAGGCATTGACAACTGCCAAATTTACAAGAAAGAAAAAAAAAGCTAGTCTGTGCCACCACTTCAATGAACGACGACCTACAGCATACTGTTCGCGCAGCTGATCAAATCGATCTACTACTGTCACAGCCATCTTTTTTTCTTCTCAAAACAGATGTGTTTTTGGGATTGTGGTAAAACGTACAAAATTCTCAAAACCTCATCTGTCCTGAGTCCAGGCATTATAAACAATAAGAAACAATCAATAACGATGAACAGCCATACACACTACACACACGTTCAGTAGGAAACGTAGTTCCCACTAACCTACCTTGTAATATTTATGTATTTTCAGTGATATACAGAATATATACACGGATACTATCCCCCTCATAAATATAAAAGTTGACAAATACAACACAAGTCACTTCACACGTAGAAATACAACCACTTTCGCGCACTTGTTGACAATCTAAATGTAGTTAGCACAATAACACAGATGGTAGGACAGGTTAGAAGTGGGAACAATGATTACCACTGAACTTACAGGGAGAACAAGTAAGTGGGAACTATAGTTCCCACTGGTCACTAAAGGGTTAAGGTGGGGGGGGGGGGGCGTTGATGAAATTGGCCAAAAATCTCAATTTTCGATTTATTTCTTACTTGTTATTACGACTCGTAGACAATAAGTTCCCAAAGCTTCAATGTTGAAATCGTATCCGAGGTGCCTGAAAATTAATTAATAGTGTGTCGCGGCATCCCGACATGCCCACGTTTTCAAGCAGTAATTCAATACTAGCTTGGTATTACTTTCAACCAAACACGTGCGGGATACATCTAGAAGGCCGTGATACATATTCTTTGGTTTTGTACATTATATTTGACTCTTTTCCGTATCTTATAAACAATAACAAACCAGCTGCATCGTTTATGACGAAGCAATTCTTCTTTTGCCTTGTGACACTGACAGACATTTAGACAAGTGTATAATTCATTCTTCATTCCGCTAAGCCACTATCACAAAGAGTGTATAAGAAACTGGGTAAACTGTGTTTGAATAAGTTCTTGAATAGAAGACGTGAGAAACAAAGACAAATCAGCAATGAGGCTACGTCGGCTACGTCCGATGGACGACTATCTGCTGAATGTGTGAACTCGTCTCCTAGCAGCTCCAAGCCAAAATTTAGTGAGATCAATGGTGCGTACTGCAGTGATGAACCTCGGTACACTGGATTTACATTAATTAACTTTGAAATTTAAACCCACAATCCAAACGAGTCTCTAAATTCACTCATATGGAAACGACGCCCCAAAACTACATTTGCTTCTGCTACAGTTGTCAGAATTGCAATTTATGATGCACTTCTTGTATTTAATTCAAATGTTCAAATGTTTGTCAAGTTTTAGGGACTTAACTGCGGGGTCATCAGACCATAAACTTACAAACTACTTATAAACTAACATGTACTAAATACAATACATACATCCATTCCCGAGGGAGGATCCAAACCTCCGACGCGGGGGGCCGCGCAATCCGCTACAGACCACTCGGATACACCCGCGCGGCTTGTATTTATTGATGGGAACGTCGGAAGAATGAAGGTATTAGAAATAATGGTCTTCGAGATATGAAATTTTACTCAAGACATCATGAGAAAACTAGATTTACACCGCGTCTCTACAGCTGAAAAGTCAGTTGAACTCCTGATAAAGGAAAGAAGATAGACAACAAGAAACCAGAAGAGAAGCCTTGAAGGGAAAGGCGACACAGATTAGAAATGTGGTGCCTTTAAAGAAGTGACATAAGAAAAAATGTTGGAATGAACTTTAAATTGCGTTCCCTGAAAAGATTCAAAGAACGCTAGAATTATGAAATTTTGTGCAAATATTGCTGTAAACCAAAGAAACGTTGTCGCAAGACAAAAATATTTAAACTCTGATTGCAAGCTGAGATATGGTGCAAAGTGCTGGGAATTTTGCATGAGTTTAAAATTGTACTTGTGGAATTAGAACTCAAAAAATTATGAAATTTCTCCTATTTGACCTCTTCCAAAACCCTCATGAGAGAAACATACTACGGTCGGGGCTTAGAATCCCCCATCGGGCATGGATATTTGTGCCGTCCTTAGTCTTCGCTAGTTCATAAGTAGTTTGTAAGTTTAGGGATTGATAACCCCGTAGTTAAGTCCCATAAGCTATACAAACATTTCAACAGAGAAACATATATAAAGAGATGAAACAAAGAAATGGCTGTAGAAATCTCTTCAATATTTTCTGAGGAAAAAGTACATAAATTGTTTTTTTGAAAATAAAATATCAAATTTAATTTTAAGAAAATATGAATGTATATAAAGAAAGGAAATTGTATGTAAATGTGTTACTTACATTTAAAGCGTTCTACAAAATTTCATTGCCATATCTCGAAACCTGTAGATTTGGTTCATTTTTTTAAATAGTGTTTGTTTTTCATCAACATCCTCCCATAAGTAGGTTGTTAGCTTAGGGACCAATAACCGCAGTAGTTAAGTTCCATAGATTTTCTAACTTTTGAATATTTGAAAACGTAAACATGAGGTTCATAAAATAATTTCGTTTATTCGGCAATGATTTTACAGATAAAGACGATAAAAACAAATGAATCTTCTATTTCTTGTATTGTTATGACACATTTTCAAAATCACGAGAAGTTTTGATTCAGTATGGCAAGTGTCTTTGTTGGGACCAAGAAAACTACAGTGGAACAATGACTTGGTCTGTTGTCTTTCATGCACATTTTTAAATAATACTGTTAATAAATTTAAATTTCAATAAACATTTTACCTATTTTGCCATCGAATTACTGTTTTTTCTGTATTCCCATAAAGTTTCATCCTCCTCTTAACTAGTAAGACCTAGTGGTGCGACTTATTCTATAGAGGAACATACCATTAAAAACTCACAGAAGCTCATGGAAGTACCAGGATTTTATTTTAACAGCTATTTTACTAAAACTCCATGACTTTGCACGATTTTTGTGATTTTAGAGTGCGAGAGTGTCGATTATTAGAAGACACAAACTGCAGTATTGTGAAAAATTAAACATGCTTGTTTTGAGTTCTGAACGTCTACTGCTCACGGTTCTTTGTCGGGTTTGAGACAGACTCGCGATACGGTGTTAGCCGATTTAAGATTAAAGAACCAGAAAAATATTTTATGCATAAACACCCAAGGAAATAAATTACGACTTATTTAGAAGGTAGGTTAAGGAAAGGAAAACCTACCTTTTTACCGTTTGTGGATCTGGAGAAAACTTTTGACAACGTTGACTGAATACACTCTTTCAAATTCTGAAGGTAGCACGGGAAAATAAAGGGAGCGAAGAGTTATATTCAACTAGTACAAAAACCAGACAGCTATTATTACAGGTGCCTTAGACCACGCGGCCATTCCGCGTGGCTCCACCAGACCAATCGCTAGTACTTAATTATGTATATGGCAATTTCGGTTTGAAGAGGTTACAAAGGAAACTGAGAGAGATACTGGTTAATACATCTTCTATGTTGAAAGGTCGTGTAATAAGAAACTTTCTGCTCCCTTAAGTTTTGTCCGATGCTGCGACTTTTTCCGAAGATATCCGTCCACTCAGTCCTGCCGAATCGTAATGAACCAGCACGTTTCTTAGAACACGGCGAATCTTGAGCAAGTCTCTTTATCCACTATTAAGAACGGCAACCTACATCCATTTGAATTTGCTTGCAATATTCATCTCTTGGTCTCCCTCTGCGATTTTTACCACACACAGGTCCCTCCAACGCTAAATTCACAGTTCTTTGATGTCTAAGAATGTGTCCTAACAATCGATCCCTTCTTTTAGTGAAGATATGCCAGAAATTCCTTTTCTCCCCAATTCTGTTCAGTAGCTCCTCATTAGTTAGCTCCTCATTAGTTCCACCCACCTAAACTTCAGCATTCGACTGTAACACCACACTTCGAAACCCTCTATCCTCTTCCTGTGTTCACTGTTTATCGTCCATGTTTCATAAAGCAACACTCCACACAAATGCCTTCAGAAAGGACTTCCTCATGCTTAAATTAATATTTCATATTAACAAATTTCTCTTTTTCAAAAACGCTTTTCTTCCCATAGCCATTCTGCATTTTATATCCTCTGTACTGCGACCATCATATGTTATTTTACTGCCCAAGTTACAAAACTCTTTTACCACCTTTATTGATTCGTTACCTGATTTAAATCCTTCAGCACCGCCTGATTTTGTAAGACTGCATTCCATTTCCCTTGTTTTGTTCTTATTAATGTTCATCTTATATGCTCCTTTCAACACACTGTCCATTCCGTTCAATTGCTCCTCCTTGTCTGACAGAAATACAATGTAATCAGCAAAACGCAATGTTTTTATTTCTGCGTCCTGACTTCAATTCCTTCTCCAAATTTCTCCTTCCTTTCCTTTATAGCTTGCTCTATGTACAAATTTAATAACATTGAGGAAAGGCTATAGCCCTGTCTTACACCCTTCTCAACCTCGGCATCCATTTCATGCCATTCAGCACTGATAACTGCTGTCTGAAAGTGAGTTTCAAAATGCCTTACTAGAGGAAGGGACGGATTTGTGAATCATAAGACTTGCATGAAAGAAGTTATAATACCAAACGGAAAAATAATAGTGGCGTAGTTGTAGGGGTACGTAATGTATAGAGCAGCGGTCGGCAACTGGCGGACCGCGGTCCAGGTCCGGAATGCGGAAGGCCAAAAGCTGGACCGCCAAAAAGTATTTGCAAAGTGTAAGTTAGATACTCTGATTATTAAAAAAATCTACAGATAACAACACCGAGCTACAAAGAAATTTGGTTCAAAGTGTATCATCATTTCGTCACAAGCTGGTTCATTGAAAGAGACGTTTTTAAGTCAAGAATTTCTTCATTCCGCTACAATTTTTGAAGATAAAAGTATTCCTGAAATGGACATTTCCATATTATCAAATGCTTGGCAGATCTAAAGACGGAATTTGCTGAAAGTTCAAAGACTTTTCAGAAAAAGACGAGTTGTCACGATTTTTAAAATCACCATTTGAGGTTTATCCTGCAGCGGAATGGGCGGATGTGGGAGCGAAGATATTCCAACTTTCAAAGCATTTATTCCAAATGGCGATAATAGACATACAGGAAGACATTTCCTTTCAAAAGTATAAAACTGTATCCACTGAAGAATTTTGGAGTCAGCATGTCCCAAAGAAAAAAAGGAAATTGCGAAACATTAGCGAGCGATCTACTTGGCTGCTATGTTTGGCGCCACATGTATATTGTGAAAATTCATCTTCAAAAATGAATATCTTGGAGAATATTTATCGCTCACGACTAACGGCCAACCACTTTGAAGACACTACTCACATCAGCTGTTCTGCACTTGAACTAAACTTTAAGAATCTGCTCAAGACCGCAAAAGTAGTTTTTCCCGTCGATTTTGTTAGAGAAAATTATAATAAAAAATGGTATGTATAATGCATGTCATGTTTCTGGATTTTTCAATAAAAGTTTGACTATCCACTTTATTTCATACTTTTTTCTAAGTGAAAATAGAAATATATAAATAGCAAATAATATGCTTTTCTGGATTTTTTTGTACATTATTATTTTACATCTCTTACTTTTCACATTAGTTTGAGAGTGAAAATTAAAATAAAAAAATCATTGAAGAATAAGATTTTTTGTGGGTGAAAATTAACATAAAAATAATAAGGTACATGAGGTTTTACAAATGAAATGAGCGTATGGCTTTCTTGGCCGGGAGAACCCTTGCGGGATTGTTCGGCAGCCTTAGTGTAAGTCCTTTTAGTTGACGCCGCGTGGGCGATTTACGTGCCAATGATGATGAGATCATGATGATTAGGACAACACACAACACCCAGTCCCCTGCCGGGAATTGAACCCGGGCCTCCTGCGTGGTAGTCAGCGACGCTGGCACTGAGCTACGGAGGCGGACGAGGTTTTACATGTGGACCTTGATAAAAATTTTCAAAATTATCGGGACCACATCTAAGATTACTTACCGACCTCTGGTATATAGTATTTCAGATAAAGAACGATGTTCGAAATGGGTAGTTTAGTTGTTAAAACTAGGACAAGATAATGAACATTGCTTTCTAGTCAACTGAAAGGCGAATGTATTGAAATAATTCTCCTAATTAATGTCGTAGAAAACACAGTGTGTCTGAATGTCGTCGTGGTAGGTAATAGAAGGGTACTTCAAAGACAGCGGCTGGCGCCGCATACAGAAGACAGGCTTAGCGCCGGCGCCTGGCCGGCGACACGGGCCGCGCGGTCCTAATCGGTATTTGGAGGAGGGACTCTGCAAACAGCCCCGGGCGCAGCAGGTATCTGCGGGGCTCCTCCTGTCTGTCTGTCTGCGCGTGTGTGGGTGTGGGTGTGTACACACGGCGGAGGGCGGGACTCTGACAGCCGGCAGGGAGACAGCTAGGCGAGGCTGGGGGAGGGTACACGGCAGTGTCCTCGCCGATTTCATTAATGGCCCGTCAGTGTGGACAGCATTGTCAATACGAGGAGCAGTCTAGATAACAAAACAATTCTTTATTTAAACTGTTGGGACCTACGTTGCTGTCATCTTCAGTAATTAATGCGCCACAGGACTGGAGCTGTCGTGGCGGAATAGCCGTGCGCACCAAGACGCCTTGCTGCGGTGTGCGCGGCCGTTCGACGTCGGTGGTTCGTGCTGTTCTTCGGCTAACGCTATTTGTTTTATTCTTACGATAAGTTAGATTAAGTTTTAAACATACGGAGAGGCAATGAGTTCAAATTTGTGCTGTGGCCGGGATTTGAACCCGTGACCTCCTACGTACTACATAGGGGCTTAAGACGATTCAGCTGGGGTGCTATTTCAACATAGGGGAGCACTGACAATTTGATACGCATTTCACAGGAAATATGAGGCAGCATTAAAGTATGTAGTGAGTAGAGAGACGTGCTTTAAGACAGTCCGCGTAGTCGGTTTGGCTGCAACCCTGTGTTAGCTGAGTGGTCAGTAGTGGCGCTTGAGACGCGGTAGCATGAGGACGTCAGGGAGTGTGCTCACAGTTTAAAGCGTTCACAAGTCGCGAACAGCTCTTTCTTTCGTGTTAAGTGTTCACTTGTTGTGCAGTATCGTCACTTAGTGTTTTGGTGCGTGTGTTGTGTAAATGTTAGCGGTCTCAGCCGCTAAAACCGTAAATATGGAAACGAAGGTTCCCAGGAAGTGCACTCTGCGTTTCGAGTTTGATAAGGCAACCAGGAATAAGCAACCGAGTTCGCTAGAAGTTCATGACTGGATCAACAGCGTTTTTGGAATCGTCTCTGAACATATACATACTGCTTATTACGATTTGGATGAATACTGCTTTTATGTCAAGTTACTGGAACCCGTTCAACTAGACAAAATCCTGATGAAACACGGAACAGCTGCTCAATTTCGACATAGAGACTCAACGGTGAGTACAGTTTCCATATCTAATGCCGGTATTGAATATAAGAATGTTCGCGTTTTCAATTTGCCGCCGAAGTAGAAAATTGTTATCTTAGAGAAATGTTATCATGTTATGGCGATATTAAACAAATTAGAAACGAGCGCTGGTCAAAGAAACATAAACTTCAGTGTTTCAGTGGTATAAGATCAGTAGAAATGCACGTTAGAACTAATATTCCCTCCCATATCACTGTCTGTGGGTACAGGGCTCATGTGACATATACTGATCAGGAAGAAACGTGTTACATCTGTAACCAAAGCGGACATATGCGTCAGGATTGCCCGAAAAAACCGGTTGTATTAAGAAATAACTTACAACAACGCAAAAAACTGACGTTAGCTGAATTAGTAGCATCCACTCGGGAAGCTGATGACCCAACACCCAGTAGCAGTTTTTCTGAGCAACCACCTCTGGTCCGGGCTGAATTTCCACCACTGCCAGCAAAAGTAAACTTAGATCAGGTGCCCACTAAAGTCATTACCCCAGTTGTAGCTAATAAACGGAGACGAACCTCTGATGAAAGTAGTGCGGATGACAAATTCGAACATTCGTCACAGGATAAAAGCAAAAACACCGTTAACACCGTGTTAGAAACTAAAGTTCCTACACCCGGTACGGATACAATAATTGAAAGAAATCCCATAGAGAATTCAAACAGTTCTAGTATAGAATCCTATCCGCAGCAACGGGAAGAAATTCTATCACCCGTGCTGCAAACATCAGTAGAGGAAGTACAACACGTAGATCTAGGGACACCAGGCAAACCCGACCCAGGTGTTAGTGGAGATCATCAAACCGAACCTCTGATAGTAAACAACCCGGACTGTGATCCTGTTGTCAATACACAAACCGCGCCAAGTCAGAGCAGCATCCAACACAGAGCGGACGTAAACATAAACAATGACGCGGAAATGGAAAGCGAAGCAGGAAGTGGCGAGCCGGCGAGGCCGCAGCCTGCCGCTGCGGTGGCCCGCCAACTGTCGCACTCTGATATGGAGCTGGACGTCTGCAGCGAGCCGCCCACCTCGCCTTCTGCTGTGGGTTTCACCAGCAGTGGCAGGCGTAGGAGTAAAGTACAGCCGAAAATGAACGCTGCGCGAAAGAAAAAGAAAAACTCTGACTCTCAATACAAGACTGATACTAAGAAAACAAGTGGCAAAGCATCAAAGGATTGGGCCGCGGACGCAGGAGGGGGG
The DNA here is from genome assembly GCA_026315105.1 of Locusta migratoria. Lineage (NCBI taxonomy): Eukaryota > Metazoa > Arthropoda > Insecta > Orthoptera > Acrididae > Locusta > Locusta migratoria. Next base: position 470,457,914 of record CM048747.1, read on the forward strand.
GAGGGAAGTTAAAAAGTAGTGCTTTTCTGGACTAGATAGATGCAGGAATATAAAGTTGTAACTCTGAACATCAGTAGAATCACCTCTGACCTGAAACTCGCGGCCTTCAGTTTGTTTACGAATCTGAAGCCCATATTTTGCTGTTGCAGGAGGTGTTAACAACGAACCTCCGTATATCGGGCTTCAACACCATAGAAAACATAGCCCTGGAGAACAGTACCGGTACTGCAGATTTAATTGAAGACGGTATTTCATTTCAAGAGATTGAAAAATTGGAATCCGGTCGAGGTATAAGTTTTAATTTGTATAATGTCACCGTGGTAAATTTATACGCTCCGTCGGGGAATTCTAATAGAACTGAACGTTCCAGATATTTCAAGGAGGAGATTATCTACCTTCTAAAAAAACTCGCAATACATATTAGGTGGAGACTTTAATTGCGTTTTACATGCGAAAGATCAGCATCCTCATTTCAATTACTGTAAAGAGCTGCACGAACTTGTAAAACATATAAAGCTGCAGGAGGCGTGGGAAGTGAAATATCCCACACTGGTGAGATTCACCTACTTCACCGCCCACTCATGCAGCCGCCTTGACCGACTATATTTGACGGATAACATTAGTGACAGGCTTCGCGCCGCGGAAGTAATCCCTGCAGTATTCTCTGACCATTGTGCGCTTGCTGTAACACTTGATCTCGATAAACAGCCCACCAAACTATATAGATCACAAAGGATGCTTAATCTCTCGCTGTTGCAAGACAGAGAATTAGATGACGACGTCAGGGACACATGGAACGTTTGCCTCAGATCCCTCAGCAGCTATCAATCCAAAGTAGACTGGTGGACAAATCACGCAAAACGTAAACTTCGTCAGTGTGTGATAAACTGCGGCAGACAAAAAGCTAGGGAAATAAAAAACACCACAGAATTTTATTATTCTATATTAAGAGAGCTCTATGATAAATCTGACAACAATGGATCGCACGTTCAACAAATCAAGAGCATCAAAGTAAAATTACTTAGTATCAAGCGCAAACAGTTAGAGGGTCTGAAAATAAAGTCCAATACACGCTCTCTGGTAGTTGAAGAGATAACGCCTCTGTACCATTTAATTAAACATAATACCAACCGAAGACGGACGTTCATTGATGAGCTATTGACGTCAAATGGTAGACTGCTCGTAAATCAAAACGACATAGTACAGGAAATACATCAACATTATAGAGAATTGTATTCTCTGGAACATGTTGATGAGGGTGCAATAGGTGAATTTTTTCAAGTACTTACTCCGGAAATTAATTCTGATGATAACAGTGACATATTAACTGCGTTTAGAGAACGTGAAGTTTTAGATCTCATTCATGGTTCGCCCAACAAATCCCCTGGACCTGATGGTTGGTGAGGAAACGAATAGCATTACTATCAAGAACCTCCGACACAAGTTACACTTCAGAAATTGTGATGTGGGCGGAAAGAAGTTATTACCCGAAAACAAAGAACTATATAATTATGTGGCTTCTCGGTAATTATGTAAACTATATATTCCACGGACCTGCAGAAGACAATCCCATAAGTTTTCAATCGTACATGAACACTGCGAGATGGAGAATCATACGCACTATTGATGAGAAGAAACAGTTTAGCAACGTGCTAAATATAGCATTTGAAAAGCTGGAATAGGATATATTTTTTGTCTTGGGACTGTAATTACTGCAACTGTCGCCATTTAAAGAAGCAACAGTTTCACTTACATTTTAAAGAAAAACCTTTTGTTTCTGTTTTGCAATGGATATTGCTGTTTATTCCTAGATTTTTTAAACAGTTGCTTTTAACGGAAAAAAGGGCAGTCTACTGCATATGGTAACGGTGGGTTGTGTGGGCGGCCAGACGCCTGCCGCCGGCCTCCTATAGCCGCCGCAGCACTGCGCAGCTCTGTCCTCTCTACAAGTTTTTTTTTTTTTTCTTAAAAGTGGTCTAAAGCGCTTACCTAGTTAGTAGGAGGTCCCGAGTTCGAATCCCAGCCACAGCACAAACTTTAATTCATTGTATTTCCTTATTTTTCATACCTTGTCTCACGGAATTGTACTATTTGTTTATTTAAGTTGTATGCCACTTTAGGGACCAATGAACACTGCAGTCAGGTCCCATAACTTTACAATCATTTAAACATTTGACTGACGCTGCGGCTACCTCGTTGCATACCTTTACGTTGCATGATTATAACTGTTCAGTGACCGAGCGGTCTGTGGCATGCCAGTCACAGTCGCCACAGCCGCTACGGTAGGGGGTTCGAATCCCCCCTTGGGCATGAATGTTTTTGTCGTCGTTTAATATAAGGTAGTTCATAAGTAGTTCTTAAGTGTAGGGACTGACGATCCCGCAGTTAGAATACAATTTGTTGTGTAGAAGTAACAAGTAGTGACGTTCCTGTAGGAGGATGCTTGTCCACTTTTGGTCGAGCTGATCTCTACGAGATTACGAGAGTAACTCGGGCGTCCGATCTTTGATTGTCGTGAGTGCATTCGTGTTCTCTCGATAATCCATTTTTAGTCCGGGGCAAGTCCCGGAGACAAATTAAATTGGTCCCAATCCCCCGGTTCCGACCAAGGTTTTCGGGAGGTTTTCCTTGGTTGTAAGGTGTATGCCGGAACTGGTAAGCCCCTCCCACTTATTCCCAATTGGGATTCCCCCTTTGCCCCACTATCAGCTTGTCTGATAATTGGCTGAATAGAACCGCGACTCTTTATGGGCCGGATCTCAAACAGCCCGCTCCACTCCTCGGAGTGGAGAATGAAAAGAATAAGGGGGTCTGTCCGAATGATAACTGTTGTTTTAACGCGAGCAGCGGAAACGTATGCGAAAATCTCCTTTCATTTCATCATTTTGCTTGGGTTTCCAACGAGAAAAGTTTTACCGACGGCGTAAATCAATTGCAGTTCGCAAATTTATCTTATTCGCAAATAGTTGATGAACAAAATCTCGTTATTCATTCACAGTCTGGCAGTTTTAACTACTTATGGCATCATATCTCCTTCAAAAAGAGCCATAAACACGCACAAAAACACTGAAACACGTCCACTGAATGTGTGGTCGTGTTCCATTTTGATTTATTATTTAACCTAAAGAGTTTCTGCACCATTAATGTTACCTATCTGCGTGTTAATTACTTCATTATTTTTATTAACGATCAGTGCTCCATGTTTATATGTTTGCCCCACATTTATATATGTTTCAAACCATTTGATTGAACTTGTGTGATCACGTGAATGTGAATGTGTGCTCTTAATATTGACTGACTGCCGCACAATGGCTTACACTCGCCGCCTCCCGCTTTTTTCTGGTTTTGCTGTAATTAGGAACGCATGGCTTCGTTTATCGTCTGCCCTGGCGTCTGTTGGATGGCCAGAGACAAACTTGCTTGGCAAGGTGGCGAGGTGGCCGTGTTCTTAGTGTCGTACCAACCTAATCTTGGATGAAAGAGGTGACAGGAGACCTCTTTGCAGCGGTTGTAGAGTGAATTGTCTTGGCCAGAAAGCAAGGGTTGGTAAACACTTGTCTCTGAACGCACTGATAGCGTAGCTGACTGGCCGAATGGCTATCCCCTGGGCACGGCCCACTGTCTCATGACCACAAGTCAGTCAGCTACGCTGTCGTAGCCTCTGCCCCCTAAAGATTGAAGGGTTGTAGCTCCCAAACTAACAGTGATAGGAATGTAGTTTAAATTGATTTGGACGCTGCTGGTTTCAACGAATCCAATGCACCATAGAAAAAACTATTGTTCCATTAAAAATTATATCTTTCTGCTGTAACTCTTTGTAAAATGATACAATAAACTATGGTCATCGCTCCGCAGAAATTGTAACATTTCTTGTGTTGACCTACCGCATAAAAATTTCCAGTCGCCTATTATTTTATAAGTTACAGAAGCAAACACACTTAGTGAAACACCCTGTATATATTATATGGGGGTCCCGTTTTAGTCTTTTGACCAAGTACGTAATACAGTACGTCATTCTATCCATTCTATCCGTTTCTATTTATCATATTACAATTCGCCTATAATTCTTTAACTGTTGCGCAGATAATATTTACATGAATACTTACAAATTTGACGCGATTATGGAATAAAGGATTAATCGTATGTGAAGTATTATATGTATATATTTTATTATCATTTATTATTTGAGCGTAATGACAATGTAAAGCATATTTTGTTTCAATTAGTGGATATAAAGTGTTTGTGGAAGTAGTTATCATTTGGGGGAAAATTTCAAATATAGAAATGTAAACTGCGAAAAAAATGTTTGAAATCCTCAAGGGCAAAGTATGTAGAATTAAATGTTTGCAATGTTTCGGTCTAATCGAGGAAATGTATTTGTATGGTGCGTAAAATGTCAACATCTCCATGGTGAAACTGCCTAAATCACGCCCTTCCAATGAATAAATATATGTGGAGATGTAGGAAAGATAATGTGTGGAGATTCCATCAGACGTGGCGATAAAATTATACTTACCATCCTGGCGACCTGGTGTGATTATGTTGGCAACATTAACAAGACGGTATAAAATTTTTGCAAAGATGTTTTTATATTCTTAGAAATCCACTTGTAGAGACTTGATCATTTTTGCGTACAGACCATGAAGTAAAGAAATAATGCTGTTCCTGCTCTATGGTTTACAGTTTCTTTTATGTACCCTTGTAGTCAGTAAAAGTTATTGCCCATACAAAACGATGATTTCATGTTAAAACATTTGTGGAGTCACGCAATTGGCTAATGCTAACGTCACATAATTACCAACATTACCACGCGTGGCCGCCAGACGGTAAGTAAAATTTAACGGATCTGGACATCATTGTGAGCGGATAAAACATGGTTCTGTTTGCATCTAGTAATTTTTTAACTACACATTGATCTGGCATCGTTGTAAATAGCAGGAAACATGTATCTGTTTGCATCTAGTGAGATTATTTTTTAAAGAAAAACATTTAAGTAAAACGAAAATGTGAAGATTGGCAATGGGTGACTAGACTTGCTCTATGTAGACGAAGAAGATTCCGATGGCTAATGACATATGAGAATTAAAAATACGAAGGAAAGGTATCGGTAATTAGAACTAACCTATACGGATCAAGCCTAGATATCAGTCCCACTAATTATACATAAAATATGTTTTTGCAATTTACTATGTTTCAACATAGTACGTACCCGCCAAAAATCCGCATTTACCGACGGTAGTCCCATCAAGATCTAAAATGTTTTTAATATCACTGAGATAGTTATTCCCATACCACAACTCCATTATTTTGCCGTATGTTTTACTCATTATCAAATATGCTGTGTTGTTCTTTTATGCATGTGTTGTTACGTAATTTCAAATAATTTAATTTCAATCGTTTACACATTCGTATATTCAGACGAAAAAAAGCTTATTAATTCATTGCATTGTTCACTGCAATGCGTTCCTTGTATCAAAAGTATCACGGAAATATGACGGCATGACTGGCGGTATCGGTTACTAGACTTACTAGACTTTATCCATACATTTCACCATTGTTAGATATAAGTGCCAAACTTTGACAACAAACAATTATAATCAGATCTTAACTATCACATGTTTAGAGAATGAAAAACTTTACGGAGCTCATCTATAGGTGATTTCGTCAGGTCCCTCGTATTTCCACACTAGTGTAGGAACGTTGCGTATTAATTAGCAAAGATACACGGAAAAATAACCAGCGCAAGAAGTGAAACACGTAATTATTCCACACTGCGAGATAATGCATGACTCTCCATTTCTCGTTACATTTGAAAGCCGCGGTAGGCGAGCGCAAAGCGGACTGCGAAATTCGCAACAGTAATCAGCATTCATAAAATTGTTGCTGTGAATGGGACATGTGACGCGCCACGTAGGACTCTCAGGACCCAGGCCGATGATTAAATCTGTAATTGACGGTTCCATTACGTTCTAATTAGCATCTCGTAATATAAAAGCTCGATTGTGAATCTATCATCACGTCCGCCAAAAGCACTGATCATGTAATGCATTTAGTGCTAACCATAACGTGCATATTTCAATTATTGCTGCGATGTCTGAAGTTCACATTCATCATTCATCGTATCCAAAATTGCACAAAGCGAACGCTAAAACAAATAGGGTTGGTGACGAAAGATTCGGTCCTGCTATGAACTGTCCAGTTAAATATTAATTACTCGAAATGGAACAGCAGAAGATGTTGAGATCACAGGGGAACTCGGCTAAAACGGGTCCTTAATTTGACGTGAAGCTACGATAATGTTTGATTGATCTTCGTCTAATTCCCATTTAATGGTCTACCATGTATCCCCCCGCTAAAATTTCACACCCTCTATATCTCTGGGACAACTACAGATATTGAAATACAACTTTCGCATGGATGAACCAATGGCATGCGCTTATGAAACTAAATAAACGAGACAACTGTTCAACTGTTTGTAAAGTCTATAGGACTTAACTACGGGGTCATGAATCCCTAAACTTACAAACTACTTATGAACTACCTACAACTAAGGACGGCACAAATATCCATGCCCGAGGGGGATTCGAACCCCCGACCGTAGTGGCCGTGCAGACCGTGACTGAAGCGCCTCAGTCCCCTCGGCCACCGCGGCCGGCTAAACGAGAAAATTTAAAACCTAAACAAATATTGTTTTTAACACAAAATTACCTTCCTTTTTAAATGAATAACTCATATTTTTTCTTAATCTTTCAATATCGTTAAAAATCGCAAAATCAATAGTGCTGTTTACGGCAAAATACGTAAATTACACCCAGAGATATTGAAAAGCGAAGTTGACGTTTGAAATAAATGAAGCGAGTAGGTAACGAAAGTTTATGTCCAGCGTGAGTCTTGGGAGGTGCGCTAGTTGCACGATTCTTTCACTATAATCGCCAAGTTCGCTTCTCAATACTTTGGAATGTAGTTGATATATTGCTTTGCAATCACAGCCATTTTATTGCGATTTTTTCATTATATTCATTGCATCAGAAATAATATGGGATATTCAGTGGAAACGTAAATTTGTATTAAAATAATATTTGTTTACTACATAGAATCTTACATAGTATTTACTTTCAAGGGTCTCTGCCCTAAATTCGTGCCTTTGAATGACGTATTTCAATATCTGTTGTTGTTCCAGAGATATCTGAAATAATAATTTACATTAAAAAGAAGATATTGCATGGCATGGAATAAAGTATCTATCTATTATTGTTGGTATCGAAAGTTTGTTTGTTCCAATATCAATTAAAACTCGATTGGGATAATTTTAATATGGTGATGCTACTCTTTTTTGTTAGCTACAGGTAGATATCATATTAGCAAAAATATTCATGAAACCAAGAAAAATTGTAAGTAACAATCGGACTGAAGTTCTGGACCATTGCAGGATATGAAATTTTATCTTCACTTTTCTGATATGCTTCTTGGTGGAAACAGAGGAAATCCATTCTTCTCTTGAAAATTTATGACGCACGATACATTCACCTCGCAGCTATAAACGGAAAACAAAGTGAACCTCATTTCAGAGATACGACTCTTAACGTAGAAGTGTATCGTCTGTATATGACATTATGAGGCTCTCATATACGCGAAAACGTTTTATTGGAGATGACGATGGAAGCAAAATTCTCCGCTCGCCCTTTATGCATATAGATCCACTGTCTTAAATGAGAGATATCCACCGTCCAGAATACAATGTCGTTGTATGATGAATTACATGATCATGCTTAGTTGCACTGATCTCATATTCAAACGTTTCCTCTCGCAATATTATCGAATTCCAGTGCTACTAGTTACATGTTATTTATAGTCCTAAATCACTGATTGAAGTAGTTTCATGTAAAACGTCTTGATAGGACATTGAAATAGTACATTTGGTAAGTTCTAAAATACATGTTCTATGTCTGCGAAGTAAATGTGGTTACTATTCACCTCAATTGCGAAAAAAGGTACTTAGTGGCGTCACCTGAGCCATTTAACAGTCATACTATTTAGTGATGTATGAGATATTTCATTCATGTCAGTCATTTACATGCTCAATCAACGAGTAATTGGACATATCTGACGCGTCGCTAAGAAATGGGATATATGAGATGAAAGTAAGAACTATTGTGTGTAAGGCGAGGGCTGCAGCTCATATCTCCTTTACACTGTCAAATGGGAGCTCAGTCATAGTGTTGCATTTAAAAAGCCTTGTTACATTTCCTAAGAACATTAGGTAGTCATAACGCTGATAGAACACTTAACCATTAATAGTTTCAAGGGTTTTATGTGAAAGATTATGTTCACTGAACATCTTCGAGTGTTGCCTTTAGGGAATTGGCCAGCTTACTGTTGCACAGATACATTTAATTAGATTTCTAAGGACACGTACGATCGCTAGCTAAAATGTCTAATACTGTTACTGTCACTATAAATGTTGGTATATAATTATACAAAAGATGTTGAATTTTACAAGAACGTTCACAGTTTTGGGAAGCTTGAAGTCTAGAATTATTTTATATTACATGTTTTCATAGGATTTAATTTTATATGTGACATCGTGCAGTATGCCTACTATCGTGATGCATCTGTTGTTACATCTTTGTCTAAACAGAAAAGAAAACAAAAATGTTCAAATGTTTGTTAAGCTTATGGGACTTAACTACTGGGTCATCAGTCCCTAAACTTACAAACTACTTATCTACTACCTTATACTAAGGATGGCACAAATATCCATGCCCGAGGGGGGATTCGAACCCCCGACCGTAGTGGTCGTGCAGACCGTGACTAAAGCGCCTCAGTCACCTCGGCCACCGCGGCCGGCAAAGAAAACAAAAATTTTAGGGGAGTGTACCTTCGGCCTACTGGTGCAAAACGTACCACTGTTTCAAATAAACGACTTTTTTATTACAACGTCAGGGGGAGATTGTCGTCTCGTGTGCCTTAGGTGCATCTTTAAATTCTTTTCAAGAACCTATTTTCGAACTAAAATTCTGTTTCCTTACAAGAGACGTACGTGATGTTTTGCTAAATGCTGTAGGAGAAAATACCCATTTTGTTTAATGTCACGTCGGAACTAGAATGCATGTTATTAACTCGTGTAATCGTGTCTGTATTTGAACAAGAATATGTCACTGGTCATTTGTGGCGTGACTGATACTGATTAAATTTACTAACAAAATGTCATGGCCCTATCTATTAAATAAACTGGTTAAACGCATCTGACATTGAACCCTACAAAATTATATGCGTCTGGTCGGAGGGCAACGGATAACATAATAAATGTAAGCAACACCGTTAAAAACAAAACTGTAATAAAAATCGTAATATGATTGAATACTAATCTCGTATGTTTAACACGTCATGTCAGCTAAGTTTATTTCAAAATAATTTTCAGGGTGCACATTATGGTATGATAGTGACAAGGCTATACTCAAACAACTTAGCTGGGAGAACAAAGAAAAATAAGTGTCTGTTATTGGAATATTTGCCAACTTTGTATGAAATAATACTTCAGTTAGGATATTGAAAATTAATTAGCCATCTCTGTCACTAAATCTAGAGACGTGCATCACACAGCATTCACTGCACTGTCTTGTTTGCATTTACTTAATTTTCAAATCTGATTTTCTGTCAAGGAACACAGATGAATGCAAATACTTTCTTTCTTACAAGGCAATTGCGTTTTCCTGTAACTACTAAGGTTATTAATTAACATAACAATGTGATAATTCATCAGTACAACAGAACTTTCTATTTATGAATTTCACTTTGGTCATTCGTGTGCAACTTTCAGTCTCATTAGTAATACAAAGTGATCTAACCAAAATTTATACTTTCACTAATATTCATTTCAAATTGCAAGTCTGTGACTTGCTTTGCTATAAACACAAGACACAAAAATTTGATCTCATTCAAAATTTATCTTCTAAATTATGAAAGGAACTGGTAAGTGATTTTAGGTCAAATGAAGACTGATCGGTCAAATAGGGTCGACGGTTATTCCAAGGTATCCTTCGTCGTTCGAAGTAAGCTGGTTGCAGAGCAAGCAAACCTTCTTTCAAAATGAATTAAGGAATAAAAATACAAAATAAAGAAACGTTTCAAATTTGATTGTTGTCGATCAAATTAAATATTACATTTGGAAAGACAACCTTCCCCTAAATAAGGAACAAATGTAACACATGTGCTTAAATTTAATGTATATAGGATTAAGAAAATCGTTTCTATACTACTATCTATGAATTACTTCAATGTGAATGGCTGCTTTGTCAAATGCTGGGTACCGTTGCAAATGTTTGCCTGAAATGCTACCAATCCAAAGCAAAACTATTTTTTGATACTATGTTCCTGGTTAATTTTTTAATGGTCTCATACCGCGTTAGTCCACCTCATCATATAATGATGTGCAATGACAGTAAAACAGTTTACCGCTATCTTAAGACTGAGTTGGGGAAAATAGTTTTTTCTTATTTACTTACATCGGCAAATACTTACCACTTTTATAAATCTTTTTTTTTATCTCCAACTTTCTTAAATTAGAAAAGTTTGAAAACTTGTAGAAAGTAGATGTCAGAAGATTATAAAGTTTTTGTATTATTTTAGCAAGAATATAAAAATAGGTTAGTGTAGATGTATGGCTGGTTAGTACTATCACCGATACGTAAACTTTAAGGTTTTCCTAAATTTTTTCAGGTATGTATTTCCAAACATTTCCTACGGCGTATCTCAATATCTATGGATGCTTCATGGCTTCTTCTCCACAGTTCTTCATTGGAGATTACTTGTGGCCACCATTTCCTCAAGCTACTCCTCAAACTTCTATTCACAAATGTTTGAAGTCTGCTAGACAGATGTGTACGAGGGCGACGCCTGCTTCTGGTGTACATAACGATGGGGAGTAATTTTTTCTTTAATTTTCATACCCACTTCACACAGCCTGGTGGTGAGGCCGAGTCACGGGCCGTACCGCGTGCCTGCTGCTGGAAGTTTCCACGCGCAGGTTCCCGACACGTGCCGTCCATTCTGCACTCCTTGGCTCTGTTGACGAGGGTAAGCCACCCTCGGAGAATCGGCAAAACCCAGCCACCAACCATGAGCCAGACTGGTGGTCACGTGGGGTCCACTGTGCCCAGACCTCAAAGCCAACTTAAAGAACGGACGCTCTCTTGCGCCACTGACTACGACACGATTAGACGTGCTCCTAGAGCTCGATCAGACTTAAACCTTTTATGAAAATGTACTTCTAGGGACAGGTGTTGACCACCCATCCTTCCATGTCCGCTTTCGTACCATGTAACAAATTAAGGCAATAAAGCTCATTTTGATGTTACCATAATTTCATGTATTCCTCATTTAATCCAATGCCCACTTCTCCGCTCAACGATTCTGGCACAGCTGTTTGATAGTTATCCACAAAAACGTAGATGAGCCAAAACGGTCGAACCGTTATCAAGTGATTCTCTCACGTACTTCGGCAATTGATTTTTTATTTGTAAACTAGCTTAAACCCGCGGCTCCGCTCGCGTGTTGGTTGATTATGATAGATAAGCTATCTTTCAGTAGTGCGCTATGAGACTGGTTTTGAAGAATGAAATGAAATACAATACCTACTTTAGAAACAAACATTTTTAATCAACATTCAAATATAAAAATAAAATTATGTGAAGTGCTTAATGATGTACAATAAGTAATAAACACATCATTCCTTATAGCCTGTGTTAGAGTATCTCAACACGTATGGTGAGAGTAATGTCCAAATTCATTTTAATTTCGTTTTAGGGCATTCTGGTAAACCACGTTATTTATAGTATTGTTTGCAGCGTAGAAACTTTTTGGGTTACTTATCCTTGAGCAAGCGACGTATAATTGACCATGTGAAAACATGAGGGCTGTAAATGGATTCCTGCGACGTTTAATGATTGTCCTTGAGCTTTGTTAATTGTCATGGTAAAAGCTAGACGAACTGGAAACGGCATATCTGAAGGGAAGTAATGCGCGAAACGTCAAATCGATTTTTTAAAGAGATCTATTAAACGAAATTTCTTATTTACAGCATTATTTATTTGTTCTTATATTTCCTTATTCGTATGCTTATCCTTACAGAGAAAGAGCTGAAAACATTGTAGCACGCATAGACCAAAGATACTGGCTATGGCATTACGTTTCGCTGCATGTAACCTCCTTGCTATAGAGTCGACCGGCCGGGGTGGCCGGCCGCGCTGGCAGAGGAGATACCGGGCGCCGTGGCTCAACGTCCTCTGTAATAAAAAGCTGAGCCAAGAACCCACAGAACAAGAACGAACAAAAACGATCAGCGTCCGCAACGAAGAGAACTACGCATATACAAAAAAATAAATAAATAAAAAAAATATAAAAAAAGACTAAGGCGCTCTAGTCACGGACTGCACGGCCACTACGGTCGGGGGTTCGAATCCCCCCTCGGCCATGAATATTTGTGCCGTCCTAGTTCGTAAGTAGTTCATAAGTAGTTTGTAAGTTTAGGGACTGATGACCCCGTAGTTAAGTCCTATAGACTTTACAAACATTTTGAACATAGGGTCGCAAACGTCATCGCTGGCCATCAATCCTAATTTTTTTTTTTTAATTTGGCGATTTTCAACCACCATATCTTCCACCGCCTTATAGATATTGGCATAGAACTGCTATGGTGTACAACGGGAGACTTCGGACAACAATTACACACAGACCATTCGTTTGCGTTCTGTAGTTTACGCTGCCGAGCGAAATATTCACACACACACACACACACACACACACACACGTAGAATTTTATATACACCGGTAACTTTCCATCCCAATATATTCCATTTTATCATTATCAATCCTCAAGCAACAATGCAACCAATAAAACCATTTTCAAAGATTAGATATAATTTTCAAAGAGTAATTATTGTTCCGCATTTCGCGTTATATTCTTCAACATACTAAATATCTATAAGATCGCTATAAAACTGTGCCTAAAACCGTCCTTAGGTATAAATTGGTAACTGTACAAATATTTAAGTCTCCGCGTCTTGTCGTTAGGCCGCGGTAAGCGTACACCGAACAGAAATTCACATTAATATATTAGCTATCCGATCGCCATAAAACCATGCCTAAAGCCTTCCCCGGGAAGACATCAGTAACTGTACAAATTTTTAACTCTCTATGTCTTGTGGTTCAGACGTGATAAACGTACACCGAACAGACATTCACATTTATAGATATAGAAGATTAACCTGTGTTATAGTACAGTGATCTGCTGATCGTCAGACGCACACACACACACACACACACTCACACACACACACACACACACACGAGAGAGAGACAAAGAGACAGTGAGAAAGAGCGAGAGAGAGAGATACTCACGAAATCGAGAAAGCTCGGCGACACGGAAGGGGAGAAGCAGTGGGGTGTGCCTTTGTTTAAAAAGCAGAGGCCGGTTATCGCTGGGGCCCGATCTAATTTCTCCCGGAACACAGCGCGGGTTGCGACCGCCGGCAATCTGCGCCCGGGAGCGAAGCCCTTCGCCGTTTAAGCCGCCCGGACAGGTGTACTCTTTAACTTTAATTTCCCCCGTGCCAAGTTTTCCAAATTGCTGTAATACTCGCCGCTGTGTGGCCCGCGCGCTGCCCGCCGCGCCCCTGGCGGTCATCCCCGGCGGTTCGCAGCCACCCCTTCCCACCCTGCGGCCCCCTCGCAGACTACCGGCGCGGCCGTCCGTGAAAAATGAAACGCGTCTCGCCTCGCCGTAGGCCGGCAGTTTTTATAGCGGCCGTGTTCTGGCGGAGCGCGGAATATCGCGGCAGTGGCAGAGGTCTGCGGCATATCCCGGCCCCGATGGATGAACGCCGTGCCGGCCGCCGGCCTGGGGTGGGTATTAGCCCGTTCAATCTCGACCCCCGGATTAGGGTGACACACCCCAGGCTACCAGCGCGGGCATTCCACGGCAGGCCGGATATTTTCCGCTCTGTATCCGCGTTCAGTCGGCGCGCTGTTATATTAAAACCGCCGACTCTACTGATTCCTGCACCAACACAGGACAACTCTGCCCCTCTCTCTCTCTGTCTACCTCCGTCTCTCTCTCACTCAACATTTCACGCTTCCTTTTACATTTCCCTTCCCTTTCTCTTATTTCTCCCCCACTTCTCACCTCCTCCGTCCACCACTCATCAGGAAAGTATTTGGGCTCGAACAAACACATATACACCAAAATCGTATGAGATATAATGTAAGATCCCTTATTGCACTAGTGATACTCCCGCATCTGCAAAACTCTGCAGTCGTCCTTTACAGGCCTCTGCGTGTGCCATGCCGCTTTGCACATTGAGCTGCCGGTCACCAGTAGTGACGCTGCAATGTGCCTCTGAAGTTGCGTTTTGTTACGTTATTTGTGTAGTGAAGCGTCGGATGGGTCGAAGATTGGTCTTCAAACCTACTAATATAGTGTGACTGGTTGAGATGAAGTTACGAAGAAACCTTCTTCGTGAAGATGGTATTGGTGTAGAAAATGATTCATTCGCATGTTATCCGGTATCTATTATAGTGTTTGTAAGGTATACTCATATTTCTGCACTATAATAGCTACCAGAATACATGCGAATGATTCATCTTCTACACCAAGACTATTTTCACGAAGAAGGGCACTTTGGAATTTCATCTCAACCAACCGCAATACGTCAGCAGGATTAATTACCAATCGCCGACCCATCTGACGCTTCGTCATACAAATAACGTCACAGAACGAAACTTCAGAGGCACACCGCACTGTCCCTACTGGTCCGACTGGCGTACCGGCAGCTCAATGCGCAATGCGTCATGGCACACGCAGAGGCCTCTAATGGGCGTCTTCAAAGTTTAGCAGATGGGAGAGTATCGCTAGTGCAATAAGGGTCTTCTTCGAGCCCAAATACTTTCCTTGTCAGCGATGATCAGAGTGTCTATAAATATATACCAAGATTTAAATACTATATATTAATTTAAATTAATTTAAAGACGGTCTACATCGAAATTATTTCATTCTGGTTACCGGTTTCGACCCTTCTTTTTCTTATCATCTTCAGACTGTGATGGATCAGTTGATCATTCCACTTTCTACGTCGCCTGCGCTAGCGTGGTCTGAACAGGAGCTTATAAATTAGTGTTTTAGAACATGTTTGTTACGACCCCCAAGGGTGTCGCCGAGTGTTGTACAGGGTTTGCTATCACAACAGGATGAAGTTGGATCATAAAACGTGTCCACTCCATTACAGAAAAGCAGGTTTTCAGAATACAAATCATAGGTCTACGAAATGTGAAACATATTTTGTAATTACGTAGCACAATTTGTTGCTCATCACAGACCGTGTTAAGGATGAAGAAGAGAAAGCCAGAATAAATATCTTCAAACACAAATCGATGGTTAAAATAACAAGCTATAGTTTCAAGAAATTAGGAAAAAAATTATCTATTCCTTTACAAATTGTCTCTATAGTAGGATACTGATGAGCGAGGAAAATTCAGTTGCTTGCAATGCGTAATGCACGACGTGCTAGAAATATTTTCTGTTGGATTTAATCTGAAATTAGGATAATGAGGCCCATTCCGAAAAATAAACTAAAATATCATGCTATAACGTATAACATACTGATTCTTCATACAAGGAAGTGGTATCAGTAGAAGCGAATTTGAATTTGTTAAGTTTGAAATAATATACATGGTTGGTTTGCGGTTGGGGGAAAGGGTTCACCTGAATATTTTTTTCCTTGAAAGGGGGTCGAATATTCAAAATTGTTGAAATATACTGTTATAAAATTTTGAAACTGTTGACCAATAATAAATAAATAAATAAATGCGATCTAGACTTGTTTCAAATTAACATTAAATATTCATTCGGATCGCTGCCCCGCGAAAAATAATTAAAATTTTTTAATAAATATAAATGATACCAAAATGAAGAACGTTCCCAGCACATTACAGTATGAGGTGTCCAGACTGGATTGGATGATGAGAAGAATTAGACTTTTGACTCTGCTGGCAGCTTCAAAAACATTGAACTTCAGAAAATTTTGTCATGTGTTTAGTGTGTTATTTATAGTAATGCAATGTCATACATAGAAAGTGTGGTTTCTTTTCTTTCGGAGACATCTTAAAAAAAATACTACACCTCGTTCAAAGACGCTGTGGAATGCACGTTTAAAACGAGTATGGGTGGATGAAAGGGAAGGAAAGGAGCGCCTGGCTGGAATAGGGCTACTAAAGAATAAGTTGAGCCTGTCCGTGATTCGAACCCGTATCACCCGCTTCGGGCAAGCAGTTACCTTAAGATCCTTGGCTTCCGGTGCACGCCTCTTATCCGCCAGAAATCTCCACAGGTCATACACTACGGAGGTAGCGGCCCTATTGTCTATAATCTCTTATCCTGGCCATCCCGAATCATATTACCGTATCTGCGGTAAAACAATAATCCCTATGTCGCCGTCGTCTGTTGTGTCTTTCTTGCAAACATAGAGAATTTCACCAGAACAGCTTTTAAAGCTTTTTACTGTTGAAGTACACTTCCTCTAATTCTGAAAACTTATGCAGATCATCGATC
The DNA here is from genome assembly GCA_026315105.1 of Locusta migratoria. Lineage (NCBI taxonomy): Eukaryota > Metazoa > Arthropoda > Insecta > Orthoptera > Acrididae > Locusta > Locusta migratoria. The sequence goes on from CM048747.1 coordinate 470,474,517, forward strand.
TCATCAATAATGAAAATCAGTTTAAAAGAAGTCTGGATTACAAATATTTCTTTTGGTGAGCAGTTTCGGCCTTTTTACCAGGCAACGTTTAGACCACCCACGAGCTAGAGCTGTTGGAAGTGCGATGAAAAAATGAACATCGCACCTCCTGCAGTCTTTGTTCTGAGTGGTCTGAAGATGACATGGAAAGAGTTCGAAATCGATCACCGTGTGGAACATGATGACCGGTGCATTGCCTCGCGAAACGCAATGTTGAATCCTGTGTAGGACAAAAAACGATTGAATGCTATTTCTACTACCCAATAATATATTTCATAATCATGATGGTTTCAAGCATGCGGTTGTTATCAGCAGCCTGTAGCCATACATCGTATAGTATTAAAACCAATGACAGGTTGGATACCAACAAAGTTGACTCAACCATCAACCAGGCAGTATTTTAGACTGTTTATTGTGATTACAATCACTGATACAATCACTGATTAATTTCGTGTGAAGTTATTGAAATAAAGTTTATTCTCATACGTATAGTGACTCCGTAATTATTAGAAGTAATGGACAAACAGAAACATTTAGTTAGTTCTGTTGGTCGTAATATTTGTATGGTGCTGTGTTGGAACTACGCTTTTTTAACCTACCAGTGACTGGCAAGGACACGTCTTCATTAGTTTTTAGAATAAATATGGTGACATCCATGGAAACGCAAAGATACGCGTAGAAAATTACTTTCTTCGTTGAGAACTGTAATTTGTTTTCCACATAGTTGAGTATAGACGCTTATATCATAAATTTCAAATGGCACACATACTCATTGGAAAAAAGGGTGTCTTGTACAAAATTATATAACTGACGAAATGTATCCAGTCTTTGTTTCAATGTGATGTGGTTGAGAGTAAGGTTAAAATGTTGAACTTAATATCATAGTTCCTTAATAAAGTAAAAATTTGCATTCTTGTAACCATACTTCAAAACAATTGTATTTACAAGATATACAGCAACAAAGAAATGGACGTTTACTACAAAGTGACAAGATTTTCTGTTTTTGTCTACACATCGTGAACATTAATATAATCATGCAGCATCATACCACCAGACGGACGCCTTAACAACTTCATAACAACTCTGCCGGAGTTACTGCGCATGTTTCCTCGAGAAACCATTACCTGAAAGAAAAATGGATATATATTAATTTCTAAACGTGCAACATCTATTAAAACATAAGATTGTATCGACAATAGAATAGTAAACCGACAGAATAGGGTTAATCTCATTTTATGTCTTTATGATATATCCTTATCTCATGGGGTGTCTGTTTCTTGAACAGGCTGGACACTGCTTACGTTTTTCACGCAGATATGACGTCAAAAATACATAGAAGTCTTACACGAATCACGAATCCAAATAGTTTGGTGTGGAACTTCGGAGTATTAAACAACGTGGTCGCTGTGGAGTAGCCAAGCGGTCTAAGACGACTTGCTGCGCAGCGCGCGGTTTCTCGCCGTCGGACGTTCGAGTCCTTCGTCGGGCATGTATGTCTGTATTGTTCGTAGGTCAGTTTAACTTAGATTAAGCAGTTTTTAAGCCTAGGGACTAATTACAAAAGTTGTTAAGTCCCACAGATTTACAAACATTTGAATTAAACCACGTCAGCGGACTGCAATAGCACCACGGTTTAATCGCAAGTAATTCGGTTCTTGGTCTTCGATAGACGTACTTTGTGAAGACGCAAATGGAAATGATGGAAAAAAAAACTGGATTTAATCTTGGAATATAAATTCTTTTATAAAATTCTTTTTTGTATTTCAAGACAGAATATCGTTTTTGTATATGAAGAGTAAAAACTTGTACATCAATTTTACTTCTCGAGACGACTGTTCAAATGTTTGTAAACCTAATGGGACTTAATTGCGAGGTCATCAGTCCCTAAACTTGCAAACTACTTATGAACTAATTTATACTAAAGACGACACAAACATCCACGTCCGAGGCAGGATTCGAACCTCCGACGCGAGAGATGATATATGATGAAGATATATGTACCCAATGTGCTGCAAATGTAGTTTCAAGAAAATTAGAAAAGAATTCTCACAGTGGTTTTGACTCACAGTATGCCTCTTACAGAACATTAAAGTAACATAATCTTCCTCGCCAGCTTCTTTTTTTCCACTCTGCAGACTTTTTCAGGAGTCTTTTCCTTAATATCGACTCTTTAGTGATGGCTTTCGCAGCCTTTCAACCATCTAGTCGCTGACGATCTATGACAGCCACAGCAGCTATCATGTTATTCCCGGTTGGATGCGTAACTTGTCAATTACTTTTGTCCTGCTAGTTGCACCAAAAATGAAACAGATAACAGCATCCATCACACCTGTTTTGAGTACTGCCCATCCAACAAACACTGTTCCTCGGTACTCGCTGAGAGACACAGCTGTTGAAACTCTTATGATTTTATATATACATGTGGCGTCTGTTCGGAAAGAACAGACGTCACATTCTGATCCAGCAGCTGTTATTATTTAATATTCATAGAATATATGACTTGAACTGCTATTGGGCAAAGCTGAAAATGTGTACCCAGCCGGGATTCGAACCCGGGTCTCCTGCTTTCTAGGTCAGCGCAACTGCCTAGAAAGCAGGAGACCCGGGTTCGAATCCCGGCTGGGTACACATTTTCAGCTTTGCCCAATAGCAGTTGAAGTCATATATCTTATGATTTTGTGTACGGCCATGGATACAGTTTCTAAATAACTTTTTATCTACAAGGCCCCTGTATAGTAGCGTTTTTGTTTCCATGACTGTGGCAGGCATGGAATGTATATGGTGATATTCCTTGAATATGGCCAATCAAATAAAATGTTCAAAAGTTTGTACAGATTAAGGGACTTAACTGCTGGGTAATCAGTCCCTAAACTTACAAACTACTCATGAACTGCCTTACACTATAGACAGCACCAAAATCCATGCCCGAGGAGGGATTCGAACACCCGACGGGGAACAGCCTCGCGTATCGTAGTATAGCGCCTCAATGCGCTCGGCCGCTGCTATGTCCAACCTGGAGACGTTTGATCAAACAGCGTTTAAGAATATAAAACTATTTAAAGGTAAATAAACCATACATTTTTTGGAAAACGGAGAAATTTGTCTTTCAGGTGGAGGCACTTTTTTTCGATTTTTTTAGTCATTTTCACGACCAGGACCCTTTAACTATTGTACGAGCAATCATGTTTGAGACACGCGGTTATGTTGGTCACTCACGGCCTCTAGCAGGAATGCATGTACTGTTACTGCCAAGTGTCAACAATCCTTGGCTGTGACTATACGTATCGATAACGTTGTAGTCTTTGGTGCCATCACAACCTGCGATACAACACCGCTGCCAGGGCTCGAAATATTGACGTCTTGTATTGCGTTCGGATACAATGAACGCGGCGTTGCTATTTCGTCGATCGGCGGAGCAGCGCTTCCCGTTGGGCGACGTGACAGGCATGGGGCGGGGGTTGGGGGTGAGCCCGTGTGTGACGTCACGGCTTGGCGCGGCCCCTGTGTGGTGGCCGGCCAGGGGTCAGCTCGGCGCACAATGAGGGCGGAATGCCCGCGGAATGCGACAATAGGGCGAGTCAAAGCGCGCGACCTGCGGGCCGCGGCGTCAGGTACACGCGACGCGAGACGTCAGCCCGCACAAAGGACCGCCCGCCAAATTGCCGGGCCGACCAGCGCCACCGGACGCCGCCCGACAGCAGCCTACACTGTGCGCGCGGGCGCCGCTGTAAGAACGCACAGTGGCCACGCACAGTGGACGGCTATGCCGGGCTGCCCTCCTTTCCGAGCGCAATTATCATTTTTTTCCGAAGAGCTGGCGGTGATGATATATATATATGAAGGAAGGAAGGAAGCTTAGGGTTTAACGTTCCGTCGACAGCTTGGTCATTAGAGACGTAGCTAACGCTCGGGGTTTGGGTAAGGATTGGGGAGGAAATCGACCGCGCCCTTTGAAAGGAACCATCCCGGCATTTGCCTGGAGAGATTTAGGGAAATCACGGAAAACCTAAATCTGGATGGCCGGAGGTGGATTCGAATCACCATCAACCTGAATACGAGTCCAGTGCGTTACCACTGCACCACCTCGCTCGGTCTATATATATATATATATATATATATATATATGCTGTCCGAGCTATCTTGTCCACCCAAAATATCTCTGGAACAATAACAGCTATCGGTAAACGACTTTCACCGGTATCAATGTACATTCTAAAACGAAACCAACTGTGTTTTTTTAACACAAACTTATGTTTTTTTTTTAAATGGACACCCTATATTTTTTCTTCAGCAATCCATAGGATGACAAATCACATACACAATGGCGTTGATTGCATCGCAATATTCCAACTACATCCCGAGATATTGCGACGAGAAGTTGACGCTTGAAAAACCCGAAATATGCTGCTAGCGCACGTCCTGAGGCTCTGGCGTGAACCCCATGCTGCCCGTAATCGTGGTGTGATTGACATGAGTAATCAATGTTAAAATGTTCAAATGTCTGTGAATCTATCGGACCAAACTGCGTGGTCATCAGTCCGTATCTTACAAACTACTTAAACCTAGGTAAACTAACCTACGGACAAACGCACACACCCTTGTCCCAGGGAGGACTCGAACCTCCACGGCGAGCAACCGCGCGCTCCGCAGCGAGACGCTTTAGACCGCTCGGCTACTACACCGCGGCCATGCGTAATCGCACTTCCATACTTATCAAGAGGTCCGAAACGAATAATATATCGCGATAACGGGCAGCATGTGGTTCACGACTGAGCCTCAGGACGTGCGCTAGCAGCGCATTTCGGGTTTTCCAAGCGTCATCTTCGCGTCGCAACATCTCGGGATGTAACTGGCATATTTCGATGCAATCAACGTCATTGTTTATGTGATTTTTCATGCTATGGATTACTGAAGAAAAAATATAGGATGTCCATTAAAAAAAACAACCTAAGGTTGTGTTAAAAAAAAAAAAAAACACATTTGCTTCCGTTTTAGAATGTCTCCAAATATGTACATTCATGGGCCCCAGCCGTACATTGATACCGGTGAAAGTCGTTTTCCAATAGCTGTTATTGTTCCAGAGATATTTTGGGTGGACAAGATAGCTCGGACACCATATATATATATATATATATATATGAATAAAAAGGAGAAATGAGGTTTTATACAAAAATATAGAAAAATCACAGATACAATGAGGAAAAGATGGCTAAAATTTTATGGACATTTAAAAAGAATGGAAGACACACGAATTACGAAGAAAAATTTTAATTATGTTAATAAACTTAAGAAAACTGTAAGGTGGATAGAAGCAGTGAAGAGTGATGCAAACAAAATAGGTGCTACAGAGGAAATAATATGTGACAGGAATCGCTTCAGGCTACTGATAGAAAACGAAAGCTATGAAGAAGATAAGCCCAAACCTCGACCAAAGAGAGACGAGCAGTTGGAGAGAAAACGAAGAAGTAATGGGAAGAAAGAAAGAGAAAGAAACACCATTAGTGTTAAGTTGTATGCGTCCATAGCTGGCCAAATTCATATATATAGGGTGTTTCACTAAGTATGTTCGCCTCTGTAACTTATAAAATAATAAGTGACGGGAAATTTTAATGCGGTAGGTCATCACTAGAAATGTTACACTTTCTGCAGAGCTATGAACATAGTTTGTTGTATCATTTTCCAAAGCGTTACAGCACAAAGATATAATTTTTTTAATGGAACAATAGTTTTTTCTATCGTGTTTTGGTTTCGTTGAAACCAGCTGCGTCCAAATCAATTTAAACTACATTCCTATCACTGTTAGTTTGGGAGCTACAACCCTTCAAAGTTTCAGGGGCAGATACCACAACGCATAATGCAATGCGCCTTCCAAATGTGGTGCGGCCAACTTGTAACGTCGCCGGTGTCACGGAGCGAGAAGCTTCCTCGATGCGTTGTTAGACTGCCGACTGTCGCCGCACACGGCCGTATACCCGACAGTTGGAGCCACACAAACACACGGGGCTCAATATACCACAGTTACTGACATCGGATGACGATGGCATGCACGAAGAACTGCGCAACGAGGAAGCTTCTCACTACGTGACACCAGTGACGTTACACCTCGGTCGCACCACATTTAGAAGGCGCATCGCATTATGCGCAGCGCATGTGGTATCTGCCCCTGAAACTTTGAAGGGTTGTAGCTCCCAAACGAACAGTGATAGGAATGTAGTTTAAATTGATTTGGACGCAACTGGTTTCAACGAATGCAATGCACGATAGAAAAAAATAATTGTTCTATTTAAAAAGTCAATGAACTATGTTCATAGCTCCGCAGAAAGTGTAACATTTCTTGTGTTGACCTACCGCATTAAAATTTCCCGTCACCTATTATTTTATGAGTTACAGAGGCAAAAGGAGAAATGAGGATTTGTTCAAAAATACAGAAATATTACTGATACAATGAGGAAAAGACGGCTAAAATTTTATGGACATTTAAAAAGAATGGAAGACACACGGATTACAAAGAAAATTTTTAATTATGTTAATAAACTGAAGAAAACTGTAGGATGGATAGAAGCAGTGAAGAAAGATGCAAACAAAATAGTTGCTACATAAGAAACAATATGTGACAGGAATCGCTTCAGGCTACTGATAGAAAACGCAACCTATGAAGACGATAAGTCCAAACCTCGACCAAAGAGAATGTGGACAGATGACCAGAGACGAGCAGTTGGAGACAAATTGAGAAGTACTGGGAAGAAAGAAAGAGAAAGAAACACCATTAGTCTTAAGTTGTATGCGGTCCATAGCTGACCAAATTCAAATATTATATATTATATAAAACATGGGATCAGTGCCGGAATGTACAGGATAAATATGTGGAAAATTGAAATAAATGTCGGAATGGTAATTTTATTATTTTTGCTTCAATTGACTTTTGCGACCTATTTCTTGACGCACGAGTCAAGAAATCTCTCGCTAGGAACCCAGGAGAAATATACCTCCTGGTTTCGTAGCGACATTTATACGAGGACGAGTCAAGAAATAGGTCGCAAAAGTCAATTGAAGCAAAAATATTCAAATTACCTTTCCGACATTTATTTCACTTTTCCACGTATTCACCCTGTACATTCCGGCCCTGATCCCATGTTTTTGCAAGTTCTATAAAGCCGGCAGCAAAGAAGTCCTTTGGTTGCTGTCGCAGCCAACGTTTAACCTCATGGATTGCGGCATCATTTGTATGAAAATGACGGCCACCGAAATGATTTTTCAGAGTTACAAACAGACGAAAATCACTGGGGCCTAAGTCAGAGCTGTACGGTGGATGTTCCGAGCGTTCCCAATGAAATGTTCGGAACAGTTTCTGCGTTCGTGTTTCTGTGCGAGGGCGGACATTAGAAGAAACACACCGGTTGGCAGGAGCCAGGGTCGCGTGCGCCGATTTGCTGGCCAATGTAATCGTCTTGAACTTTTTTATTGTTGAGGAGGCTGTATGTTTCCATTCTATAGACAATCGTTTGTAATCGGGTTGAATGTGGTGAATCTAACACTCGTGCCACGTATCAATTCATGTGCCATAATGTCCTCTCCTTCCTCCGTGTACCGAGTGAGATGCTGTAAGGTAAAAAATGTTTGTTAAGCTTAAGGGACTTAACTGCGGGATCATCAGTCCCAAAACTTACACACTACTTATGAACTACCTTATACTAAAGACGACACAAACATCCATGCTCGAGGGGGGATTCGCGCAGCATAGCGCCTCAATGCTCTCGGCCGTTCTCCGCGGTGCTGTAAGGACAGACCCATTATGTTCAGTTTGTGTTGCTCATTCAACTGACGTGGCATCCACCGTCAAAAACTTTACAAAACTGCAACTTTTTATGCACGATGTTCCATGCGGATCCATGTGAACATCCTGTAGCACGCACTATGTCATCTATCGTCACACGCCGTTCATTACGGATGAGTTGATCCACACGCTGCAATGTGGCTGCAGTTAACACCTCCGCAGGACGACCACGACGCTCCCAATCTGTAATGCTTTTCCTTACACGGTTAAACTTCTTTAACCAATTGAACACAGCTCTCAGTGAGAAACATTTGTCACCATATTCGAGACGCGTTTTACGATGCACTTCTTCAGTGGACACTCCTTTGGCCCACACAAAACGCACAACTGCATGCTGTTCTTCTCGTGTACACTCCTGCTACACATGTGCCATCGTGCACTAATAGTCTCGGACTGACTGAGTACTTGGGAGATGTCGTGCAACAAGCATTCATTTGTTGCCATCTGCTGGCAAAACTTGCATGCGAAAAGTCAAATGGTACACGGCACACACATGTTTGCGACTTTTTGATTTACCTCCTCGATTACCCTCCTGTTTCCTTACGAGAGAGAGGGCACCGTGATTTAAGATAAAGTAACTTATGTAGTCAGCATGATATATTCAATTCGCAGCGGAGTGTCTCGGGCATGGATGTTTGTGCTGTCTTTAGTATAAGTTCATATGTACTTTTCAAGTTTAGGAACTGATGACCCCGCAGTTAAGTCCCATAAGGTTATCAAACATTTGAACATTTTAAAATCACTTATAAGTTCGTGGCGTCCTCAGTTGGTAATGATACAATGTATCATGAAGTTAGTCCACCCTTTGCCTTGATGACAACATCCACTCTCGCAGGCATTGACCATATGACGGTGGCAAAGCCCATTGAAACCGGTCGAAATAAAATAAATAATTATATTGCGATCTTGGCTTTCTACTTTTGAAAATAATTAAATAAAGTAATTGTCTAGTTGGCCGCGGCAGATTAGCCGAGTGTACTGGGGCGCCGTGCAGCGGTGCCCGCGGCCGTTCGCCTTCGGGGTTTCGTGTCTACCCTCGGGCATGGATGTTTGTGTTGTGCTTAGGTTAATTCACGTTAGTTTATAAGCTACAGACTAATGACCACGTATTTGAGTCCGATAGATTAACAAACATTTGAACTTTTTTTTTTCTTTTTTGAATTGTCTAGTTAACTGGGCTAAAAAATACACATATGAGCACTTATCAATAGATGAGTTTTATTCATAGATTCGAAATTAAAGACATGCTCATAGCGCACTGGATGGCAGTTTCTGACATACGTTCCTTACCAGATCATGGTGTACTCATTTTTTACTCGATCTCGTCAAATTATGAGAACCGAGATTCTCATAATCGGTTACAGTAACAATAAAACTCTATAAACGTCATATTTGTTTAAAAACGATAATCTGAAAACTATTTTTAAAGGTGGTTTACTATGGTATCTGGGATTTTTCTGTAGGCTACGCACAGCTTCTATTTCATCATGTGAGCATCGGGAACAAAATTAAGATTTCGCAAGTAGAATTTTCTTTAAAACCACTGTATTTTTTGTTATCAGATTGGATACGCCATTCTCGAAAACTATGAGTCTTACTGTGGGGAATTTTACTCAGAACTTCTCCGTGGTACATTATATGTTCGACTGAACGAAAATCGGATCTCACATAGACACACACACCCACACACAACATCGCAATTTCCATCTTATCTAATCCCTTCCAGTCTATCTCTGTCTTTTTGAACACGCTAATCTGCAAATGAATATCACATAACGCTATGAAAAACATAGGAGAGAAAAATACCTGTGCATTATGCATTGTGCACTATGGTCGCAGAGGGTTGATAACGATAAGAGGGGGAAGATATGGGAGTTGAAAGTTACATACTTATATAAAATTCTATGTGGGAGTGTCAATATTTCGCTCTTTGGCAAGAACTACACAATGGAGACGAACGATCTCTGCGCTGTTGTAGTACAAAGTCTCCCATTGTACACCATAGCTGGTTATAATAATATAGTGATTATACATCACTGTGGCAATCAGTTATCAAATTTGTTTCTTGTGTGATCTCCCTTTTTTCTGGAAAGCAACACGTGAAAACCTGACTTACAACTCTAAGAAAAAGGAGGAGGACGAGGAAGAAGAAGGAAGCAAGATTAGGGTATAACGTACCTCCGACAGCGCGGTTGTTAGTTTTCAGTTGAAATGTCTCTAAATCTTTGAGACTAAATTATTGTGGTCATCATTGCGTAGGCTTACAAGCTCCTTCATCCACACACGCTTATGCCCGAGAGTGGACTAGAACCTCCGTTCCGATGTAATTAGAGACGGAGCACCAATTGGAATTTTTTCTGTTCATGATTTGGACGGAATTCGTCCGTGTCCTTTCAACGGAACCATGCCGACGCGTTAGCTGGAATCAATACAGAAATCACGGACAACAAAATTTGGGTAGTCGTAGCCGGATCTGAACCACCGTCCTCTAGAATGCGAAACTTGTGTTCTTGTGAGCCACTATATCTCGAGACTGTGTCATTAGCATTGCAGGTATTCATATGCTGCCATACACAATAGCTGTGAGAAGAATAAACGACTCTTCAGAAAGAAATGTAAGAGAACATACATTAACGTCAGACAAGCGGCAGAGGATGGCAAATCGTGAAAATTAAAACCGCCTCCAGATACGGCGGCGCTAATTCTGTCGTCCCGTTTCTGTGAACTATCACGCGGCAAACCAACTTTTCTCCCAAATTCGCGAAATTAAACAACTTGAGGAAATAATTTTAACAAAACAGTTCTCCGGACCAAAAAGGAAGAGACAGAGACTGAGTGGGGGGTTGGCTGGAAAGGATGGGCAGCGAACGCGCCGGCTAGACGCTCCAAATTAAACGCCGCTCGACTTGGCGGAACAAAAGAAGTGCGCGGCGGAAAAATAAGGAAACGCGCAGAGTGTCGGTCGGGGGTGGGACCGGAAGCGGGCCGCGCCGGAGATAATGCGCTAACGATTAATTACTTTCTAACCGCCGCGCCGCCCGGCCTGAAGTTGGCAACCGCGGTTCCACTGTGCGCGCAAGTCCTGCTCTGGCGCTGGGAGGGAGGAGGGGTTGATGCCAAGGGGAGGGATGGGGGGGTGAAGCGGTGACCCAAATAAGGCGGCGAGTGCTTTCCAGGAGGCGCTGGCCGCGTCATAAACAGCGCCGAGGTGTCCGCGCAATTAGCCCGCGACTGTCCGCACCTAGGCCAGAGGTGGCTGCTTGTAATTACTCTCCTCTCTGTTCCCCCACACCACTCCCCTAACAGTCGGTTTCCTTCTCTCCCGCGGGCCGTTGCGCAGGTAAGTGCCGGATGAGAGAACGCAGTCGCACGCCTCTCGACGTCGTTCTGCGGTTCCTTACCGCGCCATTGTGTACGCTGGCTTCCCGAGGATAATGCCACTTCAGATGTGCTTTCATTTTGCGTACGGCGCGGCAGCTCGAATGTTCTGTCAAATAAATTTGGTACCGTTCTATGCGGACGCCTAGGACTGTTATCGGTTATGTAATTCGTTGAAGTGATAAATTACGGATTCGAATTTTTTTAAATTAATTACTAGCTTATTTCCCGCTGCTTCGAACGCGTAGACTGGATGGTCTGCATTGGTTGTCTATACTTATAAATATAAATTTTCATAGATATAGCTTTAAAAATGCTTTCATAATCAAATATTTTGATTGAAATTGTCATCCCCTATTGCACCATTGACGGCAGAATTCAAGAAATCCCGAAGCACCTTTTTCTTTAATTCTTACCATACATCCAAATCCAAATTTTCGCATTTAGCATCAAAACAGTCTTAGCAGCACCGTTAAAAGATTTTCCTTTATTTCACCCACTTAATGGTTGAATACCAAAAATCAACAAAACACGTTTTTTTAAAATTCCAATAAAAATCTGAATCCGAAGTTTTGTATTTCTTGCTTCAGGATTGCCTGAATGACAACGTTTAAAAAAAGGTAATAAATAAATTAATAAAAATAGAAACGTTCATCCCCTATTTCAATCCCAGAGGAACGGGAATATCAAAAGTCGCTGATGCCTGCAGTGTAAGAAACAACGTCTACAAATTTCAAGTTTCTATCGGCAATAGATTCACTTTTCAGCTCCGTTTTCAGAAACGGATGGAGAATAAGAAATTTCTTGGCATCTTTCTTGGTAGTTTTACTGTTCAAACTGTAATAACGCTTCAGCGAAGTGATGCATACCACAAAATTATACAAAGGTTTCATAAAAAAAAATATTAAAAATAACGTGGGGTAAAGTGTTCCGATATGGGGTGGGTTGCTGCAATGCAAAGCAGACAGAAATATAGTGCATGGCTTCAGGTTGTGCGACCATAAGTACTAGACGATAAAATAAGACGTATGAACTTTACGGAATATATTTAATATTGTGTACTTTTGGCTCAAAGAAGATAATTTTTCCCTGTAGATGATCTAATGATTCCCCAAAATGAAATGGGCGAAACATATCATATGTAAAATAAAATAACCGCAACCGTGACTGCCCTCTTTTAACAAGTTTCTTCAATGTTAACGTTTAGGACAGGGATGCCATTTAGATTTATTATCAGTTCTCCATCTATTTGCGTCTATATTTCTGGTGGTTTGTTCTCAATACACCTTTATGCTCTATAAAACTCAAGCTTTCTCGTTCCTGCAGTCCTTTAGATGAGTCCAAATCTTACTCCTAAATTCTCTAGAACGTTCAGTCTTTCATATTTCCACTTATTAAATGTTATTACATCATCAGACACTTCTAACTTTAGATTCATAAGGCAAACAAAAACATATTTAGGAAAAGGACACCACATGATATTTTTGAATGAGTCATTGAAATTCTTAGTCTTCCAATGTAAACACTTCTTTAGGAGTTCTGGAGTTGCCAGATGTCTGAAAAATTGGTTTGACTGCCTCCATTACTGCCAAAGGAAGAGAATGTTTGTATTTAAATACATGTAGAAATTTTGTCTAAATCTCTTTGCAGTTGATTTTGATCGTCTGTTAACTTAACTAACCGATAAACGACAGCATCATCCGCGAACAGTCTAAGGAAGCTATTCCGATTGGCTACTCAATCTTTTATACACGAGGAAGACTAGAGGACCTATAACGCTTCCCTGGGGAACGCCAGATATCACTTCTGCTGTACTTGATGACTTAATGTCCTTAATGTCCTTTCTGATAGGAAATCGTGAATCCAATCGCACAACTGGGGAGATATTCCAAAAGCACGTAATTTAATTAATGTATTATATAACAAAATGTTCAGCAAAGACAGAAGTACATTCACGAGTGGAAAACAGAAAATATAAAATCTCATTGAATTTGACGTAGAATGTCTAATTTCAGTCGATGATTATCGTGATTTTAGGAAGTCACACCAAAGCTCGTTAGTTCAAGTTCTTAGCGAAGCTAATTAACCTCGTATAACGCCAGTACTGAGAAGTGAGAAAATGCAATACGAGTTAGCGCGTGTGGTGTAATGTAGCGCGTAGCCCTAGCATCGGTGTCAGAGTTTTCTGGAGGGCCGCGGAGTGTAGCGTTTCGCAGAGGTCTCATTTCGGGCGCGGCGTTGAGTGGCAGCCGCGGGGCTATTAATGAGCCGCGCGCGTAATTGGCCTTGTTACCGCGCGCCCGCGGCCGCGGCCGGCAGTTGGCGCTCGCGTGCGCTGCCCGCCCTATCACGTGACCAAACACTGTGCGCCGCGCCGCGCCGACAGGGAAAACGCCACAGAGCGCTGCACTGTCCGCATCAGCTCGCTGTCTGGGACACTGCCCGAGAGGATTCTCCTACCAGATAACGCACTCCTTAACTACGCTTGTTACTCCCTGTAGATCAGCCGATCGCTGCAGAGGGCTGTTCTGAGTGCGGCGTTAAACAAGCGGCTTCTTTCGTTTCAGTTCTCGTGTTTGGAGCTCAACAACTTCGGTTACTTGTAAGCTTCTGCAGCAAACGAAGCTCCCCACCCCCACGCGGATCCTCTATGACCTCATCCCATTCCCACACCTGGTCCAATTCCTCCAACACATCCGCCTCAAGTACATCCTCCGAACGATAGAGTCCCATAACCCACTGGTATCTCCTCTCCTCCTGGATCCTGGGCCCCGCCTTTACCGCCACATCCCTCCCTCCCTTCACCTCCACACCCTCTACATCCTCTCCGAGGGTGGCTTCCACCACCTACCTCTCCCTGACGACGTTCTCAAAAACTGTCCCGACATCTATCCCTCCTTCCAACTTTTACCTCTCTCTGTGGATTGCTGCCGCCTCCTCCCTCCCCCTCCCCTCCCACTCCCGTCCCCTGCTTGGCTCACCCCCTCCTTTCTCCACCTCCCCAGGAGCTCCTTCCGGTTTCTCCCACTCTCCCTTCCCCCACCTCCTTCCCCTTCCCCAGCGCCTTCTCCATCCTCACCCCCCCTTCCCCTGTAGGGACAGTACAGTGCTGTGTTTTTAAGTGTTCAGTGCTTCGTGTGTATAGTGTTTCATCGCCCAGTGTTTTTTAACGTTGCGTACACCAGTGTTCAGTGTTTTTTACCTCAATGTCGCCGTCTTGTTATGTCTCGTCGTCTGCAGTGAGTGTTTATTAGCCACCGTGGCAATGTCTTGTTTTAACAATCATGTATGTTCTGTCCGCTGTCATAGTCTTTTAACTTTCTTCCAAATTTTCATCTTGAAATTGTAAAAGCGCCGTTTTATCACCTTTCATTTTATATTCTGTTTTGTCCATTGTTTACCATTCGCTCGGCTGTAGAGCAGCATCATTGGCTGCTGCCAGCCTGCCTTAGGGCATTAAAAATTCAATAAAGGGGAAAAAAACAAACGAAGCTACACAATGTGATCAGAAGTAACCATATACGTGACTAATTTTAACTTACGAATTCGTCGAGTCCTATAAGGGCAATGCTGGAATTCAAATGTTCAAATGTTTGTAATTCTACCGGACCAAACAGCGTGGTCATCAGTCCGTAGCTTACAAAGTACTTGAATTGATATAACCTAAGGACAACACATACACCCATGCCCCAGGAGGTCTCGATCCTCCGACAGCGAGCAACCGCGCGCTCCGCAGCGAGGCGCCTTAGACCGCTCGGCTACTCCACCGCGACTAATGCTGGAATTACATATGGTGTTGGCCTACCATTCGTCTTGACAGCTTCGACTGTCGCAGGAATACATTCAGTTAGGTGCTGGTAGGTTTCTTGGGGTATGGCACACAATTATTCAAGGAGTGCTGCACTGAGGACAGCTATCGATGTAGTTAGTGGAGGCCTGGTACGAAGTCGGCGTTTCGACACATCCCAAACTTGTTCTACAGGATTCGAGTTAGGACTGTGTGCAGCCCAGTAGACTACACTGGTATTAATGTCGTGTAACCACGAAGCTATAGGCTGTGAATTATGAGCAGGTGCTCGATCGTGTCGAAAGATTCAGTTGACATCTCCGAAATGCTCCTCTACAGTGGGAAGAAATAAAGTGGTTAAAGCATCAGTGTAAACATTTGCTGTGATAGTGTCATGCAAACTAACTACGGGTGCAAGCACTCTCAATGAGAAACACGTGTACACGAAAACTGGGCGTCGGCGAACTCGTATTTGCGAGCCCCTTTCTGATTTAACAGCAAGGAGGAAAATGTTAAATAAAATGAGCTGAATTAATCATTATACTAAAATTTTATTAGTATAATATACCAGTATTATTGCAATCACAAAAATTAAACAAAACAAACACAAATTAAAATAGAGAAACTTTTCGGCTTTTCGCCTCACTGAATTTTTTTAAGATCACTTATTAATTAAAACTAGCGACTATTTTGGCTTCAATTGACAGTACTGACAACGCAGTTAGTCTTTCTTGGCTCATTGTGCTTCTCAAGGAAGTCTTAATCAATTTTAACTTCAAGAAACTTCTCTCAGCCGAAGCTGTAATGACTGGAACTGTAAGCAAGATTCTGACTGTTATATAAACATTTGGATATACTTCTTCCAAAGTGTTTTCTGAAAGGTAATGAAAAAAGTTGTTTTGCAATTATTTAACCGAAAATTGCATTACTGCCGCGCTCATAAGGAAACAAAGACGGACAAATAAGTAGCTGCCAGCTGGAAATGGCCGGGCCCACTAAGGCGTTCAGTCTTTCATATTTCCACTTATTAAATGTTATTACATCATCAGACACTTCTAACTTTAGATTCATAAGGCAAACAAAAACATATTTAGGAAAAGGACACCACATGATATTTTTGAATGAGTCATTGAAATTCTTAGTCTTCCAATGTAAACACTTCTTTAGGAGTTCTGGAGTTGCCAGATGTCTGAAAAATTGGTTTGACTGCCTCCATTACTGCCAAAGGAAGAGAATGTTTGTATTTAAATACATGTAGAAATTTTGTCTAAATCTCTTTGCAGTTGATTTTGATCGTCTGTTAACTTAACTAACCGATAAACGACAGCATCATCCGCGAACAGTCTAAGGAAGCTATTCCGATTGGCTACTCAATCTTTTATACACGAGGAAGACTAGAGGACCTATAACGCTTCCCTGGGGAACGCCAGATATCACTTCTGCTGTACTTGATGACTTAATGTCCTTAATGTCCTTTCTGATAGGAAATCGTGAATCCAATCGCACAACTGGGGAGATATTCCAAAAGCACGTAATTTAATTAATGTATTATATAACAAAATGTTCAGCAAAGACAGAAGTACATTCACGAGTGGAAAACAGAAAATATAAAATCTCATTGAATTTGACGTAGAATGTCTAATTTCAGTCGATGATTATCGTGATTTTAGGAAGTCACACCAAAGCTCGTTAGTTCAAGTTCTTAGCGAAGCTAATTAACCTCGTATAACGCCAGTACTGAGAAGTGAGAAAATGCAATACGAGTTAGCGCGTGTGGTGTAATGTAGCGCGTAGCCCTAGCATCGGTGTCAGAGTTTTCTGGAGGGCCGCGGAGTGTAGCGTTTCGCAGAGGTCTCATTTCGGGCGCGGCGTTGCGTGGCAGCCGCGGGGCTATTAATGAGCCGCGCGCGTAATTGGCCTTGTTACCGCGCGCCCGCGGCCGCGGCCGGCAGTTGGCGCTCGCGTGCGCTGCCCGCCCTATCACGTGACCAAACACTGTGCGCCGCGCCGCGCCGACAGGGAAAACGCCACAGAGCGCTGCACTGTCCGCATCAGCTCGCTGTCTGGGACACTGCCCGAGAGGATTCTCCTACCAGATAACGCACTCCTTAACTACGCTTGTTACTCCCTGTAGATCAGCCGATCGCTGCAGAGGGCTGTTCTGAGTGCGGCGTTAAACAAGCGGCTTCTTTCGTTTCAGTTCTCGTGTTTGGAGCTCAACAACTTCGGTTACTTGTAAGCTTCTGCAGCAAACGAAGCTCCCCACCCCCACGCGGATCCTCTATGACCTCATCCCATTCCCACACCTGGTCCAATTCCTCCAACACATCCGCCTCAAGTACATCCTCCGAACGATAGAGTCCCATAACCCACTGGTATCTCCTCTCCTCCTGGATCCTGGGCCCCGCCTTTACCGCCACATCCCTCCCTCCCTTCACCTCCACACCCTCTACATCCTCTCCGAGGGTGGCTTCCACCACCTACCTCTCCCTGACGACGTTCTCAAAAACTGTCCCGACATCTATCCCTCCTTCCAACTTTTACCTCTCTCTGTGGATTGCTGCCGCCTCCTCCCTCCCCCTCCCCTCCCACTCCCGTCCCCTGCTTGGCTCACCCCCTCCTTTCTCCACCTCCCCAGGAGCTCCTTCCGGTTTCTCCCACTCTCCCTTCCCCCACCTCCTTCCCCTTCCCCAGCGCCTTCTCCATCCTCACCCCCCCTTCCCCTGTAGGGACAGTACAGTGCTGTGTTTTTAAGTGTTCAGTGCTTCGTGTGTATAGTGTTTCATCGCCCAGTGTTTTTTAACGTTGCGTACACCAGTGTTCAGTGTTTTTTACCTCAATGTCGCCGTCTTGTTATGTCTCGTCGTCTGCAGTGAGTGTTTATTAGCCACCGTGGCAATGTCTTGTTTTAACAATCATGTATGTTCTGTCCGCTGTCATAGTCTTTTAACTTTCTTCCAAATTTTCATCTTGAAATTGTAAAAGCGCCGTTTTATCACCTTTCATTTTATATTCTGTTTTGTCCATTGTTTACCATTCGCTCGGCTGTAGAGCAGCATCATTGGCTGCTGCCAGCCTGCCTTAGGGCATTAAAAATTCAATAAAGGGGAAAAAATCAAACGAAGCTACACAATGTGATCAGAAGTAACCATATACGTGACTAATTTTAACTTACGAATTCGTCGAGTCCTATAAGGGCAATGCTGGAATTCAAATGTTCAAATGTTTGTAATTCTACCGGACCAAACAGCGTGGTCATCAGTCCGTAGCTTACAAAGTACTTGAATTGATATAACCTAAGGACAACACATACACCCATGCCCCAGGAGGTCTCGATCCTCCGACAGCGAGCAACCGCGCGCTCCGCAGCGAGGCGCCTTAGACCGCTCGGCTACTCCACCGCGACTAATGCTGGAATTACATATGGTGTTGGCCTACCATTCGTCTTGACAGCTTCGACTGTCGCAGGAATACATTCAGTTAGGTGCTGGTAGGTTTCTTGGGGTATGGCACACAATTATTCAAGGAGTGCTGCACTGAGGACAGCTATCGATGTAGTTAGTGGAGGCCTGGTACGAAGTCGGCGTTTCGACACATCCCAAACTTGTTCTACAGGATTCGAGTTAGGACTGTGTGCAGCCCAGTAGACTACACTGGTATTAATGTCGTGTAACCACGAAGCTATAGGCTGTGAATTATGAGCAGGTGCTCGATCGTGTCGAAAGATTCAGTTGACATCTCCGAAATGCTCCTCTACAGTGGGAAGAAATAAAGTGGTTAAAGCATCAGTGTAAACATTTGCTGTGATAGTGTCACGCAAACCAACTACGGGTGCAAGCACTCTCAATGAGAAACACGTGTACACGAAAACTGGGCGTCGGCGAAATCGTATTTGCGAGCCCCTTTCTGATTTAACAGCAAGGAGGAAAATGTTAAATAAAATGAGCTGAATTAATCATTATATTAACATTTTATTAGTATAATATACCAGTATTATTGCAATCACAAAAATTAAACAAAACAAACACAAATTAAAATAGAGAAACTTTTCGGCTTTTCGCCTCACTGAATTTTTTTAAGTACACTTATTAATTAAAACTAGCGACTATTTTGGCTTCAATTGACAGTACTGACAACGCAGTTAGTCTTTCTTGGCTCATTGTGCTTCTCAAGGAAGTCTTAATCAATTTTAACTTCAAGAAACTTCTCTCTGCCGAAGCTGTAATGACTGGAACTGTAAGCAAGATTCTGACTGTTATATAAACATTTGGATATACTTCTTCCAAAGTGTTTTCTGAAAGGTAATGAAAAAAGTTGTTTTGCAATTATTTAACCGAAAATTGCATTACTGCCGCGCTCATAAGGAAACAAATACGGACAAATAAGTAGCTGCCAGCTGGAAATGGCCGGGCCCACTAAGGCGTTCAGTCTTTCATATTTCCACTTATTAAATGTTATTACATCATCAGACACTTCTAACTTTAGATTCATAAGGCAAACAAAAACATATTTAGGAAAAGGACACCACATGATATTTTTGAATGAGTCATTGAAATTCTTAGTCTTCCAATGTAAACACTTCTTTAGGAGTTCTGGAGTTGCCAGATGTCTGAAAAATTGGTTTGACTGCCTCCATTACTGCCAAAGGAAGAGAATGTTTGTATTTAAATACATGTAGAAATTTTGTCTAAATCTCTTTGCAGTTGATTTTGATCGTCTGTTAACTTAACTAACCGATAAACGACAGCATCATCCGCGAACAGTCTAAGGAAGCTATTCCGATTGGCTACTCAATCTTTTATACACGAGGAAGACTAGAGGACCTATAACGCTTCCCTGGGGAACGCCAGATATCACTTCTGCTGTACTTGATGACTTAATGTCCTTAATGTCCTTTCTGATAGGAAATCGTGAATCCAATCGCACAACTGGGGAGATATTCCAAAAGCACGTAATTTAATTAATGTATTATATAACAAAATGTTCAGCAAAGACAGAAGTACATTCACGAGTGAAAAACAGAAAATATAAAATCTCATTGAATTTGACGTAGAATGTCTAATTTCAGTCGATGATTATCGTGATTTTAGGAAGTCACACCAAAGCTCGTTAGTTCAAGTTCTTAGCGAAGCTAATTAACCTCGTATAACGCCAGTACTGAGAAGTGAGAAAATGCAATACGAGTTTGCGCGTGTGGTGTAATGTAGCGCGTAGCCCTAGCATCGGTGTCAGAGTTTTCTGGAGGGCCGCGGAGTGTAGCGTTTCGCAGAGGTCTCGTTTCGGGCGCGGCGTTGAGTGGCAGCCGCGGGGCTATTAATGAGCCGCGCGCGTAATTGGCCTTGTTACCGCGCGCCCGCGGCCGCGGCCGGCAGTTGGCGCTCGCGTGCGCTGCCCGCCCTATCACGTGACCAAACACTGTGCGCCGCGCCGCGCCGACAGGGAAAACGCCACAGAGCGCTGCACTGTCCGCATCAGCTCGCTGTCTGGGACACTGCCCGAGAGGATTCTCCTACCAGATAACGCACTCCTTAACTACGCTTGTTACTCCCTGTAGATCAGCCGATCGCTGCAGAGGGCTGTTCTGAGTGCGGCGTTAAACAAGCGGCTTCTTTCGTTTCAGTTCTCGTGTTTGGAGCTCAACAACTTCGGTTACTTGTAAGCTTCTGCAGCAAACGAAGCTCCCCACCCCCACGCGGATCCTCTATGACCTCATCCCATTCCCACACCTGGTCCAATTCCTCCAACACATCCGCCTCAAGTACATCCTCCGAACGATAGAGTCCCATAACCCACTGGTATCTCCTCTCCTCCTGGATCCTGGGCCCCGCCTTTACCGCCACATCCCTCCCTCCCTTCACCTCCACACCCTCTACATCCTCTCCGAGGGTGGCTTCCACCACCTACCTCTCCCTGACGACGTTCTCAAAAACTGTCCCGACATCTATCCCTCCTTCCAACTTTTACCTCTCTCTGTGGATTGCTGCCGCCTCCTCCCTCCCCCTCCCCTCCCACTCCCGTCCCCTGCTTGGCTCACCCCCTCCTTTCTCCACCTCCCCAGGAGCTCCTTCCGGTTTCTCCCACTCTCCCTTCCCCCACCTCCTTCCCCTTCCCCAGCGCCTTCTCCATCCTCACCCCCCCTTC
Organism: Locusta migratoria; assembly: GCA_026315105.1. Taxonomy (NCBI): domain Eukaryota; kingdom Metazoa; phylum Arthropoda; class Insecta; order Orthoptera; family Acrididae; genus Locusta; species Locusta migratoria. Next base: position 470,495,696 of record CM048747.1, read on the forward strand.
CCCTGTAGGGACAGTACAGTGCTGTGTTTTTAAGTGTTCAGTGCTTCGTGTGTATAGTGTTTCATCGCCCAGTGTTTTTTAACGTTGCGTACACCAGTGTTCAGTGTTTTTTACCTCAATGTCGCCGTCTTGTTATGTCTCGTCGTCTGCAGTGAGTGTTTATTAGCCACCGTGGCAATGTCTTGTTTTAACAATCATGTATGTTCTGTCTGCTGTCATAGTCTTTTAACTTTCTTCCAAATTTTCATCTTGAAATTGTAAAAGCGCCGTTTTATCACCTTTCATTTTATATTCTGTTTTGTCCATTGTTTACCGTTCGCTCGGCTGTAGAGCAGCATCACTGGCTGCTGCCAGCCTGCCTTAGGGCATTAAAAATTCAATAAAGGTAAAAAAAACAAACGAAGCTACACAATGTGATCAGAAGTAACCATATACCTGACTAATTTTAACTTACGAATTCGTCGAGTCCTATAAGGGCAATGCTGGAATTCAAATGTTCAAATGTTTGTAATTCTACCGGACCAAACAGCGTGGTCATCAAGAAACTTGTCTCTGCCGAAGCTGTAATGACTGGAACTGTAAGCAAGATTCTGACTGTTATATAAACATTTGGATATACTTCTTCCAAAGTGTTTTCTGAAAGGTAATGAAAAAAGTTGTTTTGCAATTATTTAACCGAAAATTGCATTACTGCCGCACTCATAAGGAAATAAATACGGACAAATAAATAGCTGCCAGCTGGAAATGGCCGGGCCCACTAAGGCGTCATATCACGGTGAGCGTGATCGCTCTCGTCGGGGATCGAATCCCACCCTTGGGTACTGATGTTGTGTTCGTCCTTTGGTTAAGCTAGTGTACGTTAGACGTAGGTCGTCGCTACATAACGTAGCAGTTATAAGTGCCGTTAAACAACAAATATAAAAAAATCAAAAACTGAAATTTTAACAATGTTTTGCGAGACCCCCATAGGAGCGAGACCGTCGGTGGTTGCCGACGTCGCCGACGCCTAGCACCACCACAGTCTGTGAGATATTTTGTACTAGTTTGTCACACGTTTGTGTAAAGTTTCGAAGTAACGGAGGTTCTTTTGAAATTGGTGGGGTGATTTCCGACACTGCCGAGAACGTATAAAAGTAAGAAAGGTGTTCGAGATCGGTGTAATTATGACCCGGAAATTTCAAAGAAAGCAGTTCCAAATATTCAGTGTGACAAATTAACGTATAGAAAAGCCTTTAATAAATAAAATCCTTGTCTCAGTCCCTATCCCTTATTTTGATGATGGACGTCCTTAAAATATTTTAAAAGTCTCTAAAATCAAACAGAAAGCAAGTAGAATAAAAGGAAGGTCAATTATTGTCCGTAATCACACTTCGAAACACCGGACGGAGATTAAAAATTATTTGTCTATCTCAGGTGAAAGTAGATGCACAATGACATTCTCTTTCTAGGATATTTTATTGGTTATACATATAGCCCACTACTTCCGTAAAAAAAAAAAAAAAAAAAAAAAAAAAAAAAAAAAAAAAAAAAAAAAAAAAAAACACGAAATCTAATGAAACCTACGAAAGGTATAGCGAAAATAATCTAAAAACTGTCCAAATATTCTGATAATTGCCAAAAACTTTATATTTTTATAAAATATGGATATAAACAAGCTTAACCACTTGGCTAATTACAGGAAATACATCGTACAACTTTATAACATAAAAGTAACCGTCATATCATACTTTTTATTTTACATGAACGATAAATAAAAATGTCAATTACTAAAATAGCATATTATTATTGAAACCATTGTATTAACAATCTACCACCAATAGATGCTTTCTTCTAAAATATACAAACACATCCACACCGATTGAGTAACTTGTAGCCTGTTGTCTGTAGCCCAATAATTCCACAGTTAGAAGTTAGCTCGTGATGTGGTCCTCTATTTAGTGAACCAAAGTCGTGTCATTTACCTCATGAAGTATATGTGCATAATCTCTCTCTTTACATCAAAATTATGAACGCTGTAATTTTTTCTTACAATCAATCAGAAACGAGAATAAATCTTGTTCATTTTTATTAAAAAGAATTTTGTAATGATAGAGTGAGACCCGAGACTTCGGATCAAACCTAGAAATTACGCTACCTCTGGAATTATGGACTTCACTAAAGATGGATTCAGAATTTAATGTTGCTATTATTGGTTAATATTGACTCTTTGCAGGTATATCACACTTGTGATGTATTAGCAACATCTACTGCTTAAAAAGTAAAAACTTCAGCTCAGAATAACGGAGAGGAACTTTACATACTATTGCGAAAAGCAAAATCTCAAAATGCCAGTTATGGGTGCAAGTTATGTGTTAAGTTACACCAGATAAGACTAAGAATTTCTGTGGACGAACATGTCCTATATCAAGAACTGCAAGACAGAGGAAGATACAGGAAGATTCAAACTATGACAAAATGAATGCAACAGAGGCAATAAAGGAAACGAATCTCCCGTACGAATCTACGTTATTTCAAGAAGAAACAGTTCAGATCGACGGAAAACGATTTATTTGCTTTCAGGAAGAATCACAGAAAGTCAGTAAAATTTATTTTTAAGATAGCTACTCAAATTAAAGATTAATTATTATTTTTAACTCATCTTTTATTTATAAGTAGTACTAATTTTCATTCAGGCACTCCGTGAATAACCTTGGCATATGTATTATCCCTATCCCTATGCAATTATATCAATTTTTATTACTTTTCCTTTAATTAATTTCACATGCAATTCTACACATGGAAACTTATAAAGACACATATCTATTCCATGGCATCTTACAAATCTCTTTGGTGTTAATAATCTATGAAAGACGGAGACTTGGCTATTCTATGGTGCTATCCAAGGGCGAAACTGATATGATTCACGTATTCATGTATCTACGGAATGTTAATCGATGTTACGAGTTGTAAACAATTATCATGTTGCGATCAGTAACGAACGGCACGAATGAAACGTAAGCAATTTTGTAACTTACTGACCGATCGAGATAACTTCATTTGTTTGAGCTGGATAACCTATCGACCTAGAACGTCAAGTAGCAGTACACGGTCAACTTTAAATGTCTCTCTATATTTAGCATCAGAGAAAAAGCACGCAATTCTTACGCCGTAAAGCATTATTCATAGTGATCGACAATTAATTATCGACATCCCGACGTACTACTGATGTCTATGTGAGATTGGGTTTGAGAATCGACGAGACTGTCACTGTGACGCAATTTACCAGAATCTCCGACATCGGAAAATCTCATCCAGCTACGAGCGAATTATGCCAAACTTTAACAGGTTCTCTTTCAGCTTACTCAATATATTAACATAGTCAATCCCCAAAGATAAACACTCAACATTACCTGATAGTTCAACTAATTTTGACTCTGAAGTTTATTAACTGACATATTGAATTTTATGACTTTGATTATTCAAACAATAACATGCAGCCACCAGATTCTTTCTTCTTTTTAATTTTTTAATTACTTTTCTTCCACACATAGAGGCACATCATAGGGTGAATATATAATTAAAACAATGTTTTCACATTGACGGTTGGGAAGAAGTTCTGTTTCATCACTAGGGTATGAATAATAGTTGATACTGGCAAACTTTGAACGAAACGAAGTCCAGTGTGAATAATAAAATATTTCTGAACAAGGGTGTATTATAGATAGCAAGCATGCATCTCCTGGGTATATTTCTGTTTGCCCATTCCTTATAAATAAGTAGTTACGAAAGAACGAAACATGCAAAAGAATGTAGCACGAATTATGATGTACTTTATACTGACAAATGGCCTTCCAAACCTTTGCAATATTTCGTTAAATTAAATTTAACGTTTAGGCAAAAATTGAAATATCCATATAACATAAATTGTTTATAACCGTCTTCTACGTAAATACTCTACACGCCCCATTGATCATGGGATGTCTATAACCGAATTCTACGTAAATATTCTGATGATGTTTATTATGTTTAAGATGTTTGTCTACAGTTCCATTCTCTAATAGTTCGCGGAAAAAAGGAACACCTAAATCTTTCAATTTTCGATCTGATTTTATTTTGATGATGATCTCTTCCTACGTAGATGGGTGCTAACAATAATCTGTTCGCATTCGGAAGAGAAAGTTGGTGAAAGAAAATTAGCAAATAGATTTCGCGCAACAAATAGCTCATGATTTACACCCTCACTCTTGTATCATTTCCCTATCGCTCTCTTCCCTTCATTGCGATTATATAAAACGAGCTGCCCTTCTCTGTACTCTCTCTAAATCGTACGTCAGTCGCACATGGTGAGGGTCCCACAATGCACAACAATACCCACCAAAAAAGGACGTACAAATGTGGTGTAGGCAGTTTCTTTAGTACAGCTGTTGCATCTACTCAGTGTTCTGCCAACGAAAGGTAGCCTTTCGTTCGCTTTCCGTAGAATATTTTGTGTGTTCTTTCCAATTAAAGTAGTTTGTAATTGTTACTATTATTTATTTAGTTAAATTCAAGCCTGTTGTTTCGACTGATTTATCGTGTAAATGAAGTTGATCGGCGTTGTTTTAGTGGATGACTTCACACTTCTCATTATTAAGGGTCAATTGCAATTTTTTGCACCGTGCTGATACCTAAATCATTTTGCAGTTCCGTTAAATGACTTAATCATCCGCGAACATTCTTACCGAACTGCTGAGATGTCTCCTAAATCGTTTATAAAAATATGAAAGACTGGGGGCCCTGTAACTAGAGGTCTGCGCGGATAAGAAAAGTGATATCAGCATTCGCAATACATCCGCAAGGCGGATATCCGCAACCGCATCCGTAGCATTAGCAACTTCGTTAACCGCAGATAATGAAGTTATGGATGAGTAATAGTAATAGATAGCAGTATTTAAAACCATGATATGTAATGATATCACTGTTATTAGAGTGTAATTTTTGCGAGAACTTAACTACTTTTGTCTTTTCGAATCACTGTTCTAGGCTTTTCAACAGGAAAACATTGGAGCTGCGGACATTCAGTAGCGCTTCGTAGCCCTGTGGTCGGAGCACTAAGACAGCTGTTTAATGCAGGCATCTTCTTAAATTTCAATGGTTAAAACTGATCGGCATAGAGGAGGTTTTACTGAGTTTAGATTCAAAAAAAGAAACGATTCTTTCTTAGGTTTGTTAAAGGTACAGGTTTATTTTCGCTATATTAAATTTTTCGGTCGTTGTAATCTTCAAATTTGGCGGAACTTCAGGAACTTTTGCATCTGTATTGGTATTTAAGTAAGTAATTATGCTTCTTTGTCCTGTATCTCACGACTGTTTCAGGAAATTTGAAATTCCACTTTGTGTCCAGTGTAAGAGTATACTTATTTACATGCGACACAGGCCACTATATTGTTGATCTGTTCAAATGTTCAAATGTTTGTTAAGCTTAAGGGACTTAACTGCAGGGTCATCAGTCGCTAAACTTACAAAATACTTATAAACAACCATATACTACAGACGACACAAACATCCATGCCCGTGGGGGGGGGGGGGGATTCGAACCCCCGACCGTAGCGCCGTGCACACTGTGACTGGCGTGACGCAAACGTCTCTGCCACTGCGGCCGGTTTTGTTGACCTATTCCATGCCATCAAATACGTATCTAATTTTCCTCCAAATTGACAATTTCTATTTGTATCCCTTCTCTAATGTGAACTCACCTTCTTTCACTTTACACGATGTAGCATCCATTGATGTCGCGTTCATTTTAAGAAAGGTCACACTATTCACTACGATATACGTTGTCACTCGGTCAGTACAAAGCGCTAATTGAAGGCAGCGGAAATTTTGTATGGCACCTCTGGTGGTCTGTGGGCTGGTTTCCCACCCAGAAATCTATTGGCTGACCGCAGATAAGACACGGTCGCATAAACGGATTAGACGCAGGTCCCTCGGGTACAGCTACGTCTGCTGTGGCCAGCGGATGAGGCAACAGACTTCCACTATACCTGGGCCTTGCAAGGACTCCAAGAATGTTCACAGGCTTTACGTTTTCAGCTGACATTTCGAGAGACGTACTGGGCAGATACCTCGCTCTTTTTCCGCATAGAACACGCGGATATCCGCATAGTTCACAATTTTATCAACGAAGTGAAAAATACTACGGATATCCGCGTAGACCTCTACCTATAACATTTGCCTGCGGAACGCCTCATATCACTTCGTTCGTTTACAATGAAGATAAATTTTCTACATCAGTTTTCACGACCACATCGCTTGATGTATTGAGACAGACGAAGTTTCTCATTACGTAATGAATTCAATTCGATCTCCGCGAAATACGTTTCAGGTAATAGAATGCCCTCGCAGGTGCAACAGCTGCCCAGATAACGGCGTTAACTGCGCTTGCAGGCACACATGCCGGCCGCTAAGGAGGCCCGCAGTCACGCAAGGCGAATGCGAATCGGCACTGCCTGCCCCACCCCGCGCTCCCCGCCGGCATGCAGAATGGCCACTCGATAACAGCTGCCTGTTGCGGGCCAGTTCATTACGCAGCCATTTGGCCGGCGTATATCTACCGGCGCGCGCCGCCCCTTCATTAGCTGCAACCCACACGGCACGGCGGCCGCGCCGGCTGCCGACTCGCAGGCGCGAAACCCGCCGACCGCCTGCGGAGCCCGGCGGGTGGGCATTCATCACCCGCTGAGATTAACGATGCGTTGCGCGGCGCGGCGCAGCGCGGCTGCCTGACGACGACGCCGACGCGACGTGCAGAAACGCTGACACCGACTCCAGCCGCGTGACGAGTGACGCAATTCAGGCGGGCTGCGGAAATGCGGGATCCGTTGCAAGTCGACACTTTGCCTTTCGTCTGCAAGTAATATGATATAAGCTACGTTCTGACAACAGGAAATGGACGATCTAGAATAGATGTCATGCCATATTGCATTCCGCACAAATATATTGCAACTGGTCCTTTCAAGCTGTTCGTAAGCAGATCATACAACTCTGGAAAATGAAAAAAGAACACCATGAATTCGTCAATCCAGGAGATGAAATTTCAACATTCTTTAGTATGTGTGCAACAGACTTTCACACCGAGAGAGCCAATCGGACGTGAGAACAGTCACCAGAGCGTGCGCTAGTACAGTGTATATGCCCCTTTTACAGCAATTCAAGCAACAATTCATCCGTGGAGAAGATAAGAAGTTGTGCCGAATGTAGTCTTTCGGAAAGGCATAACATACAGCTGGTGCCTCAGTTGGGCCAGATTTTGTACCGGTCGTGCAGACCGCTCAAGATGACATTTCATCCGATCCTTAACATGAGCAATGGGGGACAGATCTGGGGATTGTGTTGGTCAGTATTGTTTATGTGCATCTTGAAGAGCCGGTCACGGTGGCCGAGGGGACTGAGGCGCTCCAGTCACGGTCTACACGGCCACTACGGTCGGGGGTTCGAATCCCCCCTCGGGCATGGATGTTTGTGCCGTCCTTAGTATTAGCTAGTTCAAAAGTAGTTCGTAAGTTTAGGGACTGATGATCCCGCATTTAAGTCCTGTAGACTCTACAAATATTTGAACATTTTTTTATCATCTTGAAGAGCACTTGGGTAGTACGAGATACATGTGAACTTGCATTGTGCTGTTGGGAAGGCATATCCCGTTGTTGGTGTATGGTTGGTGAATGGTTCATGAGCCAACTAGAATTGTAAATGGTTATCGAAACACACTAGATCACCCATTACATTTCTATTTGATTATGCTGAAGTGATTTCTCCTTTCTTAACAGCCGCATAAAAACGCTCGCTCAAAGAGGGGTTTGTACCAAATGACTGGAAAGTTGCACATGTCACACCTATATTTAAGCAAGGCAGTAGGAGTAACGTACTAAACTACAGGCCTCACAGGGTGTCGCGCTTTTTGATGCCTTAAGGAGGGAGCACGATGGCACCTGTAACCCAGTTTCGCAGTTGTTTTTCGTAACAGGAGATAATAATTTGGTTTTGGAAAAGTGACCATTCAGTTTTGTTGCACAGTTAAAATAAACCTTGAAGTGGTTCCTTCGAACTTCCAAAAGCAACGGATCTGTCCTTCTAGATATTTACCTGGAATATAAGCTTAGGTGTTGTAGGGCTAGTGTAAATTTTACACGCACGACATGTAAAGCATCCTATCCTTCGTCGTCAGGAACCCATGTATACACAACGGCTAAGTGAGGTGACCCTGTTTGAGTAATCATCCACAGAGTGCAATATACCTAGTGAAACGGGATATATCCAGAAAAGTAACTTGGCGTCTTTATTCGGTTAACGCATTTTCTCATGTATTGACTATTGTCTTAATATATATTACTTAACGTAATGCCCTCTAAAGCCAACAAAGACTCTCCAATTGTGAAATCAGAAACAGAATACCTAAGCTAGACAAAACAAGGGTGGGTACGATTACGTGTGGCATACCGAAACGAGAGCAGCCTGGGAATTGCAGACGCTCTGGCGAGCGGAGCCACGTTTTGAATTGCCAAGTAATTCCAACCCTTCTTCACATGCTATTGTAAGGTGTCACCGTAGACCGGATCCCAAAGGAGATTCGTTTAAGCTAGCGTTGCAAGTTAGATACGAGCCCCTGAGAAGCGTACTGTCATCGGTGTCTCAAAAGCAGAGAGAGAGATGGAAGACGCAGAAAACTGCTGCAACAGCGCTCCCCAATTATAAGAGCCAGTAAGGTGGTGCCAGGTAACGCACAATTTAAATGTTTCTAGCAATATTACGAAGATCCATGAAATTTCCCCTTCTACTGAACGCTGTTGCTTCCTTACTTGGAGTTTGTTAATGTTAATCCCAGAGCTCCTTTCTCCCTACAGAGTAAGTGAGAGAGAGAGAGAGAAAAAATGTTTAAATGTTTGTTAAGCTTAGGGGACTTAACTACGGGGACATCAGTCCCTAAACTTACAAACTACCTACAACTAAGGACGGCACAAATATCCATGCCCGAGGGGGGACTCGAACCCCCGACCGTAGTGGCCGTGCAGACCGTGACTGAAGGGCCTCAGTCCCCTCGGCCACCGCGGCCGGCAGAGTGAGAGAGAGAGAGAGCGCGAGAGAGAACAGTGCATGTATCTGGTTGGCCAGAAGCACTTTAGAATGAGCAGATCCCCAAGTTTGATTGGCTAATGTCAAAATAAGTGCAGTTCGGATGGTCCTCTCCACTGCAGGTACATCATTAACAGCACACTCCATCAAACATTTAAAAAACCCTGCCTTTTGAAATTAAAAGAGGTACTCAATCATACTTTGAAGTGAACGAGTCCTTGTTACCCATCACCAGCGTAGGTGGCACAGTAAGACTGTTTTCTGACTTCGAGTGCTGTGTCTGTGTTATTCTGCTGCTTGTATGATCGTCTGTACAGCGCTGTTTCCTAAGAGTTTCTTCTGTTAGTTTCTCTCCTCAAGACGCAACCTGTGGTTTGTGTTATAGATCATAACCTTTTCTGCTACTCGCAACTATGAATACTAGTTTCAATGTAGCCGGCCACGGTGGCCGAGGGGACTGAGGAACTCCAGGCACGGTCTCCACGGCTACTACGGTCGGGGGTTCGAATCCGCCCTCGGGCATGGATATTTGTCTGTCCTTAGAATTAGCTAGTTCATAAGTAGTTTGTAAGTTTAGGGACTGATTACCCCGTAGTTATGTCCCGTAAGCTGTACAAACATTTGAACATTTTGTTTCAATGTAGTAGTTAGTCGGTCTCTAGTAAAATTATAGTCCAACTGTCTGTCTTTTCTGCATGGAGTACCTTTCGGGACCCGAAAATCAGCGCCTCTAGCAAGTGCCTAATGACAGTTATTGGCTCTACACATTCCAAGTCTAGGTACTGTTGACCACAGCAGTTTGGTTCCATAGGTTTACAAACAATTGAACATAGCTTTATATAAAAAAAACTTATTTTTTACGTTAAATTGTGTACGGGCTTCTTTCAGTAGTTACATGAGTGATGTAGTTAGTACACGAATAAATAAATAAATATTAGGTAAAAGAGGAACAGTGAAGAGTAGAGAAGAACATTTCCCAAAAAGGAACGATCATGAATGAACTAGATCTTGAATATGAACGGTTTCCTATTGATATGCAGAAATTTATTTAAGTAAACGGTCTATGCAGCTGAAATAAAACAAATAATTTTGCCACAGCGTTTCGCCTCTGCAAGACATCTTCAGTGGCAGTTTTCTTAGTGGCTATTAAACATGTGTTATTTGTTGACCCAGGTTGCTGTCTTTCTTTCTTACTTAATTTCATATAGAACTCCAGCACTAGAGATACGCCATTTTGCTTCTCAATAAACAGAGAAATATGTAATACCGGAAACAGAAATTCAAAAAAACGAACACACACTGACAACACCACACAGAAACGAACCAAATTCTACAGACGTCACACATAAATTAACACGCAGAGTGGCAAACGTACAAAAGAAACAGGGATTCCACATAAAGTATAAAACTTCCCAATCTCCAAAATTAAATCTACAAGCAAAAATCAAGAGAAAATTCAATGATCTGGAATATGCAAACTTGAAAACCAAATCTGAAATCTCTACGTCAATCTTTCCAATGGACGGCTACGACAAATTAAAAGACTGAAGAAATGGCTGAGAGTATCGAATAAGTTTGAACAAAAAAAATGTCCAAATGTTTGTAAATCTATCGGACCAAACTGCGTGATAATCAGCCCGTAGCTTACAAACTACTTAAACTAAGGTAAACTAACCTACGGACAAACACACACACACACACAGACACACACACCCATGCCCCAGGGAGGACTCGAACCTCCGACATCGAGCAACCGTATGCTCCGCAGCGACGCGCCTTATGCCGCTCGGCTATTCTACCGCGGCTAGTTTGAACACAGCGTATCGTTGACGTACCTCCAGCAACAGGGAAATCTGTAGTTGGTTGGCTCCAGCACAATTTCATTTGTGCATTCCATAAGTGATTTAGCGATATACATTAATGATTCACAACTCATAAGAATATTATTAGTGGGTACAGAATAGATCGTTATCCTGCAAGTAGTAAAACTAGCACCCTGAAGAGTTGAATTTGCTAAATCTCTAGGACCGTACTCCGGTCAACTACTCCCTTTCTAAAAGTCCCATGTCGCCGGCAACGAAGTCATCTAATAGAAAGAGTCCTATTCAAATTGCGAGGGGCCGATGCGGTTGCAGATGGAAGGAGGCGGAGAGCGCTATGACAGCCGGCATACATAATTCATGGTATCGACACGGGGCGGCGTACAATAGGCGGCATTTCCCCCGGGGCCCACCTTTGAATTGCAAGTGCGAGATAAATTCCGCGCCTCCATAAATCTGCGCCAGCAACAGTTGCTGCCCCCGCCCCCTGCGTCTGCTCCGGACTGACAGACTGGCTGGCTACCGCCGCCTCAGGGTGAGCTGGGCCGTACACGACCCAGGCAGGCCACCTGCTCCACCCACCTCCTGAGGCTCCAGTAGGCATGCGTTACCGGAGGCTGCTTATAAGAGGCGGAACAATAACCGAGAGCCAACGGCATGGGGAATACGGAAGTGTGTTCAGATAGGCAAAGTAACATTGTTCGTTCTTTCCGTCCATTTTCCGCAAAGTTGCTTCTTATATTAATCGTCATCATCATCATCTGCCATTTCAATCATTTAATGATTTGGCCTCTTCGAGTCGTGGATTTAGGTAGGCTTTCAGCAGTCTTCTCCAAGCGGAACGGTCTTGAGCAGTTCTCTGCCAGGTGCTACCAGCGATCTTCCTGATATCTTTGTCCCGTCTGTGCGGTGGTCTTCCTCTAGTCCTCCGGTGCTCTCTCGGACTCAACTCCAGTACTATCTTCGTCCATATGTTGTCTTTTCTTCTCGCGATGTGGTCGGCCCACGGCCATTTCAGGGAGCCTACGGTCTCTAAGATGTCCTTAACCTTGGTCACAGATCGGATCTCATCTGCCCTGTTCCTATCCTTTCTTGTAAAGCCCAGCATTGCTATTTCCATGGCTCTCTGTGCTGTCTAAGTTTCCCTTTTGTAAATGAGTTCAGTGTCCATGGTCCACAGCCTTACGTCAGCACAGGAAGAATGTATTGATCAAACACTGTTTTCTTCAGACTTACCGGCATTTTTGATCTTAATATTGTAGAACTCCTCTCAAATGTTAATAAGCAGATATTTATCTACGTAAACCGTCTATGCGACTCAAATAAATCCAGCCGGCCGCGGTGGCCGAGGAGACTAAGGCGCTCTAGTCACGGTCTGCACAGCCACTACGGTCGGGGGTTCGAATCCCCCCTCGGGCATGGATATTTGTGCCGTCCTTAGTCTTAGTTCATAAGTAGTTTGTAAGCTTAGGGACTGATGACCCCGTAGTTAAGTCCCATTGACTTTACAAACATTTTTTCAAATAAATCCAATTCTTTTGCCACAAGCATTTCGCCTTGATTTGCAAGACATCTTCAATGGCAATTTACGTAGATGCTGGGCTACAAGTGTAGTTTGTTGACCCATATTGTTGTGTTTCTGTCTTCCAATTCTTTTGCCCCAAGACGCCTCAGGGTAGGGCTGGGCCGTACACGACCCGGGCCACCTGCTCCACCCAACTCCTGGGGCCCACAGTGGATGTTCGTTACTGCAGGCTGTTTATAAGAGGCGGAACAATAAGCCAGAGCCAACGGCATGGGGAATGTGGAAATGTGTTCAGATAGGCAAAGTAACATCGTACGTTCTTTCCGTCTTTTTTCCGCAAAGTTGCTTCTTATATTAATCGTCATCATTATCATCATCATCATCAGCCATTTCAATCACTTAATGACATGGCTTCTTCGAGTCGTGGATTTAGGTAGGCGTTCAGCATTCTTCTCCAAGTGGAACGGTCTTGAGCAGTTCTATGCCAGGCGCTACCAGCGACCTTCCTGATATCTTTGTCCCATCTGTCCGGTGGTCTTCCTCTAGCACATTAACTGCTAATACCGTCTATTGACGGGATGCAAAAATTTCCGTATACTGCCGATCCCGTCATTTGACGGAATTCGATTTTTCATGTTTGTAAATACGAAATACCGTCCATTGACGGTCTCACTGTCTCTTCATTGTGCCGCAAGGCGTATGTAGAATGTTAAAAAAGGAGAAGACAGGTCTTGTTCGAACTGTAATGAAAAACAGGAAGAGAATGCCTCAGGCTTTGAAATCACCCAACATACAAACAAGGGAACAGATATTTCGGAGGAGAGGAAATTTTTGACTGTGTGCTGGAAAGACAAAAGATATGTATATATGCTGAGTACAAGACACAGGGCAGATATGATATAATTATGAAGACAGAAGAGGTAAACAAAAAACAAAAACCTGCTTGTGTTGTGGAGTACAACAAAAAGAAGGTCGGGTTAATCTGTCAGATCAAAGGTATGTCATACGGGGCTTTCGAACATAGAACAATGAAATGGTGGAAGAAACTTGCATTTCACTGTCTCCTTATGGTGCCTGGTGGATTCATGTATTCTACATAACAAAACAAAAACTGAGGAGATGCCTCTATCCAAGTTCATAAAGTTGTTGTGTGCAGAATTGCCAATGTGTGAAGACGATACTCAAAAACCAACTTTCGATGGAGGCCACCTGAGCAGGTTATCTACAGGAAAGTATTTTCTAGAAAAAATTCCACCTACTACAGATAAAAGTAGAATTCAAAGGATGTGAAAAGTATGTTCATCCAGGGGAAAAAAGCATACTGGAAAGACTGTAAGTGTTGTTATCAGTGTTTTATATTGAAAGTGGAATAAAAGCTTTTCTACTACGACAAGCATGATGTAAAAACTTTTTGATTACCGTAAACATTTTTCTTTTTCCCAAAAAATGACATTGTTTGAAAATATGTGGGAAAGGAATTAAACATTCGAAGAAACTGAAAGTAGGTTATCAGGAAGAAGACGTCCAAGGCTTTCAGAAAAGGTTATTACCACATTAAAATGTTGTCTAGTTTTTCTAATACAAAATTCTAAATATTGCTAAAAACACCTGGCATTCTTAGAAATAGCAACGTTTACAGGGCCGGCAGTCAAAGTGCTAGGCCTCCGGTGCTCTCTCGGACTCCACTCCAGTACTATCTTCGTCCATCTATTGTGTTTTCTTCTCGCGATGTGGCCGGCCCACTGCCATTTCAAGGAGCCTACGGTCTCTAAGATGTACTTAACCTTGGTCACAGATCGGATGTCATCTGCCCTTTTCCTATCCTATCTTGTAGAGCCCAGCATCGCTCTTTCCATGGCTCTCTGTGCTATTCTCAGTTTCCCTTTTGTAAATGAGTTCAGTGTGCATGTCTCGCAGCCATATGTCAGCACAGGAAGAGTACCTTGATCAAACACTGTTTTCTTCAGACTTATCGGCAGTTTTGATCTGAATATTGTAGAACTCCTCCCAAATATTAGTAAGCAGATATTTATCTATGTAAACCGTCTATGCGACACAAATAAAGCCAATTCTTTTGCCACAAGCTTTTCGCCTTGAAATGCAAGACATCTTCAATGGCAATTTACGTAGCCGGCCGCGGTGGCCGAGGTGACTGAGGCGCTTCAGTCACGGTCTACACGGCCACTACGGTCGGGGGTTCGAATTCCTCCTCGGGCATGGTATTTGTGCCGTTCTTAGTTGTAGCCAGTTCATAAGTAGTTTGTAAGCTTAGGGACTGATGACCCCGTAGTTAAGTCCCATAGACTCTACAAACATTTGATTTGAATTTACGTAGATGCTGGTCTACAGTTTGTTGACGCATATTGTTGTGTCACTGTCTTCCAAATCTTTTGCCCCAAGCCTTTCGCCTTGATTTTCAAGGCATATTCAGTGGCAATTTACGTATATGATGATCTATAAGTGTTAAAGATAGACGTGAAGCAATGAATTAAAATTTTGTTGTGGCTGGGAATCGAACACGGACCTCCATGCTTACTAGGGAGACGTCATACCGTTATACCACCGCACCACTAACGACTAAGTCGCCTCGGAATAATCTAAGTACGACTTCCCTCCACGTCACAAATTTTAATTCTGCTTATGTGTTCCATAGATAATTGTCACGACTGCCAAGACTCTCCATGCAGCGGAATAGCACCTCGGCAATGGACATAGTGTAACATTCCTGCTAAGATGATACAAAGTTTAATTCATTGCTTCACGTTTATCTTTAATATCTTGGACATATTTGAGACGAAAAACCGTCTCAGGTTTTCTCAATTTATATATAATTTTATATCATCTGAAGAGGAATGTTCCACTATGTCCATTGCCGAGGTGCTATTCCGCTGCATGGAGAGCCTTGGCAGTAGTGACAATTATCTGTAAAACAGAGAAGCAGAATTAAAATTTGTGTCGTAGTGGGAAGTCGTACTTAGATTATTTCGAGGCTCCTTTGACGCTTGTGGTGCGATGGTCTAGCAGTAAGCCGTCTCTGTAGTAAGCGTGGAGGTCAGGGCTCGATTCCCGGCGACATCTTAATTCATTGCCTCCCGTTTATCTTTAATGTGTTGGACATATTCGAGACGAAAAACCGTCACAGGGTGTATCAATTCATATTTAAATTTATATTTAAATGTCAACAAGTGTCCTTTGTTGATCCACATTGCTGTGCTTCTTTCTTCTTCTACTTTATTTGGATCTTTCATTGCAGCACTCCATCACCAGGCCCATGTCATTTGGATTCTCAAAATTTTACCTTGATACTTACTAGTTTCGTAGATGCTAGCTTATATGTATTGCTAGTTGACCCAGGTTTCTGCGTTTCTTTCTTCTTTTACTTCACTTGGATCTTTCGTTGAACCACTCCAGCATTAATTTAATAGATGCTAGTCTACAAGTGTCGCTTTTTTACTCAGGCTGCTGTTATTCTTTCTTTCTTTAATTTCATTTGGATCTTTCATTCCAGATTTAGGCACACACTATTAGTTAATATTCACGGAATGTATGACATTATCTGGAAATTGGTAAAGTTGAAAAAAATTACATCCCGGGTCTCCTGCTTTCTAGGCAGTTGTGCCGACCACTACATCACTGGAGACACAGTGATCTCTACACTTGCAAGGAATTATTCAAGTACGCCTTCCGTCAGATACTAGTTCTCAAACTCATCCTGCCCACTAGAACTCAAACTTGTAGTTTTTGTAAAGTGATATGCCAATAATGGGGAATAACCATTTCTTCACTGGGGAGGCACTCCGGGCTCTTACTCTTACGGGAATCATTTTACAAAAACTAGGAGTTTGAGTTCTAGTGAGCAGATTGAGAAGATTGTATCTGATGGGAGGCGTAGTTGGGGAACACCATGCAATGATGGTGAAAGACGGCACTCTGCCGCTTTCCATAAATTTTAAACTTGTATTTTATTTAAAGTCGCTTAACGACACTCTATTCGTTTTCTGAGGCATGAGGAGTAACGTAGCCTTTCAGTTCTCGTTTTTAAATGTTATTATGAGTAATCGAATTTAACTTCATTTGTGTTAGATTTATGTTATTACTTTATTAGTGTGTCAGTCAATGTGGCAACATGAACGGCTTCTCCGTCTCGCCACCGTGCCTAAAAGAGTGTAAAATGTTTTGTCTCTTCATGTGTGAGTATGAGATTTTTTTGGCATGCTAGTGTGCCTGGATGTATGAGAAATTTAGCCTTGGGCGATGCTCTCTGGACTTGCATCGATAGGTGGCTAGTACCAACCTCTCTTTCTAAGCTCTGAAAAGAGGTTTCCACACCCTTTCGTTGCAAGTTAGGTCGGCAAGAGGCTGGTGTGAGCCTATACGCGCCCTTGTGTGAATCTCTGCGTTTCCCCCACCACCCCTGGCTCCCTCGGCCTTGCCGTTTTCCAGCCGGAGGCCCACATGGCCCGCCAAAGGCTCACTCGTGCGGTGACTGTCCTTCGGAATGGTGAGTTAGCTCTGCTCTTTCAGCCTGGAGATGGCAGCAATCGATGTTCAGTTAATTCAACTTAGGTTTTAGAACTTGCATTCATTTTCGGAGTAAGTTTCTCCGAACATGCATCGAAAGATGTGCGACTACTAAGCAGGATTTTTGCTTCTTGTAACTCGTGTGCAATTTTACTGTTCATTTTCTCTGTCCGTGAGTAACGTGTACTCCACGTGGTGTGTTCTCAGAACAAAGCCTTCAGCAGAACCCGTGTTTGTTCTATGCCCTTCAGGCTAGAATAACTGCATGTATCTTTCAATTTTCTGGTAGTACTGCGTGATCTTCCCTCTTGCTATTTTATTCTCGAACTTGTACTTTGTTCCCAAATGCGGTTTGTAATTTCTTTACTAGCCCTGTACAAACTTTCTCATTTGCTTGCTTATGAAATGTTGCGCATTTCTACTGGTTGCATGCTGTATTTCCTATTTGTTTCTCTGCGATTCCGAATTCATTAAACTTTGATGATTTTTGATATAGGATTTCACCCTTCTCTCTAAAGTTCGTGCTATCGCGTATATCCGTGTTTCTTTCGTTTCCTTACTACAATCTACGCATTTCTTTGGGTTGCATGCTATAGTTAATTGACAAAATATTTTACTAACTGATTTTCTTCATTTTACTGGATTTCGGAACCACGTGGACCGCGCCTTTGTTTGCCAGCGCTTGGTTTAACTTCAAATGCAAACAGATTTTGTTGCTGTACGTGCCATCTCCAGTTAAGAAAGAATAGAACCAGCCACGTACGAAAGTTATTTTGTTGTGTTGTGCCCTTCGTCTTGGCTCGCTGGAACTTCCCCTACGAGATCGACGGCCGTTTCTGCCTTGTTCAGCACGCTGTTTTTAGTAAGTTTCGCTTCCATTGCGTGTGTGTGTGGATCAATGCTTATTATTTATAATTGCTTCCCCAACTAAAATTCAATTCAGTGTACATAAATTTAAATTTCTATTATGGGAATTTTTAGCACAAGATATGATATTGCTTGTGAGCTAGTTCAATGGGATGCATTTTTATTGTGTAACTAAATTGGTTCCCCCCACGTGCTTTTGCTTACACTGAATAAAAGCATTTTGTTCAGTAAAATCTTATCATATTTTTAATACAGTAGTTTGAGAATACATACACCTTTCTTTATAAATATTGTTTCACATGTACTCAGAACAGATTCAGATGCTGATTATTGTTAATATTTCCGTTGTGCCTCTTGTTTCGTCCGCCACTTTCATAAAGTAATTTATTTGTGGTGGCTCGTTTCATAGTAAGTGTGATTCCTGTGAGTTAAAATTCATTTGACCGCTGCTTTTCTAACTTGCGGCTGTGGGAGTAATTTAAGGTCAAACTAGTTCTCAATTTGGGCCAGGGAACAAGTTTCAGCAGCACATCAAGTAGTTTACACGAATCTCTTAACTGGCTTGTACACCCAGAACTATAATTATTAAAAGAAATCCTTCTATGTTTTCTGCTACTAGAATCATTTCATTAAATTAATGTTGATCTTGGTTTTGGCTCGTCTCCTGAAGACTCTATGTACTAATTTTATAACTGTGAGTTTTTCATTAAATTAGTTGATGCCAGATTTGATTGCACTATTTTAGCAGTACATTATTCTAGTAAGCAGACAGCTACAGTGAATATACTCTGCTAAAATAGCTAAATATCACATTACATATGCAGTGGTCAACTTTAAATGGTGATCGCTGTGTCCCCAGTGGTGGAAGGGTCTGCGCAACTGCCAGAAAGCAAGAGACCAGGCTTCGACTTCAGGCTTAGGAGCACTTTTCCTACTTTACCCATTCGCAGTTAATGTCATACATAGATAATAACTACAGGATCAAATGTGGCGTCTGTTCTTTTCAACATTTCCGAAAAAACAGAGACCACATACATATAACTTACACACTATTTTGTAGTGTAGCGTTTGTGTTACAAACTGATGAACAGCTTTATACTTATAGACTATTAATATTTGAAATCTTTGTTTTTCCATCTTTGCTTAATGTCAGTGTCTGTGTGTCTACGATGTATTTCTGGAAAATACTGCACCAGCTTATCCTGTTTTGTTATTGTAATTAATATTTTTTCACCCCAGATTGTGTGTGTGTGTGTGTGTGTGTGTGTGTGTGTGTGGGTGTGAGTGTCAAGTTTTCGTTTATAATTACTGTCCCATTTCTTTGATCAGTCTTAGCAGGAAACTTTAATTGATGCCTATCTGCTCATTTATTAATTGATTATTCTCAGCTATAGCTTTCAGTATACGATATCAATGTGTTTGCATGAGGTATTTGATGTAGTTGTTGGTTCTGATGATTTTCATGACTTGGTCTATATTTGTTGGATAATAGTTGTGTTGTTTTAAGTGTTGAGGTAAAGTAGAGTGGTTTGTTTCATGTTTCCAACATCATATGAGTTCCTTATGTCATGTTTTGAAATCTCAGTTTGGCATTCCTATGTGCTCTCTATCACAGCTTTGGTTTTGAAGTTTGCATATTTCAGATCAATGAAATTTTTCTTGATTTTTGGTTGTAGATTTATTTTTAGAGATTGGGCAGTTTTATACGCTATGTGTAATCCCTGGTTCTTTGGTATGTTTGCCACTCTGCGTGTTAATTTTTGTGTGAAGTCGGTACCATTTGGTTCGTTTCTGTGTGGTGTTGTCATTGTTTGTGTTTGTTTTTTGTGTATCTGTTTCCGGTATTACGTATTTATCTGTTTCTGCGTTGTGATTGTATTGAGAAACAAAATTGCGTGTGCCTAGTGTAGGAGTTCCAAATGAAATAAAGGAAGAAAGAAAGACAGCAACCTGGGTCAACAAATAACACATATATAACAGGCTCTAAGAAAACTGCCACTGAAGATGTCTTGCAGAGGCGAAACGCTATGGCAAAATGCTTTGTTTTATTTCAGCTGCATAGACCGTTTACTTAAATAAATTTCTGCATATCAATGGGAAACGTATTTCATTTTCGAGATCTAGTTTATTCATTATGGTTCCTTTTTGGGGGAAATGTTCCTTTCTACCTCTTCACTGTTCCTCTTTTACCTATTCCTTATTTATTTATTCGTATACGAACTACATCACACATGCAACCACTGAAAGAAACCAGTATACCATTTAACGTACAAAATAAGTTTTATAAAACTATGTTCAAATGTTTGTAAGTCTATTGGACCAAACTGCTGTGATCAACAGTATCTAGACGTACAAACTACTTTAATATAAAATGTAATAATTTATGTCTATTTGACTGTCTTTTTTTTCGTATTTTATTCACGGCCATACCGTACACCCTATTGCCATAAAACGTTGCCATGTCAGTGCTTTCACTCGCGAGAAGGTTTAATCATGCTTCACCATTCATATTCTGTAAGAGAATACTATGAAAATTATAGAAATTGAGCTAATTTCCATGTTATTCGTTATTTTTACTTCTGCTTAGACATGGCGTGTGCATAGCATACCTGTCCTACAAACTAATGTTCTTACTCATACCAAGATTAAGCGAAAAACTGACTCTTGATCAATAAAAGTTTGGTAAACATATCCCGACATGCGACTGAATATCATTCTTTCCAGCAATTTGTGTAGATGACATAGTAGCGACATTGGTCGAAAATTCTTGGGCTACGTCGCATCTTCACAGGGTTTCAAAAGGGCTACAATTGTAATAATGCCCCACATTTCGGTTGTTTGTTAATAGGAGACATAGTTATTAGTTAGACTCAAAATCTACCTTTTTTGTGTCGGGGTAGATAATAAAGACGGGGAGTTTTATTATTCTACAAGCAGCGTATGGCGCCCGCTGGTTATTCGTCGCTGTTGTAAGCCGATATTACGTAACGACTCACTCACAAATCTGCGTAAGGCGGACAGACACGTCGTTGACCGGATGGACAATTGTGTTAACAATAACAAATAATCACAAGGTGGTTTTGATCTTTCACTCTGCGTACTAAAAATGTGGCAACATATCCGCTTCGTGCCAACTCCTCCAATGCGCTTGATGTTGCCCATCCTAAGCTACGTCCTTTAACTATTTTAGTTCTTGTATGAATACATAGTTTCGCGGCCAGTTTTTCTGAAAATATTCTCTCGGGCTTCCAATAGAATCAAGTGGTTTAGTATCCACGAGCTTTTGCCCGAGATCTCCTCGGCCATGTCACGTGGTGACATTCGACTTATTGCTTCCACTGTTATTATATCGCTGCGCGGCTTCCTGTGACGTCTCTACTGTTACGCCGCATCGCCATTTATGGCAATGTTTAGGTCGCGTGCGTGCCGCGCCCGCTTCAACCGTCCGATGGGCGGGACCAAAGCTTTGCTCAGTTGTAAGCCGCAGTGTTTATACAGAGGTTTTTTTTTTCAGTTACTTTAAGTTCTATAGCCTGATTTATCGCGCTATTCCTGAAAGTATTTGTTCTGGTAATGACTAATGTATTATCAACTGCAACAAGATTTCTGTTTTCTAGAACGTGCTGCGCAATTGCTGATTCCTCTTCAATGTTCAACACGGACTGCCACATATGACGAAGCGGCGAAGCACCAGTGACGTCACTGGAAGCAGCGCAGCTATTATAAGGAAGGTAGCAGCGATGACTCGACAGTGACTGCTTACATCTATATGGGATACTCTGCAAATCATATTTAAGTGCCTGGCTGAGGGTTCATCGAACGACCTTTATACTATTTATCTCCCATTCCATTCTCGAAGAGTGCGGAAAGAAAGAACTCATGTATCTCTTCGTTCGAGCTTTGATTTCTCGTATTTTATTCTGATGATCATTTCTCCCTTTGTAAGTGGGATTCAACAATATATTTTCGCATTCGTAGGAGAATACTGGCAATTGGAGTTTCGTAAGTAGCGCACGCCGCAGCGATAAGCACCGTTGTTGTATTGATTCCCATCCCATATCCTGTATCATTTCCGTAACAGTGTCACCCCAGTATTGCGACAATACAAAACGAACTGCCCTTCTTTGAACTCTTTCGATGTCCTCCGTCAAACCCACCTGATAAGGATCCTATACTGGGCAGCAGTACTGCAAAAAAAAGGACAGACAAGCGTAGTGTATGCAGCCTCCTTAATAGTTCTGTTGCATCTTTTAAGGGTTCTGCCAATACAACGCAGTCTCTGGTTCGCCTTTCCCACGACATTATCTACGTGTTCCTTAGAGTTTAAGTCTAAAGTTATTTCTAGGTATTTCGTGGAGGTTACGGTCTTCACTTTTGATTAATTTATCTTGTAAGCAAAGTTGAACTGATTCTTTTCGTACACATGTGGACGACTTCACACTTCCCATTATTTACAGTCAGTTGCCAATTTTTACACCATAGTGATATTTTATTTATATCGTTCTGCAGTTGGTTTTGATCTTCAGATGATTTTACTAAACGGTAAATGACGGTGTCCTCTGGAAACAACCTAAGACAGCTCCCAAATCCTTTATGTAAATATGGAATAGCAGAGGACCAGTAACACTACCCTGTTGAACGCCGGATATCAACTCTGTTTTAGTCGATGCCTTACCATCGATTACTACAAATTGTGTCCTCTCTGTCACGAAATCCCCTATCCAGTCGCAAATTTGGAGTGATATACCATAACCATTGAACTTGACTAAAAGCGTTTGCGAGGTACGGTGTGAAGAGCCTTCTGGAAAACAAGAAATACGGAATCAATTTGAGAACCCTTGTCGATGGCATTCATCACTTCGTGTTAGTAAAGAGCTAGTTGTGTTTCGCATGAGCGATATTTTCTGAATCCGTATTGACCTTGGGTCAATAGGTCATTCGGTTAGAGATAATTCATAATATATGAATACAGGAAATGTTCCTAAACCCTGCTTAAATTGACGTCAATGAAACAGGCCTGTAATTTAGTAGGTTACTCCTACAGCCTTTCTTGAGTATAGGTGTGACCTGTGCTGCTTTCCAGTCTTTTGGTACAGACCATTCTTTGAGCTAGCGGTTGTATATGGCTGTTAAGTATCGTTTCAGCATAATCAAATAGAAATCTAATGAATATGTAGTCCGGACCAGAAGACGTGTTCCTTTTAGTGAATTATGTTGCTTCACTACTCCGAGATATCTACTTCAACGTTACTCATTTTGGCCTCTGTTTGTTTGGATGTTTTAGGTGGCAAAACTGTAAGGTCATCAGTCTGCCTATTTTTGTAATTCGTAATCCGGAATATTGACATCGTCTTTTTTGGCGAATGGGTTTCTAAAAGCAGTGTTTAGTAACTCTGTTTTACCAGTGCTATCATTGGCAGGATCGGCATTACTATCAAGAAGTGAGGGTATTGTCTGTGTTTTGCTCCTGGTATTTTTAACAAATGTCGAGGAGATTTCAGCCAGAAGGTCGTGTATATCAAACCACTTGACGCGGCTAGCAACCGGAGAGAATTTTATCAGCATTTCATTCCTTGTTTCACAGTTTAGTGTATCGTGTTCCCATTTTCTTGCTTGATATTTGTTCACTCTGAGCTGGGGGCACGTGTAGTTTGAAATCGCCAGGCCGTTTTTCCCTTATTCTTCTTTCTGTCCTGCGGCCACAATAGTTTTCGTCTGGTATCATGCCTTCCCGCGGTCGGCGCAGGTCGGCGAAGTGGTAGTGGGTCTGCGGCAGCCGACAACGAGTTGTGTTAAAAGGGTTTCGCAAATTTCTAAATTCGTGTGAAATTTTTAATAACTGTTGTCCTTTTATACCTGTTGCCAACATTAGCCTTTTGTCGCTGGAACATGATCAGTTGTTCTTAAATGCCTTATTTTATTGCATCAATAAAATAGATTATATTGTACCTTACTAGTGTAGACATCAGTATCACCCTTATGTTGTCCGAGATCCTTATTGAATCTAACTGGTTGTATATGTTTTGGTTATCAACAAGCGGGTTTCACACTCTTTGACGAAATGTCGATTGAGCCATCTTAACACTAGACCTGTCAGGGTTTCGACGAGCAGTTTCCATCGAAACTATTCCCTGTTCCAGAATGAAACTTTTACTCTGCAGCGGAGTGTGCGCTGATATGAAACTGCCTAGCAGATTAAAATTGTGTGCCGGAACCGGGACTAGAACCTGGGACATCTGCCTTTCGCGGTCAAGCGCACTACCGACTGTGCTATCAGGACACGACTCACGACGCCGCCTCACAACTTTAGTTCCGCCAGTACCTCGCCTCCTACTTTCCAAACATCACAGAAGCTCTCCTGCGAACCATGGGACACTAGCACTCCTGGATGAAAGGATATGGTGGAGACATGGCTTAGCCACAGCCTAAGGGATGTTTCCAGAATGAAATTTTCACTCTGCAGCGGAGTGTGCGTTGATATGAAACTTCCTGGCGGATTAAAATTGTGTGCCGGAATAGGGACTAGAACCTAGGACCTCTGCCTTTCGCGGGCAAGCGCACTTCTTTCTTCCAAGAGTGCTGGACTTCCAAGTTTCGCAGAAGAACTTCTGTGAAGTTTGGAAAGTAGAAGGCGAGGTACTGGCGGAAGTACAGTTGTGAGGCGGCATCGTGAATCGTGTCGAGATAGCACAGTCGGTAGTGCTCTTGCCCGCGATAGGCAAAGGTCCCAGGTTGGGGTCCCGGTTCCGGCACAAAATTTAAATCTGCCAGGAAGTTTCTATTCCCTGTTCTTCAACTACACTGCTACAAGAAAATGTCGATGAGTCACCTGTTACGTACACACGCTGTGGGCGCTCAGGTTTACGACAGTTGGTGTCAATATGTGTGGCGGGGGGTGGGTCGCCTTTTAGGGTGCACGCCCGTCTTTTGTTCGAGCCCGCGTCAAAATCGCTTTACGTTCCGGTCTGGAGAGACAAAACTCGCTCGGTTACAGGGAAAAGAGAATGGCTGGCGAATGAGTGACGCGCCGGCACACCGGAACGGCAAAGCCATTGTGCTTTATTGCGCTGGCGGCCGTCAGCGCGCACAATGGCGCCTTTCTGTAGGTGGCCAGACCGGCTTCATTATGCCGCGATCCCCGCGCTCCTTCCACGCTTTCACGTGCTAATTACTGGCGGCGCGTGCTCGGGTGGCTCGCGAGTGCGTGACGGCACCTCGGGCTGGCCGCGCCTCTCACTGCCGGGGCGTCAGCCGCCATCTGACAGGTGTCGCCGGCGACTGGTAATCAAACGGGCGGCACACATAATGGCACCTCCTGCTTGATTTATACGGAGAAGAATTGGACTGCCAGGTAGCGATCGGATACGCCTTCACGTAAGCTTTTCAGTTGTCTCGAGAGTTTGAAGCTGGTTGCCGAGTTTCATTATAGTCATTTGTTCAACTAAAGTACCTCCTTGCAGGCATCGACCGGCGCCTTCAGGCCGCCGCTTCATCCTCCGCCCGGAGACAATGCATGAGGTACGAAGGGGTAGAGCCCTGCTCTCCCGTGCATTGTGTCTGCTTTTTTAACAAGTAACCTGGATGTGACTGTGGAGCTGAAGTAGGGACACCCGAACACGTCGTGTATTCGTGTAACAGTAGCCTACAAACGACGGTACTGGCACAAATCTGAGAAGACAACTACCTGACAGCTTTTTTTTTAGAAAAAAAGAAAAGGAAAGAAAGTTCTGACTTTCCATTTGGCAGGGAGAATTGACACACACGTTCTATGTTCAAATGTTCGTAGAGCTTATGGAACTTAACTACGGGGTCATCAGTCCATAAGCTTACAAACTACTTATGAACTAGCTAATACTAAGGACGGCACAAATATCCATGCCCGAGGGGGGATTCGAACCCACGAAGGCCGCGGTGGAGTAGCCGAGCGGTCTAAAGCGCCTCGCTGCGGAGCGCGCGGTTGCTCGCCGTGGAGGTTCGAGTTCTCCCTGGGGCATGGGTGTGTGTGTTGTCCTTAGGTTAGTTCACCTTAGTTTAAGTAGTTTGTAAGCTACGGACTGATGACCACGCAGTTTGGTCCGATAGATTTACAGACATTTGAACTTTTTTTTTTTGAACCCACGAACGTAATGGCCGTGCAGACCTTGACTGGCGCGCCGCAGTCCACTCGGCCACCGCGGCCGGCAGCATCAACAACAGTTTAATAATGTTGACAATTGCAGCCCCACAAGTTGCTTTAAAATTGCAAACTTATCTAGATTTACACATCACTATGGAACTCATCAGCAGGATGTAATGTTACCACGTGGAAGTAAATCACAGAATATAAGCATGTTATTGCATGGCAGATTTTTAATCATTAAAATGATGATGACGTCCATAGTGTTGTCGAAATCTAGATAAATTTGGCAACTTGTGGGACTGCAGTTGTCAACATTATTTCATATCCAGTTCTGCGTATAAGGGCACGTTTAAAATTGTAGTATTCTCAATAGTCATACAAAGGCAATCTCCAACAAGGTTCGAGAAGACTATGTGAGGAAGCCGACAGTAAGTGCAATCACCCTTGACTGTCCATACGCCCGACCATATCGTAGTGAGGGGGGATGGGGCGGACTGACCGTTAGCGTGCTGGCGGAATCCGCTTCCCTCCAAGACCAGAGGGATCCGGGCTACTACCAATGAAGACGTAGACTAAGTTAGATACAAGTTAGTTTAAATAGTACCCTAACACAGTGCGCAACACCTTTCGCATCTGCAATGAGAAAAGACCAGCCCAGTGCCAGGTGCAAGTCTGTTGGGTTTCGCTCGGCAGACACGTAGCCGCAAAGTACGTTTGTACAACACTGACACGCCTGTGACACCGCAGGAACTAGTAGATAGCTCATCCTTCCCGTAATTTTTAGTTAAATATAGAGTATGTTAGTCACACTAACATCAAATGTAGAGCCCTTCTTCGCGTGGCCTATCCGCGTGGCTCAAACGCGCTGCGTGCGCCGGTCTTTCGCGAGTGAGAGCGTGAATACACTTCGGATGTACTTGCGAATGATGCCGAAGATGACCGATGTTTCCCGCGTGATACGACAAGCACGCGCAAAGGTTCAGAAGCCACGCGGATAGCACGCGGACGCCACGTGCTTAAACTCGTCACACATTGGTTGCGAATTTGCAACTCTGCATGCGCAATGCGTTAACCTCTCCGGCGTAGCCACTAGAGGTAACCGTCATCTTCCGCGTGAGCGTGCGAACCGTGTGGCACTCACGCGCTTCCGCCAAGTATATGCAGGGCTCGAATCAAATGTAAAAGATTCACAACAATATGGGCATAAAAATTTACCAAAAAACAGTACTAACATAAATAAGTCCATTAATGAATCAGGTGATAGGTTATATAGATGATTAATGAAATAAGTAATTAAAAAACAAGTAGCCTCGTAATTGGATTCAAGGCAGACTATAGCGGTAATCCATACAAGAGTCAGCCAAGTCAGACAGTGCTTAACGTCACTGTTCAAATGTTTGGAGAGCTATCCGACCAAATTATAGTGATCATAGGTCCCTAGACGTACAAACTACTGAAGAATAACTTACGCTAAGGACAACGCACACTCATTCCTGTGCGAGAAGTCAATCCTCTGGCGGGATTCATTGACTAGCCACAGCTTTATATGTATCTATTTGATGGCCGGTATGTTCAATGTTCACATTGGCAGGAATAAGGGCGGCCACGCTTATTGTCATGCTTGGCTTGTATAACCCCTCGTTTACATTATTATTATTATCATTATGTAATTTTGTGGATAATGAATTATTTTTCGTAACAGAAATGCAAAATGTTTTTGATATGTCGCGTTTTGCAGCTCTTAAAAATGTTCAAATGTTTGTAGAACTTATCAGACTTAACTACGGGGTCATCAGCCCCTAAGCTTACAAACTACTTATGAACTAGCTAAGACTAAGGACGGCACAAATATCCATGCACGAGGGGGGATTCGAACTCCCCACCGTAGTGGCCGTGCTGACCGTGACTGGAGCGCCTCAATCCCCTCGGCCACCGCGGCCGGCGCAGCTCTTAAATGTTGTACAAAAGACCTTTTTTTAAATTACATTTGGACCAAAGCTGCTTTTATTTGAAATGCTGACGACTAGTTTCGGGCTTTGCCCATTTTCTAAGTCACCTATTACAGAGAACAAAGTGTGTTTTACATGAAAATACATTAATATGACAATGTTATATTGACTGTACAAGTTGTAATTACTTACATTCACATAAATATTTATATTTGGTTATTGTTTACGTCACGCTGTTTGTTGTAATTAGTTTGGTGTAATTTATAGAGCTGTTGATCCAAAGATGTTTCTATTAAATATTCTTTGCTTAATTTTGTTTGTAACAATATCGTTCGTTATATTCAGTGTGACATAAACAGTACCATGACAAATATCGTACAATAAATTTTAGATTTCATTCCGAACTATTTTAAGTGTAATGAATTGATATGTGTCCTATATTGTAATACAGGGATAATATTGCTGATCTACTATAATTTATCGCGTTTTGTTGCATATTTGGAAGTATATTACGGTAGGATGGATTGTACTTTATATGCTGGCCAAGGCGTTATGGAAATTTTCGATGAATTTTTTTATTGCGCATTTCTGTTTGTTCATTTAACATTTGTTCTGGGTACTTAGTCATATGTTTATAGATTTGTAATTATTCTAAAACGTCCGTTAGTTGTCCTTTGCATACAATATGTAAAATTTTTGAGATTTTCTTCTATACTCCCAGTCGAATGTTTATTTTCTTTGAGGTGTGTGCCGAATGCTGAAACATTATTTTCCCTTGTATTTATATGTTCTCTAAATCTAATTTTGAAAGTGTGGTATCGCACAAGTCTAAAGTGCGCGCCATCTACTTTCGAAGCGCGCCGCCATGCACGCACGGTGCGGCGTTCTTAAGACGTCAGCCACGAGCGCCCTCTGCTACAACTCCGCTCGTGGCCACCACTGAACGACATCGTTCACTTGGGACTGAGATAGGAACCAGTTAACACTTCGGAATCAGATAGGCACCAGTGAAGACTTGGCTATCGGATAGGCACTAGGCAGGCCTCTAGCTCAACTATGTATCAGCATTCTGCAGTACTGAGCTATGTAAAAGTTAAGTATTGTATAAATTCTGTGCATTATATATCTCGTTCTAATTTACTCTAGTGTTTCTAGTTTCTGCTGTCCCACTGGCTACTCACCCCCGTACCTGCACAAGCGTGCTTCCTTATTCCTGTGTTGGTCTTCCTTCTCGGCCACCGACACATACGACGGAAACGAGGCACAAAAGCGGCGACGAGGCTGGGACACAAAAGAAAGGTCTGCCAGTCTGTCCAATGTAGGCCTTGTCTCACTCACTGCAGTCTTTTCTACAAGAAATTCAAAAATTTAAACCTTTAAGTTTTAACCATTGGTTACGTAGCCTAAAGAAAAACTAAAAGTGAGACGTGTGTTGGTCAAGATTCAGCTCACTGGGCATAGTGGCGTATGAAAGGGCCCCCTCCGCCGTCACGCCTGCGCCAGCTGAATGCCCCAGGGAGCGGCTAGGCTCCCTCCAGGACACGGGCCAGGGCGCGCTGCAGCCGCCTTGATTAGGAGGCCGTGTCGCCGGCCGCGGTCATCCATCACGGCTGCCCACTGTCGATTACTGACCCGCCGGCCCCGCAACAGGTACGACCCGTGCTCGCGTCACTCAAGTCTCCCAAAGGCTGCCGACACCAAAGGCGCCCTCCACTGCGGCCAAGGAAAAGTTGTCGCTGCCAATCATCTACCAGCATAGAGTCAGGGCCGATGTCGGTCACTTGGTCTTTACGGGAGTCCCAGCCTGGGTCATGGAAAGCGGGTTGTATGCTCCTCATTTATACGAGAAAGCCGTCTTTGTTTCAGCTAATTACTTACGACGCCGTATACGTCGAATTCAATCTATGAGCAAGCTATAGCGCAAAGTAAGGAGAAATCTGGAGAAAGAAGGAGGGAAAAGAAAACTGTCACCTCTAATAAATGGACCCGCAAAAGTTGTAAATTTTAATCTTTTTCTTTCTTTGTATGCACTACCCGAGTTTCGAGATCTATATGCATCTGAAAATTACAATCAAATAAAATAGTGACGTCTGTTATGCAATAAAATTGCTACCATACATCTTTACTAAAACGATTCAGTAAGTACGTATACTCTCTTTGTACTCCATAATTTTAATCCTAGTATGCATAAATTCAAATGTTTGTATAGCTTACGGTACTTAAATACGGGGTCATCAGTCCCTAAACTTACAAACTACTTATCAACTAGCTTATCCTAAGGACGACACAAATATCCATGCCCGAGGGGGGATTCGAACCCCCGACCGTAGTGGCCGTGCAGACCTTGACTGGAGCGCCTCAGTCCCCTCGGCCACCGCGGCCGGCCCAGTATGCATACCCTGGGTCCAATGGACCCGGGAACAATTTTAATTTTTAATTTGTATATTAAAGACTTGAATTTGAGTCCAATCGTTCAGATATGCTCTCTGCCAATATTCAGTAATACATTACAGATACTACTAGTATTGTGTGTCATTAGTTTAAGTGCCACTTAAATTTTCATCTTTATAGTGCACATTTACATAACCTGGGTTCGGGGACCCTGTGGTTTACGTTAATTTGTCGTTAAATTAGATTGGGTTGTAATCAATTACATTTTGTTGGAGTACCGAGAATACGTTACTACCACACATATGCATTGTTGTGATCGCAGGAAACGTATTGTTATAACTTGGCATGTTCAACTGTCAGACGGAATACTTCTGTGTTGTGTTAGAAGCAAAATATCGCAGTGGGTGGTTATTAGTATATGATGCTGTACAGAAAGACTGTAAGTTTGCTACACAGCAGTATTGTTTGACATTCGATACTCATTCGGAAGAAAGGTAAGGGTTACTGGTAACACTAAAAAATGACATGAAGAGCCGCTATATTTCTACTCTCCATAGGAGATGAGAGTACTGCGGTTATTTATTCATATTATTATTTTTCAGTTAATGTAACGATCTGCATCTAAAGAAAGGAGCAGGAAACAGGATAGCATACGTTTTTCAAGCCCAAATTTTGAATCAGTTGTTACTCAATGGGTAGCTGAAGATGACAATTTCCTTTCAGATATAAGTTCTGTTTCGGATGAAAACCATGAAGCTGTTCCTCAGGCAGTGTCATACGACAGTTTGGATGAAGAACCACGTAGTGGTGGTGATGAAGATGATGATCTAGATAATAATATCTCAGGACAAATAAGCAGCGATAACGTTTATATTGCTCCAATTAGTTTGCTATGGAGTGAAAGGTCCCCAGTCCAAAATAAAACGCCTGCTCAGAATGTGGTGAAATTTATACCAGGACCAGCAAACTGATGTGATTTTTTCGTGAAATGATTTATGCTTTGTCGCTGGCAAAAACATCTATTTGAACACTGTGAAAAATAATATAGGTGGTGTCTGAATCAGTTTTCATAATATAATCTATTAAAAAATTATTCAGGTTTAAAATTACACGAACTATACATTTTAAAGCCAGTGAAATCATTAAGTAGCCACAGATTTCTTATATTATACTCATGAACCTTCAAATAAAAATATTCGTGCATAATAATATCCACAAAACACTTATTTTCATTTAAATTCTCATATTAGACGCAACGGGTCCAATGGACGCAGGGCATGTAAATGTCCAAAAAATATAGGTCATGCATAGAAGGGTTAAAAAGATGTAGGGTAACCGTTTAAGTGCATGACAGACTTCAGTATCCTTTTTATTACAATTTTCAGATGCACCTGATGATGAGATGTAGGTCTCGAAACTCGGATAGTGCATATAAATAAAATAGTTTAAATGTTAATAAAAATACACAGACTCAAGTCTGTCTTATACGTACGTCTGAAATAATCACGCTTCACCTTTTAAACTAATAAGCTCATTCATCTTGGTGACGTATTTTTTACCAAGTTAACAATGATTTTTTTATTCATTTTGTATCTCTGCGAGAAACACTTTGTTTGACATGTGTTCCTAAGTGACGACCATGTAAACCATCCTGAATACGAGGATTTAAATAATTAAAACCGCTCAAGGAAAGTAAATATATTTCGTCACCAATCTTGGCGCAACAACCTAAATGAGGTGATTTTAATTAACATTTAAACAGGTCGCTCTCCATTGGCGTAACATGCTAGGTAATCATAATAAAGTTTAAAATTAACAAATGTAGCAGATCCAATACTTAAGTTGAGGGACGGTTGTGGATGTCCCGAAGGAAGAAAGTTGTGACAAAGTTCAAGGTTTGCCGTTGACGTTCTGTCAGAAACATCAAAGCGACCGGAAAAATTGAGCGAAATGGACAGTGTCTTGAAAGAGGTGTGCGGGAGGGGGGGAGTGTAATATGAACATTGACAAGGGCAATGCACGGGTAATGGAATGTAGTCAGGAAATACTGAATGAATTACATAACTTAACAAGACAATAAAAGTAAAAGACGAGACTTGGGTTAGAAACAGTTCACGATGGCCGAATTAGTGAAGATATAAAATGAATAAAAGTTTTGGGACCTCAAGCATTTCTCAATAGGTGAAATTCCTTGACACCCATATCAATTTAAATGTAGAGAAATCTAATTTGAAGCCATTTATTTGCAATGAAGCTTGTACTGGAGTGAAACGACGACAATCAGGAGTTAAAACAGAAAAAAATGTAAAATGGTTTGAAATTTGGTGTAACTGGAGAATGCTGATGAATACTGAACATAATTTGGGAGAAAAGAAATTTCTGGCTTATCTTGAATAACAGGAGCGATTGATTGGTAGGATACACTGTACTACTTCAAGGAACTGTCTATTTAGCGTTGGAGGGAAGTGTGGGATTAAGATTTGGGGTGGAAGAGGGAGATTAAGCAGGTTCAAAGGGGAACTCGGGGAGCTGTTTAAAGCCAGGTTTTGGACTAAAGACCACAACACAATCTACCGTGTAGAACTGAAGAGCCCTCTCTCTAAGAGGCACTAAAGATGCAGATAAGTTGCTGAAGCTGCTCCGTCAATTATTAAGCATTAGCGTCTACTTGTGTCATATAGGCTACCTCCATCTAAGTTATATTTGTGTACATTTTTTGCAATAGCTCTTATTGTGACGTGTTCAATGTACTCCGCAGAACAACTAGTTCACCTCATTGAAGCTCTCACAGAGACTGCTCGATGTCAGCAGTAATCAGTTGCCTTTTGACGGGATAAACATGACTTCAAGAAAGAAAAAATCATATTTTTACATACTAATTCATTCTTTCTTATAGAGTTCCGAAGTACTGTTACAAGTAACGCGACAATAATCCTGCCAAATAAATTTACGTGTAATCATATTTACGTGAATATCATATTTTATTAGGTGTATCATAAATGTAAAACATCGCCTTAACTACATAACGTTTGCCTGTGAGGTAGAAAGTGAAGGCAGGGAATTGAACAAAATCAATTCAGCCAAAATATACAAATGCGTTTTCAGATAGCAGAATTAGCTGCGGAAGAAAAAAACAGATCAAGCTGCACGGGAAACGGTTCTCCGAAGGTAACTAGGTATTCTGATTGTTATGTGTTTTCTGCCTTTCAGAAATGGTATTAGAGATGAAGTATTACTACTTCCCGAAACAACAATGGCGCTATTAATCAACGAGATTAAAATTTGGGTTTGAAATCCTTATGATCTATGGCAAAACCCAAAACGACTTCGGAAATAACATTCAATAAAAATGTTCAAATATTTATAGAACTTATGGGACTTAACTGCGGGGTCATCAGTCCCTAAGCTTACAAACTCCAGTCACGGTCTGCACGGCCAATACGGTCGGGGGTTCGAATCCCCCCC
The DNA here is from genome assembly GCA_026315105.1 of Locusta migratoria. Lineage (NCBI taxonomy): Eukaryota > Metazoa > Arthropoda > Insecta > Orthoptera > Acrididae > Locusta > Locusta migratoria. Next base: position 470,529,440 of record CM048747.1, read on the forward strand.
TCGGGCATGTATATTTGTGCCGTCCTTAGTATAAGGTATTTCGTAAGTAGTTTTAAGTTTAGGGACTGAGACCCCGTAGTTATGTCCCATAAGCTTAACAAACATTTGAAAATTTTTTCAGATCGCAAGATTATGCAGTTATTCATATTATTCGTGGAATACACTCAAAACCATTATCAGATATTACTTGAAATATACTAAACAGTTTGACATAGCCTATTTGTGGTAGAACCACGGGATTGAATCAATAACACGATCTTTTAATTTTGTAAACAAATCATTGCTTCTCTAGTCGTAATTTGCACTTATACCTAATTATTGTTTTGATGTGGTAGACTCAAGTCAGTCAAGTATTGAGTCAGTCAGGATGTAGTCATTCATTATCTAGCCATGCTCCGATACTCAAATTATGCATTCATGCTGTAAAGTTGTGCTGTAACACTTTCAGTATGATGAAATAAAGACAGTGAATACAACATGAAGACGTAATTTGTAGTTCCTTTGACATTCAACAACCCAGGAAGTCTACTAAATATGATCAAATAATAATGGCAGGCAGGCTAACAACATGAATGAAGAACAACAGGTGATGTAATATACTTCGTAGCTTCCAAGTAACCAATATGTTACAACTCGCAGAACTGCGTGAACACGTACAGCACACAAGAAATAACACATCCTGAGACAGTATTCGCCTTCTGTATGAACAATTGAGTTCCAGCATACGGTCTTGCTATGCCATCCGTTGAGGCTAAATAAGGTACTAACATATATGTTGCAGTATGGATCGATACCTCATATCTCTGTACCGCTTGAGCTATTGATCTGCAAATATAATCATTCTGGTACTCTATATGCCCTCTTTCAGCAATAAATATTCAGTGAATTGGAAAACACGTTGATCTACTAACTTTCATTTCTGTTTAGCGGCGATTGGTGCCTGAGATGACTGGGGGTTCACTTCTTTGAGCGCCGGATCTTGATAGTAGCGTCGATCTCCCCTTTCCACCCCGGTTGTCGTCCGTTTGCACCCCCCTTTAGATATATTTTCGTTAAAAGATCTGTAGAATATCTTACCTCTGTTTGTTTCCTCTCAGTTCACCTTGATCTGAGACGTCGGCCTACCAAGCCTCTTCATTTAACACTTTTGTTCCAACCTTAAAGCCGAGTAGTTTGACTCTAAAAGATACTGAAAGTTGTTCATTTTTCTTTGATAATAAACACCAAAAATATATGAATGTGACTGTACCAAAGTAAATCTGTTACGATACCTCTGGATAACGTGACACTGTAAGCAACACACCCCCCAACCTTACGCATACGCAAAGGCTGCTCTACAACACTTCTTTCCAAACGGTTCAATATTTGTGAAAATAAAGAGTATAAATGCCATTTATCCTCAAAATCGCAACACACTGGCTAAAATGTCCAACGATATGTGGCAAGTGATAGTACTAAAGTCATTGTTCTTCCCGTATCTGCTAAAAGGATGATTGGATTTAAAAAAAAACTGTTTGTTGTCGGTCTCGAACCCAGAACTTGCCACGGCGCAGCACGATGCCGCTATCCATACGGCTATTTTGGCTAACTGGAAAGTATAACTTCACAACTTTACATGATCGAATCTTCTGAAAGCTTTTATAGTTCATGCATCTTTAATTTATAGTTAAAGGTTATTTTACCAAAAATGAAGTGTTTTTGATAAATCTTCAATGCGCCAAGAACAAGTATAAAGTGCATCCGCACCTCATGGAGGACTTGCGGATGCGCAAGGCGAGGTGCGCAGTAGCTCACTTGTCTTGCTTGTGAACGATTCGTGCATAACCGCCAGAGCTCGAGTGCCCAGGAGCTAGTGTCTCTACCAGCTCCAACGCCAGTGTTACGAACGGTGTTTTCTCTCGCCTCACTTTGTCGCGGAAGCGCAAATATGCTGCTTACAGGGGGTTGAAATTTAGCCGCTCATGCGCATTGAAACCCTGTGGCACAGCCTCGTATATTTAAAGCGACCGAGCTACGACTCGTACATGCTCTGTCTCTGCTACGTAAAACGTTTCACATGCGATAAAAATACTTTGAATGTACCTACAAAATCTGATAGAAGAAAGAAACGAAGAATTATAGTTTAAAAACACTTTATTTTATTTATTTAGTTAATAAATGAATAAAGTAAGAACATATGGTCTATCAGACCAATTGTGTGGCTGGATTGAGGTGTTCCTAGATAACAGAAAGCAGGATGTCATTCTCACTGGAGAGAAGTCTTCCGAAGTAAGAGTGATGTCAGGTGTGCGACAGGGTAGAGTCATCGGTCCGTTGCTGTCGACGATATACATAAATGACCTTGCGGATAACATCGAAAGCTCACTGATGCTCTTTGCAGATGAGGCTGTAGTATGTAGAGGTTGTAACAATGGAAAATTGTATTGGAATGAAGGAGGATCTGTATCGATTTGATCCTGTATCATTTAGCTACGCAATAGCGGGTCAGCAACTGGAAGAATTTAATTCCATAAATTATCTCCGAGTAGGCATTAGGAGTGATTTTAAATGGAACGACTATATAAAATCAATCGTCGGTAAAGCAGATGCCAGACTTCATTGAAAGGAAATGCAGTCAGAAAACAAAGGAAGTAGGTTACGGTACACTTGTTCGCCCACAGCTTGAATACTGCTCACCGGTGTGGGATTCGTACCAGGTGAGGTTGATAGAGGAAATAGAAAAGATTCAACGGAGAGCAGCGCGCTTCGTTGCAGGATCGTTTAGTAATCGTGAAATCGTTACGGAGATGATCGATAAACTCCAGTGGAAGACTGTAGGAAAGACGCTCTGTCGCTCGGTACGGACATTTGTCGAAGTTTCGGGGACGTACCTTTCCGAGGAGTCTAGCAGTATATTGCTCCCTCCTAAGTATACCTCGCGTAGAGATCATAAAGAGCCCACATAGAGGCATACCGACAACCTTTCTTTCCGCCAACAATACGGGACTGAAATATCAGGGAGAACCGATAGTGGTGACTTGCGAAGTATGAATGTAGGTGTAAATGTAGAATTTTTTTCCTGAGCGAGTTTCTTTCTGGGGTTTCACTGAATCAACGAACACATACGACGCGCCGTCACAGCTTCCGGCCCTGTACTGAGTCAGTTCTGCAATAATTCTCATCGCTTCTTTGCTAGCCAAGCGTCAGAAGTATGGCGTAAATACTTCGCAATAAATATTACGCCATTCCCAGCCTCGCACTTTCGCACAACATACTGACACGATATTATGAGTGTGCGGAGGCCGCATTTGCAGTGTCCTCCAGTAAGCTAGCAGGAGAGTATCGTGTGTTTAACGTAAGTGTCCTATGGCTGTCGGCAAAGTGTCGCACTTTGCGTCGTTCGCCTTCGTGTGTGATATTCGCGGCTAACAGCGTTAAACGGCAGCGGCGGCGGCAGCGCTGGTGTTATTTACACGAGCTGTCAGCGGCGCCTGTGCGCGCTGGGCCGATCTGCTGTAAATATTGCGCGCGTGGGGGGATGCGCGTTGCCATGGCAACACCTGCCAACCTGGGCGCGCGCACCAGACGCGATGTTTCCGCCGCGCGTGTCGTCTGTTATAGCAGGGGGCGGGGGCTGGGGATGGAAGTTGGGAAATGGGGAGGGGAGACGGAGGGAGGGAAGGCCGTGTAGAGTCAGCTGCAGCTTCCTGCGCTCCAATTAATGTGACTCCTCTCCTCGGCTGGGCGATGTTGCTGTAGCATACGTGAGCGTACAAATAGTGTAAATGATACGAATAAAATATTTAACTGCCAGTTGTGGAGGGCGATATTACACAAACAAATTATTTGACAAAATAATCGCACTGCCATGTTTTATGGCCCACATTAGATTTGTCTGTGGTCGTATGACTTTTCGGAAACATTTCTGATAATAATAATAATAATAAAAATATTGACCATACGATTACGACTCTAGTATTGTGATAATACCTATGAACGAACACGTAATATTCTTTCTCGCCGTAGTTTAAGATACAGCCGAAATTATTTGAAATGTGAGTTTAGTTTTGAAAAACTATTTTTTTTAATTATTTCAATATCTCTGCTACATTTTCATTATTTTTTATTCCATGTGAATATTATTACCTGTCTTGATTTGTTAATTTTATCGAAGTTTACTTTCTTTGCCGGTACTCGTTACGAATGACTATAGCCTGGAAGAAACGTAGCGTACATTTGACGTTCGGAAATCGGTCATGAGACAAAGCAAGATGGCGTACGCCAGTGAGAGTTTTTAGCGATGAATTTCACGTGCGCGAGGCCGTTCGCCGTCGGAGGTTCGAATCCCCCATCGGGCATGGCTGTTTGTGTCGTCCTAGTTCGTAAGTAGTTCATATGTAGTTTGAAAGTTTAGGGACTGATGACCCCCTAGTTAAGTCCCATAAGCTTAACAACATTTGAATCTTTGACAACGATATTTTATGATACGATAAAAGGAGTATTACACTATGTTAAGGAGTATTACAATATGTTGTCAAAGTTTCTTGGTAATAGCCGTGTTATTTTCAGCTGTTGCTTATACTGCAGTTGTATTGTGTGGGAATTAGAAGAGAAGGAAGTAAAAGGAAATGAAAAAGTACTTGGATGAGTCTCTGAGTGACACGACGAGATAAAAAAGTGTTCAATGAAATTTCCTACGGGAACGGGAGGATTTCTTCTTATATTGTTGGCAGTGCAGCCAGCCGTAACTTAATGCTAATTTTTTGTAGCTCTCCATTCTTCACATTTGACTTCTGTAGTATTAAAGTAGGTCAACTCCACTGTACACGTCACGTTCCCTCAGAACATTCCACAATGCATTCACACTGTCCAGTCACGCCAAGGTTTCTCGGAAAGAAAATTTAATCGAACGGTCTGCTTGGGAATGAATTGGCTACAAGCATAAACATCGAAAACTGACTGAACAAGCAAACTTTCCTGATGTAAATCGTTTACATGTATTTTTCATGTTCCTTTTGAACAGTTTGGCAGGAAGCAGGAGCGCCTTCAATATAATAATGACTCATTGACTTTGAGTATGTAATCAATTATACATTTTGCTCATAATCATTTGATGGTCGATGGTATCCTTCGTGGCAGTGAGGTCTACAGAAACTGCTCCTGTCATAAATGTATGTTGAAGACTATTTTCTTAAAACTGATTGAGGTTCTGGCCAACATCTAGTCTGTTTCGAAATGAGGTTTGAATGCGAATGATTGTAATGTGTCATTCTTTAAATTTTCAAATGTTTGTTAACCTTAAGGGACTTATCTGCGTGGCCATAATCAGTCCCTAAAGCTACAAACAACTCATGAACTACCTTATACTAAAGAATACACAAACATCCATGCCCTAGGAGGGATTCGAACCCCCGACGGCGAGCGTCCTCGCACATCGCAGCAGAGCGCCTCAAATGCGCTTGGCCACTCCGTCACGGCTCTCATTCTTAGCTTAACAGAATAGACGTATTTGAAAAACACATTATTACCAAAACAATGGATGCAATTTACAGGTGAACGGCAAACGAAATTTTATGAGATCTACAAAACCATATTTATTATGACAGATGTAGATGCTACTCGAACACCTGTACAGAAGGAATTGGATTCAGCTTTCGAAATATACGTGCCTGTATATCTGGAAGTATAAATAGACAAAACTGTCAGTTAGAGAAGTAAGGAAATTACTAGAAACAAACTTCATGAAAATTTCGAAAATGGAGAAAAGGTACTTTTTTAAGGATAGAACATTAAATTTACTAGATTTTAAAAGGAGAAGAAATCGAAAACACAACGGAAAGAAAGAAAAAACAGGGTAAATTGCGAGGAAACGGGGAAATTCTGGAAAAGTAGTAAACGTAAGAAGTAAAAGGAATTTAAATTTTAACCGAATCCTTGTTGGTAAATAAATACACTGACAGGGTGGTGGGGAGGGGGGGGGGGGAGAGAAAGAGAGAAAGAATTACAACAGTAGCCTACTTGAAGCCCCCTAATTCATATGTACGCTGTATTTTGAATGATGAAGAGGTAGGATTAAATTCTGTTACGACTGTCATCCTGGTACTAAAGGACTTTTCACAAGCGATAACATAATAGCCATAATCGAAGTTTCGAAACTGAAAACATCACTAAACCAAAAATATGGACGTCAAAGGCCCACTCGGCAAGCGATCATTCACCCCTGAATGAATGTGCCCCATCTGTCGAAGATTTGTGGAAGTGCAGTTATCACATATCACATTCCACCGGCAAAATGCGAATAATCCTCTGTTCAGATGGCAGAACTGTCATCGAAATTCAACTGCGGAAAACCGATACCGAATTGCCGGTGAAAACAGATTTTTTTCCCCCTGGTCTCCCCTCGAAACGCTTCCGTCACTCTGGCGGCATTCAACAAGATGTTTGATTTATTATTTGTGTCGTTTAACCGTCGCTTCAATAGATGTTTCATGTAAATGGCACCGCGCCAGCGGTCGATAACCTGCTTTGTATCGAGGGGCATTGTGGGTGACAGGCGGTCGTTTGTCACGGGACTCGCGTGTAGGGGGCGTGCGGGGGAGGGTGGGGGCGGACCCCAAACTTTCCCATGGAGGCCACGCCAAAGAAGCGCTCGTGGCTGCTCTTCGCCGGTTGCTCCGCAGGGTGGAAATTTGCTGGCGACGGTGTGTCGATTAAGTTGTCACGTGTCGCCGGAATACTCGGTCACAAGAGGTGGACTGGAAGGCCCAGTCGATATCTGTGTAGCAGTGATGCCTGATAAGTGATGGTCAATAGTGCTAATAAGATGGCTATATGGAGGGTTTGGACAATGCCATAGTCAGTGATTGGGCCCTTCTGCGTTACGTCATGGTCTACCAGCGACAGCAGCGTGAGAAATTTTCCCTCAAAATAACAATCATTTAGGAAACTTAAAAATATTATAATGAGTTATTTGTCCGACAGAAGCATGTGGATGCGGGGGCGGTATGTTACTACTTAAAACGGCTTTGATACATTTATACTGTCATTCTAGTGATCAAAACAAGCATTATGGCTCCCCTTGACATATATATCATATTATTCAAACGTTTCTTCCACATAACTTATTATTTAGGTTTTGTGCAATTGTCAACAGGACTGGAACCGCAACAGTCACAAGATATTTATCGTATGGTTACTCAGGATTGACAATATTCTGTAGACCTTACACTTTATTCACACATGCAGATACTACATTGGATATGCGCCCTTCCACATTTATCTTCTAACAACTCAGTACACCCAAATTTACTCTGGTTGTGTTAAAATGTAGCTTGATTAATCATCAAGTACTACGCATCATTCAAAATACCAGGAAAACAGCGAAAAGATTTTGATATCCATCTTTGTAGCGTAAAATTTGATCTGGCGAACCAGTCAACGAAATATCGTCTACTCAGTCTTTCGGAGCCGATGGGCCATCCGTGCACCCTTGCTCACTGCACGGCGCAAACCATATGCACCGAGCGAATGGACGTGTATGGGTCTGGAGTCAATTTTGTAAAACTCTGGATCATATGAGTCAGCAGGGGATGGTTCAAGCTGGTGAGGATAATTGAATGATATGGGGCTGCAGCCACTCACACCCAGATCCCGAGGAAAACCTCGAGATCGAACAACCTTTGTTATGTTAATTTCTGAGGTACGACGGCACGAAATTTCTATGAGCTCAGCACCCCTCTCTCCAGACCAAAATCCTGGTTTCGCCACTGTGCAGTTGGAGTAATATGGGATCCCTGGCACGTCTAAATCCTACTCTGACTGTTGACTTGTACGTACGCATCTTGTCTGATCACCTGCATCCATTCATGACCATTGTGCATTCCGACGAACTTGGGATATTTCTGCATAATTCCTACAGAGTAGCTCTAAGAACGCTCTCCTGAGTTCTCCGCTGGCAACCGAACTCGACAGTTAGGAAAGTTATTGAGTATATCTGGGATGCCTTGCAACGCACTTTTACACTACAAAAACTGTGACAGGGAAACGGGATTAAAATCTAGGATCGCTCACCGTAGCTGGACAGAATCAGTTCAGCAGCTCTTTAGTAGAAATGCTCACTTGTCTTTGCGATGACGGCAGAAGCTGCGTCGGCAAGATGGAAAGCCTACCGTCAGCGAACTGCTGAGTGAGACGGCTGTCAGACAGATAGGAAGCTAGTAAATATTTCATAACTACATTAACTCTCTCACACTGTATTATCAAATGGAACACATTCGTTCCGTTTCATACGTCATAGCTTACGTATTCCCGCTTTTAGAAGTAGGAGTCACGTAGTCTTCGTGATCGACGATGCTTAGGGGCAGTCATCTATTCACTGACTTAATCACTGTGCTCAGTCTTTGTCACAGATAGCAGTACATACGGGTAGCTGCTAGAGGCAGCTAGGAGATGGAGTCTGGTCGATGCCCTCCTTCGCACTAACCATTCGTGGAAGATGGTGAACTGCTGTGCTGATGACTTCACAACCCTATGGTTACTGCCTGAGGACAGCGCAGTCTGCAGTGGTTCGTTACCATAGGCCAATGTTCCTGTCGTCGAGTATGTATCCGGCCAGCCAGTATCCGGAGTCGGGTACCAGCACCGCAACCGACTTCAGGGGGTCCGCGCATAGATCCACTATTAGCTGCATAGACTGGAGAAGGGACAGAGTACTTCACAATAACCGTCCCTGCTTCGATTCCCAGTCGTCGCGATGTAGGCACTACCGTCCAGACGGCTCACAGCAGTCGGAACACCGAGGTCGCAGCAGGACGGCGAACGGACGCGCCCAAATACGACGCCACCTACTACTCTAGCTCCTGCCGAGCTAGCGCCTTCATCGGAATTATTGTATGCTACGGAATAAACCTGTGATCTTTAATTCTGTTTTATTAGCGTCTCCTGGAGCTCCACCAGGTTTCACGCCTGATCCTGACCTAAACCTTAGAATCCTCTGCTCGGCTCCAGCAGTACTGTACTCACCCCACGCAATCCTACTGATTTATGGACAGTTTTGCAAGACACGTAGTGTTAATTGCATCGAGCATACATCAGAGCATGCAACGTTGTGGTGCAGTACTTCTGCGTACTCTGTCACAGGCCAGACGGCTATCCAGCCCCCTTAACTTCAAATCGTTCCAACGCATTGGAATAAATATTTGTTATATTTCCGATCCACTGTTAAACCGCGCGAGGCCAATCTTCGATACAGTGTTGGTAACATACAGTGCGGATAACACAATCAACACTTTTTTTTGTTAATTACGTGTTTTGACACTAGATGGCGACTCATCGTGAATGACATCAACTAACAGCAACGTACGAGATAGCTGTAGATGGTGTCCTCCACGGCTTCACATCTTGGAGTTCCGTTAAACCCCTTCTGATGACTTGCCCCTCTGTGGCTAGCGACGGAGTGTATTCCTGTGGACAGAAGGTGCTCAACAGACTTCTCACAACTGTTTGTAACTACTCTCACATTTTCTTTCTCTATAGTGAGAAATAGCTGCAGTTGTGGCACGTTGCTTGTAACGTTCATCATTCACAGGTGCGAATTTTGACGGTCTTACGGCTACACTATTGTTGCTACACTAATCGTCGCTCGTGAAACTTCAAGTAAATCATTCTTAAAGATAAGCATTAGCATCATATTTTGGGCTGAGAATAAATGCGTAGCTTGACTTTCTGGATATCATTCGTATTTCTTCATCAACTACACATAGAAACAACATTAAAAACATTCCATAAAATTTTTAATAAACAGTAATCACTGGAATTGCAAGGATAAAAACATGTTTAAATGTTTCTACAGCATATGGGACTTAAGTGCGGGGTCATCAGTCCCTAAACATAGAAACTACTTATGAACTAACTTACACTACAGACAGTACAAACAACCCTGCCCGAGGGGGATTCGAACCCCCGACGGGGAATGGCTTCAAGCATCGGAACATAGCGCCCCAATACGCTTGGCCGCTCCACCGCGGCTGCAAGGGTCATTTCGAAAAGTTACGGAGTGAATATTTATGAAGGGTATCCGAAGGTAAGGCACGCTTTGAAATATTTTACCCTCAGATCTTATCCTTTTTCGTTATATTACGTTAAAGTGACGTACACAACACTCACTACTTCCTTGCGTGTTTACTTTATCGACTCCCCCCACTTTTCTTAACTTGGATTTTTTTGTGTCGCTACAAGTTTCAGTTGTTACTTGAATCTATAGGGCTGTTTTTCTTACGAAACCACTGAGTGTAAATGACCTTAGATCAATGGAAAATTATAGGCTTCCAGGCTAAAATGTCATGCAACTCCAGATATACGAGAGCATCAAGAAAAAAAAAATGCACAAAAGAAGACGCACAAAAACTTCAGTACCGAATTTTATAATCCTGCGCAGTACTCCTGGGGGAAATACAGCAAGATTGGCTAGAGTAGTCCCTACGATAATGATCCGTGTCTCTATCCCGACTGGTCTCGCAAAATTGGCCGAGCGGTTAATATCGTAACCTGTACGAAGTTGCATCTGGCAGAACGCTGACCTGCACTGTAAAAGGCAGCTGGACGAACTCTGCAGGGCGTTTTACGACTCGCAGACAGCGCACTGGTGTCCACCTGCTGCGACAGAAGCAACATAACGGTGTAAAGTTGCTGGCGGGCTCGCCAACATCGGGAAGAACCCGACTGAACATCAAGTTCCATTATCTTCTTTGCCCGCTGGATGTACCTTTCTTCACGGTCCACTACAGACTAAAATTTAATTTCCTCAACATCTGACGTGAACTTTCATTTCACAGGGTACTATTTTCGTCTTACGCCCTTTTTCTGGAAAGGTTTTCTAATTTATGCCACAACGGCTGAATCGACGTCAGTGGGTGTTCGATGGTGCCGATCTGATTTCTGTATGTGCCTTTAGCATGGTGTACGAGCGAGACTGAGTTGTGGTAAAACACAAGACTAGCATTCGGAGGACGGTGATTGAAATATACCTCCTGCGATCCGGATTTAGATTTACTGTGATTTTCCTAAAACACTCAAGGAAAATGCCTGGATGATTCCCTTGAAAGAGCACGGCCGCTTATTCTCTTTTCCTCACCCAAGAAATCTGTACTTGATCTCCGCCTCTGATGCCTACACTATCGCTGAACGTTAAACCACAAACTTCAATCCCTTATTTTGTTTTATTTTTATTATTATATTCTTAATTGTGAGGTTATAACAAATACGTATGATGGTGTATTAAGCGTTAGAATATTTTGTCTACCTCCACTTAATTATAGTATTTGGCTTGGAATAATTAATAATGATGTAGAGTATGTCACCGTAATGTAGTGACGATACTGAAATTTACACACCAAAGAATATATGCCGATGATTTTACAAGGGAAAGACGGGTGATCGGGTGTGGACGTACGAAAGTAATTCATGAAAACCAAAATCTGGATGGCCTACCAGACCCTTACATCCGAATAAGAGGCACGTGTCTTAACAACTGTACTGCATCATTTTGATTTTTTTCCCCAGAATATCCTTATGATTATGCACAATTTGCATGTGATGATTTTTTATTTAAAAACTTATTTTGCACACTTTGGATCTCTTACTCCGATGCTGATGATACTGAAAAATTTCTGCTTGGGATTCGATTCTCGACTAGTACTACACAGCTGTATTATATTCTGGACACTATAAATGATAAAATATACAAAATATTCATATGTTTGTAAATCTGGGGTACATAACTACTGCGGTTATCAATCCAGGCGCTCACATACAACTAACTTCAATAAACCTAGAAACACCCATGCCCGAGGGAGGACTGAAATCACCGACGGGGAGCAATCGTACGCTCAGCGGAAAGGGGCAAAGACGGTCGGCCATTTTACCCGGCTAAAACATACCACATACCTTGTTGGGTGATACCACTCGACACCAGCAATATTTACTATAATCAAAATAAGTGAAAATGAAAAAAAAAAGAAATTTTAAAAGCTCCATTGTTATACAAATTTTCCCTAGTTTTTATGATAAACCGTACGACTTTCGACAATTTTCAGTACGTTTTATTTTAATATTGCTGTGCGGAAACATTTGGTGGTACTACTCTGTTTTCGCCATCATCATAACCAAGGTGCTTTTTACATACACGTTTATGAATATTAGAATTAAAAACGCTTAGTTAACCTTGTCATTAGTGTTGTATGCAACGTGCAGGGCTATGATAATGAGAGATTCATGTTTAAAGTCCTATTTTTTTCTAAATTAGTACATAAAAAAAGACTCGAATGATGCATTTGTAGAACAGAAATCTCATTACGTTACCATTTTGCAGTCAACAAGAGGTCTCTGTAAACTTCTATGGTCACTCGACACAATTTCAAATTGTTGCCATTATGTAACAACGTCCTGTCAACGATTATAATTATTTATGTGTGTGAGAGGGAAGGTGATACATAAAAACCGTTCTTAGAGTACACCAAAAAAGGAAAGGTGACAAGTGAACTAAAGCGATCAAGGCCACATCGTATTACCATTATAACCAACTCAAAAACGTTGTAGAATTTCTTCGTCTAAGTTCTGACGAACATTGATGCACACGTCTTATTAGAAGATGAAATTTTCGATAGCATTCGTAAGTAGTGGAAACAACCTCAACAATAAATATTGAGGTAAGAGGAATCCTTCATAGTCTTCTCACAACACACAAGAGGCCTATACAGCTTTGGCAAATAAACATTAATATTCGGGGAATCTCGTGCATTTGACACAGTTTCTTGAAGATTTTAATGCCCTTTACTCTCATATGGGGTCGATTCAACTTAAGAGATAAATGAAGGATTCTAACAATCAGAAGCTGTTTTCTTACTTCATTTTCATTACTCACAACGCCGTGTGATAGACACAATGCATAGTCGGTGATTTTACGTTTCTGTACAACAATGAGTGACATTTAATACAACTCGTAATTCGGAAAATAAAAGCGAATGAAACATGTGCTGCAACTGCATTTTTCTCTTAAAGGTTTCATTTTGACGGTCCACCTTATGGCAAAATAGTGTGGCCCGTAGAAATGCTCTTAGTTCACAGCCGGCATCAATACCCGTGGGCACTACGTGCTGTTAGGGATGCCTAGAGTGAAAGATTTCATTGAACTTGAAAAAGAAACAGACAAAAATTTTAAATTAAAAATAATTGAAAAGCTAACCTTAGTTTCAGGCATTTCGAAGGTATATATATATATCTTCTACCCTTATTTCAGAACTAGCTCCATAATCCTTCTGTATCCCTCGTCCTATATCCCTCTCCATATCCTTTTGAGTCTCCTTTTATTGCACCTCAGTCCTTGTGACGTCAGCCTTCTGAGTAATATGTTCGACAATAATTTTCCAGTTACATAGAGAGGAATATAAGGAAAATGACTGCCACTCAGGAAGGTATTCTCATGACTTCGGTAGGCATTGTTAGTAGGAGAGACGAGATAATTGACTCTGTAATTACATGAGTATCTCTCCTATGACTCTTACAAAAGATGAATAGCGCTGAAGACCTAGTTGTCAAACGACCAACTATCGATATTCGTCCATCTAAAATTTAGCAATTTTATACTTAACGTTCTTTAATTAGCTAGGCTACGCGTGATACTGCTGTTACAGGGTTAACTTAACTATAGGTTTAACGAGATGTCTTGTAAAATAACCTGTCCAAGATGCAATCAAGTTTATCTACTGGAAGATTCCAAGAAATGTTTGTAAACCTATTGGACCAAACTGCTAGTATGGTCATAACTCCTTAGACTTACAAACTAACTTACACTAAGAACTATTCACTGTCTCTCTCTCTCTCTCTCTCTCTCTCTCTCTCTCTCTCTCTCTCTCTCTCTCTCTCTCTCTCTCACACACACACACACACACACACACACACACGCACGAGAGAGGACTCGAACCTCCGACAGGAACAACTGGCCGGTGTGTAGAGTGTCAACTTATGCCACGCGGCCAATCGGCCACTCGGCGGCTAGAACGTTCCCACTGTCCTATGTGTTACTACATTTGCATGTAGTGTTGTACATTCTGAGTTTTTTGTCTACATACTCCTAACGTAGAGACGTGGCAGTGCGTTTCTCCCACCACTACTGGTTATTTCTCTTCCTGTTTCATTCCCAGATAAAGCCGAGTGAAACGTGACTACTTGTAGGCATCCATAAGAGCTCTAATTTCACTTAGTTCAGTGTTGTGGTTCTTCAGGAAATTAAAGTTGGAGGAAGTAAAACCATTCTCTAGCAAATACCGAATGTCTAATCTTCGTTATCAGTCGATGTCGGATAAAACTACGTCTTCCCTTCAGGGATCTACATTTAATTGCTGGTGGTAGCCCCATCTGGGAGTACGGTCATAGTCCGGGAAAGTCTTCATTTTCTAACGTTTCGTCCAGAATGGCAGTGACCTTCCTCAAAGGCACAGCTCATTCGTTTACTGTAGAGATATAAGACATCCAAAAAGTGAAAAAAATGAACACGTGTATAAAATGTGAAGCTGTGCGACTTCGACGTGTGACGAAGTTCGAGGAACAACAATGCTGAAACTCACAAGACTATAAACCGTGAGTAGCCGTTATTTACTTTCATTAATACTCAGTGGATAAGTGAACAGCTTGTAATCCCTTTTATGCTACGTATGTAAACAAAAATTATGTTTCTAGGTAAACCAATCCACTAATGATGCCACAAAATAGAAGAAGACGAAACGAGTCGGAATGAAATAGATAAAGAGCAGCAGAAAAACCGCGGTTTCATTACCAGAAACGAGTAATTCGATGCTTACTGCGGAAGATGGCAACACAATCAAACTTGTTAAATTAATCATTCCAGGGCAAAAGCATCTAATAATAGAGGTGCACGTCATAATAAAAGCGTTGATGGAAGAGTTTCGATAGTCTTAAAGGCAAATGAGTAACGAATTTCTTATGTTCTTCGAGTGTCTGTTTTTCTTTAAAAAATCGTTAAACTTTCCTAAACGTGCCAGTGGTGATGATTTTCAAATAAATGTATTACTTTTTTGGTTCCTTTAATACTGAACCATCTGCAGCTAATGTACTGTTAACAAAATTAGTGCTTTTCGTTCTCGTTTTTCTCCATATATCAAATTATGAGAACTTATTGCTAATGACAGAGGGACAAACATGACTTATAGTTTTACTAGATTGCAAGCTAAAACCAGAGACTTTACCTGACATCGCAGATTGTGGAGGCGATCTGATAGATTAATGACCTCGAAAAGTTTTACTTAAGAATTTTTATATTTAGACTAAGAACTATGTTGCATGTATTATTTAATCTTCATTTTTTTTTAAATAAGTGGAACAACATGTAAAATTTTATATGACGACTTGATGGTGGCCTAGCCCATTGAAACCGGTCGTCATAAAACAATTAAGTAGTTTGCGATCTTGGCTATTCGCTTTTGAAGATTAAAATTCAGAGAAGTTGGGCCACAATTTCGGTACCTTCAATGCTTGGCCTAGACTTTGAACCTTAGAGGTAATGCCAAATTAAACCACGAGCAATCATACATATTTTCAAAACGCGGCACTCCTGATGGTCGGAAGAGGGTGCGGCCAAATTTACATGTGATGCGTATAGACAACCCATTCCAGAAGTCGAACGTACTATTAATTTTTGTCTGGGAAAAATCTGTTTAGCGGTTATTTTTTTTTTTTTTTCGTTTTAAAATTATCGCTATGTCCAAATTTTTCCATAGCTTCTATCTTTAGTCGTGGAAAGTAGTTTTCTGCTCCGTCATCGGTGATATTATTGTTAAATTATTGTTATTCCAAATTTTTATTCGGCTTGTCAGATTATTTATGTAGATATAAAATTAATACTGTGTTATTGTACTATCGTGTGGCAGTTCCGTCTAATTCTTTGCCTATTGAATTATCTGAAACTTCCGTCTATGTACTCATAACACCCATCTTATAACTTATACTAAAATAATCTACGAAAACTATACTCAGTCATGCAGACCAAACTACATGGCCGATTTCCTCCATTTTTTATTTTAAACGAAAGGTATCCATCCACATATTTTGATTGTGAAGCTTATGGAACTGCGGGTTCATCAGTTCAAATGTTCAAATGTTTGTTAAGCTTATGGGACTTAACTACGGGGTTATCAGTCCCTAAACTTACAAACTACTTATGAACTACTTACGAACTAGGACGGCACAAATATCCATGCACGAGGGGGGATTCGAACCCCCGACCGTAGTGGCCGTGCTGACCGTGACTGGAGCGCTTCAGTCACCTCGGCCACAGCGGCCGGCGGTTCATCAGTCCTTGAACTTACAAACTACTTATGAACTACCTTATACTAAAGACAGCACAACCATCCATGCCAGAGGGGGCATTCTAACACCCGAGGGGAAGCGGCCTCGCGCATCGCAACATAGCACCTCGATGCTCTCGGCCGCTCCGCCGCGGCCATCCACAAATTTGTCATCAAGAATCAGAATTAGCTTAAGACTCCCCATCCTTTATTTTTATTCAAACGTGGTCCTTGCACTGAATACTTTATTCGGTTTGTTTTACGATATCTTTGGTTCTAATTAAGGTACGCAGTTCTTTTTGCTCTAACAACACTCATCCAATCAAGCTCTCACATTTGTGCTTTGAAACACTTGTTGTGATTGATTCTGTAGAATGGTGTGCCTGAACATATAACTTCAAATCCATTTTTTCCAACATTATGTCATTCAACTAACGGTGCGAAGGATTCGGACGGTTCTCTAGTCGACTTTATTGTTAACCTTACAGCTGGCCAAATAAATGAATAAAAATGTGCAGGTCCTCAGGCGACGATCAGCTGCGACTGTTGCCCCTTCAAGACATTTGTATAGGCTAGCCCGGCGCACAACACCGGCGATCGCGCTGCTACGCGCAGGCTCCACCTGTTCCTATTACTGCGGCTGATCTGTCGGGTCCCGTTCCTTGATTACCAGCATCGAGTCCTAGGCCTGAAGCGTCACGCACCGTGGAATCAAAAAGGCGTCCTGTTTCAGGTCTACAGGCGACGATCATCTTCTTCTGTTGACCCTTTCAAGACATATGGATAGGCTATCCTGGCGCAGAACACCAGCGCCCGCGCTACTACGCGCAGTCTCCACCTTTTCCTGTAACTGCCGCTGATTTGTCGGGTCCCATTCCTTGATTACCCGCACTATGTACTAGGCCTGAAGCGTCACGAACCGTGGAATCAATAAGGCATCTTGTTGCAGGTCCGTCAGTTGCCGCTTCTATACATTTGGATAGGCTAGCCCGGTGCACAACACCAGCGCCCGCGACTAAGCAAGGTTCCTATTACTGCGGCTGATCTGTCGGGTCCCGTTCCTTGATTACTAGCACCGAGTCCTAGGCCTGAAGCGTCACGCACCGTGGTAACAATAAGGCGTCGTGTTGCAGATCCATAGGCGACGACAAACTGCGTCTGTTGACACGTCAAGACATTTGGATAGGCTATCCCGGCGCACAACACTAGCGCCCTCGCTGCTATGCGCAGGCTCCACCTGTTCCTATTACTGCGGCTGATCTGTCGGGTCCCGTTCCTTGATTACCAGCACCGAGCCCTAGGCCTGAAGCGTCATGCACCGTGGAATCAATAAGGCGTCCTGTTGCAGGTCCGCAGGCGACGATCAGCTGCGTCTGTTGCCCCTTCAAGACATTTGGATAGGCTAGCCCAGCGCACAACACCAGCGCCCGTGCTACCACGCGCAGTCTCAACCTGTTCATACTACTGCAACTGATCTGTCGGGTCCCGTTGCTTGATTACTAGCACCGAGTCCTAGGCATGAAGCGACACGCACCGTGGAATCAATAGGACGTCCTGTTGCAGGTCCGCAGGCGACGATCAGCTGCGTATGATGTCCCTTCAAGCCATTTGGATAGGCTATCCCGGTGCACAACACCAGCGTCCGCACTACTACGCACAGCCTCCCAATGTTCCTATTACTGCGGCTGATCTGTCGGGACCCGTTCCTTGATTACCAGCACCGACTCCTGGGCCTGATGCGTCACGCAGCGTGGAATCAATGAGGCGTCCTGTTGCAGGTCCGCAGGCGACGATCAGGTGCGTCTGTTGACCATTCAAGGCTTTTGGATAGGCTAGCCTGGCGCACAACACCAGCGTCCGCACTACTACGCGCAGTCTCCCACTGTTCCTATTACTGCGGCTCATCTGTCGGGTCCCGTTGCTTGATTACCAGCACTGAGTCCTAGGCCGGAAGTGTCACGCACAGTGGAATCAATAAGGCGTCCTGTTTCAGGTCCGCAGGCGACGATCAGCTGCCGGCCGCGGTGGCCGAGGGGACTGAGTCGCTGCAGTCACGGTCTGCACGACCACAACGGTCGGGGGTTTGAATCCCCCCTCGGGCATGGATATTTGTGGCGTCTGTAGTCTTAGCTAGTTCATAAGTAGTTTGTAAGTTTGGGGACTGATCACCCCATAGTTAAGTCCCATAAGCTCTACAAACATTTGAACATTTTTTATTTATTTATTTACTTATTTATTTATTTATTTTTTTCTTTTTTTTCTTTTACAATCAGTGCGTCTGTTGACTCTTCAAGGCTTTTGGATAGGCTAGCACAGCGCAAACACCAGCGCTCGTGCTGCTACGCGCAGTCACCACCTGTTCCTATTACAACGGTTGATCTGTCGGGTCCCGTTCCTTGATTACCAGCACCGAGTCCTAGGCCTGAAGCGTCACGCACCGTGGAATCAATAAGGCATCCTGTTGCAGTGGAGACGGGCCCGCTGATCCCGGCCTATCGCTCCCGCCCCGCACCTGCCGCGGCTCTGCCCGGCTCCGGAGCTCTACCTCCGGCGCCGCGGTCTTCCCCCGACACCCAAAAAATTGAATCCCGCTTTCTTTCTCTCCCGCCTACACCTGTCGCCCGCCTCCCGCCCTGGCGCCGGGCCTCCCAGCTGCCGCCTGCCGCATGCGGCTCCAACTTCATCACATCGACTTGCAAACGCGACGCACCCACTGGATCCCCCCAATGTTGCTACTTTGCATACATCGCCAGTTTCCTGATTGCGTTTCCGGGGCTACTCCGTGTCTCCCCGCAGACGGCGTGTTTCCGGGTGACCGGATAACGGAATCCGTGTTTGTGTAGTAACCCGGTCGCACCTTACGCCCTAACGCGTTTAAATAAGCCGACTGTTACGTAAAACAAATGACAACTCTTTTAATACAGTACTGTAAATAAAAATGAATAGACTCTTTTAGAGGTTTACAGTTCACAAAATGTTTATTGTTGAGCATATCGAGTACATGGTTATCTTTACAGATAAATAGCTCAAGCAGTTCTGAGGTATCATGCGTCGATCCATGCTGAAGTACCGACGTTACTATGTGGTGTAATCACAACAGGCAGCGAAGCCTGGATTCATTAAATCACACAGACGGTGAAGAATCTTTTGCAATATTTTGTTCCATGAACACAATCATTGTTTAAGTAGCTTTGGAAGAGTTTTTGACGGCAAGTCATACGTTCCAGTTGTCGTCCAATTCTATCCCAATTTATGAGATGGGATTAGCCAGGGCAGTTGCAATGCGACTTGCAGAGCACGTTGAGTTTGACACACAGTGAGTGAGCAGTTTCGTGTTTGAACAAACACATCACCTTCCTTTTGCATGTATGGCAATTTTTTTTTTTTTTAATCAGGACAGGGGGGTATCAAGGTACTGTGGTCATCAGACCCCTGTGTGGACGCTAAGAAATGAGGATTATAATGGAGGAGAAGGGAAAGGAAAGGCTGAGTAGGAATGAAAGAAAAAAGAAAGAAGACTGCATCAGCTCGGAGCCCCATGCTCGCCACGCACGTACTCACGAAAAACGGGCCCCCTGGGGGGGGGGGGGGGGGGGAATAAAGAGATCGGATCTTAAAATTCTGCACATTCAGACGGCTAGTCAGTGTCTCCTCCTCAAACCCCAAAGGTGAAGGACGATTGTAGCTTATCTGTCGCATCACCAAATACAAAATAGTGGGGCCAGCGTATTTTGGAGGACTGCAGTTGATTAGGCAACGCTCAGCAGGTCGACGTCCTACACGAAAACTTGCGTGCGGTTGGCAATATCTTGTGTTAACACTATGGTAAATCAAACCTCTCACTTAATAACCCCACTCAGCAGTAAAATGAATATAATTATGAACTAGGCTGTTAGAAATTTCTAGAAACAATTAGGTGCACGATTTCTTGAACGACGACAATACGTACTCACAAGAATTGCACTTCTGAACATATCATATACTATCAGTGCACATGAATAATTTCATACATGAGAACAAAAATTGTTAAGTCCCAACGTGCACCGAATGGTTTCTAGAAATTTTTAATTTTTGAGAATTATAACACGGACCACGACTCCAAAAAGCTTCTGGTTTACTCAAATATTTTAATAGCATATGACGCTAACCATTGGTACAATTCGTTTTACTTTAGATTCAGGGGATATTGAACCCATTCCAACGTTCAACTTAAAAATTTTAAGCAGTAAACTTGGTATACGCAACCCTTGCCCACATAGACGTTTGCTGAAAGGAGTCCCTTGTAAAATTAAGTAACATCTTTAAAAAAAACTTCAGAAAACCCGGCAAATCATCAAGAACGTTGGGACACGCAACAAGTCAAACCACACCATGTAAATTAAAAGATACCGGAAGATGTATCTTAAACGGTACGAAACCGGTAATAACGCAATGAAGGCGTATAAAAACAGCTATGGCGGACTTCAATAATTCATAGAAAGACATCCTGATTGTTTATAGTACTTTCTAGAATTGATTTACAATGTATTTCAGACGTGGATGCCCGAAGTATAAATACTTTGTAATAATTTAGTTTTATTTATTAAAAGATTTGAAAAACAATAATCTCTCAGGTCCGATTTGACTGGGCGTTGACACGACTCAGACATGAACGGGTAAGGGGAAGCTATATCCTGTCTCACCAACGTTGACGTGTTCAATCGGCGCGGTTCGGTCTGCGTGCGCGTTGGCGGCGGTCAGGGCAGAATAATCCACGCCTTCTCTGTGCTCCCCGGCTTTGCTGCTACGTGGCGCGGCGCGACCCCCGACTGAAGGCGTCACAGTCAAAGTGTTGCGTCTGAGAAGGCTGGAGCTGCCTTCATTTATTTTCGCTTCTCCGGAGTCTGATGAAGTGTCCGCTCCGTCGGTTTCTGACCAACTACCTTCCGTCTCCAGCTAAAGCTTCTCCTCGAATTTTGCATTTCATTTTTTTTTTTTTTTTTTCTAAATCTATCGGACCAAACTGCGTGGTCATCAGTCCGTATCTTACAAACTACTTAAACCTAGGTAACTAACCTAAGGACAAACACACACACCCATGCCCCAGGGAGGACTCGAACCTCCACGGCGAGCAACCGCGCGCTCCGCAGCGAGACGCTTTTGTCCGCTCGGCTACTCCACCGCGGCTTGCATTTCATTGACTCTGTGATTGGTGGGTTGGTTTTAAAATGTCATCCTATAGCTGATCGCCTCTCAGTCCCCGGTGGTAATTTTTAAGGCCTTTACCACTTTTCAGGTGTGTTATTTTTATCTTCTGCATTCCTTATTAGTTCGGAAAAAGAGTTCTTTGTTGCAGATGTCTGCGTTAAGCCCGTCTGGTTTGTCATTTATCAGGATTTTTCTCCCTGGGCAGAAACATTGTTTTGATAGAACCACTTTATCGATACTGCAAGTCTGGGTCTCTCCCAATCAGGCACGTGTGCACTCCAGGGGTTTGGTTGTGTTCTTCCTGTCTGCAGGTTTCGACGATTTAACTGCGATTCCGCCGCTTGTTCAGAAACGACTCCTCTAGTATCTGCAAACATGGGCTTCTTCCGCACACACGCAAATGTATCCATTTCGTTGTAAGAGTGTCTCTTTCCTGCGACCGCTGCCGCCATTTATCTGCATGCTACACAAAGCCAGGCTGTTTTTGCCGTGTACATTATTTCGAGAAAGCTACGACAATTCGCCAGGCTGCCCCCTGCAGATGGAGAAAACGGCCCGGCGGCCGTTGGCAAATTTGAAAGTTGGTGTGCTTCCTGCTGGCTGACTCTCCTTCCCCAAGGCCTTCTGGTGTGGCGTGGGAGAACGCTTCCATCAGCAAAGGGGATGAATAGAAACGTCCCTGGCCGAAATATTACAACACTTTTGGTATCGCCAAGCATCTTATTTGTGCTTTGGTATATGTACGAACTGCCACCGCTGCCCATTCAATGCGGCATCTTTGGCTGATGACTGAGCTCCGTCTATATGCAGAACGTCGTCTAGGGATGTAAATATTTTCATGTGGCAATTGCCACCAATGTTGCTGGAAACCTGAAGTACAACGTTTGTGGCAACTCCCTGAAAGGAGCATCCGCTCACTTACAAGACACAGTTTGACCCGTTTCAATATCAATTAGTTTGCTGTAGGAAGCACGAGAGCCTCTCCATGGAATATCGACTGTTTGCTTCACACGTTCATGGCACTTGGGCATTATGCGTGCAGAAAACTCTGATTAAGGTTACAAACAGACGCATTTCTGTCAGATATGTCAATTCGCTGTGGTCTAACGTAGATACAATACAATTACCAGTATATCTACTAAATCACAGATGCCGACTTTTGTCATCCGAATTAAATCTACATCCTATTTGGAGCCTTACTATTTTTCACGTTTGTAACCTGTGTCTTTTCCTGCACGTGTGCAATGTCATCTGACTACTCATGCCATCACTGAACGCGATCGCAAATTACCTTCTGGATGAATGTTTTAGTGGCCAACATGTAGCGTTAGATGACCTGCGAGTTATCGAAGTACGGACGGACCAGAAGAAGTATTCTTGGTAGGTTAAATAAATGAAGATGTCGGTAGGTGTCTTCACGAAATATATAGACTGTTAACGTGTGATTTCAGTATCTAGTTACAAATCAGATATTACTTTTACACTTTGATTGAAGAGACTGGGCGCATGATATGTAACCATGCACAATTCAAATTTATATGGTTTCAGAAACAGAGTGAGCTGCTGGGGAGAGCCCATGTTCGGGATCTTGTTCAATAAAACAATTGCTGCTCTCATATAAGTGTTAGTTAAACACGAAAAGTAATGTACTTTGCTAATGTTTATTCGCTTATGTCAAAAGGTGTCATTTTTTGGGTAACTCTTCCGTTTTATTAAGGGTATTTATTGCCGATGAATTGGCGGTTTGAGCAAACCTTTTATTCAAAAGTGATCAGTAGCATGGGAATTGTCACATTGGTTTCTCAATGCAAACTTTATTTAAGGTCGAATGTTGTTAATGGTATTTCGTTGTTCCTAGATCTAGCAGCTTTCGCTCAGTGACCATTGGACACAAAGTGAATCTGCATTTTGATAACCCCTCCTTGGCTCTTGTGCAGAAAGGTATGCAGTGATCTGCCACACCCATTTTTAATTAGCAGTCAAAAAGATTCAAAAAGCCTAATAGAAGCCCACGCACTTTTAAAGCTAAAATACAGAGTTTTCTCATAACTGACTCTTCATTTTCTGTCGAGGAATTCTTGGAAGCATTTAGAAAATAATAATAATAATAATAATAAGCTAATTTCTATGTTCCGTTGTTGGTCCTTGTTTACTTATGCATAGGCCTGTTGCGTATCTAGGTTTATTGCACATTTCACTTTATTTGTTACTACTCTTTCGTTATAATTTCATGAACTGACTCGATCCATGATGATAAAGACACTCCTTAATTTCGTCCTTGGAACGTGGGAAATAAAATTATCATCATTTATTGCATTCATGGGCCCTTAAGGCCAACAGCAGACGAACGAATGGAATGTGAAACAAACACCTTACAAAGGGGAAATTATAAAACAGGTGCTACACAATTATGTTGGAATGTTACAAAAGGCAATTACACTTTAAGAAACCTGGAAAGCTGGGCACTATACCTAAAAACTCTCAGATATACAATATGAAACATGTTACACGGGGAACATTACAACAAAAAATGAAAAACAGATGTACCTCTCTCTCTATCTCTCTCTCTCTCAGCCCTCTCTCTCGGTTCACTACAAGCACACAAAGGTAATACAATAAAAAGAAATGTCTGTCAGCTACAAGAGAGGTAGTATTGCGGTTGGTTCGTTGTCTAGCTTCACCCTCTACGGCAGCCGGTTCCATTTGTTGAAGAGTCGTGTTACTGGACTCTTCCATGAAGTTCTTGGACGTCCTCTTGGGCGTTTTCCCGCACTTTGAGAGTGGAGTACTCCGTTAGCAAAGGGTCAGTCCGCTTATAGGATGTGGTCAAATCGCTAGTGTGTCTTTTGCCCCAAATATTCGTCCAATGTCTGGTTTTCCAGACCGCTGATATAGGTCTTCTTTTAGTACCTTCCTCGCAATCACACATATTGATTCTTCTGTTGGGGGCGATGTCGCCTAAATTACACAACCTTTTAAAATTACTCACCTTAATAGTGTCATCAACACGTGGACCTTCCTTTTCTGTGACAACAGACGAGATTTCAAAAGATTGTCCAGACTACAGAACATGCTATTACAATTAATTATGCGTTGATATACTTCTTTTGTTACTTCAGTTTTATTTGTTGGTATGGAGTTCAGGTACTTGAAATCTTCAACTCTTTCAAAGGGATACCTATTGACAAAAATGGAAAGAGGAAGATCGCACCAGCTTGATAGAACGAGGTATTTACTTTTTTCCTCGTTCACCATCAGCCCAATTTTCATTGCACTGTTGAGCAATCAGGAAGTATCAGCGCGTACTTGCTACGGAGTAGTATTTTTCAAAATTTTCAAGTATGCAATCTCCTTAGAACTAGAAATATTCTGGCGACACCCCATGCTCTCCTAGTGAACCATAACAAAACACGTTATTTCAAAGGAAACAAATTTAAGCTTATTTCTTTCGCTTCAGCTTTCTTTTAAATCGTTTAACAAAGAGGTTTTATGTATATTCGAAACTGAAGACACTATTTTTACATAATTTCCGATGGAAAAATATATTGTGCTTGACGAGTGTTTCGTATTTCGGGCAAGGCTCAATAATGATTTATGTTCATCAAGAACTATACCATTGTAAAGACAATTTCTAAAAAAGTAGAAATTTTTTCCGAATTTTTCATTATTACTTATTGTATAATGCCCTTTTACCTATTGATTGACTATTGAGAGCAGATTTCAGACTTTGCGCTTATTCATCAATAACAGACTGTATTATAAACCATTTATGATCTATTCGTCTCATGATGAATGTTACATAAGAAACTCCGTAATTTTAACATTAAATACATTTTCCGTTTTTCTGTTACTGAACTCCTGATTATTTTATGTTGCATGTACTTCCTCCTGTGACGGTGACCCCCCGAGCAAGACTCTGCGTCCCTTCTGGGGTTCGCGACCCACAGTTTGGAAAACACTGCTACAGACTGTCGCGACTGATCGCAACATCGTCAGCAAATGCCAGGATAGTGTCTGCTCCCATGACTTCTATTCCTATGAATATGAATAAATAAGAACTAATTAACCCGTGCGATTAATTGGCACTCTATTCTGATAATTCACAGGTAGGTAAGATAATAATGGGAAAAGGGAGGTGATCAAAAAGTCAGTATAAATTTGAAAACTTAATAAATCGTGGAATAATGTAGATAGAGAAATAGAATTTGACACACATGCTTGGAATGACATCTGACATATGGTGCTTCATCTGATCAGAAAAGCAATAATTAGCATAATAAAGTAAGACAAAGCAAATATAATGTTCTTTACAGTAAATGGTCAATATGTTCACAATCATTCCTCAGCAATAACTATAGCCGAAGAATAATGTTGTGAACAGCACTCTAAAGCATGTCCGGAGTTATGGTGAGGCACTATCAGTTCCCATCGGAAGATTGACTTGAATGCCAGTCTTGTTTAAACAACTGTATTGCATCACCGGTGCATACACTGTTACCGAAACATTCAACACCAGATTAATTGAGGGTGAAACGTATATCGTTGAAGAATTTTAGTAGTGAGAGCTTGTCACCTGCTACGATTCCGTCATTTTTTTTAACTTTGTATTTTTTTGGTTCAAATAAAACCACATGACTCCGTCATTTTTTGAACTTTATATATATATATATATATATATATATATATATATATATATATATATATAGTTTGTTCTGATAAATCCCCATGTCATTCCAAGCATATGTGTCAATATTTACCTATCTACATTATTCTGTGATTTATTAAGTTTTAAAATTTATACTGACTTTTTGATCACCCGGTACATATGAATGAAACATAATAAACTTTGAATAGTAATAGAAAATATTAGACTCATTGTAAGAGTATTTGTGTAATTGAATGCGATTAACTGTGAAACATATTATATATATATATTTGAATACGTAATGGTTTTACAAAACTTCTTTGAAAAAAAATGCTAATAGTACGAATGTGATCATCGTTACTTTTCGGCTATATGTGTGTTCAGCACAACCATAAATATCACTGAATGAGCTAACTCGTTAAAAAGCTCCCGTGCCCGTTAGTTATATTAAATTATCTGTGTATTTTTCGTTACATCAACGCATATAATCGAAATCGTGTGATAAACTATGCTTTACGTCGACATGTATAACCGACATCGTGTGACAAACTCATGCATCCAATAAGGTCTTTGACTTGCACAAAGAATCCAAACTACTGCAAGAGCTGTCGTTCATGTTACTTAAATAGAATGTCAGTTGATGGCATATTCTACATTGGTTTTATATCGGCTGAAAAAACTAAGTTGACATTCGGCGCGGTGGCTAATGGGAGCAACCGTAAAATCATGTCCCATTTACCATCGTCCGCCAGGAATCAACTTAGACTGTACGAACAGTACATTTTGTTTCATACAAATTATTATTATTATTTATTTTTATTTTTCCCTTGGGCGTGTGTGTGTGTTTGTGTGAATACAAGTCGCATCCAGAAAGTAAGTTCCGTTTGGTAATAAAATGAAATTGTACACAGATACAGAAGGAATTTTTATTGCACAAAGTTCTACAAGTCATAAACTACTTTTCCACATAACTGCCAAAATTTTGCAGGCATTTGTCATAGCGTAGCACCAGGTTTTGTATACCTCCTTGATAGAAATCTGCCGCTTGTGTCTGTGCTTGGTAACAATTTCATGCATCAGTAATCGTGAAATTTGGGGGATGTCCATAGCGAGAGCACTAATTGTAAACCTACGCTTTTCCTGGATCGTGTCATCAATCGCGTGAAACAGTCCTTCTGTAACCAAAGGTGGACGCCCACTTGGTTCTTCATGATGCACATCACTACGCCCGCCATTGAACTGTCGGACCCATCTTCTCACCATCGAATCACTCATCGCATTTGTTCCCGCAAATTTGCCGACAAATTTCACTTGGTTTCACTTTCCTCACATTCAGAAACCGAATCACCGACCTGATTTCACAGACGGCGGGATTTTCAATCAACGCCGACATTTCAAACAAACACAACGAAGCGTACGTAACTGACAGCGATCTCCAAATGGCGCACGTTCTTCTTCTTGATACCCATCGTCTACAGCGAATGTGCGGAACTGCAGTCGCAGCGCTGCAGCTGAGATAAATTGAAACGGAACATACTTTCTAGACGCGTCTCATATAACAACTTTAAATTATCTCTGTATTTTTCGTCATTAGTGAAAGAAACATTTTGAAAATTATACATCAATGATTAATTTTGGATACGTAATACGGGAGGTTGGCGTACCCATAAATTAAACCGATGAGAAATAATAATTTTTTTAATATGGGTCTATTAAGATGATGTACGACTACTATCATGAACAAACGGACGAGCAGCGAAACCTACCACACTGTCAGAGAAGTGGCCGGAATCTGCAAGAAACCTCCGCGTCACGTCTTGCAGCCGGACAGAGCTCGCCCTCTTCTCTCCATCCCCCACCAGACTGGCCGCTCCTTTCCCCACCACTGGCCTCGCAGGGTGCGTAATCCGCGACTGTTGGGGCCGCAGTCTTGGCGGCGCATAAAGTGGTATTGACAACGGGCGGCCGAGGGATCCGACAGTCCGCGGCGACAGCCGCCGCCGCTACTCTCAATCACTTAGGGCGGCGGTCCGGCGGCGGCGCCGTGTCAATAATCCGGCGTGGGCGGCGTGGGCGGCGTGTGGGGGCGCGGCGTTCCCGTCACAGCCACCTGCCCGCTCCGCTCTTTGTTCCGGCGGCGGCACGCCGAGGGGGCCGCGAAAAAAAGGAGGCGAAAGCAGCCACAAGGAGCAGAGAGATTGCCTGTTGAATTCGAAATGACTGCGCGCCGACGGCGCGATGCTCGCAGCGCGCGCGCGCGCCCGCAACAGGACAATCGACCATCCGTCACGCGCGAGCAAAAAGTGACGTAGTGAGGACATCTGAGGACTCGCTCTCTCTCTCTTTTTGCCCGGATAAGTTTTCCTGTACTTCCGCCCGCTACGATCCCCGCTGCAAATGTCGCTGGCAGCGCGGTGAGGAACGTCTGGGGATTCTCACCGATGGCATCCGTAATTTGGTTCCGCTGCAGTGGGCCTTGGCATAGGAATATCAACTACCTACAAAACATCAAATATTCACCAAATATGACACTAATAAATAAGTTTCAAATGTAAATGTGTCGCAGTGGAATTTAGGTTAAAAGCCAACTAGGAAAGAAATTAAACGTGTTTGAGATGCTCGGACAGTCCGCGCGTGTACTTCCGGTTCTTATAAGAAAAGTACTTGGGCTCGAACAAACACATATACACCAAAATCGTATGAGAGATAATGTAAAGATCCCTTATTGCACTAGTGATACTCCCGCATTTGCAAAACTGTGCAGTCGTTGTAATATTCCTGGCCTATGGCCACTTCATATTTCTGGCCGCTGGCCGTTTCTTTGCTAACAACGTACTAGTCTTAAACGCGGAAGAAAGACAGAAGAGCAGAATATGTTGAAATGTTGGGTGGGGAGCAGTAGCATATTGCACAGTAGATGCTGGTTCCCGTGGGAAAGCCCGCCTTTGTTACTGGTACTCTCCTCGCATTGGCTGCTGTATTTCACGTCACGTGATTTCTTTTGAAATTAGTTTTGTTTATTATATACTAAATATTAATTATTCAGAGCTGAGAATTTGTGATCAATATCTCTCAAGGACAGGCTAGGTTTTGACAGTTTAAAATGTTTAAGGTGCCTTCTCTTATTGTAACAAGACAAGAGCGATTTTGCAGAAGGCGCGCGACGGCCCTGTTTTGGCGCGAAATAGAGCGTCAGGTGTCCTTTCGCGACGCGCCGCAGTTTCAGTCTCGAGCTGACCACTATACGCGCCGGACCGCGCCGGTCATGAGTAAAGATTTGCGTAAATGTGATAACAGTCGAGGTCTCAACATGAGCTATGGGCAGCATAGGCCGTGTCATATTAACAATAGTAGCTTATATTTTATTTTTTATTTAATAAATGGCATCCCTGACAATTAAAAATCTCGCGAGTCGCCTCTTATGATTCCATCATACAGAACTTATTTTAGCCTCACTTGTATGCTGTAGAAGAACCAACGACCTGTGTGCTGTCTTCTGCGCTGGGGACACAACTATAGAAGACAATACTATGCTTTTCATAAAGACTTGGACAGCAACTACGGCACCTCATGCGTACTGTAGGGTGGTACAAACGCACACTGCTACGCAACAGCATCCGCAAGGATGTGGAGGTTTTAGGGGACTTGTGGGAGGAAGCAGTACTAACTTCTCCGTCCGCAAATAAAACCTCTAGGAAGCTTGTATCGTCCGTTAGAGGCCTCTGCGTGTGTCATGACGCATTTCACTTTGACCTGTGGGTTCGCAAGTAGGGACGGTGCAGTGTGGCTCCGAAGTTGCGTTTTGTGATGTTATGTGTGTGATGAAGCGTCAGATGGGGCGGCGATTGCTAATCAACCCTGCTAATGTATTGCGATTGCTTGAGATGAAGTTACGAAGAAATCTTCTTCGTGAAGATGGTATTAGTGAAGAAGATGAATCATTTGCATGATTTCTCGTATCTGTTATGGTACAGAAATATGAGCATAAGTTGGATACTGTTGTAACACTAACACATAATGATGATAATAGGGATAATAATGACGAACAATACATTGCAAGCGGTAGTGCTACGGTAAGTACGGGAGGAGGCGATGGAAGCAGTGGCAGTGAATACCAACAGTCTTTCGGGAAGAAGGTTAAAGTTGCAACTATCATCACGGCTTTTGATGACAATTCGCTAGAGAACTTGTACGATGATTATTACGTAAGTTATAGTTAAGATATCTTCATTACATATGGCGTCTACAATTACATCTACAGTGCTATATAGAGCATGGTTGCAGAGATTTGAAAAAAAAAAGGTGTACGTAGATATCCTGTAGCCAAACGTTCATACAGATATGCTTGTTCGTTCCCATGTACTTCACTTGTTAGTGTCCAACAGGCACAATATTGCAGCCATCAGACATGTTTTGCGGTTCGGGTGTGTGGAGTTCAGGAGCTTATCCCTTCCGTGGGCCAGATGGCGAATGTGTAACCCACATAAAGAAACTTCCTTACTCACCTGAACTCCATACACCCTAACATCAACTATGGAGACCGTAACAGAAGGATGATTACCACTTCTGGACGTTATGGTTAAGCGAACAGTTGATGGTACTCTGGGCCATGGTGTTCACAGGAAGAAAATGCACACTGACCTGTATTTGAATGCAGACAGCTGCGACCACCCTCCGCAGAGGAATCGGATGCTAAACACACTGGCCCATAGGGAGCGCAAAATTTCACACACAGAGAGTCTTCCCCAGGAGCTTGAAAACCTCAGAATAAACTGGTGACATCAAATGATACTGGTTTAGAATTAGGTGGGACCAGTTTTTGTTTAATTATGTCAACAAGAACTATAGAATCTTTTTAACAAAGATTTTGAATAAAAAGGAATCCAATAGCTCTTGTTGACAAAATTAAAAACATTTAGATCCCACCTATTTCTAATCTAGTATCATTTGATGTCAGCAGTATGTTTACAAATATTCCCACTGATGAAAGTATAGGCATTCATACTGATCTTTTAAATAAATGTAAAGTAAACCCTGTTAGATCACATATCATAACCACTGCTACAGAAACATGTGTAAAGCAAATTTACTTCCAGTTTGAAAATAAGTACTACAACCAGTCTGGTGGCCTAGCTATTGGTTCTCCACTTAGTCCCATTCTATCTGATATCTTTATGGATCATTTTGAGCAGATTTTCGTAAAGAAGGAACCACTGAGGTGTAAAATTGGATACAGTTTCAGGTATGTGGATGATGTGCTGTGTTTATGGACTCGTACCACCAGACAATTGGATACCCCTTTACAACATTTAAATTCCCAACACAAGAAAATTAAGTTCACTATGGAACTAGGAGGATCTTCTATAAACTTTTTGAACCTTACTATTAATATCAGTACAAAGAAACACTTATTCAGTATTTTTAGAAAATACATAGTAACAGATGTCCCTGTTAGTTTCCAGCATCGACACTGCTATAAACATGCAGGTTTCCTCTCCGTGGTCCATCGCCTCATACCTGTTCCATTATCTAATACTGCATTTCAAACGGAATTACCAACAATGAAACATATAGCATCCAGTAATGGCTATACCCGTGCCCTGATTGACAGTATACTTAATAACAAGAAAATGAGAAAAATTAGAACACATTTATATGCTGGTCCGAAGGAACAAGTCAGTAGTCAGAAAAACTGATGTGTCATCCCATATTTAGGCAACATTTCAAATCATATTGGTAAGAAGTTAAAATCACAAAATTAGAGGCCTGAATTTTAATATACACACAACATTTCAAAGTATTTATTCAATAGTAAGGACAAAATTCAACTTCTATCACAGAGTGGTGTGTTGAAGATCGCGTGCAAACATTGTGGGAAAGCGTATGTTGGTCAGTCTGGCAGGGCTGTAGCTGTTAGATTGTCAGAACACGAGAGAAACTGGAGGTTAAAAACGACAGATTCAATCTTTCCTGAACATCTGCTCAGAGGAAACCATGATTACGATTTACACTTCAAATCCTACATCCCCTGAAAAAAGCAGAAAGATGACACTACTGGAAATATTGGTAATCAATAAACATTTGGCTCAGGATGCCAGTTTAGTATTAAACGATCAGTTCCAGTTCCCCTTTACACCTTTATTTTCCAACTTTCCTTTTCAACAAAAATAATCATGTCAGTTTTGATCTTTTACTCATACTTATTACATTTTTATATAAATGTAAATAACTTTCATAAATATGTACTTGTAATGAACATTCCTGTGAAATATCAATTTTATGTGTAAATCTTAACATGTTTGTATTGTCTTTGAAAACATGTATACTACTGTCACTTGTCACCTGATGATGGCCTAATAAATCGAAACCCGGTTTGTGACGAATAAATATGTTTTTCAGAACATCAGGAAGTTGTTCCGTATTGACATAATTATCATGTTCTGTCAAGAACAGACGGAAAATTCAATTATAGTTGATACTATTTGGATTACAAAAAACTAGAAAATATTATTTAGGAACGTAAGTACAACATATTAAGTTTTTAGTATACCTGTGTTGTTGAAAGTACCTGTTTGGGCGTCGCTATTCGCCACAACGCCTGCAGTCCATACAAGTAGCCGCGTAAGTATACGAAGGAGCCGTAAGTTGCTCCGTAGTTCTTCGGCTGCCGGAGGCGCCAGCAGTCTCGGTACCTCTTTGGTCACTTCGCGCGCCGGCCAGTAGGAAGAAAGTGGCTCACCTATATAGACCGGCGCACCAAAGCAACGGCAGTCAGTACGCAGTAGATCCACGAGTTCGACAGTACCAGGACGTTAATCAGAGGAGAGCCAGTAGTCTACTTAGGACACAGCCGGAAAAAATTTTACTTGCCTAGCAGAACAGTTAATTATTATGTTGCAAAACTGTCTAATCGTTAAGAAGACTTTGTACCATCACAAGCACAGCAAAGTTAAGTAATCATTGGACCCATGTTTACATCCTTGCTACTCACAACCCACCTTTCGTACTTCACAGCAGAGACACAAAAGTACCGACGTAACATTCCATACGAAGTGAATTCTTTCACAAGATTCTTGATTTTATGTTGCCCTAAGTTACTGCCTACAAAGGTTACAGTCAAGGAAAACGAACACGTAGTCAGAATAATTTGGTGCTGTGTTGCAAACAGAAAAATTTCCTGCAGCAGCATGGTTTCATCAGAGTGGAGCAATTACTGGAAAAATACTGGCAGAGCAACTAACAGTAATTGTACGTGTTTTTGTACACTAGAGTGTTTGCCTTAGGACGAGTCCTCGGAGCGGACCAGCGGTTTGTCTGTCAAACGAAGGAGCCGCCTGCGACAGACAGAGACGCAGAGCTCTCGGCTGCAGGCGGGCAACGCGTCGTTACCGCCGCGTCGAGGACGTTAATCACGTCTTTGAATCCGAGCCGCGCCCGCGCCCGCGCTTCTAATTGTTTACTCTCTCTTATTGTGTATCACGTCGCAGCGGGGGGATCATTAAAATCTCTGGAGAAAAGCGGCTGTGCGGAGGCGCGGCTCTTCCTGGCGCCACTAACGACTGCTGCCATTTGGGGGCGCCGCACCGCGCAGCTGCCAGCTGCCAGCTGCCAGTGGCTCAGCTGTCGCCAGCCACCTGACCAACTCGCGTGTGATGCACGTAGCTACTTGTTTGGGGGTAACTCTTTCGCAACATATAATATGTAGGCAATCATGGATAACAGACACACCTTCCATCAAGGGCAGCGATGTGGTGGATCCCTGACGTTTTGGGATACCATTTTCTTGGGTCACCTTTGTCACTGATGACTACAGAAGGTAAGCAATTGACTATACGTTACAGGTATGACATCTTTCGACAGATAGTGCTACCATATCAGCAACATATCGGTGAGGGATCCGTTTTAACTTCTTTACCGTGTAATTTTTCTCGCCTCCCGCGGCATTTCGTGCTTCGGTTTGTAATCTGACATGTTTCGGCGTACTTTTCTTCGATTTTACGTTGCCAATAGATCTGAGTTATTGGCAGGAAAAATCTGTATTGCGAAAACAATCAGATGGTTCAAGGTTTCTTTTTTTTTTAATTTTTTAGTTTCAAAGACTTTATAAGAGGACCAAATTCTTGCCCCATAGTTATACAGAAATCACCTTTCCAAGTATTTCTTTTCCCTCGGTATATTGTTCCACAAATCGCCTGGTAGAAACATTGTCAACAAGCAATACAATTCTTAGTTGTTGGTTGATACACACGCATGGACATAGAATATATTCACAATAATTTTCATCGTCAACTGTTATAATCTATCCCCAAAAAGTAGCGTTGTAATGTCGAGAAGCCAATGCGGCCGATACAAATGTCTCAATGTACGTGGTACGGACTCCCGAATGTTGAGGACTGCTGTACTGAACTCAGATCGTGGAACACGGTCGATGGGTTAATGGACGATAATTTTAAGCTCTCACAGCGGACATCGTATCACGACAACGACGTCGTAATATTAAAATGATCAGAATGTTCTCCAGACATGAACCCTATCGCATATGCCTGAGATGCTTTAAAAAGGGTGGATTTTGAAGGAGATGACCCACCAACCTATCTAATAGAGTGGAACAAACTAGATTAACACTACCTTGATAATCCTTTGGACAGGATGCCACGACGAATATAGGCATTCATCGGTGCAATAGGTCGTATTATTGGTACATTTAGCGGTAACGGTGCTATCTAGAAAACAAATTTAGAATATCTATCTTGTTGTCATTCAACCTGGCAATTTTATTTTCTCTTGAGCAAAAAAGAGAACGGAAATGTTGTTTTGTTTACCGCCATCGTATTTTTATTCATACGACATCAACTCCTAGAATAGTAGTGATGCAATACATTTTTTCATATGCGTTTATCTGAAGAAGGTCACTAAGTGCATGTCACAAGTTATAATAAAATTATTTTCAAAATTTTTCAATTTTTATTAAATCTATGAGACTTAACTACTCTGGTGATCAGTCCCTGTGCTTACAAACTACTTAAACTAATTTATGCTAAGGACCACAAATACACCCATCCCCGAGGTAGGAGTCACCGCGGCGGATTAGCTGTGCGCACTGGAGCGCCGTGGTGTGGTGCGCGCGGCTGTTCGCCGTCGAGAGTTCTAATCCCCCCCCCCCCCTCGGGCATGTGTGTTTGTGTTGTCCTTAGGTCAGTTTACCTCAGTGTTAATAGTTTGAAATCTACGCACTAATAACCATGCAGCTGAGGCCGATAAATTGACAAACGTTTGAACTTTTTTTATGGGAGGAGTCGAACTTCCGACCGCGAGCAGCGGTGCGTTCCACATCTAGTCGCCTTAAAATGCTCTGTCACTCCACTGCGGCTAAAATAATTTTACATCCTACTAGTTACTACTACTTTAAAAAGAAGATGTTGCCGTTAAATCAGTTCCACCTTAACCTAGCCCTTCTTCAGATATGTATTGGCATCATTACTGAGCTGAGAGCAGATAGAGGATAGGGTGGAAACCGAAGGAAGAGGAGGGAGTGAGGAGGAGGTGAGGGACAGAGCGTCATGATATGGAGAGGGAGGAGGGGGAGATACAGAGAGAGGGGGAAGGAGGATCAAAGATCAGTTGGACTATTGGGAGATGGAGAGTGGAAGATGGACAGATAGACGAAGGTTGGGAGAGAGGAGGGAGGAGTATGTGGACCAGGCTACTTGGGAACCTGGAGAGGGGCAAAGAAAGGGGAGAAAGAGAAAAGTAGAGCAGGGTGTTTCAGACGGTAGGCTGAATATCCACTTCCATTTCAGAAAACATTAAGAATCCATTTTCTCCCTGTTCTATTTACATCTTCATACACACTCTAAAAGCCACGTCATTATTCGTGTAGGGGGGTACTTTGCGTACCATGGCCACTTCGTGCAATTCCAATCACTTCAGGTTCGCGAGAAAAAGATTGCTGATTGCCTCTGTGTGGGTCCTAATCTCTAATTTTTTCTTTGTAGGCTTTTCGCGTGATATACCTAGGAGGAAGCAATAGAGTGAATGCTTTCATGACCGGTTGACATTGTACGTATTATATCTTCTGTGTTGTAAGGCCGCGTTCTTGGCATCTTGCTGCTTCCTGACGTTTCGTTCGATGCTGCGTCGGACTTATTCAGAGATGGTCCGGCTGCTCGTTCTTAAATACCGTCTGAAAGCGGGCGTGGCTACGATCCACGTGATAAGCAGAGATGATCCTTGTCAAAGATAAAGCTATACTATCGAACCAAGATAAAAACAATCATCGATTCTGCAGAGCCACGGTCCATATATCTTTCAGTTTCATAGTCTCATTCTTTTCGATTGAAAATATCATTATATTTATATATTTCGATCGCTTCTCTATACAACCTTGGATATTATTTCGTCACGGAATATAAAATTTCTGTCTCAGAGAATTTTATTATATGATTTCCCGATTTTAAGCAGTGTTCCGCCATAGGCTATATTTCAGATTTTCCAAGTCGGCATAGAATTTTATGCTCCTTTAGACGAGTTTTCACACTTTTCTTAGTGGTTCCAATGTAGAATTTACCACAGGAGCATGGAATTTTATAAACCCCACTTTCTGATAAAGGAGAACGTTTATCTTTTACTCATCTGAGGCCTTGGGATATCTTCTTTGTTGGTTTGAAAACTGGTCTGATGTTACGTTTTCGTAGAATCTTCCCAATCTGATCCGTTACATTATTAATAAAGGGAGAGAAACCGTATTGCTTCATCGTTGTGTTGTTTCCTTGTCCTTCGGGCTACTGTTATTTGGTCGTAAATAATATTTATTTCTTTCTCAGAATAACCATTCTTCTTAAAGGCCTTCTTAGAGCTCTTCGTCCAGACGGTATTTAAGAAGCTCTCAGACTCAACCGACGGACAACATCCGAAAAAGTCCGACGCAGCATCGGACGAAACGTCAGGAAGCAGCACGTTTCCAAGAACACGGCCTTACAACCTGCAATATCGTGGTTGACTCTTCATGAAGCCTACACTACCGAAACGTTGGCAGAACCTCATACCTGTATGCAGTACGTGTCCCGCAGTGTCTGCCACTAGAGTTTCCTAATCATCTCAGTGACGCAGTGAACCCCTGGAAAAACCTCCTCGGGAAGAAGCTAATAAATAAAATAAAAAGTGTTTTTAAACTATCATTCTCCGTTTCGTTCTTCTATCAAATCATTTAATATGCACATTCAATATATTTTTGTCGCATGAAAAACTTTACTTTTAACGTCGCGGAGACTCCACGTATACGAGTCGTAACGCGGCCGCTTAATATAGGCGGCAGTGGCCGCAGCATTGCGATGCGCATGCCCGGCTAAGGTTCACATTCTCTTCTGAACCGCCTGTAGGTAACGCATGGGCTCTCTCTCGGTAGAGAGGGGCAAGGGAAATCGCCGCTTTTAACATTGGCGTTGGAGCTGGTAGAGACTCCAGCTCCAGGCTACTCGAGCTTTGGCGGTTACACACGAATGATCCGAAGCAAGACAATGGAGCTACTGTGCACCTTGTCTTGCGCATGCGCAAAACCTCCATCAAGGAAACATCCGCCATTTATATTTGTTTGCCGGCCGCGGTGGCCGAGGAGACTAAGGCGCTCCAGTCACGGTCTGCACGGCCACTACGGTCGGGTGTTCGAATCCCCCCTCGGGCATGGATATTTGTGGCGTCCTACTTCGTAAGTAATTCATAAGTAGTTTGTAAGTTTATGGACTGATGACCCAGTAGTTAAGTCCCATAGACTTTACAAACATTTGAACATTGATGCATCAACTGTTAAAGCCTTCAGAAGATCCGATCATGATTACTAATGAAGTCACTACTCTCCACATGCCTGGCGGCAGTTGCCGAGCGGTCTCCGGCGCGCCAGTCACGTTCTGCACGGTCACTACGATCACGGGTTCGAATCCCCCCTTCGAGGATGAACATTCGTGCAGTCCCTAGTATTAGCTAGTTCATAAGTAGTTTGTACGTTTAGGGGCTGATGACCATGTAATTGAGTCCCATGAGCTATACAAACATTTGAACATTTTTAACGCACCAAATGAGAAATATAGTCATGCGATTAGTGGGATCGATCTGTGTCGTCGAGGGAAGTGAGTTCCAGATGGACTTCAAGGATTTTCTTTAAACCCAATGTTCTTTTTAACAGATACGGGAAAAACAATGACTTTTATTGTTATTTGCCACATCTCTTTGGACATTTTAAAAAATTTGTCACGATTTTGGAGGTAAATAACATTTGTACTCTTTGTTGTTACAATTATTTAACTGATCGAAAAGATGTGAGGGGGAGGAGCCTTTCCGCATGCGTGAGATTTGGAGTGGGTGCTGCTTACAGTGTCATGTGACCGAAAGGTAGCTTGTCTCTTAATTGTAATAGATCCATTGTGTTACATTCACTAAACAGCGTAATCGGTTACCTACTGTGTTTTAGTGACCATGTGTTCATGTGCATATTCATATGTTCTCGGTGCTTATTATCAAAGAATAATGAACAAATTTAATTATCTTATAAAAACGAATTACTCAGATATAAGCTCTTTGGACGCCGAGCGGAGGCCCACTATCAAGATCCGGCACCTAAAGAAGTGCAATCCAAGTCATCTGAAGCACCAACCGCCAATGCCGTGATGCTTTCGCGTTTACTAAATGAGTCCGCAGAGAGGCGTGTTGTCCTTCGTTGGATCATCTGTATGTCTTGTACCAACCCCACCAGGTACGGATCCCAAACAGGTGAGCAATATTAAAGTGCAACCGGCCGCGCTGGCCGAGGAGACTAAGGCGCTCCAGTCACGGTCTGCACGGCCACTACGGTCGGGGGTTCGAATCCCCCCTCGGGCATGGATATTTGTGCCGTCCTTAGCCTTAGTTAGTCATAAGTAGTTTGTAAGTTTAGGGACTGATGACCCGTACGTAAGTCCCATAGACTATACAAACATTTGAACATTTTGGACCCAACGGAAGACAGCGCGCACTGTTCTTATTTAGATTTTCATACAGTTTTGGTTTACTTGATCTAAAGCTTGTCTTACTTAAAGCGTGTAAGTTGTTGGATGTGGTTTTGATGTTACTTGCTTAATCTTGGGTATATAATTTTGAAGTGCTTTTCCTTAAATAGCTTAACAGTCCTTTATACGTAAGGGAGATAAATTTATGATAGCCGGTTCTTGTGATAGAGCCTTGCTAATCATTGTTTTCCTTAATGGTAACATCTTCCTTTTTTGGGTTTCGAGTCTATTAAAAAATTGATAAAGATTCATGTCTCAACATTTTGTTGCGAGTTATAAAACTATTACTTGGCTTTGGTTAAAATAATCTTAGATATCGAATGATATTCACTTCCCTACCGGCCAGTCCTTCCATGATTGATTCCTGGGTACGTTTATATCGGCCTGCTGTAATTTTCCTTGAAATTTCCTTGAAACGGAAAAGCTTCTTTCCATGAATCAGCACGTGTTTAGGAAACATCGTTCATGTGAAACTCAGCTTGCCCTTTTCTCACATGACATCTTGCGAGCCATGGATGAAGGGCAACAGGCGGATTGTGTTTTTCTCGACGTCAAAAAGGCGTTCGACGCGGTGCCACACTGCAGACTGTTAACGAAGATACGAGCTTATCGAATAGGTTCACAGATTTGTGACTGGCTGGAAGACTTCCTAAGTAATAGAACGCAGTATGTTGTTCTCGACCGCGAGTGTTCATCAGAGACTAGTGTATCGTCAGGCGTGCCCCAGGGGAGAGTGATAGCACCGCTTTTATTTTCTATCTATATAAATGATCTGATGGACAGAGTAAGTTGTAATTTGCGGCTGTTTGATGATGATGATGTGGTGTATGTAAGGGTGTCG
Source organism: Locusta migratoria (assembly GCA_026315105.1). Lineage (NCBI taxonomy): Eukaryota > Metazoa > Arthropoda > Insecta > Orthoptera > Acrididae > Locusta > Locusta migratoria. The sequence goes on from CM048747.1 coordinate 470,569,487, forward strand.
TTTTTAACTGACTGTAATAGCATACATGATGACTTAGAGAAAATTTCTAGTTGGGTGAGAAGAATGGTAGCTAGCTCTCAGTGGAGAAAAATGTAAGGTGATGCGCATGAGTAGGAAAAACAATCCCATAATATTCTAATACACTATTAATAGTGAGCGTTTTGATGCAGTCGCGTCGTTCAAATATCTGTCGTAAAATTGCAGAGAGATATGAAATGGAACGAGCATGTAAGGACAGTTGTGGGTAAGGCGGTCAGCCGACTTCGGTTTATTGGGAGAATTTTGGGAAGATGTACTTCACCTGTAAAGGCGACCGCGTATAAAACGCTTGTACGACCACTTCATGAGTGTTGCTCAAGTGTTTGGGACCCGCAGCAGATCAGTTTAAAGGAACATATAGAGGCGGTTCAGTTGCGAGCAGCTAGATTTGTTACCGGTAGGTTCGACCAATGCGCGAGTGTCACGGAAATGCTCCGGCAAATCAATTGGGGATTGCTGGAAGAAAGACGACGTTATTTTCGTGAATTTCTATTAAGTAAATTTAGAGGCCGGAATTTGAAGCTGAGTGTAGTACGATATTGCTGCCGCCTACTTACATTTCGCGTAAAGATCACAAAAACAAGATAAGAGAAATTAGGGCTCGTCAGCTGTCAGCCGTTCGCAGTAAGTGTCTGACAAAGCCACGTTAGTTGATGTTATAAGGCCAGCTCAGTCAATCATCCAGACTTGCCCCTGAAAAGGCTGCTGCCCCTCTTCAGGAACCACACGTTTGTCTGGCCTCTCCACAGTTACCCCTCCGCTGTGGTTGCACCTACGGTACGGCTATCTGTATCGCTGAGGCACGCAAGCCACCCCACCTCGTCAATGTCTGTGGTTCATGGGAGTGGGATAAATAGTAAATAGTAAAACCTAATATTTAGGCATATAGGCATTCTCTTTTTCCTCGTTCAATTTGGAGTGGAATAGGAAAGGAAATGCCTAGTAGTGGTACAGTGTGAATTGCGGAGTATGTATGTAGATGTAGATGTAACGCATCAGGGTTTCCGGGTACTGTTGGGGTAATGTAAAAAGTATTACAGGAAAATGTAAGCTGTATCTACGCTGTAGGGTATGTAAACGTACGCTGCAACCGCCATGAGAGATATAGCTCGGGGCGCTGGAGCGACATGGGCAGCAGAGGCGCAGGAAGCCGTGTAACCGGCGGTCCCTCGGCGCGTATCCGGTGACAGTGGCTGCCGGCGCGGCGCTCAGTAATTGCACACACGCAGCACGGCCCGCTACTGCGCATGCGCGCGCTCCGCGCCTCGCGGAATTGCGGTTTCCACTGACTCGCGACCGCGGCGACCCGTCCGAGCGCTGGTCGTGAATCGTGTTCCGCGGCGTTCCGCCGGCATTACGCCGAAGTAATTTCCAGAGAAGCGGCTGCCATTAGCGAAATTATTTTCCGGTTACAGTGACGATGCTTTGCTCACTAGTAAAATTACCTGACGTGAGCGGAATAAGGGTACTACTGTAGCTGACATCTACATCTACATAGATACTCCGCAAATCACATTTAAGTGCCTGGCAGAGTGTTCATTAACGACTTTCATAACCTTTCTCTACCGTTCCATTCTCTAATAGCGCGCGGGAAGAAACAACATCTAAACGTTCCGTTTTCGATCTGATTTCTCTTATTTTATTGGAATGTTTAAGTCTATGTAAGTGGGTGCTAGCAAAATATTTTAACATTCAGAAGTAAAAGACGGGGATTGAAATTTTGCAAATAGATCTCGCCGCAACGAATAACGTCGTTCTTTTAATGATTTCCACTTCATATCGTGCAACATAGCCGTGACGCCGCCCCCCCCCCCCCCTGTAACCTGTAACGTGATAAAACAAAACGAGCTGCCCTTCTCTGAACCTTCTCAATGTCCTCCGTCAGTCCTATCTGGTGAGGGTCCCACACTGGACAACACTACTCCAGGAGAGGACGTACAAGTGTGATGTAGGCAGTCTCTTTGGTGGACCTGTTCCATCTTCATAGCGATCGCCCAATTAAAGGTAACGTTTGTATCGCCTTCCCCACAATATTTTCTGTGTGTTCTCTCCAGTCTACGTTGTTCGTAATTGTAACTACTAGGTATTTGGTAGAATTTACGACCTTAAGGTATGATTGATTTTTCGTGTAATTGAAGTTCATCGGATTTCTTATAGTTGTCATATATATTACTTCACACTTTTCATTATTTAGTGTTAATTGCCAATTTTCGCACCATGTGGGAATTTAATCCTAAATCTGTTTGCAGTTGCTTTTGATCGTCTGTTTACTTCACTAACCGATAAACGACAGCATCATCCTCGAACAGTCTCAGAGAGCTATTCAGTTTGTCTCCTAAATCGTTCACAAACACAAAAAAGAGTAGGGGACCTAGAACGTTTCTTTGGAGAACGCCAGATATCACTTCTGTTTTACTCGATGACGTACCGTCAATTACTACGAACTGTGTCCTTTCCGATAGGAAATCGTGAATCCAGTCGCGCAATCTGGGCGTTATTCCATAAGCACGCAATTTCATTAGAAGCCGATAGTGAGGTACAGTGTCAAGAGCCTTCCAGAAATCCAGGAATATGGACTCGATTTGAGATTCCTTGTCGATGGCACTTAGCACTTCATATGAATAAAGGGCAAGGTGTATTTCGCAAGAGCGGTACTTTCTGCGTCCCTGTTGACTATTGGTTAATAGGTCGTTATCTTCGAGGTAGTTCATAATGTTCGAACAAAGTATATGATCCAAAATCCTACTGCAAATCGACGTCATTGAGATTGGCCTGTAATTTTGGGGATCACTCCTATTGCCTTTCTGCAATATTGGAGTGACCTGGGCTACTTTTCAGAAGCAAGTATGACCACAAGATACTTTCTATCAGGTGAATTTGATAGTCGTTACGTAAATAACAATGTGTCTTTCCTGCTGCGATGTATTTTTTATTAACTTCTTTTATTCCTGGGCCTAAACTGAAATATGTCTTGTAAGGAACTTTTAAGGACAGTTCCAGTAATACCATCTGCAAGTGCATTAATGATTCTCAACAGCTGTTTCGGTAGTTTCTAACAATATTTGCATGTATACAGACTGACCCACTTAAAGGTTTCACCCGAAATAATCTCAGGAAGATCAACAGAAATTGAAAAACGACTTTCAACCGCATTAACGTATGGTAGAGAGTTACGAATTATGTCTGCCTTTAACTATCAGTAATCTCCATATAACATAGATGTAAACATATAGCTGCAAAATGTCTACACATTTATATGTTTCGCAAATTATTCTGGCTTGACCGCCACGTTGTCATGTGGTCAACGAATTTCCATCGGTTTGTATGTGACACGAAATGCTTCCTAAGTGGTAGTTTTGAACTTTATGACAATGTACGATCTAATACGTCGGTATGGCAGTGGAATCTAAGCGTATTTTCCATTTCTAGTTCTATTTGAACTTCGTAGTACCCGTGCATAATTTGACAAGAAGCAAAAGATGAACATCATCGACTGACATCCTCGAACCGTTGAAGTCAACATCTAGGTAGTAAAGAGACTACTGTTCAGAAGGAGAAGTGTATTTTATCTTCGGTCCTCAGCCTTCTTTATCTAAATCGTTAATAAAGTCGTATAATTAGTTTGTATATTGAAATCAGTGTTTTCAGTAAGTATTTCGTTCGGATAATTTTTTGTAGGCTTTAGTCAATTTACATATGTAATTTCTTTAATGTAGATGAATAAATAATACGAAAAATGTATTTATGTAATTCATATACGGGATATCATACTTAAACTTTTTACCCCAATTATATCGGGATGAATAGTAGGCATTGGAAAACGACATTACCACTCATGGACATAAGACAGGGTTTTACGGAAGTAAATACTATGAGTTAGTCTGAAAGGAAAATTAGTATTATTCCCAATAAAAAATATATTTTTTAATGGATGAACCATATTATTTTCTATGTAGTCAATAATAAGAAGAATCTGAAAAAAATTCGGTTGGTTGCATCGGAATAAGTCAATTACATCCTGATAAATTGGGAAGCGAAGTTGATGTTTGAAATACATGAAGTGCGAACGTAGCGCGTCATGAATCTCAACCGTGAGTATTGCGTAAGTTTCGGGAGCCGCTAAATGCGAGCTTCCTATATTTTAAACATTACATTTGCTTCGGAATTTATACGTATGTAAATGACTTACTGGGATACATCCAATGCTATTCTTTTTCAGATTTTTCATGCTTCTAATGGCTTAACAAATAATATCAGGTATTCAATATAAACAAATTTGTTTTGAAAATAATATTTCTTTACTTCTTAGACTGTCCTTCATTATTACTTTCATGATTTCAACGAACAGAGTCCCCTGATGAGTGGTTGAAAACAGCCGTGGCAGATACGTACGTAGAAATTAGTATCAGAAGCGACGTGCTTCCAATTTTTCAAGGATCCTCGCAGCTTGTACCTGGCGTTCCGCGTTCCGCTCAGTTACTGTTGGAGGCGGAGCGCGTTAGGGGTTTCGCTATTCACTTGCCGGATGCATCCGCAGCCGACGTCTCCACTCCACCCCCATCCCCTCCCTCTTGTCCCCTTCGCGGCAGCAGCCACGCATTTAGTGCGATGAGCGCTCGAGTCGCAACGATTCTTTCAGTCTCGTTGCCTTAAAACGCCGACCCCAATCCGAGTCGAGGGCGGAAGAAGGACGCGACAGCGTTTATCTTTGTTTCTGGTGCTTACAAATCTCCACCACTCCTGGCCGAGATCGCTGCACAGAAAACACCCTGCTGTTTCCTCTCCACCCCAACTCCAAACCCCGGGCCTCCACCCTCCAACCCCTAACGCTCTTACAAACTTTTCCTTTCGGGAAATAACAGTCGGAGCGGAGGAAAAGTGCAGATCTGACAGTCAGCGGAGACGAAAATGCAAAGCAGAAGAGAAAATCGTGTCTATCGGAAAGCTATGTAATAAATGGAAATATTTAGATACATCTGAAATTTAAACAACTAATTCTTACGTAGAAGAACTCATGAACTGCACACCACTCACATGGCTGCAGGGTACAACTATTTCTATGCTACTCGAATCTAAAGAACTATAGCCGTAAGGAGCGGTGTTAAATATTGTACCACTATCCCCTTCCTTGACATAAGCTTCTGAGTAATTTTTTAATAATTCTTTCCCCTTCCAAAAACTGAAAGTTCTATGCATATCACCTATGAGTTGTTCTATTACTCCCTCTCTGTCCATTATCATGTCACTCTTCTGTCATTTCGTTTTCTCTCTCTCTCCTCCTTCTCTTTCGACTCGTCTATCTCCGCCTGCTTCTCCTCCCTAGTTTCCTCGTCCCCCCACTCCACTTATCTGTTCATCCAGCCCTAATTTAGAAGTATTTCATGTAACATTTAATTTCTTATAACTTTTCCTAAATCAAGTATCTATTGCAATTAGTCCTTTCCCTTCTCTCTGTTCACCTGCTCACCATGTGTCGTCTGGTCCTCGCTTTGTTTTATCATGTCAACTTTCAAGTTGATCTTTGATAGGATTTTCATTGCAAAGTACCTTACACCAAGCACCGAACGGAAACCTGTGGAGTATAAAATCCATCTCCACGAAAACATACAGGAATGCACTAACTTCCATGGTGAAAAAGAATACGTCAAAGTATGTCGTGCGGTACCATCTGCCCTGCAGAGGGTAGATAATCTTCATCTTATTTTGAAATAAAACGTCCAAATATTTGTTATCTTTTCGGAAAAAACTACTGTGGTCGTCGGTCCCTAGACTTTCAAACTACGTAACGTAACTTAAACTTACTCTGAATACAACACACATACCAATGACCGTGGGAGGATTAGCACCTCCGACGGGACCGGCCGCACAGTCCATGGTGCCTAGAACCACACGGACAACACTGCCAGAGATGCGAATACAAGTTCATTTTTAAAAACTCGTTCATTGATGGTCGATCCTTTTTGAAAGTATTTCCTCTCTACTCGATAACCATTCCATTTTATCTTATTACTAGCTTAATTCCCTCTGCTTGGCAGGCGCAGACTGGATAGTGTGCATTGGTTATTTCTACTTTCAAATATACATTTTCATAAAATTAGCTTTAGAAATGCTTTCCTAATCAAGTATTTTGATATAACTTGAGATCCTGTTTTGCACCATTGACACAGAATTCAAAACATCCCTAAACACATTTTTTATTCTAAACACGGTTCTAAATCCAAATTTTCGCATTTCTATCATCAAAATAGTTATACTGTTTTTAAAATTCCAATAAAAAAATCTAAATCCGATGTTTTGTATCTCTGTAATAGTAACGTATTCACAAAAAACCATTCATCCCCTATTTCTCCCTTTGTGTTGTATCGAAAAATCGCTGATGCCTACAGTGTAAGATAAACAAATTTCAAGTTTATATCGCCTTTTGATTCACTTTACATCGCGAAATTTCTTTCTTACGCTTTGGCACATTTCTTGGTAGTTTCACTTTTCAAAATGCAATATGCACTTATTTTTCTTTATTCGTAGGCTTGTTGCAAAAAAACAATTGAAGAATGTGCTTCATGTTTCGCTGTATATGTCTTCGCTATTTTAGTGTCAAAAGTGATCACTGGTCTTCAATACGAATTTTATATAATTTGACGACTTTAACCACTATTTCTTGCACCCTCTTATAGCTGCCGACTCGGAACTGCTATGGTGTACAGGAGATTTTGTACTAAAACAACACAGATAGATCTTTCGTGTCCATTCTGTAGTTTTTGCGCAACAGCAAAATATTAATTTTATATAGAATTTTATATAAGTCGATAACTGTCAAATCCCATATCTTTCATCCCCTATTCGTTATCAAGCCTCTACCACAATTGTGCACAACGGGAGACTGATACCCACTACCACAAAGAAACTATTCGTTTGTGATGCGTACATTAGGCTGCAGAGGCTCAAACATCTAAATTTACTTATGTTCATTAATATTATCCAGTAACAGATAAAATAGTTAAAAACTGAGTATTTGGTTTATAAAAGGAGAACAATAATTCTCGAAATAAAATGATAATACGATATTATTGCAGTCCGCATCTTTCTAAATAGAAATACCTTTTTCTACTCAGCTGACATCACGGATACATTGCTTTTAAATTTTATTTCATTTTATTTTTTATTTATTTTTTACCAAAAGCCTGACAGGTACGTTTCACAAAGAAACTTAAAAATTGTCGCGTATCCGCTAGGGAGGAAAGGGAAAAATCTACTTATTTCAGCACACACATTTTACGGAAATAAAAGTAACGCGACAAACTACATATTAAATGAAGTTTATGATTTTGAACATCAGTTGACTAAATCAGTAACTGTAGTAGTGTAATATTTGTTACACCGTAGTATTAAATAAAGCAGATGAGATCTAAAACTATAAGGAAAAAAATCCACGTGAGAACTGTATCTTCTACCGCTGATAACAATTACTAAGAGGTTAGCAGATTTGCCTATATGATGCCTGTTAGATTCATTTATTACAATAAAAGTAATTTTTATTCCACGTTTACTCACATAACTATAAAATGCCTTGTAAATGTAAATTACTGATGACAGACACTAAACAGAATACGAAGAGAAACAGTAGTTTAAAGTCCAAAAGGTCTCTGAAACACAGTACGAAGGCAAGTGCATTAAACTAAACGGACAACAGCTCGATACGAGAAAAGAGATGGAACTGAGAAACTTAAACAGAGTGACCGAAGGGAAAACGGCTGCGGCATCTGCCTAGAACTGGCACGGGAATGGCCAACCGTTCCAACGTTTCAGATCGTGACCGACTAGGAACACGGAACAACGTGTTGAGGTTCCTGGTATACAGTCTCTCAGTCCTTCAGTTTACTTTTGTCACCCGTTCCTTTGGAGCCGTTTGTCCTAATTCTTGCGTGGCCGCTTATTTTGAAACTCAATGTCAGAAATTTCATAAGAAATCGAAATAAACTACAGATCTGTACGAATTTCATACAAACAAGTTAACACTCATTTTTCATATACGATGTGTTTCAGAAATATGTATGGTATATTTTGTGGCATGGTATGTTCCATTTATCCAATCAGTATGGTTATTCAACACAAGGTTTCTGACTCACGGTTATCACGATGCACAACGTCAAAACTCATTCGAAAAATGATTACTATACTTTGTGATGACTATAGTAATCCTCTAGTTGTACGCCATTATCTTGATGGAAAAACAGAAGCCACAAAGCGGTGGATATTGAACAACGTTCAATTGGTTTAATGTCGGGCTTCTCCTACACCCACCTCAGTTAGAACTACTAGCTGTTTATAACATTTTCATACTCGAGCAGCTTTATGTGGTTCTCAAGCTGAAATAGCGGTGTAAGATCGGAGAATCTTGCAAGCCAATGAACAAGTCAATTACGTCCCATTCAGCTTCCACGATACTGCTTGTCCAATAAACGCCTCACAAACTTGTGAAATGGGGAATTGTCCAATCATATTAGAACCAAATTGATCTTCTAGCTTCAAACGGCACACCTTCGAGAACATCGGAAAGTATATGTTCGAGTAATAAGCAAAGACAGTGGTTAGTTACATTGCGAGGATGAATGTATGTCTGCACTATTTGTTTGTGAATTTCAAAACAACGTGTGCTGAAAATCGTCTCTGACAATGCTGGACAGCCGTATCAAGACGGCAGGAATGGAAGAAATGAAACTAGACGTACTCTTACAAACATATGGATAAGAGGCCGTCCGTATCGCACCCAAGTAACCTGTTGACTTTTGAGGCCGCCTGCCGTCGTAAATAGGAGTCGGTGACCCCATTTTAGTGTACTTAAAATGGTGTCTTAACACATCATACCAAAAAGAAAAAAATGTGTACTTTATTCTGAAGCAAGCGGTATATGCATTTTGAAATGTATTATTCATTCAGTATTTACAAGCTTTTAATACGTACAACCACCTCTAGTTGCCCCATCTACACCCACTACACTGTTTCGATGTATTTTACTATTTTACATCAACAACGTTTCTTTTGATGAGAGACTTTATACATTTCTACTCTAGTTAAAATTCATTTATTTTAAAATCTACTTATTGCAAATTGTTAGCTAGTAGATACTTACTTTAGATCTGTAAATCATAAAAATGATCGAAACATTTCATGGAATAGAAAATGTGCGCGACTAAGGCCGAAAACAATTAAAAAGTAGTTTAAACTAGTTTAAACTCGGATAACCTGATTACAAAACTTAAAGTAGAAAGGAGGTAGTGAAGTAATTAACCAGGCACATTAATGGCAAATTATTTTCAAAAAGAGTTACTGAGAATTCGATGTTCTTTGCAATTTTGATTTAAAGGTTTACTTTACTATAGTTAGTGAAGAGCTACCAATGTCTGAGGGGGACTTTTATAATACTTTTCATAACTGAATTTTGTAGCTCTTGGAAAGACAATCACAATAATTGAGCTATTGTGAATATTGAAGAATATTGTTAATGTTGACTCCCACTTACATAGGTAGATATGATCATCAGAATAAAATACGAGAAATCAGAGCTCGAACGGAGAAATTCAGGTGTTCTTTCTTCCCGTGCGCTATTCGAGAATGGAATGGTAGGTAAAACAGTATAATGGTGTTCGATGAATCCTTTGTCGGGCACTTAAATGTGATTTGCAGAGTATCCCATGTAGATGTAGGTGAACCTATCCAGATATTGATAACTGACTTAATTGCGGCCAGAGTCGATTAAAGAGATGTCAAAATATCTTTGCTCAGTTCCATGTGATTCGTCTGACTTAGCATATGCCATAGGTCCAGAGAAAAAAAATCATAGCCAAGTTGTTATTTATATCATTTAGGAAATTATACAGGGTGATCAAAAAATATATATATCATTCACGTAATACACCGGGTGATCAAAATGTAAGCATAAATTTGAAAACTTAGTGAATCACGGAATAATGTAGATAGAGAGGTAAAAATTGACACACATGCTTGGAATGACATGGGGTTTCATTAGAACAAAAAAAGAAGAAAAGTGTCCGACAGATGGCGATTCATCTGATCAGAAAAGCAATAATTAGCGTAACAAATTAAGACAAAGCAAAGATGATATTCTGCACAATATGTTCACCATCATTCCTGAACAACAGCTGTAGTCGAGAAATAATGTTGTGAACAGCACTGTAAATCATGTCGGGAGTTATGGTGAGGAATTGGCGCCGAATGTTGTCTTTCAGCATCCCTAGAGATGTTGGTCCATCACGATACACTTGGGACTTCAGGTAACCCCAAATCCAATAATCGCAAGGGCTGAGGTCTGGGGACCCGGTGAGGCCAAGCATGACGAAAGTGGTGGCTGTGCACACGATTATCACCAAACGACACGCGCAAAAGATCTTTCAATAGATTTTTTTTCCTTTGTTTCTAATAAAACCCTGTGTCATTCCAAGCATGTGTGTCAATTTTTACCTCTCTATCTACATTATTCCGTGATTTATTAAGTTATCAAATTTATGCTCACATTTTGATCACCCGGTATATTACGTGATATATATGTTACCACACCAGGCTTGAAATCTGTTTGGCGCTGTTACGCGGCAATAGCAAACTTCGGATATTTTGCAAAAAGCGTTATATGATTGAAATTACATTTCAAAGAGGTATAGAATACTGTTACCGAAGGTATATAATAACTTTGAAGAAAAAAAATTGTTTCAGTATCTCGATCGATACAAGAGTTCAAATGTTCAAATTTTCGTGAAGTTTAAGGGAGTTAACTGCGGGGTTATCAGTCCCTAAACTTACAAACTACTTATGGACTACCTTGACTAAAGACGACACAAACACCCATGCCCGAGGGAGGATTCGAACCCCAGACGGCGGACGTCCGCGCGCACCGGAACACGGCACTCCAACACGCGCGGCTAACCCGTCGTGGGGATACAAGAGTTATGACTATTTTATTACATATCAAAGTACATGACCCTAAGTATAGAATCATTTGTCAAAATCCTCGTTTTAATATCAGCATACGTTCATGAAATAAAAGGGTGTTACGTCTTATATTACTAACCCTGCATAATATATATACTGCTCAAAGTAATTGGTAGTTCAGGTGAAGTATTATACACACTATACATATGATCAAGTTTCCTACCTAGATATTAGTCATAATTGTAATTTTGATGTGATACAGTATGACATTTTGCTGGATTAGGTGGGGTTCACTTAGTAGGAGGCACCATGAGCCTACCAAAACAGTGAAAAAGTCATTCAGAGTATGTGATCACATCAGGCAGCCAGTACAGTTGCACACCTTCGTGGCATAGACAGTATGAGTTTATCAATCATATTTTTAGGGATTTTGGGTAATTTTCCCATGAGTGCAATATCGAGCTCTGACACCATTGTGGGAACTGTTAGTCTGGCTGCATTGCGTGTGCCAAGTGTATAACAGACATGCGCAAGTAGGTTTAAGTACGTTGAACAAACAGGCCACTACATTCGCTCAATTCCTTCAGCTTCAAGCATATTGTCCACGGGCAGGGGACAACTAACTGTCGAAGCTACTCGTCTCTCTACCTCTCAGCAGTCAAAGAGCCATTCTGAACGACATAGATCCAAATGTTCAAATGTTTGTAAATAAATAGGACTTAACTACTTGGTTATTAATCCCTAGCTTACAAACTACTTAAACTAAGTTAAACTAATCTAAAGACAACACAAACACCCATGGCCGAGGGATGGTTCGAACCCCCATACCCCTCCCTCCCCCCCTCCAACAACCACATAGAGATTCGTACGTCCGCCAATACTGAGTTCACCACTATGCTGTGGTGATGTTTCCTACACTTACGAGGACTTTTCCGAGCCCTACGTACTCTCCAGATGAGGGAACGATTGTCCGGCTGAACACAAAATCTTAACTCATCTGTGAACAGAATCCAACGCCATTCGCTACGATTCAAATCCTGATATTCTTCCGCCCAATTTCTGCGAGCTAAACGTTGTTTAGGTTTTACTAGAACACACACCATAGGCCTTCGTGCGTGGAGGCCACATTCCCGAATGCAATTTTGGAGTGTTTGTGTTGCTATTGCACGTCCTGTTGTTGCCTGGAGGGAGCGTCGCAGCTGAGTTGCATTCTGCCTCCTGTTTCGAAGAGATGTTAACCACAGATAATTGTCATCACTTGCAGACGTTACCTCTGCACGTCTCAGCCTTTCCTTCTTTTGATGTTTCATGTTATCTGAAATCGCGTCCAGATCCTGGCTATTACATTTTGGGACACTACAATAGCCGCATGCCATAGCTTTGGGTAAGTGACGTTGTAGCGTTCCACTTGTTGCACACTACACTATGTGAACCCAAATGCTTGTGTAATTCGTCGCCGGCCGCGGTGGCCGAGGGGACTGAGGCGCTCCAGTCACGGTCTGCAAGGCCACTACGGTCGGGAATTCGAATGCCCCCTCGGGCATGGATATTTGTGCCGTCCTTAGTATAAGGTAGTTGATAAGTAGTTTGTAAGTTTAGGGACTGATAACCCCGTAGTTAAGTCCCATAATCTTAACAAACATTTGAACATTTTGTAATTCGTCTGGTAAATACACGTCAACGCTAAACCCTACTACGGCAACTTTCTATTATTAGCACAATGTAGGTTACCGTAATGTTGTCTCCACTACGTAGAATCCACAGAAAGACGTCTGCCTTTGACGATAGTTCAGAACATGGATATTACAAATTATCCCCTAACTGTTTGGACCATACTATCAACAGTGCCCTGTCAGCAGTCTCTCATCGATTTCTGTACAGTTATTTCAATATTTTCACTGTGAATTATAATTAATTGGCAGTGATATCTTCGTTTTCACCATATAGCTTCTGCTATCAAACATTCTATTGCGACCCTCCATTGGGTTGGGCGATATCCCTTCAGGTTTGTCACCAGAAAACTTTAAAAGTATCTAAGTAAAGTATATTTAGTTATTATTCTATTTCCTTCTAGTATTATTCCTTCAAAAATAAAAAGTTACGATTACCTTCTATCCCATTATTGGTTAAAATGATATTGCTTACTGATTAATGCATTAACATAAGGGTTTTTACAAACTGATAATTTTTCATTGGGCTCTCTAAATGTTGTCAGTTTTTGGAAGATTAATGATTAAAATTGACTCTTATTTCAGGAGTTATTTTCTAAAAATTCAGCATCAGTTATTATGCATAATAAATTCGTTTGTAGGGGGTAACCTTCAGAAACTACGATTTTCAATATGTGAGCAAGGCTTACTGTTGCAACTAGTATATAAGTATTTCTGAACGAATAAAAAAGGGTAAAATATTACCTCGGTATGTATCGCAGTAAATACGGTGTATAGTGCGCTTAAAAGAATCGTTTTTGAAGGAATTAATATGATTCACAGGTACTTACTTGAACAAGAGTATACGTTCTAGAAATTTTATTATTATTATTATTTATTATGGAAACAAACTATACGTGGGAAACCAATTATGTGTAAAACTAACAAGCTCCGATACAGTTATAGGAAGCATCATCAACACGTAGGTAGAACAATATCACGAATCTAATTCAGTTTATCATTTAACGTAAGGTAAAATAAATTTCTTACTGAACCATATGTAATTTCCTTTCCTCAATAATGTTCCCTTTGCTGTATCAATAATCTTACTCAGCGAAGCATTCACATGTCATTTCTCTTTTATATTCCTTGTGATTCTTTGTAGTTGCTTTAGTGTTTCATGTTGTGTTGTGAAATATTTCCCTAGAGGTTTTTTTAGTTGTTCCATTACCTCAAAGATTGCGAGGCACTGCTGTAGAGTGAAATGTCCATTATGTTAGAAACATCTTATCGTGATAGGAAACAATTTTTAGCAATCTGGAAAAATAAATATTATTGAAATAAATGGCCCGTATACCATTAATGTGTTGTAATGTACAGTATATTACAAAATGCATGTATCTCGGCCGATTTCTAGAAGATATTGAAGGGTGGTTACTCGAAATTATTGTGAAAAAATGTCAAAATTTATATTGCTTCCGCAGGTAATCCCCACATTTTTTTATATATTCCAGTTTAACAACATCCTTTTTTGTTCAAATTTTTGGATAATGTGCACATACAAGTATATACACATTGTAGTAAGAAAAATACGTTTTAGAAGGCACAGCAAATTATCATAACGGATTTTTAATTCTTGTTACTTTTATATCTACATTTCCATGTTAGGTAACTCGCATGTAATAATTCTGAGCAATCCATATAATATATTCTCAAATATGTATAGGAACTGGTTTATAACAAGGGAAACCACATCGCACCCGCTGAGTTTTAGTGGAAGCATTGTGCAATGCATAGCTCGTCAAAAGCTGAATACAGACCAAGTACGGAATCAGTACGAATGTATACAGAACTATGAAGAAAAGAATCAAATAAAAAACTAAACCTTCATGTGTATGATAAGCCACATTAATGAAGCTCTTGCAACAAAAGCGTTCTTGTTGTGTGATCACGGTGTTGGAGTACAAACCAGAAGACGCAGTGTTCAAGTCTCATGCCACAACAAAAACTGTATTTTCGTTTTTGTCAGTACCTTATGAAATGTCCGTCATGTGATTGACGTCTGATTTATCATAGTAAAAATTTATTACAGAATATGAGTCATGTGGTAAGAACATATTACTGTCAGAAGCAAATCTAATGAATAGTGAGTGCAAACTTATTCAGGTAAAGAATATTTTCTCCTTCTGCCCAAATTTATGTACTGTGTGAGTTGCATTTGCTGAATTCATATTTACCACGGAATATAACTCACGCATTTAATACACTCTAGGTCCAAAATCACCAACAGTCATCTGCCAGTCAGGGAGTCTCGTCAGCAGGATCCACGATCCGCCATGCATTGTATTCAACTAACGTCGTGCGTTTAGATTTATGTTTAGGCTTAGCATCCCTATACTACTCTGCGGTTACCACGCATTGAACATTCCTCTTCTAGTACTTGTAGGTGCCCGATATAATCCATTTTCAAAGGTACTTGACATTGAGATTGCAAGGAAATGAGCCTTTATTGTGACACAGTTCCCACCACTTTACCTGTTGTTTTGGTATGCTAGCGGTCTATGTGACATATTATTCTCTGCCTACTTTACTAGTTACTACTTAAAATTTATTTATGTGACGTATTTTTTTAGGTTATACCGAGATGTTTTGCAAAATAATACAGGACAGTTCTTTCGAATATGAAATTTGTCGTGCAAGTGAAGGAATGTTCCAGATTAATTTACAGATTTATTTTCTTTGTAAAATGGGTATAGGATTAGCCACTGCAACAGGCCATTCAGCATCCTTTGGTGTATACCGAGGTTTTCTTTTTTCATTATAGTACAAAATATGCATTTGAAATTCACAACTTAGACTATAGAAAAATGCCATGTCGTAGGAGGAAAATAGCGACTTCGGCTATTGCTTCAGTGATGAAGAAAAATAATTCATAAATTATTCCATTTGCACTTCTTAGGGCGAAAAGTCTAATTACAGAATATACCAATTTATTGAGAATAGTGTAAATTCATTTTCGTCGTAGTGCCCCAGTCATTCGAGTTTCATACAGATTAGGAGCATTCAAATATAGTTTAGAAGAGCTAAAGTGTTTACTGGCTGACAGGGTTAAGCGCAGAATGTTCTCCACCTCTTTCTGGCTGCTCACAACGTTAACTTTCAGGCTCTAGAAAAGGCAGTGGTATATAAAAATCGCGCGCAATAACATACAATTTATTACATTATTACAGGACAAAAAAAAAAAAAAAAAGCAATACCGCCAGGAAGAATAAAACCAACCCGACACCGCACAGTACACAAGATAACTGCATGCATATCCCCAATACTTGACGACAGATGTCATATTTAAGCGCAAGAAAGCACAGGGGTTAAAAAAGAGCACTATGCGAGGGCCTTATGTGTCTCGTAGGAAGTGTGTAAGCAGGCAAAGAGACACTTTACCTAGTGCTTGTCGTGGTTTGTCTCTTAAGTATGGCCCAGTTTATCATATTTATGTTTTTGTGCAAGATACCAATGAAAGAAATTAGTCATAATTTTTTTTCATACTTTTGTATTATGTAGAATAGATTTTCAAAATAGAACGAAACACGGACAAAAGATTTTGCATCGGTAAAGCGGGGGAGAAATGAACATGAAGCTTACTTTGACTTGTGCAGTATTCTGGCCTACTTAAATTGACTGAGTTCTACTATGTTTACCTGGGGATTCGTAAGTGTGGAAAGAATTTATTAATTAATAAAGTCGCAAAGGACAGATGACAGAAATAGAATGAAAGCTAAATCTGTTAAACCAATATGAAATATGTAATACATTTTCAAGAAAATATAATAACAGAGTTTTCAGGATTACATTTTAAAAGACTATGAGTTGCTAATACGTGTGTCTTGTTCAGAAATGTATGATATCATCATCGGGGCATTTCTAAGCCATAGCTGTCTTTAAGAAAAGTTAAATAAATACGGTATTTTCGTTTTCCTTTTCTCGAGTTGTTGGTAAATGAGTAATTCCCCTTGATCTGCCTCGTAGACACCTATCGTGCTGTCTTTAATTTCAGGTTGAACTTTAAGGCAACATTGTACACACACCTACCAATCCAATGTTCATTATTCTCTGGGTCATTTACGCGGTGTTTAAGCCAACAGTCAAGGCCTGATAGTAATTAATATCTCTGCGCAGCGCCGACAGTGTGCCTCGCAGAAGGGTGCTGACCCGGTATCGAACGGCGCCCTTCCGCCCCGCGCCGCCGCCGCCTCCTCCGCCCCCGGGCCGGGCGAGGGGCGGCTCGCCGGCGGCGGCCCTCCCACCAGGGGGCCAGAAAAAGGTCGCCGTTGGCCAATGTTCTCCTGGAATCCAAATCGCCCGCTTTTGTGTGCCAATGGCCTCAAAGGGGTGGGTCCTCGTGCACCCCCTCCGCCCGCCCCCCGCCGCCGCTCCGCTGAGGACCCGCAGATAGCGCCGAGCTCCAAGAGTTCGTCTGCGGCGTTGCCAAGTCTCTTCCTCGCACTCGCCAAGGCCGTCATTCGCAGTGAGCCCCTCGGAAATTTTAATCGCACGAAACAGACAGCAAAAGTTCTGCAGTACTACAAACGCTCCGCATATTAAGCGCTATTCGGAATGAAAAGAACTCGACGAGTAATGGAGGAGGAGCATATTAGGAAATTTGGCAGCGCCCAGATCGATATATTCCTGATTGGCGGGTCAGGGGGGCGTGGCGGTGAGAGAAGTGAGGGGTGACGGGGAAGAAGCTCCGGCGGAGGGGGTAGCTCGGTCAGAACTGTGGCTCTCGGCTTCGTATCTGGGTTGGTCCGGCAATCTTAATCTCTTGGCTTGTTTTCTCCGATGCGAAATTATGTTGCACGTAAATGGCCGTGCACGTACTAGAATAGGAATGGCCACTTAGAGGCACAGCGGAGAGGAGCAGGCGGGAGCCGTGAGGGGATTGTGTGTGTGCTGGGATTTGACCTTTTTTTTGTTTTTGTTTTTTTGTTTCTGCTTTTTTTCTGGCTAAGAAACTCGCTCGCCGGCACAGCTTTTGTTTGGTATCAAAACATGGTAGAGGTTTATCCTCTCGTCCGCTTGACTCGGCAAGCGGATCAACATCGTAAATAAAAGCATTTCGAGACTGTCTTCAAGAGGAGCAGATTCGTCGATCTGATATAGCAGCGCACGTTTGATCCCGTGTAAACATCGCGAATCAGTCGGTGGTAATTCGCGAGATACAAAAACTTCGATACTCTGCCGGTGAAAAAATAATGAGGGAAAAATAATACTCGAGGCCGTTTACGCTTATATGAAACGTAAACAGATGTGTTCTTCCGGTGAAACAATTAAAGAGGAAGGTATATTATACTTTCGAAATGAATATTCTTGGACACGAATACGACAAATTTGACGAAAGGTGTCCTATCTGAAAAAAAATACTACCCGTCAAGCAGCTTGGGGGTTTGTAACGCGTCTGTATAGGATTTATCATTTCGCTAAAGGACTTGTACCAGAAGGGTCCGGTGGATATATTATTCCCCTTAATATTCAATGGAAATAAATACAAGGCAACCAAAAGAAATGGGAAAGTTTGTGAATTAAAGAAGATTCATACACTGTGCTACGATTCGAACATATCAGAGACAGTCCATACGTTAACAGAAAGCTTGCAGACGAATTAAAAGGATGAATATTTGAACAACAGAATTTACAAACTGTACGATATTATCCAAGATGTCAAATTTGTAGCGAGTTTGATAAGCAGTCAGTAATCTGAAATCAAACACCTAAAAATCTTGGGAGAGATGTTTCTCCAAAAATGCTTAAACAATTGCAGACACCTACGTTATTTAAAGCAAAAGATATTTACTCGGTTTTCGTATACCTTTTGATTGTTCTCATTTTTTCCGTACTTTAGGTCTCTCTTAACAGTACTTCTTCTGCCAATCGGAACAAATAATTCTGGTCTTATTCCTGTCTCTGTAACATATATAGAATTTTAGCCTGCTTTAAATAATTTCTTAATAAATTTTGATACATAAAGGTTTTTATAAAGTCTCTATCATCAATAACCAGAATAAACTGTACCTCAAATTTTCATTTCATTCCGTCATATATGCAAGATGTTGCACAATTTTTGCATCAATCATCTAGGGACTAAAGGTAACAATTATTTATATGGTGTCTGTACTTTTCGGACATGTCCGTTCGAGAGTATTAATGCGTCCGCATTCATACGCCCGATACCTTGCAGGAGTCCAGTATAGGCTGCGAGCAAATGGAATGAAATGAGCAGCGCGCACTACAATATTAGTGTGCTACAAGATGAGAATTAGCGTTGGAAGGGAAGCGTCCCTGGATAGCCTAATTGCGTAAGGCGACCGCAGGCAGAACGAGGTTATCCGTGTTCGAATTCCGGTCCAGCACAAATTTTAATTTTTGCCGTAGGATTTACTACACGTAACGTCACGGTTCCGAAATGAATGTTTGCAGAATTCTTCCGACAACGCTGAGAATTTTTTACAAATGATCCTGAGAGGTGGCTTACAGAGCTTAGGCATTCTGAAGCGTGCTTGTTCAAAAATATTAAAATGTTTGTAAATCTATCGGACTCAGCTACGTGGTCATTAGTCCGCAGCTTACAAACTGCTTAAGCTAAGGACAACACAAATACGCATGCCCGAGGTGAACTCGAAGCCCCGACGGCGATCGGCCGCGTGCACCGCATCTTCAGAATCAAAACGTCTTGCCTGTTTTAGAATCACAACACCTATTCATCTACATCTACATATATACACCGAAAGCCAACGTAAGGTGGCGGAGGGTACACTGTACCACTAATAGACATTTCCTTTCGTATTCAACTCGCAAATAGAACGATGGAAAAAAGAATGTCTATATGCCTCTGTACGAGCCTTAATATATATTACCTTGCCTTTACGATCATTACTAGAAATGTAAGTAGGCGACAGGAAGATCGTTCTACACTCAGCTTCAAATTCCGACCCTCTATATTTCCTCAATAAAACTTCTCGTAAAGAATGTCGTCTTTCCTCCAGCGATCCCCATTCGTGTTTCCGGACACATTGGTCGAATCTACCAGTAAAGAACCTAGCTGCTCACCTCTGAACTGCTTCTATGTCTTCCTTTAAACTAATCTGATGTCCGAGCCACTTTATACGCTGTCTTCTTTACAGATGAAGTACGTCTTCTAAAAATTCTCCGAAAATATTGAAGTCGGCTGTCCGTTTGACTCACAACTGCTCGTACATGTAAGTTCCATTTCATATCGCTCTGCAATATTACGCAAAGTCATTTGAACCACGCGAGTGGATCAAGACGCTCACTACTAATGTTGTATTCGGATATTATGGGATTGTTTTTCCTACTCAAAATGTTCAAATGTTTGTATAGTCTATGGGACTTAACTACGGCGTCATCAGTCCCTAAACTTACAAACTACTTATGAACTACTTACGAACTAGGACGGCACAAATATCCATGCCCGAGGGGGGATTCGAACCCCCGACCGTAGTGGCCGTGCGGACCGTGACTGGAGCGCCTTAGTCCCCTCGGCCACCGCGGCCGGCTTTTCCTACTCATGAGCATCACCTAACATTTTCCTACATTTAGAGCTAGCTCAATATAGGATATGTATATCAAAGTTTATCTTGCTATTATAAGAGATTAGAATTGGATCTTGATGAAATTATTGAGAATGTTACAGGTCACAGACTATCTTGAGGCCAAAACAAAGACTAGTAAAACATATAAAGAGAATACAAGAAGACAAATACAGTGTAAAATGAACCTCCTTTGCTGAAATATATTTCGCTGAAAGATCCGGCATCGAGTTGTCTTATGATGTACTGACGTAGAAAATGCCACAAATATTGCACGGAGAGCCATGATGGCATCTGGACTAATTCACTATTAAAGTCCTCGCGGAGTTGGGAAGTGTTGCTGACGTTTGTATGTAGACCACGTGGCATCCCTGACAGGAGTGCTCAGTGGTCGATACGTGTGTAACGTCCGTATCGGCCGCGTGGTGTTCACGTCGATGACTGAAGCGATATAGCCCCTGATTAGCAGCAGGTGTACATTCAAAAATCGAATATGCTATCCTACCCTTTTATGGTAAACTGACGACATGGTAACTCTGCATTGACGACGCAGTGCAGCGTCTAACCTTTCATTCTCTCTTAAGAGAATACAATTCTAATTTCTTCCTTCTTCGTCACGATATGCTTAACCGTAGCAGTTCGTAAACAATCATTTCCATTTCAGCGTCACGTTAACCTATCCCAGTAATACGATGCATGAAACCTGCATATCACTGATAAACATCCACTTACGAGTTTGGAGATTAAGAGTTTGAGTCTAAACTAATGTAACTGCGTTGGTCGAAACCGTGTAGCGGCCAAAGCGGTTCTTACAACCTCTCTGCACTATTGAACGAGCATGCACATTGGGTACAATGGACAATTCGAATATCCGCATTCATCGATATGGATACACTATTTTTCATGTTGTTGAGGGTAGATCTGTTCATGTCGATTGAGGCACGACCGAAAGAATGGACACACCCACACAAACACCCCCCCCCACAAGTATATATATATATATATATATATATATATATATATATATATATATATATATATATATATATATCCAGGCCTGTCTGTTTATCTCATTGTTTTCGTTCAAAAAGTAATTGACACGGTACCATACAACTGTGCAACCTATGCGCTGCAGTGCACCACACAGCCGTCACTCTATCAGTCTCGAAACTTATTAAATGTGCGTGTGTCTGTGTGAGATACAGTCAGTAAGTTCCCACACTGAACGAATGATGGCGCTGTGATGCATTACAGCGTATAGGTGCCACAGTGCTATGGTAACATGTCAGTCAGTCTCTCGTCGAGGCCAACGAGAAAGACAATTCTGGTCACATAGCAAGGTCACGTGAGTACTGCTGAGCCACGCGTTCGCTGAGCTCACTGGCTGGCCACTGGGACACAACCCACTGACTCTTAGAGGCCAGTCAGCTTGAAGTCAGGCTGCTTCTGTCTTTCTCGCTGCCATTGCTCTCGTCCCTGCAAGAGACAGTTGAGTGCATACGCTGGAAGCAGATGTACCGTCTTGGTTGTGACATTGAAATGAGTGTGCTAGTATGAACATGTCTCGGTTTGAACAATGGACAAACATCAATTTTTGCCAACAATTATGCAAACCGCTGCCGAATCGATTGAAATAATGCAATACATGTACGGTGAGGCATTGAATCGCAGTTTTGTGGTTAGTTGGCACCGATGTTTTGTTCAAGAATTGGGCAGTTTGGAAGATGATGTGCCAACCAGTTCGAACGGAACGCAATATCCACGAAGTTCCGACATTGGTGCGGTAGACTCTCTCGCAGATGCAGAGAGGTACTTGCCACAAAGTTATAAAGGACGATGTAAATATTGTCTTGTGTTACTCAGAACACTATGACACTAATCCTGCGTAAATCAAACATGATAATCGCACGACGATTCGTTATGACTTCTTGAGTTGTGTGGACGGCCAATCGAATTATAACTGAAGACGAAACATGGTGTTACCTATAATGCGGCAGCGTGTGCCATTCACGAAGTCCTGTGGGTGTCCATCTGAGATGCCTCTTTCATAAGAACGCAACTACAATTTCTTTGTTTGACTTGGAACTCTTGTATTTTAATACCATTTTGAATACGTACGAAGAGATAGAAGATAAAATAATTAAATATAATTAGAAGACAACGATATCCCCGAAGTCTTGCTTGCTGGAAAACGTTTGTACTCTTTTGATGACCCGATTAGACAGGTTTAAAAGGTACAATAAAGCTTTACAGGAAATTTGTAAGCTCTTGGTAAGTTTATTTGAAAAATATTAAAAAATATATATAATAAAAATTATCGGTTGAACCTTGTATATGAATAACAAATGGATATATGTCCAAATCTTCCTCTAATTTTACTTGCAGTTATCGATGATAATAGTAATCTAAACGTTGTATATGTATAGATAAAATATAATATTAATATAGAAGATGTTTGTACCGAAACAAAAATAATCACAGACCGACACATCAAATGCCTTTACTAATAGTCTCTTGAGTGTGGTTGCAGATGCGAAGCCAATTACGGGTTTGAGCCAACGCATCCCACAAGCGGTGGTGAACTGTCGTGTTTCACGGCGCCTAGTGGCAGGCACCCCGCGTGCCGCGCCAGCAACAGGGCCGCCAACTGTAAGACAGGAGACAGGCTGAGCGATGCCGGACGCCGGCTGGTAATTGGCGGGCCTGTGTACAGACAGCGCGGCGCGTAATTTCCCTGCAGACTGCAGCGTTCGTCTCAATTAGCAGCGGCGAGGGGCGCGCCAGCCCCTAATGAATTTGTTACGACGGCGGCGGCGGAAGAATGCCTAACCAGCCAAGCCAGCCTCCAGACACGCAGTCTGGCCAACGTTTCCGCGCCAGCTGCACCTCCAACTTCACTGAGGCTTGCAGAAAACCTCACACCGGGCAGTGATGCTTATGTGTAGTCGGTACAGTGATTCAGGGAAAGATAGATAACAACTTCTACTGATTGGGAGCTGTTTTAAACTCCAGTGTGGGAGCAAAGTAGATCGATAACTATGAAATTCCGCGCAGAAATATTCTTAATCAGAACTGGACACGTCAGTCTTAAGGCAGTTATTACGTTCCTGTTTTCAATTACATTCTTCAGTGCCAGTCAGCTCATCTTCAGATCTGTAAAAAAAAAAAAAAAAAAAAAAAAAAAAAAGACATTTATACACCTTGAGACTGGTGTGTTGGTCTAGCGGTAAGACGTCTGCCTAGTAAGCAGGTCCGGGTTTGATTCCCGGCCGCATAACAAATTTTAATTCAATGCTTCACCTCTATCATTAATTTTTTTTAAACTGATTGCAAAAAAGGTAATTTATAAAATATAAAAAAATCTTATAGATGTGTAAAATCATATCAATTTTCCTGTTACAGATTAACTTGTCCTTTACTGAACACGATGTCCGCAGTGGTAATTCAGTATTAATATAGACGATTTTTTACGAAATTATCAAAATAATCCCGCACCGCCATACTAAATGAATTAACCTATAGTCTGTTGCGTGCAGTTGCAGATGCGAACCGAATTACCGGCTTTAGCCAGCGCCTATCTTTGGACTTATATATTACATTACACATTCGTTTGATTGGGGGACTTCTATTCATGAAAATAGTTTGTGAAGTCAACGTATAAAGTTGATGGATATCAATGAAATGAAGTAAAAAGGAAAAAAAAAAAAACTTAAAACAACAATGAATGCAATAGACCTTTTTTTAACTAAATTTTGTATATAACAATTTTAACGTTCATCTTAATTTGTTAAATATTTAAAACATATTAAAACATAAAGGTAAAAAGAACCAATATCCAAAGAGAAATAAAGTTTTAAACGTTTTACAGACAATTTGTTAGTATATGGTTTAAGTATGTAACACATTAAGAATGTTGTATCTATAAAGTTTTAGTGTTTTTAAAGGTTTTTAAAATTTACCTTATTTAATTTATGTACATCAAATATAAACGTTGACATCATGAGCTTTTCGTTTATTAGACGTCCACAAATCACACGAATTTATAATGTAATATTTGAGTTCCAATTTGTTATTCTATTTATTTATCATGGTGAAGATAGAGTTCAGCAAGATTAAGTCCCTCACTAAATGTTAAAGTTTGATATCTTTGATACACCATTTTAATATTATTATGTTTCTAATTGTTAAAAATTCTAAGATGGGCTGTGGCCTAGAAACCGGTCATTTAAGAAATAAAGCGATCTAAAGTATGACACTACCGTATTTAAATGAAGGTAACGATGATGGACGACCTTCAGAAAATCCTGAAGTAATTGGAGCAAATAAAATGTTGATTTAATAAATGGTAGATCTGTCCCCATGTCTGAAAAAACCTAAGACAAAGAAAATAATAAAGATATTAAAAACCTGGACATACCTGGTTACTAGTTTAATAGTAAAATCTCCTGCAGTTTCCGCTGCATTGCTGATATAGGGCTAACTGTATCAATGAATATGGAGTACTGTCGCTGCACTTACCACACAGAACGTGCAGACAGTGCTTTCGGCAGGACGACAGGTCAAACAAGACTCCGGCCAATCAAGATTTTTCTTTCTCTTATTTTGCATAATCGCTCCATACAAATTCCGGCATGGTTCGTGTCGAACACGATGGATCATTTCTTTCCCCTTATTCAGCAAAAACAAACGGGACTGACTACTTTATCGATGGGGCTTTGAACCCTAAGCTTACTCTCTTCCTGAAGAGCAAATTCTTAGAAGAAATCATTGAGTGGCATGTACTTTCAAGAGAAATACTGTACTGCATTAGTGCTTAAATTAATTACCGTCTTTGCTAATTACGCGATATCAGCGTATCTCTAACGAATGCATATAGGAAAAGGGTTGAGTGTACATAAGAATATATTCCAATTTTTGAATACTCAATTTCTGAATGACATTACATGAAATCATAGTGTTGTGAACAAAAACATGACCTACCAAGAAAATAAAAAAAGTCTAGTATGTTACTTAAATAACAAAATAACATTTCCTTTATGAGTTTTCTGTGGATTACCAATTTATTTATTATTATTATTATTCACTTATGAGCCGAATAGGAACATACAAAGTACAATCAGTCATTGTTGCTTTTGATGGATGGCCATCATTTGTCCACAAATTTATTTCACCCTTTCAGAATTGAGTCTTTTCCTCTCATCGCAGCATGACGTTCCACCAGTCCGTTTTCTAATTTCCCTGGCACTAACTTTCTAATCATATATCTTTAATTTTTTTTACTATTTGTAACGTCTTGCTAAGTTACACCGGATAGGTCCTCATTAACCTCAGTGATCCATTCAACTGACTCGGTTTTAGCCTTACTTGCGTTTCTGCATTCTTTATTTATTTATGCTTGAGAAATATGTTTAACCAAACAGCAATTAAACACTAGACACACTGCAGTAATTATCAATGAGTGTAATGTTATACAGAGTATTGTTTATGATGTAACAAACGCCAGAATGCGCTTGCAACAGATGAAAGTCATGTCTATACAACCACATTTAAGATGCAGCGTCATTCTATGATATCGTGAAATCGTATCATAATACACTTGCACGTCAGGAATCTTTATCTGGCATGTTTCATTTCCAGTTGAACAAATTTGTTTCTGTTTCTAGCAGTAGACTGAGAGAAAGAGAGAGAGAGAGAGAGAGAGACTACGAAAGAAGTGTATTGTCGCTTTTATAATGGACTCTAAAACACAAGAATGGCGGTTCGAACCCGCATCGTTTTGAAAGAAAATTCTTCCTAATGTTGAAGATAAATACAATCTAAGATTTGACTCTGTCGTGATAACGATCCTATTGACTAGACAATCACTGAACTTCCTAAATATTTCGTTCTTTTCAGATTAATTTTTTTAATGACGAAGTATGATTGGGCAGACATCCAATCATGAAACATCTCGTCTTGAAACCAGAAAGTAACATTTTACTCCTGCTCACTCGTAACAAAAGACGACCATAATGAAAATCCCAACAAAGTTGTTGTTGCTCTTCAAATTCTTTATTTTCAATGTGATTGTTTCACATGAAGCATAGAGAATAAATCAGAGAAACCAATGATTTAATATTTGCGAGAAGGGTGTAAATTTTTCATTTATGATAAGATATGTTCAAATGTTTGTAAAGCTACGGAACCAAATTACAGCGGCCATCAGTCCCTAGACTTAGACACTTCTTAAGCTGACTTACTCTAAGGACATATACCCATGGCCGAAGGAGGACTCGAACCTCCGACGCTGTGCAGACGTACACTCCGCAGCAAGACGCCTTAGATCGCACGATCACTTCTGCGCGGCTCACTTCGGTTCCTTTTATGGAAAAGATATTCTTCAGTAACAAGCGAGGGAGATCGGGGTGTTGGTAACACAATGGACTCGCATTCGGAAGAACGACGGTTCAAATTAACCCCCAGTCTTGCAGATATTATATTTCTGTGATTTTACTAAATAACTTCGTGGAAATTTCAGGATGGTTCCTTTGAAAGGAAACTGCCGTTCCTTATCGAACAATTTCAGCATGATCTGACGTCTCCGCGTCTCCAGAGACTACAGTGTTAACGACACGTTAAAGCCTAAGCTTATATCTGTCGTACATATGATGCTTGTCCGAAAGAAAAAGACAACATTCGTATTATTGTATAGGCACTGAGCGCTACAAACAATTTCTAGACGAATGCAACGCTCGGGGATCCCGCAATAACAGAATACGACAGTTTCAGAATATGTGTGGAGACAGAAATGTGTCCCGGTGGCCAAGACGGTTAAGGAAACCTTTCCAGAAAAAGATGTTGTCTGGACCTACACAGCTAACAGGCAACGTTATTGTTGAAAAAAGTAAGTTTCAGTAGTATAGAGAGTAACAGTTTAAGCCACTACCTGTTTCGAGACGTCGAAGTGCCATCTTCAGGTGAACAAAAGATAATGGCATATACTCTGCTGTCGGGGCCAGTCAGTGTACTCCCTGAGATACAGTGTGTTGTCTTTTTCGTATTTGCACGAGTAACGGCTCATAAAAAAAGGTAAAGCAGTCTACAATCCGAAGATTGGTTTGAACACCACAGTGCTTTACTAGGCATGGTCCTGTTTGGAGGTGGTATGCCGTTGCCTTCCTCCGACCTTCGAACTGACTTACCCAGCCAGTTATAGTGGGACCTACAGTTTAACGTGGGTTCCGAACCAAGGTGCTACTCGGTATTTTTCACTTGAGCAATACTGCCAGAGGTGAAAGAAGTGGAAAGTGACAGATAAAAATCCTAGGACCTGGCGGGGATTGAAGCCGCGACCTTTGGATTTGTAGTCTGGCACTCTACCACTGTGCAACAGAGGCACACTCATATGGAATAATATATTCGGCGCCTTGAAGATGGTGTTGTATGAGAAATCTATGTACAATTGAGGCGGAATTTTTACACAGTAACCTTCTAGAGTTGTAGTGCGGTGCATTTTATCAATCTCGCTGACGAAATTAATTGCACTCATTTTAATCCGAACTGTTCTGAAAAGTCCTGTTCCACTTACTCCGTTGTAACATTTCCGTATCAATAAACCTCGCTATCGCCTACCGCTACTGACTCAATTTGCAGCTTATTCGTAGCAGTACAGGTGCAAAAGTCCCGGACCACGTAATGCTTCTCGCTTGCCCTCGTGTGCCCGTTATTGCCGGTACGAGTACGTACACGGACCTGAGGCCGCTGCAAACGAAATCCAGCGCCAGAAGTGGCGCAGGTGTTGCATTGTTTGGGCGGCAATTGCGGGCGCTGGGCAGGTGGGCGTGTGTGTGCGGCCTGCAGGTCTCAGTAGTGGTGCGGCCCTCGACCTGCCGAGTGCCATTGTGCCGGCGTGTCTGCGCCGCCGCTCGCATAACTCAGGGACGGCCCCACCGGCTATCGTGAATGTCGGGTTGCCGGCATACAGGGGACGCGGCATCCGAGCCAACCCTGCACCGAACATAGCACACACTATACCCGGGCCGCTGAAACTTTGCACTTGACGTTTACATATAACAAGTGAAGAGCAAGGAGCGCGAGGCGCTAGTCGCTAGGAATGATCCAATCACAGCGTGCTAAACACTTCCGGTCTTCACGTGGCGTGGCGTCAAAATTCCCGCGTTGCCGGCTTTGTTCAGTGCTACCGTAAACAACGTTGTGTGTCGTGTTTATCGCGTGTTTATGTTTTGTGTGCTTCTTTCGCTGTGATATATTTTACTGTGAGTGTTCAAATCAAATGTTTGTAAAATCTATCGGACCAAACTGCGTGGTCATCAGTCCGCAGCTTACAAACTACTTAAACCTAGGTAAACTAACCTAAGGACAAACACACACACACCCATGCCCCAGGGAGGACTCGACCCTCCACGGCGAGCAACCGCGCGCTCCGCAGCAAGACGCTTTAGACCGCTCGGCTACTCTACCGCGGCTACTGTGATTGGGTTAACTTGACTTTCCGGATTCAAGTAATTGGATAATGTCACCGCAAAGACGTTTGTCTAGTGTCATTTTCTGAGTAAGTTCTCAGTTTCGTATGAATAAAAACATCGAAGCATATACTCTTAGCAGGAAGTTCATTCTCGCTTCAAACGATCGGAAAGAAGTTATAGTGCAGTGGTTACAAGAAATAAATATAAAATGATTTCCAATCCATGGTGTACAACAGCGATCAGTTAGAATAAATATTCCTTCAAACCGTCTTGATTGCAAATTTTTTTTATTATTTGTTTATTTTGTTTTTAATAGTTAATGACGCGTTTGCCCTTTAGCAGGGCATCTTCAGATTATCTGCATGACAGAATTTACACAAAATTACAAGATGGAATTACAAACGGTTATAATGGTACATGGGCTTATTTTGTGTTACGAAGACAGTATAAATGGTACACAAAGCTTACAATGCGCTCTCCGTTGTGTGACACCGTAAGTTGTTATTGCGGTGTTTCTATTTTCCTGGAATGATTCTTGGATTTCCTTGTGGACCTACAAATGTTCGGGTAACAACGAATTACAGTTGGAACATACTCGCTAAAGATGTGAGAAACGTGAAACTGATTTTTAAGATTACCTTAATCGAACCGGTGGTCTCTGATGACCCAAGATAAGAGTCCACCGCTTCGATTGAGGTAATCTTAAAAATCGGTTTTATGTTTCTCACATCGTTTGTTTTTCCGTCTTGTAATTTTGTGTAAATTCTGTCATGCAGATAATCTGAAGATGCCCTGCTAAAGGGCAAACGCGTCGTTAACTATTAAAAAGAAATAAAAAATTTTGCAATCAAGACGGTTTGAAGGAATGGAAAGAAATATTGCTGCAAACATGTCAATGTAAAAACTTCTTTTATATTCCCTCGTAAAAGTGCCTATTACGCCCACATATGCAGTAGACGAAATCGCAAAGGAGCAGCGTCACAATGTAATAAGGCTGCCCCCATATCACTGCCGTTTTAACACTATAAGATCACTATGGAGTGAAGAATTACACAAGGAACAATAATAAGTCTTTCAAAATAACATAGGTGGAGAGGCTGTTGCGTGAAGCTGTTGCCAATGTGGATGCTACTTCTTGGGAAAAAAAAGTTCGGGCACGTTGAAAAACTGGTTCGGGAGTAATCATGAACAGTTAATGATTTGTCTTGGTGATGACGATTTTGGCAGCTATGACAACAGTGACGATGGGCACCAGGATGTAATTGCAGCATTGTCGCCGTAAATTGTTGAGTGAAAAGCATTGTGATTATGAAACGTAGAGATATAAGTTACTATCTTGATTATTGTTTATTTCGTACCTGTCATGATCAGAGTCTTATTTTCTATATTTCTCTGCTCCGTTATTGAAAGCGTGTGCGTTTCTGTGCTCTTGCCTAGATTACTAAGCCGTTAATTAATTGCTGCTTTGTGGTGGCAGCTCAAGATCGAATTATTATGTGCACTTTTATTTCTCAATAGCTTACATTTACGAGGTGCAACTGAAAACAGTTTCGTCTGCTGTGTGTATAGAGGCGTGTTGCAAAGTCACTAAAGCAGTGCAGCCAACATAACTCGCCGTAACGCGAAACGTCAAGTGCAATGTTTCAGCGGCCCGGGTATACAGCCCGATTAAAATATTTGCCAGATGACACTATGCGCGTTGGAGCTTCTCTCCTACAACGAGAGCGCACAAATTTACGTCCCAACCGTTCACCGTTGCCATGCTGCCACAACTGATGAATTCAATACGAATTTCTTGTTCGAATATCTCTTTTTAACGCTGCGCTGAAATGACCGCATGTTCTAAGGCAGTGTTTTTCAACAATTTTTTAATTTATTATTATTATTTAAATAAACGACCCCCTAAAAAGAAGAAAATATTCGGTCATCCCACTGTCCCCCAATTAATAACAATTATATTTCAGAGATCTCAAACCGAAGGAGCCGGCCGCGTTGGCCGAGGGGACTGAGGGGCTCCAGTCACGGTATGCACGGTCACTACGGTCGGGGGTTGGAATCACCCTCAGACGTGGATATTTGTGCCATCCTTCGTCATAGTCAATTAATAAGTAGTTTGTAAGTTTAGGGACAGATGACCTCGTAGTTAAGTCCCATAAGCTATACGAACATTTGAACATTTTGAAAATGAAGGAACGGAATTTTCTTTCTGTTGATACGACTTTCCCGTAAAAAATAATGTACATTATTATATCTTATGGAATCAATTTGTATTGTATTTTTTTTTTTTTTTTTTTTTTTTTTTTTTTTTTTTTTTTTTGGAATGGAGTACAGTCTACGTTTACTTTATTTCCGACAGAGAAGCACAACGAATTTAATCATTTCGGGTAAGACAAGCACCTTCTAACCATTCCATTTCGTGCTTATGCAATATCACCACATTGGTGCGATTGCATTCGCGATTTCCTGTCAGAAAGAACTCAGCAGGTTATATCTGTCGAAAAGTCATCTATTAGAATTGACATCTGGCGTTCCTCAGGTAAGTATTATAGGGCTCCTATTGCTCCTTATTTATACAAATGATTTTGGAGTACCTTTCTCAGACTTTCCGCGGATGATGCTGTCATTTATCGGTTAGTACAGTCACCACGAGCTCAAAAGCAACTAAAAAATTATGGATATAATTAAAACAACTAAAACATGATTAGATGTCAGCATGGTGCAAAAAAAATGGCAAATGATGCTTAATAGTGGGAAGTCATCCATATGACCACTAAAGGAAATCCGTGTAACTGCAGTTATACGATAAATCAGTCAAGCCTTGAGACCGTAAATTCAACTAAGTATCTAGGAGTAACAATTACGAACAACTTAAATTTGCAATAGCACAAAGAATTTTATAAATATTGTTTGTATGCATCACAGTGTTGATAATGGCTGAAATCCGAATTGGCCGTCGTCTGTAATTAACACGTAATATATGAAACAATAATAGTGCAGCGTTCACTGGAAAACCTTTTAAAATGTCATTGAATGACTTGATTTGTGCTGCGGGCCTATGCGAAAAGCATCTTCTGGAATGTTTTTGTTGAATTACAAAAAGTCCAAACTTACTGTATGGAGACTCTAAAAGAGTAAAGAACTTTACTGACATGTTCCTGGAAGTTTGGCAGCTGTTCCTAAAGCCAATGTGTCCAAAATTAGTATTTTTGTGTGCAGTGTACTCATATTATTTTGTTTAACGCTTTCCCGCCCCACTCGCGTATCACATTTTGTGTTAGGAACTCACTTATCAGAACCTATAGCTAAATCATTGACTCACATAATTAAGTTGAGTCGGCTGCAGTGGCCGAGCGGTCTACGGCGCGCCGGAGACATTCTGCACGGCCGCTACGGTCGGGGGGTTCGAATCCCAACTAGGGCATGGATGTTTGTGTCGTCTTTAGTATAACGTAGTTCATAAGTAGTTGGTAAGTTTAGCGACTGATGACCCCGCAGTTAAGTTCCGTAAGCTTAACTAACATTTGAACATTTGAATTAAGGTGGTATGGAACTTCAGTGTGCCACACCTACTCGCATTTCTCCCGTTTATCCACACGCCCTCTTCGAGCAATCAGTCGCATTGTACTATCGCGTTACACGGAACTAGTTTTAAGATGTGTAAACACAGTCTGAGTGTATCAGCCGGCGCATCTCCTAGCAACTGCCACCCTGCCAGCTTCGCCGTTGCCTTCTGCACCTCGATCCCACGTACGGGGTGCCCCAGCCCCCCACATGTGGCTCTAATTCCTGAGTCGATAAATCGATACAAAGGGAATCAGAGGGCGGCCCAGAAACACCGGCCAGCTCGGATAAGCGCTCCTCCCCCCCCCCCCCCACCCACCCGCTCACGTGTTCCCGATAAGGCCCACGGCTGCGGCCGGAGCTGCTAGCCCGTATTGATACGCGGGACTTGTCACCAGCACACACTGCTGTAGGGAGGGGACGCAGCGAACGGCAAGGCCGCTGATAGCGATATTATGACGCCGCGGCCGCGCTAAAACTCCCACACCTCATTTATCCTTTTAAATTCAGATTTATGGATTCCCATTCCTAAGGCAGCCACTTCTCTTTTTTAACCCCTCTCTCTCTTTTTTTCAACCGGAAATAAAGTATGGATAACTCAAATGTGTTACCGGGAGAGTGTAACTGACTTTCCGACCGCAATTCGATCCGATCTGTCGACTAAACTGTAATTTGGATGACGATCACAGTTGTGTCAGAGCTCTTAAAAATACATTACTTTCCTCTTGCGTTACTACGGTAAATGATGAACGATGTAATTTAAATAAGAGGACCCATACCGATTAAACGTGTTTGTTTCGATATTTCATA
This sequence comes from Locusta migratoria, assembly GCA_026315105.1. Classification (NCBI taxonomy): domain Eukaryota; kingdom Metazoa; phylum Arthropoda; class Insecta; order Orthoptera; family Acrididae; genus Locusta; species Locusta migratoria. The sequence continues at coordinate 470,602,559 of CM048747.1, forward strand.
TGTACTACTTCTAATATATAAAGCGGAGTGTCCGTATGTTTGTGCGTGTCGCATAGAAATCTACACTTTTGTTCCAATATTTATGGCATTTTATACACGTAAGCTTCAATCCATACGGACGGTAGCCGTAAGTCTAAGAATCACATACGATATATAGTTCACGAGATATGACGTCATAAACAATGGGATGCACGAAAAACGGCTGCATTTTGCGACAAAGCTGAACATTTTCTCCTAAACCATTGCACCGATGCCAACGACATTTGGTACACATATTCCTTACCGTAAGGTAACAATTGCTGCATGGTTAAGAATCACATACGGCACATGGTTCAAATGGTATTACGACATAACCAATAGCACTCGCACAAAGGTGCCATATAATGCGGCGAGACTTTCGAAATACATTATATGCGTATGACAGTACTTAGCGACGTGCAACAAACTTTAAACACGATTTCAAATATTTCAAAATGTTCAAATGTTTGTTAAGCTTATGGGACTTAACTACGGGGTCATCAGTCCCTACACTTACAAACTACTTACAGACTAGCTAATACTAAGGACGGCACAAATATCCATGCCCGAGGGGGGATCGAACCCCCGACCGTAGTGGCCGTGTAGACCGTGACTGGTGCGCCTCCGTCTCCTCGGCCACCGCGGCCGGCTTCAAACATTTATTAAACTTTTTCTCGCTGGCAACCACAGTAAAACGATGAAAGGAGAAACGTCTCTCGCTTACTACTTTTCCGCTGTTTATGCAGTAAAACGACGGCTCGCGGTATGACGTTACCATTTATAATTTCAACACTACAAATTGTAGCCGCAGGACATTTTACAGACAGTATACACTTATACAGTTGAATGTAGCTTCTAAATTGTATCACAGTACGGCACGTAGTTCATGCGATATGAGCGCACAAATGGTAACGTTCTTGTAAAACTGTCCCATCACGCACCACGTTTGAATCTGTTACTTCTTTACTACTAATTGTATTCCCAGGAGATTTTTCAGACATACAGCCCTGATACAAATGAGTATACACCAGGAAAATGGCAGGACTGAATAAATAAATACCCGGGCAACACCGGGTTTTCAGCTAGTTTTCAAATGAAATGATACTCTTTCAATTTCTTATTATTGTTTTACTTTTAGGGTATTTTTCTTTTGTTCGAAATAATAGTCGTCAGTATAATTGCATATCATTCTTTCCAGCGGGGCACACTTAGACTTTTCTCAGACCAGCAAAAAGGTTTAATGAACCACATGGTCAGACTTTAGGACAAAGAGAGTGAACATAAAAAAAAAAAATTAAAAAAAATGTTCAAATGTTTGTAGAGCTTATGGGACTTAACTACGGGGTCATCAGTCCCTAAACATACAGACAACTTATGAACTAGCTAAGATTAAGGACGGCACAAATTTCCATGCCCGAGGGGAGTTTCGAACCCCCGACGTAGTGGCCGTGGAGAACGTGACTGCTTCGCCGCAAACCGCTCGGCCACCACGGCTGCCATAAATAAAATAATTCTAAAATTTCTGACGACGGATTTCAATCTAATGAAAAATGACGATTCGTTTGAAGATTTACAAAAATTAGGTCCGATTAATACTCAAGAAGTTGGTAAAATTAATCGCCTATAAAATCATATAAAACTATATTTTCGCGACAATCCAGAATTACCGTTTGCTTGGATGATCAGAGGACCATCGTATCGTGGTGGCGAAATAATTTTCCTTGCCCTGCATTAATTAAGATATATAAAACTGACAAGATGGCGATGAGCCTGAAAGGCTACCGGAGCTGTTAAGTTCAAACCCGGAGAGCCAACGTCTTTGCGGAAGGACACATCCGTTCCTGCCATCTTTGACGAGTTGCCGCCAAGACAGGCCGCCACCCCAGGTGGCGTGAAACCGGCCCTTGGGGGCCAGAACGAGCTCTTAACTGTGCTCTGGTCATGTTGGTAACAAGTCACTAGTTTTGCCGGCGGGAGAATCAGCGTGTTAACAAAACTGGTTTGAGCGACTTGGCCGCTCTCAGTTCGGCAGTTGCTTGAGATGCTCGCAGTTCTTAGGCGGATAGGTGCGCGATCGCCTATTGTGCAGTAGCCGGCATGCTGTGTGTTGGTGATATTCCGCTGACCGACAGGAACTTCACTCTTCCGGCGACCAGGTATTAGCGATTAAAATGTTTGTATAGTCTATGGGACTTTACGGGGTCATCAGTCCCTAAACCTACAAACTACTTATGAACTACTTACGAACTAGGACGGCACAAATATCCATGCCCGAGGGGGGATTCGAACCCCCGACTGTAGTGGCCGTGTAGACCGTGACTGGAGCGCCTTAGTCCCCTCGGCCACCGCAGCCGGCTATTAGCGATTAAAGTGAAGTAATTGCACTCGGTCGTGAGTCTAATAAATATGCAACGGTCTGCATATCGGGTGATAGACGCGATGATTAGTAAGATGCTTTTCCCTTAGTTTTGTGTCGCCCCTGTTTCGGCTCAGTCTACTGTTCTTATGACCAACGGAAATTTTCATGAAACTCAATACGCTCTCTTTCTCTCTCGTTAAATGCTGGTCTAACTATTTAAATGTACATTATTTTCGATGTTTTCTGTCTGTTGTATTTGTCCTGCAGCATGAAGCAGTTTAATAAGATGCAACACGCTATTTCGTAATTATATATGCTACTTTCAGAATAAAAAAATTATAACAATGAACTGTCCGCCTTTTTTTCTGTAGCCTTTCCTTGTTGCTATCATTTTTATTCATTTACAAAATAATAGAAACCCCTGCTAGAAGAGAGGAGTTCCGATGCTGGCAACGGTCACAGCAACAGATGATTAACAGGTAAGTTACCAGTTAATTGGGAGCGGAAGTCAGTTAGATTGATTTAAGTCATAATCTCGTTACTTTCGTCCCACAACCAACCATAGGAAGAGGCAGGTGCTATAAGACCGCATGACGCGGTACGATTGTTCCGCCTGCAAAGCCAACCGTTTAGGGTACAAAACATTGCAGATCAGTCCTTGAAAGTAATACAAGGAGATCCTATCATCGAACGTAGTCTCCTCTTGTGAATGTGGAACTGAAGAAGAAACAAGACACCTCCTCACATAACCCCTCCTGGACAACTCGTACAGACAGCAGGGCGTTAATAAAGGAAACGACAAGGCCATCGCAGCTGCTGATTACCAGAAATGTTGATTGGACATGGAAATGAATGAATGATTAGTAAAATTCTTTTTCAGGAATGGTGGACGACAGATATTTTTCGTACTCTTTCTTTACTTTAGGTGACGTTTCGACTTATGGGCAGTTTGCTGTTCTCATGTGCCACAAAATTCTATACTGCCAGTACCGTTTTCCTTGTACGTGAAATTTAGGTGTAGATTTTCTTCTTTTTTAAACCTAGTATAAAGAAACTAGGTAAATCCTGTGGCCATCGCTGCATCTCCAGAAGTGTCCAGATGAGTAAAGAAGAACTTGCTGTCCAGGACTCTGCGACATAGGAACTACATCCTCGGACTCTACTCCCTCGCATTTGTCCATGGCATCTTTATAGTCGAGCATCCGGCAAACATCGGCCTCATCCTTCTCAGTTGTGACATATGCTGCTGGCCATCCAAGAAGTAACCCCAAGAAGGACGAGGAATATCACATCCAGAGATATTGGGTAGATGAAGTTGTGCAAAGTTCAAATAATTGAAAATACATCCTAATGGTAAGTGAGCATATTTCGAAATCAGTATTCAGTGTTGCCAGTGTTGTTGCATATCGGCATTGGTTCAGTGAGGTTGTGGACGTTTCGTTGGGGTACGGGGTAGTCCAGTCTGCCACGAGATCTAAGGCGACATGTCACGGATCGCGGACTGTATCTTCGGAGTTTCGAGTCCTCACTTCAGCATGGGTTTCTGTGTTTTGTCCGTAGCATAAGTTAGTTTATGTAGGGTGTCAGTTTAGGGAGCGATTACATTTGTATTTTGGTCTCTTAAGTCTTACACCAGTTTAACCCTTTAATGAATAGTGTAACTGATCATCTACATACCTTATTTTTCCCGTTATCTCTTAAACTGATCAAAAGTTTACTACAAATTCATTTGTAGCTGCTTTTATACATAGTATTACATATGCTAGTAGCTCGTACTAGAAATTATAAATTTCAGACTGCTAATAAATCTTTTCGAGAGTTAGCTGCATTGCGTTACTCCTACAATGAGCGATTGTTCACTTTTGTATTCCTCCTTTGCCAAGTAAAAGTAGTCCACCACATACTACTGTTGCATTACGAGTTACGTTCCGGAAAGGTTAGAGGCATAATAGTGACATTTACTGCATCGGGTACATCACGGAAGCTGTATATAACTGACCAGCTACGGAATTTCGTTGCTAGTGGTGCATACTGTTCTCAGTATATACGCACTACACATTAATCGTGGTAGTTTCTATAGCTTAAAGTAAACAGTCATATATTAAAGGGATACGAATTTCAAGTTCGTACTGTTTACACGTATTCCCAAAGCGATGTAGCAGTTCATTATGCTACCCACGGTGCCTCAGACCAATCCGATCGTGATCGTGGTGGAGGCTGAATGGGGAATCGCTCGTCGGTTTTAACCTCCCGCCTATCGATTACTTCTAGTCGATGATTGCGGAAAGCCTTGTCTACTATAGTAGATCAACATTGTGAAAGAAGAATGGCATGATGTGATCCAGAATCTCTTTATTTCAATGCCTAGAGATTTACGAGCTGTGGCGCCAACATTCAATACTTCCATCGTATTCCAGCGTATTTGAAACATTTGATCGTTGTACAGCGTATTGTCTCCTACATATATTTGGCAGTAATATCTTAGGTCATAGGTAGAATTGCATTTTTGATGCCTAGTAGCATTCATTTCGGCAGTCTCAGGTTTCCCGTTTTGTCTCTCGTTGTGGGTCTAACATTGTGGTCAGAAATCTATCAAACACAGCTCGTTGCACTAATTTATTTGGATTTGTTGCCCAATCCCAAAAATATTATTTGGTAATAATCTTTTCTCGCTTGACGTATACTGACGAATGTGTTATTTTCGTACTGAACAGTATAATACATTTATGAACCGAGACCCTTTATCACTTCCACCTTCCTTTCTCGACCTAACTCGAAATCCATCTCGTTCACTTCCAAAAGAAAGGTATTCGGTCGTGTCCTAGGTATTACTTCTGATAAAAATTAGAAACGTTTCCACAGTTGCATTTCACCCACATTAAGAGCGTAAATTATAAAGGATTTTGGTAGATCACTTTCAGTGCTGGAGTAAACAATATTGATAAGATATCGAACAAGAATTCCTGTGTGAGTTCAAAACGCCGTCAGTTGGCGCACAGTTGCAACAGACGCGGTAAGCAGGCTCTTGCTGGCTGGGAGCCTTAGGAGACAGGACACAGGAAGTGCATTCTCAGACTGCTCTTATCCGCTTAGACACCTGCGTCCTCTCCGCTTCTAGAAGGACCACAGCCTATTCCAACAGGCGACACTGAAATGGACCCGGAGGGGGGGGGCGATGGGTGGAAGAAACACTACTAGCACACTTGCTTCAGCTGATTATTCTTTCAAAGTTGTATATCCCTGTGAAGGAACTTCGGCCACAGCCTCAACAATACGTTTGTGTTATATCTTAACATACGCAATCTGCTTAACCAGAAAATAAATTTGTTCATTGTTGGCAATCATTACAGTCCTTTTAAGTGATACGAAACGAACATCGAATGGCAGGTACTGACTGACAGCTCCCGTTTAAAAATTGGCTACGAAGATGACGGTCCGTGTCATAACCTTTATGCATGAGTGATATGTTTAGTACGAAGAACCATAGTTATCAGTGTTTTGTTGGTATATATTTATCGTATCGATGCCGAATAATAGTTTTTATTAAACCAAATGTCTGCAATACGTTTAAGATTATCATTATAGCCCCCGCCACATTAAGTATGTTTTTATACAGCTGACATGAATATTATATTTTTATTAAAATACTAGATTCCTTTCAATTCCAACGTCCCTCTCTTTCCATCTCGTTGTATACTACTACATTTCACTATTTTTATATGCAGCTAGTTTTTGCTAACGTGATAAATCATGAACCGTGTTTCCTACAATAATATAGTTTTAAGATTCGAAGCTTTGAATATCATGAAACTGTTTCTGAAATGTGTACTGAATGTAGTAGGTAGTAAAGCCGTAACATATTACAACTTTACTTTTGAATTGACGTATTTCTATGCATTTCATAGGTTTAGTCGAAATATTTCCTGAACTATATTTAAAGACTATGCTACAACTTCGAAATTACATTGCGTCGAATATGTGCACGCAGTCTGAAATATATGTCGGTACAGTGTTAATCGTACAGACATAATTAATTGAACACCATGCGGGATGTGGCGGTTTCCCAAGAACGTAATTTTTATGACCTCATATCTCATGCATTTTGTCTTAAACTATAATACCATTTACAAGGTGGATTCAGTAGTATCTGTGAATAGAATCCGTAAACTGTACCGCGAATACAATTATTAATATGGTAGAGGTAAAGAACCACATTGTATTGCCGAATACTGGCATCTGAAAAGTAGTTAGCATAACCTTTTTTATAATTGTGCTTCGAATGTCATCGGGATAAAGTTTGTTAAAGATACGAAATTGTTAAAACTGTTTTGCATGTCGCCAAGTGCTCTAATTCTCAAATATTGGATGAAGAAATTTACGCCGCATGATGGAGAATTTTTTTGGAACTCTGATAGTGTTTATACGTTGTATATTCGGAACTATATATCGTACGTGCATTTTACACTTATTCTGATTGGTGCCTTACGGTAAAAATGTCTTGTGCTAAATTGGGTTCCAATCGCTCCTCTAGTTCCGGTGATTCGAAGCATTGCCGTATGATGCGGCAGTTCGCGAATTTTACTTTTTTTGTTGTCTCATCTACTGAACTACGTGCGACAGGTGGTTCTCACTACGACAGCGATTGTTGTATTATGGTAAGGAATATGTGAATATGTATACCAAGTTTAATTGTTTAGGAGAAGATGTAAAATATACACACATATTTATAATACGGCGTGACAATTATTGAATCGAATGAAATAAAACCGTCAGAGCTTCTGAACGGTTTACGTTATGACCTTTAAACTACATGTTTGGCCATGGATCATGATGGAAATTAGTATGCATATGCCCATGTGCGTTATAATTGTCGGCCATTTAGACGTAAAAGTGACAGCGTACGGCCTGCATGAGCATGTAGTACGTCTGATAGCCTATTGTGAGAGCGATTGTGATAACCAACTGTAGTTCGAGTGAAGTTTACGACCGACTTCAAGCTAAATGAAACCGGTACAAGTGTGCCAATAATCAAGAATATTATAAGCACATTTGAAACGACGTGTAGTGTTTGTGGTGACAATGTTGGCAATATTGCTTGTCCAAATGCAATAAAAAATACTTAAATCATCAAGAAGTCACGCGGTGTTTTTTAAACTTGTTGTTGTTGTGGTCTTCAGTCCGGAGACTAGTTTAATGCAGCTCTATCCTCATCAAACCACTTCATCTCCTCATAAGAAAGGCAAACTACATCAATTGGTATTTCCTAACTATATTCATCTCTTGGTCTTACTCTGCGATTTTTACCCCACTCACTTCCTTCCAACGCTAAATTCACAATTCCTTGATGTCTTTGTCCTACCAATCAATACCTTCTTTTAATCAAGGTATGCCAGAAATTCCTTTTCTCCCCATTTCTGTTCAGTGTCTCCTCATTAGTTACGCGATCCATCCACCTAATCTTCAGCATTCTTCTGTAACATCACATTTCAAAAACCTCTTTCTTCTTCCTGTTCGCACTGTTTATCATCAATGTTTCACTCCCATAGAAGGCAACACTACACACAAATGCCTTCAGAGATGACAACCTTATGCTTAAATTATTATTCGATGTCAACAAATTTCTCTTTTTCAAATACGCTTTCCCTCCCATTGCCATTCTGCATTTTATATCCTCTGTACTGCGACCATCATATGTTATTTTACTCCCCAAGTTAACAAAACTCATTTACTACCTTTATTGATTCGTTAAATAATTTAATTCCTTCAGCATCACCTGATTTTCTAAGACTGCATTCCATTATCAATGTTTTGCTCTTGTTAATGTTAATCTGATATGCTCCCTTCAACACAGTGTCCATTCCGTTCAATTGCTGCTCCATGTCCTTTGCTGTCTCTGACAGACTTACAATGTCATCAACAAAACGCAAGGTTTTTATGTCTTCACACTGATCTTTAATTCCTTCTCTAAATTTTTCCTTGCTTTCTTTACAGCTTGCTCAATGTACAATTTGGGAGACGCCTTCAACCCTGTCTTACACCCTTCCCAATGTCTGCATCCCTTTCATGCCCTTCAACTTTTCTGGTTTTTGTACAATTTTTAAATAACCTTCCGTACCCTATATTTTACTCCTGATGATTTCATAATTTGAAAGAGTGTATTCCAATCAACGTTGTCAAAAGCTTTCTCCAAACGTACAAAAGCTGGGAATGTAGGTTTCCCTTTCCTTAGTCTATCGTCTAAGATAAGCCGTAAAGTGAGTATTGCCTCCCGTGTTCCTACATTTCTCCTGAATCCAAAATGGTCCTCCCCAAGGTCGGCTTCTACCAGCTTTTCCATCCTTCTGTATATAATTCGTGTTAATATTTTGCAACCATGACTTATTAAACTGATGGTTCTGTAGTTTTCACACCTGTCTGCTCCTGCTTTCTTTGGAATGGGGATTATAACATTTTTCTTAAAGTCTGAGGGTATTTCGCCTGTCTCATACATCCTACACACCAGTTCAAATAGTCTTGTCATGGCTGGCTCTCCCAGAGGCTTTAGTAGCTCTGAGGGTATGTCATCTACTCCTGGGGCCTTGTTCAGACTTAGGTCTTTCAGGGCTCTGTCAAAATCTTCTCTCACTATAGTATCTCCTATTTCACCTTCATCTACATCCTCTTTCCTTCCTACAATATTGTCTCGAAGTTCATTTCCTTTGTAGAGCCCCTCTATATACTCTTTCCACCTTTCAGCTTTCCCTTCTTTGCTGAGAACTGGTTTGCCATCAGTGTCCTTGATATTCATAGAGCTGTTTTTCTTATCTCCAAATGTTTCTTTTATTTTCCTGTAGGCTGTATCTATTTTTCCCCTATTTATACATTCTTCTACATCCTAACGCAACAGGTGAAATAGTTTTGCCATGGCTGGCTCTCCTAGAGACTTCAGCAGTTCTGATGGAATGTCATCCACTCCAGGGTCCTTGTTTCGACTTTGGTCTTTTAGTGCTATATGAAATTCTTCTCTTAGTATAGTATCTCCTATTTCATCTTTATCCTCTTCTCTTCCAACAATACTTTCTATAAGTTCATTTCTTTGTAGAGACCCTCTATAAACACTTAACATCTTTCAGCTCTCCCTTCTTTGCTGAGAACTGGTTTCTATTTTTATATTCTTTGTATTCATACTCTTCTTGTCTCCAAATGTTTGTTTTATTTTCCTGTAGGCGGTATCTATTTTGCTCCTATTTATATATTTCTCTACAGACTTGGATTTGCCTTCTAGCCACTCCTGCTTAGCTATTTTACAGTTCTTAGTCGTCTGTACTCAATTTTGCTTGTTTCATTTACTGCATTTTTATACTTTCTCCTTTCTTCAATGAAATTTGGTATTTACTGTGATATCCAAGGACTTTTTGTAGGTCTTGCCTTTCTACCTATTTTGTCCTCCGCTGCCTTCACTATTTCATTTCCCAATGCTACCCAATCTTCTTCTGCTGTTTTACTTCCCTCCGTTACTGTCAATTGTTGCCTAAAGCTCCCTCTGAAATTCTGAAGAACTTCAGGTTCTTTCTATTTATCCAGGTCCCATCCCCTTACTTTCGTACCTCTTTGCAGTTTTTTTTTCAGTTTTAGCCTACAGTTCATAACCAACAAGTTATGGTCAGAGTCTATTTCTGGCCGTAGGTATGTCTTACAGTGTAAAACCTGGTTCCGAAATCTATGTCTTACCATTATAAAATCTATATTGTACCTCTCAGTGTCCCCCGGTCTCTTCCACGTAAACAATAATATTTCATGAATCTTAAACCAAGTGTTTCTTATGATTAAATTATGTGCCGTGAGAAATTGTACCAGGCAATCTCCTCTTTCAAAATTCAAATGTTCAAATGTTTGTATAGCTTATGGGACTTAACTACTGGGTAATTAGTCCCTAAACTTACGAACTACTTATGAACTAGCTAATACTATGGACGGCACAAATATCCATGCCCGAGGGGGATTCGAACCCCCGACCGCAGTGCCCGTGCTGTCCGTGACTGGAACGCCTCAGTCCACTCGGCCTCCGCGGCCGGCGATCTCCTCTTACATTCATTTTGTTCAGTACATATTCACCCACTATTTTTCCTTCTCTTCCTTGTCCTACTACCAAATTCTTGTCTCCCATCACAATTAAGTTTTCCTCTCCCTTAACTGTCTGAATAATTTCCTTTACCTCCTTGTACATTTCTTCGATCTCTTTATCATCGGCAGTGTTAGTGAGCATATTAACATGTACTACTGTGGACAGTGTTGGCTTTGTATCAATATTGACTATAATGCCATCACTGCGCTACTCATAGTAGTTTACCCGCATTCCTATTTTCTTATTCATTATCAGAACTACTCCTGTAATACTCTCACGTGATTTTGTATCTATAATCCTGTACTCGTTTGACCAGAAATCCTGTTCCTCTGCTCACCGAAAGTCGCTAATCCCCACTATATATATCTTCAGCCTATCCATTTCCCTTTTTAAATTTAACTTCCCTACCCGAATACGTGATCTAACATTCTACGCTTCGATCCGTAGAATGCCAGTGTTGTCTTTCCTGATGGTCACATCCTCCGGAGTAGTCCTTGCCGGGAGATCGGAATGGGGCACTATTTCAACTCCGGAATATTTTACTCGAGGGGATGCCATCATCATATATTCCGTTCATACAACAGAGCTGCATGTCCTCGGGAAAAGTAACGGCTGTACTTTCCCCTTGCTTTCAGCCGTTCGCAGTAGCTGTATGGCAAAACCACATTAGCTGATATTACAAGGCCAGCTCAGTCAATCAACCTGATTGTTTCCCCTGTAACTACTAAAAGGCTGCTGCCCCTCTTCAGGAAGCACGCGTTTGTCTGGCCTTTCCAAAGATACCCTCCGCTGTAGTTGCACGTAAAGTACTGCTATTTGCATCGTTGTGGCACGCAAGCCACCCCACCTCGACATTGTTTGTGGTTCATAGGGGTGGTTTCACCAGGAAATCGATCAGACGCCTGTACAATAGATGGTAAACAGTCGCGATACACCGAAACAAACAGTTGTTTAAAACCCTGCAGCTCATCCCGTACAAACTTCAAACCGGTAAGTCATAAGTCCTAGGGTCAAGAAACAGCGGTTGTGTTGCGGTAACACTGTTATACACACAGTTGTCGAACAGACCTGGATGTGATGATGGTTTTGTTCGGCGCCAAAGTTCACTTCCATCTGGATGGGACCGTCATTAAGCAAAATTACCTCATTTGAGGGATAGAGATCCGCATACCACGATCTGAAAGTCTTCCTACCCTCAACGGGTAGCTGTCTGTGTACAGTATCAAATCACGGAATAATCGGTGCCGTATTCTTCAATCGGACAATGACTACCGGATGGTACGGGAAGATGATGGAAGGCGATTACATTACTTATATCCAATGTGACACTGATTTCGACATGTTATGGTTCATGCAGTACGTAGCGCGACCCTATTGCGGAAGGATAGTGTTTGACGCCCTGCGGGGTCAATTTGGGAACCGCATTCTGGCTCTAGGATACCGAGAAGCCAATGACATTTTCGTTGATTGGCTGCCATTTTCACCGAATCTAAACACATGCGATTCCTTTTTATGGGGCTGTGTTGAAAACGAGATTTACAGCAATAACACAAAAACTATTGTCGAACCGAAAAGTGCCATTGAAGAGGTAATCGACAGCATCGATGTTCTGACGTTCCAGCGGCTCATGCAGAATTTCGTTATTCGTCTGCATAATTTCATAGGAACGGAAGGCTGTAATACATGTCGTAACCGAAATACGAAAATCTGTAGTGACTTTTGCATGTTGAATACGGTATGTGTACACTGTAATTTGTAAGTGATTTATAGTTATCACCTTATGAATGATGAGTTCAGAACAGAATAAATCTTGAGGGGTGACCAACGGACAGTCACGAATCGGTATGTAAAGCAGGAAACACCGAGAAAATTATGTGGCCGACGCAAATCGTTGAAGGTATGATTTGGTAAACGCCGTTTCCTGTTGCGGGAATAAGTCTGCAATGCCCATCAGACAAAAACAGACACACAATATAATATGTATTGGCTTTAAAAGGAAAATGACAAACAAACTACAGTACTGGACTGTACTTTCTGTAGAAACAAATGGGACCCCATGTCGATTTTTCGCTGGAAAATCCAGCCATCACTGTCAGGAAATTTACTTTTGGCTTCCAGATTTCTGTACAAAACTATCGCTTTTACTTTGAGAATTGGCCCGAATATTAGAGTTCCTTACCTTCTTTCTCGACAAAACCACATCCATTGTGCGTTATCAAGCACTTCAAGTTTGGACTTTTTAATGTATTGCGATTCTTCAGTGTGTTTTCACCTTCAATCCTAACTGTATAGGATATAATTATTTTCGATTCTTCCTCCACTCCTTAATTTATTCAGTTCCTTTGTAATTTTTTCGGAGCGAGTCTCCTTTGTCCATTCTATATAGCACTGCTAATTTTTCATTTAGTGAATGACTTACGTGTTTACTTTTGCAACGAGACATGTTGAAAAACAGCAACTGTACACACAATGAATGTAATAAGTACTGCAGAGAACACGGAATAAAGCAAACAACGACATTTTAATCCCAACAAAGGATAAAACTGCACAATAACGTAAAGTATAACAACATTCACAGCCATAGACCCCGCAACAATGGCCCGACGGGCGTCCAGTCAGTGACACGTCGGCACAAGCTCGCGAGCGTGGCCATGGTCGGACTAACCGGAGTGACGGACCATCCAAGGTCGGGTTAGAGTGATTCTACTGTACTCCCTTATTACCAATGACATTTCTTCACAGTCACCTATGTTTGCAATACACATAAGGTAAGCCGGACGCGGTGGCCGAGGGGACTGAGGCGCTTCAGTCATGGTCTGCACGGCCACTACGGTCGGGGGTTCGAATTCGAATTCGAATTCCCCCATCCTTAGTATAAGGTAGTTGATAAGTAGTTTGTAAGTTTAGGGACTGAAGACCCCGTAGTTAAGTCCCATAAGCTTAACAAACATTTGAACATTGAAGGTAAGAAAAGGTAAAGCAGTCAACAATCCGAAGATTGATTTGAACACCATAGTGCTTTACTAGGCATGGTTCTGTTTGGAGGTGGTTTGCAGTTGCCTTCCTCCGACCTTCGAACTGACTTACCCAGCCAGTTATGGGGGGACCTACAGTTTAACGTGCGCTCCGAACCACGGTGCTACTCGGTATTTTTGACATGAGCAATACTGCCAGAGGTAAAAGAAGTGGAAAGTGACAGATAAAAATGGTAGGACCTGGCGGGGATCGAACGCGCGACCTTTGGCTTTGTAGTGTGGCACTCTACCACTGTGGAACTGTGGCGCACGTAATACACTTATACACTTATATATGAAAAAAAAATGGAAGCCCAATTTTATGTTACGTTAATTGACACTAAAAAGTTTCTTACATAATTACCTTGCAAAATATTTATTGTTGGACAATTGTTTTATCTCATCTGCTCACCTAGTAATTTTTTCAATACATAATTTAATAATGCATTTGTTGATTAACATTATTACTATTGTAATTTTCGTCTCGTTCTGCTAGGAGCCTGAAGATGGTGTAATGAAGCACCGAAACCGGTCGCACAATACAGCTGCTGGTATTTTTATTCGTGTATATAAGATTTATATTAGTTGCGACACTACCAGTGGGATTTTTGAAATATTTTTGTACTGTTCACGTTCCTCCCGCGCCGTCTCCGCCGTTTCGCGTTGTCGCAGGCAGCTGTGTTACGTCACACGCACCGCCACCAGCCCCCTGACGGCATTTGCTCGGCGGCGCGGATGGAGTTTCCAGGAAGCAGCGACTCGTCTCCAGAAATGAACCCCGCAGCCCGCAGCGTCGCAGACATTCCCAGCTCTGGCGTCCGCGCACAAAAAGAGAAAGAAATTGGAATCTTTTGAGGCGGGCGCGCGACGCTGTGTGTCGTCACCGTTCCAATTTCCCCGCGCAATCGACAGCACTTTGCGGAGGTAGCGGCTTCCGCAGAAGCGGGCAGGAGGTGGTCGTTAAGCCGAGCGCCCGCGCCTGCTTAGGCGCCGCCAGCTCATACCGAGATCCATCAGCGTAAGAAAACACTGCATAAAAGCCGCGCGCCGGAAACAAAAAAACACCCCCGTGCCGGTCGCCAAAGTGGAATAGACCGCAGCCCTGAATCGCTGCAGCGTCGTTTCGTGATTAAACTGCTTCACGAGCGAGACTTCATTTTCTGAATACGCTGCCTCATTATAACAGTAGCTCCCCTTTTGGATTCTGTATATTGAGGTATATTCCCCTACCTTTATCCAATTTGCAGTTGTACTGGGAAAGGCTAGTAACATTTTTATGGCGTTCTTGTAATAGGAAACTTGTTTAATGCCGCCTTTCCAGGCATCGCCCTCAACGAGTTTTGCACTACTGCGGTTTATTTCCAGTTGTTAGCTTTTGCGCGCATCCACATACCCGTGCCCCCAGTCCAACCTAGCCCGAAATGTTTGGTCTTGTACAACACACCACGAAAATGATCTACTACCTAAACGCTTCCTTAATTTTCACATTTCATTAAGGTGGCAGTGACTCAAGAAGTGCATGTTTAAACCGGGCTAAGGCGTCACGGCACAGATATCGCGGCCGCTCCCGTCGGAGGCTCCAGTCCTTCCTAGAGCATGTGTGCGCGCGCGTGTGTGTGCTGTCCTTAGAATCCGTTAGTTTAATTCAGTTACAGTAGTTTGTAAGTAAAGGAATACATAACCTACGCAGTTGAATATTTGTTTAAATCATCTGCTAGTATAGTTTTCCTTACACACCGACCTGTTTCGAATCTAAACTCTCTTCGCGGGATGTAAGATGCAATCAACTTTGAAATATCTTTGACATTTGTTTGTTATGTTATTTGACTGTACAGATCTTTGATCCCGACATGCCGGCCGCGGTGGCCGAAGGGACTGCGGCGCTTTAGTCACGGTCTGCACGGCCACTACGGTCGGGGATTCGAATACCCCCTCGGGCATGGATATTTGTGCCGTTCTTAGTTGTAGCTAGTTCTTAAGTAGTTTGTAACTTTAGGGACTGATGACCCCGTAGTTAAGTCCCATAAGCTCTACAAACATTTGAACATTTGATCCCGACATGTCTAATACTAAATCCGAAAAGTTTGGGTATAGAGATGACAAGGATACAGATAAACAGCATCGAGGTATGGAACATTCTAAGACGGTCCTGACAAGCGACTTGCCCTTACTGGGAACGTACTTTCGTAAATGAAGACTACAACTAAGCCCAACTAAAACTGAGGGTATGTTATCCACCTAAACAATAAGGTTGCTAACAGGCACCTTAAGATATATTTTGATAACAACATTCTGCCTCATAATAAAAATGCAAACTTTCTGGGAGTGACACAAGGTAGAACACTGAGCTACAAACAACAACTTATGAACAACGTTGCAAAAATTTGCACTAGGTACAATATCGATCATAAAGTATATGGTACCAGATGCGGCTCCACCGCCTCTGCCTTGTGCTGTTCTGCTTTGGGTCTTTTCTAGTCTGTGGTAGAATACTGTTCTCCTGTTTGGCTAAAGATGGAGGATACAGTACTGAACGAAACTATGAAGATTATTTCAGGGCAATAAAATCATCTCCTATTCACTGGCTACCGACAATTAGCCAAATACCGCCTCCTCACTTGCGAAGAGAACATGCACTTCTCAGAGAATATATATATATATATATATATATATATATATATATATATATATATAGAAAAGTTTTCAAAAATAAATAAATAAATAACTAAACGTGAAAAATTTAATGTCTGATTTTTTATATGTTTCACAATTAGTCATATTTTATTTAATTACACAAATTTTCTTCAATGAGAAAAGTATTTGTTAGTACTATTCAAAGTTTATTATCTTTTATACCTATGTACTTGCATCTGCCTTTTCTCCATTGCTATCTCACCTACCTATGACAGTTCAGGATAGAGTGCTAATCATTCGCACAGGTCATCTAGTACATAAAGTTATTGTATCTGTATCTTTCCCAAAAGCGCCATTTTAACTTGCCATATGCTAAATAAATAAATGATTCATTCAACAGAACCTATTACTATACTTCATGCAGTTCTCTAGAGTAGGAGCTTGTTACTTATTGTAAATCTTACAGAGGCTTTAAATACTGACGGGAGGAAAATAAATAAGGTGTTTCTCTAATCGTCTGGTTCAACCGACCCGTTAAGACGTTCAAGAAATGCTACCGGTCAATATAATTGGGAAAATGAAAGAGCTGACGGTTTAAACGTGCACTTCATCAAAACGCTTTCTTAATATTACTCATTCTTCATTATAACTTAAAGTTCAAAACTCTTCCAGTGTTTGCAAACCTAAAGGTCCAAACTGCCGAGGTCATCGGTCCCCACACTTACAAACTAATTAAACAATTTACGGTAATAACAACACGCACACCCATGCACGAGGGAGGACTCGAACCCCCAACTCGAGGGCCGCCGCGCCCCAGACCACACGACCGTTCCTGCTTACTGAAAGTCACTCAAATCATTTTCAGTCGTTAGTAATCTGATGAAGAAAGGGACTAAAATTTGGGAGGAGGATGGTTCAAACCCGCCTTCGGCTATCCACTTTATTGTCTCATGTTATTTCCCTGGACCGCTCCACGCAATTTCTGGGATGGTTCTTCTGAAAGGGCACGGCTGGTCTTCTCTTTCCTTAAACGAAAACAAATAAGAGCTTGTGGTCCATCTCCAATGAGCACGTCATCCACAGGATGTTGAATAGTACGCTTCCTTCCTCCATTAATGAAAAACAGAGCAAATGCGCGAAAACCACAGTGTGTTTGGAAACTTACGATACAACCTTCGTGGACTGAGTACATAATATTTTCATACAGAGCCTACAGTCGGATAGTTCATTCATTGTCACTATGAGTTTTTTTATGACAAAACCAGAAGAAAATGCCTATTATGCATACATTGTAAAAAGCATACCTTAAGAGCTGTAAGCACTTGAACACCAGACGATCGAAGATGAAGACTTGCTCATAGCTCTGGACTTACGCTTTAGAGACCACATGTTTGTTAGAGATTTAATTTTTGCTTTGGTACCTACTGTCTTGTTCCAAAATGTGGAGGACAAAGGCCTTGCAATCGAAGATATTTGGTTACGGTCACGTAACTGATGGACATGTCTGAAGAGGACCACATTATCAAAATGTTATGCACTCATTTACCTATAGAAGTCCCCTTAGTTTGTAAATCGAATTTCTTAATACCATGTAAATTATAATTCAACTCTTGTGAGAACGGTTTCATTATATTCCCAAATCTGTATTTGTGCTATATGTGCGTTTCACTGTCTGTCTCTCTCTCTGTGTGTGTGTGTGTGTGTGTGTGTGTGTGTGTGTGTGTGTGTGTCTGAGAGTGTATGGAGTGTGAGTTTATGCGTTTTCCCTCAACCACGAACAAAGCATTAGGTCGTCTTCAAATTCGGAATGTCAGGAACCTAGAAAGTGATCGACTTGCTTCTGCGACCACTGCTCTACCATCACGAAAGAAAGCAAAAGTTTGAGTTTGTTGCTAATTTTGTAACACCTGTTATGTGAGATACTGAAAAGTTTGTACGAACCTTCCTCGAAAATTTTCTTTGGAGTAAATTCACATGTTTTATGCAGTTATATTGGTCTCGCTTTGCTTTGTCATGACGATCGCTGAATTTAAATTACTGTGATGGTTTTTTAGTAATGCTTTATGTGGAGATTTCTGGAAATGTGCCTACAACGTGCTTGTCATTTTCTGACTACTACCTTAGGGCTATATTTTAATGAGTGGTGTATACCTTTATAATAGTCTCATCGGTGTAGTAAATAGGCATACTTACCTGTAATCGTGATTTATTGCACAAATTCTGAGTGTATGAATCGTAAACAGAGTTCCAGCGAACAGCCAACCACGTGTTCCGAATATAAATACTGGTGCAATGAAACCGTAAATAGTATTTTGAACACATTCTATAATGACTAATATGGTTGCTTATATTTTCGGGACACTTCAAAGACGAGCTTCTAACCTATATTGCGCCACGTTTCCATGAGGTTATGAGCTTACTGATTTATATATATATATATATATATATATATATATATATATATATATATATATATATATATATATATTGTTGAACCACATTTTGCGTTTCAACCACTCCCTTTATCCATAAGTTATTCCTCGTTAACTTGCTGTCTGTTGTCCATAAACAGGTACCTCTGTGTAGCTGTATTAACAATATTGTTAACTACTGGAGAATCTTAATAGTATAGCGCAGTTCTTGTTGTAGCATTGTTTGTTTATTTATTTTTTTTATGGTTGCCAACTAATGAAGCTACTACGAGTTCATATATTCATCTCCGTCCTTATTCTCCCAATCAGTGCCCAGGAACAAACAAAATACGTGCATCAGTGTACGATAGGTTTCTTTCTATATATTATTATAACTATTATTATTATTAGGACTGTACCCATTAAAATGATTATTATTTGCGGACAGAGAGCTATTCAATTTGATAGGCTCTGACCATAACTTGTTAGTCATGAACTGTAGGCTGAAACTGAAAAAACTGCAGAAAGGTAGGAAAATAAGGAGATGGGACCTAGATAAATTGAAGGAACGTGAAGTTCTGAAGAATTTCAGAGGGGGTTTAGGCAACAATTAACAGAAACAGGGGGAAATAAAACAGCAGAAGAGGAATGGGTAGCATTGAGAGATGAAATAGTGAAGGCAGCAGAGGACAAAATAGGTAGAAAGGCAAGACCTACAAAAAATCGTTGGATATCACAGGAAATACTAAATTTAATTGATGAAAGGAGAAAATATAAAAATGCAGTAAATGAAACAGTCAAAATGGAGTACAGACGACTAAGAAATGAAATTGACAGGAAGTGCAAAATGGCTAAGCAGGAGTGGCTAGAAGCCAAATGCAAATCTGTAGAAGAATGTATACGAAGGGGAAAAGTAGATACCCCTACAGGAAAATAAAAGAGACATTTGGTGACAAGGAAAGCAACTCTACGAATATCAAGAACTCAGATGGAAATCCAGTTCTCAGCAAAGAAGGGAAAGCTGAAAGGTGGAAAGAGTACATAGAGCAGCTCTATAAAGGAAATGAACTTAGAGGCGTTGTTGTAGGAAGGGAAGAGGAAGTAGATCAAGCTGAAATAGGAGATACTATACTGAGAGATGAATTTGACAGAGCCCTGAAAGACCTAGGTCAGAACAAGGCCCCAGGAGTAGATGACATACCATCAGAGCTACTAAAGTCTCTGGGAGAGCCAGCCATGACAAGACTATTTGAACTGGTGTGTAGGATGTATGAGTCAGGCGAAATACCCTCAGACTTTAAGAAAAATGTAATAATCCCCATTCCAAAGAAATCAGGTGCAGACAGGTGTGAATATTACAGAACCATCAGTTTGATAAGTCATGGCTGCAAAATTTTAACACGAATTATCTACAGGAGAATGGAAAATCTGGTAGAAGCTGACCTCGGGGAAGATCAGTTTGGGTTCAGGAGGAACGTAGGAACCCGGGAGGCAATACTCACTTTACGTCTTATCTTAAAAGATAGATTAAGGATAGGCAAACCAACATTTTTAGCTTTTGTAGATTTGGAGAAAGAGTTTGACAATGTTGACTGGAATACACTCTTTCAAATTCTGAAGTCAGCAGGGGTAAAATACCGGGAAAGGAGAGTTATTTACAACTTGCACAAACGCCAGACCGCAGTTGTTAGACTCGAAGGGCATGAAAGGGAAGCATTAGTTAGAAAGGGAGTAAGACAGGGTTGTAGCCTTTCTCCGATGTTATTCAATTTGTACATAGAGGAGGCAGTCAAGGAAAGCAAGAAAAATTTTTGAATAGGGATTAAAGTTCAGGGGGAAGAAATAAAAACATTGCGTTTTGCTGATGACATTGTAATACAGTCAGAGACAGCAAAGGACCTGGAAGAGCAGTTGAATGGAATGGACAGTGTGTCGAAGAGAGCGTATTAAATGAACATTAACAAGAGCAAAACAAAAATAATGGAATGTGGTCTTAGAAAATCAGGTGATGCTGAAGGAATCAGTCACCGGACTGAAGACCATAACAACAACAACAGTCAATTTGAAGCTCGTTAATGATGCCATTTGAGCTTTGTGTGACGTTTCTACTTGTTAATACATTGTACTTCAAAGTAATCGGCTTCCTTTAAAACCTCCAGCTGCAATCTCATTCAACTATAATTCAGGCTTTCAGTCAGAAATATCATTGTCGAATGTGAATTTCTGCATGAAGTGCAAAGAAATTTAACCTCTACATATGCTTTACAACTTGCATATTTGCATTAATATCACAGCCAGCAGAAATTGTATGTTACTGGAATACTTGAAATAGTGATATGAATATCCGAGATACTAAATGATATTATGAAATTAATTTAGCTTCATAACTTATGAAAGTGCCAGACCTGTTAGGTGTGGAGATCTGCAGAAGTCTGGCATGTGTAATTCCAGAGTAAGGGCATGGTGCCATTTCGAAATGGTGAAATATTGCATACCACAAAGGTTCAATCAGTAGCGCACACAGCTGCCCCTGGTTCACTCGGCATTAACTGTATGCAACACGAAAAAAAAATCGTATATTACTCATGCTAATCATGGATCGCAATTTCTCATTTCGGATATCAAAATCGGATTCGTTCTGCTGGTCATTAAAAAGCAGTTGAGCCGAATTTAAGCACGCTCTGAAATTAGTTTAGCTTAAATTTGAATTACTAAGTGTTGGGGAGTGAGGAGAGTTGTGCGATTAAAGCGGAAAACACGGAAAGGGTGGAACGCCGGGGCAGAGCAAGTTGTTTGTAATTGTGTTGCATGTTGCGGTAGTATAAAGGCGAGAGGCGCTGACTCGCAAAAGAGTGTACGAGGACTGTAAACCTCCGTAGTGCTTGCCGTTAGTTGAAAACGTTTTCCTGTATGGCGGAAAAAACTAAAGGACACGATACATTATAGTAAACGTATTCGTTATACTTCCACAGTGACATGGGATAGCGATATGTATAGATAAAGACTGTGATACTACTGCGTTCACAATTTACAAAATGGCAGAACTCTTATTGGTGTATTTGGGTGTTTCATGCGAAAATATTTCTTACACGATTGTGGTAGCATGACTTTATTTTACCCGTTTGTAACGTGATGTGGTAGTCCAGCCTAGACTCCAGGAATATTATTGTTCCGAAAACGTAACGAAATTGGATATATCGATACACACAGCGACAACAGTGTGCCCAAAATACGAAATTTGAGTCGTTAAATCTAACCAGTGGCAACGCACTTGTTGACAAAGAGCAGCAGTGTTGATGTGGAGGTGTCAGTTCTGACAGACAAGCAACACCGCTAGAAACAACGCACGACGAACGAACCAGTTAGGGCAACGTGGCGCGATTTAGCAGTGGTCGGCTGTGAGAGCGAAAGATCACGTTGAGTTCCTTTGGTAACAGGAAAAAATAAAAATAAAATGAAAAATGCATACAACTCGTAACCATATCCGTAGGACACTAGACGACCCGAAAACCGTGCCCATGTGTGGTGAGTTCACGTTTGACTTGGTAAGGCCTGACCGTGAGATTCGAGACTGGCGAAAAACCCATAAAACCATGGCCCAGATTTGTGAACAAGGCACTGACAAGCTGATGTTGTCTCTACAGTGGTATAGGCTATGTACTATTACATGGAATGGACTCGGTCCTCTGGTCCAGCTGAACGGACCGTTGACTAGAAATGTATAATATTCATGGACACTTCCGTCCGTTCTTAATGGAACATAGACATATGAAATAACTGTGATACATTATATGTTTGTTTCAGAATAATATTTATTTTGTTGTAAACTACCTTTCGGCTTATTGGGCCATCCTTAGAAAACTTAATACTGCAGATTATCCACATCACTCCAGCTACTGTCTTTGGAGTACAAAGATTTTACAAAGATGTCTGTCCAGTCATAGAATATGTAACGTTTAACAAAGACGCTCAAGCAATGAAAGCAAAATAGTAACTAAGACATAAGTAGAAATTAAATTTCAGTAAATAAGCTGAAGCAAATATATAGCCCAGTGAGTGTAACAGTAAGTACAATTACACTATATTAAATTAACTTATATATATATATATATATATATATATATATATATATATATATATATATATATACAAATGTAGGTCGAGAAATAGGTGATTGAGGAAGACGTAAACAATGAAATGTAGATGGGGTACAGTTACATATGTTTGGAATTTGTGAATATTGGACAAACGAGCATTTTAAAATACATAACGTATATTAAAATTCACTATTTTTCACAAGAATGGTGAGAGTAGAACAAGGAAGAAAAAACATTGGAATGTGATTGAGAACATTACATAGTTTAAACAAGCATGATGGCAGGATTATACCTAACAGCTGTTACTTTAGCAATAGTCGAAGCATTTTGTCACGGCGTAATCTTAAATTTGTCAAAATTATTACCTGAAAACAAAAAATATGGGTGTGTGGGAAATTAAATTTCAAATAGAGTTTCTGTTTTATGGAACTCGGGCCTAGATGGCGATATTTGCCGAAAAAATTCGCGAAGTTCTAAAAAACAGCTTTTATTAAATAAATAAAGTTGCAGCCCTTAAGATGACCTATTGATTGCGTTTTGGTATGTATTGATTGATTTGATACATTTCTACTTATATCGAAAAAACTTAGAATTCATTAAAAAATAGATTCCTTATAACTCGACAACATCCACGTTTACAAATTTACTATTTACCACAAGTATGGCACGAAATAAGTCAAAAAGACCTTTATGGAAAAATGAAAAATATTCAGTAATGTATGAGATATATCGTTTTTTTTATTTTTTATTTTTTGAAAATGGAGGCTCCTAGAAAATTAGCTAGATTTGGTCAGGGGATCGACCTATAGTAACGGTTCTCCATGTGTTTTCTTCGTGAAGAGTTGTAATATCACGTTATTAAGTAATACAAAAGGAAATAAATGAATAAAAACACTCGTTAGGTTATCTTAAGGGCTACAACTATCTAATTTAACATTTTCCCATCGGAGTTATCGTTTTTTATTTATTAAAAAAACGTTTTCTGGAACTTTACGAATTTTTTGGACAAATTTCCCCATCTAATCTTGAATTTCATAAAATAAAAACTCTTTTTGAAATTTAATTTCCTACACGCTCATTTTTTTGTTTTCAGGTAATAATTTTTGCAACCGCTTCTCCCTCATGCTTGGACTATAAGGGTGAATACTGAAATTGAGTTTGATCATTGAAAATTAGGTTTGGTTTCTAAGCTTGGAGTTTGATGATAGAGGGAATTTCAAGCAATGTTAGCTTTATGCCATTATTCGCTCTGTGGAGAACATCACATGTAATGCCAAAAGCTTGACAATGAAAGAAGACATGTTCTGCGAAGGTGTAATCTCTCTATTTTAGTATCCATCTTCTCTCCTGTTCAGCCAGTCTAGTAGTTATAGCCCTACCTGATTGACCCGCATATCGTTTACCACAAAGATTTCAAGAGACCCTATACGAGTATGTGCCACTTCTGTCCGCAGGTGGAGTCTTCTCTTTGCAGTTGAAGATCAAGTTGGAAATAGTATCTTAGATTCTTAAAGCTTTCATAGTCTATCACTGGACACAAATCTTTGTAAAATATTTGTACTCCAAACACACAGTATCTGCAATGATGTGGATAATCTGAAGATCGCCTTGGAAGCCGACAGCAAGTTTACAACAAAATAAATATTATTGTGGAAAAATATCTATAGTGTATCACTGTTATTTAATTGAGAAATGTATAAGTTTGGCAACTTTGATACTATTAATGTTCTTTAAGAAGCCAAATAATGATGGAATTCTTATGGATGTCCACGCGTCATGTCGCCAGGTCTCGTCTGTTCGCAATGGTTTTAAATAGATTCTCTTAATTTCTACTCTCAAAATTGCCCGATATGAATTCCTTCGAACATTGATGGGAAATAGCAAGAGACTTTCAGTTATTCAATAAATGCACTTCACACGGCAATATAAAGTACACATGAAATTAGGAGGTATAGCATGGCATTTTTCACCTCAGTGTAGTACAACAGTGTTTCTGATGAAGTGGACTTTTTATTATTCTGTGACCATGAGGCTTTAATAAAAATAAGTTAAATACTTATGGACATCTCACTGACACAACACATTCAGCTTAGTTTCATTGAGTGAGAACGTTTCTTCATCCGTCCTTTTACGGTTCATTCCATAGCACGTTCAGCATGGATGCTGCAATCCCTCAAGCTGCCTTGTTGAATCTTCAGCCAGTTGAGCACTGTGCTACTCTTGCTGCTTTCAGTTTTGTCGTCAATTGGAGGTCACGTCGAAAGAACTGATATTCCTCAATCTGGAATACTCTATGTGAATTCCAGTAAGTTGATCGTGGATTTTTTAAAGTATCTGTCTTACGGGACGTGAACTTTTCGAGTAAGTTTCGTCCACAGTCCGTGCAAAACAGTATTAGCTAGGACAGATGAAGAATGAATGGGCGTAGATGTAACAATACCCGTGACAACTATCATTGCTTCGTTAAGGTGAAAAACAGGTTTAGTTGTATGAGCGCTGTTTTCTGATACACATTCTTAACTTTCGCCAATAAAATAATCAGGAGCAAATTCAACACAGCGTAGTGTATTATAACCTGTCTCAAAATGCTTCCAGCAGTTTGCTTAGTATATTCACTATGGAGTCAAGTTTCTTTCATAATCTGATGCACTGTTATTACACTGTCAAATTCCGATCCATTGTGATTTCTGGATACACTGTATGGTCGTTGCTCGATACTTCGAGTAGGACGAAAGTTGCAATCGGGTTCCTTTTGGCTGTTTAATTGTACACATTGGTTGCGGTGCATTCAGTTTATTTTAGTTGGGTTGAGTTGAAGTGTCCATTTGTGGAAGTATTCACTTAACATTGTGAAATCGCTTGTCGGAACATTCTCACAGCGCAATATGTCATTATTCCTGAAGACTTGTCATGGATTTACAGAACCAATCTCTCAGCTAGGCCGTTATTTAACATACTCAACCTTCTTCCCGGAAGGTTCATGAACACAGAATATGCCTGTACAGAACACGCTCTTCATTAGAGATAGCAGCGTTTGTCGTAGGATCAGTCCAATCCACATCTACAACAACCCCCTCTCTATAATCGGGCGATACGCGGGGCAAAGATAAAAACTGGCTGATTATTTTACGAAGGTGGAAGACATCGTTTGAATTCCTTAATTATTTTACATAGTCACATTCCACACATTCTAAATATTTTGTTTCTTTCTATGTCACGGTGCATATTTCAAAACCTTCGTACACCATGTCACATTCTTCATTATTCTCCAATCCACATTGCAAAATTTTCCATATTTTCTTCTATCAGTATTAATGTGCGCGTTTCTGAACCATATGACTCAATTTCACTTTCATAACAATTTTCCATACCAACATTTGAAAACTCGAAATACATATTTGGTATTTCTCTTTAACTCCGCATGTTTCGGAACTAAAGTTCACCACACTTGTCGGAAAACAAAATTCAAGATCAACTCATTGGAATTCACGTAAGGTTCTCTAAACTGATTGAGAAAATACCAGGTCTTTCTATGTGACCCCAAGTGACGACTAAACTAAAAGGATAATGAGTCAACTGGCTCACAATTCAGCATTGAAGGTTGAGGAACTGCAGCTACCACACTGAATCTGCTCCCGAATGAACCGGAACAGGACGGAAAAAGAGAGACGCTCTCATATCATGAAAATTTTCTGAATGTGCAACGGTTGTGAGAGTTCTCGATTTATCTCTGTAGACACATTTCAAATTTTTCTAAATATTATTTTCTTCTTTGTGTTTGATAGTACACGACCTGGAACTAAAAGTCACCATTATATTTTCTTTGTTTTTTTTTTCCTCAGCTTCAATTATAAATTTTCTAAATATTTGTGTTCTTCGTTCTGGGTGTGCACGTTTCAGATCCTTAAGACACCACTACACTTTCTGAAGTCTTCTCCAAAACATATTCCAAAACTTTCTACTTTTTTTTTCTTCATTCAGTTTGATTGTGCACGGTTTAAACCGTAAGATACCATTCAATTTCGTTAATTATTTTCTGTTGCCACATTTCTAAATTTTCTAAATCGATTTGTTTTTTAACTCTGAATGTGCGTGTTTCGAAGCATAACACCCCATTACAGTTTCTTAATACTTTTTCACAGTCGTGTTTTAATACTTCAGAAGTGTTCTTGTTCTTTATGTATGACTATGCACGTTCCAGAAACCTCTGACATCGTTTCACTTCTTCCAATTTTTGGCGTAGATACCATTTAATTTTCATAGCCAAATGCTTAAATTTTCTAATTCGGTTTGTTCTCTCTCTCTCTCTCTCTCTCTCTTACTGTGCACGTTTCAGAACCATCAGACAGGAATTAACTTTCTCCGTTCTTCTCCATAGTCACAATTCAAAACTTTCTAAATATTGTCTTCTTTCACTCAGACTGTGTACACTTTCGAACCATACAATTCTATTTCACTTTCTTCTTTCTCATAGCCACATTTCAAATTATTCTGATTTTCTGCTCTTTCTGTCTGTCCGCCCAATTTTCTGGAACATATTACACCACACTCTATCGATTGGTTCGGTGAATCTCTTCACGAGATTAATAGGGATGCTCCTGGATGAAGTTACAAACAATGAAATTCATGAAGATCCATGAGGTACTATTTTTCATTTTTATTTGACAAGCAATTTCCTTTCTGGAAACATATCGCACACGGTTTTCCCAACATTCGGTTGTAGGCATCGTCAAACTTGTACCATTGTAGTACAGATAGTTAAGGACACGTGGCCTTACTAGTACTGAATTGTAGGAAAACGAAACTGAAATGGACGAAGGGTATGGCATAACGTAGTGGGAACACGACAAGAAGAAGAACTAACGTAAGAATGGAGCAAATACTCAGCCCGACAAAGGAATTAAGGAGTCAATTTTAATTGAAAATTAGTTACGATCTACTGTATTTGAAGAGTTCATGACACATAAGTGTACGGGAGAAAAGGCTATAGTGTCGTCACGGTGGCTGGGGCAATCTCAGAGCGACACTTCCTCAGCGCCAGTGGCAGGTGCCCGGCCCCACCTCAGTGACAGCTTTTGGTGGGGGTGTCAGTCAGCGGCGGGCGAGAAAGACTGCAAATTATTGGCGTATGCAAACGGTTTTAATCCACGATTTGCATGTTCAAACAGGCGTCGGCGCCGGGGCCGCTGTATCTGTGTTTACCCAGCTTGGCCGCTTCTTCTCCCCCTCCCCCATTCCTCCACGCGGTCCGGACGCGGACAGTGCTCCCCGCTTCCTCCCCGGCTGCCACCGGTCACTCAGACGTACTAAGCCCAGGTAACGAGCTGCTCAGGTGGACGACCGTTCGGCGTGTCCATACTGGAAACCCTATTCACGGCTGGAAATAAAAGTTACTGCACCCATGTGGGTTTTATCCACGATGGATGTAGTTGAATTCCATGAGTGTTCCTATTATAGGTTTGAGAATAAAATCCACTACCAGTCACATTAAAGACTGCATTATTTATTCATAACATGACAGGTTTCGGGCTTGTGCCTCTCATCAGGTAATTATACGAGGGGTGTTCAAATGAAGAGTTACAAAAGGACACTAAGGATATACACTCTTGGGCATTAAAGTTGCTACACTACGAAGATGACGTGCTACAGACGCGAAATTTAAGCGACAGGAAGAAGATGCTGTGATATGCAAATTATTAGCTTTTCAGGGCAGTCACAAAAGCTTGGTGCCGGTGGCGACACCTACAACTTGCTGACATCTGGAAAGTTTCAAGCCGATTTCTCATAGGAAAACAGCATTTGATCGGCGTTGTCCGAAGTTGTTGTGATGCCTCGTGTAAAGAGGAGAAATGCGTACCGTCACGTTTCCGACTTTGATAAAGGTCGGATTTTAGCCTATCCCGATTGCTGACGCGATCCAATGACTGTTAGCAGAATATGGAATCGGTGACCCAGGGAGGACTCTAACCTCCACGGCGAAGCAACCGCGCGCTCCGCAGAGAGGTGCTTTAGATCGCTCGGCTCGGCATCAAACTTGATCACATTATTTGTTTCCTATTGTGTCGTATAGTAGACCATATATCCAGACATTGCTTAATAATTACTGTAAGAGAGGAAAAGTCTTATTGTATCATTATTTTAAATCGTACTAGCTTAATTCCCCGGCTCCGCTCGCGTGTTGGTTGATGATAGATAAGCTATATTTCAGTTGTGTGCTATTTATTTATTCTTATATTTCCTTATTTGTATGCTTATCCTTACAGAGAAAGAGCTGAAGACATTGTAGCACGCATGGTATGTGGCATCAGCTTTTGCTGTATGTAACCTCCTTGCTAGTCACAAACGTCATCGCTGGCCTTCAGTACGAATTTTTTTTATAATTTAACGGCTTTCAGCCACCATATTTTCCACACTTTTATAGTTATCGGCATGGTTCTGCTAAGGTGTACAACGGGAGTCTTCGGTCAACAATCACACGCAGACCATTAGTTTGCGTTCTGTAGTTTTCCATGCAGAGCGAAATATTAACACATACACACACGTAGAGTTTTATATACGCCGATAACTTTCCATCCCAGTAAACTCCACCGTTTTTTCATTATCAACCCTCAAGCAACAATGCAACCAATAAATCCATTTTCAAAGAGCAAATATAATTTTCAAAGAGTAATTATTGTTCCGCATTTCGCGTTATATTCTTCAAATTACTAAATATCTAGCAGATCGCTATAAAACCGTGCCTAAAACGTTCCTCAGGTATAAATTAGTAACTGTACAAGTATTTAAGCCTCTGCGTCTTCTCGTTCGGACGTCATAAGCGTACACCGAACAGACATTCACATTAATGTATATAGATAAATAGCTATCCGATCGCCATAAAACCGTGCCTGAAGCCTTCCCCGGGTAGACATTAGTAACTGTACAAATTTTTAGCTCTTTATGTCTTGTGGTTCAGAAGTGATAAACCTACACCGAACAGGCATTCACATTTATAGATATAGATTTTCTGAGAATTTAGTATCATGTGTATCTGTTTGTGAACTAAAAAAGGACTCCACGCAGAATTGTGGAAAAGATCTTCGTCGATCTATCGGCATTTTAGAAAAGAAATATTCTAATAGTTAAGGAATTCAAGAAAAAAAAAGTTGTATTGTGCGAAAGTTAACTCTCTTCGCTCCTTTCATGTTCCACTTCAGATGAAACAGAAGAGACAGGGTGGGTGAGACGAGGGGTGAGGATGGGGTAAAAAAAAGAAGGAGGCAGAACAGAATAAGACGCACTGGGAAATTTCCTGTTCAGCGAGCATCGAATCGAATGGCGCATAGAAAGTTTAATAAGGGGTAGGGTCCTCAAGACAGAGAGGAGATGAGCAGCTGCGGCAAGGGTGAGGGCGTGGAGAAAGTGGCGTCCGTGCTTTAATCTCGCCGACAGCGGTTCAGTTCAGCGAGGACGCGAGCGCCGGCGACGAGCAATAATCCGCAATCTTCCAATTTGCCGCTCGCCTAATTAGTGCAAATTGACACTTGATCTCCTTAGCGGCTGGCGCGCTAATCTGCGACTCGGCGGCGGGACTTTGAAAGATGTTCGCGCGACACGCGGTCGCAAAATGAAAGGGAACGGTCGAGGGTGGGAAGAGGGGTGTAGGAAATAAAATAAAAGAAAAGAATGAGAGAAAAGGCTGCCGACTCTGAAGTGTCAGTGGCGGTCCGTCATTGCCGCCACCCGGAGCTTTAGGGGCTCGACGCTTGTTTTCATAAAGCTTATTACGCCCTCCAGAATATTTGTCGCAGAGTCGGAATTATGAAACAATTTGGGCGGCTGCGAGAGAGAGGAGGAGGGGATGGCGAAAAGTTGGCGACAACGTGGCGGTAGCGGGATTGCGAGCTTTTTATTTCCGGGAGTCGTTCCTTTTGTAGCTGGGGTGTTAGGGGGTGAAGTCGGAGAGCAGAGACGCCGGCGGTGACAACTGTGGCGGTGCCGGCGGCGGCGGCGGCAGAAGGCTCTTGTGCCGAGGCGCCATCTGTCTTGTTACAAGTCGCACTGGATCAGAGGAGCAGACATACTTAAAGGCCCGTTTAAATATTTCATCTGCGGCGCCGGCGGCAAGTGTCGCCTGCTCGCCGGGGAAACGGAAACAGACCCACTTAGCAGTGGGCTGCAGGTGACAACAGGTGTGTTCGGAATACCGCCCGCGGTTTTATACAATGCTGGCTATTTCTACTCATGATGGAGAGACTAATGTGCATTAAGTTTCTTGAAGTGCGTAATAGGTTGAAGGTGGAGAGCGTATGCGCCTGGTACACAGCGCAAAAAAAAAAAAAAAAAAAAAAAAAAAAAAAAAAAAAAAAAAAAAAAAAAAAATTAATAAATAAATAAATAAAGTAAAAAATTAAAAAAATGGAAAGACGATGTCGATATTAATCTGATCACGGCAGATGCTACATGGGGAATGATGTTTTTAACGACATCAGCCAACAGTGAGGGTTTTGGAATAGCTACTAGAGCGACATATGTCCGTTCCCTTTAATAGTGAATTTTAAGAGGCACAACTATCGGTGTTATGTCAACGTGTGAGGCAAACAGCCACCATGCACAGGCAACATGCACAGGCAACATGCACTCATTTCCGAAAGAACAGACGTCACGTTTGATACAGCAGTTATTATGTATTCATATTCACGGAATGAATAGATAATAACTGCTGTACCAAACGTGACGTCTGTTCTTTCGGAAATGAGTGCATGTTGCCTGAGCATGTTGCCTGTGCATGGTGGCTGTTTGCCTCACACGGAATCATATTCACGGAATCCACCCCCAAAGAACCACAGACATTGCCGAGGTGGGGTGGCTTGCGTGCCTCAACGATGCAGATAGCCGTACCGTAGGTGCAACCACAGCGGAGGGGTATCTGTGGAGAGGCCAGACAAACGTGTGGTTCCTGAAGAGGGGCAGCAGCCTTTTCAGTAGTTATAGGGGCAACAGTCTGGATGATTGACTGAGCTGGCCTTGTAACATCAGCTAATGTGGCTTTGCCACACAGCTACTGCGAACGGCTGAAAGCAAGGGGAAACTACAGCCGTTACCTTCCCCGAGGACATGCAGCTCTACTGTATGACAATATGATGATGGCATCCTCTCGGGTAAAATATTCCGGAGGTAAAATAGTCCCCCATTCGGATCTCCGGGCGGGGACTACTCAGGAGGATGTTGTCATCAGGAAAGACAATACTGGCATTCTACGGATCGGAGCGTGGAATGTTAGATCCCTTAACCGGGTAGGAAAATTAGAAAATTTAAAAAGGGAAATGGATAGGTTGAAGTTAGATATAGTGGGGATTAGTGAAGTTCGGTGGCAAGATGAACAGGATTTCTGGTCAGGTGAGTACAGGATTATAAATACAAAATCAGTTGGGGGTATCACAGGAGTAGGACTGATAATGAATAAGAGAATAGGAATGCGGGTAAACTACTATGAGCAACACAGTGATCGCATTATCATTGTCAAGATAGATGCGAAGCCAACACCGACAACAGTAGTACAGGTTTATATGCCAACTAGCTCTGCCGATGATGAGGAGATCGAAGAAATATATGAGGAGCTAAAGGAAATTATTCAGACAGTTAAGGGAGAGGAAAACTTAATTGTGATGGGGGACTGGAATTCGGTAGTAGGAAAAGGAAGAGAAGGAAAAATAATAGGGGAATATGGACTGGGCAGGAGGAATGAAAGAGGAAGTCGCCTGGTAGAATTTTGCACGGAACATGATTTAATCGTAACAAACACGTGGTTTAAGAATCAAAAAAGAAGGTTGTATACATGGAAGAGACCAGGAGACACCGGAAGGTATCAGATAGATTTTATAATGGTAAGACATAGGTACCGGAACCAGGTTATAAACTGCAGGACATACCCAGGGGCAGATATAGACACTGACCATAACTTGTTAGTCATGAACTGTAGGCTGAAGCTGAAAAACCTGCAGAAACGTAGGAAAATTAGGAGATGGGACTTAGATAAATTGAAGGAAAGTGAAGTTCTGGAGAATTTCAGAGGGAGATTTAGGCAACAATTGACAGAAACAGGGGGAAATAAAACAGTAGAAGAGGAATGGGTAGCATTGAGAGATGAAATAGTGAAGGCAGCGGAGGACAAAATAGGTAGAAAGACAAGACCTACAAAAAATCCATGGATATCACAGGAAATACTACATTTAATTGATGAAAGGAGAAAATATAAAAATGCAGTAAACGAAACAGGCAAAATGGAGTACAGACGACTAAGAAATGAGATTGACAGGAAGTGCAAAATGGCTAAGCAGGAATGGCTAGACGCCAAATGCAAATCTGTAGAAGAATGTATAAGAAGGGGAAAAGTAGATACAGCCTACAGGAAAATAAGAGACATATTTGGGGACAAGAAAAACAGCTCTATGAATATCAAGGACACTGATGGAAAACCAGTTCTCGGCAAAGAAGGGAAAGATGAAAGGTGGAAAGAGTACATAGAGCAGCTGTACAAAGGAAACGAACTGAGAGACGATGTTGTAGAAAGGGAAGAGGAAGTAGATCAAGATGAAATAGGAGATACTATACTGAGAGATGAATTTGACAGAGCCTTGAAAGACCTAGGTCAGAACAAGGCCCCAGGAGTAGATGACATACCCTCAGAGCTACTAAAATCTCTGGGAGAGCCAGCCATGACAAGACTATTTGAACTGGTGTGTAGAATGTATGAGACAGGCGAAATGCCCTCAGACTTTAAGAAAAATGTAATAATCGCCATTCCAAAGAAATCAGGTGCAGACAGGTGTGAAAGTTACAGAACCATCAGTTTGATAAGTCATGATTGCAAAATTTTTACAAGAATTATCTACCGGAGAATGGAAAAGCTGGTAGAAGCTGACCTCGGGGAAGATCAGTTTGGATTCAGGAGGAACGTAGGAACCCGGGAGGCAATACTCACTTTACGTCTTATCTTAGAAGATAGATTAAGGAAAGGCAAACCTACATTTTTGGCTTTTGTAGGTTTGGAGAAAGCATTTGATAATGATGACTGGAATACACTCTTTCAAATTCTGAAGTCAGCAGGGGTAAAATACAGGGAAAGGGGAGCGTCAGTTGGGAAGGGAGTAAGACAGGGTTGTAGCCTTTCTCCGATGTTATTCAATTTGTACATCGAGCAGGCGGTGAAGGAAAGCAAGGAAAAATTTGGAATAGGGATTAAAGTTCAGGGGGAAGAAATAAAAACATTGCGTTTTGCTGATGACATTGTAATTCTGTCAGAGACAGCAAAGGACCTGGAAGAGCAGTTGAATGGAATGGACAGCGTGTTGAAGAGAGCATATAAAATGAACATTAACAAGAGCAAAACAAAAATAATGGAATGCGGTCTTAGAAAGTCAGGCGATGCTGAAGGAGTTAGATTAGGTAACGAAACAATGAAGGTGGTAGATGAGTTTTGTTACTTGGGTAATAAAATAACATGTGATGGTCGCAGTACAGAGGATATAAAATGCAGAATGGCAATGGGAAGAAAAGCATTTTTGAAAAAGAGAAATTTGCTAACATCGAATATTAATTTAAGGGTAAGGAAGTCTTTTCTGAAGGCATTTGTGTGGAGTGTTGCCTTGTACGGGAGTGAAACATGGACGATAAGCAGTGCGGACAGGAAGAGAATAGAGTCTTTTGAAATGTGGTGCTACAGAAGAATGCTGAAGATTAGGATGGTAGATCGCATAACTAATGAAGAGGTACTGGACAGAATTGGTGAGAAAAGGAATTTTTGGCATACCCTGACTAAAAGAAGGGATCGCTTAGTAGGACACATTCTTAGACATCAGGGAATCGTAAATTTAGCATTGGAGGGAAGTGTGTGGGGTAAAAATCGCAGAGGGAGACCAAGAGACGCGTATAGTAAGCAGATTCAAGTGGATGTGGGTTGTCGTTCTTATGAGGAGATGAAAAGGCTTGCTCAGGATAGAGGAGGGTGGAGAGCTGCATCAAACCAGTCTCCGGACTGAAGACCACAACAACAACATTCACGGAATATATGACATTAACTGCGAATGGGTAAAGTTTGTGTACCCAGCAGGGTCTCGAACAAGGGTCTCCTGCTTTCTAGGCAGTTGTGCTGTCCTATACCCCACTGGGTACACAGAGATCTCTAAACCTGAACGGAATTACTCATAAAAAATCTCAACTCTACCTGTGCCCAGTAGAACTCGCAGTTATGTAGAATGATATGCCGATAAGGGGTAGTGATCCTTTCTTCAGTACGGAGCCAAACCTACGTCCTCACCCTTAAGGTAATTAGTTTACAATAACTATGAGTTTGGGTTCTAGTGGGCAGAAGTAAATATGAGAAATTTTAACAAAAACAAAATGTTTGTTAAGCTTATGGGACTTAACTACGGGGTTATCAGTCCCTAAACTTACAAACTACTTATGAACTACATACGAACTAGGACGGCACAAATATCCATGCCCGAGGGGGGATTCGAACCCCCGACCGTAGTGGCCGTGCTGACCATGACTGGAGCTCCTCAGTCACCTCGGCCACCGCGGCCGGCTGAGAAATTTTAACGGACGGGAGGCGTACTTCAGTAATTCCATGCAGATGTAACGATCGCTGTGTCAACAGCGGTGAAAAGGTCAGTTCAATTGCATAGGAAGCAGAGCATCCGGGTTCGAGTCCCGGCTGGGAACACATTATCAACTTTACCCATTCGCAGTTGATATTATACATTCCATGAAAGATAATTATGGGACTTGGGGAGGGGAAAGCTGAAGGCTTCCGAGTGGCTGGATGGTCCTTTTTGAGAGCTGCCACATACGTTGGAAGTTTTGTGTCAAATAAAACTTCCATCCATTGTGGATGTGGAACCAACGATTGAAACTTAAAATGGGTTTCAGGAATTATTGTAACCAGTCATCTATTATTTATTTTATTTATTTTTTGATGAAGGTATTTATTGGATATAACCGGTTTAGAGCTCATTATCAGATGGTATACATAAAATATATTAGTGCAATTAACTTTCTCTGTGCAGTCTAGTGTCATTTGTAAAATGTTTTCCAAAAGCGACGCATATGTGGATATACTTATTACGAAGCTGCTAACTATTCACAGCATTCATGTCAGAGCAAGTTAATTACACTTATATGTTTTATATGTACTACCTGAAGATTAGCTGCTAGGCACCTCGAAACGCTTTATAGACAATAAATAATTTCATTACAAAAAGGCGACCGGTTGCAGTAATTTCTAAAATCTGGGTATGTGTCAGTTTTGCAACAAAGCCGGTTGCAATTGTATCTGATCATTGTCACACTTGTACAGGAGCATCTGGAAGTGGACACAGCTACAGACGTCCTCAAAAATCGTAGTTTTGTAAGAGTACAAGGTACAGATCTTACAGCCATCGCACATTATAACGGTTTGTGACTCCAGGAGTGTAAAAAGTAGCTGTATAGTAGGCAATAAATTCAGTGGAATTCACCGCCTTGAAACACCTGCAATTATGTGTGTGTGGGGGTGGGAGGGAGAGGGGGATCAGCCCAGTGGAAGGAGCACGTCCGGCGACCTTAACTCGGCGGACACGACGACAATCAGTAGGTTTATAAACACTGGCAGAACCTGTAACACTGCAGGTTGTAACACAGACTGGTAATAATAACAGAAACTTATATGTTAGAATTAGGTAAGAAACTAATAACAATAAATATCTAATTGTCTAAAAGAAAGAAATGAGCACTGAGTTGTTAAACCTGTATAATAAAACGACACTTTTAACCATAGGGATTGGGTCATCATGTAGAATGAAACAATAGAGAATTAAAAAAAAAGGAAATATTGCCATCGAGTTACTATCTGTGGGACTATAGGCACGTACAATTCTATTCCGTCTTCCACTCACACCACAACATGGCTCTATCCGGGCCGTCAGTAATTTACTGCTATTTTCTTCAGTCCCTACACTTACGAACTGCTTAAACTAACATAAATTAACCTAAGGACAACATATATACCAGTGCCCTAGCGAGGTCTCGACCCTCCGAAGGCGATCAACCGCGCGCTCCGCAGGAAGGTGCCAGGAACGTTGATATTCGTGTTGGTGCAATAGCAGAATGTCCTTGCAATATGTAGAAAGATCCTATAACATAACTAAAGTGTATATTGAATTACTAATGGCTAATCTAACTAGATGGGTATGCGTACGATAGATTGAGCTATAGATCAGTTCTTTACATTTTATTACAATGTAAAGGACCACGATTTTCAGATAATTTGAGTGTAGGTGCAGAAGGAATGTGTTAATGGTATACACAGATAACGCAAAACCGTATTTGAAGGAACAAAGGAAGATTAGGTGTTTGAAGTCAAATCTATATCGGGGTCATTGGAGACGAAGTTCACTCTCTGATAATTTTCGTCGGGAATGGGGAAGAAAATAGTTAGTGCTCATTAATTTGCGTGAGATGATAGACGAAAATTACGAAAAACGTATATCAGGTTGGCCCGAGTTGGGTTCAAATCACCATCCATCGGAATGTGAGTCAAGTATGATACCAATGCGCCAAATCGCTCGGTCCCCGAATTTGAATCCAGTCTGTCTCTAAAGCCCCAACTCGCTCGGACTGTAATAGATATGTTACTGTAATTCGCACATATAGTGAAGGTGATGCCAAAAGATCGCTTCTTTGGTACTTTTACTATTGCATAACTAGTTTTAGCAATCTAGGCGTGATCTCTAAATCATTTCATTAAATACGTATAAACGTGTGATCTATCAAGGAGAGTGCTTTAGTATAAACAACGAACAATTGCCAGAATGATATTTTGAAAATTTCTTGGAAGGTACTCCCCTGATTATTGACTTATATGTAAAATGTAACATTAAACAAGCCGTTTTTAAACTAGAGCACTCTCCAAAAGAGATCACAAGTTTGTACTAATTTAATTGAATTTGGCATCTGAAGATGCCAGCTAGCCTGGTAGGACTAGTTATGCTGTATCAAAAATTACAAAAGAGCGATATTTGGCATCATTTTCATAACGGAAGCAGACAGCGCCCTGAAGATGTGCAAAGTATGGAATTCGTAGAGCTAAAAGCTAAATCGTAGTTAGTTACGGTTGTGACATGTAGCCATACTAAATGCTATTGAAAATATTTACTAATATTCATAGAATATATGACTTCAACTGCGGTTGGGCAAAGCTGAAAATGTGTACCCAGCCGGGATTCGAACCCGGGTCTCCTGCTTTCCAGGCAGTTGCGCTGACCCCTACACCACTGGGGACACAGTGATCACCGCACCTGCAAGGACTACCCATGCACGCCTCCCGTCAGATACAAATTCCCAGCTCCGCCCTGCCCGTAGTACTCAAACTCGTAGTTTAACTAATTCCCGTAAGAGTAAAGGCTTCAAACTTGCCCACCCCTCCCCACTAACGATAGGATCATTGCCCGTCACCGGCATATTATATATATATATACACGTGGCGTCTGTTCGGAAAGAAACAGACGTCACATTCTGATCCTGCAGCTGTTATTTTTTAATATTCATAGAATATATGTCTTCAACTGCGATTGGGCAAAGCTGTAAATGTGTATCCAGCCGGGATTCGAACCCTTACTCTTACGGGAATTAGTTAAACTACGAGTTTGAGTACTACGGGCAGGGCGGAGCTGGGAATTTGTATCTGACGGGAG
This sequence comes from Locusta migratoria, assembly GCA_026315105.1. Lineage (NCBI taxonomy): Eukaryota > Metazoa > Arthropoda > Insecta > Orthoptera > Acrididae > Locusta > Locusta migratoria. Next base: position 470,640,909 of record CM048747.1, read on the forward strand.
GCGTGCATGGGTAGTCCTTGCAGGTGCGGTGATCACTGTGTCCCCAGTGGTGTAGGGGTCAGCGCAACTGCCTGGAAAGCAGGAGACCCGGGTTCGAGTCTCGGCTGGGTACACATTTTCAGCTTTGCCCAATCGCAGTTGAAGTCATATATTCTATGAATATTAAAAAATAACAGCTGCAGGATCAGAATGTGACGTCTGTTTCTTTCCGAACAGACGCCACGTGTATATATATGAAAATATTTACGCTACAGTATGCCAAGTGTTGTGGCGTCGGTATTCGCCACAACGGCGGCGGTCCACGTACGTCGCCGCGACAGTACAAGATGGACGATTAGTCGCTCTGCGGGCGCCCGCAGTCTCTGTATCCCTGCTTGCTTCGCGCGCTGGCCAATAGGAAGAAGGGGGTTCGCGTTTAAATGCCGGGGCACAACAGCTACACGACAGTTCGATCCAGGAGTTCAATGGAGGAATTCTATCTAAGAGAAACACAAGTCTACGTTATCACAAGCTGGTATATTGTACTACACCTTGGAGTCTTAGTGATACATTGAATAACTGTGTAATAGTTAGGAACAGTTTTCTACCAACACAATCATAGCAAAATGAAGCATTCATATCAACTTGTAAATCAATAATATCTGGACTAAACAATTCTTTTAGTTACAGACCCATGCTAGTTACACTCCATATAATGAACCCACTATCTACATCTACATGCGATAGTCTGCAAATCACATTTAAGTGCCTGGCAGAGGGTTCAACGAACAACCGTTACATTATTTATCTCCCATTCAATACTCTAATAGCGCGCGGGAAGAAAGAACATCTGAATTTCCCCGTTCTAGCTCTGATTTCTCGTATTTCATTCTGATGATCATTTCTACCTACGTAAGTGGGAGTCAACCATATATATTCACATTCGGAGGAGGATGTTGGCATTTGGAGTTTCGTAAGTAGCCCTCGCCGCAGCGATAAGTGCCGTTGTTGTAATTATTCCTATCCCAGATTTTGTATCATTTCCGTAACGCTGTCTCCCCTGTATCGCGACAATACGAAACGAGCTGCCCTTCTTTGGACTCTTTCGATGTCCTCCATCAAACCCACCTGATAAGTATCCCACACTGGGCAGCAATACTCCAAAAATGGACGGACAAGCGTAGTGTATGCAGTTTCTTTTGTAGTTTTGTTGCATGTTTTAAGGTTTCAGATAATAAAAGGCAGTCTCTGGTTCGTCTTTCCCACGACATTATCTACGTGTTCTTTCCTATTTACGTCTGAAGTAATAGTAATTCCTAGATATTTTGTGGAGTTTACGGCCTTCACTTTTGATTGATTTATCTTGTAAACAACGTTTAACGGATTTCTTTTCGTACTCATGTGGACGACTTCAGATGATGTTTACTAGACGGTAAATAACGGTGCCGTCTGCAAACAACTTAAGATAGCTACTTAGAATTTCCTCTAAATCGTTTATGTAAATAAGGAGCAGCAAAGGACCAATAACACGCCCGATAACACCTCGGTTTTAGTTGATGCCTTACCATCGATTACTATGAACTGTTCTCTCTGACAGGAAATACTCTATTCATTCTGAAATTTTGGGCGATATACCGTAAGCACGCAATTTGATTAGAAGCCGTTTGTGAGGTACGGTGTCAAAAGCGTTCTGGAAATCAAGAAATACGGAATCAATTTGCGTACCCTTGTCGATAGCACTCATCATTTAGTGTGAGTAAAGAGTTATTTGTGTTTCACATGAACGATATTTTTAAATCCGTTTGACCGTGAGCCCATAGATCATTCTGTTCGAGATAATTCATAATATTTGAATACAGGATATGTTCCAAAACCCTGCTGCAAATTGACGTCTATGAAATAGGCCTGTAGTACGTATCGCGAGACATAACAGGAAGTCAACTCACAATATCGTTCATGCGAAACACAACTAGCTCTTTATTCACACGAAGTGATGGGCACTATCGACAAAGGTTCGCAATTCGATTCCATATTTGTTGATTCCCAGAAAGCTTTTGACACCGTATCTCACAAACGGCTTTTAATCAAACTGCGTGCTTATGGTATATCGCAACCAATTTGCGATTGGATAGGTGATTTCCTGTCAGTGAGGACACAGTTCGTAGTAATCCATGGTAAGTCATCCACTAAAACAGGGGTGATATCGGGCGTTCCACAGGGTAGTGTTATTGGTCCGCTGCTGTTTCTTATTTACATAAGCGAGTTAGAGGAATACTTAAAAAGCTTTCCTTATTTGTTTGTAGATGATGCCGTCATTTACCGTGTAGTAAAATCATCTGAAGATCAAAACCAACTGCAGAACAATTTGAATAAGATATCAGTACGGTGTAAAAATTAGTAATTGACTCTAAATAATGAGAAGTGTGAAGTCGTCCACATGAGTACGAAAAGAAATCCGTTAAACTTTGTTTACAAGATAAATTAATCAAAAGTGAAGGCCGTAAACTCCACAAAATACCTAGGAATTACTATTACTTCAGACTTAAACTGGAAATAACAAGTAGATTATGTCGTGGGAAACGCGTACCAGAGACTGCGTTTTATTGGCAGAACCCTTAAAAGATTCTACAGAACTACTAAAGAAACTGCATACACTACGCTTGTCCGGCTATTTTTGGAGTATTGCTGGCCAGTGTGGCATCCTTATCAGCTGGGTTTGACGCAGGGCATCGAAAGAGTACAGAGAAGGGCAGCTCATTTCGTATTGTCACTATACAGGGGAGACAGCGTTACGGAAATGATACAGGGATCTGGGATGGGAATTAATACAACAACGACGCTTATCGTTGCGACGTGTGCTACTTACGAAACTCCAATCGCCAACATCCTCCTCAGAATGCGACTCCCTCATATATAGGTAGAAATGATCATCAGAATAAAATACGAGAAATCAGAGTTTGAACGGAGAGATTCAGATATTCTTTCTTCCCGCGCGCTCTTCGAGAATGGAATGGGAGATAAATATTTTATTGGTGGTTCGATGAACCGTCTGCCAGGTACTTAAGTTTGATGTGCAGAGTATCCGATGTAGATGTAGATGTAGATGCAGAACAAAGTTAGCGAAAATATTTAGTCTGCAGTTGTTACCACATCACCTACAATTCAAGAGCATCAGCGCAGAAGCGCCGTACTCAGTAATGCTGTTTGTCGTCTGTGTGGAGGGAGACGTAACGAGACAGCCCGGGAAGCAGAATACGATGCTGCCTCCCGCGCTAAGGGAGTGCGCGCCCGGAGATGGAGTCTAGTGGAGTGGGGGTGGGGAAGTGGGGGGTGGGAGGATAAGTGTCTGGGGGCGTCGCCCTCGCAGTTGGCCCGAGCGCCCGAACAAATCTGAATGGCCGGCCATACATCTAAATATCGCGCGCGCTTCCCAGAAAAGTCGAGGCCGCGCAAACGGCCTTCTCTCGGCGGCGGCGGCGGGCGGGTGCGAGATTCGCGCTCCAGCGGCCATGGGGCTCAGAAGGGGATGTGAAGGGAGAGCGGGGGATGGAAAAGGCTCGGCAGAGAGGAGCCGGCGTCGAGTCGAGTCGCGCGCAATCGACCGGACGAATGCTCTGCCGTGTGGAGACGGAGGCGGCAAGGCGGCGGGGCGACGGCAGACCGCCGCGCGGGGCCAGATCCTCCTCAAAAGTTGGCGGCATTTCGCGCTCCGGCGCGCCGGCCGCCGACCTGTGGCGTGTAAACACGACGCCGGGCGGCCGCCGAGCCGACGATGTGGGCGCCGAGCGGTGTTCAACAGAGGGCGCGAGCTCGCCAAAGGCCACTTTGCACTCTGCAGGTCGACAGGTAGGTTTGCAGGCGAGCCACAGAGAGGAGAAAATGCTACACTTGGCCATATTTACACATTGGTGCACACACAGTAAGCTGAAGTTAGCCAAAATCAAGGTGTTACTAAATGATACAAACTTTGTGGGGTGGTACGGGATGGCTTGGGGAACAAAAAGCGGTCGGGTAGCCACGTTCGGAAACGTCAGCCAACGGCGATACCGAGCATGAAAATTATACGTGCTGGAGCCTGCCGCTTCAGGGACCACCTATTACTCTTCTTCATTTCTTTATATTTATGGTATCCACTTGTTTTGTCTTTATGGTATCCACTTGTTAAATACAATTATTTTTTTTTATTTATTTGGTTATTTAACCTGACCAGATTAGGGCCATAGGGCCATAGGCCATAGGACAATAGGCCATAGGGCCATATTTAATAATAACAATATATGATAACACTAATAATAATAACACAAAAATCTAAGTAATACCAATAATAACAAGAGATATTTACATGGAGATAGATGTTTAACACATTTGAATTAAGTTTAATATAAAAAGAAAAGGGGAAAATGATTAGTGAAAGAAGAGAAGATTGAAAAATGACAGTGCCAATGGATGTGAGGAAGTGGAGACATATATGAATGGAGATCTCTCCTGGCGAAAGGAAAGGGAAACATTTATTGGGTGGAGGAGGAATTGACAACAGTGGGCTACAGACTGGTAAGTGGAGAAAAAGATGGCTATTGTGACAGAAGGTAAACCCTTATCTGCCTTTTAAAGTTTTGAATTGGTTTTATCTCTCTTAACTTTTGAGGAAGATTGTTCTACAGACGTGTTCCCGATACAGAAAATTATGGCTTAGACATCACGAAATATCTACCGCTATTCATATAATGTGGTCCATCGCTGTACACTCCAGAAGTGTACATGGTGTTGGCTGCTGCACAAGACGACGTTATTCTACATAACACAACATAGTACCGCTGTCGTTCTCTGTCAGTTACATACACTATACTATGTTATAGTGTACAACATGGAGATTATGTTGGAGATTTTGAGAGGCAAATAAACCATGGGGACAAACCCAATTACATGAATATCAGCCTTTAGGGCAAGAGAGTATTGAATCAATAGGAAACAGGCCCTGCCCTTACAACTGATAGCTCCATCTTCTCCGCCGGCGATCGTTGCAATCACTCGTAAACCCCATACAGACTTGCCCGCGATCTAGGTGTGCATCGAACGATGCGCTTTCCGCCAAGGTTGGAACTAGCGGCTGGCTCAAGCACCTATAACTCTGACCCTCGGTAGTGCCGTTGGGTGACGTTTCCGGACAAGTGTTTCCTACCTCATGTTGTTTCTCAAGCCATCCTCTACCACCCCACCAAGTTTGTCGGTATCAATTAGAAACACCCTGTATATACCTGGTGATCGAAAAGTCAGTATCAATTTGAAAGCTTAATGAATCACAGATTAATGTAGATAGAGAGGTAAAAATTGACATACATGCTTGGAATGACATGGGGTTTTATTAGAACAAAGAAAGTTAAAAAATGGCAGATAGATGGCGCTTCATCTGATCAGCAAAAGCAGTAATCAGTATAGCAAATTAAGACAAAGCAAAGATGATGTTGTTTACAGGAAATGCTCTATATGTTCACCATCATTCCTCAACAATAGCTGTAGTCGAGGTACAATGTTGTGGACACCACTGTAAAGCATGTCCGGAGTTTTAGTGAGGTATTGGCGTCGGATGTTGCCTTTCAGCTTCCCTAGAGAACACGATACACGAGCGACTTCAGGTAACTCCAAAGCCAATAGTCGCACGGACTGAGGTCTGGGGACCTGGGAGGCCAAGCATGACGAAAGTGGCGGCTGAGCACACGATCATCACCAAACGACGCGCGCAAGAGCTTTTTCACGCATCTAGCAATATGGGGTGGAGCGCCATCCTGCTTAAAAATCGTACGTTCCAGCAGGTGTTTATCTGGGTATGGTGCGATTCTGTAACATATCGGGTTAACTGTCACCCGTGACAGTAGCAATTACAAAACCAGAAGCATCCGCCATCTGTCGGACATTTTTTGAACTTTTTTTTCTTCTACTAAAGCCCCATGTCATTCCAAGCATGTGTGTCAGTGTGTCAATTTTTACCTCTCTATCTATATTATTCCGTTATTTAACTAACTTTTTGATCACCCGATATGTACACTGTGAGTGTACCGTAGTGTAAGTATCTTTAAGTGCAGAACTTTCGCCTTTCTGTAGCTAGCCCGCAAACCTACTTCATATATAAATAAATATGAGTTTTAGAACTTAAATAGTGCCAACACTTTTGTAGAGAAACTATGCAATGGAGTCTACAGTTTTCGCTGATATTATACGTTGTTGACATACTTATCTTACCTCCGAGCAAACGGAAACACCCGGAACCAGCGTGCACACAGGCGAGCGTAATAGAGTATCTTGTGAACGAGTGGTCTAACCTAACAGTGTCACTATCTTTTGGAAACAGGTACAACGGAGTTTGATCAAGTTTTAATGTGCCAGAGGTAGTACAGCACAACAGTGTCATCAAGGTCTTCAAGAGGCGGCGGGGAATCAGCATTGCCTTACAGAATAGTGGCATATTTGGTAAATGCCTTCAATCTAGGTCGTCAAACTGTGTGAGACATGCATCGGGAAGATCGTTCATACGTGCATACCGTTGCTGCATTAGTGGACAGTGATCGACTTTCTGAGAAATCCACCAATCACTTTGCACGACAATGGGGAGCGCTTATTGCGTAAGCTTTGGCTGCTCAGTTCCGTCGATGGGACTGGTATGTCCTGTAGTATCCATCATACCCGCCGGACTTGACAATTTTTGTGTCCACCTCTATAGTCCAGTGGACAGCATGGTAGATTGACACGCAGAGGGCCTGTGTTGGATTCCCGCTCGGGTTGGAGGTTTTTTCCACTCAGCGACTGGGTGTTGTCCTCGTCATCATTTCATCAACATCGCCGTACAAGTCGTCCAAGTGGCGTCACCTAAAGAGTTGCACCAGGCAGGACGAATACGATTCCATCTGGGGTCTCACGGCCAAAAATACCACACGAAATCATTATCAGTCGTTGTGACTTTGATTTGATTCTGTTCCAGTGATTTGACAGGTAGTAGACCGCTCCATTCGCACCATTAACAGAACAGGCACTGCTAACGGTATACTCCGTCTCCCACGTCGCTGTCCCTGCATTTTACAAAATGCCGTTGACTACGTTGAAGGACAGTAACAGGTGCAAGGATATAAGGCTCTTGTATATGTTATGAATAAATAACTTCAAAAGCCAAAGAAACTGGTACATTTCCCTGATATCGTGTATGGCCTCCACGAACGAGCATAGTTTGATATGCATTGTGTTTTGGTTGGTGCCACAGTTCAGAAACATATGTCAAGAAGGGGGGGGGACGAATAACAAATAATACACTTCATTAGTAATCAGTGTAATTATTTATCATCTGTAATAATGTGTTACATCAGCGATCCTTTTAGATTTCAACAGAAACCAAAACCTTTAAACCAGTTGGCATCAAACTCCATCTCATCAATTCTGCGACGATTCATAGTTCTAATCATAAATGGCATGTTACTCGTCAAAGAAGATTCAATTCAGTCCCTGTTAGCTATAACGTCTGCTGTTAGCGCTTTCCAAACCACCAAGTGCTTTAACGATGCTACCATTTTAACGAAGAACAGCAACCATCAACTTCCGTGTTGCTGAGTTCCTTTATTAAATACTACGAAATTTACAACACATTCACAAAATATCGTAGGTCCTTGCAATTATCACCTACGCGCCTACATTCTTGTCAGAATCCATATTGAAATTGTCAGTTCCTATATACGCAGACACACGCGATCTTATGTGTCTCCTGCAGTGAGGCATGATCGGCAACATGCCATTTGTTGTTAGAACTATAAATCGACGGAATCTGTTACCAGGTGGTATGAAGGTTTAGGTGTCTGTTCAAAAATAAAGAAGATTGGTGATTTAACAGATTATTAAATGCACTGATTACTCATGAAGATTATCATTTGTAAGCCCCCTCATCGTATATGCTTCTGAACTGTGAAGTCAGCCGAAAACCACAAGACATACATCTAGAATATGGGTCTAAAGGAGGCAATGCCATTGTTATATTAAATAATAAATTGATGTTTTCTAAGGGGATCCTTGAAAATTCAGTGCTTTCATGTGCGTCATCCGTGGTGCCTAACCAACAGATAGACAGCCATACGTGGCCTTGCTGCGCCACACGAACTTTGATCTTTACTCAGCTTCGGCCGGAGCAACAGCGTGTAGTCATGTCGCACCACTACTTGACTATAGTCTCGACTAATATCTGAAGTGGTGCAGGAGGGAATTTACACTATGTATCCTGCAGGGCTGTCCATACATCACGAAGAGTACGACGTGTGGCGATATCTCCTGCAGAGAACGTTGCAAGGCACCCTAGATATGATCAGTTCAGTTCATGTCTGGGGAGTTGAGTGACAAGTGGAGGTGTTTCAACTCAGGCGGCAGTACCAGGAGGCACTGTAAAGTAATTGAGGAAGTGTGGACTGTCTTATTTTCAGGCTTTAATTTCAGAAGTGCGTCAGGATGCACAGTGGTTATGAATACATGCAGGTGATAAGCCAGTATGCGTGTGAACGTGTCACCAATCAGTGTCGTATCTATACTTATGAGGGACCTAACATCATTCCAAATGCACATGCCCCACACCATTACAGAGCTTAAGTTTGAACAGTTCCCTGCTGACATGCAGAATCCAACTATTTATAAGGTTGTGTCCACAACCATACACGTCCATCCGATCGATCCAATTGGAAACGAGATTCGTCAGACCAGGCAACATGTTTGCAGTCATCAACAGTCCAATGAAGGTGTAGACGAGCCCATGTGAGGTGTAAAGCATTGTGTCGTGCAGTCAGCAAGGGTACACGAGTGCGCCTTCTGCAACGAAAGTCCACATCGATGTTGTTTCGTTGAAGGCCTTGCACGCTGACACTGGTTGATGGTCCAGCATTGAGCTCCGCAGCAACTTGCGGAATTCGTCATCTTATGTCATGCTGAACGATCGTCTACAGTTGTCGTTGGTCCCGTTGTTGCACTATAGTTTTCCGGCCACAAGTCATGTGGGGGCTTTAAACGTTTTATCTGATATACGATATTCCCAGTACACAAGTGAAACTGTCATGAGAAAATGCCACCTCACAGTTACCTCGAAGACGATATGACCAATCTGTCGTGAACTGACTATAACACAACATAGCAGTAACTTCTGTTATAGTCCCTTTTGATTCTAGTTCTGCCATTTTGGCTGCTAGGCTCACAGGGTGCGGTGTGTATCCCTGATAGATCGGGAAACATGCCGCAGTGGAATCCTGTATATATACTGCACTATTTTTTATAGGCATACTTGCCTCGCAAGTCAAATAAAAGTTACTATCCGGATTTCAACAAACGTAGGTCTAGGCCTATATCAAAACCAGTTTCTTTTAATAAGACACCATGTAATGAATTCAAAGAATTGTATTGTGAAACCACTAAAAATGTGACTGGTTGTGCTGTTGGCATGTAGGCTTTAGGTACACGAAAATTGTACAATCTTTGATACTTTTTCTATTGACTGTAGCAGCGAAAATAGCAATAAAAGCTACTGATGGAGAGAATTTCTTCTGAAGAACTGTGATTGCCCTAAGTTTAATCTATAAAAATAATTTAAAATTTGATTCAGTGTTTTGCTATAACAAAAATAAAGGGTAAGTTTGCCACTTCTTCAGTGTTTGTTTTTATTCCTCAATTGTTACGATCATAAACTATAATTGTAACATTTTTTTATTTAAATAATTACACATTTCAACAAATATAATCATGCGGCATGTCACCCATAGCCTAAGGGATAGATGCCGCACTGTGACGTTTTCTTATTGGTTAAATATCAGGACGAACGTGGACATGTAGAATTCTAAAAAAATTATATTTTAAGGAAAATGGTTTGCTAACTTGTAAAACAACTTATATTAACTTAAGTGCATTATGGGATTCTTTATGAATAATTTTGAAAATATGCGCCATATCTCCCGGATTTAACCTATTCAAAATGTTTAGGTGTTTGCATTGAGAAGGTACTGAACTGGAAGAAACACATCGAAGATCTGCTGAAACGTTTCAGTTCGTCTACTTATGCTATCAAATTAACTGCAAAATTTGGTGTTATACATCTCAGTAAATTAGCTTACTACTCCCATTTTCATTTACTGCTTTCATATAGGATCATATTATGGGGCAATTCAACATTGAGTAAGAAAGTATACATTGCAAAAAAGCGTGTAATCAGAAGAATTGCTGGAGCCCAACCAAGATCATCCTGCAGACATTTATTTAGGAATCTAGCGATCTTCACTGTATCTTCACAATATATATATATATATATATATATATATATATATATATATATATATGAAATTTTTTAACAATCCTACACAATTCAACCGTGATTGCAGTGCGCATAGCTGCAACAGTAGGAGGAAGGTAATACCAGAATTCAAGTTTAAAATCTAATTTTGGCACAGAAGAAGCTGAGTTATGCTGCCACAAAAGTCTTCGGTCACTTACCAAGTAGCATCAAAAGCTGACAGATAGCCAACTGGTATTTAAAAAGAAATGAAAGGAATTTCTAAATGGGAACTCCTTCTATACTTAAATGAACTTTGTAAAAAAATAAAAAATAAAACTTAAAATATTTAGTTCAAAAATGTTCAAATGTTTGTTAAGCTTATGGGACTTAACTACGGGGTCATCAGTCCCTAAACTTACAAACTACTTATGAACTACTTACAAACTAGGACGGCACAAATATCCATGCCCGAGGGGGGATTCGAACCCCCGACCGTAGTGGCCGTGCTGACCGTGACTGGAGCGCCGCAGTCACCTCGGCCACCGCGGCCGGCTAAAATATTTAGTGTCATGTACAAACACCATTTACTAAACTTACACGTTCAACATCATTGTGAAATGACTTTTAAGTTAATCTAAGGAACAAGTATTAATCTAATATAATCTAATCGCTAATGTACAGGGTTTTAGGTGCAGCAATTGCAGTTGTTAGCACTTAATTGCCCCTACTGTACTCAGTATCGGTACAGTGTATTCTCGGAATTTTAGTTGAGCGAAGAGAGGGCGTAAGTGCGGCGGCTTTGGCCGGACAAAAAGCACCTGCTGCCCGAGCGGGGGCGCCTGGTGGCGGAACTTGGCGCCTTTTGTTTACAGCTGAGCTGATAATTAGTGCCTATTAGACGGCGGCGCGCAAGAAGCTGTTGTCGTGGCCGCGTGGCTATTAATCACAGCGGGCTGTTTTGCAGCCGTCTAATTGAAACATTGGCGGCGGGCGGGCAGCCTCCTCTGCACCCCTCAACTCCACCCCCTCCCCTCCTCCCTGTTCCAGCTTCTTGCGGCAGAGGGGCACTCTGCGTTCAGAGGGTTGCAAGCATCGGACACTTGCAGTGGGTCCTCCGCTACCACTGGAGTCCGGATTGTGCTCCACTGAGTCACGGTACTGTCCGTACTGCTATTCATGGGACAAGGGAATGGGTTATCCCTTGAGTCGCGGGAATGATTATTGTCAGTTAATGCGCAGAAGCCAACTGAGTAATATACTTTTCAGAAAGCGTAAGATTGCAGTTTTAGCTTCCAGAAATTTGGCTCTTCAAGCCAAAGTTACGTGCCCGGTGATAGCTACTGATGAGGCACTGTAACTGTACACTTGAGACAGTAAACAGTATGATCCATATAACGAGAGGTTAAAATGAAAATGATACTTGTCCGAAAAGTAAAACTTCAAGGCTCAAAGGAGAGGTTTTGTGTAGTTGGGAAGGCAGTGGTGGACTTAGCGTGGCCGCAGGCCCTGGGGGAAATCCAAAATGCCCCCCTTCGCCAAGAAAGTAATCGTGCTTTTCTTTATGTGAGATAAATATCGTATTAATTCCTGACTGTGCTGAAAGAAAAATACATAAAAAGACCCAGTCCTGCAACATGATTTGTTAAAATTTTTTCTTCGAATGCAACTAAATGATTTGTGTCACTATAACCATTCTGACGAAGGTGACCTCGAGATGGGACAACCCACCAGACAAACAGAGTCAGAAATGACATGGGCCCTGTGATCTAAGGTAGAACTAATCCTTCACGCTGAGCTGGATGGTGACAACTACCATCTCGCAGATGCAAATCAGTGTGACTATCCTTCCTATAAACACCTTGTCCCAAAGTAGGTGTTCAGAAATGAGCTTTAAATTCTCAGTACCATGAGACCAAACGATGGAAAAAAAAAAAAAAAAACATGCAGGTTCGGAGGTGGCTGACTCAAAAGCACGTTCCTATAAGCCCTCCATAAACACATTGACGACGATAAATGACATCGGGATTTCCATTGCAACATCACTCTCTTCGTATTACTGACCATTGAATAAAAAGTAAGTGGAAGTTAGAAGATGTCAAAATAGATTTGTTAAGTCAACACAAAACTTAACCTCAATTATCTCCAACGAATCACACAGAAGGACGCGAGTGAAAAGGGGAACCACATCAACACTCACTGAAACGTAGGACATTCCGTATAACACGTCATATCAGATCGCCCCAATAAAACGCGTAAGCTATATAGAATCAGTAATTTACACTAAGATGATTACAGATGCCTAAACTGAAGGTCACCTTTTACAGAATGAGTTACACAACTCAAACAACTGATTATATAAGTTGGATTCATTACACCATGCAAGAGTCATTTTTCTGGAAGTACTGCAGTCAAGATCATCATATGTATTATTTTGCACCATGCATAATATGTATTGAGTAATTGGAAAATAGTGTTTTTTATTTATTAACGGGAAATTAATAATTATTCTCGCAATGACAGATGTATATGTTGTGTTAATCTCTTGACGGCTGCAGACCTGTTAACACGAGTTGATTGTTTTCTTAACACATTGACTGCCGCGTGAGTGGAAAGTAAGTCACAGGAAGTTTTCTTTTCAGGCCACGTGAAGTAAACACAATTCACTGACATTTTTCCATTTAAAGCTCAGTAGTGCAGTTGTAACTCAAAAGTTTTAGTAGCGTGCTATGATTCGATGCTACAGTAGGTTATAGCCCCAATAAAAAATCATGTTTGAGGGCTCCAGTTTTCAAGAGATCAAGAGTAGTTATTGGCACTTGAAATCAAGAGATATATTTAACCCACATGGACAGTCATATTGGAATTTTCTTGTTTTTTTATAATTTATTGTTTAGTGTTAAATGTTACCTATATAGTTGGTTGTAAATCACATACAGTTTTAATTACATCCCCCAACTCTAATTGCAACAACAATGAAACAAACTGAAATAAATTGGTAATTCCACATTGTATCTCTAACACTTATATGCACTATGCTTTATGAAAAAAACACTCTACACAGAAATGAGAATCACAATTCTTACATATCCATGCAGTTTGTTTCAGTTTCTTGACAGCTTTCTCTCCTCCAAATTCCATCTATAATTTTTCCTAGCATACCGTACACATACGTCCCATGTCCACATGAGCACAATCTGAGGCAATTCGGTGGCTTCGGTGAGAGATGTCTCGGGCTCATCAGTGTCTTCTCCATGGAGTAGTCTCAAAGTAACTTCCTTTTTGATTTCCTCTGATTGAGATCTTCTTGTTGTTGATGTACTGGTACATAAAATGAACGTTTGCCAGTGCTGAATTTGTCAACAATACAACTGCAAGCTTACTGTACCATTTCGCACCACGCCTTCGACTTCATGTTGCCAGAAAGATCTATAAATGGCTTCGATTATAGTCAATTATCATTGCCGGTTTTTTCTTTGTACGCCTCTTGGTTTGAACTTCAGCTTCTTCCTCTCAATGGACAGTATTCAGCATCAACAGATTCCTCTTTATCTTTCCATTTCAGTAGTTCCAATTCAAATGTTTGTATCAAATACATGTGGGTTGTCTTTCTTATGAGGAGATGAAAAGGCTTGCTCAGGATAGAGAAGGGTGGAGAGCTGCATCAAACCAGTCTCCGGACTGAAGACCATAACAACAACTTCATCTTCTTCACGTATGTCCACAACTTGATATAAAAAATTCTGTACAGCCCTTGTTCGTCTTCATCAATTCCATGATTTGTTCATCTTCAAAACTTCTATGACATTTTCTCCTGCCACAATATCACATTGTTACGGAGCGAACAACACTGAAGAAAAGTGTACCTACAATGCAGGAAACCAATAATTGAACTGTACGCAAATAATGCTGTTGAATTAAAGACTTACAGGAGTGCCAACCAAAAATTATTAGCGACATAGTAAATGACAAAACTTACATCTGGCATATGTAAATCATTTAAAATAAGGTACTAAATTTCAATATTTTCAACTTATTTGCACATAAATAGTTGACTTCCTGCAAACTAAAGCAGAATATTGGAAGAAAGTAAATGGCCCCAGGGGATCAGTAGCCTGTGTGTACGTTGGCAGCCAATGCGTTAAAATAGACAAAGCAAGCGGTGAAATGGCAAAGAATAAAAAAAAAAAAGAGGCATTCTGACGCTTGCAGCATAGGAAGGGTTAGAGAAACGGAAGTTATAGTTCTTGTGAGATCGATAAGGTAATCAGAGTTTCAGCATTTTCCTTCCTCGTGTGGTCATAAATCACAGTCAGGTAAGCTGGAAGCGGTCGCATGCTGAGCCGCGTCGCGTTGCGCCAGAGCGCCACATGCTGAGCGCCAGGCCACCGACGCGCGGCGGCTGCGGCGTCCGCTGTGCGCAGCGGGGAGGAGAGTGCCTTCCAGTGTAGGCTGGGCGCCGCACAATGCAGGCTCCCACCCTTCTGGTACGGGCCAGCAGGGTTCGTCGACCCTACGCGAATCAAGGAGCAAGCGAGGTGGCGTCTCTCACAATTCCGGAAGGGCTTCTCGGAGGGGGGTGGGGGGCGTCCGCGGTGGCCGAGGAGACTGAGGCGCTCCAGTCACGGCCTGCACGGTCACTACGGTCGGGGGTTCGAATCCCCCCTCGGGCATGGATATTTGTGCCGTCCTTAGTGTTAGCTAGTTCATAATTAGTTTGTCAGTTTAGGGACTGATGACCCCGTAGTTAAGTCCCATAGACTATACAAACCTTTGAACCTTTGCTTCTCGGGGGTCTAAATCAAATGTTTGTATCGCTTAAGGGACTTAACTACGGGGTCATCAGTCCCTAAACTTACAAACTACTAATGAACTACTTACGAACTAGGAGGGCACAAATATCCATGCCCGAGGGGGATTCGAACCCCCGACCATAGTGGCCGTGCAGACCGTGACTTGAGCGCGTCAGTCCCATCGGCCACCGCGGCCGGCTCTGGGGGGGTCTCATCGAAACGTTGACTAGCCCTGTCTACAGGTTTTTCTATCGTACTGCCAGTGTCATTGCGTCATTGTAGTGAGATTTTACCTGGAGCTGTCAGTAAACCACATATTGCCGATGTTCTACACACGCAGTGACACTATAGACAACAAAGACATACGAAATTGTTGCATTTTTCCTTAAGATTAACTAACATGTTGTGAAGGCAATCGTAAAACTACCTTTACAGCCTGAGAGGTCTCTCGCATGCCAAATAATTTCGGGATGTTCTTTCGGCGTGATACTTTGCAGAGATTTATTGACATTTCTGCGGATCCCAAAACACTTGAGGGAGTTTTATGTTAAATGAACCCTTTCAGCCCTTGCGTCCAATATGTTGGACACCGAAGTTTTATTAATTTTAGAATACTATACGATTTCGCTTTACATTGAGTTCCATTGGCCTGTTTACTGGATATCTGTCGCTTTAAATTCCGTGCTTCTTGCTGACATCTGTCAGCAGAATTGCGTGCTATAATGAAAAACATTGAACATGGCGGACACCTTGCGGAGAGCGTCGGACTTTATACCAGTAGTTGAAATTATTTTAAATATTAATTGATGAATTTTTCAAAAATTCCACTTTGCGACGTAAGTTCCACAATCAGTATGGAGTGACATATATAACTGTTGAATTCTTATTTCACGTCCTTAACTTCCGTCTAGTCTCGGTGTCCATTATTATTTGGCATTTTTTTTTTTGAAAAGCAAGTATTAAAAAATTAAATTTCGCATTTCGCTCAAATGTACAATAAATAGCGTCTTATAGATAGGGAAAAGTGCAAGAATATGTTTTATTCCATTTTTAAAAAAATTCAGGACTGAAAGGGTTAAGTAACATACATATTTCCGTGTATTACATACAAAACAAAAATCTCTTAAATCACTTAAAATTAAAGACAACACTTCAGGCGTAATATCGTCGATCCATTACCCTCGGTTAACGTAACATAGAATTGCAAATTTTTAGCTACCACTGAAGCCCTTTCACTATAGCCAGAATAAAATCGAAAATGACGAAAAAAAAAAAAAAATCTTCTGTACTGAAGAGAAGTTCTTTACATTGCTCTAGAGAAAGCTTGGTGTATCTTTATACTTACAAATTATACTTCAGATTTCAGAATATTTTTCTGTTGGGCGAACAGGGAAGACAATTAATTACTGAAATATACTATGATGTCCCATTTTCCCAGTTCTAATCAGACGTACTACTTACTTGTAGTACTTTCTGATAAATATCACTAGAACTGGGAAATTTTCTTATCTTCTAGCTTGGTGCACTTTTACATGTTCATACTTACAAAGCTTTTGAGGTCGAAGGTAGTGTCCACTCACCTGGAAAACAAAGGAAGAAAAATTGGTTCTCTTACATGTCCCACACACCTAATTTATACATTTATCTCCAAAAAATGTCAAAACGGAAACAGTTCTTTTCTTTTAATTGTTCAAATATTCTAAAACAGACTGGACAATGAGATATTTAGAGAATTCACGTCTGACTAAAAGAGAACATACACACACATTTAATACATCTATACTAGAAAGACAGAGAGGGAGAGGGAGAGGGACAGGAAGAGGAAGAGAAAGAGGAAGAGGGAGAACGTCATAAAGAACAACGCCAGACTCTTATGGAACATTTAAGGCAAACGTAGATACATTTGCTACCTATAAATCAGAGTGAACAACGACCCGCTCGGTTAGCTGTGGGGTGATGAATACCGGGCTGATCCCCAAGTCCAGCCTCAGTTACACGATTTGCAAACATTTTGTAACATTTTACACTTCCACACCTTTAATACTGTACCCAGACATTTGGGGTACACATTTCCTCCCGTGAGGCATGGGGTGGCGGCTGAAAGGGCATCCGGCCACCCCGTAAATATTAACTCATGCCATATCCGAAAGTAACAAGACCGACCCTGGAAACATTGCCAAAGAGAAGAGGAAGAAATCAGAGCTACCAACATGGAAGACAAGTGTAAAGTTACATCTAAAACGGTCAGATCCACGCAAAACTGATTGAAGAGCTCCTGGCAATATTATCCGAAACGGGAACAAAAAAAATTCAGACTCAGGAACCATGCAAAGTGGTGCAATGATTAACGCAGTTGACTGACATTGGAAGGAATGGCGATTCAAATCCGTGCTTGGACTGAAAAAGTGTTCCACGACTTCCCTAAATTTATCCAGGCAATTGCTGCATTTGCTCCTTGAAAATGTCAAAACCGACCTCCTTCGGCACGGGAGGGTAATAATTTGTCTTAAATGTTAACTCCTTACATTCCGACTCTGAATTAGCGAATGCAGGACACGTTAGGGCATTCACTCAAGATTAATAATGATTGCGCTATGGAAGGTTCACTGCAGAAGTTTCGTAACGCGAAAACGATCATTTGACTGGTAAACGTTTTAAGAAGAATGTAAGAAAAAACGGGCTTGGATAACGGTGAATGTCGACTGTAATCTGGTGGCACGGCAGTCGTCAGCCAACGAGAAAGCACAGCGATTATACCTTATCATCGTAGTCATGATACTTTCGACTCGACCTGAAACTTCGTTGTGAATGAAGCTAGAAGCTTCAAATTTCAGTGAGCAAAAGGTCTCGCTGTAACACTTTAGGCTTATCACCCACTATTTATATGTTGCAGTTTACGAATTATTCCTAGTTGAAAATAAATAGTTTTTCAATGAAATATGGCTCAGTCAAGTTCTCTATCGATACTGTAATTGAAGAATGTTGATCCTGATAATGCAATTATAATACTGAAAACAAAGTAGATCATTATTAGTTTAATCCAGTTAAAACTAATAAATATAGTCTGTGACACTACTACGTATAGGAATTAGTGGAGTGACAAGGTGCAATTGCTAATATCTCATAGATACTGGAATAATATTAGTTGCATTTAAAACATATAATGTAATCGTTAATTTCTAAACTATTTTAGTTTTCCATGCCGATAATTAAACTTAATGGTTTGATAATGAATAGGACCAGGAACGCTGAACCTGTATAACAATGATTATTATTATTTATTTCTTTATGACATTTAGCTGTATGTACCTACTATGAAGTCCGCCGCCGTAGCTCAGGCGACAGCGTAGGTGACTAGAAAGAAGGGGCCGGTGGGAGGGGGGTACTGAGTGTAGTGTGTTGTTCTCATCATCTTTTTCGTGATCATCGACATGGAAGTCGCCGAAGTGGCGTAAACCTAAGTGGCTTGCAAGAATACTGCAGCACCCCAGTTGGGGATTCTCAGCCAATGCCTTTCGATCACCATCAGCTAATATGAAGCACATTTGTGGGTCGTGGTACGAAAATCTGTTAAACAGAAATGTTACCGAGAATATGGGAACTGTATAAACGATGTAGTTCTGCAGTTGGGTGTTGAACAACATGAAACTTCCCCACAAGTAACACCGTCAGCAGCATCTAAATCAAATGTTCAGATATGTGTAATTCTATGGGACCAAACTACTTTTGTCACAGGTTAATAGACTTAAAAACTACTTAAACTAATTTAAACTAACCTAAGGGCAACACAACATTCATGCCCGAGGGAGGATCCGAGCCTCCGACGCAGGAGACTTCGAGATCCGTAACGTGGCGCTCCAGACTGCTCGGTTACTTGCTCCTGGCTCAGTAGCATCAAAAGCAGCCAATGAAACTGGAAAAGTAGCTTTATTCCAGTCATGTTTGATCATTTCTAGAAAATTGTCAGCAATCAGTCGTAAATATTTATTTTAGTCACCAATTCTAGATTTCGATCATTCAAATACAACGAGGTAAAAAAGAATGTCTATATGCCTCTGTACGAGACCTAATTTCTCTTATCTTGTTTTTGTCATCTTTACGCGAAAGTGTAAGTACACGGCAGCAAGATCGTTTTACACTAATTTTCAAAATTCCCGACTTCTAAATTTCCTCAAGGGAACTTTTCGAAATGAACGTCGTCTTTCCTCCAACGATTCCCATTTGAGTTCCCGGGGCATTCCTGTGACGCTCGCACATTGGTCGAACCTACCAGTAGCAAACCTAGCTGCCCGCCTCTCAGCTGCTTCCGTGTCTTCCTTTAAACAGATCTGCTGCGGGTCCTAACCACTAGAGCAATATTCAAGACGAGGCCGTACAAGCGATTTATACGCGGTCTCCTTTACAGATGAAGTATATCTTCCCCTTAAAACAAACAGTTAAACATATACATTTTTTCGATCTCCATGTTCGCTGTGACGTTCGTGCTCCTTACATCGCCCAATAGTAGTTTCTACCACTCCAAGAGATTATCCCACATCACTAAACGAGCTGTGGCGTGAGTGGAAAACGGACTAGATGTGTGCGTGCTTTTAAACTGACTGCGTGTAACCGGTTGGCAACTGGTCACGTTGACACTTCTGGGCTTCTTATCTGTGCTGAGGTAGTTGTAGGATGTGCCACTGCTGCCCCTAAAAGACGACAATAGTTTCGTACGTCTGTGCTACATAGACGTCTACAGGTCGAGACGTTTTCGTGAACATTGATACCAGCGTCGTTGCACCACTGATCCAGCATTTCCAACATTTGTGGAAACACTCCGAAAGATCCTTTCTGCCATTCGGAAGGCCACTATATGACCGCATTCAAAATCACTCAGTTGGCTGTAAGAAGCAAGAATGCGTTTCCGTTGCAAGGCTACACTCTTTGTTAAGAATACATTTGGAAAGATCGCTTGTTGAATATTTTATGTTAAATTACCGGTTTCAACAATATTGTTATTTTCAGATCTCTACCTTTTGTACAATAGTACCTCATGTGAGGTAGTGCTTGATGAGTCATAAGACGCGCGGGAGTAGCCGAGCGGTCTGGATCGCCACGGATCGCAACGGTGTCCGACGTCCGAGATTCGAATCCTCCCTCGGGCATGTATGTGTGTGTGTTGTCCTTAGGTTAGTTTAACTTAGTTTAAGTAGTTTGTAAGCAATTACAAACATTTTGAGTCATAAAGTCACATACACATTACAAAACGTAACTGGTACAGCTGGGTCGGAAATAAACATTTTTCCAGACCCATGGTGACTGTCGTAACACTGACTTGCCTCTCCCTGTACTCTCCTATCATTAAGTTGGTTAACAGAACACAATATTGTTGCAGTTGTGCATTTCAGTCTCTGTCTCTCTCTCTCCTTTTTTTTTTTTTTTTTTTTTTTTTTTTTATTTTTTACAAAATAAAAAAAAATATAAAAAATAAAAAGAGCTGATCGTATTCCGAGGACCCATATCTTCCTTTACCGAAACGTTTTTCGTGGCATCGTTGAAAGTGTCTTCAATGTATGGTAAAATGACTCAGAAAAGTGAACGAAGCAGATATTTGCACTCTCTCTCAACGAACAAATGGCCTATGGCAGTCTTCTACACTACAATACGCTAGATATGACAGGTGTAAATATTTTTGTTGCCTCATTATATAGAAATATGATAAACGTGGTTCGATGAATCCTCTGCCATGCACTTCATGTGATTTGCCGTGTATCTATATAGATATGATATTAGAAGAGTCATTATATCAAGCCGGTAACGCTCGCACGATTGTTCCATTTGTGCGCGTGGACGACTATCCTAAGAGCCATTGGAGACTAGACGGAGAGCAATGAACTCTGGAATGCCTCGCGCCTCGCAAGGACACGGCAGAGAGCAGACAGAGGACGCTGGCCCCGAAAGACGCCTCGAGGCTGCGGGGCGCTGCGCGGCGCGGCGTCCGGCGGCTGGCGGCGTTGTTTGCAGAGCGGCGCAGCCGGGGGCGGTGTTTAGTGCGGGGGCGGCGGGGGCGGCGGCGGCTCGCACAACACACGCGGCCGGCAGACGGCGGCCGCCCCACACAGAGTGCAGCCGAGATCAATACGGCGGCGGCAGCGGCGGAGGGCCTACCAAAACACGACGACGGCCCAAACACAACACGACCGCCACCATCTGCCGACCGACGCGCGCTCGCTACTTGTTCGGCCGCCGGCGTCTCGTTGCCTACTTCGCGCTCGCAGAGGAGGCATTATATCTGTGGTCAGCTAACGGGTGGTGTCGTCTACAATTTCACTGTGCAGCAGGTTTAGCAGACTTTAGCTTCAAGGACCGCTATAAACATAGAGTCGAGCCGGCCTCGGTGGCCGAGGGGACCGAGACGCGTCAGTCACGGTCTGCACGGCCACTACGGTCGGGGGTTCGAATCCCCCCTCGGGCATGGATATTTAATGTTAGCTAGTTCATCAGTAGTTTGTCAGTTTAGGGACTGATGACCCCGTAGTTAAGTCTCATAAGCTATACAAACATTTAAACATAGAGTCGAAAACAAGGTGATCCTGTTTCTCCGTTGCCTTCTCGTCCGCCTTTCTGTCTCCGCCCACCTAACACAGGACTTACCCGGCCATTACCACTACCAATTCCTCTTCCTCTCTCTCTCTCTCTCTCTCTCTCTCTCTCTCTCTCTCTCTCTCTCTCTCTCTCTCTCTCTCTCTCTGTGTGTGTGTTTGTGTGTGTGTGTGTGTCTGTGTATTTCCCTCAGGGGGCTCACTGTTCTTTCGTGAGTACGTGCGTAGTGACCACGGGGTCACGAGCTCTTGCAGTCTTCCTTCCTTCTTTACTTCCCCAACTGCACTTTCTTCCTCCTCCCCTCCTTTCCCGTCCTCACGCCTACCCCTCCCCATCGGGCGACTGATAGCCTCAGTAGTTTAGTCCCCCTATCCCAACCAAACAACCCAACCCTCCGTGTATTCAAAAAATTTGTTGAAATGTTTGTTAAGCTGAAGGGACTTGAGTGTTGGGTCATCAGTCCCTAACCTTACAAACTGCTTATGAACTACCTTATACTAATGACAGCACAAACATCGATGACCGAGGGAGGATTCGAACCCACGACTGGGAGTGTCCTCGCGCATCGGAGCATAGCGTTTCAATCCGCTTGACCACTCCGCCGCGACTGTGCGTGTGTGTCCACCTCCACGCGCAGAATTCTGTCTATCATCTCTTAGGCCTGTGTTTGTCCAATGTATGGATCGGTGAAATCGCTTTAATACCAACGTCGGCTCGTTGGTAAGACTCCGTTGCCTGTCTGAATTTTGACAAAACGTCAATGGACTTTGGGCGCCAACGTTGTTTCACTCTTTGCTCCTCTATATAGCTGTGTTTTCTCGGAGATTAAAATTGTGTTTCGGGACCGGGATTCGAATCTGGGGCCTTCGACTATCGCGGGTAAGCGCTCTACCACTTAGATATCCCAACACGACTCACGGTCCGTCCTGACAACTTAAATTTTGCCAGTACGTCGCCTCCTACTTTCTAAACTTCTCAGAAGTTCTGCTGCGAACCTTCCAAGACTAGCACTCCTGGAAGACTCCGCTGCATTCTGGAAACATCCCTTAGGCTGTGGCTGAGCCATGTCTCCACCATATCTTTTATTCTAGGTGTGCTAGTCCTCCAAGGTTAGTAGGAGAACGTCTGTGAAGTTTTGAATGTAGGAGGCGAGGTACTGGTCGACGTATGGCTCTGAGGACGGACCGCGCAAGAACCCAGTCATAGTTACACGTGCTTGCATGCCACTATATTTGCGTCATACGATAACAACCGAAGATTGAAAACATCCATCCTTTACAGTTTCGGAAGTGAATATGATTTGTCTGTGGATGGAATGTTTATGGATTAAAAATTCTTGCCTCTTCGGGGGATTTGAATCCCCCCCTCGGGCATGGATGTTTGTGTCGTCTTTAGTGTAAGTTAGTTGATAAGTAGTTTGTAACTTTAGGGCCTAATGACCTCGCAGTAAGTCCCTTAAGCATAACAAACATTTGAACATTTCTCCATTCTTCCGATTCACCTGCCCTAATATTGCCTCATGTCCCTCTGTGTTCAGCTTTTCCATTCACCTGTACATCACCGCCTTTATCTCCTTGTCAATCTCCTTCTCTGTCCCTTACTACCCTTATTCTCTCTCTCTCTCTCTCTCTGTCTCTCTCTCTCTTATTCTTCTTCTTCTTCTTCCCATAATTCCACTCAGTCTCTGAAAAACAAACAATATGACAATTTTCATGGTACATAATCAAACAGTGCCGTCTATTGCAAGACACCCATCTTATGCACTAAACAGTGAATTCAAAAAATAAAACCCTTCTTTAGAAACCATACATACTGTGGTGTCGCACAAGTACGATGTGCGCGCCACGTACTTTCGCCGCGCGCCGCCATGCACGCACGGCGCGGCGTTCTTACGACGTCAGCCGCGAGCGCCCTCTGCTGCAACTTCGCTCGTGGCCACGACTGCTGCATCGTTCACTTGGGACTGAGATAGGAACCAGTTAACACTTAGGAATCAGATAGGCACCAGTTAAGATTTGGCTATCCGATAGACACTAGGAATCATCAGTAGGCAGGCCTCTATCTAATCTATGTATCAGCAATCTGCAGTCAAGAACTATGTAAAAGTTAAGTATTACTAAGTCTCTATGAAATATATATCTCGTTCTAATTTACTCTAGTGTTTTTAGTTTCTTCTGTCCCACTGGCTGGTCACCTCCGTACGTGCACACGCGTGCATCCTTTATTCCTGTGTCGGTCTCTTTCTACTCGGCCACCGACACCCAAGACAACCGGCGGAAACGAGACACAAAACATACAATCTGTTGAACGGAATGGAAGTCAGTGTTATGGCTCCAACGTCCGGACGTCATTAAGTGCCATACTAAAGGTATCCTGAGTGTTAAATTTCACAAAATCCGACCTGCGCTTTAAGCTTGAAAGATAACATACATCCATACAACCTTTCGCATTTAATTTCTTGAAGGAAACTTGCAACAGGCGTCAATTTGTCATGTGTAGCGCCACACGATTCGACATGAAGGTGATTAGACTTTTAGCCCTAAAGCACAATGTGAGCAGAGGTGAATTACGGAGCGAATTAAAGGGCGAGCGGAAGAAATGTGTTTTTCATTCCCCTTTTACCTCCCGGGTGTTATCACAGATGACGTATCACTGAACTCATTTGTACTGATTTTGCAGTTCACGCGAGGTGCCTAATTGCTTCCACGGCTCTTCGTGATATGCGTACGTTCTAAATAAAGTTCACGGACCTTCTGTTTTCTGTTGTCGTTGACTCTGCAAAGAACAGCACGTATATTATAAGTATCTTACACGTAGACTGTAATAGATGAATACCGAGGATATGTAGCTATTTGAATACTTTGGTTGTGACACGTCGTTTTAGGGATGCCATTGGTACTTATTTCCGTGGCCTTGAAACCCAACAGTGGAGTGAAAGACCACAACACAGGCCCTCGTACCGAAGAGAAGTAATATAAACTATACAGATTCGAGACAGCAGTTATAAGAGTGGTAGTGAATGAAAGGACACAGTGCTCGAAAAGGGACTGAAACAGGTTTTAGCCTTTCCCCAACGTTAATCAGTCTGTACATTCAGCAAGATGTGAAGGGAAAGAAAGAAACATGGAAACGGAATTAAATTACTGGGAGAAGAAATAAGAAACTTCGCAGTTTGCCGATGACAATGTACTTCTATCAGAGACAGCAAAAGAAACCAGAAGAGCAACCGAATGGAATGAACAGTGTCACGAAAGGAAGGTACAAGATGAATTGTAATTGAATATAGTGTATGAAAATAAGGCGACATTGAAGGGAATTATATGTAACTCAACCTCTTTATATTGATTTTGGATTGGTGGTAGTTCATCGTGGATGAAAAGGCTCTAAATTTTACATGGCTTGCCTGTATGAAATGTAGATTGGTTTGCCTAATAATCTTTCCTAATAAAATACTATCCTTTATTTAACTTGATACATTGCGTCGTATTTATAATTTTTTCTGAGTATGTTTGTTAATTTAAGTTTTTGTAATGATTGAACATGAAGATTCTTTTCCTTTAGGGGTTTCTAATTTCATAATATAATATTTGAAATATTATTGTTTAAAGTCCTGGTAGTTAATTTATTTCGAAGCCAGTTACAAAATTAATAGTATATGCCTGATTTTATAATGGGATTCTCGTTGGAGATTATATTTTGGGTAAAGTTCCTTTCACTACGTAGCTTATAAATTATTCTTCCATATACATTTAGCGATCTATTGAAAACCAAAGATGTTATCTATAATATGAAGGGCTCTAATTTCTGAATGTTTTCAAGACAATTTAAAATCTCACCAGTTTATATATTCTTTAAAATAGTACAAGTTACGATAAATGTACTCAGAGAGAGCTGGAAATCAAACAGGGCTAAGCTTATAGAGAACTAAACTTAGAACTAAAGTTACACAGAGAGAGAGTAACCCAAGTGCGGGAATTATTTATACTAATATTCTGACAAAAGATTACCTTAATTCAAGGTGTTTTGATTATATTATTCCATGCCCTTTATTACTGTCATTTACATAGATGGTAACTGATCTGTTAAAATTTTAGATAAATACATAATTTCTGCCTCGTAAAAATGATGAAATATTTACATATGGCGGAAGGTGACGATCCTTTTTCTACGACCGTGATGTAGTGTTTCATATACGAATCGATATAATAAAAGTAGCAGAGGAGTTAGATTACTTGTGCAGTAAAGTAATTTCTGATGGCCGGAGTAGTAAAGTTATAGATTCCAATGAGAAGAAAACCATTTTCAAAGAAGAGTAATTTCTCAATGTAGAATGTTAATTTAAGTGTCGGGTGATCTTCTCTGGGGGGCGTTCTGTGGAGTGTAGCCTCGTACGGCCGTGGAACGTGGACCATCGACAGTTCAGTCAAGAGGAAGGTACAACGATTTGAAATTCCGTGAAGGATACATGGGGGGGGGGGGGGGGGGTACTACCAAAGACCGTGTCGTAGTGGACACACCAATTCCTGTTATATCACAGAAGTTAAGCACTGTCGGGCTTTGTTAACGTTTAGATGGTTCACCGTCAGTGTCTGCCGAGCGCTGTCGGCAAATAACAAGCTACTCAACTGAGGAGTACCGGCTCTGGTCACGAAAACCGACACAGCGACCGACAGTGTCGAGAGCCTTCCAAGTCCCCATCCATATCGCATCCGGTGAATCGCCTTAGGGCGGGGGATTGCACTGCTTTTCAACGGTACCTCCGGTGGGTGTTGTTCGTAGGCTTGTAGGACGGAGTTCAAGTTCACAGTTCACATCGCGTCTCTAACCAGGAGGTAGTGAACAGAACTGAGGAGGAAAGAAATATCTGACATGACTAATAGAAGGAATCGATTGGTAGGAAATATTATCAGACATAATTGAATCGTGAATTTAGTAGCCTATTGGACGAAAGCGTGAGGACTAAAATTCGCAGAGGGAGACCGAGAACGAACGTCGTAAGCAGGTACAAAGAGAGGTTGATTGATTTTCATATTCACAGATGAAAATGGTTCAACAGGATATGGTGGCGTAGAGATGTCTTACGAATTCCTCTTTGGATTGAAGAACAACTACGTGAGAAATTAAGCGAAACATACTGTGGATATTCTCAGATTCTGATGGAAGTACATACGTGTACGAACCAATAGCGATATCCGTATAAATTTTACAGAAGAGAAATAAAGACTTGATATTTTTTATGAAGTTCAGTCACTGTAACTGCAACATTAACCCCGGGCGCATAGCGTCCACTGAAGTGGACGTCTGTTATTGGACATATTTCATTGCATCTGCGATCCTTTTAGAACTCATAATGCATGCAGTCCACTCCAGGGGACCCTTAGGCTGGGTGCTGCATTGTAGGTGTCGCCAGATAAACTGACAAGTGCCAGTTTTTCACCCAAAGGCAGTACGTGTCGAGATAGAGAGCGGGAAGCGGCAGCGAGCGGTTTCGAAATGCATTTGACCAGTTGCACAAAGAAGAGGCCACTGCAAGTTGCTCTAAATGCAAGGATTCTCTACGTCTAAATTTCTTCGAAAGTTGCCATACGAAAAGGTAAAAACTCACAGAAGGAACTCTTTAAGTTTTCAAGTGTGCAGTGTCCACTTCAGTGGATATTACTGAATTTTTTCATGTAGATGATAAATTGCTACAAATTTTTATATTTCATGATAATAACACTGTTCTTTACCACATAAACACCATTTCAAAATTTCCTCCTTGTCTGTTGGTAATTCATACATCACAGGGTTAAAGAAATACTAGTTGACCCGTGCGAATAATTGTCACTCTATCCTGATGAGTCACATATAGGTAGGATAGTAATCGAGAAAACTCAGATGTATGAAAGATAATTAACTTTGAGTAGTAGTAACAAATATTAGTCCCATTATAAGAACATTTATGTAATTAAATAAGATTAATTGTAAATCATAAAAAACCAGATATTGACTTTGTCATGTATATTTTTTGAAAATTTCTTTGCTTTACAATACCTCGTCGGCCGCGGTGGCCGAGCGTTCTGCGGCGCGTCAGTCACAGTCTGCACGGCCACTACGGTCGGGGGTTCGAATCCCCCCTCGGGCATGGATATTTGTGCCGTCCTTAGTATTAGCTAGTTCATAAGTAGTTTGTAAGTTTAGGGACTTACGACCCCGTAGTTAAGTCCCATAAGCTTTACAAACATTTGAACATTTTTACAATACCTCTTTGAAAACAATGATGATAGTTACAATGTGATAATCGGTTACTTTTTGGCTGTATGTGTTTTCAGCACGAAATTAAATATCACTGAATGAATGAACTCGTGAAAAAGCAATTTATGAGGTGATAAACCTAGTCTTCCTATCATTTGGAAAGGCATGATTGAATCAGAAGTTGTAAGGTTAATGCGGGCCATTAACACAGTTTTACCGGATTCAATGAATTTACGAGAGATAATGTGCTCGCCTAAGTGAGTCACCACTAATCTTGCACCAATTGTAATTAAAAATCCTAGAAACTAAGTCAGATCTATGTACAACACTTTCATAAGGTTTCAATTGAGAGGTAAATTCAGCCCCCAACTGGACTGCACGTAATTTTGAGAAACAAATCAGGCTTCCCTAAGCGGGCAACAATGGCCAATGCGTCTTGATAATTTTGAAGAATATTGGAGAGCTGTCAATGCAAGTTGAATAAAGTACAACAAAAATTCCCCCGACTGCTCCTCTTTTTGCAACATCTGTGTTAAGGAAATCCGTCAGTCCTTCGTAACTTATTTGTGTATTTTTCGTCGTTACATCGACATGTATAACCGAAATCGTGTGATAAACCATGTTTGGATCAAAAAAGGTCTTCCGCTTGCATAAAGTATCCAAACAATTACAAGAGCTGTCATTGATCTTAGTTAAACAGATTTTCAATAGATGGTACCTTCTACATTGCTTTTATATCGGCCGCGCAAACTAAGTTGATACTCGGCAAGATGGCTGATGGGAACAACCGTAAATACATGTCCCATTTACGCAAGATTGTTCGCCGGGTATCAACTTAGATTGTGCGAAGAGTACAATTTTTTTTTTCAAAATAATTTTTTTAGAAAATAATAACTTTAAAGTATTTGTGTAATTTTCGTCATTAGTGGTGAACGAAAACTTGAAAATGATACTTCAATCATTAATATTGGATAAGTAATACGGGTGAAATGGCGTACCTACAAAAAACACCGATAATAAATAACATATATGATTTGTTTCTGTAATTATCGAAATGGACAGCATAGTTGGCACAGAATAAAAGAGCTTCGTGTTTAAAGTCGATTATACATCCACGCAGTTCCACAACTGACTGAAATATTTCTTATTATTTTGTAAAAGGTTTAATTTTGAAAACATATTTAAAAAGAAAGATTGAAATTTTCTGTCACTACCTACAATTCATTCCAAAAGTGTGGGACCTACTTTTCTACTCATTTGCATCACATTACATTTTTCTACATTGGCCATTCTTCGCATCAACTAGAAATCTTGTCATGTCAGGCCTATCCTGCTTCGAAGTCTGTCAATGACGACGCTTTTCCGTACACCACAGCATTGTCAGCGAACAATCTCAACTCAGTCAGCTGACAGAGATTCATGGACGGCAGGTGAGCTATCCCATGGCTAATGACTATCATCAGGGTGTATGGAATCGACGGGGATGAGAGGTCTTTCTTCCAATGTTTTTGAGGAAAACGTGATGTTATATCTGGCGCCGCGAGGTTGTCAATCACAGCCGGTAGTGGTTAAGACACCTCAGATAAAATTAAAGTAAAAAAAGGAAAAAGAAGTAATCGTTTACTTCTAGTTTGTGTAATGAATTTTGCGTGTCATCTCTGCTGTTTCAGAATGTGATTCGTGCTTTGAATATAAATTATTTAATCATATGTAACTGTTATTATATTAATTGGACCTTTAATTTCTTGGAATTTGGTTCAAACTTTTATTACTTATCTGCGATGATTTTTCTTAAATCTTAATAATGGATATCAAATGTTAATTTCCGTTCAAAATGTCTGTTTATTGTTAAAGTTCGAATACGCAACCGTCAGATATTTTGCAGCAGTTTCAGTTATTAAACACCTTTGTAATAGCTTCCATTTTGATGTCTTATTTCCATTAAGTTTTAACTGTAAGTATGAACGTTTTCCGTACGTTTTATCACCATTTGTTTGTGCTTAAAAGTTGACACACACACACACACACACACACACATTAATCTTATGCTAACCAGGTTACAAAACGGCGACATTTTGTACTAGTGGGCAGGCTAAAGTTGATAATTTATTTCTGACGGAAAGCGTACTTGAGTAATTGCCGGAGATGTGGTGATCGCTGGTGTTGTAGTTGACAGCGCAACTGCATAGAGCCGGCCGCGGTGGCCCAGGGTACTGTGGCGCTCCAGTCACGGTCTGCACGGCCACTACGGTCGGGGGTTCGAATCCCCCCTCGGGCATGGACATTTGTGCCGTTCTTAGTATTAGTTAGTTCGTAAGTAATTTGTAAGTTTAGCGACTGATGACCCCGTAGTTAAGTCCCATAAGCTATACAGACATTTGAATTTTTTTTTTCTTTTTTTTTTTTTTTTGAAAAATACCGAGTAGCATTGTGGTTCAGAGTCCACGTTAAGCCGCCCGCGGTGGCCGAGGGGACTGAGGCGCTCCAGTCCCGGTCTGCACGGTCACTACGGTCGGGGGTTCGAATCCCCCCTCGGGCATGGATATTTGTGCCATCCTTTGTGTTAACTAGTTCGTAAGTAATTTGTAAGTTTAGGGATTGATGACCCCGTAGTTAAGTCCCATAAGCTATACAAAAATTTGAACAACTGCATAGAAAGCAGGAGATCCATGTCAGAATCGCGGCGCGGTACACATTTTGGACTTTCCCCATCACAGATAGTCATACATTCCTTTAATATCTCTTGACCCCAAACCAATCAATCAATCAATCATTCCTTTAATCTGAAATTCTGGTTGTTATTCCTGAACATTTGGTTTTGTATAACCACTTCTGCTAGAGATTAAATGTAATTGTGCTCTTCCTAATGATGCTAGTGGTCGTTTAAGACTGGTTTATGAATTTTTCTCTGTGGCTCATATTACGAAACAACAGAATTATCATCTGTCTTGATTTAAGATGACCGATGTCGGTACAACAATTGCTGAAACTTTGCACATACAGACACTAAGGTCTCGGTTGGAGGAATATATCTTAGTCAGAATCGAAATGCTGGCCCTACTCACGTTAATCGTTCAGGCACCCTGGCAACGGCTTTAGCACCTCCCTCATCGATTACCCTAACAGCTGGATCGTTGCTAATGGCCGTGCCCTTGAAGACCGCGTTAATTCAGGTGATTGCTGCGCCCATCCTCACTGATACCCACGTTTAATTAATGAGGGATCGACCGAGAGCTGATTCACCCACACGATATAAGGCACTTTGCTCTAAGTGTAGAGAGGCACATGCTACTTTGCGTGATCCTCATTGTCACCCAGTAGCGAAGTCACGCATGCAAAAGTCACTAAATCTATTCACAGTGTCTAAATTCATCAGTTCATAGGCGACGTGTATGATAGGAATCGAGTTCTCACTGTATTCTCTTTCTGCAACTAAATTTGAGTATGGGACAATCACTCTTGGAACTTTCAATCAGTGAAGTAAAATAGCTGGATCAAATATCAAGATTTATCAATGTCGGACTGTTGTCTACTTCAGCTGTATTTAATGGAGTAATTTAGACTATACGTTTCTAAGCTGCATCTTATACCATTTCATGTGACTTATTTACGGCTTAGAAGGCATACTTCCCCGCAAAATTGCAAAGTTAAAATCTACGTGACCTGCTGTGACTTGCTTCTTCATTAAGGTATCCTTTGAAACCTCCATGACTGTTTTCAACAGAAACTGCGCAACCTTCAAGCACTTCGTTTTTCCGTATGGAACTGAAATCATGAAGACCATTGGGTGGTTCTGAGTGTGTCAGCAGAATCTAAGTGCGCCGTCATCTATATTAGTGGAACAATTGCGACAGCTGTCCTAGGATGCTAAACTGCGAGGTCTACGAACGACGATGGCGTCTGGCAAGTTTTTGGAGACTCTGATAGTGGGAGGAGTAGGAAGTACCTTAGGTCTTTGAGGACTGAAAACGAAGTAGCTGATTAAATGATTTAATGACGCCTGCAGTAGTCAATCTATTCTCATTCGTTAACCTATTGCAGAAATTTGGTCATAAACTATATTCAAGTAGAGCCTAAATATAGTTTCGTAGGCTTTACCGGCGTAATAGATCTTCATAGTTTCGTTGGGTTTGCTGCCGGATTTTGAGTCAATTTGACTTCAAAATCCGGCAGCAAACCCGAAGAGACTATGTAGAGCCTAAATATTTATGGTGGCTAGTGCATATTTATATGTGTACATGAAGTCCAGAGTTATTTGTGTTCGTGACTACAGGTGTCACAGTTTACATAATGACAGTGTTGTATAGTTTTCGAAACAATTTTCAGAATTGTGTGTTTCTCATGTAAAATCGTTCTCAACGAACAGAT
This sequence comes from Locusta migratoria, assembly GCA_026315105.1. Lineage (NCBI taxonomy): Eukaryota > Metazoa > Arthropoda > Insecta > Orthoptera > Acrididae > Locusta > Locusta migratoria. The sequence continues at coordinate 470,673,138 of CM048747.1, forward strand.
AATGCCTACTGATTTTCGACGGACTGGTAGTATTCTTTACAAACCCATTCATTTTGAGATAGTTCTCCTAATGAAGTAGTCCAACGAAAGCTATTTTAATGGTGAAGTACTAATAGATAAAAGCACATATAAATACTCTTAAACTAATTAATTGAAAACAAAAGTTCATTGTGTTCCAAGATTGCATGACCTTTAGGAACAAAGCCTATTAAAAAAAAGGTATTAGCATATAAATGAAAATTGTGCGTATTTTATTCATTATAAAAAACGAATATTACTGTAAATGAAGCTCTTTTTTACTGAAATTTATAGATAAATGATAATAAAGATTGTTTAAGTAGCAGTTTTAAAAGTTTTAAAGTACTTTTTTTAATTTATGTGTCTTATTCCTCAGGGAAATGGTCGTAGAACACGTGGTGACGTTTAAAATAATCGGCATCAAGAGAATCGACCATAGTTCTCCCAAATAGCAAACCGCTGAGAAATGCACAAAAAGTTAGGATGTCAACAACACTTAGGATGTCCCGAGACCTAAAAAAATGATTATTTCCACTGACTTTTGGTAGTTACATGGTACGACTCTGGCTATTTATATAATATGTCTGAACTTCACGTACAACATAAAAACAATAATTACATCAATTTGCATGTTATACGCTTCTAAGTGAACTAATGGAATCCTTTCGGTATTCCGATAGACGCAATTTGCAAATTTCGGAAGTGAAACCTGAAGTAAGATAGCGGAACTCGTTAGAACTTTATATAAGACGCGATTCCTACATTTCATATTTACAAGACGGCGTACACATACTTCTAAAGAGGATGATATAGGTACACGATCCTTCTAACAGTAAGTAAATGCAGAAATGAGGATTGAAATATCGATACTTCATTCCTTAAACTGTTTATCGGAACTACTTGGTTCATTATTTACAATCCATAGCTATCACTAAGACGTTATAATGACAACGTCGAGTCATTTCTTCGTATTTGAATCAGACCAAGAAGGTAATTTAGCAGGAATTAGGTACACCTAGAATACAATAAAATAAAAACGGTAATTTCATATGCTTCACGCTTTCATTTTCAACGTTTTAAAGTGGTTTACTGATAGTAAAAAGAAAGATAGTAATATGGAATTACTCCTTGCCCGTATATTCCAATTATAAAGAAGCAAACACAACGACTCAACTGGACTCCTTAATTACACGTTTTCAACGCTTTTGATACTGTTTTCTTTCCTTTTTGTGAAGAAAAGTTGTTAACACCAGTAGTATCAAATAAATTAGTGCATATTCTTCCTCTATGTACGTTTCTTAAAAGTGACAGAGGAATCGAAGTTCGTTGCTTAGCACCAAGCATATACGTGCTGAGTACGTGGTCGTTTCATACTATTCGTTGTGACTACCTACCACTTTTGTGTAACTTGTGTTTATCGTACCGGTATTGAACGTCGTCTACAACTGTGACGTAATTGTATTGGTTGTTGTTGTTGGCGTCACACATGTGCTAACAGAGTCAGAGCCAAAACTTTTACATCTATAGGGTTCTGAAGATACAGTACTTCCCGTTTGTTTCATGCCATTATTGATCAAAGCTACCGGATTAAAGAGGCATTTTCATATTTTCGAACTGTTGATCGTTTTCAAATAAGTGTATACTACTTCACGGTTACTATTTCGTTAATATCTTCTAGCCGATGCAGTAGATTCTCAGCAGTAGATGCTGTAAGTAAAAAATGTAAATAAAAAAGTACGTTTTCCGTCTCTTTTCCTCTTTCGAGTATAAATGTAGAGGTAGCTGCAGAATTTCATTTCCCCTGGTGAACGTCTCTCTTAACGGTCGCCCAGACACTGTCTCCTCGTTCAGACTGACGGAATCCCTCCCCTGACTAACATTTACAATTCTAATGCAGCTCTGCTAATCCGTGGACGGTTGCTCGACAATGAATTTATAATTCTCACTTTGAATTATCATTGGGCTGTTATCCTAGAGGGACGTCCTCGGCAGTTTTGCATAAAACTGTTGGGCTGACGAAGATGGACTCTGAGGAAATGTACCTTCCGAGAACCAGTCGGCCTCTCGTGAGGATCCACTACTGCCTCAAGGGTTTAAAATCTGAAACGTTCTGAACTTTGAAATACACTACGTGTAGCGCTTGGGAAACTTTTGATTACGAAGTTCAGTATTCTTTTAGTTTCCTTGTTCTGAAATGCTACAGAATGGTTTCAGCAAGACGCTTCATTTGAATTACTTTTCATTTACATTTATCTTCGTCTTTTACTGTAGGAGCTATGTTGTACACACTAATTAAACATGTAGTATATGCACTACGTCTGCAATTTTGTGGCATACTGAGCAATCAGTTATAATTTTATGAAGCAACTCTTCTTGGTATTCCTATGTATTGTGTTTTATGTTTTCATTTTTTAATTATTTGATGATTATTAATGCCTTCGTCTACTAAGTGTTTTACTTAGTTATTCAAATGTTAAAATGTTTGTATAGATTATGGGACTTAACGACGGGGTCATCAGTCCCTAAACTTACAAACTACTTACGAACTAACTAAGACTATGGACAGCACAACTATCCATCCCCGAGGGGGGATTAGAACCCACGACCGTAGTGGCCGTGCAGACCGTGACTGGAGCGCCTCAGTCCCCTCGGCCACCGCGGCCGGCTTTTACCTAGTTAACTTCATTACATAAACTTGAAGGAATGTCTTCCTGATGAATGTATCCATATCAGCTACAAGTTGACTATTTTTGGGAAGGTAAAAGTTTGTCGCATGCTGCAATTCACGCACTGTAAATGTTAATTATGTGTCATAAACCTTGGCAAAAATTCAAAACACGGAAAAACCACTATCCATTAATTGTTAGATCTCAATTTCTTCCTATGATTTACGTGAAGGTCGTACATCTGAAGACATTTAGAGAATCGTGCTTTTGTTAAAGGCGTTTTCGTTGATTTCTGGAAAATATCTGGTAACCATCAGCAGTGTTGTTTACTCAATGTAATATTAGCTTACCTAGTGGTACCTAAAGAAAAATCAAGACATGTTCATGGGATTCAGTTACCTATAAAAATCATTCGACAAGTTAAACATTGTAATATGTTCGGAATCTACATGGAACGATGTATGGCACGGGAATGGCAAGGACGCCCCCGTCCGCGGGGCGGTGTTTGGCCATGCCTGTTCTAGACTATCATTAGAGGAGAATGGCGAGTGCAGAATATCGCTCCCATCACAATGATGCACGAGTATTTGTGCCATTATAGTGTCCTCCGCTCGCGCTCCAACATCGTTCAGATAGCATCCAATGTATTATGATAGGCTCTTATGAAGGGACGACTGGAAACGTGTTGTCTTGAGTGATGAGAGTCGTCGCTGCTTCGGTGCCAATGGTGGCTGTACGTGTGTATGGTGTCATGCTGGGGAGTGCAAAAATCTGGAGTGTACGTGACAGAGCCAAACGGGCCCTACACCTAGAATCATGGTGTGGGGAACCATATCCTACAATGCCCGTTCTCCTCTGGTGATCGCCGAGGGAAAATTGAGCAGTACATGGTATAGTGAATCCATAATTGAACTCGTGTTGCCACCGTTCATGCACCAAGAAGGCGATATGCTTCTCCGAGAGACCAATGCACGTCCACACCTATCCCGTACAACCCAACATGCACTTCTGGGTGTATGTCAAGTAAATATTAATTAAGAAATCCTGAGACGGTAATACGTCTGCCTAGTAAGCATGGAGGTCCGGGTTTGATTCCCGGGCGCACCACAAATTTTAATTTATTGCTCCGCCTTCATCTTCAATGTACGTCAACTACTCTGCCCATCATTATCCCCAGATCTGTCCCCCATTGAGCATGTCTGAGACCGTATGAAACGTCATACTGTCGCGGTGTACTCGACTGGCACGAGATGTGGTCCTGCTAAGGCATGACATGGAAATGGTTCTGATTGCCTGATCGTGTGTTGTATACACCCTCAAGAATGTGTCATTAAAATTTCGATCTGCTGGGTTGTCGAATTCATGGTGTTCTTTTTTCATTTTCCAGGAGTGTACTAGTAAACATAAGGGACCAAACTGCTCAGGAAGTCGGTCACTAGACTTACAAACTACTTACAGTAAGAAACTTCATGGCAGGTTAAAATTGTGTGCTGGAACCGGGACTAGAACCTGGGACCTTTGCCTTTCGTGTACAAGGGCTCTACCACTGAGAAGTCCCGACACGTCTTACGGTGCAGCCCCACAACTTCAATTCTCCTACTTTCCAGGATACACAGAATATCTCCTGTGAAGTTTGCAAAGCAGGAGGCGAGGTACTAGCATAATTGAAGATTTGGGGCGGCACTGTGAGTCGTGTTGGGATAGCTCAGTGGTAGAACGATTGTCCGGGAAAGGCAAAGGTCCCAGGTTCGAGAACCGGTTCCGGCACACAATTTTAACCTGCCAGGAAAATTCACGCCGCGGTGGAGCAACCGAGCAGTATGCTGCGATGCGCGAGGCCGTTCCCCATTGGGGGTTCGAATCCCCCGTCGGACATGGATATTTGTGCTGTGCTTGTGTAGTATAAGGTAGTTCACAAGTTTGTAAGTTTAATGACTGATGACCACGTAGTTAAGTCCCATAAGCTTTACAAACATTTGAATTTGACATTTTTGGGAATTTCATATCAACGCACACTTTGCTGCAGAGTGAAAGTTTCATTCTACTTACAGTAACTTATGCTGAAGATAACACGTACACACTCATTCCAGTGGGATTGACTTGGATATCCTTAGAAATTATTACCTGTAGAAATCACATGTTTAAGGTCGATACCTGTTGAATAATTAGCGGAAATGTTTTACTCTTTTCTAGACTACACCTAATCGACGATCCGTCTGCCTCATGCCTAATGTTCAGATGGCATGTAGATAAGAGTGGAGGGGGAGTGTGGAGGTGTCAGGCCTCTGGTTGGTTTGGCGTGAGTGCGGTGCCGGGCAGAGATAACTCAATCGCGTCGAAACGTGCCACCCGCCAGCTGTCAGTCACGCGCTCCCAAAGCGCTGGCCGGCCCTGTTTCCCTCGTTTTTAATAATTTCTTTTCGATTTTTGTTTCACGCTGGGTGATATACATATTTTTCCCGTCATAAACTTTTTTTTATATTATTTTGCGGGGGACGAATGCAATTTTACGGCAATCAATATGTTTGGCGAGGGAAATTGCTGCGGCACAGTTCGGAGTTATCATTCAAGTCACAGGCGGCCTGCGCTCCAGGCCGCATCGCAGCGAATATTAATAGAGAAATAAATATCAAACTGCCCGCTGGGGTTCCTCCAGATTTTTTTTTCTTTTTTTTTTTTTTTTTTTTTTTTTTTTCAGGATCGGCGTGTTAGTTGCATTGACGCCAGTGACTTTGAGACATCATAAAACATGTTTCTACCGCACTGACACGTTATCCCCGGCACAAGTATAAAATGTATCCACATTATCGAATTTATTGTTACGTCGTGCACATCTTGATTACTTCACGTTTCGGGAATTTTTGCGAATTCTCCGTACTAGCTGATAATGTGTCAAGAGGACTCTGAGTAGTTTGTGGTGTAAATAGTCATATGCATGGATGTGAAGCCCTCACGTGCTTCCGAAAGCAGGAAGGATGAATGTCGACAATGAGTCTGTGGATGTGCGACAGCTACTGAAGGAGTGATGTCAAACTACGTCTCTATGTAAATTATTAAATGAGTTACTAGTCGTCGAATTTTGTAGATAGAAATTATAATCGGACAGAGAAATATTGCAACACTCGGAATCTCTGCTTCTACTTTTGTTACTGCGAACCACAAAGTGTGGCTGGTACTTCAAATTAATAAGAAACCTAATAAAAGGTGTTCCACTGAAAGTCATTATGAATGAAAGAGAGTTTGGCTCATCATTGACAGTACGTGGCAGTGTGAAATCGGGCAAAACAATGAGACGAAACGACAGTAACGTCACAATAATTACACAGAACACTGTCATGGCTTGTAACTTATGGATGGAACTGCACAGGTGCCGTCTGTGTTCAAATAGATAAAGCAACTATATTTTTCACTATTTTGATCCTGTTACCCCTATGAATTATACAGGAAAATTACAGACATTATCGGCTAGAGGGTTTTGAGTTATATCAATGAAGTTGAAAATCAAGGCGGGACCTATCCATTTCTCTTTTCAAAGTTTCTTTCAAGCCATGTGCCGGACACACATCATGTTGAAAGTAGATCGCCATTCTGTCATGCAGTGAAACATCTTACCTACCCGATTGAGGGATAGATCATACCACGCTCCGATCAGTAGAATGCCTGTTTTGTTTTTGTTGATGACGATATCCTCTTGAGTAGTCCCCGCCCGGAGATCAGAATGGGGGACTATTTTATCCCCTGAATGTTTTACCCGAGAGGATGCCATAACATACATTCATATAGTCCCATAAGCTTAAAAAACATTTGAACATTTTTGTAATTACCTCATAACTTCAATAAATGCTGCAAATTAAGACTTCCAATTTCAATGCATTTAGCAATACGCATAACGAAATTTCTCTCAAAAGCGAATAGTTCGCCTTGAGAAACGTTCTCCCATGCATTGACAATGCGCTGGAGCATGTTTTCAGGCGTTGTCGGTGAATCACGATAACAACTGTCCTTCATTTTTCCCCACAGAAAGAAATCCGGGGATTTAAGATCCAGTGCAAGTGCGAGCCATGGTATGGTGCTTCTACGACCAATCCATTGTCATTAAATATTCCATTTAAGGCCGCTTCAACTGCACGCGAGCCATGTGCTGGACATCCATCATGTAGAAAGTACAGCGCCATTCTGTCATGCAGAGAAACATGTTGTAGTAAAGAACATTACGTAAGAAATCAGAATACAATCAACCATTTAGATTGCCATCGACAAAATAGGGACCAATTATCCTTCCTCCCATAATGCCGCACCACACATTAAGCTCCCACTGTTGTTGATGTTCCACTTGTCGCAGCCATCGTGGATTTTCCTTTGTCCAATAGTGCATATTATTCCGGTTTACGTTACCTCTGAGAATAACGCGTGAAAAAAAAAACTGTTATCGTTCCGTAATTTATTTTGTTCAAAAAAAATGTTCAAATGTTTGTAGAACTTATGGGACTTAACTACGGGGTAATTTATTTTGTACCCAGTCGCAAAACTGTACACGACGTTGAAAGTCTTCGCCATGCGAATACTGGTGCATAGAAATATGGTACGGGTGAAATTTATGTTTATGTAGAATCCTCAATACCAGCGTTTTTGAAATTCCCGATTCTCGCTCAATTTGTCTGCTACTGATGTGCGGAGTAGCCGCAGCTACAGCAAAAACACTTACTTTGGTATCATCATTTGTTGCAGGGCGTGGGCGACGTTTCACTTGTGGCTGAACACTTCCTGTCCCTTTAAATAAAGTAACTACCCAACGAAAGCTCCGGACACTTTGATGATGGATGCCAGGATAACTATCAACAAACATAGCACAGGACCGTTAGGCACTTTTATCACAACAGCCATACATAAATACCATATATACCTTTGTAAACGATCCATTTTAACACGAGTAATGTATCACGAAGCAAATACCGTCCGCACTGACGAAACGTTACGCGATAACACGTACTTATAGGTTTGTGACTACTACAGCGCGATCTAACACAAAGCGAAAAAAATGTTACCAATAGAGCATTCATACTTATTGACTTACTAGTCGAATATGTGAAAATTATGGGGGTACGTATTTAAAAAATGCAGTTGATATCCGTTTGACCTGTGGCAGCGCCATCTAGCGGGCCAATCATAGTGCCATCGACTTCCCCCTTCAAGCTACAAAAGTGCTGTTCTTTGTAGTATTTTCGTTTTATACATATTTCGTGAGAAATATGGCCCGGTCACTATCAATGGACCACCCTGTATAATTAAGGCGATTACAAGATGATGCAGATGTTAAACTCAAAAATCGATCGTCGAAACCCCACGACTAATAAGGATAATGAAAAAGGACAATACGCTAGTGTCGTGTGGATAGGGTGAGAATGTGTGAATGATAAGGCGTGTTTGCGTGTTTCGTGATGTTGTGGTGGCCGCAGAGTCCGGAAGACGCACCAGCGTTATTAGCCGGTCTCTAACACTAGCCAGGTATAAAATTTGACATTGTTCAATGTGAACTGGCTGCTAGTGTCTCAGTGGCTCCGATATCGGTGGGTTTTACCCACAGCAGACATCTGCGGAAAACGGCCGATCGTTTCAATTTGTACTCCTATATGGGCACGGGCACAGTGTAGCCGATCTCATCGCCCGGACGTAGACATTTCGGACGACGGTCGGTGAAATTCAAATCAGTTTGTTTTCTTCGGTCAATTCGACCGACGTCCTCACATGATAGATATGGACAGTGAGAAACTGATACGCTTAATGAAAGAAAGAGATTGTGGCACCCAGAAGAAGATAAATATCACAATCGGGATATAATTCGGAATCTATGGTCTGATATTATAGTTTATTGGGAACCCAGTTTGGTTAAATCCTGTATCAGAAATTTTAGGCGTAAATTATAACATCAAAAATGTGTTCTATTCGAGATTGTGGCTTATCTTAATGTTATTGTAGTGGCTCTCTTACGTTGTTTTTCACTGTGATAATCGGGTATTAGCTGTCCACAAATTATTCTTACTGGTTCTGGCGTTCTTTAACAAGGTTATGAGTGGTCTATGAAGTGTCCTGCAAATGTGGTGCAGGGCTACGTGTACTTCCGCTGTTTAGTGGTTTCTGTGTTCAGAATTAATCTTAATTTAACACTAGTCTTTCACAAATATCTTGAATGACAGTCATTGAAGTTCAGAGTACCGTAACATCAATTCTTTCGTCATAATCGGATGTTTCTGGGAGGCCTTATACTGTGTTCTTCATGGATTTAAATACTGAAAAACTGCATCTGTTATGTATTTTTATGCTTAGCACAACGGATTTCGAGAATTTTTCTTGCCTTTAGTGCATTTGTTTACCTAAATACATCGTGACGTTTCCATGTGTGACTTTAGCAGCTCTTGCACAGATGTAGTCTTCTTGAGGTTATATAAAGAGGGAAATCGTAGCATACATAATAAAATGCTGACACCTTTTTTACATACCAAATAGTACGTCTGTCTATACTTGCACGAATTGTCTGTTCCATCAAACTGGATATCACAAACACAAAAATCGTCACACTGGTTTTTGTACACAGGTAGGCCTAAGTAACGATTATTATGTTGCATATTATGAGTAATGGAAGAGGCACAATACTTTAAGCAGACAGAAAAAATTATGGTTTCTAACATTAGGATAAAACACACCTCAATATTTATTCTGACCGATTTTCAGAACTTATGTAGCTAACCTGAAAGAGAAAAGTGCAGTACAAGTGTGTCAAGAAATCGCATATTGAAACGTCGAAAAAGTTGCGTACGTATGGAAACAAATGCACTAGAATATGCGAATAAATCCTCAAAATTCGTTGTGATGAGTAATAACCTTCCCTAACTGTTGTAGTTTTTCATTATTTAAAGCATGGAGTTTAACTGGTGTCTGTCTGCACAACTTCAAATAAATTCAGCAAAACTGTAATATTGTTTGTCAGTGACACCACGAAATATCAAGTATGTAATAGACATTTCACCTTTTACCGGTACCTCACATATTCGTAAAGACTGTCTGGGAGTAGCAGCAGCCGGCCGCGATGGCCGAGGGGACTGAGGCGCTTCAGTCACGGTCTGCACGGCCACTACGGTCGGGGGTTCGAATCCCCCTCGGGCATGGATAATTGTGCCGTCCTTAGTTGTGGGTAGTTCATAAGTAGTTTGTATGTTTAGGGACTGATGACCCCGTAGTTAAGTCCCTTAAGCTTAACAAACATTTGGGAGTAGCAGCGCCGCGGTGGAGTAGCCGAGCGGTCTAAAGCACCTTGCTGCGGAAAGCGCGGATGCTCGCCGTGGAGGTTCGAGTCCTCCCTGGGGCATGGGTGTGTGTGTTTGTCCGTAAGTTTACCTAGGTTAAAGTAGTTTGTTCAAATGTTCAAATGTCTGTAAATCTATCGGACCAAACTGCGTGGTCATCAGTCCGAAGCTACAAACTACTTAAACCTAGGTAAACTAACCTACGGACAAACACACACACCCATGCCCCATGGAGGACTCGAACCTCCACGGCGACCAACCGCGCGCTCCGCAGCGAGACACTTTAGACCGCTCGGCTACTCCACCGCGGCTAAAGTATTTTGTAAGCTACGGACTGATGACCACGCAGTTTGGTCCGATAGATTTACAGACATCTGAATATTTTGGAGTAGCAGTAACTGAAAACAGTACACAATCATCCTCACTTTCTTCGTTCCATACAGGTGTAGCTCATTCGTATGCATTTGGAGTCTTTATTAATAACAAAAGCCACATTGTATAACCAATTTCAAAGCATAAAAATATCTGTGGAATCCATTGCACGCCAGGTAATTTAAATCTAATATACTTCAGACACAGAATACCTTCAAACCTAAGCTAACTTTCACCTTTAACCGGAACAAGTGACAAGCTATATCGGCTGCAGGGTGACCACACCATCGGTCGATATTTTCAGTCGAACGCGATCGACGACGTCTGACGACGGTCTGTCGGTGCCACTGTGAACACAGCCTAATTCCTTTATGTCCTGTGCCGGTAAATGCGTGCCTATTAGAGTCGTTATCTCACTCCGTGTATCCTTATTTGCGTGCCAGCCCCGTGCGTGCTTTTACAAGTGGCCTTAGCCTCTGGAGACCCCTCAGCCGAGCTGCAGCAGCCGGCAAGGTATTCGCATCCCCCGCGCCGCGCTGCCCGCTCGCCCTCCACATTAATAACTGAGGAGCGCCCGGGGCGTCCGCTTGTCTGACAAAGCAAGCGATCCCCGTGCGACAAGAAGCGTCATTAGCCGCCGACGCCAGGCAAATGAATCGTGACGGGATAAGAGCGCAAACAAAAGGCCCGCGGCCGGCCGGGCTGCTCGGCTCTGTTTGCCGGTGGCGCGAGGCGGGCCCAGCTGTCGCGCCCACTTTGCTCTGGCCGCTGCGGATGGATCGCGCCGGCGTGACGTCAGACAAAGGCGCAGAGTTTTTGTTCGGCCCACTGCCGGCGCCTCTTCATTCCGCCGCCAACTGGACGCGGGGGAATTTAATTCGATTGCCCGGCCGCCCCTTCACACAACACCGCCGGCGCTCTTATAGGGCAGGCGGCTGGGCCCTTAAACTTAGTGAGTGGCCATCTTCCGACGCTGCCGTTGCCTGAGCAGCAGGAATCCACCTTTCCTCTGGGACTCTTGAGCTACCAGCTTCAATATTGCCTCTGCGGAAGGGTACGTTCTGTATATCACCCCGAAACTTACAGAGTGTCCAGAAAAGGACTCCCCGATTTCAAGATTAAATATCTCGAACACAAAGATCGATAGAGGAATGCAGTAAACGGTATGTTTATTGTGAAAGCTGTAAGAAGTTTTTACAGCAGTTTGAAATAATTGTTACAAAAGCTGCTAACAGATGGCGCTGTAATTACCATACGTAATGCATAGTATAAATAGTGATCCGAAGCCAAGAGGTATTCGATCATACGTAGCTGACTCGCCAGCGTGAGGAGATGAGCGTCGCACCGCTGCTGCATTTAGCCGCGTTCGTCTGTGTACGACCCTCTACGGTAATGGCCTACCAAGCTACGAAGAGAATGCGCCCGAGGACCACCGCGAAGGGGTTTTCTCGCGGCTATCGTTCACCTTGCGGCCGAGGTGATGGCCTTGGCGGGTGCTGGTGGACGGAAGCGACGGCAGAAGGCGCGAAAGTGTGTGCAGTGCTTCCGTTGCCAGAAGATTGGCCATGTGGCCAGGAGCTGCACGGCAGATTTTGCGTGTCTGCGCTGCGCAGGCGCACATGACACGCGCAACTGCCCACGCCTGCGGGACGTCGAAAAACGGTGTGCAAATTGTGGCGGCCCCCACGCCGCCAACTTCCGCCGCTGTCGTTAAGTCCAAGAATGGCGCACGAAGTCGGAGCGCACTGTGACGAAGAGATCGGGAATTGCGAAGCCGGCCGCTGCCGTGGCTGTCCCACCCCCTCCCCTTCATGCTCCAAGTGGGATACATCGAGGGGCGGCTCATCGTTCCGCCAATTTGCCGGGTGCACAAGTTCTCTTGCTCCCCGAAACGGACGACGCGTTCCTTCGCCTCCAGGCTGCGATGGCGGCCGAGAGGGAACAGTATCGTGCCGCCCTCGACGCTGCTACCCGTCGGATCGCGGACCTGGAACGGGAGCTGCGCATTGTCCAGTCTACTCTGGGCGTCACCCCTCCCCCGCAAGTGGGGTTCACCCGCCAACCCGAAGAAACCGCGCACGTTGGGGATACTGGATCTCCGAAGGACGCTACCTAGGCCACCACCCACGTGAGGGCGGCCGCGGCGGCGTTGATGGAGGTGGACGCGCCTCCACCACGTCACGACTACGCGACGTCACCTGAGGGGGCGGCCGTTGCGCAAGATGAAGAGGACTCGGACACATTGGAGGAAGTCTCCTAGTACCTGGAAATTCCAACCAGGCGCGATGTAAAGCGGGTCCTGCTCCAAGTCCTCGAAAACATCCGACACCATCAGGACGACGACGAAGCCTTCCACTACCCATTTCTCCCGGAGGCGCAAATGCCGCCTCTTCCCCACCACCCTGCAATTTGGCCCTATTTGGCGGTTGGTGGGCCGCCAAGGCTTCAATGAATTAAAAAAGTGCTGTATATTTACTGAGGAACAATTCCGCTAACTCCCACAGACTGCCCAGGAGTACTTGGACGGTCGCCGTTCCCAAAAACGAGAGTGGCCTTAACTACATCAATCGGGGTGTCTTACGAACCGAGACCGTTGGCCCTGCAGGTTCTCAAAAGTAAACCGTCAAAGTTTATTGCAAATCAGTAAATAAAGTTAGCAGTTTCCATACTCCTATCATGTTCCTCTAGGAGTGTAGATCGCCAGCTGGCAATGGTACTTCTATCTACGTGGTTCCATGCCGTCTGCGCCAGGCGACAAGTCAACAGCGGCACGCCACAACCGCGGTCCGTTCTCCCACGTCCATTCCGCCAATAGCAACCTGTAATGCAAAAGCCAATAGGAAACGTCCATTTTGACCAATAAGGGGGAAGAATGCAACCACCAATAATATGGGAAACAAGCCTTCAAAACACCAATCATCATTTCCGCATCCCACAAATGGCCTGCAATGATATAACAGCCAATAAAGGAAAACCAACGTCCCTCTTCCTCTCCCTCGTCCGCTGCTAAATAAACCTCAAGCTATCGTATATTCAGCAGTCAGGCACAGACCCTGATGAAGGCCGCCTGCAACAGTGGCCGAAACGTTGGTATAGTTTATAAAATGACGACACGGTCTCATACCCGGAAGAATTTTATTGATAGTGACAACAACCGCGGCAGCCTACGTTTGCAGTTATTCTCGTTGATTCGTTGTTCGGCTTGGCCTTGAGGAGAGGCGTCAGGGAATCCGACAGACCGGCGGCCTCCCTCCGCGCTGCCCAGGGTCCGGCGACTCGGCAAAAACGGCTAAACATCGTCTGGTAGGCGAAGCGACAGTGAGCAAGTGTTATGAGGCGGGCGCGCGATGGCCGCCTGCCCGCTGCCCGGCCGCTAATCCGCGCATAAATCGCGCCCTGAGTAATTGCTTTCTGCCCGCCAGCCGCCTTCTTGCGTCGGCTCAGCAGGCGCCGCAGCCGCCGCCCAGCACTGTCCGCCCGACGGACGCCGACGCGTCACCAGTGGGGAAGGGCTGAGCGAATTTATGCGCGCCGCCGGTCCCGATGCGCGGCCTCTTCCCCAAATTAACGCCGGATTAGATCCCCACCAGCGCATGTCTTAGAGCCGCAAACAGCTCCGCCCTGGCCCTTTCTTTGTTCTATGCTTTGTTTTTATTCTAGTCGCCACCGGTATAACAAGGCATCGATATCATCTTGCCATCTTAAACCATTGTCAGTCAGTGATATTTTAAAATGTTCGGAAAAAATATCATTTTGCACCGTTACTTTCGGCCCTAGAATATGATGGAGTACTTTCCTAAACAAATTTATTGCCATCTTACGTTTTAATATTGACTGTCACATTTGGACTGAAAAATTTTTAGGGTGATTATTTCTACCGTGTACAAACTATATAGGTCGCGGGGAGGGGGGGACATCTGCCCGTGTACACTGCGGCAGTGGCGGACTACGGCCCCCTGCCCGCTTGCTAATACACGTATTACTATGAAAAAAAGTAACATTTTAAGCACGGGGTCATCAGTCCCTAAACTTACAAACTACTTTTGAACTAGCTAATCCTAAGGACGGCACAAATATCCATGCCCGAGGGGGGATTCGAACCCCCGACCGTTGTGGCCGTGCAGACCGTGACTGGAGTGCCTCAATCCCCTCGGCCACCGCGGCCGGCGATAATCGAAGAAAGATACCTTCGAGATTTCGGCGCCCTAGAACGATAAGCCAAGGACGCTCAAAAAGAGAAAAAAAAATATATGCACCGTCCTTTCGAGGTATTTGGAGGGTTCCCAAAAAGAGAGGCTTGGGGCGGTTCGCCCTCGTTACGTTGTTCCTTCCTAGAGTGTCGCACTGTTCGGCGCACGTCATGCCCCAGCACTATCTTCTCCCACAATAATTGTCAATGTTGTCCCATTCTCTTCACTTCCTTACACACCTTGTAGTGTATGTGATACAGCGTTGTGCACATTGATCCCGTATTCGAATACCTACATGATGTTTACTTACGGAAATGAAAATTGCATTGGACGACGGAGGACAAATTGGTATTAGTTGATCTATCGCCTCCGACAAAACGACAGCTTTCAAGGAAGCAGTAAATCATGAACGACGTATCCGAAATGTTCGGACACAAGATTTGGAGGAAAATTTTATTAAAACTGTGAAAGGCGACGGCCGTGTGAGTACCAGGCAGTTGGGCTGCCAGTGTAGGGTAAGCGATACGACCGTGTGGGGAAGGATGGAAGCTTAGGGCTTAACGTCCCGTCGACACCGTGGTCATTAGAGACTCAGGTTTTTCGGTAAGGATATGGAATTAAATCGGCCGTGCCCTTTCAAAGAAACCATCTCGGGTTTGCCTAGAGTGAGTTAAGAAAATCAAGGGAAACCTAAATATCATGGCCGGAGGTGGATTTAAACTTTCGTCCTCCTGATTACTAGCCCAGTGTTTTATCACTCCGACACCTCGATCAGTGCGTGGGACCCAAATGTTCAAATGTTTGTAGAGCTTATGGGACTTAACTACGGGGTCATGAGTCCCCAAACTTACAAACTACTTATGAACTAGCTTAGACTAAAGACGGCACATGCCCGAAGGGGGATTCGAACCTCCGACCGCAGCGGCCACGCAGACCGTGACTGGCATGCCGCAGACCGCTCGGCCACCTCGGCCGGCTGTGGAACCCAAACCGCAAATATAAACAGTGGCTACTACCCTCATCACACTGTGTACAGGGCTTACTAGCGACAGACTTACGACAACGACGGCCGTTTTTTTTTACTAGTTCAGTCACCGTAGAACCACGATTTCGGGGTTTGTGAGACTCAACCTGTTCACAGAGGAGGGCACCATTGCGCTGAGTGGTATGTTCAACTTTCATGACAGTCATCTGTGGGACAGTATGCAAAACCCCCATGTTATGGCAAATCTTCAGCATCGGTGCAACCGAAAGTCTGGACTGGGATAATATGCGACCGTATTTTGGAACCAGTTTTCCTACCGTAAATGGGCGGAACTATCAGCGTTTCGTTTGAGTGACCACCTCCCCTGCTGGACAAGATGCGATTGTGTGACTGATACATGAGTGTGTTTCACACTTCGCTGTTAACGTCGGGGCACATCTGAGTCGTGTCTTTTTGATCAACCATCGGACGAGGAGATCCATATGTGGAACCAGCTCGTTCATTGGATTTCAACCCGTGCGAAGTCTGGTTTCAAGGACTTTGTGACCTCCAGAGGTTCGCGAACCACAGGTTGAAAAACACTGCATTTGATATTTCTTGTTCCGGATCCTTTCGTCGAACAGTCGATAGTGTTTCTACGCAGTGAAAATATCTACACTGTATGTGAATCTTCAGAGTTTATCGATGAGTTTGATAAGTGTTTATAGTGAAAAAATGATAAAAAGGTTCCCAGAAGAAAATATACCTAATGAAGTGTGAAACTGTCCTAACCTGTGTAATGAAAAATGTAGTCGGCGATGAATTCGCGTACAGTTGAGCCGGGAATAAAAGTTCAGGGAGGGGAAGAAAGTTGTTAAGAAATTATAAAATTAATTTTGCTACCATTCCAGGGACCATTATTTTAATATGTCACTTTGGGCGTAATTTCCACATAGAGCAGATTTTTGCGTTGACGATCCGCATTAATAGAAACGAGAATATCGCTCATGTGCCGAATTAGTTTTCCACTGATATAGATAGTTTGTCACCGCACAAATCTCACAAAACACCGATATCAGCTGAAAAAATTCACATTAAAGCTACTATTTCCACTGAAGGGGAACAAAATGTATTATTTCTTGGCGGATCCCCAAGTTTTATCTAACCGTAACGACACGGCATGCCTACATCCGTCCGTCATTGCAGTTCATTGGCCTTGATATGAGGAAGTAATTTCTATGAATCTTCCACTGAATCACAGGACTACGCGGTAGTGAATCGTGTGCAGAAGGAAAAGCAGAAGACAATGAACTATATTCGGTATGTGTTGCTACAGAACAATGTAGAAAATTAGGTGCACTAGTGAGCAATGCGGTAGCTTTCCACAGAATCTGCGAATAAAAGAATATAGCGGAAACTCTGACAAGAAGAAGCCAGGACGATACGCTGAGTGTTAATATATCAGGGAATAATTTCTACGGTACGTTACCAAATTTCAAGGGTAAACATATTCTAGGAGGGAACAACGTAACTATGGCTGCATGGTACATTTAGAGGGTAAACACATTTGAAAGCACAGAGGAAGAAATTGAGGACGAAATATTCAAGTACTACTCTCAGATACATCCTGCACATTGAGTCATTGCACTGGTACTAAAATATTAAGTAAAATATTTATCGGTACACGGGTTGTCCGAGTGCTCTAAGGCGCCTTGCTCCGGAGTCAGCATCTGCTCGCCGTCAGAGTTTCCAGTCTTCCTTCAAACATTGTTGTGTGTTTACCTTAGCGTAAGTTAGTCTAAGTAGTTTCTAGGTCTAGGAATTGATGAACATTGTAGGTTGGCCCCATAGTTTTACAAACATTTGAACGTTTTGAAAATATTTATCATACTTTCAAACAACTAAGTTACTCTGAACTATATTTTCACACTGCAGCGTAGTGTGTGTGAGCAGATATGAAACTTACTGGAAGAACGAAAGTGTTTTGCAGAACCGGGAATAGAACCTCTGAAATTTCACCGGCAATCACTCTACCTTCTGAGCTATCCTGGTAGATCTCATGGCTTCATGGCTCGTCCTCTCAGCTTTAATACGGCTACTACCTCGCCTCCTAATTTCCAAAGTGTACAGAATTGCTCCTTCGAAGTTTGGAAAGCATATGACCAGGTACTGGCAGAAGTAAAACTGTGAGGACTCCCGTGAGGCGTACCAGGGTAGCTCTGTAGTAGAGGTCTAGCCCGCCAAGTCTTAAATCCGTATGTTACCTTAATTTTAGTAAGGCACTGTATCATTATACAATTGTCCATCTGAGAGGATGAATTTGACTCTAAACAAGGATTCGTGCCAGACCGCATCGAACTATTTTAAGAAATGTTCAAATGTTTGTTTAAGCTAATGGGACTGAACTACGGGGTCATCAGTCCCTAAACTTACAAACTACTTATTTATTACCTTACACTAAGGACGACACAAATATCCATGCCCGAGGGGGGATTCGAACCCCCGATCGTAGTGGCCGTGCAGACCGTGACTGGAGCGCCTCAGTCCCCTCGGCCACCGCGGCCGGCAACTGTTTTAAGACAGTCACTTAAAACGTCCTATATATAGGTCTGTGTGCATGTAAATATTTTATCTAGTCACTGATAATCTGATAATCTTGAGTTTGAATCACTAAACGACAGCGCAAATGTTAGAAAAGATTCCAGCATAAAATTTGCTACCGTTATGTACTATAATCTTAATCACACCTCTACATATATAGCTACTCATCAAAGAATCTCACAGTGTGTGGCCGAAGTTAGTTTGTGACCACTGTCATTTCTCACTTTCCTTGTCCAGTTGCGTATGATTTGCGAGCCGGTGAGACGACGTATTGGCTCCAATATCTCTAATTTCGTTCTCATGTTATTTTTTCGTGATCATGTAGCAGAATGCAATATCTTTGGGAACTCCAGAAGATACGAACGCTCGCCGAACTTTGACTGTAGCCCGTACTGTGATACAGAACGCCTCTCTTGCAACGCCTGCCCCTGTAAATTGCTCATCATCGCTGTATTGAACGGAGAGCGCAAAGTTTTGTACGATCTTAGTTTGACAAATATGTCTTGATTTCAGTCGTCAAGGTATTCCTTCTCCAGAAACGTCACACCGCCTGTGCCCTATGGGCTTGGTCAGGTCACTGACCCCTCTAGCGTGGCGAGTGACTGTCGTGCCTCTAAGCGCTGGCGTGACCGCCCTGGAATCGCGATCCGTGGCCGCATTTTTCCCTCCACCCCTGTCCATTGCCACCAGACCCACTCTTTTTTCTGCCTCCAGTAATCACAAGGTTACGCATATAAATCTTTTCCCCAGTCTGTGATCATCTTAAGAGCGCTGTTTGCATAGCGTTGACTTGCCGTCAAGATCGCCCTGCTCTGGATATTCTCTGAGGAGCGTAAAATTCTAGGTTCACAATCGAACGCAAGGAACATTTTTTCCTCGGAATTACAGTGGGAGCCCAGCAGATAGTATCAGATTTATGAGAGGCAATAGCGGTAAATTGGGTGCTGAGCTGGAAGCTCCTACAGCCTACAGTGTATTTCGCCTCGCGTTGGCCTACACCACTCGTTTACTCAAAATAGTTTTGCCTCATTACGTTGTTACCTCAACGCAATAAGTGTTCATTTTGTAAAGTGAGTGTTCACATCTTATCACTTTAGTCATATGCAAAGTGCTCTTCCCCTGTTGTCTTTAGTCCAAAGACTGTTTTGATGCAGCTCTCTACGCCAGCCTACAATATACAAACCGCAAGTCTCTTCATCTCTGAACATTTTACTTGTCTCTCGGTCTCTTTCTGCGATATTTACCCTACGCACTCTGCCGGCTCCCTTCCTGATCCTCATTTTTCGATTCCTTTATGTCTGAGAATATCTCCTACCAATCGATCCCGTTTTGTAATCAAGATATACTGAATAATTCGTTTGCCTGAAATTCTATTCGTTATTTCCTCATTAGCTACGCTACATACGTATCTAAACTTCATTATTCCCCTGTAGCACAAAATTTTCGAAATCTTGTATCATATTTTTGAACCCCTTATTGTCCACGTTTCACTTCCGTACGGTGCCACACTCCAAATAAATGCAATCAGAAAGTATTTCATAACATTTAGACTATTATTCTGTTACACATATATCTCTTCAGAAATGCCTTTCTTCAGATAGACATTCTGTATTTTTTGTATTATTGATTCCTACATCGTAATTTATTTCTCTACCCTGATAACGAAACTCATCAACCGTTTACATTTTCTCGTTTCCTACTCTAATGCCACCGGCGTACCATCGTTTTCTTATAATACATCATTTTTTACACTAGCTGAAAAGCCGTCGTTGCCCGGGTATCTATTTATTCCAATCTAATGATAGTATATCTTTCCTTCCTAAACATATCGTCCTATGTCAGGTTATCTCCTACTCGCCTTTTTCTCTGCCATTTTCCAGCACCCCTCTTCCCTCTCTTCCAGTTACTATCTATCACCGCCACAAACTGTCGCTCTCCTACACCGCCTTCTCAGTTCATCGCTATCGTACAACTGTGAACATTCATGAATTTCGGAGAAACGATGTCGATATCTCTTTGCACTGTACCCTCTCCCATGCACAGCATGAAATCTTAGAAAGCAGTGTTCCTCACGTTCCGCAGGATAAGTGTGCAAAACATAGTCATGTCGGAATATAAGTGTAGTCGATGTTGAAGGCGATTGCAGACTCCGCCTTGAACTGTAAATACCCTCCGCCATTCACCATTCAAAATTTTACACAGACACTTACCTTCTTCTTCGTTCGAAGGTCAAATCTGAAAACTTCATTGATGTCGGAATCAAAACTGTAACCTATATGCCGTACCGAAAGACAAACATAAACAATATACTTTACATATATGTTGTTGACGTGTGATAACTCCGCCACAGGCCGTGCAATATGAACAGGTGTCCGATCGTGTTGAAAGATGGAATCGAAATCCCCGAATTGCTTTTCAACAGTGCGAAGCAAGAGGATGCTTAAAATATCAATGAAGGTTTTTTCTGTGATAGTGCCACTGAAAGTAAACGAAAGGTGCAAGCCCCCTCCATGAAAAACACGTCCACACCATAACACCACCGCCTCCAAATTTCACTGTTAGCCCTACACACGCTGGCAGGTGTCATTCACTGGGAAATCGCCATACCCACACTCTGTTAACGGTTAGCGACATTGTGCAACGCGTATCGTAACTCCATACAACGTATTTCCCTG
Organism: Locusta migratoria; assembly: GCA_026315105.1. Lineage (NCBI taxonomy): Eukaryota > Metazoa > Arthropoda > Insecta > Orthoptera > Acrididae > Locusta > Locusta migratoria. The sequence goes on from CM048747.1 coordinate 470,693,925, forward strand.
TTCAATAATCCACTGTTTACGCGCCTTATGCCAAGCAAGGCGTCGTTTGGAAATAACCTGCTAAAATATTCAAATGTTTGTAATTCTATGAGACCAAACTACGTTGGTCATCTGTCCATACACTTAAAAACTACTTAAACTAAGTAAAACTAACCTAAGGGCCACACTCATATCCATTCCCGAGGGAAGTTTCGAACCTCCGACGCGGGAGGCCGCACGATCCACAACGTAGCGCTCCAGTCCGCTCGGCTACTCCCGCGCGGCTATTAACCTCCGTGATGTGTTGCATATGGGCAGCCACTCGATCATAAAATCCCACCTCCCGCCTGTCATACGCCGCTTGAATTCTAGTGTGATTGTCTGGATAGTAGCCTATTTATTACACTGTACGACCCCCATCAAATGTTCGCGATCTCTGTCAAAGGTCGAGGTCAGCTTGTACCCTTATGTATTTAACTCTTTGTTGGTTTAGGCCCTAGAACAAGAATGTTCTCTGTTCTTTCGGTCATTATTCGTAATGTTGGGAGATTTCGGTCTTAACGTGGCTATAATCTTTCAATAAAAGACCATGAGGCCAGGCAGATTTCGTGGACGGAACAGCTACGTGGAACCACAAACGACTATTGATTGATACATTTAGCATTCTTCGTCATCACACAGCCGTCATCTATACTTTGGACCCAACTGTGAGATTTTCAAAGGCGCACGTACGTCCAATCTACTGATAATTGATTCAAAAATGTTGAAATATATGTTAAACTTAAGGATCTTAAATGCGGGTCATCAGTCCCTAAACTTACAAACTACTTATAAAGTAACTTATACTAAAGACAACACAAACACCCATGCCCGAGGGAGGATTGGAATCCCAGACGGGGAACGGCCTCGCGCATCGGAGCATAGCGACTCAATGTGCTCGGCCACTCCGACGCGGCTTGATCACTGATTCTGCCAGTACGTGCTACCTTACCTTTCGGGTCCTCTGGTGTCAGCCAATAGTCCCCAAAATCTGTGGACGCCGCTACCGGCTTTCTGGCACGTTTTAAAGCCCAGTACATCACTCGGTATGTCGTTAATTACGATTCTTAGTTTGGTACTCGTGCCTAGAGAGGCCGCAAACAGAAAATGAGCGTTAAATGTTACTAATATCATAGATATTATGAACAGATGGTCGCCATTTTTAACCAATCTTTGCACTGGATGTACTTTCTATCACGGTTCGACACACAGTTTTAATTAGCCAACAAGTTTTATATCATCTCACATACGGCTGTAGAATGAAAATATCATTCGCATTATGCATCTGACTCCTAAGGGTTTGGTCTTAACTGATGTGTACCAACGCACTCTCCATTCTAGTGGTATATCTGAAATATCTTTTGATCTAAGTCACTTCCTAGCAGAGGTACAGAAGAGATATTTGGCGTTCCTCAGGAGAGTGTTCTACGGCCTTACCTGTTCTTTATTTTTATAAACGATATTAGAGACATGGTGAGCAGCTCTATGAAGCTGTTCGCGGATGATGCTGTCACTGATCGGTTTGTAAATTCACCAAAGAAATGGTTTATCTGTATGGTCCAAAACTAGGCTCTTGTCTCTAAATTATTAAAAGTGTAAAGTCATCCGTATGAGCAATGAAGGAATTCCGTTAAACTCCATTTACACGATAAATGAGTCAAATTTTAAGACTGTAAATTCAATAAAATACCTAGAAATTACAATTACGAGCAACTGTAATTGGAAAGAACGCGCGAATATATGGTAGGAAAGGCGAGCCACAGGCTACGTTTCATTGCCAGATTACTTAGAAGATGTAACGGTTCTACTAAAAGAAAATGCCTGAAATACAATTGTGCGTCCTTTTATTTATTTATTTATTTTTCAATTTTATTACTATTATTATTATTATTTTATTTTTGTATTGCTGCGAATTGTGGGATCCCCATCAACTGGATCTGACGGACGATGTAGAGGAAGGTCAGAGAAAGGAAGCTCGTTTTGTATTATAGGGATACAGGGGAAAGAGTGTCAGGGAAGTAATGCACGAGGTGGGGTGTAATTGCTTAAAACAAACGCGTTATTAGTCGTGGCAAGATTTATTTGCAAAATTTCTCCAACCACCATTCTCTACCCAATGCGAACATATTTTGTTCGCAAACAACTAAAAAGAGACACGATCATCATAATAGAATAAGAGAAATCGAATCGGAAACGGGAAAATTTAAATGTTCCTTCTTCCCGAACGCTATTGGAGAATGGGACGGAAGAAAACAAATCGCAGTGTTGTGTTTTACCGCTCGCTTTAGATTTTCCTGTAGGATTATGTTTTTTGCAAACATTTTGGACGAAAATAATAGAAATGTAAATAATAACACGTTATGGTGGTTACGATTTGTGATATTATGTATGCACTCAACACGTAATGTTCTATTTGAACGTACTTTAACAAACATCCAAAATTATTTGATATTTGAGTTTGGCTTTGCCAAACATTCTTCTTTTCTTAATTTTACATCTTTAAGTTATTATTTTAACTTCTCTCCCATATTTTCATTATCTTTTTCTGTTAAATACGATCACCTGTCATGCCGTAGTAGTTTGTCCTCTTTTTCAAGTTCATTTTCCTTGCCTGTAACAGTGACGAATCGCCGTTATTTTTGAAAATACCTCTGAAAGAATAAGAATTATCGAAATAACATAACAGAGCCGAGTCATTGATATTTTCGTCCTCTACAAATATATTTATTAAATTTGCCTCTATGATGAACGGTTAAGGCGTTATTTGGAATGAACTTTATACCCACTTTTTGTCCAAAATCTTTGAAACAAGGAGATTCCGTTCGCTGGCTGCCAACAATTACGTCTGTAAAATTTTGTGGCCATCGGTTAAATGACGCGTCCTAACAAGTGGGTACACGCTACAGACAGACAAATAATAAGTGTCAAATCGCTGCTATTAGCGAATATATTTGAAACGATATGAGATATGAAAGAAACATAAAAGGACAAAGTGGTAGAGCATTTACAACTCTGCAAATTCGTTAGTTTAATTTCTTGTCAAACACGCAGTTAAGCCGTTAATTTCATTAATATTTCGAGCTGTCAAAAGCCAATTGCAAAGCCCACTTTCAGTGTTACTACCGTTACCTAAAGTGGCCCAATACCGTAATAGCCGTGCGATGAACTCCCTGTTCCATAGTATTTACGTTGTTGCAGCACAATTAAGGCGATAATTCGTTCCCAGGACCGTGATATCAAACTAATAATTACTGTTGTGTGGAACATCATTGCAACAACGAAATGTTTCCAAGATATGTTTACTTTTCCTTCAAACCAGTATACATGGTGTTTCACTATGTGTGTTTGCCTATGTAACTTATAAAATAATAGGTGACAGGAAATTTTAATGTTACACTTTCTGCAGAGCTATGAACATAGTTTATTGTATAATTTTCCAAAGAGTTACAGCAAAATTATATATTTTTCTTAAATGGAACAATAGCTTTTTCTATCGTGCATTGGCTTCGTTGAAACCAGTTGCGTCCAAATCAATTTAAGCTACATTCCTATCACCGTTAGTTTGGGAGCTACAACCCTTCAGAATTTCAGTGGCAGATACCACAATCACTGCGCATAATGCAATACGCCTTCTAAATGTGGTGCGGCCGAGTTGTAACGTCGCCGGTTTCACGGAGCGAGAAGCTTCCTCGATGCGCTGTTGGACTGCCAACTGTCGCCGCACACGGCCGTTCAAATGTTTGTATAGCTTATTGGACTTAACTACGGGGTCATCAGTCCCTTAACTTACAAACTACTTATGAACTAACTAATACTATAGACGGCACAAATATCCATGCCCGAGGGGGGATTTGAACCCCCGACCGTAGTGGCCGTGCAGACCGTGACTGGAGCGCCTCAGTCCCCTCGGCCACCGCGGCCGGTACACGGCCGTATACCCGACAGTTGGAGTCACACAAACAACCGGGGCTCAATATATCACAGTTTCTGACATCGGATGACGGTGGCATACACGAACAACGAGTAAGTTGACATGTTGCTGATGCTCGTCGATTGCCGACACGATGCCACTGAAGCAGCCACGGCGTTTGCCGTGAGATATCCTAGGCGAAGAGCCCCGGCAGCCATTACGTTCTTACGTGCCGAACAACGACATCGGAAAACAGGCAGCTTGGTAATGCGCCTCAGTAACAGACGAAGACCTGCAAGAAGTGAGGAGACCGAGGTGTTTGTTTTAGCTGCACTACACCACGATCCTCAAGTCAGCTTACGAGACGTTGCTGTGTCAGTCTTATATCTGTGTGGCGTATAGTAAACGGCCACAGGTTTCACCCGTACCGCCTGTTACTGACCCAGGAGCTGCATGGGAAGGATTTCCGTGCAAGAGTTACATTCTGTGAGTGGGCCATGCGTAATTTCACGCTGGAGTCTTTACAAAGTGTTATGTTCTCTGATGAGTCCACGTTCACAAATTACGGTGCAGCGAATCGCCATAACTACTGGGCCGCAGACAATCTTCGGTGGGTACGACCTGTCGACCGTCAACGTAGGTGGTCTATTAACGTGTGGTGTGGAATCCTTGGGGATGAAGTCATCGGTCCACACTACTTTCCAGATACACTGACAGGTGAGTTATATCGCGCTTTTATAGCCGATAGTTTGGGTGGTCTCCTTGAAGGTATGTGTCTACATACGAGAGTTCATATGTGGATGCAGCACGATGATCAACCAGCCCATTCTGCGCGTGCTGTTGTGGAAGAACTACATCTACATCTACATAGATACCCTGCAAATCACATTTAAGTGCCTGGCAGAGGGTTCATTAAACACTTTCATAACTTTTCTCTACCGTTCCATTCTCTAATAGCGCGCGGGAAGAAAGAACACCTAAATCGTTCCGTTTTCGATCTGATTACTCTTATTTTATTGGGATGGTCATGTCTCCCTAAGTAGGTGGGTGCTAGCGAAATATTTTCACATTCATAAGTAAAAGTCGGTGATTGAAACTTCGCAAACAGATCACGCCGCAATGAATAACGTCTTTCTTTTAATGATTTCCACCCCAATTCGTGCAACATTTCCGTGACGCTTCCCTCCCCTCCCCCCCCGTAACGTGATAAAACAAAACGAGCTGCCGGTCTTAATATCTTCCGTCAGTCCTACCTGGTGAGGGTCCCACAAGGGGGGACGCACAAGTGTGATGTAGGCAGTCTCTTTGGTGGAGCTGGTGCATCTTCGAAGCGTTCTGCCAATGTAACGTAACCTTTGAATCGCCTTCCCCACATTATTTTATGTGTGTTCTCTCCAGTCAAAGTTGTTCGTAATTGTAACTCCTAGTTATTTGGTAGAATTTACGACCTTAAGGTTTGACTGATTTATCGCGTAATTGAAGTTCGGTGGATTTCTTTTAGTGGTCATGTGTATTACTTCACACTTTTCTTTATTTAGTTTCAATTGCCAATTTTCGCACCAAGTAGAAATTTTGTCTAAATCGCTTTGCAGTTGCTTTTGATCCTCTGTTGACTTCGCTAACCGATAAACGACAGCATCATCCGCGAGCAGTCTAAGGGAGCTATTCAGATTATCTCCTAAATCGTTTATAAACACGAGGAAGAGTAGGGGACCTATAAGGCTTCCCTGTGGAACGCCAGATATCACTTCTGTTTTACTCGATGACTTACCGTCAATGACAACGGACTGTGTTCTTTCTGATAGGAAATCGTGAATCCAATCGCACAGTTGCGAAGATATTCCATAAGCACGCAATTTCATTAGAAGCCGCTTGTGGGGTACAGTATCAAAAGCCTTCCGGAAATCCAGAAATATGGAATCGATTTGAGATCCCTTGTCGATGGCACTTAACACTTCATGTGAATAAAGGGTAAGCTGTGTTTCGCAAGAGCGATACTTTCAGAATCCGTGTTGACTATTGGTTAATAGGTCGTTCTCTTCGAGGTAGTTCATAATATTCGAACAAAGTATATATTCCAAAATCCTACTGCAAATCGACGTCAATCAGATAGGCCTGTAATTTTGGGGATCATTCCTATTGCCTTTCTTGAATATTAGAGTAACTTGGGCAACTTTCCAGTCTTTGGGTACAGATCTTTCGCTGAGTGATCGGTTGTAAATTATAGCTAAGTACGGAGCAATTGCATCAGCATACTCTGAGAGGAATCTAGTTGGTATACAAACAACAGGTTTGCAGGAAGATGGTTGGGGGCGCCATGGCCCGCAAGGTCATCCGATTTAACACCTGTAGACTTCTTTTTGTGGGGATATCTAAAGGATCGTGTGAGCCCACATCAAAATGTTCAAATTTTTGTAGAACTTATGGGACTTAACTACGGGGTCATCAGTCCCTAAGCTAACAAACTACTTATGATCTAGCTAAGACTAAGGACGGCACAAATATCCATGCCCGAGGGGGGATTCGAACCCCCTACCGTAGTGGCCGTGCAGACCGTGACTGAAGCGCCTCAGTCCCCTCAGCCACCGCGGCCGGCGAGCCCACATCCCAAGATGATCTAAAACGCCGCATCGAGGACGTATGTCGCTCCGTTACACCGGCGATGTTACATCTCGTCCGTAGATCCTTTCGAAGGCGCTTTGCGTTGTGCATTGAGGATAATGGACACACATTTGAACATCTCATGTAAATCAACTTCCCACCGCCGTAACATCCATCACCCACCACACAGCGATGTATTAGGTACAGCGTGTGGTATCTGTCCCTGAAACTTTGTAGGGTTTTAGCTCCCAAACTAACAGTGATAGGAATGTAGTTTGAATTGATTTGGACGCAGCTGGTTTCAACGATTCCAATGCACGATAGAAAGAACTGTTGTATATATATATATAACTCTTTGGAAAATGATACAATAGACAATGTTCATAGCTCCGCAGAAAGTGTAACATTTCTTGTGGTGACCTACCGCATTAAAATTTCCCGTCACCTACTATTTTATAAGTTACACAGGCAAACACACTTAATGAAACACCCTGTATAATGTGATAGTAGAGTAGAAATATTTTAAGTAGTGCATATCGGGAACAACTGCATCGCGCATATCGGTTGGCTATAATGTTTCCTTCGTTGCTTACAAATTAAGGTAACTGATCACACAACCCGAGAACTGTTTAGTGTGCTCAGCAGCTCAATGTGGTGTGTAACTGTTTCAGGCAGCAATGATAATGAAGTCGCATGCAGCCAATGACATCATTGTCATGTTGAGGAAACAACGCCTTTAGATCCAGCAGAAATGAACTCACGTTTTCAAAAGTATTTACTAATTGGTTATATGATTGCCGCGGCGGAGGGGCCGAGCGCATAGTGGCGCTATGCTACGACGCATGAGGCCGTTCCTAGTCGGGGGTTCGAGTCGCCTTTGATGTTTGTGCCGTTTTTAGTATATGGTAGTTTATAAGTAGTTTGTAAGTTTATGGACTGATGACCTTGCAGTTAAGTCCTTTAAGCTCTACAAACATTTGCACATTTGATGCTATGATTCAATAAGCACATGAGATCTCAAGATCTCTTCTCGATATCTGACAGTGTCTTAACGTTACCGGTTCACCTATACAATTTATTGACCAGGTGTTCGAGTCATCAACATAATCCTTGTTCAGACCATTTTAGAACCTCTTGGATATTGGTCTCTTTCAAGAACGTTTCGGTCCCGAAACCGTTGTTCACGTTTTCTCCCGATACAAATGTGCCGAGAATTACTCTCCAGACCAAATCGGGACGGTATGTGAAAATAACATTATCTCACTTTTCGACCGTCCAGGAGTCGTTCACTTCCGGACGAAGCGTCAGGGCAACTCAAGCAGTAGGTCTCTGACAATGGATGCCACTCTTTTGAAACCATGCGTACGCTGTTTGCCTCATAACAACTTGTCCATTGAATGCTGTGAGGTCAGATGCCAGATACAGTGCAGTACTGGCCTTACAGCCAAAGTCCTTTCTTTCTAATGCTATATTTGGTCAGCATTACGCTGGGCTTCTGGATACAGTTTTGATTGCAGTGGTCATCAGCCCCTAGACTTACAAACTACTTAATCTATATTATGATAAGGACAACTCACACTCAACCAAGCCACCACTGGGGCTCGAACCTCCGACGGGGACAGTAGACACACTTCACACTAAGTCGACCTACAGCGCACGGCTTGTACCGCCGATTAGTGAAGGTACGTCTGGTAAGTTGTAACCAAGCGTTAACCTTCAATAGGTTCTTAATGGCATCCATACTGACTCAATATGGCGGTATTTCAGTTCTGTACAAATGGAATAAAACGAATAATACAATCATCCCTGAAATCATTATTAATTTTTAATGGCTACCAGTTTAAATGAGTCTCGCAAGCATTTTCAAGCCCTCTACACGAAAAGCAACACCATTCAATATGTCATGAGATTAGTCCCGACAAAATCAAAAACAATAACAACAACAATAAGTTACAATAGAAAATAGAATAAATTTGCATGAACAAATGACATTGCAAGATCGTTTATTGTCAAACAAGTAAAGCAGGCAGGATCCAAGATGTCGATTTCCTTCAGAACTACTTCAGACAGGAATAGAGTCCATGCCACGTCGAGTTGCGGCCCTTCGGCGTGCTTGCGATGGTCCTGAACGCTGAACGATATTAGACAGGTGTATATATACAACTGCTTACACTGTCAGTGGTAGAAAAATAATATGTACATACTTTAATTATATATTTGGCCTTATATGTTGTATGAATTGAATTACATAAATAACATGCCTTACTTGCTAATAAGCTATCTTGCAATGTCAGCCGCGGCGGATTGGCCAAACGTATTGAGGCGTGATTCTGTTCCCCGTCGGGGGTTCGAATCACTCCTCGGGCATGGATGTTTGTGTCGTCTTTAGTATAAGGTAGTTCGTAAGCAGTTTGTAAGATTAGGGACTGATGCCAACGCAGTTAAGTCCCTTAAGCTTGATAAACATTTGATCTCCTCTCTTTTTCGCCCTATGACTATCCCTTCTCCCTCTATTCCAAATCGCCTCCTCCCCGCTTTCTTCGTCCATCTCCTCATCCCTCTAAATTAACACCACTCCCCCACATGTAAATATATTTTTTCCATTGTGACTCATTGAATTTGTTGCTTTTCATGCATAAGGTTTGAAGGTGGTGTCATGATCCACTTAAATCATAGTTGTTGTTGTGGTCTTCAGTCGGGAGACTGGTTTGATGCAGCTCTCCACAATACCCTATCCTGAGCAAGCCTCTTCATCTCCACATAAGAACGGCAACCTACATCTGTCTGAATCTGCTTACTGTATCCATCTCTTGGTCTTCCTCTGCGATTTTTACCCCACTCACTTCCCTCCAACGCTAAATTCACAATTCCTTGATGTCTAAGAATGTGTCCTACTAATCTATCCTTTCTTTTAGTCAAGGTATGCCAGAAACTTCTTTTCTCCCCAATTCTGTTCAGTACCTCCTCATTACTTACACGATCCACCCACCTAATCTTCAGCATTCTTCTGTAGCACCATATTTCAAAAGCCTCAATCCTCTTCCTATCCGCACTATTTATCGTCCATGTCTCACTCCCATACAAGGCAACACTCCATACAAATGCCATCAGAAAGGACTTCCTTGGGCTTAAATCAATATTCGATGTTAACAAATTTCTCTTTTTCAAGAACGCTTTTCTACCCATTGCCATTCTACATTTTATATCCTCTGTACTGCGACCATCATTTGTTATTTTAATGCCCAAGTAACAAAACTCATCTACCTCCTTTATTGCTTCGTTTCCCATTCTAATTCTTTCAGCATCACCTGATTTTCTTATACTACACTCCATTACCCTAGTTTTGCTCTTGTTAATGTTCATCTTATATGCACCTTTCAGCACGCTGTCCATTCCGGTCAATTGCTCTTCCAGGTCCTTTGCTGTATCTGACAGAATTACTATGTCGTCGGCAAAACGCAATGTTTTTAATTCTTCACACTGAACTTAAATTCCTCCTCCAAATTTCTCCTTGCTTTCCTTTATACCTTGCTCAATGTACAAATTGAATAACAATGTAGAAAGACTACAACGCTGTCTTACTCCCTTTCTAACCAGTGCATCCCTTTCATGCCCTTCAACTCTGACAACCGCTATCTGGTTTTTGTACAAGTTGTAAATAACCTTACGCTCCCTATATTTTACTCCTGCTTGCTTCAGAACTTGAAAGAGTTTATTCCAATCAACATTGTCAAAAGCCTTCTCCAAATCTACAAAAGCTAGAAATGTAGGTTTGCCTTTTCTTAATCTATCTTCTAGGATAAGCCGTAAAGTGAGTATTGCCTCCCGTGTTCCTACATTTCTCCTGAACCCAAACTGATCTTCCCCAAGGTCGGCTTCTACCAGCTTTTCCATCCTTCTGTATATAATTCGTGTTAATATTTTGCAACCATGACTTATTAAACTAATGATTCTGTAGTTTTCACACCTGTCTGCACCTATTTTCCATCAGAGTCCTTGATATTCATAGAGCTGTTTTTCTTATCTCCAAATGTTTCCTTTATTTTCCTGTAGGCTGTCTTTATTTTTCCCCTATTTATACATTCTTCTACATCATTGCATTTGCCTTCTAGCCACTCCTGCTTAGCCATTTTGCACTTCCTGTCAATCTCATTTCTTAGTCGTCTGTACTCCATTTTGCCTGTTTCATTTACTGCATTTTTATATTTTCTCCTTTCTTCGATTAAATTTAGTATCTCCTGTGATATCCAAGGATTTTTTGTAGGTCTTGCCTTCCTACCTATTTTGTCCTCTGCTACCTTCACTATTTCATCTCTCAATTTTACCTATTCCTCCTCTACTGTTTTATTTTCCCCTGTTTCTGTCAATTGTTGCCTAAAGCTCCCTCTGAAATTCTTAAGAACCTCAGGTTCCTTCAATTTATCCAGATCCCATCTCTTTATTTTCCTACCTTTTTGTAGTTTCTTCAGTTTCAGCCTACAGTTCATAACCAACAAGTTATGTTCAGAGTCTTAGATGGTTCCTTAATTCTGATTTACTGCTTTTGCTAGACGTAAATCGATTATCCTCCAAATTGGATGTAATAAATTTTGTTAGCTAGAATGTATAAAGCAATTTCCTTTTTGCCCACAGGTTTAAAAGTAAACGTTACTTTGTGATTCGGTCGCCGTTTCAAATCTCCTTTAGTAATCTTGTAACCGTATAACAAATATTTTTGGCATCAATGACTTCGATATAATCCAAATCTTCTGCAGGATAAGGGATCTTCTTGTATCAATCAATTTCATTTATTATACAGTTTATTTTAAAATTAAGAGACTGAAACAGACTGTTGTATTTGCTAACAAACTCTATTTTTAACACCATAAAACACAAAACGTTCACAATCATCAGGTCCATATACGTGGAACGTCTCACAAAAGACATATATCGACTTTTTGTCCTTAAGCGTTTTTTGTAACTCATTCAAATTCATTTGTTACTTCAACAAGTATTGTTTTTAATGTTCAGTGGCAGTGTGTTTCTCCGCGACAATTTTTTCGCCGTCCACTTTGCTGCATTTCTAATGTCTTTGACAATTCCACCAATCATCCGCTGTGTACTGTCCGATCTGCATCAAAGATCAAATGACCCGCGCACAATAGATGACCGACTCAAGTAAATCTAAGATTTGAAATATTTTTAAATATCAGTAACTATTATGCACGATATCTTTCCTTTCGTGAGCCAGTATCCTGTAGCCAATAGGAATAAGTAATGACTTCAGAGAAGACTGTACGCTTCTTTTAATTCACATTATACACAGCTGAAACACCTACATGTGTACTCAGTATGGATGCTATTTAACACTATTCCAAACTTACCTGTCTACACCATTGTGTAAGCGTTAGACAAAGACCCGTGCCCTGATTCCAACGCTCGCCAGCACAGTGTACCTGGAGCACCTCGTCAGCAAGCAGCCCAGCGGTGCACCGTGTTTTCGCTTTCCTCCACCCCCACCCCCTAGTCTTTGTCGCCTGCTTCCCGCATCAGTCTCTGCGCCACCAGACAAAATACAGAGTATCTCACAGAGCGCAGATGTGCGAGCGGAATATTTCAGCGAGGTAATTTCCTCAATATTTACCTGTCGCAGCCACGCTCGAGGGGCGTCCTTCACGGGCGGAGAATTTTCTGAGGGCTGGAGGGAGGGCAGGAGTGAGTGAGGGACGAGAGGGAGTGAGGAGGTAGGAGGAAGGGTGACGCGGCAGCTGCGGACGCCGGCGGAGTTTCTATTAGGGCGGGTGTGACTGACCCAGTCCGGCTGAATTTGATTACCATAGCGGACGAGTTTGGGCCCGGGGGAAATACGTGTTAATAGAAGACATCGGAGCAATTTCCAGAGTGGGCCAGCCGCGCCGCCCTCAGTGGTGTACGTAAGAGTTACCCGCGTAATTGGGTTCCCGCAGTGGCGCCCACTGCTCGTGTTGCACGTGTGCACGCGCGCGCGCCACACCATTACGGACCTGACGGTGCTCGCCGCGGGCCGAAACGTCCGAAAGAAAACACACGCGAGACGACGTGCTAACGCGTAATTTGCTGATTAAGGGGACCCCATACGCTAGCTCCCGCCTGCATTAACGTGCCCAGTTCCCAGAACGTGTGCCTGCCACCCTGTCCTTATACGTGCTTGGCAAACACGAAATCTTCTGTGACTAACTGCGCTTTACCATGTACAGCACTAAGAGGGTGCCTGGTCTTAACGTAAGTAGCGGGAGAAACGTGTGTGTACTTACGCTGGTGGAGCAGAACTAGTAACGGAACTCCCCTGCTACATTTATTCGTAAAACATTTCCTCAACTCAATATTATTTGTTACCTATAATCCTATACATATTATAAATGCGAAAGTTTGTATGTTTGTTACTGCATCACGCTAAAACTGCAGCATTGATTTAGATGAAATTTCATATAGAGATTTCTTATGTCTTGGATTAGGACATAGGCTACTTTTCAAAATGTTTATTACAAGTTATTTATTTGAAATCCGTAGAACTATGTAACGTTTGTAAGAAGCTTCTAATACAACAGCAGAGGTACTACGTAGTGTTTTTCATGTTTAGCCGCGAGGGTTAACGCGTCATGACATAAACTTCCATTATTTTGGGCAATGGTTCGTGTCCTGCTATTGTGAAATTTTTTTCTTTGTTATTGTTATATACAAAACGATTCTGTGATACTGCCAAAACGGCTTAACTGACATATAATTAAAAACACAAGAAATCTGAATGTTGGCGATCATGCGCATTCATTTTCATTTGTTGTAACAAATGAAGGAAGTATGGATATAAATTGAAGACTTTAAATAAAATATGCTCTAAGCACCATGGCAAGAAAAAACATTGACGTTTTGTGTACAATGGGATCCTGATACCAAGCTCTATTTTGTGTATAAAGCGCGAACTGCCACATACAAATAGCGTACGTAAACTGTAACGAAAGTAGTAGCAAATGCACTCAACAGATGGCAGGCAGCATAACACTCCTGAAAATATTTCTCACGACGTATAATGTGTATCAATTGTGATATCTCCATTACTATAAACAAGAGTCAAGGACACACATTGAAAGTGGCAGGTATTCATCTGGCCACCCCATGTCTCTCGCACGGACAGCTCTACGTTGGCTGCTCCCGTGTATCGAGAGCTAGAAATCTCTACGTATATTCGGAGAACAAGAAGTCTCGAAACGTCGTTTACATTGACGTATTGCAATAGATTTTTGGCTCTCCATCCGATCCAAGTCAATTATATATTCCGTGCTAACAATGTCGCAAACAGTGTTTACCCTTTCTTGGCACTTTCATGTCTGAATATTGAACCGCGGTTAACATTTGTATATTTGTACGTGTTGCATACAAATCTACAGTTTTGATCCAATCTTTATGAAATTTTGTACACGTAAGCTGTAATTCATGAGGACGGTCGCCGTAAGTGTAAGAATCACATACTATATGTAGTTCACCAGATATAACGTCATATCCATGAGATGAGCGAAAAACTGCTGCATTTTGCCACAGTGCTGCTCATTTTCTCCTAAACCATTGGACCGATTTCAACCAAATTTTGTACACACATTCCTTACCATGAGGTAACAATTGCTGCTTGGTTAAGAATCAAATACGGTACATGGTTCAAAAGATATTGCGCTATAACGAATGAGGAGATCGAAGAATTATATGGGGAGCTAAACGATATTATTCAGACAATTAAGGGAGAGGAAAACTTGATTGTTATGGGAGACCGGAATTCGGTAGTAGGACAAGGAAGGGAAGGGAAGATAGTAGGTGAATATCGTCTGGGCAAAAGCAAGGAAAGAGGAAGCCGCCTGGTAGAATTTTGCACGGAACATAATTTAGTTATAACAAACACATGGTTTAAGAATCACAAAAGAAGGTTGTATACGTGGAAGAGGCCAGGAGACACAGGCAGATACCAGATAGATTTTATAATGGTATGACATAGATTTCGGAACCAGGTTTAAACTGTAAAACATACCCAGGGTCAGATATAGACTCTGACCATAACAAGTTGGTTATGAACTGTAGGCTGAAACTGAAGAAACTACAAAAAGGTAGGAAAATAAGGAGATGGGACCTGGATAAATTGAAGGAACCTGTAGTTCTTAAGAATTTCAGAGGGAGCTTTAGGCAACGATTGACAGAAACGGGGGAAAATAAAACAGTAGAGGAGGAATGGGTAGCATTGAGTGATGAAATAGTGAAGGCAGCAGAGGACAAAATAGGTAGGAAGGCAAGACCTACAAAAAATCCTTGGATATCACAGGACATACTAAAGTTAATCGATGAAAGGAGAAAATATAAAAATGCAGTAAATGAAACAGGCAAAATGGAGTACAGAAGACTAAGAAATAAGATTGACAGGAAGTGCAAAATGGCTAAGCAGGAGTGGCAAGAAGGCAAACGCAAGGATGTAGAAGATTGTATAAATTGGGGAAAAATAGATACAGCCTACAGGAAAATAAAGGAAACATTTGGAGGTAAGAAAAACAGCTCTATGAATATCAAGGTCTCTGATGGAAAACCAGTTCTCAGCAAAGAAGGGAAAGGTGGAAAGAGTATATAGAGAGGCTCTATGAAGGAAATGAATTTAGCGGCAATTTTGAAGAAAGGGGAGAAGAAGTAAATGAGGATGAAATAGGAGATACTATACAGAGAGATGAATTTGACAGAGCACTGAAAGACGCAAGTCGAAACGAGGCCCCTGGAGTAGATGATATTCCCTCAGAGCTACTGAAGTCTGGGAGAACCAGACATGACAAAATTGTTTCACCTGGTGTGTAAGTTGTATGAGACTGGTGAAGTACCATCAGACTTTAAGAAAAATGTTATAATTCCCATTCCAAAGAAAGCAGGTGCAGTCAGGTGTGAAAACTACCGAACCATCAGTTTAATAAGTCAAAATATTAACACGAATTATTTACAGAATGTTGGAAAAGGTGGTAGAAGCCGACCTCGGGGAAGATCAGTTTGGGTTCAGGAGAAATGTAGGAACTCGGGAGGCAATACTCACTTTACGGCTTATCCTAGAAGATAGATTAAGAAAAGGCAAACCTACATTTCTAGCTTTTAAAGATTTGGTGAAGGCTTTTGACAATATTGGTTAGCATAAACTCTTTCAACTTCTGAAGCAAGAAGGAGTAAAATATAAGGAGCGTAAAGTTATTTACAATTTGTACAAAAACCAGACAGCGGTTGTCAGAGTTGAAGGGCAGGAAAGGGATGCAATGGTTGGAAAGGGAGTAAGACAGGGTTGTAGCCTTTCTCCAATGTTATTCAGATTGGTACATTGAGCAAGCTATAATACAAAGCAAGGAGAAATTTGGTGAAGGAATTAAAGTTCAGGGGGAAGAATTAAAAACCTTGCGTTTTGCCGACGACATAGTAATTCTGTCAGATACAGCAAAGGACCTGGAAGAGCAATTGAATGGAATGGACAGTGTGCTGAAAGGTGCATATAAGATTAACATCAACAAGAGCAAAACTAGGGTAATGGAGTGCAGTCTAAGAAAATCAGGCGATGCTGAAGGAACTAGATTAGGTAACGAAGTAATAAAGGAGGTAGATGAGTTTTGTTACTTGGGCAGTAAAATAACAAATGATGGTTGCAGTACAGAGGATATAAAATGCAGAATGGCAATGGGTAGAAAAGCGTTTTTGAAAAAGAGAAATTTGTTAACATCGAATATTGATTTAAGCCTTAGGAAGTACTTTCTGAAGGCATTTGTATGGAGTGTTGCCTTGTATGAGAGTGAAACATAGACGATAAATAGTGCGGACAGGAAGAGGATTGAGGCTTTTGAAATGTGGTGCTACAGAAAAATGCTGAAGATTAAGTGGGTGGATCACGTTACTAATGAGGAGGTACTGAACAGAATTGGGGAGAAAAGAAATTTCTGGCATACCTTGACTAAAAGAAGGGATAGATTGGTAGGGCACATTCTTAGACATCAAGGAATTTTAAATTTAGCGTTGGAGGGAAGTGTGTGGGGTAAAAACCGCAGAGGAAGTCCAAGAGATGGATACAGTAAGCAGATTCAGACAGATGTAGGTTGCCGTTCTTATGTGGAGATGAAGAGGCTTGCTCAGGATAGGGTATTCTGGAGATCTGCATCAAACCAGTCTCCGGACTGAAGACCACAACAACAACAACCAAGAGAAATCGCACAAAATGCCATATAATGCGACGAGACTTTCGAAATACACTGTATGAGAATGACGGTACTGAGCGACTTGCAACAACCTTTAAACATAATTTCAAACATTTATTAAACTTTTTCTCGCTGACAACAATAGTAAAATGATGAAAGAAATAAAGTCTCTCGCTTACTACTTTTCCGCTGTTTATGGAGTAAAACTACGGTTCTCGGTATGACGTTACAATTTATAATTTCTAGACTACAAACTAAAGCTGCAGGAAATTTTAAAAAGGTGTACACACATATTGTTCAGTGTACCTTCTAAATTGTATCACAGTACGACACTTAGTTCATGAGAATTGACCACATAAACAGTAACGTTCGTGGAAAACCGCCTCACCACGCACTAAGTTTTAATCTATTACTGCTTTACTACTAATTGTATTTCCATGACATTTTACAGACTTACAGCCCTTATACAAATGAATATATACCTGAAAAATGGCAGGAATAAATAAATAAATAAATACACGGACAACGCCGGGTTTTCAGCTAGCTTAAAATAAAATTTCCACCTTCGTAATTTTACAAAGGTATTGGAAAAGAAGCATTGAAACAAAAATTCATTTTTTAAATACCAACTCTTCCGACTGAGCGTTTAGTTGCGTCTTGTTAGAGATTTAATGGAAAAGAATAAAAAGACAAAACAGACATAATTATTATATGTAATTTCACAATGCTTTGTGGATGGGTATTGGATATACATCCGAAACTCCTTGCTCTCCTTTTCTCTGTCCTCTTCCTGCTCCTTTCCCCGTTACCGCCCTTTCTTTTTCTTTTTTGTTATATGCCCTTCCTCTTTCTCTTTGTTCTTGCCCCCTTCTCCTCCTTTCTGCATCCATCCTTCTTCCCACCTCACCATATCCTCTCACAACCCTGCGCACTAACCCTTTTTCTCAGCATCTCTTTATCTCATCATCACGTTCTCCATCTCTCCTTCCCAGACTGATATGTGCACGTGTGTCCTTGTACCCAATTTTTTAAATAAGTCATATATAAGAATTAAGGGGTCTTCTAAGAGAGGGAGCTATGACAAATTACATGAAATATTGAGCTCTGTCCATTTTCAGCGTTCTCGTGCCATCTTGCGTCTATCCTGTTAATTAGAATCACGTGGCATGGTTCCCCTCTCTTTCTGGAGCAGTTGTTCTTGAATGCGCCATTGAGATCAATTTGAGTGAGAGGAGGACCTATGTCACCGGTTTTGTCCGCTTTTTCAGTGGCAGACGTACCAACATCGAAGTGTTACAGATTGTTTTGTCAGTTTTAAGGGAAGAACATATTGCTAAAAAAAAGAAGTATATATATAAATTGTACTACTGATTGTTTGTTGCCCCTATTGTATAATAGAACGTGGAACATGAATCCTTGTGTATCAGAGAATGGTAAAGAGGTGGTAAAAACTCAATCCTAATCCAGACCAATGGATGAGACATTTCTGTGACTTGACGCCTGGAGGATAACAACCACCGCTGTCCCGGTACCGGGCTGGTTAGCTACTTCTAGACTTCACAACGTGCTTGTGTGCAAGAGTAGCTAACCAGCGGGGATGTGCGGCAGCGAAGGTTGCCTATCTTCCAGATGTCAGTTATCAGGCTATATATAATTCTGACATGAAAGGATTAAATTGTGGTGCTTACAGTGACATCTATTACTACTTTTTATTTTTCTTCTGCCATACGTTTGCCCCTGTGCCAATAATATTCTATAACAACTTCACAGCTTTCTGATGGGTGGTGTTACTATCACAGCGAAATAAGGGGGAACTATAGTTAATTAAAGATTCCAAGGTCATAATCAGTGCTATTTAAATTAAAATTTATATTTTCCCTTTCGCATAATTTGCATAACAATGGGGAAGATCAGTTTGGGTTCAGGAGAAATGTAGGAACACGGGAGGCAATACTCACTTTACGGCTTATCCTAGAAGATAGATTAAGAAAAGGGAAACCTACATTTCTAGCTTTTGTAGATTTGGAGAAGGCTTTTGACAATGTTGATTGGAATAAACTCTTTGAAGTTCTGAAGCAAGCAGGAGTAAAATATAGGGACCGTAAGGTTATTTACAACTTGTACAACAACCAGACAGTTGTTGTCAGAGTTGAAGGGCATGAAAGGGATGCAGTGGTTGGGAAGGGAGTGAGACAGGGTTGTAGCCTTTCTCCAATGTTGTTCAATTTGTACATCGAGCAAGCTATAAAGGAAAGCAAGGAGAAATTTGGAGAAGGAATTAAAGTTCAGGGTGAAGAATTAAAAACATTGTGTTTTGCCGACGACATAGTAATTCTATCAGATACAGCAAAGGACCTGGAAGAGCAATTGAACGGTATGGACGGTGCATATAAGATGAACATTAACAAGAGCAAAACTAGGGTAATGAAGTGCAGTGTAAGAAAATCAGGTGATGCTGAAGGAATTAGATTGGGAAACGAAGCAATAAAGGAGGTAGATGAGTTTTTTTACTTGGGAAGTAAAATAACAAATGATGGTCGCAGTACAGAGGATATAAAATGCAGAATGGCAATGGGTAGAAAAGCGTTCTTGAATAAGAGAAATTTGTTAACATCTAATATTGATTTAAGCCTAAGGAAGTCCTTTCTGAGGGCATTTGTATGGAGTGTTGCCTTGTATGGGAGTGAGACATGGACGATAAACAGTGCAGACAGGAAGAGGATTGAGGCTTTTGAAATATGGTGTTACAGAAGAATGCTGAAGATTAGGTGGGTGGATCGCGTAACTAATGAGGAGGTACTGACCAGAATTGGGGAGAAAAGAAATTTCTGGCATACCTTGATTAAAAGAAGGGGTAGATTGGTGGGACACATTCTTAGACATCAAGGAATTGTGAATTTAGCATTAGAGGGAAGTGTGTGGGGTAAAAATCGCAGAGGAAGACCAAGAGATGGATACAGTAAGCAGATTCAGACAGATGTAGGTTGCCGTTCTTATGAGGAGATGAAGAGGCTTGCTCAGGATAGGGTGTTGTGGAGAGCTGCATCAAACCAGTCTCCGGACTGAAGACCACAACAACAACAACAAGTTAAGTTAAAAAGTGACCCCTTTATTGTATAAATAATAACTTTATACAGCGCTTTAGAAAACTCAATTTATCTCTATTTCTCCTCATAGTGGCGTAGCTTCCTCTCTCACTAGACCCTTCAACTTACATAACTTTTATTATTTGGGGAACATTCTCGCTAAAAAATCGCAAATATATATGTATGTGTCAATAATGGAGGACACACAGAAATTAACCATATGGACGTTCACTGAGATGCTGAAAAGCACGAAAAACAGAAAATCAGTCACATCATCCGAAATAGAAATACTTAGCACACACGACCGTAATCTCTGGTGTCTGCAACGCTAAATCCATCTTGATATTTAGGAGGGGCGTGGAGGGGGAAGGATGTCGGGTAAGGGTGGTGATAGCTTATAAATGCTCTGATAGGACGTAATGTAACTTGCATCATTGAATGCAGTGATGAAAAGTGGATGGAGAGCATATAAGGAAGGTGTAGATATGTTATTGGGGTGGCGGGGCGGGGGAGACGTTTCCTTTAGCAATGAAAGTAATACGAAAAAAAAAAAATAGAAAACGAAAATAAATTGTTAGTAATTACGGGGATATTGTAAGGGACGACACCCACTTTTGAAGGAATACATGAATGGAAGGGATACTGGATAATAAGAGGGAAAGGAATGAGGTGTATTCTAGGCAGTGGTGACATCTTGAGATCAGGGTGGTTGCGTGATCTCAGAATGTGTTCAAGGGGCAACTGTCATCCGCTCAGTTCAGAAGAGCAGGTGCTTGAGATTATGTTACAGATGCCTCGGATAGTTTTGCAGCAATTTAAATCCAGATATTTGTATTCAACTGCATGCTGTGCCACCCATCACATATTCCCACTGTGAAGTGGCCGAGCCGTCGGATGCTCGAATCCCTATCGGGCATGGTTTGTGTGTGTTGTCCTTAGCATAAGTTAGCTTCAGTAGTTTGTAAGTCTAGGGACTGTTAACCGTAAGAGTGAAGTACCTTGCCTTCACAAAAAGAAAAAAAAAATGAACAGCACACTCATGGCCGCGGCGGACTGGCAAAGCGCATAAGGCCCTATGCTACGATACACAGGCCGTTCCCCGTCGGGGGTTCTAATTCCCGCTCGGGCATGGATGTTTGTGCTGTCTTTAGTCGAAAATTTTAGCTTATAAATTTTGGTAATTAAAAACAGCATTTCCATATAAAATTACATAACCAATAAGTGTTATGAGTATCTGTTAAACAATTAGAGAACAAATGTGATATTAGCAAACCTGATGAACGGTGATGGAAGTATCAATTACTCGGCAGTACAAGAAGTAGGAAAACAAATCCTAACAATTCGCGACTAGAATTCAGAAACATTTTAGAGGTTGTAGTGGAGAGTATCGGTATGGTGTGTCTCCTTCAAGCTGGCTGAAATCCAAAGTCTTGCGAAGACGTGCCGTCGTTGCCAGTCGCTGTGGTGTCGATGATTCGATGTCGATGAAAAGCGTTTTTACGGCGTTGTTCGTACATTCATGTACTGCTCACTGAATGCAGCTGTGATTTACAACACCGACTAACACTGGTGACTGTTTTTTTTTTTTTTTTTTTTTTTTTTTTTTAATTTTTATCAGTACTTTGTGGACCAACAAATGATCATAGCAGTTACTTGCCATGAAAATTTATTCAAAGGTACTGTATTTAATACAAACCTTTATAACTGTAAGATTTTCAACGAGTATTTAACATCACATTTCAGCTCATTTGTTGCTACTGACCTCATGCGGTGGGCGAGGGCTGGAGGTTGTAGCAGTTCTTTTGTCAGTTAACAGTTCAAAATTACATTGTGCGGTCTCATTGAATGCCTGGCAAAGAAGCGAGTCACTACATACAACCAACTTATACCTTGAAATTAATGAAACAGAATTTTCATTGCAGTGACTTAACTAATCTGAAATCATTATAATGTTATTTTTGAATATTTTTGAACCTTGTAAAATATTGTTATGTATGACGTGCATTAATACCAATCCAAGAAAGCATACACATAATATAATTATGCATACCAAAAATGAAAATCATTTTGAATTTTTCACAGTTTTCTAAATACTTCAATAAATAAATTGAAAAACTGAACGTTTAATTTTGGTTGGAAGGAATATTTTTGAAGCCGAATGAAATCTTCGATCCACGCAAATAGCGGCCGATAAATCACAAAAATCAAACAGCATTCCCACAGACGGCAGCTATGAACAAAATACATATTCCTATCGATAACCTGATGTAAAACGACAGAGATAACAAGTGTATTAGTGTGAAACAAATCCATATAGCCTGTTCCATTTATTTTATCCCCAGTAAATAAATGTTGATGCGCTTCAGAGAATTTTTGAGTGTAGCGAGAGGCTCTATTTGCACTATGCGAGATGCCAGATGTACAAGATATATTTTTGTCCAAAATATGGAATAATTTTGTTGCGTTTCACAATTTTAAATTATTATTTTTGTGTATGAGGCCCCATATGCAGTGATATGTTCCCACTGAACCCGCTTGCGCAGAATGAATGGGGCTTGTGTACAAAACAGTTGAAACAAGCGTTAACCGTGCCTCATCGCTCTTGTCGTCTGCTGGTTCAAACAACATGGCAACACTTGCTTATGGTGCTGATCAAGTTCTGCCAACTCCCGGCCAGGGGCAAATCTTTAACAAAGATGCTTAGTGAAGGTTACCCTTGTCCGTTGTGCATGTTAAGTTTGCCTACTTGAGTCGTCTAAAATCTTTGGAGATGTTCCCCCTTCACTTTAGGTAGCTGGAGGGTAGCGACCACGAGGGCAGTCAGGAGTCGCTATCTGGTCTCTGGCGGGGTAAGTGTTTCTTGATGTTGGCTCTGTTATGAGCACGTGGCTAATCTTAATTCCGATTCGACTGTAAGTTGAAAATGCTCATTCACCCCTCTAGTTCTCGCTATAACATCACCGCAATGTGTTGCGAAGAGATTTCATTTAATTTTGTTTTGGATTGATAATTTCATAATGATTTATGCTGAAGTCTGATTTCGCGACCTCACTGACATTCATTAATAGAATTCTTGCACTCCCTGACTATAGTGTCCTTCCTTCCTACGTTTAAACATGTTTAAATGTTTCTCATGTTCATTTGTTGGGTAAATCAGATGTTATTCGGGAACTTCTCGATACTTTAGGTGTCTGCCCTTTGTCCGTAGAACAAGTGGACGGTATGAGATAAAGCCCTGAGCTTACTCCATCACCATATGCGTACGAGTTGTTAACTACAACCTTGTTTAGATGTTGTGTTTTCTAGTACGTGTAAGTGGTAATATTCCCCGAATTTTGGTACTTATAGACTTGTGACTTCCATCGCAAATAGCGTGTTCTATACCGTATTCATTCCTATTAGATAGCTCTTCTTCCCCTGAGTAGAACGAATCGTTACACGACATATCACGCGTTTTTATATTTTTCGAAATTGTAATTTTTCCCTTTTCCCACTTTTTTTTGTGATCCAGCCACGCGAAGTACTGTGGGATTCTGTAACCTCGCTTACGTGACCTAACTCGCGATCTTATATCTGACGAATTTCGACTTCTGACGCCGTAGCATGACGTATCACTCTGTTATCTTGCTTATTAGCTAGATATCATTCCCCTAAATAGATGAATGGTCATACGACCTATCTCACGATCTTATTTCTTACGAAAACTAATTTTTTCCAACTTTTGCAAATTTCGTGATCTAACCCTGTAGCATGTCATACCTTCCTGTAACCTTGCTTATTAGCTAGATATCATCCCCTGAGTAGATAGAATGGTTACACGACCTATCTCGTGGTCTTACTTGTGCTGAAAGTATTTATTATTTTATTTTATTTTATTTGTTGATTTTTATTTTTTTATTTTGTGTATTCTAAGACCGTGTAGAGTGCAGTTTTTGACTGAAATCTCTACAATCCAGTAGTTCTCTTCCCCTTGTGCAAAACAAACACCAGAATGCCAGTTTTTAAGTATTATTCAGCGAATTTTCTATTTAATCGAAATCTTGAATGTCTCTGGAAACTTATACTTCGTGACTATATCGCACGCCAAGTGGTATTCTAACACGTGCGTTTGTTCCCGCTGATAGCTACCCTGAGCCAAACCCACAAAAACATACACTACGGAGCAATGTTTTTCTTTTATTGGTGCGCGTGTGAGCCTGCTGTTCCGTACAGCGTCCTGCTGGTAGCGTTGCTGTTTTTGTGTTCGGTCCTGGTAAGTACGTGCGCATGTATCTTCCTGAGAATGTGTATCAATTCCTCCCTTCTCCCCTCTGAAAATTAATCATGATTAATTACGCCAGTACTACTTTTGCTGATGGGCAGTATTAGGACCATATAATCTTATGAAAACATGGATTCTTTTGTTATTATTATATAAATCGGTCTCTTCCCCTTTGTTGATTATTCCTCGAACAATAAATTACTTTGTTAAACGTTGATCTTTGTCCTAATTTAAATTCTCCAAAACTATATATATATATATATATATATATATATATATATATATATATATATATATATATATATATATATTAAGATGAACTATCTTGTCCCTTGCTCCATTCTGGAAGAGAGAAAACTAACCCGCGTTTCCGTTGCCACCATTTAAGTATTATTCAAGATCCGTTGATGGGCATCGCCAATTAATTTAGTGCTTTTCCATTAAGAAAAATAGTAAAGACACGCAGGCGGCCGCGGTGGCCGAGGAGACTGAGGCGCTCCAGTCACGGTCTGCACGGCCACTACGGTCGGGGTTTCGAATCCCCCTTCGGGCATTGATATTTGTGCCGTCCTTAGTGTAAGGTAGTTGATAAGTAGTTTGTAAGTTTAGTGACTGATGACCCCGTAGTTAAGTCCCATAAGCTTAACATACATTTGGTTTGAAAGACACGCATCTTTCACTTGGCTAAGTCAGAATTGAGTTTAGAGAACTGCACATTTCTTTCAAGTGTTGTAAAAGAAAGAAAACAATGTTTAGTCTGGTTACATATACTTCTTCAAAACTTTGGTTCACTGGTTTTTAATTGATTTTCACATCTCATGATAACGTTACAAATAGTTTTCACTCGTAATAAGTTAGACATATAAATATGAAGGAGAGGCATTGAATTAAAATTTGGTCAACGATCAGGATTCGAACCCGGGCCTCCTATTAGGGACCGGGAGATTTACGTTTGTTATGTGTTATTTATTTCAAAATCGCGCCTGCAGGCAACTATTCTTGATTCGAATTCAGGAGTATTTGTTTGATCTAATTGGGTGAATTAATTTCGGAAAGCCGTGATTAGCAATTGTGATTTTGCAGAATTGTCATTAGTAGCATCACCATTGCTATCGCGTAGTGAAGGCATTGCGAACTATGTGGGGGCGAGAGGTGGGGGAGGGGGGAGTTGACTGCCCCGAGTGACTAGAGTCGGAGAGAGCACGGACCTCAAGATAACTCGAAAGCAAGTTTGCTTCCTTTCCTTTTGGACCTCTCTCGGTCTCCTTTTCTGGGAGGAATCAAAAGCTACTTTTTCAGGATGGCCCCGTCCCCCTCTGTATGTACATACATACTGCGCGATCTACCCAGAGATACGTCTCGGAAGGTTCCAGGTAGCACTACTATTACTTGCTTTCCTTTTCCATTCCCAAATGGTATGAGGGAAAACCGAATACTGGTATATATCCTTAAGAGACCTAATCTCTCTGTTCTTTGTGGTCTTTGAGCGAAATATGCAGGCTGTTACAAGAAGGTACGGCCAAACTTTCAGGAAACATTTCTCACACACAAAGAAAGAAAATATGTTATGTGGACATGTGTCCAGAAACGCTTAATTTCCATATCAGTATTACACATATATCCAAGTGTTGGTAGGAGGGCAGGGCTCGTTTTTATCCGCCCCAGGCCTCCGTCAGTCGTAGTCCGCCACTGAATGATTTTTATTGTAGTTTGCTGCTAGTAAACTTTACACACTAACAAAAGTTTTGCAGTATATATAAAGAACTCATTGTTCGATGGGGCGATCTATAATTGCTTAATAATGATTTTGCAGCCAAGGTCGCATTTTTCATTTATTATGTTACCGGTTTCGGCGTGTTTGACGCCATCTTCAGACCTGTCGTAATTTACATAACTTCACAACATTTTTTTATATACGCCTCAACCTGGATGTACTCTTTCAGTATATAAAAAAAATGTTGTGACGTTATGTAAATTACGACAGGTCTGAAGATGGCGTCGAGCACGCCGAAACCGGTAAAATAATAAAGGAAAAATGCGATCTTGGCTGCAAAATCATTATTAAAACATTTTGTAGGATTATCTACGAAATTATCATTTGATCACAACAGTTTTATGTACAGCAATGGCCGTGTCAGGAGAAAAATACGAGGTCGTGTTGTATCTGTCAGATACAAGGTCAACACTGAACAGTTAGATTTTATTAATCTCATCTGTTGCAGTGAAGAAGTAAATAAAACGAGATGAAAACACATAAGTATTACAATAGTACCAACTGAACACACATTTTATGAAAATTAACAATAGAAAGTCTAGTTCCGCTGACGTGCAGGTTGCCTGTTACGAGAAGATATATCTGTGAGACGACACGTGATCAATGTGGTGTTAACTGTATTTTTTTCCTTCCCTCTCTATGCATACAATATCATTTAAAGAGAAAGCAATGTTTCTCATACCAGCTTCGCAAATAACTATTGAGTTTGTGATGAAGTGCTATTATGAGCATGGCTTCGTGCAGTTCCGCTCGTTCCAGGACACGGACGTCCCGTGTGAACAGCTGTGTGGCCGCTTGGTCGACGCTCGGTGCCTCTGCGCATCCCGCGTCGCGCAGTCGGCGTGTCCCGGGAATCAACAAGTAAGCGGCGACCGCACGCGGCCACTTCCCGCAATCGGCTGCCATTGCCGCCTGCGTGGGCGGCCGGGGCAGCGGAGGCCGCGCTACGGTCGCTGGACGCCGCGCCGGACGCCAGAGGTGGGCGAACCGACAGACACCTGCTCCGACAGCGGTGTCCGGCGCAGCTGCCGAGCGTGTATACCAGCTTTACGACTGTCTACGGTACACAGTCATTCTCATTTAGAGTTGGGGAAAACGATTCTTGTTTGGCAATCGTTAGGCCCGGTGGTATTATGCCCAGCACAGTGATCGCATTATCATTGTCAAGATAGATACGAAGCCAACACCGACCACAGTAGTACAGGTGTATATGCCAACTAGCTCTGCCGATGATGAGGAAATCGATGAAATATATGAGGAGCAAAAGGAAATTATTCAATTAACGGACAGGAAAACTTAATTGTTATGGGAGACTGGAATTCGCAAGTAGGACAAGGAGGGGAATGGAAGATATTAGGTGAATATGGTCTGGGCAAAAGGAATGAAAGAGGAAGCCGCCTGGTAGAATTTTGCACAGAACATAATTATGTTATAACAAACACGTGTTTCAAGAATCACAAAAGAAGGTTGTATACGTGGAAGACACCGGGAGATACCAGATAGATTTTATAATGGTAAGACATAGATTTCGGAACCAGGTTTTAATCTGTAAGACATACCCAGGGGTATATATATATATATTGAACTAAAATTTATGTCACGGCTGGGATTCGAAACCGGCACCTCCAGCTTACTAGGCAGTCGCTATACCTCTAAACCATCATGACCTAATGGGTATAGCGAAAGCACGGAACGCTTTGGATCTCCTTGAGCTTTGGCAACATTGACAAGTGTTTATATAGGGGAACATGAGGCAGAATTAAAGTTTCTGTTGAGGAGGGACACGAAGCTTAAGACAATCCGTGCAGTGGTGGTATCCATTAAGTCACGGAGGTTTAGTGGTAAAGCGCATGCTTAGTAAGGAGGAGGGCTCGGGTTCGATTTCCGTACGTGGCGCAAATTGTAACTCAATGCCTCTACTGGAGATTTATATCTTTGATATATATGGCGACAATGTATGCCTCTGGACGTTGACTTATTGTTTGATATTCCTAAAAAGCTTTCATGTTTTCTCCAAAAAATGACAAAAGTACAATATTTTGGTTCTTGTGCAATATACAGGGTGTTGCGAAAAGGTACGGCCAAACTTCCAGGAAACATTCCTCACACTCAAAAAAAGAAAATACGTTATATGTACATGTGTCCATTTTCATGCAAGAGCTCATTTTATTACTTCTTTTCAAATCACATTAATCGTGGAATGCAAACACACAGGAACAGAACGTGCCAGGGTGATTTTAAACACTTTGTTACAGGAAATGTTCAAAATGTCCTTCGTTAGCGAGGATACATGCATTCACCCTCCATCGCATTGGATCCCTGATGCGCTGATGCAGCCATGGAGAATGGCGTATTGTACTCGTATCACAGCCGTCCACAATACGAGCACGAAGAGTCTCTACATTTGGTACCGGGGTTGCGTAGAGAAGAGCTTTCAAATGCCCCCATAAATAAAAGTCAAGAGGGTTAAGGGCAGGAGGAGAGCGTGGAGGCCATGGAATTGGTCCGCCTCTACCAATCCATCAGTCACCGAAACTGTTATTGAGAAGCTTACGAACACGTCGAATGAAATGTGCAGAATCTCCATCATGCGTGAACCACATGTTGTGTCGTACTTGTAAAGGCACATGTTCTAGCAGCACAGGTAAAGTGCCGGCCGCGGTTGTCGAGGGGACTGAGGCGCTCCAATCACGGTCTGCACGGTCACTACGGTCGGGGGTTCGAATCCCCCGTCGGGCATGGATATTTGTGCCGTCCTTAGTCTTAGTTAGTTCATAAGTAGTTTGTAAGTTTAGGGACTGATGACCCCGTAGTTAAGTCCCATAAGCTATACTAACAGGCAGAGTATCCCGTATGAAATCATGATAACGTGCTCCATTGAGCGTAGGTGGAAGAACATGAGGCCCAGTCAAGACATCAGCAACAATTCCTGCCCAAACTTTCAGAGAAAATCTGTGTTGGTGACGTGATTGGATGATTGCGTGCGGATTCTCGTCAGCCCACACATGTCGATTGTGAAACCGGGACCTCCTGCTTACTAGACAGACGCTATACCACTAAACCATCGTGACTTAATGGGTATAGCGATAGCATGGATTGCACGGATTGTCTTGGATGTCCTTGAGCCTTGGAAATATTGACACGTGTTTATATAGGGGAACATGAGGCAGAATTAAAGTTTATGTTGTGGAGGGACACTAGCCTTAAGACAATCCGTGCAGTGGTGTTATCCATTAAGTGACGGTGTTTTAATGGTGTAGAGCCTGCTTAGTGAGAAAGAGGCCTAGGGTTAGAATCTCGTCCATGACGCAAATTTTAATGCCTGTCCTTGAGATTTATATCTTTGTTATATAGCGCGAATATGTATGCATCTGGATGTTGACTTATTTTCTGGGTATGAGGTCGGCCTGATATACAAAATACTGTTTTATTATGCACCCAAACTAGTTTCAGCACCTTTGTGCCATCATCAGTGGGCTTTCAGTTTATGTAATGCTGTGAAAACAAATTACATTTATTTTACTACTGTACTGTTTGTAAATTTAGGACTAAAATGTCGTCAGTCCTATTTTGGTTTTCACCTCACTTTACATTATGTGGTAGCGTTGTCATCTGCAACCAAAGTTATCCTTTTTAAAACTTGTGAGGTCTTTTAAAAAAGCTACTAGTTGCGTGAAAACTTAATATTGGTATGTGGGGATATTTCTATCGTCTGCTTACTATCTATTACTTGCATTTTCTTTTGGGATACACTTCATCTTCCGCGATTTTGTATATAGCATACATATCAGGAGGACGTCATACCCAAAAAATTTTTACTGCCAACACGGCAAGGATAAGTGCTGCAAATCAAGAAAATGACGAATACGTTGATGTTCAAAAAATGTTCAAGTGTTTGTAGAGTCTATGGGACTTAACTACGGGGTCATCAGTCCCTAAACTTACAAACTACTTACAACTAAGGACGGCACAAATATCCATGCCCGAGGGGGGATTCGATCCCCCGACCGTAGTGGCTGTTCATACCGTGATGGAGCGCCTCAGTCCCCTCGGCCACCGCGGCCGGCTGAATACGTTGACTTATTGTTTGGTATACCTAATCAATTTTCGTGGTTTCTCTTGAAAATTACAAAATTACAATATTTTGGTTCTTGTGCAATGTATAACTTGAAGTATTCCCGGACTTTACGTACACGCTGAATTTCTGGAGCGCCCTGTAGGTATACAAGTAGTGGTACAGGAGCAGCCCTGGGTGTCGGCCACCAGCAGCGCACAGTGTCTGCTCCTGCCTCGGCCGCCGCCTGCAGACCTTGGCTATTAGGCCGGCGGCAGCAGCAGCTGTGCAGGTGGCACGCAGTATGCTGTGCTGTTCTACGGCAGGCCAGGCCCGGCTGTTGGCCGCCCCCCAGGCGCTGATTCCGCTGATTGCCGCGCCGCCGCTCGATAGCCATGCATATGCAAGCCGGTGGCGGCCGGCGGCAGCGGCTGCAGCGGGCGACACCGCTCCACCCTGCCCAGGTGCCGAGGCCCTGCCTCCTAGCTGCCGTCACGCACCCTGATTTCATTTGATTTGATTTTCTCAGGGAAGCCAAAACAGTCTTGGTCCAACACGCCACTGCCCGCACCGAAACTAAGTTTACTGTGCGGTATCGCTCTAGTTTCGTGGCATTAGAGCCACATGATCAGGGTTATTTGTACACAAAGAAGAGTAAATGCCAGTAACAGTCGCCTTATATTATTTTACATTTGGACTAAAGATAAAAAAAGCTGTAGGTGAAAGTACGCACAAGTTATTTCATATTTTTCTCTCTCAGTGGACTAGACGACCCAATGTGCTCTGGTCCTATTCCATAAATTGATAAATAAATCTTGGTAATCTGTAAAGACACGGCCCGAACTTCTCTGCTACAACACTTGTTTCAATAAGCGCTAACCGCCTCATGCTCAATTTGATTTTCGCGTATGCGCACTTGTGATGTACCTACCAGCCCTGTCACGTAATTGACGACGGTCGGCCCCAGCGCAACGCCACCGTTATAAACGCTTACTTTTCTCATATTCACCATTTACACATTGTTTCAATTCAGGCAATCCGATTTATTTATCATCTTATCGAATAGGACCAGAGAAAGTTGGGTCGTCTAGTCCACTGAGAAAGAAAAATATGAAATAACTTATGAGTACTTTCACTGCAGTTTTCTTATCTACAGCCCAAATGTAAAATAGCATAACGCGATTGTTACTGGCATTTACTCTTCTTTGCATACAGATAACCCTGATGATGTGCTCTAATGCCGCGAAACTAGTTGGTTGATTTGATTTGATTTTTCCAGGGAAGTCAAAACAGTCTTGGTCCAACCCACCACTGCCCGCACCGAAACTAAGTTTACTGTGCGGTATCGCTCCTTGTATATCTAGTAAAGCCAACCAATGCCCTTGAACAGTGCAAGGAGTCCCTTTACCAGTTCTTTATTAGACACAATTTCTTTGGGTCTGGTTGTCCCAAATGTTCAGCACCTTTTACTCTCCAATGCAATGCAGTCGAAGATCAGATGTGATGCAGTTTCATCACCGTCATCACAGATCCTACATTCAGGCTCCTCTTCTGTTATTCCCATTGTATGTAGGTGTTTTTTTGAAATTCCCATGGCCTGTCAGCAATTCAACCATGAGTCTAATCTCTCTCCTGTTCAGGCCCAGGATTGAAGAGCTTCTTTTAAAACATGGCTTTGGCATCATTACCTTACCATGTTTTGGTTGATACTCTTTGGTCCAATATTCTACGTGCTGTCTTCTGAGCCAGTTACGTAGCTCCAATTTGATCATTGCCTTGTCGATTGTCAGGACAGGTTCCGGTCCAATAAATGGAGTCTCTGCCCCCATCCTGGCTAATCTGTCGCCATGTTCGTTGCCACTGATCCTTGAGTGGCCAGGGACTCACAATAGGTTTACTCTATTGCTTTGCCCTAGCTCCACCAGGACCCTGTGACATTCTGCAACAATTTTAGACCTTGTTGCAGGAGCTGCCAGTGATCTCAGGGCTGCCTGGCTGTCTGAATAGATATAGATGCGACGGTCTTTGTAGCACCTACGCAAATTCTCCTCCACACACGCCCTGATGGCAGCAATGTCGCGCACACTACAAAAACTACCTACGCATATAGTATTAGTCAACAGCTGTAGTTTCGGCTTATGACAGCACCAATACTGCTCTGCCTCGAAGCGTAAAGAGTCGAGACCTTACGTCAGTGCTTTCCAATCATTCCCTCATGGCGATACCCTTTGATAGCTTACAGTTTTGCGCGACACCATTTCATTAATATAAATACATATGGTAGAATTTAGATGGTTATAGCTGGGGGGTAGGGTGGGGGTGACGGAAATAAAGCATCGCTTAAAGGTAGTTTGTAAACGAAACTCAAATCCTCGTACGCATTGGACTTGTTTAATGTTGATTCTGACTGCAGCAATTACGTACACTCATCGCAAGAAAAGGAAACATTAGGAACTACGGAGAAGTACTACAGAGTAACACCGCAGACAACAATGCCTAACTCACACAGTAATACTTGCTTCTTATACATGCGATCCAAATTCCTAAACACGAAAACTCAATTTCGGAAACCGTTTTTCGCTGTCGTGTGTAGTTGTCAGGGCCAGATATGGTTTGGCTGGATCGACTGTAAAGGGCATCTGAAACGTAGCTTGTCGGATTTATGATGTAGACAGCACAGTGGCTGTTCCCTTTCAATTCAATATTATGACATTATTTTCGAAAATAAGAAGGATGTATTTATGACAAATGATGAATTATTATTTATGTTCTATTGTTAGCTTATTGCTTACCCCGACCACTGAAGTCCCGACATATTCGGAATAAGTTGATAAATATTTGTGACAAGTACGAATATGAATGTCATTTCTGCCCCAGAATCTGTTACATACAGGAAACTGAGAGAAAAAAATATTAACACATACCAGAGTTCGAAACAACGATCACTACACTTAAAATACTACTTTCTGTTAATCACCCGGCCATACTCCATACTAAACATCGCTACTGAATAACTTTAGTCAGTGGATAATTGTGCATGCTTTTACCATCTGTGACATCTTTTACAGCCACTGTGTCATTGACTGATATTTATTTGTATGAAACGCTACCGAGAGTGACGTGGCTTTGAGAAATCAATTAAAAAACGCTCAGGTACGGCCTTTTGAGAAGAAAAGCAGACTACAGTGTAGGTTCGTTAAAACAGCTGCCAGTTCCAGCAAACTGCGCATGGGAAGATCTGTTATCGAGTATCAGCAAAAGCCTTGCACATGCGCAGTTTGCTGGAATCTGGCAACTGGCAGCTTCTTGAATGAACCCCAAGTATCTACTGCTGCTGAAGCAGAGCTGCTGCGTAGCGACTGAGCACGCAATTAATGTGCACCGATAATTCCTGAAAGAAGAGAAGGATGATTAGCTGCAGGCGAGTCTACAGGGTAGTACGAAGAGAAGGATATTTTGTGTTATTTTATGACAAGTCTTTTTGTTTGTTGTCTAAATTTGTTAGTCTCGCGACAACCTTGATACTACTACGTGACATCCCAGGGTGTCGCGACACCCAGTTTGGAAAGCTCTGCTTTACGTCCATAATCTTTTTCACCATTATGGCCTTAAAACAGAACATGACATTCAAGAGGTCAAATTTCTAAATGTCTTTTTTCATTGGTGTTCCACACAGGTTTATTGCACTGAAGATCCTCCACTAAATACATTATAGTCATCATCATCAACATTAGAGACTGATTATGCCTTTCACCGGTAAGTCTGGAAAATATTCTTCCTAATAAAATTCCTCCGTGATCCTCTATTCACTGCTAACTTTAATGCCTCGGCTGGTTTCAGATCTGTTGCTTAAAATACTTCCTCCTTGGTCTACCTCGACTCTTCTCACTCTCTACGGCTTAACCCGCTAGTCTGCTGGGTACTCTTGCTTCTCCCTTGCGAGAAACATCACCCCACCACATCAGACTGTTCTAACTACGAAGGTTGGAACTTGTATAGTGGCAACTATTTATTCACAACCGATACGAAAGTGTCACATGTTTTCACCTGTTACTGTCCTTCAAACTAGTCACAAGCGTTGTATAGAACCCGTTGTCAGTGATGTGGAAAGCGTAGTATAACGTTAGAAGGATCTGTTCTGTTTATAGTGCGAGTGGAGCGGTTTACTGCTTGTCGAATCTCTGGAACAGTTCTGAAGCTAATGCCACGAAGTGATTCCTTTAACTTTTGAATTAAATCAAAGTCACAAGGACTTACGCCCGTGGAGTGTGGTGGGTGATACAGTACTTACCAGTCCCATCCACCAAACAGATCATCCATAACTTGCGTTGTCATGCAAAATGCTGGATGAGTTACACAGAAATTGTTACCGCTTCGTTTGCAAAGTTGGTCGCAGGTGATGCTCCAGAAACGAACAGTAATACTATGAATTGACTGTCTACTGCGGAGAAAAGTATTGCGTTAGGATAACGCCATCGCAGTCGTACACGAGAATCACCACAACTTTCACCACACTAGAACCTAGTAAGGGATGCGTGGGTAACTGTGCCTGTGCCTGTTACTATAATGGATGTATGTAAAGTCCAGTAACATGTTCGACTACATGCGCCGTTTACATCTGATGATCTGAAGGAAATTTTCACGTCCATCAATAATATTTATATTGTATACTCAACCCCTTAGAATCTTAAGACATTCATATCAGGGACGCGTCACTCGAGAATCATCAAAGTGATAAGGGGATGAAGTCAAAATGAAAAAAGGTGTATGAAAGAGTTTCAGATTGACAAGGAGACGTCATGGGTATCGGATTGTATAATTTTTTTATATATATTTATGATACTTGAAGTTCAGTACTCAAATAACAATGAGCCAAAGCCATTTGACGCAACGCTGAAAAATTCTGGAGAAAATAGATGTTGAAGTTTTGCAGTTACATGTAAGTACCAATAATTTAAAAGTTTGCAGCATATGTCGGTGTAGCTCAGTTGGAAGCGTCCTGTCGTAACAACAACTGGGTCGGTGGTTCGAATCCCGCCATTACACACTTTTTTCCGTTGTGTTCGAATACATACACCGATCCCGTGTAGCACAATGAAGTTTCTCGAAACGACAGGCGTCTGCCTACATGCACCGTGCAATAATTCCTCAAAAATGCACCCCATTGTTGAAGCCGAGTGACATGTATTTCCATCGTCAAGTAAAAATATTCTCATTAAGTTCCAGCAAAACTGGGTCTACCTTATCAAACGAGAACGTGAAATTAGTGATAGAGAAGACTGCATCGAACATCATTCAATTATTCATCACCAGCAGACCTCTGCAATCTTCTGAGAGATGATCAGGTACGCGTGGTTCGCATCCAAAAGTATACAAGTGCGATACAAGAGTAATCCTCCAGAACGTTACAGAAGTTTGCTTTCCAGTTGACATATCAAAGAAAAATTTCAACTGTAAATATGCAGTATTTATATTATGTGTTCGATGCCGTGATCGTTATTGTTTCCATGTTTAAACGATGCTTATCAATCTGTCATGGGTGAGATTTCATCGAAATTAAGGATTTTTATCTTTTTCAGTATTGCCACAAATACAGAATTTGGAATGAATACTGCGTTTTCTCTTTTTAATTTTAATTACCATTATTGATAACATTTTATAAAATTACGAACAAACAAAAGTGCGTGCATTTCTAGCAAAACGTACCTGTCACGGTGGGATTCGAACCACTGGCCCTATGGTTCTTAAGACAGGGTGCTACTAGTTGAGCTACACCGACAGATACTGAAACGTGTTAATTATTGGTACTTAAATGTACGTGCAAAATTTCAAAGTCGATTTTCTTGATAATTTGGGAGTTTCGTCGAATGGCCTTAGCTGATTGTTATTTGAATTCTGAACTTGACGTACCATAAATACGAACGGAATTGGCAAATATTTTTCCACCGTCGACTGTGGGCAGAGTTGTGTATGAAAGGAAAAAAATGGAATGTGATATGAAAGATAAGGCTTAATTGTTTTACATAATTTCCAAGTACATTGACACATTTGTCGAACGACTTTATAAGCTTCAAAACACCGCTCAGGAAAAATCTGAGCGTTGCGTACGGAAAAAGCGTTTAACGACTATGGAGTGGAACCACTGGTCATAGCCTGTCCAAAAGAAGTCCGAAAGCACTCCGTTTGCAGGTAAAGTGCTACTCACTGTTTTCTAGAACGGCCAAGGTGTTTTGTTGCTCGACTGCTAAGATGATGCAACCATCAACGCTGCGCAGTACAATGCCACTCTGTTGTAATTGAAAAAGGCGATTCGGAAAAAGCGGCCTGGCGTGGCCTTCTCAAAAACTATTTTGCAACTCTTGGTTGGGAGCGCCTACACCATTCGTCATACAGTACTCAACTCACACCAACTGACTTTCATCAGATCTCAGCTTTGAAGAAGACTGTCAGTGGAAGACACTTTGGAAGCAATGCTGACGTCAAACAAGCTGTTTAACGCTTCTTCCGTATTCAAAGCCCTGATATTTTCCTGGAAGGCGTTTTGGAGCTTATAAAGCGGTATGACAAATGTCTAAATGTGCTTGGAAATTATGTAAAAAATAACGTCTCATTCTACTTTTCTCCTTTCATACGCAATTACGGCTACTGCCACCATTGGAAACTTATTTTCCAACTGCCCCTCCCGTTAAAAAATTCTAAAATCTGATACCTAAGTGGTCTCTTTGTAATGGCCCAATTCCAGGAATGTTCTAGAGACTACTACGGTAGCGTGGAATCTAGGACTATTCAATAAAATTGTTTCTTTCTCATGGTAAACATTTAGTGCCTCGAAAGCCAGGTATCATTACACTTAAGTATAAAGGAATACCAGATAATAATTCGACAGAAACATAGGCGTAAATCACTTAATACCGAAAAGTACAATTTCAGTAAATTAATTTGGTTCCGACCACGGCTCAAACACCAAGTTTTAGACGGCATAATTAACGTGTCTGTCGAAATAAAGATGCCAGAAAACCTAATAAACCGGGATGCGGTTTCAATTAACGGTTAGGGTCCTGCACTCAGTTTATTAAAACCTCGGCGGCTGTCACATCCATCAGCGACGGTAAAAAGTTGAGAGAACGTGCATTTCACGGAATATTAGTACCACCCATTAATAATAAAACAGCGTAAACGGGCATATTGAAAATTGGGAATCAAACTCAGCCACAAATGATGGCGTGAATCTATAGCTCACGGCAAGCCGACTCCAGGGAAAATATTAAGAGAATCCGTCCCCTCTCTCCAACACCTCTTAATACTCCCATTACTTGCTCCTCTTTCATTGTAAATCTTTTCCACAATATCACACTTACTCCTACGACGAAACTCGATAGAAAACCATAAACTTAAAAAAGAAAATCAACAACGTAACGAACGAATTATCTTAAATTTGTAATGTTTCCAGGAATTCCTTCAGAGAATGGTAAAGCCTGTAAGTGCGTGTATTTCAGAACAATTGGTCCACTGCAGTTGGAGAGCCAGAATAATGTGAGATTTTAATATCCATCAATTCTAGCCTAAACGTCGAGAAATAAAAATGATTGTGTTGAAACTGAAAAGAACTGACAGGCAATGGAAACAATTTATACGGATGAATGCGGCAATATATTGTTACATGTGGACAGTACTAACGGTAGAGCCAATTATGAGTTTTTTCGCGTTTATGTATATTGTATTCGCAATATCTGCATTCAGAAGACTGTGGCAAGATATAGTAACTTGCTATTTTCAGTAAAATAGCAGTCACTGTCGCAATTTATTTAAATGATACCGATTTGGATCGTTTAAATGGCCATCCAAAGATGGCTAGATGTCGACATGTAGCATCCAGGCAGCACCTGCTCATCGCAAACACTGGCCAACACTACGGTTGAAGTGGTCTGAGGGTGGCCATTTCAATGGCAGAAATCAGTAACCATTAAATAAATTGCAATCTTGACCGACTAGTGAATTTAATCGTTCTGATCGTTGAATTTCCACATGTTTTCAAAAATAAGTACATGTGTGTCTGAGATCTCTCAGAGATTTTGGTCCTATACGTATTGGAACCGGAAACCCACTATTAGAAGCTAATTTTTATTTTTATTTTGTGCCACAGCACTCCTGTTACTTGAAAACTGTTTCCCCTTCAATTATAACAATAAAATATTTAATTATACATTAGTTATGTACTCTGCAATACGTCGTAAGGTATATTGCGGAGGGGATCTCGTACCATTACTAGTGACTTGGTCTTTTTTGTAACTTCTAAATATAACGAGGGCAAAAGGATGCTTTTATGCCTCTGTACGTGCTTTAATTTACTTTAATTTGCCTTACTTTTATCGTCTTCGCGTAAAAATTGAGTTGTAATAGTGCAGTGATAGAACCTTCCAGTAACGTTTTAGCGACCTGCGTCCAAATTATACCTATAAATCGATCTGGTGCGGAACCCAAAAGCTTCAGAGATATTAAAGACGGTGTGATACAGGTGTTTCATACGAGTTATCCCTTACTGATGAATGGCATCTTCCCGAAATTCTTCCAATAAACCGATGTTGAAATCTCCAGTTAAATTTTAACATATAGACAGTCATGCCATTTGATATCACTCCACAAGTTGGGCTGTATTTTCGAATGTATTCGATATTTGTTCTATAGGGTCAAAGCAACCAATGACTTCAAAAAATGTAATTTAGGTTAAAAATCCAATTTTTACGAACTTTTAGTTAAAACAGGCCGTGTAACTGACACCCAAGCCAGCCCACGGATGGTGAGGCTTGATTATTCACTGAACCGACGAAATCCGTACTCAGTGTTTGTGAGTAATCAAAAGAGAAATCGTGAAATTGAACTCGCATTAGTACGTATTTCTTTCTTGAATAAATCAATTGAAGACCTCGGGGATAAATATTAATAACCCACAATGTTTATGTTTTTAAAGTATTTCGTGCAAACAATCATATCTGACGGAATGCTTCATTATCGTCAAGTTGTACATGAATCTGCAGAGAGATGGCAAATATAAATATTAAAACAAATATTAAAACATGTAATATAAACTATTTTTCAAACATACAAGTCGTCTTATCACAGCACTTTATAAATATCGGTTATCATTATTTTCACCCGAGGTTTTCAATTATGTTTTCATTTCATCGTTTGATACTATTCAAAGAAGATTGATTACTTTCTCACTTGTCCATAGTCGTAACATTATCTCGTCCTCTCACGCTGAAACATCGTCTTAAAAATGTTCCAATATTCGTAAATCTATCGGACCAATCAGTCGGTCATCAGTCCGTAGCTTACAAACTACTTAAACCAAAACTAACCTATGGACAACACACACATCCATACCCAAGGGAGGCCTCGAACCTCCGACGGCTATCAACCGCGCGCTCCGCAGCCAGGCGCCTTAGACTGCTCGGCTACTCCACCGCGCCACGTCGTCTTATGCGTGTCCAGTAATATCTGCTTTAAGAGCAAGTGTCTGTCGAAGGTGAGTGTAGGATGCCCGGACGCCTCTTTACGATGTATGGGATGTGCGGCATTGGAGGTTGATCGTGCGTTAAAAGTGAGCAATCTCAAAGGCAGGCGATAGCGACCGCCTCGCCGCCCCGTATTGAGGGCGTCGCTGCTCGCGGACCGCTGCCTGCCGCAGGGCTGCCAACCCCTCCCCCCCCCCAACACCGCCCCCACTACCACCACCACTCGGTCATCGCTCTAACGACCAATTAGCTTCCACGTTGCTAAGGCATTAATAATTGGCGGCTACAGGAGCCCGTCAGCTGAGCGGGCGCAGACAGCGGGGCAGGCTACCCGCCGCCCAGCGCTGTGCTGTTGGCTGCGAACACTTGTAGGGGCGAGTTGCGCCAATTAACTTCAACGACTGTAATCTCAAGTTCCGTAGTTAACGTCAGGAGGTCCGAGCGTCGCCGAATATCAGGTACAACAAAGAGGAATTCCTGGCGCGGAGAGGTGATTCAAATTATAATACGACAACTGTTGCGTTAATCACTGCCTGTCTTTTAAGATGTCTGTTATAATTAGTTCTATGATTTTCAGATACTGCATCACACATTTTTTTCGAAAATTACTCCTTACAGTAACAGTTCGATTAGTTTTGTTTATCATCGATACAAGAGGCACGTCTGTAGTATTTTCTGAGTCATTTTATACTGAAATTTCACGTTTGACTACTACATCTGTAGCGGCAGTCATATTCCAAATAAGCGATTATAACGCATCGACCAAGGTTCGCGGCTACGACGTTTGTAGTATACTTTCAGATGTAGTTGGGTTACTTCCTTTAATTCAATAATGTTCTCCTTTAAAATTTCTTAGAGTAATAATTTTTGCCGTAGTAATTGAGATACTTTTAGAGAAAGACGTTGCGTGTGGCGACATAAGGAGAAAATAAGCCCTTATGAGACGGTTCTGACTGTCGGCCAGACGGCTCCTATAAACGGGCATAACAATGAACAGTCCGATTTTTCAGATAGCCTATCTCACAGGCTCTAAAAAATAAAAATAAAAGTAGAAGGGGAAAAAAAGGAAGAAAAGCACTATTTCGTTGAACATTTATTTCCAGGTAAAAAGTGAACAACGACGGCAATAAACGTTTCTGACTTCCCTTATCTTTCGCAGATAGGGTTCTGATAGCAGCGAGAAGGCATTATTTCTAATCGGTTTTGTGATTGGCGGAGGAAGCAACATTAGAAAGCGCAGACGACACATCGGATTATTCGTTTTCGCATGCAGCTAACGGACACTATCAAAACTCGCCTGCCCGGATTGCACTGCCGACCACCTTTACGCCTTTGGATCTTCTTAGTGTTTGTGTTTTAGACCAGGTTTATGCACCGCCAAATCTTCGATCCTGGCCTGCCTCCGGACTTTGAGTCTAGACCTCCCTTGGCGAACTTTATCATTACCAGTGCCTTACGCTGAACGTGAGATAACTTTTACTTCTGGATCTCGCCGATGTTTACAAGAAGGTGTTTCTGTGCTCATTGTTCGAAGCATAGGCACGCCTGTACATTTATTCTCTAAAACAGTTTTGTGTTTGGTTCCTTCAGACGCAACAAAGACGGACGACATATTATTATTGTCTTCAAAAAAAAAAAAAAATGTTCAAATGTTTGTATAGTCTATGGGACTTAACTACGGGGTCATCAGTCCCTAAACTTAGAAACTACTTATGAACTACTTACGAACTAGGACGGCACAAATATCCATGCCCGAGGGGGGATTCGAACCCCCGACCGTTGTGGCCGTGCAAACCGTGACTGTAGCGCCTTAGTCCTCTCGGCCACCGCTGCCGGCTATTATTGTCTTCAGTGCAAAGAATTGTTCGATACAATTCTCCATGCTACCCTGTCTTACTCCCTTCCCAATCACCTCTGAATAAGAACGGCAACATACACCCTTTCGAACCTGCTTACTGGATACGTCTCTCGATATCCCTCTGGGAATTTAACCTCACAGACGTCCAATGATAAAGTGACTGTCCCGTCATGTCTCAGAATGCGTCTCAGCAATAAATCCCTTCTACTAGTCACGATATGCCAGAAATTTCTCTTCTTCCCAAATCTGTTCCGCAGTTCCGTAATAGTTACCCGATTTACGCATCTAATATTTAGCATTCGTCTAAAGCGGCACAATTCAAATGCTTTCATTATTGTTTTGTCTGAACTCCTTTTCGTCCACGCTTTACTTCACGTATAATGCTACACTCCAGAAAAATGCTTTCTGAATGGACATTGAAAATAATGTTGGATGTCAACAAACTTCTATTCTTTAGAAATGCCCATCCTCCCATAGTCATTCCGCATTTATAGAGCCGCGGTGGAGTAGCCGATCGGTCTAAGGCACCTCACTACGGAGCGCGCGTTGCTCGCTGTCGGAGATTCGAGTCCTGCCTAGGGCAAATGTGTGTGTGTGTGTTGTCCTTAGGTTAGTTTACATTAGTTTATGTAGTTTGTAAGCTATGGACTGATGATCACGCAGTTTGGTACGATAGATTTACAAACATTTGAACATTTGCATTTACAGATGTTTTCACGGCTACCCAAATAACAAAACACATCTACCACCTTCATTGCCTTGTTACCTAATCTAATTTCTTCAGCATTACCTGCCTTTCTGATACTATATAACATTACCCTTGGTTTACTCTTGTTGATGTTCATCTTAAACCCTCATTTCAATGTAATGTACCTTCCGTTCAGCCGCTCTTTTGGGTCTTTCTATATCTGAGGGAATTAAAGTATCATCGCCAAATCTGAAAGTTTTTATTTCTTGTTCCTGAACCTTAATACCTTCTCTAAATTTCTCCTTGCATTCTCTTACATCTTGCTCAATTTTCAGGTTGAATATCTGTGGGTAAATGCTGCAACGCTGTCTCACTCCCTTCTCAATCACTGCGTCTCATTCATACCCGTCGACTCTTATAACTGTTGTCCGATATTTGTACAAATTGTAACTTTTCATTCCCTATATATTATCCCTGATATCTTCAAAATTTGAAAGAGTTAATTCCATAAAGTGTTGTCAAAAGTTTTCTCTAAATCTTATAACGCTAAAAATATAGATTTGCGTTTCCTTAACCTACACTTCTGGCCGTTAAAATTGCTATACCACGAAGATAACGTGCAATTTTAATGGTCAGTAGTGTATTTCTAAGTAATGTGATGTACAGAACAGCCAAGCTGTGATTGTGAGCTACGGGACAGGAATTCAATGTCAGAATGATAAGGTCATGAATGATACTGATGTGATTTATTTAGGAAAAGGAATAATGGTTCTCTATAGGAGGAGGAAATGTGGTAATCTCGCATCTCTTCAATACCAATCCGACGCGTACCGTAGCTAATAACATAGAGAGCGGCTCGTGGCTCTGCTGTCAGTATAAAAGATCCGAAAAAATGCGTAGTATTCGTCTAGGCCACGCCGCTGATATCGCAGCATCAGCATCGGCGGTACGGCACTTGGGCCTTCGCCTCCCTGCTCTGGCCGTGAAAAACGGCTCTAAATAATCATGCCCGTTGCGGAGTTAAAAATTCCCGCCGTACAGTGAATTTTGCATAACGTGTTACGACATTTCTCCTAAATCTAAACAGATCTTCCCCAATGTGAGAGTCTAGCAGTTTTACCATCCGGCCGGCTTAAAGCTGGGATAGAGAAGTGTCTGTTAAGATCTGATGAGACGCCAGACGACAGCAGCTCTGCTCGTCGGCGCCGTGGCAGCCGTGTGACGGCTAGGGCAGCGGGCAGCGTCGTTGTGTGTTATTGGGTTAGACGCGCTCCTGGACGCTCCCGCTAATGGCCGGCGCCCGAGTGGCCCAATTACGGCGGATTAGCGGGCCGCGCCGGAAACGAACGCCGCTGGCCGACGGCAGCGCGGAGGCGGGGCGGCGCCTCGCACAGTGGCGCTGAGGGGTCGGAACAGAGGACTGGCGGACCGTCTGCAGCCCGCCGACGCTGCCACAGTAGCGGCGGGGTAGGCTGCCTCTCATGCTAGGCTGTCCAGGAAGCATATGCGGCCTGGTGCCTAGTGACAAGGACGTCGACCTCAGTGTGTGTTAAAATAATGATAATAATAATAGTTCAGTGCTGACTGGATTGGGTTGGGTTGTTTAGCTGGGATAGGGGTCACTGGGTTGGCTAGGGTTGTTTAGTTGGGATAGGGAGACTAAACTGCTAAGGTTATCAGTATGCCACTGGGGAGGGGAAGGAGTGATGGTAGGAAAGAAGGGGAGGGGGGGAAGGAAATGCAGTTCGGGAGGTAAAGAAAGAAGGACTGTGTTGGCTTGAGGCCCCGTGCTCGCCACGCACATATTCACGAATGAACCGTGTTCTTCCTTGGGGAGGAGGGGGGAGGGCAATACTCACTAGTGGGTTGGTTGTCTATCACTGTGTCCCTCCACCCATATCCAATTTTCCTGTTACTATTGTATACCAGTGGGAAACAGCAGTATAAATTTTTATCTCGTAACTTTCGACATGATTTCCCAACTCTTTCGCACCTTCCTTAGAACAGTGGGTAAAATTTTTTTAAATGTTGTTTGTGGAGCTTATGGGACTTAACTACGGGGTCATCAGACCCTAAACTTACAAACTACTTATGAACTAGCTAAGACTAAGGACGGCACAAATATCCATGCCCGAGGGGGGATTCGAACCCCCGACACAGTGGCTGTGCAGACCGTGACTGAAGCGCCTTAGTCCCCTCGGCCACCGCGGCCGGCGGAGCAGTGGGTGGCCGATGGCCCCTGCCATACGTTTGCATCAGGCGCGCCACATTTTCGCTACCACGCGCATTCCAAATTCCCTGGCCCGATTCGATTTGTGCTTGGCAACCGGCAAGTGTCGCCAATCCATGCTACTGCGGGCGCAGAACCCGCTGATCAGAGCACCTGTGTCAATGTCCTCACAGCGGATCGCAACCAATCGAATCATGAAACACGCAGTTACGTAGATTCAGCTCTACTGGCTAGCTGTGATATCGTTACAGATGGTAAAGGCCTGTCA
Organism: Locusta migratoria; assembly: GCA_026315105.1. Classification (NCBI taxonomy): domain Eukaryota; kingdom Metazoa; phylum Arthropoda; class Insecta; order Orthoptera; family Acrididae; genus Locusta; species Locusta migratoria. Next base: position 470,738,393 of record CM048747.1, read on the forward strand.
ACGGCCGGTTCTCGCCCCGATAGCACGCTCCCCACTCTGCTGCACCCTGGGCTCGTTCTTCTCCTTGAACCATCGTAATGATTACTTGTATTGTACCCCTGGTGGCTCTCCTCAGGTCGTAATCTCAGAAATTATATCCCCTTTTCTGAAATATAACCATTTCGTTATACCGCATCTCTCGTGTTCGTGTGTGATTTGCTTGTCCCATCAAACCCAATCCTGAAAACGCCCACAGCATTTCCTGTTCGTGCCATACCTGAACAATATCTGGAATTTTTCCACTCTCCACATCATAGCTTTGATATATGCTACATTTTGCGATCAAAAGCATCCGAAGGCCTGGCTGAAAATGAGTTACAAGTTCGTGGAGCCCTTCATCCGTAATGCTGGAATTTTGTACGGTGTTGGTCTATCCTTAAGTATGACGACCGCTTCCATTTTCGGAGGCATATGTTGAAACAGCTACTGAAAGGTATATTGGGGAAAGGCAGTCCATTCTTCATCGAGTGCTGCGCTGAGGATAGGTATCGGTGTAGATCGGTGAAGCCTCGCACATTATGAACAGGTACACGATCATATTGAAATGTGTAAACGCCTTCCCTGAATTGCTCTTCAACAGCGTGAGGCAAGAAGGAACTAAAACATCAATGTAGGCCTATGCTGTGATAGTGGCAGCAAACCAATAAGAAGTGCAAGACCACTCCATGAAAGACAAGAACTCACATAACACCACCGACTCCAAATTTTGTATTTGGACGACACACACTGGCAAATGACGGTCACTTGGCTTTCGCCATACCCACACCTGCCACTGGATCCCCACGTTGTATACTGCGGTTGTCACCCAGCACAACGTTTTTCCACTGCTCAACCGTGCTACGTTTTAGCTTCTTATACCAAGCGAGGGGTCGTTAGTCATTGATCTGCGATATGTGTGGTTTACAGACAGCCGCTTGACCATGAAATCCAACTTTTGCCACCTTCCGCCTAATCTTTATAGAAATTCTAGTGGATCCTGATGCAGTTTTCAATTCCTGTGCGATGGTGTGTATAGGTGCCTGCCTGAAACACTGTATGACTATCTTCAACTGTCGGAGGTCTCTGTTAATTAACAGAACCAGGTTGGCCTGTACGTTTTCATGCTGTGTGTGCCCCTTCACGTTTTCACTTCATTGTCACATCGGAAACGGTAGATCTGTGTATGTTTAGGAGTGGAAATCTCGCGTACAGATTTCTGATACTAGTGACACCCAACTACCACATTACTTTCGTATTCCGTGAGTGCCGTGTATCGACCCATTCCACACTCTCTCGCGATGTCTAATGACTCCTGAGGTCGCTGATAAGGAGTACGCGGTAGAAGATGGCAGCACAATGCACCTAATATGAAAAACATAGTTTTGGGGGGATTTCACGATGCTGCTGGAAAGTGACATCACAGGCATCACACAATTCTGATGGAGTACTACAGGCTGTCATGTTATCTGAGAAATATTATTTCCATTTTTACGAAAAATAAAATTAACGATGGAAGAAATTTCACTATTAGGTGACGTAATTCTCCGTGTAAGACGATTTCCACAAAACAGTCAAATATATATTTTGGAGCGTTGAGTACTGAAAATCTCGAGATGGTTTGAATGCCAATTAATCTGGAAGAGATCCTACAGTCTTGCTGATGAAAATGGTCTTTGCTAGGAGAAATTCCAGGAGTGAAAACTAATTTTATACGCGAGAGGGCATTATCTTGTTGAAATATAGGCTTGCACTGCAGGGAATAGGAACGGATCGCTGATTATCATAAACATCTACACGAGATACTTTGAAAATCACATGTAATTGCCTGGCAGATGGCTCATCGAACCACCTTTATACTATTCACCTCCCATTCCATTCTCGAATAGGGCGCGGGAAGAAAGAACACCTGAATCTCACTGTTCGTGCTCTGATTTCTCGTATTTTATTCTGATGATCATTTCTAGCTACGTAAGTGGGAGTGAACAATATATTTTCGCATTCGGAGGAGAATGTTGCCGATTGGAGTTTCGTAAGTAGCCCACGCCGCAGTGATAAGCTCCGTCGCTGTAATGATTCCCATCCCAGATGCTGCATCATTTCCGTGATGCTGTACCCCTGTATCGTGACAATATAAAACGACATGCCCTTCTTTGGACTCTTTCGATGGCTTCCGTCAAACCCACTTGAAAAGAATCCCACACTGGGCAGCAGTACTCCAAATGAGGACGAACAAGCGTAGTGTATGCAGTCTCTTTAGTATTTCTGTTGCATCTTTCAGTGTTCTGCCAATAAAACGCAGGCTCCGTTTCGCATTTCCCATGACATTATCTACGTGTTCTTTCCATTTTATGTCTGAAGTAATTCTAATTCCTAGGTATTTAGTGGAGTTTATGGTCTTTACTTTTGATTGATTTATCTTGGAAAAGAAGTTTAACGGATTACTTCTGGTACTCAGGTGTACGACATCACACTTCTCATTATTTAGGTAAATTGCCAATTTTTACACCATAGTGATATGTTATTCACATGGGTGTGGAATTGCTTTTGATCTTCAGATGATTTTACAAGATGGTAAACGACGTCGACATATGCAAACAACCTAAGAGAGTTACGTAACACTGTGATGTACAGCTGAAGCGAATGAGAACCAAATGAAATATAGGTTGCACATGTATGTCCATTGTAAGCGATATATTGATTTATTAAAATAAGAAAAATGTTTTCAGGAGCCAGGACATCTAACATATTTTCATTTAGTGTTTCAAAATGGCCGGTTCCAACGCTGATTTATTGTGAGAAATTGGTCTTCCGATTTTACTCCAGAAACTGTTGCTTGGGAAACACATATACAGTAGAACCTCTCAAAGTCGATTCCCGAAAACTCGACATTCCGTAAAATTCGACAGGACTGGTGATTTAATAATTTTTGTTACACCGCCCTTAACGTAAAGGTTTCCATCAGTACATAGGCTGACCGAGAGCGCTAGAGACTCAGACTAGGCTACTGGGTTTTCCAAGGTCGTTCAACGCACCCTTTACGTGCCCAGCTGGGGCGGGCTATTGTTTGCACACGTTCGGAGATTTCTGTGGTGATGTCAATGAATGGATGGATCTCGACGGAGCATCAGAACCATTAGGAGAAGACGAAATCATCGCATCTGTCAAAGGGCGTGACGTAGAAGGGGACGATTCGGAAGAAGAGGAAGAAAAGTTAGCCACAGTGAAATTTATTGAAGGGATATTGCAGTACTAGAGCAGCAAAATGCGACTGGAATGAAGATCCTGTTCCTCAGGCGACTCCGTGATCAAGCTGCAAGACGCCGTGTGGAGACAGAAAAGCAGTCTTTGATCACAGGGTTTTTCAAACGACTTCAGTAAGTTTTCTTTTACACTTTTCTTCTAGTGTTCAGAAAACTTCCCATAACTAACTGTGATGGACTTTTTATAAGCAGCATAAACAACTTCAGTAATAATTGTAATGAACACTGCATTTTCAGATTCTACAAGGCCTTTTGTCTCAAAATTATTTTTGATTTTTTGATTATAAGTTATAAATTTTGATATAAATATATAATTGTATATAATAAATCAATAAATTTACAATTTTTATACCCTAAATAAGCGTTTTTATTCAACTCCTAGTTATTTTTATTTAAGTTCCCTAAAACTCGACAACCTCAAAACTCGACAACTTTTAAGTCCACATTGTGTCGAGTTTGAGAGGTTCTATTGTACTAATATTTTAATAGAAGCAAGACCGTCACATATAATTCCGTGGCCTTATGGCGGCGACAGTCAATTTATTATCCGACCGCTATCCGGGGCGTTTTCAGTTCCGTATTTGCTGGACTTAGAGACTCATTTCGAAGTGCGACTCATCGCTGAAAATACTACTCCAGTCAAAGGGATTCCAAGAAGAATATCATGCCGCATACCATTGCAAACTGGCTTACTGGTCTACAGACGTGACTAATAATCTATGCGAGTGCCACGGTAAGCTGAAGCCGCTTTCTGTGGGTCACCGTTTTGTCGTACTTGTTGTCTGTAGAGCACCAGATACCTAATGTATAGATTATATTGATAAAGCCCGTATTCCGAGTAACGTGTACTCGCTACACGCATACTGTCGTCTCTCCAGCAAGACCTCTTCCCTTACGCAGGTTTCGACTATGGCTCCCCTCCATTCCAGCCATCAACGAATAGTAGCGTTTCTCGTAGACAGATGTAGACTATATCGTCTACTTATTCTTTCATCCCCTCGACAGGAGATATACAAAATATCTTCTTTTTTTCTCTACAGTTTGAGACCTGAATGTCGAGACGTGACCTGAGTGCGCAATTGAAATCTGAAGTCTTTGACATTGAAGTGTTCATGCATTTTGATCTGCAAAGGTCAACGCAAATGATCGGTGATGTCCGTCACCTGTGAGATTGTCAAAGAGACCAGTTCGATGGTGCGCAGTTCGTGGATGCAGCTGTTACGAAATGGGCCACTCCGTTTAACGTTTAAATAAGGACAGTATTCTCGATAATGATAGCGTACACGAAACAAAGTAAATCGTCAATGGCGAAGAGCAGTTGTGGGCAAAATCCGAAGACGAATTACAACGATCGAGAAACGTTAACGCTATTGTGGCCAGGCAACGCTAAATTACCTCGTCAAAAGCGACTGTAAAACTCGCCGATCCCTTGGGTACTAAGCTACGGCTGGAATTCTCGTGAAACGCGCGAGAAACCCATAATAACGGAATCCAACGCTTATCTGCAAAGTAGTGGCGACAGCATAAAGCCTGCACGCGTGAAATGTGTGATATGGTCTGATAAATCATCAACCACATTGCTTCCTACACACAATCAAGTTCATGTCTCGTACACCCCGAAGTAAACTTACGATACGGCCAGTCTCCTTTCTTCATTCATTCATTCATGGGGGAGGCGGAGCGACATGTTATGTTCATCTATTTTGCGGTATTCATTTGTTTATGTTATTAGCATCTCTGGTCAGATAACTCTGAACGAATATCATACCATCCTTGCCATACCAACAAATTCTTTGAAAAGCTATTGGTAACAAACACTGTCATATGATACTACGCTCTCAAGCACAGGTTCAAGCGTACTTTTTAGAGCCTAAAAAATATTAAACACTTCCACTCCACAGAAAGAGTGTGTCAACATAAGTGATCCGTTATGGGAAGTCTTAAAGTAGATAGTAAGGAAATAATTTACAGCTCCTACTTCGGTAAAGTAATTAGCGGATGTTTTCGTACAATAATGCATAACATTCTGTTGGAACCTATAATGACACTTCAGGAATTTTTTCCTCATAGGTTTAACTGTACTCTTTAGTAAGGTAAGGCAGTTAACAATACGAAGATTGGTGTGAACACCGCCGGCCGCGGTGGCCGAGGGGACTGAGGCGCTTCAGTCACGGTCTGCACAGCCACTACGGTCGGGGGTTCGAATCCCCCCTCGGGCATGGATATTTGTGCCGTCCTAGTTCGTAAGTAGTTCATAAGTAGTTTGTGAGTTTAGGGACTGATGACCCCGTAGTTGAGTCCCATAGGCCTTACAAACATTTGAACATTTGAACATTTGGTGTGAACACCACAGTGCTTTACTAGGCATGGTCCTGTTTGGAGGTGGTATGCCGTTGCCTTCCTTCGACCTTCGAACTGACTTACCCAGCCAGTTATAAGGGGACCTACAGTTTAACGTGGGTTCCGAATCACGGTGCTACTCGGTATTTTTCACATGAGCAATACTTCCAGAGGTGAAAGAAGTGGAAAGTTACATTTGGATTTGCAGCCCGGCACTCTACCACTACGCAAGCGAGGCCTCTTTAGTAATAAGTACATATTGTGCCAATTTTAGGTATTCATATTATTTTTCCACCCCTTTTACACATCCTCTGTCACATGGTTACTTCTGCCATACAGTTCATGTACAGCAAGGCACATTTCCTAAGTGCACGGAATTTACTCTGATGTATTGTTCACTCGCCTGACAGACAGGCAGAGTTACGGTCTCATTAAAAGGTATGAAATTGGGAAAGATTTTGCCCTGGTATATCTGCTGTTTACTATCCTTGGTAGATACACAGTGAAATTGTATCGCAAATTGATCTGCCAACAAAGTTTACAATAATAAATTTTGCGTGGATACCTTTATGATTATCAAATTCTGACCAATCTTCATATTTTCTTTGTGATCCGTCGTCATTGTTGTCTCAAAGAGTTCATTCCTGGATGACAATGTTATTGTGTATTTGTCCTAAGTCTTTCACAAATTTGTAGCGCCTTGACACCGTATCTGACTTTGTAATTTTGTTTCAAACCTTTTCGTCTCCTTACTTCTTGAGGAGCGTTCTACAAATACCTTCTACTTGCTTCTCTTCATTATCCTGAGATGGTCGGCAGGTCAACTTCGGTTATCTTCCTTAGTACGCAGCATGATAAAATCTCGTTATGATTTTCGTTTCCCACGTCGGGTCCGACTAACGATTACTTCGCGGCCGTAATGGATTCCGTTATTAACTCTGACCGTTCCCCGGAGACCCCACTTTAATTACACATTACTTGAAGCGGCTACTGTATTAATAAATCCACCGTAACGGCCGTCTGGGAAGCAGCTAGGGATTAGCAACTGCTATAACCGTTAACATGTAAACAGCTCATTACCTTGTACCACGCACGGCCTAAGGCGGCTTATAGATTCTATCTGAGAGCGTTACTTACAAGATAATCCATTACCGTCTTCTGTTCTTAGGAATATCTTACGACCTCCTTAGCATAGCTAATATCCTGTGATAAGCGCTCGGTGAATCGTTCCGCGGAGGAAGCCATACCTCGAGCGGTAACCTGGCTATTGCGATATTATCTGGCAGAGGCGTCGGCTCGAAACAGTCGGCAGACACGTCCGGATCTCCGCCAGTCAGCTGTCTGACTTCAGAGTTTTGACCTGGCAACAATCGGATTACGATGTTTATAGAGTGTCTACGTCCGAAGATTCGACGGAGTCACAACTGCAACCCAGACTGTATACTCATATACTATCTAAACGTAAAGTATAATACCGTGAAACAACACTCCGATCTTTAACATATGACCGGTGAAAAACTCTTGCAAAATAACATGCCCTTTGCCTTGAATGTGAATTTTAGAGCTACTTGAAAGATTTTCGCGTATGAATCTTTAATTCTGACACCTTTCATGCTTATCGTAGAAGTCTTGTGAAACACCGACATAATTTAAACCTTCAGTATTGTAATAACACTTTCTTACTTGAAAGTCGTCTTATCCGCAGTAGGAAAATAATTCTTTATGTGTCCTCGTCGTCGCGTTTGTGTCTCGTTTCCGTCGTAGGTGTCGGTGCCCGAGTAGGAAGAGACCGACACAGGAATAAAGGATGCACGCTTGTGCAGGTACGAAGGTGAGCAGCCAGTGGGACAGCTGAAACTAGAAACACTAGAGTAAATTAGAACGAGAGATATCTTGCACAGAAGTTATACAATACTTAACTTTTACATAGCTCAGTACTGCAGAATGCTGATACATAGTTGAGCTAGAGGCCTGCCTAGTGCCTATCCGATAGCCAAGTCTTCACTGGTGCCTATCTGATTCCGAAGTGTTAACTGGTTTCTATCTCAGTCCCAAGTGAACGATGTCGTTCAGTGGTGGCCACGAGCGGAGTTGTAGCAGAGGGCGCTCGTGGCTGACGTCGTAAGAACGCCGCGCCGTGCGTGCATGGCGGCGCGTGGCGAAAATAGGTGGCGCGCATTTTGTACTTGTGCGACACTACAATTTTGATATTAACATGACAGACGACTAGAGTAATTTCGAAATATAAAGAAGTTTAATTGAAGAATGAGATAAAAAATCTGAGTTGCATCACTTTGATTTCATGTCTCCGAAACGCTATCGTTGAATGTGTGTATTGTATCAACAACACGCTTTAATAGGTTCGCCTTAGATGTTGCCGAATCCGCACAAAGACATAAACACACACACATGACGGTGAATGAAGGCCTAAAAAAACCTTAAATGTTTGTAAAGCTTACTTGCGGGGTCATCAGTCCATAAACATACAAACCACTTATGAACTACTAAAGACGGCACAAACATCCCAAGGGGGGATTCGACGCCCCGACGAGGAGCTGCCTCGCGCATCGTAGCATAGCGCCTCAATGCGCTCGGCCGCTCCGCCGCGGCATGGCCAATCAGTTCCAACCACAACGCCAGGAAGGAATAAGACTGCTGGTTTTAACTGTAGTTCTGCCATGCCTACAAATGTATTTCCAAAGTTTGATCTCCTCAGCACTGTTAATTTGTGTCAGGAGGGATTATAACCAGGGCATGTTTCCAGATGTCTCGAAGAGAAACAAGGCAATATTTTTAGGACGTGGAGGAGGCCCAGAAATACACCAACTGCCGATGACCTGCCTCGTTGTGGCTGCTCAGAAGCTTATGATCACTATTTACAACGTTCAGCTCGTAGGAAACCTACGAGGATCTCCATCTCACTGAATAATTTTTTGTACAGTCACCGGATGTCGTGTTTTGACTTAAACTGTGCAAAATTGGTTTCTGCGCATGGAACACATTCCGGACGTTCGTGCTGAGGTATAGCTTGGACAGACACCATTAGCGCGATGTTGATGGGCCCCGGAGCAGGCTGCATGGACTCGCGAGAAATGGCATGAAGTGCTATACCAGATGAGACTTCCATCTGCCTCCAACCAGACAATCGCCAGGGACGTTTTTGAAGGAACCCTATTCATGATGAAACTTTAGAGTGCAGCAATGTGGTGGTTCGCTGATGATTGTGGATGGAATTACGTGGAGTCATCGTACACCACATGTGGTCCAGATTTCTCGCTATCATCGTGCGTATATTGTAAATGCATTCCTCCTTGATAACGACGCCGCAAGATAGGAAAGGCCAGCATGTTCTGACCTAAACTCAATCGAATATGATTGGAATTCATGGAAAGGGGATAACTTCGTGCCCGACGACACACAAACAAATCTGAGAGCTGTCAACCGAATTGCCGTTGGGGATTGAGAAAATCTTTACAACCAGCTCCTTGATAATTTAGTGGACACTATGCCAAGGCGAAAACAGGCATGCGTCAGTACTAGATGACTTGTTACCGGGTATTATAAGTACTTTTGTATGTTACAGACGTGGAAAACAACTACAGAATGTCTAGATCGTTGTCATATATCTTGTCAATTTCTGTTTTCGTGGTCATCACAGAGAAATAAAAACTGTTTGTATACCTCTATTTCACTTTTATGTAAAGGGTCGTGAGTAGCTAGAACCGTGATGATGAAAAAAATAATGTTGATGTATGTACGAGGGTCACTCCGAAAGAAATGCACACTATTTTTTTTTTAAATACAGTTTTCATTCTACACATTTGAAAGTTTTCCAGTGTGTACAAACATCCTTTAGGTACAACATTTTCATTTCTCCACATAATCCCCCTCCTTCTCAACAGCCCTACGCCATCTCCTCTGGAGTGTGTGCAGTACGAGACCTGCCGCTGCGAAGACGATCCTCATTGCCCGCTTTCATCACGGTAACCTGCTTGCCCACCGACTAACTGTACTGCGATTGGCAGTAGCATCCACATATACCATTTTCAACCTCGTGTGGAGTTTCGCACTGTCTCTATTTCACTGCACAGGAATTCAATGACAGCACATTGCTTCTGACGAACATCCAGTGTAACAGCCGTCTTGAAGACATGCTGTGGCGGCGCCACTCACGGAAACAGGTTGAACTACGTTTGAAAACAAGCGGGAAGGATGTTTCTACACACTGTAAAACTTTCAAACCTGCCGAATGAAAACTGTATTTTATATATATATATATATATATATATATATATATATATATATATATATATATATATATATATATATATATATATTTTTTTTTTTTTTTTTTTTTTTTTTTTTTTTTTTTTTTTTTTTTTGTAAAAGTGTGCATTTCTTTTGGAGTGAAGAATTGGGATACATATCATCATGCCCATATATGTATGTGACACTGTGTAAAAATACAAAGCATTAGTTTAAGAAACATCGAAGAGGTAATATGTTGATCAACACTAACCAAGAGTCTTGGTTAGACATACTTGGAGATAGAGAAGGGGAAATTGACTTAGATGGAGGAGGGGGAGGAGAAAAACGGATAGAGACAGATGAGATAGAGGAGGTGGAGATGCACAGAAAGAGTGAAAAGGAGGATCGGATCCACAGAGGCGAGGGAGTTGGAGGAGATGGAATAGGTGGAGGAGACACAAGGAGATATAGACAGGATATGAACAAAGAGAGGAAAACGAGGAGGGGTGATTAAAGTATGAAGGGCAGGAAGCGTGGAATATACATACAATTCCCATTCACAAAGCATTTTGAGGCTTTAGATATATAAAAAGGAAGGTCTTTCTTTCCATATTTTCAGTTAGTCTCTGACAAAGCCACAACAATACATGGGCGGTTATAGCACGTGAATAAAATAAAAATAGAAAAGGCGCTGTATTCTGCGCGAGTAAGGAGAAATTTTCATTGTTACCGCTAAGAACAGCGTATTTCAAAATCTCTGAATTTGTAAACGTAATAAATTTAAGAAACTGGCGCTTAAGCTGAAATGAGGAATGATAAGTACTAAATGTTTACATCATCTCACGGACGAATTTCGGTAACGATACAGGGGGTTTTATCCTTAGCGCGCTCTCGGGGTTTATACAGCGGCGCGTTCGCAGAATCCAGGGAATTTTCGGCACGACCGCAGCCGGGAAGGGTGGCGCGGCGGCCGGACGTGAATTTGCGTAGGTGGAGGTGGTGGTGGTGGTGCGGCGGGCGATTCACCGTGCGATGAAAAGCGGGCAGCGGCCAGCAGGCGCTATTGACCGCGCGCTGTTAAGGGGGTTCCGGTTATAAAGGTTGTGTTGGCTCAGGCCGCGCGCGCGTGCGTGTGTTTGTGCTCGCCGAGCTGCTGTTGTCGGAGAAAACACCGGCTCACCAGCGAGTGGTCCGAGGGCTCCGTGGACCACCTGATCCTGCGCTGCCGCTGCCGCCACCAGAAAGTGCGCCGTCCATACAGGCGAGGAGGCTCCAACCACTCGGTTATATACGCCCCATCTCCGCTGTTCACCAGCTTCAGACGGAATGAAGATCTCAAGAAGTTACGGTGTTATTGTTGAGAAGTACGCTTAGAAAATTAAAAATCGGTCTTCTATTGCACAAAAATGTTGTTTATATACATGTGGCGTCTGTTCCGAAAGAACAGAGGTCACTTCTGATCCTTCAGTTGTTATCATTTAATATTCACAGATTATATGACATCAACTGCGATTGGGCAAAGCTGAAAATGTGTACCCAACTGCAGGATCAGAAGTGAAGTCTGTTCTTTCGGAACAGACGCAATATATATATATATATATATATATATATATAATATGCCAGTGAGGGGAAATGATCCTATCGTTAGTGGAGAGGGGTGGGCAAGTTTCAAGCCCTTACACTTACGGGAATTAGTTTCATAACTACGAGTTTGAGTACTGTGGGCAGGGCGAAGCTGGGAATTTTTATCTGATGGGAGGCGCGCTTAGGTAGTCCTTGGAGGTGCGGTGATCACTGTCTCCCCAGTGATGTAGGGGTCAGCGCAACTGCCTAGAAAACAGGAGACCCGGGTTCGAATCCCGGCTGGGTACACATTTTCAGCATTGACCAGTCGCAGTTGATGTCATATATTCTGTGGACAATAAAAATGTCAGCACGTTGTAGATGTCGCCACCATCGCCAACCTTGTGTGAATGCTCTTAAAAGCTAATCATTTGCATATCACAGCATCATCTTCCTGTCGGTTAAATTTCACGTCTGTAGTACGTCATCTTCGTGGTGTAGTAATTTTAATGGCCAATAGTGTAAAACAACAATCAACAATATTTCTGTCTTTATTTTAACCGCAAAGTGAAACAAGTAACTTCTTCACTAATATCAATTGGAACTAAGTATACATAATTTTTATAAGAACTATGTTAAAAACACTCTTAAATTAGTTTGTTGGCACTACGAAATTTTTAGGTTAGCCCCGTGCGCAGCATTCAGTGGTACTCCAGTTGTTTCTTGACCTTTCAAACATCACAGTAGTATTAAAAATCGGAAGGATTTATGTTGTGTTGTTGTGTCTTCCGTCCGGAGACTGATTGATGCAGCTTGCCACTATACCCTATCCTTAGCAAGCCTCTTCATCTCCACATAAGAACGGCAAATTGCATCTGTCTGAATCTGCTTACTGTATCCATCTCTAGGTCTTCCTCTGTGGTTTTTACCCCACACACTCTCCTTCAACGCTAAATTCACAATTCCTTGATATCTAAGAATGTGTCCTACCAATCTATCCCTTCTTTTAGTCAAGGTGTAAGAGGTGTTTGATTGGAGGATATCAATTTCTGTGTATAAATATTGTCGAAATGAAAAGAATTCATAACAGTGTGTAGCAGTGGTAATTTTGTTACTGAAAATTGCTGCTAATCGCACTTGTCAAAAGTGACAATACTTTGCCAGCCGGAGGTAGAAATCCTGAATAAATAATATTGATGTTATTTAATTATTGATGATCAGTGTCGTAATTAATTAAGCTTGGCCCTATCTGACTTAGCATTGACTAAAGCCTCCAACCAGCACCTCTTACGATTCACGAACAGTACAACTTCACTAATAAATGTGTCAGAATTCATGTAGTGTTGATGGCGTGTTCGTGTTATAATCAAAATCGTAATAGCTAATACACTCTGATTGCAATGATAATAGCTCAGTACTGTGAAACTGCGTGGTGCAATGAGCTTCACAAATAGTCAAAGTTCCCAATAATTTTGATAATATTGATTAAAGCATTCAACTTCTTTGAAAAACATTACGTGAACTATTTTTTGATTAATTGGTTCCAGGGCCTGGGTAGCGTACGCGTGTAACTAGCTGAGCAGAGTCTGGCATTTATCATATTTCATAAAAACTTCTTTCGTCAAATCTGGTTAATCAACTATAATACTATGACTATTGATAGCCTGGTTACTTTCTACATAAATGGAACCAACTTTACTTTACGTGCAACTCTCTTGCAAGTTAAAGGCTTTGGCATAATAATTGATTGCAAAACATAGAACAGCACTGCACTTTAATTACTGGTCTCTGTGGTTTTAACACGTTTAGCAATTCTTTAATTCGTCTTGCAATTTCTTCAAAACTGATCGTAATTACTTTGAAAAATGATTGAAACTGTTAGTCAATGTACAAGCTTGCATAATCAACATAATCTAATAATGGTGATAATGGGGTGACGACAACTACTTTCAAAATTAAGACTGGTTTCAAAATGAATCATATATAATTGAACCAAAATTCTGATTGGGTTGACACTACAATTACATGCATACCAAATAAAATGTTACAAAAGTACTCATCTGTTTTCATCGTCTTCGTCGTGAAGTCCATACAAGACAGATATGATTACAATAGGTACTCTTACTGCTGGTCCAAAATTATTTTTATCGACAACTCTTTGTTCAGCTCGTCTGGCTGAAATCTCCATGCATTGATATCACCTCGATACACCTTCTAATCTCCGTAATTACAGCAACGATCACTCTTGGCGATAATAGACCTGATAACTAAACAATTACTTTTCTTGCACACATGAAAAAACATTACACTGATCACTTTCGAGTATAAATAAACTTAATTCGCACTTACTTCAATACATTAAACAGTACGCCCCTCAGGCTTATTGCAACTTTGCAACTTTGCTACTTCATTAAACTCGCGCCACACTGCTCCTATCGTGCCTCTGCACCACCAACAAAACATTTATGTGTTTACTTTGGCGAGTCCGCTCCGCGACTGCTTCAGCAGCGCGACACTCACAACTCACAGCATAAGAATATTCGTGCATTTATGCGGGTTTACACATACAGTACATGTTTACACTAAATGATTCAATACAGGAAATGACGTCACATGAGAAATATACCTTGCATACAAGAAATGAAATTACGTGAAATGAACAAATTTAAGACAATATATACCTTACGTTAAATCAAACTGTAAGATACAGTGACAGGTGTACTCTTACAAAGGTATGCCAGAAATTTCTTTACTCCACAATTCTGTTCAGTGCCTCCTCATTAGTTACGTGATCCACCCACCAAACCTTCAGCACTCGTCTGTAGCACCACATTTCAAAAGCCTCAATCCTCTTCCAGTCCGCACTGTTTATCGTCCATGTCTCACTCCCATACAAGGCAACACTCCATACAATTACCTTCAGAAAGGACTTCTTAGGCTCAAATCAATATTCGATGTTAACAAATTTCTCTTTTTCAAGAACGCTTTTTTACCCATTGCCAATCTGCATTTTATGTCCTCTATACTGCGACCATCATTTGGTATTTTACTGCCCAAGTAACAAAACTCATCTACCTCCTTTATTGCTTCGTTACATAATCTAATTCCTTCAGCATCACCTGATTTTTTTACACTGCACTCCATTACAAAAATGTATAGCAACAAATTATGTATTTTGGGCATCCGTAGCTGTAGACGTGAGTCATAATGATGGAAACCGCTTCAGCTGTATGGCATTCTTTTATTAACCACCTACTTTCGCGGTATTAGAGCCACACCATCAGGGTTATCTGTATACAAAGAAGGGTAAATGCCAGTAACAATCGCGTTATGCTATTTTACATTTGGGCTATAGATAAGAAAACTGTAGGTCAAAGTACTAACAAGTTATTTCATATTTTTCGCTCTCAGTGGACTAGCGACTCAACTTTCTCTGGTCCTATTCGATAAGTTGATAAATAAATCTGATTGCCTGAATTGAAACAATGTGTAATTGGTGAATGTGAGGAAATTAAGCGTACATAACGGTGGCGTTGCTCTGGGGCCTTCCGTCGTCAACTATGTGATGCTCGTGACAGAGCTGGTAGGTACATCACAAGTGCGCATGCGCGAAAATCAAATTGAGCATGAGACGGTTAGCGCTTTGAAACAAGTGCTGTAGCAGAGAAGGTTGGGCCGTGTCTTTACAGATTACCAAACTTTATTTATCATTTTATGGAATAGGACCAGAGAACGTTGGGTCGTCTAGTCCACTGAGAGAGAAAAATATGAAATAACTTGTGAGTACTTTCACCTACAGTTTTCTTATCTTTAGCCCAAATGTAAAATAATATAACGCTATTGTTACTGGCATTTGCTCTTCTTTATTATTCTACATTATAGAACGAACCGATGTTTATACCTAGAATCATGATCACGGTCATGTTTTAATTGTTTTAATCTGGATAAGTGTTTGTAGAAGAAATAATCTTAACATCCTAACTGGCGTATGAAATATATCACAGCAACTTTGCTATTTTGGTTCTCCAGTGATCGCTTTGTTTCCTCGACGCTCTTAGAATTACAAGATTCCGACTACGGAGCAAATGTACGGTACATTATTATATTGGACATCGTCGCGCCGGTCGAAACTTTTAATTTTAAAAGGAGAAAACAAACAAAGCGAGCCTTGGACAACCATCATAAGGAGACACTAAACATGTAGATCTTTTCATATTAAAAAAAAGTTGTATCTTTATGATTTAATGTGAAAAATAGAAAACAAAGCTTTGATATCGGGAGAATAAAAGGGACTTTAGCACAATCTATACTTTGATTATGAGCATAAAAACTGATACATAATACCATGGAGAGTTTACTTAAAACTGCTTGCGTTTACATTAATCATCTTCACCCCCTTGCCCCCCCCCCCCAAAAAAAAAAAAGTTACACACACACACGCGCGCGTGCGCAAGCATGTTGTATTCGCCAGTGTCCCCTATAAATCTTGAGCATTCGTCTGTAGCACCACATTACAAAAGTATCTGGTCGGAACGCCTCTTCGTCTACGTTTTACACCCACACAACTATACACTCAAGGCCAATAAGTCAGGATAAATGTTCTTCCCGATATTCTATAAAAACAGAAATGATTTTCTTTTCGTAGTCATTGTTTATTTTATATCTTCTTTAAAACAGTCATAAGTAATTATTTTACTACCAAAACCTATCTACTATTTTTATTCTCTTGTTTCATAATTTATTCTCGGTCACCAGAAATTCCCAGACTACATTCCATTCCCATTGTTTCGCGCTTGTTAATGTTCATGATATAGCCAATCTCCTTTCAAGACGCAGTCCATTCCGCTTAAATGCCAATGCTGGTGCTTCACTGTCTCAGCCAAAATTATAATGTCATCAACAAACCTCAAAGATTTTACTACTTCTGCCTGAATTTTAATTATTTACCAAAATGTATCTATGCTTTCCTACAAAACTTATTCAATGTACAAAGTGAATAACATAGGCGAAAAGAAAAACCGCCGCGCAGAAATAATCGTGTCTTCCAAGGCACGTTGTTACGGATCGTTTGGCCGCCCGCCCCCTCGGAATTTCGAGTCCTCCCTCGGGAATTGGTGTGTGTTTTGTTCTCAACAGAAGTTGGTTCAAGTAGTTTATAATTCTAGGGACCGATGAGCTCAGCAATTGAGTCCCCCAGTTCAAAAGCATTTCAACAGTTTTCGAAACAATGCTATGAAATGTTTTCGTATTTCTACAAAAGCCTTACATTGAAGCAGTTCGTTGATATTATAATTCTATATTAAGAAGTAATCAGTTTTGTTATCTTAAACTATTATGATTAGAAATTAATCCATCAATAAGAATAAAAAATCAGAATTTATCGAAAGGGTGAATTACTTCTCACAAGGAGTATGCAATTAATCATGTCGTAATTCTGAAATAACTTGATTCTGATCGCAGCAATAATTCCTATTGCGTACATCTGAAATTATTTAGTCAGTTAACCTCAGATCGGATGACCTGTCTCTGTCAATGAGATACATAGGGCTTTCATCAGTCTCTTTCGGTACAAAAGAATTTCTGAGTACGGCTTCGGAAGGGGATTTCATATCTGTTAACCAGTTTGTACGAGTGTTGTTGGCCCAATGCGGAGGACAGTGCCGAAGGGAACGGGACCCATACGTGTTGAATTAATTCGGAGCCAGTCGTACGGACACGCACAATGTCCGAGCACCGAGGCAAACATTCGCCGAAAACAATTACCTCTCCAATTACCGTAGCTCGTCCAATTACAAGCCCGGCGGCAGGCCCTCCTCCACCCGATCGCTGGCGCTGCGCCGCAGCCGCTAACCTCAGCCTGCGGCGCCGTGTTTGCAGAATCCCGTAGTCGGCTTGCCGGAGCAGCGAGCGTAATTGACCGAACTGTTGAAAGTGCACCGCCATCCAGTCTGCTTGATTATTGCTCTCGAAATCGTCGAAGTGTAAACAGTTCTACGATATTTTGTAGTTGAATAATTTTCTCTTTTTTTGTGAAAGCTGAAATTAGTCCACTCTGGTCTTTGAGCCTGAAAGTAACCGTGCCGTCTTTCTTCATATGTCTGTATTTGAACTCGTACTTCTGTTCCTCAGACCTCATTGCTGCAAAGTAGCAAGTATCTGGTTACATTAACTGCAGCACCCGTAGATAGGTAGTTGAGGAATGCAGAGCAAAAGCTTAATAAAAAGAAATTGATATATTGTTTAACTCAGAGTAAGAAATGAAGAGGTTAATTGTTTTAAATAGGAAACTTGGGCATTTTATTTCTTCCTCTGACAAAATACATATCAATTTTTTGTACATAACACATTTGCATCTTATTTTGTTATGTTATGAAAAAATAAAAATCGATAAGGTTAAATTACTGATTACTTGACAAGAAAAAACTCAATAAATTCGACGTACAATATCCACTACAAAATAAATTCGTGCACTCTTATTACCATGTGTAAAATGCTATCAAAGTGAGTAAATAATGTATGCCAAATGATACGCCATCCCTTAGATCAACAAATCAGAAAGTTATGTTATTGCTACATTTATTGCAAAATTCGATGGACTACTCTAACTTACGACTGATAATTTAGAACTTTTACCCTCGATTGCGTGTGATACTTGTTGTGCCTCTCATGAACAATACTTGGGGAAATATTTTGTTATTTACCGATGTATAAAGTAGGACGACCTCCGCGTTTGCTGTCTAATAAGAGTAATAAACTCCATTTATGAAGAATTACTTCGTCAGTGAATTACTTCTCTACCTTACAATCCATTTTGTTGGTCATTCAGAGGTTTAATTTATGTTTGTTAAATATATTTTCACGTCAACATATGTAACTTAATAGACTGGCTAAACTACCTATTAGTTATTGATCTTGTTTAAACAGACTGGGTAGCTGTTTAGGGTATTGAAGGTGATATACATATCTCACCCCTATTTACAGAGACAACGAGCCAAAAACGTTTACTACCCGAGTTATGTATTACCCAAGTCTTATTGGTGAGAACCGATAGGAAAATCGCATACAAAGCTACCAATATTCTTTTTGAGCGTTAGTGATGTTAATATTTGTGTGATGTTGATTAAGTATACAATTACTAATAAGTATTTTTTGTAGTAACGCTCCATATATATATATATATATATAAGATAAAGCTGAATGTAACAGCTTTGATTATATAATTTTCCTAACTGGTTAAATTATATTCGTATGCCACATCAAACATAGTTGTGTCAACAGAATTGCTCCATAAATCTTAATCTCACTCTCATATCTTCCAAGTGTTTGACTCATTGAACGCCTCATTTAGTCAGCTAATTTTGATGAATATGACAACAAACCTCATTATTTATATTTCTACTTACGACATGTGAAAGTTGTTGTATTTAATGGACTGAGATACTTAATATAGACCAGTTTACTAGCTTTCAATGTTAAACATTTACGGATATAGGTCTGTAGTCAGTGCCTGATGACGGTGTTACACTCGAAAACAAGTTCATCAAATACTGTAGAATATTACAGGATGGCATTGAATTTAGTTGAAAATGCAACCAAAGTCAGTCAGTGCAAATTTATATTTCGTCATTCTCGCCAATGATGAGACTCTTGATCACAACCTTAACGCAGAATTGTACACCTGGACATAAGTTTCGAATTCAGTATTGAAAGAAGTTTTTCTAAGACTCGATGGTCATTATTGGTTCATGCAAACATTAGTTATCTCCCTACCGTGCCGATAGGTGTTGATTTACAGGGCGATAGATCGCACCAATAGCGTGACAAATAATGCCAGGTAAGGACACGATATCATGACGTCGAACAAACCGCTGTTGAGATGGGATGCCGAGTATGGGACCTGCCAGATGCAGTACATTCTGTCTGCCTGGAAGTAGGCTTTGTTGAAAATGTACTCCCGCTGGACTAGTCTATCGACGGTCATTTGTATTCCGGTAGGGCGTTGCTGTAAGAATTCTTCATCTGCTGCCCGAGCCTTAGCAGGGCAGAGCTTATCTCGATTTTTCTGCGGTTAGAACTGCGGGTAAAGCCGTTCCTCTGATTGAGTGGCAGATTCATCCCTATTGATGTCGATTCGGAAAAGTCAGCGACAAACTGCTATTTAAGCAGACGTTTGGAGATGTCCCAACAATACAATACTTGAGACTACAATATACAAGTATAGAAAAGAACATTATCCGCCGCACCAATTAGAATGACAAGTTATTGCACATCATTTTCCTTTAAAAGTAATCTTGAAATTATAATGTATTGCCGCTGTTGTAGCTTTCGAGTTAAAACAATAATCAACTAAAAATAATTGTCTATTCAGTATGCCCACAGTGTAGAAAATTAGCCTTATTAAGCTTTATTAAATATAAAAAATTAAATTAAAATTAATTTTCTGTCGCGACTTAGGGAAACTGAATCCTTAATATAAAAACAATTATTGATAAATTTGTTGGATTATTCAAAACAAATAAATGAAGCAATAACATAACTTTCTGATTTGTTGATCTAAGGGATGGCGTATCATTTGGCATACATTATTTACTCACTTTGATAGCATTTTACACATGGTAATAAGAGTGCACGGATTTATTTTGTAGTGATATTGTATGTCGAATTTATTGAGTTTTTTCTTGTCAAGTAATCAGTAATTTAACCTTATCGAGTTTAATTTTCATAACATGTCAAATTTTTGCTGTTTCATGTTTTATATTATTTTATTGTGTATGAATTGCATCCAAAGTTCCATCTTCAGACAATCTGCGAAACACACATAAAACTTTACATAACATGCACAGTTTTATTCTTATGTGGATACAGTTTTAGTAATACGTCTTTTCTCGACGTACGGCATTTCCTACTTACGTCAATATCACACCATGGGGCAATCTCGCGCTGATGTATAATAATAAGGTGGGCTTTAATTTAACACTTACGTTAGTAAATTATTTCCTTGACGATTAATTAACACGTATCACAGCTAGACGATAAGACAGATGGCCATACTTAGAATCCAAATGAATGCTGAGGAAAGTTTCTACTGAAGAATCCGGCTTCGAAGTGAGCTACCATGATGATAGATGTGGCGAAGCCCTCTGAAACAATTGTGGTACCTCTGTCTGACTGTAGCCCACCACCATCAGAAGAGATTAGATACTTGAGCCATATATCATGAATACTATGTCGTAATAATCTGGACCGTATACACTTAATAAGGAGTATCTTTATATGATAGTAGAAAACACAATCTTTTTCTTTCTTGTTCTTTTAAATTATTAATTAGTACCAAAAATTCGTCTACTGATTAGAATAAGTTGTCATTCTAAAGTTTTTTCACCCCTTCGTTTCGCAAAATTAGGTGTAAGCTTGTAAAGTAAAGATAATCCTCCCTCCTGCTGTTTCAATTATGCACCTGTTATTACTTCTGAACTGTGTTGGGTAATTATTAACAAATTTTACAAGTGAGTACGTATACAGACTGTTACTAAATTGTAGGAATGCGCCAGAGTGTCTATAGAGGACCTGACAACAAGCAGAACATGTCCGGTAAACACATTGTTTATTTGATTTCGTTACCATGTTACAGGAAATTGTTGTGGTGTACATAGCACAGACCAATCGAAATTACTTCTAAGATCGTCGCTTCGATCACACAAGTTGGATCGTTTTCTGCATTCCATTACAGTGCCTGAAGTGCGAGTGTGGTCCTCAGTGAGTTTCGAGCAAACCTGTCCAATTTTTGAGTTATCACGAAATAAGATAATGCCATTACATCACCTCAGAAGATCTTACCACATTGATGAAAGTATAACAGACAAAAGAACAGAACGGGAAGTACGGAGTCAGATGATGATTTCTTTGGTTGTAATAAAGGCAAAGGCATCTTATAGTTGTGTTTACCGTTGTGCTTCATAATGAAATAACACTGAAGAAAAAAGGACACGGAGTGGTATGTTTTCACCTAGGAATAGATTTCGACGACATAAAATAGTGAGTAAAAGCTGTATAGAAGTTATAATGTGTGAAACTGTAAAACTACCAAGAGAGAAAATGTATTGAGCAAGCCTCTTCATCTCCTCATAATAACAGCATCTCGTGTTTATGGTATTCGTCTCTTGATTTCCTACTGCGAACTTTACTCCACATACGTCCCACCAATGCAAACTCATGATTACCGGATGTCTAAGAATGTGTCCTGCCAATCGATCTTTTCTTTTGTCAATGTTACCTAGAAATTCTTTTCCTCCACAAATTTGTTCGTCGCCTACTCATTAGTTGCGCGAGATGGGTTCATAAACCTAGTCATCAGACCAGTTAAAAGAATAAAATTACAAATAAGATACTACTCTCTACAATAAGATATCTGAAATCATGTAATGAATGAATTAATTATGGGATGTCTGAGGATAAACGCTCCTATGAGATGTACATCTTCAGCGTTCTCTCTGCTTGGTTTAACTGAAACAGTTGACAGTCGGTCGTTTACTTAGTGGGAATGAATAAAAAACTGTGTCAATAGTTAGTATATAGGTTTATAGTCATGTTAGAATGGGAGAGACGATGCGCAGTCAATAGTTCCAAGTAAACGCCCCCTACTTGTGAATAGTTCTACGTAGCGCCCGTGTAACCGATCGCCAACTCCGTAGATGGTGTTAGCATGAAGATCAGTGTGCGGAGATGAGCGGAGGTACAAACTGTCGATGGAGACATTTGCACATCGTGTCGTTGACCTAGAGGTCAGGGATGCTCGTAGCAAATGGTTTGTTGTCCTGTGTTCAGTTTAATCTGCTACTGCAATCCGCTCATCCCGACGTCTGCGGCGGCAATACAGCTGCACAGTTAACAATGCGGCGCGGGGAATGGCATGTACAGTGTCTGCATGACATTGGAGGGGCGCTGACTCTTGTGGTCTTGTCGCTAGCAAACTATAGCCGTCACCATCACCGGGCCGTAAAATCTCAATGATAAATCTCACTCCGGCTGTAACAAAGGGTGATACATAGAAAAATTACACACTTTATGCTTCGAAACGAGGTTTTCGGCAACTCGTAATGCCGTGAGGAGCACATTCTATAGTACGTGATACAATCGCATCTTTAATATCGATCGAGATACTGAATTAAGTTTTTTTTTTAGATTTTCAAACTGATTTCGATATCGCTTGGAAAGACAGTTGCAGCGACATAGCGGTCTTTAATATCCAAGAAGAAAAAATGATAAATGTAGTAAAATTGGAAAGAATCGCCAATCGGTGCTATACGAAAGAATGTGTTTTACCTTTTTTTAAAAATTTCAGGAATCTCCTGGCAAAGATTGGTCAGGTTTATTTTTGTTCTATTTTTCTACACTGATCAGAAAAGTTTAGGGATCATTTCGAGTATATAGGTTCTTAAGTATTGTGATCGGTAGAATGAACTAAAATCGTTTGGCCTTTTTCTGTCGGTTCTACGGAGTGGAGACTACAACAGTACTGCAACTGTGATAGTGGTAATAACAAGAAGTTGCTGCCATTAGTGTTGACTTGTGTTTACCCCGTCAAACGAATTACACCTCCAGTTTGGTTTATATAGTGTAGTGAGCAGGTTGTGCAATGAAACAACAGCGTGACTTACCCGAAGCAATGTCATGGAGAGCCATAGTAAGTTTGGAAGCAGGAGAGAAACAGAGGTAAGTGGTTGCAGGTATTGGAATGTGCCAAAGTGTAATATCCAGAACGTTAACACCATTTTAGACAACATAAATTGGTAAAATATGGAAAGAGGAAAAAGGAGATGTGCAGAGAGGTGGCTGAGGAAGGGGTAAACAGAAGGAAAAGGATTGGAGGTGACGGGGACGACTAGAGTGTGAAATAAGTAAGGACTGCGGAAATGACGGGTTTTCTTACTTTACAGATAATATTAAATTAAGTCATGATAATTAGGCATAATTCAAGAAATTCAATTTACATCCAAGGCCATTAAAATTTCTTCACCAAGAAGATGACGTGTTACAGACACGAAATTAAACCGAGAGAAAGAAGATGCTGTGATATGCAAATGATTAGCTTTTCAGAGCATTTACACATGGTTGGCGCCGGTGGTGACACCTACAACATGCTGACATGTAGAAAGTTTCCAACAGACTTCTCATACAGAAACGGCAGTTCACCGGCGTTGCCTGGTAAAACGTTGTTGTCGTGCATCGTGTAAGGAGGAGAAATGCGTACCATCATGTTTCCGACTTTGATAAAAGACGGATTGCAGCCTATCGCGATTGTAGTTTATTGTATCGCGTCATTGCTGCTTGCATTGGTCGCGATCCAATGACTGTTTGCAGAATATGGAGTCGGTGAGTTCAGATGGGCAATACGGAACGACGAGCTGCATCCTAACAGCCTCGTATCACTAGCAATTGAGTTGACATGCGGTTTATCGTATCGCGATATTGCAATTCGCAATCCAATGCCTGTTAGCAAAATATGGAATCGGTGAGTTCATGAGGGCAATACGGAACGCCGTGCTGGATCGCAATGGCCTCGTATCACTAGCAGTCGAGATGACAGGCATCTTATCCGCATGGCTGTAACGGATTGTGCAGTCACGTCTCGATCCCTGAGTCAACAGATGGGGACGTTTTCAAGACAACAACCACCTTCACGAACAGTTCGACGACGTTTGCAACAGCATGGACTGTCTGGTCGGAGTCCATGGCTGAGGTTACTATTGACGCTGCATCACAGACAAGAGTGCCTGTGATGTTATACGCAACGATGAATCTGAGAGCACGAATGGCAAAACGTGATTTTTTCGGATGAATCCAGTTTCTGTTTACAGCATCATGTCGATCGCATCCGAGTTTGGTGACATCACGGTAAAAACACATTGGAAGCATGTATTCGTAATCGCCATACTGGCGTATCACCCGGCGCGGTGGTATAGGTTGCCATTGGTTACATGTCTCTGTCACCCCTTGTCCGCATCGACGGCACTTTGAGCAGTGGCCGTTACATTTCAGACATGTTACGACCCGTGGCTCTAACCTTATTTCGATCCCTGCGAAAACCCACATTTCAGCAGGATAATGCACCACCGCATTTTGCAGGTGATGTACGGGTCTTTCTGGATAAGGAAAATGCTCGACTGCCACCCTGGCCTTTTTCCAGATCTCTCTCCAATTGAAAACATCTGGTCAATGGTGGCCGAGCAATTGGCTCGTCCCAATACGCCAGTCATTACTCTTCATGAACTGCGGTATCGTGTTGAAGCAGCATGGGCATCTGTACCTGTTCTCGACATCCAAGCTCTGTTTGACTCAATGCCCAGGCGTATCAATGTCGATATTACGGTCAGATGTGGTTGTTCTGAGTAGTGATTTCTCAGGATCTATGAACTCAAATTGCGTAAAAATATAATCACATATCACTTCTAGTATAATATATTTGTCAAATGAACGCACGTCTATCATCTGCATTTCTTCTTGTTGTAGCAATTTTAATGGCCAGTAATTTACCATTTATTAAATGTTCATGTTACGCCCTCAACGACGACTGTTCATCAGTTGTTGTTGAGGGTATAACATGAATAGATGAAGAAATTTACGGCTACCGGCTTTAACGCCTACCCTGTTCAAATGTGCCTTAAATGGCAGTTACCCAACGGTGGCCCGAAGATGGTGTAATTGAAGCGCCGAAACCGGTCAAGCAAAATTAAATAAAGAATTTCTATACAGCAGCTGCTACTTCTATCCACCTACAAAACCTAATCAGCTGTGTCCCAATACATTAATTATGGAGAGAATTAAAGTTATCTACGTTGGTCATCGGTCCTAGGCTCACGAACTACTTGAAGTAACGTATACCAAGGACGACACGAACACTCATGAACGAGGGCGGACTCGAACCCCCGTCGACGAACGTGCACTTCATCTTTATTATTAGAAACACTTTCATAAAAAATAAATAAATAAATAAAAATAATAAGTTTTCGTCGAAATGTTAACTGTGCCATTTGTAAAACGAATTTTGCGTGGTAATGAAGTCAAAAAGGGTGATCAAGTAACTCAGAGAGACAAAAAATACTGCTGTTATCCTGAAATGTAACTTTTTCCCGTTATATTAAGCAACAAATCGTGAGTAACAGTTGGCTGCAATTAAAGGAGTCTGTACATATCACATACTTTAAGAAAATAATAGTTATCACTCAGGAACTATTAGTGGCGTACGGAAAGAAACTAGCTGGAATTTTAAGTGCACAAACCGGTGACACGAGGGTAATAACGTGACGTTGTAACGCTGTGTGTTTCCTACCAGAGCGTAGAAGTTCACAGCCTGTCACTAGAGGGCAATGGTGCACTTCACGTATCTGTACAAAGCTAGCAGCAACATCCAGCAATAGTCCAACGCTACCACTCGCATTGCAAACAGTATAATGTTGCCATCAAAAGAAGGGCAAGAAATGTTATTCGTTTTCTGTCCGCGGAAGAAGTAAGGGGTATGGACATTCATCAACGAATCTCACAAATGTACGGCGAACACTGCATGCCCCTTGCAAGGGGTTAAGTGTCGTTGGCGGTTTTTACACATAAGAAAGGTTTCTGAAATTAGCATTCGATTTTGCAGAATCTCTCAAAATCCTTCACATATGTAACGAAGAGAAGGGTAATCTCCATATAAAAAAGGTGTAGAAGAGAGACAGAAAAGTAAATGAAATTTATAGGACGATCCGTAAAACAAAAAGGTAAAGGCACTAAAGAAACGTTTAAGACAAAGACAAATATTCACAGTCCCTCCGAAGAGGATCAAGGAAAAGAGACGGAATGCACCACATGTGGAGAAACCTTCTAAGAAGCCTGGATTCACTGCTATGAGTTGAAGGACTGGGCCCAAGAAAATGGTGTTTGTATATATCATTCAGGTTTTTGTTACTATTGTGAAGTTTACAAGGTCAAGAAACAACTGGAGTAATACTGAATGCTGCTTCTGAGGCTACCCTACAAATTTCGTTGTGCCAACAAACTAATTAAAAAGTGTTTATAACATAGTTCGTATAAAAATTATGTATACTTAGTTCTAAGTGATATGACTGAAGAAGTTGCTGGTTTCATTTTGCGGTTTAAATAAAGATAGAAAAAATGTTGAGTGTTGTTTTACACTCCTGACCATTAAAATTGCTACACTACGAAAATGACGTGCTACAGACGCGAAATTTAACCAGCAGGAATACGATACTGTGATATGCAAATGATTAGCTTTTCAGAGCATTCACACAAGGTTGGCGGCGGTGGCGACACCTACAACGTGCTGACATGAGGAAAGTTTGCAACCGATTTCTGAGTCACAAACAGCAGTTGACAGTCGTTGCCTGGAGAAACTTTGTTGTGATGTCTAGTGTAAGGAGGAGAAATGCGTATCATCACGTTTCCAACTTTGATAAAGGTCGGATTGTAGCCAATCGCGATTGCGGTTTATCGTATCGCGAGATTCCTGCTCGGGATGGTCGCGATCCAATGACTGTTAGCAGAATATGGAATTGGTGGGTTCTGGAGGGCAATACGGAACGCCGTACAGGATCCAACGGCCTCGTATCAATATCAGTCGAGTGACCGGCATCTTATCCTTATGGCTGTAACGGATCGTGCAGCCACGTATCGATCCGTGAGTCAACAGCTGGGAACGTTTGCAAGACAACAACCACGTACACAAAAAGTTATGTGACGTTTGCTGCAGCATGGAGTACCAGCTCGGAGGCCAAGGCCGCCGTTACCTTTGACGCTGCATTACAGGCAGGATCGCCTGCGATGGTGTACGCAACGACGAACCTGTGTTCACGAACTGCAAAACGTAATGTTTTAGGATGAATCCAGGTTCTGTTTACGGCACCATGATGGTCGCAACCGTGTTTGGCGACATCGCGGTGAACACACATTGGAAGCGTGTATTCGTGATCGCCATACTGACGTATTACTCTGTACGATGGTATGGGATGCCATTGGTTACACGTCTCGGTCACCTCTTGTTCGCATCCACGGCATTTTGAACAGTGTCCGTTACGTTTCAGACGTGTTACGACCTGTGGCTGTACTCTCCATTTCATCCCTGCTAAACCCTACATTTCAGCAGGATAGTGCACGACTACATGTTTCAGGTCATTTATGGGCCTTTCGTGATACGGAAAATGTTCGACTGCTGACCTGGCCAGCACATTCTCCAGATGTCTCATCAATTGAAAACGTCTGGTCAATGGTGGTTGAGCAACTGTCTCGTCACAATTCACCCGTTACTACTCTTGTTTTAACTGTGTTATCGTGTTGAAGCTGCATGGGCATCTGTACACGCCATCCAAGCACTGTTTGGCTCAATGCCCAGGCGTATCGAGGACGTTGATCTTGGTACTGATATTTCAGGATCTATGCGCCCCAATTGCGTGAAAATGTAATCACATGTCGTTTCTAGTATAATATGTTTGTCCAACTAATACCCGTTTATCACCTGAATTTTTTCTTGGTGTAGCAATTTTAATGTCCGTGGCTACCTAACCTTCCCCTAAATGTGGCCAAATTACATTTTTAAACTCTGAAAGAGCTCAATCGTCGACCTTTGAGATCAATTTTGTTCAGTGGCCCGAAACAGAATATCCAGTTGCCTTTTGACTCACTACATTCAATGTAGTGCGCTGTAGCACTAAGCTAAAGGCCCGCGCATCGACAGAACGGGTCTCTCACTTGCCTCGCAAGCGGCAGGTGAATGCATCCATCGCCCCCATCACAGGGTGCCGTGAACCGCGCTGGGGGCGCCGCCCGCACAGAAGCGGCCGCCCCTTCCACCGCTCCGCCCCCGCCCGCCCCAGCTTTCCGCCCCCGCGGCACCGTCAACGCATCTATTATGGGAAGAATGGAGGGGGTCCCGCCCGGCGAGTGGGTTTTATTGCGCGGGCCGCCGTTATCAATACACGGGCCTCGATGGAGCGCATAAGCAAAAATAAAGCGCCTAATGGAGACGAATGGTGTCGGTGCGAGCGGCAGGGAGGAAGCGGCCGGCCCGTCGACGTTTTCGACATTAGGGCCGTATCAAAGGGCCGCACCTCGTGCCGGGCTCGGCGAACGCCCGGCCCGGCGCGGCTGATGAAAATGTAGTCCCGGCGAGCCTGGGGCCTGCGGGGTCGCTGCAGAGGCCTTTGTTCGCCGGAGGCCCGCCGATTCCCAGGACAATGCGTTTTGTTTCGTCCGGAGTGCGGCGGAGCGCTTCTGCCGGGCGCCACTGTCGCAGCGGCGAGATCGTCACCGCACCGAGTTGTCCGAAGAACTACACGTGTAATCACCAGCGCCGCAGTTTTTGCCCACTGTAGGTCACGGAGATAACACGAAAAATGGGCCTTTACAATCACCATTTTAAAGCTCTAAAATTTAAAAACAATTAATGCCGTAACCGTTAATCGGACATGGAACTTAAATAAACCAATTTGTATAGGAGAACATTCCCTACAACTTTGCTCTCTTACGCTTTTCTCGAATCTCAAATCTTTTCAGATACATTCCCAACAATAACGAATATTTGACACTGTCACTTGATTTTAGCTAATCAGTACAGGCAATGTAAATATACAAACGTAAATTAAATCATAAACTTACTGCCCATAGTAAAATTGTTTCTGCCCTTTATGAATATGGAGATAACATAGGCGGAAATTTGCAAATACACAGTAGGTAAAGGAAAGCACATTCATTCACTCACAGACACGCATATAATGCTTGCGACACATTACTCATGCGACAACACTTCATAGCAGTGGCTAAACGAAAGCGTTCACGGCGTTTTGACTAGATGGCAGGTGTCTTCAAGCACAATTAAAATCAAAATATGCACCGAACGAACTCATGTGTGGGGAGGCTGCAACATACTATCGTTAGGTAGTGTGCGACTATGGCGAATTTACAAAAAGAAATTAATTTAGAATGTGTGAGTAAGGCAAATGCGAGAGCCGTTCAGTTAGCCGTGTGGTCTAACGCTCCACTTTCCGAGATGGTTATGCGTACCGACCCCGGTTTGTATCCGCCAGGTGGATTAAGGTGGATTAACGAAGGGAGTCAGAGTGCTGGACAGCCTTGGTGTGGTTTATTGGCGGTTTTCCACTTCCCCCTAGGTGAATACCGAGTTGGTCCCAAAGATCCGCCTTAGTTAATGATTCCCAAACATTTCATAACACTTTACACTTTCGCACATATAACACTACACACGGAAATTTGGGGAATACATTTCATCCTGGAAGACAGGGGGTTGTGGCAGGAAGGGTATCAGGCCATCCGGCCAATATTAACATGCCAAATCTGACTTAACAAAGCCAACCCCACATGTGCGGTAAAAGGGCTGAATAGAAAGAAAAAGAAGAAAACTAAAGCACACGCGAAAATATATATAGAAGAAAGCTAGTATCTGTAAAAGCATGGCTGAAGGCCGGAATAATGACCGTTACGAAAGCACGTTGTGCAATCGGTTAAACCAAGATAGGAAAGACGGAATCAACCAAGAAATTTCGAGAAAGAATTTGGCATGATCGTGGAAACCGACATCACACGAAAACGCTAGTTAAAAACAAGGAAATTGAAACATACTAAGTTTACCCAAAGACTAAAGGTCACACACGTGTATTCTAAGTTCAGAAAACCGTACACAAAATCATCACTGGAATGAAAATTGAACAACTAAATTTAAAAGGAATTATTCGAGTTCTCTAAATTAAGAAACACTTTGGTCGGACACAAAATCATCACTGGAATGAAAATTGAACTACTAAATTTAAACTGAATTATTCTAGTTCTCTAAATTAAGAAACACTTTGGTTAGTATAGCGAAAGAATTACTCAAGAAAACTATCACTGATAAACCAATACTGCCTGATCACAAATAAAGAAAAGTTCTAACAGCATGCCATCCCCAAAGCGTGATTCGGCGAAATACTCACTTCGGCAGTCGCAGCAAGAGTGGGCTCTCAGGACACGGGAAAAGCCTTACCCTGCACGCACGGGATGTAGGACGCGCTCAAAAGGGATCCAGAGCCTACTGTCTACCAACCCTTGCTACCTAAAGAATATAATACCCTCTACTAGAGCTCCAGATCATTTGTCACCGCTTCTGTCCATGATTATGTTGGTAGTACACTAACAACAGGCCACCTAGCCGTCTTGTCAAATAAGCTTGTCTCTGTCCACCCAGCAGACGGCAGTATAGACGACATACAAAGTCTTGCGTTCTTAACTAAAGTAAACGAGGCCTAAAGCGCTAGGTGGCGACTGTGAGCAATTGCGGGGCAATCAGTCAATATTAAAAGCAACCTTCCACATTCTTAGGAACACACAAGTCTCCAATCACACGGGCGGAAACACATTTGAACAAGGGGCATTGATCATTAATAAAGGAATGAAATAATTGACATACAAATAGACAATATTTATGGCAGAGACACACTTTATAGTCATGAATAAGCCATGAATAACACAAAATGGAACACAATCACACATTTATTGGACGAGTTTCAATGTACTGGGTTAATTACTTCACTACAGAAATGGAAACATCGTTTTACCGTGTGCGAGAATCCGGTATGGCGAGCACAAGAGAAATATTTACTATTCTCGCGATATCTAAATTTGGTTTGGATGAGAGGTGTTCTCACCCTGAGCGAGAATCCTGGACTGGAATGCCGTTCCGCTACATTTTTTCCTTGTAGCCGTTGAATTATATCATTGCCCAAATGCAGCCATAGATACTCATTTCTGACATATTCCTATTTCCTTCCCCTAGAGATTATATATCTGTGTGGAACAAATGCAAGGTGTGTCGCACGATTTCACCCCTCATCTCGAGGAGTATAGGCATCCTGGCCCCATACATATGTGAAGGCACCACCAAATCTAAGGATATTCGACTTTAAAACGCACATTTTTTAAAAGTCTTAAAACAAACATCATTGTATAATGTTGTTCGGTGCACTGTTCTCTGTCACTTCTAAAAATATTTCCACTTATATATCACGTGGAAAATCAGTCTCACATTTTGTACCATTGAATCATCAACAAGTTTCGACTTTTAAATCAGTTAAAATGGAATCTGTAATATGTTCCCGTTCACACAGAATCTATACGATTTTGAATAAAACAGGGTGCGACAAACTAAAGCGGTCAGGAATCCAGCGTGTTTCATTCTCAATATTTTGAAACCATTTCTGGCAGCATTAACGTAGGAGACAAAGACCTATAGTAACTTCCAACGAGATCATGCAGCTGACCATACTGACGAAAATTTAACTGCAACGTCCTCTAGAAGCACTGAAGTGAAGCGGTGTGATCCAGCTAAAAGTGTCAGTCTGAGAACTCGTGTCTTTGCAACATGGAGCACAAAATGGAGCAACGCGCTAACATCAAGTTTTGTTTGAAAGAGGTAAACCGGTGACGAGACCAATAGGCTCTTAGTTCAAGCAGATGGTGTTGAAGCAGTGATTTAAAAGTGTGTTTTTGAGCGTACCAGAGTAGACAGTGGAATCTCCTGCACAACAATGCCCGTCCGTGCACTGCGATCTGCATACTTAACCTCCTCACTAGATGCAAGGTTATTGTACTTCCACACACTCCTTCTGCAAGAGATTTGCACCAGAAGACTCTTTTCTTTACCTCCGCCTTGGATTAGCCTTCAAAGGCTTACACTTCGCAACGATCGCATAGATGAACGACTTCTGACCTCAGTGCTTCTAGCGATTCCACAAGAAGCGTATGCGGCGGTTTCCAACAGCTGTACAACCTATGTCAGTAGTGTATTGTAGAGAGCCAATGGCTATTACTTGGGAGGCTAGAAAAGGTAAGTTGTTTGTTTCCTATATATCCTGAGACTGTTCACCGAACTTTTCAGATGTAAATTGTAATTTTACGTGATTTTATTTTCGGTGCATTCCAGATTTTATGGCTGCCTTCATATTCATAAGAAGTTGGCATTAAAGGCACTTTTCCCCATTTCCACCCGTCCTCCTCCCGCATCTCCTCTTTGTGTCCGCTGCCTGTAAGCCTGTAACATTGCTCGTGAAATGTCATTGAAAATGGCACTACATTCCAGTTTAATATCGATTGTCATGTTCTGTATGATCACACCGACCTGCATGGGTGATTTTCCTTCTGGAAAATATATAGTTACAAAAAATTATCATATGAACAATTCAGATCAGAAATTCACTATCATATGCATATATTTACTTAGGCAAGGGTATAAATGTCTAGCTCATATGGTACTTCATAGGTAAGATGAAGTTGATTGTAATGTCGTTACAGCAAGGCAACGGTATACCTGTATAATGTCACAGGTGGCTGGCCGTACTCTGATCTTCGGAATACAGATTCAACGCAGAGTATATACCGTCAATATATATTTTAAACCACTCAGAAAAAACTGTTCTGTTTCAAGTGTGCTCTGACGTCATCGTTGTCCTAATTGTACACAGGCGGGAATGTAAATCTCCTATGCAGAACACGATTGTACGGACATCAATGGACAATGTGTATGATTATATATGAATTCTACACAGAATGGGAACATTGCATTTTTTTTCTTCAGCTTTGGACATAATTATACATATAGAGTCTTTGTGTTGTTGATTGTACTGCTCATTGGTCCATTAAGGCAGGGATAAAATCGATGACCTCATTGTGCAATGCTTCAGGCTGTACAGGTTGATATGTTTTCTGTCGTAACTGACCAATAACCAAAGCCAAAAAAGCATGGATTCCGGCAGGTTGAACTGGTTTTTACCAAACGTGTGGTTCAACTAATCACGGGGAATCTCACCAATGCAATGGGGAGGAGCGCGATCTTACTAGACGTACTCTCGTTAGAGAATGAAAAGTTACGCGTTCCCCTTCATGAATGTGCTTCGCATGGAAACGTAATTGTCTCCCTTATGTTCTGTTCTTCAAAACAGAAGTCTCTAACAACGGAGGAAAAAAAAATCGTTTAATGTTAAATTATTTTTCTCTCACGCTGCTATTAATTAAGAGGAATATGTGAGATTATTTAAAAACTCTTATTATTACATTAAATGTGGATGTAGGCTATTCTAAATATGGATCTGTTGTGTCTGAATAGTATGTTTATGTACTCGCTCTGTTCAATCTGCTGCGACAGAATCGATGTAAACGTATTTCCACATAAGACTATCGGTCATTTTATGCAGTGCTGTATGCGATCTACATGCAGAGGTTAATGTTATCAGCTTTGTCGGAAATTCTTGCCTATGCTCTTCTGGTCTCAATTCAGTGGATTCGAAATACTGCATTCTATGTTTTACTAAGTACTTTCTGATTGAAGCTGAAAAATTAGAGTTCCTTAACACAGTGGTTTCATTCCAACAAACATTGACACGAGTTGTTTCATATAACACACATAGACTAGTAAGTCTCATTTCATAAATTGTATATCATAATAAAGCGGTAGAGCTACTGACCTTAAATAGTAGACACAATGGTGACAACCATTTTCTCACCACTGTACAAAAAATGAGTTCACGTCGAAGGGTTATTTGTTACATTACCAGAATCCTCATCTAAGGAATGTAGCACGTTAACTGTGTTTACCTGCAACAAAAAAAAGTCATTACAAATTGTTATTAATCATTCCAATATCTGTGAAAGATAATCAAAAGTGTTACAGCAGTGTAATATTTGGTGGGAATAGGGAATACCAAATAAACGTGGAATACTGCACCTTGTGACTCAGATTGATTTCACTAAAATCACAGTAATAAAGGTTTTACGTAAACCTATATATATGGATTCCGTTCGTTGTCCTTGACAAATGATTCGCAGTATACTGTATGAAGACACGTCAAGCTGAACATGGGATAGTCGTTGTTGAGAACGAAAGTTTTACTACTATTTATGTGTTGAAGTTCCGTCAACTAACTAACGCCAAATATTAATTTCTGTTATCAATACCTGTTGATTAGAGTCTACAACTACCGTAGGCTATCACAGATTCTATAGACCAGTTGTTCCAAACCTGTGGCTAAGGGTCACAAATGGTCGGCAGGAGCTAAAATATGGCATGCAAAATATAGAAGATTTTAAACTTTTATTAATTCTGAATTATGAATTCCTTATCCGTGGTCAGTCTAGTGTACTGTTGTTTTGGTCCTCAGTTCGGAGACTGGTTTCATGCAGCTCTCGACCTTACTCTATCCTGAGTAAGTCTCTTAATTTACTCATAAGAACGACACCCTACATCAATTTGAATCAGCTTACTGTATTCATCTCCCGGTCTCCCTCTGCGATTTTTACCCCATACACTTCCCTCCAACGCTAAATTCATGATTCCATAATGTCTAAGAATGTGTCCTACCAATCGATTCCTTCTATCACTCAAGGTGTGCAAAAAATTTCTTTCCTCTCCAATTCTGTACGTCCATAATAATTTGACAATTTCACTTCGTAAGGAGTCAATAATTGCTGACCTCATAAATGCCATTTGTTTCCGAGTGATTTGATACGTCAGACAAGGTATTTGTGCTAGTAATTAGAGGAAGTAATTGCTGTACTTGCAAAAGTAAAGGGATCTAAGTAAGCAGGAATGCTACAGAAGCTTTGTGTCCGTTTGCGAAGGAGAGGTCACTCACTGGGAAATTTCGCGGTTGGATCCTCACATCAGGTTCAAAGCGAACAATTGTTTTTAGCACACAATGGAGGTAATCCACACTGGCTGCTAAGTGTGTGGTCATAAGGTTACACAATGACTCACTCACCCCATCTACCACCTCTTGAAGTAAACCTTGAAAGCGTGATAGCTAGACGCCAAGGAAAACTGTTTTAGCTCATAAAATGTACCTAATAGGTTTGTAACACTAAATCGCATTACAGGAATGCATTGTGAGGATACGACTGGCGTTTTGCTACAGCGCTTCTCATAGGCTAGGTGTAGCTGGTGCACTTGACCGCAAACTGTTGAGGAATGCCGAAAGATATATACAATTTATGGTACTACGGAAAATGGTTTTTCTGGTGGTCACTGCCGCTGCTAAGACACTAGCCATTGGTGTGCCAATTTTGGCCATCAGATGGTGCATTTCTGTGAATAGTAAGCTATATCCTGTGCTTTTTCCTAGTGACTTAAACAGCAGTACCAGTGCCAAATATTGAGTTGCAGGCTCCACCTAATATTACGGAATATTCACTGAATGAACTATGGACAATTTTGCTCTTCGACAACAATTAGTTTACATCTGTGGACGCAAGCGAGAAGGCACGGAGGTGTGCTGGCTTGCTGAATCAGAGTACCTTGCCTTATTGGTTTTTCACTATCGAAGTTGTGGGTTTTGACTTGATCAAGATTAATAACAAGTTTTGGCTGATTGATTTCAGATACAAATTTAAACAGGTAGTTTCGTGGTACGATTTCACAGTCGCAGAGAATGGTAATTGTGCGCTAACACAAGGCCAAACGTTACTTCTGGGAAGTCGCATCCATACAACGGCACTGTCACCAGAAAACATTATACTGCATTTACAACGACAGCCTTTGTTAGGTCCTTTTTACAATTGTAGGAACTTTTCTGTTGACAAATGTTTTTGTTTATATTTTGGAATTAGGTTGTCAAAACGATACCATTAGAGGTCGAACCTTGTCCTTTATTATTACATTTCATTATTGCACTATGATATAATTCTAAGCCGGATGTGTGTGGCAAGTAGGAAGTGACAATCTTCTTCCCTTTCATTATTTCATTCATGTTCCCAGAATGGAAAAAGTTCCTCAAAGGTTGATATGTGTAGTTTGTCGCGTCCTGAAATATTTGATGAATAAATTCTCTTTATTCACACGTCATAAGAGGCGAATGTTTATGTGACTCATTGCTTTTGGGATTAAATGTTCAAATGTTTGTTAAGCTTACAAACTACTTATGAACTACTTACGAACTAGGACGGCACAAATATCCATGCCCGAGGGGGGATTCGAACCCCCGACCGTAGTGGCCGTGCTGACCGTGACTGGAGCGCCTCAGTCATCTCGGCCACCGCGGCCGGCTTTTGGGATTATATATCCTGGGCTGCGTGACATACATGCTTTTACCAACACTATTTTTTTTTCTGATGTTACAAAATATATGTATTGAATTTCGTTGAAATCGGGAAATTATTTGAAGGGGATATGTTGAACATTGTGGCACTTCGTTGCATCTTCTCCAGAATTTCATTGTTTATGACGTAATATCTCGTGCTATATCTCTCATACGTGATTGTTAAGCACACGGCGATTGATATATCATTTTAAGGAATAAGTGTAATAATTTAAGAGGAGATGTGGAAGACAGACACAGAAACTCTCTCACACCCACATGGATGAATGCATCCAAATTCATTCGTATAAATGTATAAATTTAAGGCAAAATAGAAAAGTTTGCCGAAAGTATGTGTAGAGGAACAGTAACCTAAAACCGACCAGATGTCGGAGCGTTTCTTGTCATCAATGCCCATTCAGTTTTATCTTTATCAATATAACCATAAATTTATAGTATCTGAGAAGATTCCGGATAGATACCATTACGTTCGCAGATCACAAGGTACCATGCATCAGCCGAATAACACGAAGGAGCGTATAATACACCCACTGAATGTAGAAACTTCGTCATCCACCGTGCAGTTTTACGCGTCACAAAAAATTCCCTCTTGTCGCTCCCCCCCCCCCCTCGCGCCCAGGGAAAGGGAAAAGTAAACGTCGCTCTGGGAAACGCACCAAATTTTCCGGTCATTTTCTCCTCTCTTTGATGGATAAATGTAAATTAATGAGATGCAACGGCCTCCTTGATTAACGCCACTGTTAATCACATTCAGAATGAGACGAAATTTTTCTTTCATCCCCTCGCGAGAGGGGCTGCAGGATCAGATGAATTATGGATTAAAGAAGCGAGAAGGGGTTGCCCCGTCGACACGGACATCCAGCGCCGGCTGCCAGTTCATTCCGCCTCGGTGGGTGTCCCCCGACTGGATAATTCCGACTCCAGAGCCTCCGTCCTAGTCTTCTCGTCCCCACCTTGCACCTCAGCACGTGATGTCTTAACCACCAATAATTATCCATGACGTACAGCCATCGCCAAGAAAGAATGGACTTACATAATTAGCGGATTTTTTTTTATTTGCAGTTTTCGTTTCTATTGATGTTCATATTCCTTCATTGACCAGCTGCTACGTGTCGTCTGTCTGTCTGTCTCTCTCTCTCTCTCTCTCTCTCTCTCTCTCTCTCTCTCTCTCTCTCTCTCTCTTTCTCTCTCTATGTCTACCTCTCTCTCTCTCACTCTTTCCCTCTCTCCACTCTCCTTCAATCTCTCAGTTGGCGCAGTCGTACCGCAATGGACTCGCTATCGGAAGGACAATGATATAAACTATAGACTTATTTAAATTAACTAAGGCGCTAACTGGTGCTAGAGTAGCAATTTCATATTGAACGCACCATTTGCAGTGTACTGGTGTGTTGGCTCTCAGTAAATGAAATGATATCATTTATCTGATAAAGCGATGCGCACACTTTAACGTGCAAATAATGCTATGTATGCCGCGGTGGAGTAGCCGAGCGGTCTAAGGCGTCTCGCTGTGGAGCGCGCTGTTGCTCGCCGTTGCAGGTACGAGTCCTCCCTAGGGCATGTGTTTGTGTGTGTGTGTGTGTGTGTGTGTGTGTTGTCCTTAGGTTAGTTTACCTAGGTTTAAGTAGTTTGTAAGCTACGGACTGATGACCACGCAGTTTGGTCCGATAGATTTACAAACATTTGAACATTGTTTTTTGACTCTGTATCCTCGTTGTTGGGAAAAACGAGTGAAACGTGAATTCTTTAGTCGATGTTAAGTTTGAAATTACCAATAATCAAATCAAAGGTAGTTGATAAAAAATATAAAACTACGGTTTGGAAAGGATGATAGATAAAATTCCCGGTATCTCCAAAAATAGAAAAATAATCACTACATCTAAGGCTTTCCCTGCGTAGTAAATCTTGATAGTCCTTCCGTGTATGCTGCCGGATACTAAGAACAAACGGTCCGATGTTTCGGCTATCCAACTGTCCGCCATTCTCAAGGTTCGAGACTAGGGTTTTCCTCTGAACAGATCGTGGAACCCGCTTTTAAAAATCATCAAATTGCAATGTTCTGTGACGAAGCCAGCGCCAGTGTTTGATCGACCGTAATCGGTACATCGTTGCTGCGATGTCCCACTAGGGGCGGCGCCACTAGTACACGTCCCGTACGTAGCAACCTTGGAAGGTTGCGCATGCGACACACATACGCGTGACGCCTATATAGGACGGGACGGAGGATACGGCTCCACCCTCAGTACTCGGTGGGACTTAGCAGCAGCAGCGTTGCTGAGGATGGCGGACAGTTGGATCGCCGAAACATCGGACCAGTTTGTTCTTAGTATATAGCAGCATACCCGGAAGGACTATAAATAATCACTACAGACAATAAAGTAATTTATGCCAGGAAATATCAAAATGTAAAGTGAAAAACGTAGGGATAAATTCTCATTATCTGCTACCTCACAAGTTTCATGCAACTATACTTAAAAGACATGAAGAAATTATGTAATGTCACACGAACCACACATTTCTGAATAGGTACTTCTAATTTACCGTCGTATGACTAAATTCAGTTAAGACATAATAGATTACTGACTACGAATTGTGAAGTAAAAATTATTCTATTTTTTCTCCTGTTTACTTTTGTTGTTTGTCACACCATTTAAAATGTAGGCCATGATTCGTGTTGCCCGTACTAAATAAGTTGATAGTCGACGTGGTAGCTGAGCACGTTCCCCTTATTGAAAGCCATTCAATTAGACGCCGCGCCGAAAGCCAACTTAGTTTTCGCGGATAGTATCCTTCCCTGCAAACGGAGATCTCAAATTAGAGAACAGTTGCCACGACTATCCGAATCGACGTAGTAATGGCTTGATTCACTCCCCCCCCCCCACCCACTCGTCGGCCTTCCAGATTTAGGTGTTTCCTGATTTCCCTAAGTAGGTATATAGAGGGACAGTTTAACATCTGAAGGTTTCTGAAATCGCAAAACACGTTTATCATCATGAAAAAGTAGATGTTATAGTAATATTCTCAGCCTTAATACGAACCGTTCAGTTCTAGTTGACATTTATCTTCCAATGAAACTTCAAACAAGCTGGACAACCAGGATACTTCAATTTAGATATGTTTCCACTTAGTAATAAATGTCAGAATGTAGAGAAGTGCTTGATTGAGCAGTAAATCTCAGTCAGCTAACGAAAAATACAATGGGTCTTCCTGCAACGTATACTGAGAAAGTGTAAAGTAGAAAGCTGTGATTTTCAGATGCATCCAGATCAAATGATTGGGGTGACTTGCTATTTGAAACTGACGTATTGTCGTCGAACTTGTACTGGCCGTATCCGCGAAAAGGATTTTAGTTTAAACGTAGATATTCACCTTCAACAAAAATACTGTAACTATATTCTAATAAATATCAGCTTTGCAAAAGCATCTGTCATTTCCAACAGGAAAATGTACGACGAAGGTGTATGAGTTTCTCACTTTAAAGTAATAAGTACATTGTCATTAAAATTCTTCGGGGTGTGAGACTGTCGACGTTGCAAGTGTCCTTCCTTAGGAATCTTGATTTCTGAATTAGAGAACGCTTGCTTCTTATATAATGGTGCGAAACTGCGGTTTGACAAAGAGGAGGTGGTGAGTGGGAGTTTTTATTGGTTTTTGTAATATTTATCACATTTGTGGGAAGAGGCGACCGAGTTTTCTATTTTAATGGGATATATCTCTTACTCATTGACGAAATGGCAATTTACACCTATAGTGAGACTGTACTTAATTCGTTAGATAATAAATTACAAGCAACCGGTATATTCTGTGACTTCTCGAAGGCTTTTTATTGTGTGGACCATAACTTCCTTTTAAGTAAATTAGAATTCTATGGCGTCACGGGAATTGCTGCAAAATGGTTCAAGTCATACATTGCTAACATGAAACAAAGGGTGTCAGTACATGGGACTAGTGAATTAAGCCAACAGTCATCATCAGATTGGGAAGAAATTACATGTGGTGTTCCTCAAGGATACATCTAAAGGCCATTGTTTGTTCTTGTGCACATTAATAACCTCCCTTCAGTTACACTGCCAGAAGCAGAGTTCGTTTCGTTTGCAGATGATAGAAGTATTGCAATAAATGACTGGTCGAGCTTAGTTTCAGACAGGTCTGCTAACGATATATCTATTAACATAAATAAATGGTTTAAAGCCAACTCATTGAAATTAAACTTTGGAAAGACTCACTACATGCAGTTCAGAATATGTAAGAGATTCCCATACAGCACATGCATTAAGTATGAAGAAGAGCAGCTAGAAGAGGTTGACAGTATAAAATTCCTGGGATTACAGATTGATAACAAATTCAGTTGGGAGAAGCACAGCACAGAACTGCATACACGACTTAACAAATCTGTATTTGCTATACGAGTAGCAGCATACGTAGGAGACATAAAAATCAAAAAGCTTGCCTACTTTGCTTACTTTCATTCCATGATGTCATATGACATAATAATTTGGGGTAACTCTTAAACTGAAGATAATTTTCAAAGTCCAAAAGCGTGTAATACGTATAATTTGTGCTGTAAATTCATGGAGATCCTGCAGAAGCCTCTTCAAAGTACTGGGCATATTAACTACTGCCTCTCACTATATTTCTTCCATAATGAAATTTGTCGTACTTAATATATCCCTTTTCCCAATAAATAGTTAAGTTCATACCTACAATACTAGGAACAAAACTGATCTACACAAGGACTTAAACGCACTGAATTTAGTTCAAAAAGGGGTCCACTGCTCCGGACCAGAGATTTTCAATAATTTACCAACAATCATAAAAATTTTAGCTACAAATTAAGATCCGTTTAAGAGGAGCCTAAAAGACTTTCAAGCGGCCAACTCCTTCTACTCCATTAGTGATTTTTTAAATTGTACCAAATGATGCATGTATCGGTACTCATACTATATAAGTATTATTATATTATCAGCTTATAAAAAGTATATGTACTTGTATTACCAATATCATACTATGAACACCTAAAAAATTACATGTTCCACAACCAGGAGCATTACCTCAACACGGATTTATAGAACGAACCAACTAATCTAATCTAAATGTAGGGGGCTGCAACTCAGGCAGCAATCATGGGACGGGGAGGTGTCTCGAAGGAGGATGCACACGCTCCTCCCAGACATCACAGAAAGACTGAAAATGAAAAAAAAAACTTTTAACGTTCCAAACTGCACTTTCTTACTGGACATGGGCCCTATCCGGCATACCTATGCCGGTTTAGGAAACAGGCTACACCAGCTTGTGTCTACGGTGCTGAGATTGGAACGCCAGAACAGATTGAGTTTGAGTGTCCCACATTCGACGGCGTAGCTGCGGACCTGAGAATGGCTCTGCGCAATACCAACACATATAAGCTAATCAGGAGCCCGGGCACATTTCTAACACTTGACACAGTTACGGATGAAATATCAAAGAAGATGCGCTAGACCTCATTCTAAACGCTTCACCAGATTCTGACAAGGCTCATCCGAATATAACAGCCGTATCTGTCATGCTTCGAGGGGAGGGGGGGTGGGGGGGGGTGGCCTGCAAGTCAGAAATGAGAGCCATCCCTGGATTCGGGGTTTACATGTGGCAACAGCGATTGTGACCTTAGACGTAAGTTAGTTGTAGGTCGTAATTCATAATGGAAAACTTAAAACAATGTAGGTTTTTGTAAATACTGGAACAACCTATAACACTACAGCAGTAAATTATTTGTTAGTAGCATAAAATTAGAATCAAACTAAGAAGAAAAAAAGGAAAATAAGCTAAAATTAAGTCACCAAAATCATTGTTGTTGTTTCATATAATGACCCATTTTATGTAATAGGTGATAGTGTAATTGTATAATATTAGTAATACAGATTTTTTAAAATAAAATTAGGAAGAATGAGAAAAATTGGTGGCATTTGTAATATCGGACAGTTTCACAAAATGCCAACGCGGTTTCACACACTTAAACATTTAACGACAGAGACAATGAGCGCAGATATTACGTTTACTTTTAGGATCTTTTAGTTACGAAAGTAATTAGTACTTACACAAAAGCAAAATTTTCTTGTATAAAAATACATCCACTAGACGCAAAATGGAAGAACACTGAGGACAAAATCATTTTCAAGTGAAGAAAATTGAGCCATTTGATCAGAATGAGAAAAGAGTAAATGGCCTTGTAGAGAGTTGTAAGTGAAAGCAAGATAAACACTTCCTCAACGAGCTACGTGTTATCTGCTTTCTAAGGGGACGTCAAATACTTGAGCTGGTTCAAAGTGAGAGGGAGGCATCTGGAAAAATCTCTTCAATTATTATTGAAATGGGGAAGAAAGCTAGTGACGAAGGCACGCCAGCTTGTTAATTCAGGAAATATGCGTTTGTGTAATGAATAACATTATCATTCTTAAATTTATTAGCGAAAGAATACAACACTGGAGTGCACTCTAATCTGAATGACTTAGGCGTATCTACACCAGGAAATTTTCAGTTTCAAACACTTTTGCACTAGTATCAGATTTTATTCGGAGAGTTACCTGCCGCATAATAATATCAAATTAAAGTAATTATTTAGAAATTGTAAGGAAAAGCACACGTAGAGGAAGGAGGAGCAAGGGAGAGTACACTACAGCTCACAACAACTTAGGAATGGAAGTCGCCAAGCAATCAATAAAGTAGAAAGAATTATATCTTGCGTAATTAATCGACATCCACAAACGAGAAAAAGAAACATTACAAAGAGCGTATAAGAAATTAATTACATACTAAGTCCTTACTCAAAGTTCGTACCGTAACTCTCGTTTCCGCACGACCTTAATACCGTGACAAAACTGAACACAGATTTTGCACAGAAGGCAATTAGTCCTTCTCACCAAAAGCGACGGATCCACTGAATTATTTGCCATGCCGTTAACTCCTCAAAGGCTTCCGAGATCTTCGTTGCCGAATTGGTACTAACTCAGCCAATAAACCAAGCGAACCCCCGGGACAAATTCTCGATTCGCATTACGGCCTTACAGCGAATTACTCAGGAATTATGCAAATAACTTGCGCGAAGACATTTGCATGGCAGAGGGAGTATATTATTAGTTCGGGTCAGGTCGACAGGTTTACCATAATGGGCGTTAATGCGCATGCGTCACGCGGCGCGGCGTCCCCAGAGGCGGTGCTAATGGCCAGGGAGGCACGAGTGCCAACCTAACGCGCCAGGGCTGCCACGCTAATGCCGCCGGAACCCGCCGGGAAGGCGGACGTCTCCAGGGGATGATCGGCGCCTTAGCTTAACAGAGAACACATCCGCACGTTTTTAACTAAGTGCAGCATGTTTACCAACGCAACGACTTGCAGTCACGCGTTCATGATGTGCTTTGAATCTGACACTCTGTTTACGTAGTTAGTTGTCATACACTACCAACGCTATTTGCAGACAGTGTAATACTGACATATAAAAGTTATATAGGAAATAAATGTAAAAAATAAATTGAAGCGTGGTATAGGAAAGGAGACCCTTTTCGACAAGGAAGCCATACCTCAAAATATCATCCAGTTACACTGCAGCAGTTCCTTTCTTTGAA
Source organism: Locusta migratoria (assembly GCA_026315105.1). Lineage (NCBI taxonomy): Eukaryota > Metazoa > Arthropoda > Insecta > Orthoptera > Acrididae > Locusta > Locusta migratoria. The sequence continues at coordinate 470,782,547 of CM048747.1, forward strand.
ACAGCAGAACAAAATTATTGCAGAATTTTTCCTTACCAGATTTGAGAGGAGTTAGTGTGGACCGAAAAAAATTTTTAAATAAATAAAAAAAACTGGTCTTGGGCACTCGTACAGTAGAAGAGACAATTTCAGAATATTGTTAATCTAGGTAATTCCAAAATGCTGCTTCACTTTATAGATGTTAAAAACTGTTTATTATTATAGCAATATGCCTATTTCGGCACTGTGGCCATCATCAGGCTATTTCAATATGGCAACGTGGAGGTATAATTTATTACAGTGATTGCATTTAATTGCAGTATATGTGCTCTTTAGATGGTATATATATTACGTTTATCAGGTATTAATTCTTAATTTCTAATCTGTCAGTGTGACATATCCTCCAACGATGCTCTATATTTATTTATTTTGTATTCTTAACTCTATGCTAAACATTTGCATGGTAAGAAAATGGCCAAACCTGCAGGGAGACATTAGAAGCTGTGGGAAAAACTGCAAGTACCAATATGAAATTTCAGAATATTTAAGATGTAAATTTGTTCATTGGCGGTTTGGAAACCATGTGATCTAGACACATTTTTACTTGTTGTCGTACATACAATCTCCTTCCAAAACTGGAAATCGAGGATATTGATGCAGAAGAAGTTTCTTTTTTTTCCACAGTATCGAAGAAGAGGAACTTCTTATAGCGTACTGGATGCCATTCTGGACATAGATTCCTGGTCAAACTATTAAGTACTGCCTCCTCTCTACTTGGCCTTGCATTTTCTACTTTCATTTCAGATACACCATTAAATAAATAAAACTGAATTCCTACATATAAAGATGATCGTCACTTGACAACGATTCAAGCGATTTTTCAGTTTATTTTATTTGTTTTTGTATTTATTTATTTGTATTCTTAACTCTAAAGGAAACATTTGCATGATAGGAAAAGACCAAAACTTACACTAAAACATTCCAAACTTTGCGGAAAATTGCAATTGCTTTCTTCTATGGGATTTTTGTGTGACATCAAGGGGATAATTGAGATTTCAGACAAAACCTGTGCTTATCTCATATTAAAAGAATCTACGAAAAATAAAGCCAGTCTGGGAGACTAAACCACCCGGCCGATTTCCTTCATTTTTGCTTTAAACGAAAGGTATCCATACGCAGATTTGTCATCAAGTATCAGAATTGGCTTAAGTAAATCCATCCTTTATTTTTATTCAAACACGTAATCCTTCAGCCCTTGCACTGAATACTTTAATCGGTTTGTTTTACGATATCTTCGATTGTAATTAAGGTAGGAAGTTCTTTCTGACCTAACAACACTCAGCGGATCACACCGTTTCATTTGCGCTTTTAAACACTTGCATTGATTTATTCTGAAGAAAGCTATGCCTGAATACTCAACTTTACTTCCAGATTTTCATAACTTTTTGTCTTTCCGCTAATGGTGCGAAGTATTCACAAGAACCCTTTATTATTTATTACGTTCATTATGCTCTTGGAAAGATTTTCAGGAAAATGTTTGCATATATCTTCAACTGATGATATGAATGAGATAGTTGAGACACGACCAATATATTTTTCACGCGTGTGCTATTTCACAAAGGCGTTTTGTACTCCTCAAGAAACTGCATGGTGCATGGCGTTTAATCGTATCAGCAGTGTTGCTGATCAATAGGAGGGACTGGCAGTGGAAGATAACGAACCTAAATGTAGCTAGTGATATTACTGCAGCTCTAAATTCTAAATGAAGTACACACTGATTACTGTAATCGCACACTAAGATGATACAAGGCGTTGCCTGTCGGAACTGACTTCCGTGCTTATTTAATTTTGTTTACCCATCCATTCTTAGTGTCTAAAGCAATTGGCGAAATTAGCGACTTCGATTTGCTAATTCCTGTCTTATGTCTGTATAGCCACTGATGATATCTCCACCATATTGAAATTAAACTTTACACGTACAAATAAATATTTGAAACCTGCCTAATAGTCACAATAAATTACCAGTTATGGAACTCTCCAAGTCTTCCTTCAATTAACTAAGAGGCAGGTGCAAGGTCCTCGTGATCTGTAGCTCACCTGTGCCAACGCCAGTGTATTCGGACCTTAATAATAATAATAAATGGAACTTAAGTTTTCTAAGAAATAATAGCACCAAATTTTGCACCCTTATTATTATTATGCAAGTGGATGTCTAACGAAATTTTTCAAAACTGTATCTAAAATAATAAGGTCAAGATATTTAGGGATTATTTTAAAACGCTTATTACCATATGAGGAACGTTATATCAAGGATTACTGAATATAACACTCTCAGAATACGGTATGGTATTATTTAGTATGCTATTCAACGTGCTGTTGGAATAAGATCTCCAGCCCTCGTATTTTTATGGATTATTGTACATCCCTGCAGGATGCATAGTGTCTGATCCCACCAGCACTACTTCAGATATTAGTCGGATCCATGCCACGCCGTGTTGTGGCTCTTCAGCGGGCTCGCTGGGAACATAAACAATATTACACAAGTGTACCAGATTGATTGTCTGTTCAGTGTATATTCAGTTTTGTAGGAGACAGATAATTATCATCACCATTGGAGAATGATTACGAGTTTCAGGGATCATTCTGGAGCACAGTCCCACTAATAAAATTCTTCCGTTACACCTATTCAATAGTAACAATGATACCGTGTCTTGTGTTAATCTTCGGACTTCAAAACCATTCTGGACTGAAACTAAGTTATTTCACCTTGGTCTGCCTCGACTCCTTGCACCCTCTATTGCCGAACCCGTAAGCCTCTTAAGTAACCTTGCATCTCCCATACGTATAACATGACCACACTGACCGCTCTTTCTACATCATCAGTTGTGGTCATTCCCAAGTTTTTCTTTGATTTCCTAATTAGGAATACCCTCCTACCATGCTTCCAATCTACTTGTACTGAAAAGCTTTATTGTTACTTTCGTATATGTAACCTCAACCTTATTTATAAGGTAACTGGTATCCATTCAGCTTTGACTGTCATACAACAAAGTTTGTCGAAAGATAAAGCGTTGTACTGTTTTAATACTGACTTCCTTCTTGCAGAAGAGATTAGATGGTATCTGAACACTCACTGCATTGTCTTTGCTACACCTTTATTCCAGTTCTTTAACTATGTTGCCATCCTTTAGAGGAGAAAAAAAAGTAACGTCGTAAGTAGGCATACTTGAGAAATAGTCAACCGATTGTTTGCTATTCCTGTTTGGTACTCATTCTGTTTAAACGTCATTCCAGCCGACGTTACTTTCGTTTTCTGGATGCTGGCCTTCATACTATAAACTCTTCACTGATCTCGCTCTGAAATATTAGACGGCAATCTTTCAATCGAATTTGCCGTCACAACTAAGTCGTCGGCATATGAAAGACTGCTTATTTAGTTTTCGCCCATTTTACTCTCACTGTGTCAGTCTATTGTTTTCAACTTGTAATCCATAAATAGTATGAACAACTATGGTGGCAGAGTAAATCATTGTCATACCCCAGAAACTATCGTGTATCATGAAGTTAATTTACTGTCAACTATTATTGCTGGCGGGGAACCTACGAAAAGACTATTAATTGCCTTCAGAAGTTTGAATCTTCTTCCATAATCTTGTGAAAAGACAGCAGCTTTCTCCTACGACCACAGTTATAAGACTCTTTTAGATCTATAACACATGTTGATATAAAAGTCAGTGTAGATGGCTAATTTTAATTTTTGGTAAACGGTTTCGGCCCCTTAAATGGCCTTCTTTGGATCACAAAAACTTTAATGATACAGATAATAGAAGATAAGAGGCATTAATTAATGTCTAAAGCAAGTATTTAAATACGAGAAATAAAATATAGTCACAGTGTTTGCCAAGGTTCTTCTCAGTCGGAGCTCTTTAGAATGCTGAATGTCGACTGCTGGAGAAGTAAGTGTAATCATCCATTAAATACTCGAAGTTTCACCGTTTAATTCTGATATTGGCCAATCGAGTATACGTCCTAATTCCTACATGTTCAAATGATTTTTTGTAACATCTTCTGTTAGGACTGATACTCTATTGGGCAATACTTGAATTAGGTGTCGGAACTCCTTGTATTTAAACGAAGACTGCACTTCTACAGCAGTCGACCCTCAACCTTCTATCAGCTCGGACAGAGAACAATCGATGGCCACCACCATGGGTATATTTGATTCTTGCATTTAAATACTTCTTTAGGCAATTATTTATGTCTCTAATATCATATTATCTGTATCATTACAGTAGTTGTCACCTTGAAGTGCCCAGTTAAGTGGCCGAAACTGGTTGCCAAACAAAAAAATTTTACGAACTAAAAATGTAGTTTTCACAGCCTCTAAGAAACCTAAACGCACAATGATTTTCATCCCACTTGTCAACTAATATTCTCACTCACCTTTCCACAATATTTTTCATGCAGGGTGTTAAGTCATCGCTGCCTTGGTCTTCCTACAGGCCGTTTCCCATTTACACTTAACTGAAAACCAGTTTTTTTCCAGTGTCGTTTCATCTATTCTAAGGACATGCCCGTACCAACGCAGGTGGCTTTCACTCATTTTATTTACTATAGGTGTAACACCATATTGCCTACTAACTTCATCGTTTGTGACGTCGTCGTGCATCGTTAATCCTGATGTGCACCTAGGCACCTTTGTTTCCTTATTATTATAATTAAACCAATCGCTGTTATTGGGTATTATTTATTTTCACCACTAAAGATCCGTTTCTGCTAATATCGACATTGTCAAATGATGTATGTGTCTAGATGTTCAGACATACGTAAGACATCGATTAACTGTTAAAAAGGTCCAGGCTGTCTTTTATATCAACACTTTTCATAGCTATAACTTTCAAAATACGCAATATAATCAATATATATATATATATATATATATATATATATATATATATATATATATATATATATATATATATATATGCTTCAGATACATCACTTGACAATGGCAGTATTAGCCGAAAATGATCTGCAGTCGCTATTGTCGGGGTTCGAATCCCTCCTCAAGCATGGATGTTTGTGTCGTCTTTAGTATAAGGTAGTTCATAAGTAGTTTGTAAGTGTAGGGACTGATGACCCCCGTAGTTAATTCCCTTAAGCTTAACAAACATTTGAACATTTGTTTTGGATCTGTAGTGGTGAAAATAAAAAATACTCAATAGCAGCGATTGGTTTAATTATAATAATATGTCACTTGCTGACCTTTTTAACACAGCAAGTCTTTGTTCCACTTCTTTTGTCGATGGCCAGCATTCAGCCCCATACAGTGCAATTCTCACAGAGTATTCCAGTAGCAGACAGCCATTTAAGTTGCGTACTGCTCAGGCGGTTGGAAATTTCTGCAATGAAATTTCCGTCAACTTTAATTGTCGAGCCCAGGTACTTAAAGGATCTAGCTGTTTGATGCTAACACTGTCTCGTAAATCTGTGGAGGGATGTTTTCATTACATTGAGCCTTAGTCTTACTTCTGTAAGGCGGTCATTCCAAGCTTGGACCTGAAGTTGGAGGTCCTCTGATGCCAGTAGTAAATCATCAGCTTCCGTGGGAATCATCAGCTTCCCACGGAAATAGGTAAGACGTCCGATAGCCCCGCAGCTGATTGTATCCGCCTCATTGAGTCCTGGTAGAGCAGTCTGACCAACCTACCCAGTGCTTCTGGTACTGCATGCTCTCGCAGGACAAGCCATGGAAGCTATCTGTAAATGTATAAATAATGTTAAGGTGATACGCATGAGTAGGAAAAACAATCCCATAATGTTTGAATACAGCATTATTAGCGAGCTGCTTGATGCAGTCTTATCGTTCAGATACCTAAGCGTAATTGCATAAAATCTCAGGCGAACAGCCGGATATCCGTAACGTCCTGCCCGATATTTCGGCGCAGAGTCTTCTGGCCATCTTCAGGTGAGTACCGCAGAAGTACTGACAAAGACGCTCTGAGATCCGCTATTTATAACCGACATTGCGCATGCGCGTCCTCACTCTTGGAGACGGTCCACGCCCTGAGGCTACACTATAAAAGTGTCATCAACATATCGCCAAAACACTTTCTTTGAAAGTGTGGCGTCGCGTGGACTGTCTCCAAGAGATTTTACCTCATATGAACTCCATATTTGAAAACATAAATTTTACTATGGAGATTGAGAAAGACGGTTGTTTGCTATTTTAAATGTCTTTGTGTCACGCAGAAATGATGGCTTCTTTGGTAATTCGGTATAATGGAAACCCACTCATACAGATTTGTATCTACAAGCCATTAGTTGCCGCCATCCGGCACAAGCAAAGGGCGACCTCAAGACTTTAATCCATCGAGGCTACACCATCTCTGATGCCGACAGCCTTCACACGGAACTGGAACACCTACAAACAGTATTCTTGAAGAATGTGTATCCAAGGAAGCAAGTAAACCGAGCGATGCAGACTTACAAACGACAGAAAAAGGAAGAAGCTTTCAAATCGACTGCTTATCTCCCAAATGTGGGAATATTTCATCGCAGATAGGTAGAATACTAATAATGTATAAAGTAAGAGTCATGTTTTGACCTCCTCCAAAGTTTCACCGTTGTTGGGTTCTGTGAAAGACAATCTAAAACTGCGCAAAACAGGTGTTTACAGGATTCCGTGTGAATGCGGTAAGTCATATATAAGGCAGACGACTTGCATTGTGCAGGAGCGCATTGTGGAACACCAGCGTCATACTCGCCTCCTCCAGCCCACCAAGTCCGCAATCGCCGAACATTATATTTACACAGGCCATTCAATGAACTATAATGAGACGAAAATTGTGGCTCACACATACAAAATTTTTAGATGAATTATCAATGAAGCTGTGGAAATAACACTGTCTGACAGTGAGAGTCTAATTAATCGAGAAAGCGTTTCCAAATCAATACTGCATGGAATCCAGGTATTGAAAACCTTTGCATTCGGTGTAGTTCCCTGCAACTGAATGACGATGATAATCGATCTGATATCGAAGCCACCACAGAGGGCGCTCGGAACAGTGTGCGTAGCTGTAGTGAACGCGCACGCTAAGTACGCGCACGAGCAATGTCGACAGAATTGGTCATAAACAGAGGAACTCAGTGCGTCTTTGCCATTACATCGGCGGTACTCACCTGAAAATGGCCAGAAGACTCTGCGCCGAAATATCGTAGCAGGAAGTTTCAGACATTCGGCAGTACGCCCGAAATTTTATGGAATCAGTACGCCGGGAAAGCTTTAAACATCAGACCTAGACGTAAAATTGCACAGCGATATAAAATGGAAACGAACATGCAAGGAGAGTTATGAGTAAGGCGGACGGCCGACTTCGGTTTATTGGGAGATTTTTGGGAACATGTACCTCATTTGTAAAGGAGACTGCGTATAAAGCGCTTGTACGCCCACGTATTGAGTATTTTTCAAGTGTTTGGGACCCACAGCAGGTCAGTTTAAAGGAAGGCATAGAAGCACTTCCGAAGCGAGCAGTTAGGTTCGTTACTGGTAGTTTCGACCAATGTGCGAGTGTCACTAAAATGCTCCGGGAAATCAAATGGGGATCGCTGGAGAAAGACGACGTTCTATTCGAGAAACTCTGTTGAGGAAATTTAGAGGGCCAAAATCTGATGCTGAACGCTCATCCTGCCACCTACTCACATTTCGCGTAATGATTACAAGGACAAGAGAAAATAAGGCTCCTACGGAGGCATATAGGCATTCTTTTTCTCCTCGTTCTATTTGGGAGTGGAATAGGAAATGCCTAGTAGTGGTACAGTATACCCTCCGCCAAGCACCTTACGGTGGCTTGCGGAGTATGTATGTAGAGGTAGCTCGTGTGGCACTTGTTCTAAGGACTGTTCGAGGTCAAGGAAGGCAACGTGTAGGTTCTTTGACTTCTCACTTTCCTTTTCGATGAACAGGTGAACACCATGGATAGCATCTGTCGTCCCATAGCCCTTAACGACTCCGCGCTGATTAGTGGAGAATATTTTTCCAAAAAAGCCAATTAAAAAGATAAATTTGTAGTTGTTACAATCATATTTTTTTTCCTACGCTTGAAAATTAGTGTTATTATTGCTTTCGTCCAGTCCGATGGAACCTGTTCTCAAACCACAGGAATTTAATTATTGTATGTAAGCATTTGAGATTTGATATCTTTATTTTGTGTGTTCCCAGTTAACTTCCTTGGAGATCTTAGATCTGAGGCTACATAATTTGTCAACTGTTCCGTTCACTAACCCTTATTGGTAATAATCCTTAGTTACTGGAATAGTGTTTGACTCAGGCCGTCGGAGGCCCGGGGCGGCGGAAAAACAAAATGAGGCTTTCCGTCCATTTGGTAAGACAAGTGTTACTATATAAAATAAAATTTTGATATTTCGTGTACCCTCCCCCGCAGGTGAAGAGACACGGGACAGTAAAAAAAAAAAAGAATAACTTTCTAGAATTGTAGGTACGAAGACGAAAAGGGTGCTAAAAATAATTATATATAGGGTGTTACAAAAAGATACGGCTAAACTTTCAGGATGCATTCCTCACACACAAAGAGAGAAAATATGTGGACATGTGTCCGGTAACGCTTAATTTCCATTTTATTACTTCTCTTCAAATCACATTAATCATGGAATGGAAACACACAGCAACAGAACGTACCAGCGTAACTTCAAACACTTTGTTACAGGAAATGTTCAAAATTCCTCCATTAGCGAGGATACATGCATCCACCCTCCGTCGCATGGAATCCCTGATGCGCTGATGCAGCCCTGCAGAATAGCGTATTGTATCACAGCCGTCCACAATACGAGCACGAAGAGTCTCTACATTGGTACCGGGGTTGCGTAGACAAGAGCTTTCAAATTCCCCCAGAAATGAAAATCAAAAGGGTTGAGGTCAGGAGAGCGTGGAGGCCATGGAAATCGTCCGCCTCTACCAATCCATCGGTCACCGAATCGGTTGTTCAGAATTGTACGTACACGTCCATTGAAAATGTGCAGGAGCTCCATCGTGCATGACCCACTTGTTGTGTCGTACTTGTAAAGGCACATGTTGTAGCAGCATAGGTAGAGTATCTAGTATGAAATCATGTTAACGTGCTCCAGTGAGCGTAGGTGGAACAACATGAGGTCCAATCAAGACATCACCAACAAAATGAGCTATAACGTGGAAATTAAGCGATTCCGGACACATGTCCACATAACATATTTTCTTTCTTTGTGTGTGAGGAACGTTTCCTGGAAGTTTGGCCGTACCTTATAGTGACATCCTGTATACCGTGCTTTCAAGGCATTTCGTGGCCCCCCGCCACTGCGCTGGAAGTATTTCAGGCTGGCGTCATCTGCAGCACAAGTAGTCCCCCGAGTGTTCGGCAACCCGCAGTGCGCACTGCCGCGCTTCGCGGGCCGACCCGTCGGCAAGAAACCCCGGGACTTTATTGGCTTTTAAGACGCTGGCTAATTAAAACGCGGGGTTGCAGGTGCCCGGCTGATGAATGAATAGCTGCGAGCAGAGCACAGATTGCGCGCGGCATTCAGCCGCCCCACTACGCTACCTGTCCCCGCGACGCGACACTCATTGTTCTGCACTGGATACAGCGGAACCGCGCTTTTAATTAATTTCCCGGAATGAAATTTCCGAGCACCAAAGCGCGTCGGCACTCTTCCTCCAGTCGTACAGAAAATATTACTGCACAAAAGGAAGCGAGAATAAACAATGGCAGCGACAAAGCAAACGCATCTCGTGTGAAATTAACTTTACTCAGAGGTGCGTGAAAATGAGGTCGTTGTCTCTGAGATTTGAACCCTGACTTCTTGTGTTTTCAAGTCCTACACTATATATTTTTTTTACGTTCCGTTGTAAACGGGAGGCCTCTTTATTACAAGGAATTCAATTAGGCCTACTCCATACAATTTATTCTATTCATTAGATGGCGCGAAAAAATGTTTTGGTGGAATGTATGTATTTAGGGATTGTAGCGTTATATCAACAAAAGCCGTAGTGATACACTGGTTTGTGCGAATTGTGAAATAATATGCAGTAATTTTAATAAATTTTTGCCATAGTTTCCTATAACGCAGAGATCCAGAAACTTCAAACCTGGGACTTTTGCCTTTCGCGGGCAAGCACTCTACCAACTGAGCTATCTCGGCACGTATCAGGGCCTATCCGCACAGCTTTATTTCCGCCAGTACCTCGCTTCATATTTTCCAAACTTTACAGAAATTCGCCTGCGTTACTTGCAAGATTACCACTCCAGGGTCCGCCTCCGTAGCTCAGCGGTAGCGTCACCGACTACCACGCAAGGAGGCCCGGGTTCAATTCCCGGTATGGGACTGGGTGTTGTGTGTCGTCCTAATCATCATCATCATCATTGGCACGTAAATCGCCCACGCGGCGTCAAATAAAAGACGCTACGGCGGCTGAACACTCCCGCAAGTGATCTCCCGGCCAAGAAAGCCATCCGCTCAATTTCCATTTTTACCACTCCTGGAAGAGAGAACATGGTGGAGACAGCTCAGCCACAGCATAGGGGATGTTTCCAGAATATTTTCACTTCGCTGTGGAGTGTGCGCTGATATTTAAACTTCCTGGCAGATTAAAACTGTTAAACCTTAAATATGTTAACGCTTAACCTCATGTCCAGTACCTATAATCAGATGTTTGGAATTATTTTGCATATAGAAATTGGTCTCTCCAAAGTATCTTAAGAATACAAGGCTACTGGTATTGTTTACTTCTTGGATAACTTACATTACTCTCTTGAAATGTTTATTACTTTTAGACGTGATACGAAATACACGTCGGAAGATTAAAAAGTATTGCGGAGAGATGTTTGTATTATTTTATTACTTAGTCGATTTTTACCTAATAATGTACAGCGTTACTTAGCTAACCTACCTTTGTCGTTTGATGCAAACTACTGCTGCATGCTCTACTGATGACAAAATGCTCTTATTACAAATAGAGCAGCGGTGGAGTGGCCGAGCGTTCTAAGGCACCTAGCTACGGAGCACGCCGCTGCACGCCGTCGGAGGTACGAGTCCTCCTTCTCGCATGGGTTTATTTGCTGTCATTAGCAATAGTTAGTTTAAATAGTTTGTAAGCCAAGAGACTAATGACCAGAGTAGTTAAGTGTCATAGATAAATAAACAAACATTTTATTACAATTATATAAAAGTAATAGCTACATGGTTCCGGATGGAAATAAATCATGCCATGTATATAAGCTTTGTCGTCAGGTATCTTCAAAATTGTTTGCAAATGGAGTTTACTGCATATTATCAGTGCACGTCTCACCCTTACATTCTTTTGTCTTTGCCTAGCAAACTGTAAATTGGCTACAAAGATCTTAATTCACAATATTGCATAAAAAGAGGATACTTTGTGTAAGCGAACTGCGTTAAAAAGAAACTATACTTGGAATGTAAGTATAATTTCCACACCCTAATCGAACGTTAATCTCCCACGCAAAGCGCCACTGTAGCCCTTGGTCCTTTCCTACAAACTACAGTTTAGTAACGCACAAATTGTGCAAATTGTAGTGCAGCAAATAATGTAGTAGATATCAAACTGACGTGGTATTTTCTCCAATATACTATTAAAGTAAGCAGTTTTTCCATTATCGTGACGTGACACGTAGTGTCGCTGCATAAAACGGCATTGGTAGAGGCAGCTGAATAATTCGTGTGACTACAAGTAGACCACATTTGAGTTCCAATAGAAAGGAGAATAGTTCGATGAAAAATAATAAATAAAAGGTAGAAGGAAAGATAAATATTACGTCGTCAGTGAAGCTATTAGCGAAGGATCGCAAGCTTTAATTAAGAAATAATAGGAAAAGAAATCGGGCGCGAACTTTACAGAGCACCCAAGCGGTATAACCCGGAGAGTATAAGTAAATTAAAGGGTAAAATGAAGACGAAAGCGGGACGGTAAATTGAAATGTCGTCTTCCTTTAACTTCCTCTCTTATTCCGTGAACGGTACCATATGTAGAAACGTGATAGATTGTAACGATTCAAATACTGAAACAAATACAGGGAAAATTAATATTTATAGCTAACATAGAAATATATTTAATTATAAAATAGGTGCATACAGGAACTTGGATAACCTTAGATGGAAAAACAGTCATCCCAACAGACCCCTTAGCAAATAACAGAGAGCCGGCCGCGGTGGCCGAGGAGACTGAGGCGCTTCAGTCACGGTCTACACGGCCATTACGGTTGGGGGTTCGAATCCCCCTCGGGCATGGATATTTGTGCCGTCCTTGTTCGTAAGTAGATCATAAGTAGTTTGTAAGTTTAGGGACTGATGACCCCATAGTTAAGTCCCATAAGCTGTACAAACATTTGACCATTTGAAATAACAGAGAAGCCAGAAATTGATGTGAGAAATTCCCGTGGGGCTGCGTGTGATTGCCCCATTTCTTGGGTAAAAGTCAATATACAAAAAGTCACCTGAACCCAAACCAGAGAAGTAAACTGAAGAAAGTAGAATGTTTAACAATAGAAAAAGTAGCGCAGGAGCAAACTAGAAATGAACTTAAAGTTGACATCAGGAAATTTTCAGTATTGCCTGAAACAGAGGACCCAGACGTAAATCAATAATGGGAAGAAATTAGAAGTTTGGTTACAAAGGCTGAAGGAGCAGTCATTGGAAAAAGAGTGGAGAAGAAGAAATGGTTCAACGAAGTCTGAGAAGAGAAGCCCATGGACAAGTGGTTACAATTAGCAACTGCTCTGAGCAGTAAAGCGGGATTTCACCCAGTCCGAAGCGAGAAACACAAGCAGTGTTGCGGAGAGAAAAGAGGAAGTTTGTGAGTGGAGTCATTACAGAAGAATACTATCAGGGTAGGAGGCTGAAGAAAATGTACAGAAAGGTCAAGTATATGGGGTAAACCTATAAACCCACAGAAAAATTCATAAAAAAAGGAAACAAAAATGTCAAAGGGGAATAGCAGACAAATGAATGCGAAATTGTAAAGGGATGAAAAGAATAATTCAGTGACTTGTTAAATGGTGAAGTCCAGACGACACTCTTCAACACAGCAGGCCCTGAATACCTACCGGCAACTCCAAAAGAGATTAGGAAGTGAATTAAACGGCTTATAAATAACAGAACCACAGGAAAAGATGGCATCCATGATGAAAGAATTCAGGAATATGGTGAATACCGTGTCGCAAAGTTCGACAAAGTAACAGAAGCCATTTGGTAAACTGAAAACTTTCCAGACGACTGATGAATGCACTAATCTGCCTCATTCACGAGAAGAATGACGGAATGGAATGTGAAAACTACCGTGGTACCGCTCTGCTCAATATTTCTTAAGGGACTTTTGTGAAATTTTCTTCTAGATCGGATCCAACTCTTTGCAGACACCACCAGTGAAGAATATCAAGGAGGATTTTGTCACGGAAGATATACTATCGGCCAAAAGTTTGTCCTACGCAAGATCGTAGAAAAAGGTGGGAGTTTGGTCAAGAACCACACATGCTATTTGTTCATTTCAGAAAAGCATAAAATTGCATTTATCAGGAAACTATGCTGTGGTGTCTGAAAGAGTTCGGTTTTGCCACGAAATCAATAATACTCAGGAAGGGCTGCCACCTGGGATATGCCTTTGATACAGTGCTATTACCTGGCACGCAAGATGAATTAGGAAAAATGGCAGACATTCTGGAAACAACATAGACGAATTTTGAACTTCATATCAATTGAGACAAGACGGAATACAACATTCTACACCGTAAATCTCAGTACCACTTCCACCCTTACAGACAGCTGAATGTTCTGATTGTCAAGTCTGGGAGATCAAATATCAAAAAAATGTTCAAATGTTTGTATAGTCTATGGGACTTAACTACGGGGTCATCAGTCCCTAAACTTACAAACTACTTATGAACTACTTACGAACAAGGACGGCACAAATATCCATGCCCGAGGGCGGACTCGAACCCCCGACCGTAGTGGTCGTGCAGACCGTGACTGGAGCGCCTTAGTCCCCTCGGCCACAGCGGCTGGCTCAAATATCTTGGTGCACTATTTAGAGATGAACCGTACAGTAAAATTGTAAATACAAGCAAGAATACAGGCAGGTAATCGCTGTTACCACGGCCTTAATATTCCACTCAAAACCAGAAGTTTGTCAAGACATTTCAAAATAAACATATTTCGATTGACCTATTTGTTTTTGTTTTTATTCATTTATTAAAAAAATTGAATTGGCCGTCCGGTCTTTGACGTTCCACTTCGCTGTATATAGTTTTGTTTCTGTGTCCTGTTGTAATGTTTCTTTGCATCAGCTGGGTGTAAGGAAGGAACGTGTCATAAGTTCTAAGGAAATACCACTCGTTATACGTCTTGAGGGCAATGTTGAAGTTACTGCTATTGTAACATTGTTAACAAACAGTATAATTGTATATCTGTATATCTACGTCTAGGTCACATTTAATCTTTAGTAGATGCTCCATCGAGCCTCTTTCATACAATTCTCTACTGTTACATTCTCTGACAGCACGTAGGAATATGGAACACCTAAATCTATTCGTTTAACATCTGGTTTTTCTCATCTTACTCTGATCGTCTTCTCCCTCTGTAAATGGATGCTAACGCAATACGTTCGCAATTGGAGGACAAAGTTGGTGAAAAAATTACGTAAACTGTACCCAACACAACGAATAAGCCTTTCTTTTAACGATCTCTCGCCCCCCCCCCCCCCTGTCCAACCACCAAAATCGACATCATTTCAGTGGTACTCTCTCCATTATATTAGGATAATAAATCTGATCACCGTTGTTGCTTTATTAACAAACCCGAAGCCAAAATATATATTTCCTAATAAATTGTTAAATTCTAGGTACAAATACACTGCTTTTCTAGCTTCTGTAGGCTATGAAAAAAATTATGTGAAACTAAAACACCTTCTGTTCGGCAGTTCAGATTTTAGACTGAATACGGCCGCATATCGTTACATCACTACCATATTAATTTTTTCGAAATTTTTGTGAAAAATTCCACGTCAGTATTAACGAGAGCAGTCATATAAGGTATAGTCATTTATTAAGGAAACATTCTTCCTTTGGTATATCGAACTATCCAATAAATTGTTGACATTGATTGTAACATAACAAATTTCTGAAGATATTAAACTGAATTAGAGGCATTGAATTAAAATTCATGTGGTGGCCGGGATATGAACGCAGGATCTCCTGCTTATGATGCAGACGCCATAACCATTAGCCCGCCGAGCCTTAATGATAACAGCGACTGCACGGATAGTCTAAAGACACGCCCCCCTCCACTACATAAATTTCAACTCTGCCTCATGCTCCCTTATAAATAAGTATTAAATTGCCAAGGCTCTCCAACAGCTGAATAGCACACCAGCAATGAACTTTAACTGGAAATCCTACCTTAGGCACAGTTGATATATAAATATCAAATAAACAATGCCCAAAACATATTTTGTCTCGATATCTATTAAAGATATTAAACTGAATTAGAGGCATTGAATTAAAATTTATGCTGCGGCCGGGACTCGAATCCGAGACCTCCTGCTTCAGAAGCGCCGGACGGGAGTTGTCTCCGTTGCACATGTTTCCTTTCCTAGTCTAAGTTAAAATATCAGTGTATTTTGTACCTAGAAATAACTGCTTATTTGGTCACTCACAGTTAATCCTTTCCGCTATACTCGAATGCTTTCCATTATCGGGAGCAGTCCCTTTCCACATTTAACCCTCGCACCGCACACTTGTTTTCAATTACCTTCCACTGTACACTGGGGTCTACTGGACTCCAAATTTTTTTATCATATATCAAGTGTTCCAGGCTCGTTAATAAATACATTTGAATGTCTCATGTATCTGGAACATTGTAAATAACTATTTAGTTACCTGTAGTGATTTTTTATTATTAAAACTATGAGTCACGAATGATATTAATAAAATGTGCATAGTATTATTAATAAAAATGTTTTGTATTTCTATATGTTTAGCGTTCTCATATTTGAAACTATATAATGCAACAGAATATTTTAATGACTTTTATTTAGTTATTACAATGAGTAACATATGGTATTTACAAATTTGATACATGTTACCCTTCAACATAATGTATAAATTCAACCTGAGTCTGAACTTCAATGTACAAAGTAATATATTGTAATATAGTATAATGGCTTACTTGATATTTACAGTATATTTTGGCATAGGATGTTTACAAAATTACTATTGCAGCATATTTGTGCAAAAACATATAAGAAAGATGAAAATAATGTATATTAGAATGAAGTCAAAAACTAACTAGTATATGTCACCACTGACATTGTCAGTGTGCACACACGGTAGAAATTATGGCTCTATGATCATCACATCGCTCTTTTACAATCCTGGCAACACATTTTGGTTTTTGTGTCCCTTTTTCTCGAATATAGTGAAGCGTAAATGAGCGACACGGAATACACACTGGGGTAATCAAGACCCCACGAGCGTTCAGCAATCTTTACAGCTTGACAGGAGTGAAATAACAATGCGGATGTTTGAGTTAACATCACGTACGTGTAGACAGTGTTACCAACCTAATATACACCAAGTTTCAAAAACTTTTAGCCAACGTACTCTCTGTAATACACAACACAAATTACGCTGGGGTCCCTAGGACCACAGTGTGCGGTGCGAGGGTTAAAGAGGCAGGCAGTTACGTCGTCTAAAATTCCTTTTCCCTCGCGAACTCGCGAACTCTGAGAGTGACTTCCGATCGGCCCCTTACCAGAGGACCTTTCGCTTGCTATCACCGATAACAACCACCCTTCCCCTTTTCCATTCCCCTACCTCTTACCGCAAGAGCCTCGGCTGTCGGGAAGTCTCTCCCTGACATTTCATAACCTCCGCGGCACCTCATAAACACACAATCTGCGAGGCGGGGCGAGGAATAATAAGGCACGGCGCGGAGTGATTCTTCGCCCCTCAGTCACGTCTGGCTATGCTAATAACTCAGCTGCCGCGATTCTGGGCCACGAGCGAGTAGGGGGTGGCGCGAGGGCGGAGTGGGGGCGGAGTGGGGGCGGGGCTCGTTAGGCGGCGCTTGTCATTCAACGTCTTAATCGCACGCGAGTGTACAAACAGCGCCGCGACGGGATGCGACACGGCGACACGCCATTTGAATGTACAACGCCGCCTGATAGGCATGCAAATGCCGCCGCACGTCGCGCCGGCCAGAATCCTGTTAGGATCGCGTGCTCGCGCGGGGGTGCGGCGGCGTGTGTGGTAGGGGGCGGCTGAGCAGCATACGCCCTGCTACCGGGCGTTCACGGCGAAATCCAAGACTCTGCGCTCTCTGTTTCATTATGTACATATGGCGTTGACCGCGTGGATGATGAAACCATATGCATTGGTAAGTTATATACGCGGCAGTATTTATCAAAATGTTCAAATGTTTGTAGAGCTTATGCTACTTAACTACGGGGGCATCAGTCACTAAACTTACAAACTACTTATGAACTAGCTAATACTAAGGACTGCACAAATATCCATGCCCGAGGGGGGATTCGAACCCCCGACCGTAGTGGCCGTGCAGAACGTGACTGGCGCGCTTCAGTCCCCTCGGCCACCGCGGCCGGCCAGTATGACGCGCCTCAGTCTCCTCGGCCACCGTGGCCGGCCAGTATTTATCGCTTTATTAGTTGCTGTAATGTAAAATACCTGAATAAATCATGGACCACAAAACTTTTCCTCTTTTCGCCTCTCACTACGGTCGGGGGTTCGAATCCCCCCTCGGGCATGGATATTTGTGTCGTCCTAGTTCGTAAGTAGTTCATAAGTAGTTTGTAAGTTTAGGGACTGATGACCCCGTAGTTAAGTCCCATAGACTATACAAACATTTGAACATTTATTCGCCTCTTATTTCTACGTCCGTGATTGCATCTGGTCAATATGTATGAGTAAAATGACTGTAAAAAGTATTGTTACTGGTTTTCATTATAAAAACAACCGGTTTCAATGCCTCACTAACACCAACCTAGGGCCATGTATAAAATGAATAATTACAATAGCTACAATAGTATTGAGATAGATATACTAATAATTCACCTATAAAAACGAATTTAATACTTATACTACATCCGCGGCGGAGCGGCCGAGCGCATTGAATCGCTATGCTGCAATAGGCGAGGCCGTTCCCTGCCGGGAGTTCGAATCCACCCTCTGGCATGGATGTTTGTGCTGTCTTTAGTATAAGCTAGTTCATAAGTAGTTTGTAAGTTCAGGGACTTATGATCCCGCAGTTAAGTCCCATAAGCTTCACAAACGTTACCACTTATACCACATCTTTTTGTGGTCTTCATTCCGGAGACTTGTTTCATGCAGCTCTCCACCCTACTCTATCCTGAGCAAGCCTCTTCAGCTCCACATAAGAATGGCAACCAACATTCACCTGGGTCTGATCACTATATTGATCTCTTCGTCTCCCTCTGCGAATTTCCTTCACAACCGAGCGAGGTGGCGCAGCGGTTACACACTGGACACTCATTCGGTATGAAAGTGGTTCAAATCCACCTCCGGCCATCCAGATTTAGGTTTCCCGTGATTTCTTTAAATCACTCCATGCAAATTCCGGGGTGGTTCCTTTGAAAGGGTGCGGTCGACTTCCTTTCTCATCATTACCCAAACAATCCGAACGTCAGCTCTGCCTCCAATGACCACGCTGTCGACGGAGTGTTAAATACTAACCTGTCTTCTTTCTTTCGTTTACCCTCAAACACTTTCCTCCAATGCTAAATTTACGCCTGAGTCAGCGCACAAGAAATTGATAGTAACACGTTCGAGATAGCGGTTAGATGCACATTTTCCAGCACAACCATTTAACAGGGGCACCGTATTTGTCAGGATTTAGATAAAACACCAGACTTCCGAAGTAACAGAGGTTTGAAAAAATGCAAGAACTGAGCCAATTACGACTGAAGAGAATGGTCTACTCTGACACCTCAAATTGCTGCGAATTTCAGTGCTGGGCTACCTCCGTGCGGACCAAAGATATATAATGAATATGGAGTTCCGGAACAGTAAGTCCATCCGTGAAATTTTGCTGACTGCACACTACAAATCTACGCGCCTCGCTTGGGTCTGAAATACCGACACTGGACTGTTGATGATTGGAAACATGTTGCCTAGTTTGACAAGTCTCATTTTCAATTGTATCGAGCGACTGGACGATTAATGGTATGGTTACAATCTCATTAATTCATAGATCCTGCATGTAAGCAAATCAAAATGTTCAAATGTTTGTTAAGCTTAAGGGACTTAACTACGGGGTCATCAGTCCCTAAACTTACAAACTACTTATGAACTACCTACAACTAAGGACGGCACAAATATCCATGCCCGAGGGGGGATTCGAACCCCCGACCGTAGTGGTCGTGCAGACCGTGACTGAAGCGCCTCAGTCCCCTCGGCCACCGCGGCCGGCTGCATGTAAGCATGGGACTGTTGAAGTCAATGGGAGCTCCGTTATAATGTACGGCGTATGCAGTTGGAGTGATACGGACACCCGTTACGTCCATTTACTATGTTACAAGACAGGTGTGTTCGCATCATGATTCATCGCCTGCATTAATTCAAGTCCATTGTGCATTCCGTTTGATTCGGAAAATTGTGGGTGGACAACGCGACACCCAAAAGGCCCAAACTTGCTACAGAATTTCTCCAGGAATACTCCTCCGCGTCTAAATATCTCTACTTGCCACCACAATCCCCGGAAATTAACATAACTGACCATTTCTGGGCTGTCATTCAACGTGCTGTTCTGATGTGAGAACGTACGCTTTCGGATCTACATACATGGTGAGTTCCTTACAGCACTAGATCCCACATTAGTCGAGTCGACAGCACATAGTCCTGCTGCACCTCTTCGTGGCCGTGAGGATCCATGAGGATATTAGGCATGTGTACCAGTTGCTTTGTATTACGTCCGCCCCCGTAGTGGACAGGGTGCTGGGCTGCCATGCTGCGAGTCCCAGTCAGGACACAAATTTTCTGCACTCATCGAGTAGGTGTTGGGCAGTCGTCCTCATCATCATTGATTCTCATGTCGCCGAAGTGGCGTCAGCTAAAAAGACTTGCACCAGGCAGAATGAACACGATCGCAGTTTGAGCCTATCGACCATAAATGCCACACGATCATCATCATCTCTATATTACTATATCGATTTGTTTTCTTCGTCCTGTTTTGTCAGTTGTTGCGCTGCTCGGCGTCAGCAGGCTGTACCGACAAGTGCCCCTCCCCTGCGACCAGACGCCAAGTTTTCGCCCGGCGCTGTGGCAGCGGCAGGTCGACGCCGCATAAGCAGTGCCAATAATTGCAGAGCGACCCGCGCCACCCCAGGACGGGCGGCCGGCGCGGGCGACCGCTGCGTGGCGTCCGCCAATATTTACAAAGTAACTAGCAAAGAGTTTGCAAAACAAATAGGCCGAGTCAATAGCCGGGCCCCGGACCGGCGCGGACGCGCGCTCGCTCGCTTCCACGTTATAAATTCGCCAGAGCAAATTGTTCGCCGCCCGGCGGTCCGGCAAACAGCGGAAATTTCAATCAAGTGCCGGTGATATTAGTTCCCAGCGGGCCGCTTAAAGCCTTTGATGCCTTTCCGGGCGGGGCCTGTCGCGGCCGTAATTTTGCGTGCTGCGAATCCGTGTCCGACTCGGGCAGTCGGCGCCGAGGCGTTCTCTATCCGCGCGACCTTTGATCCCACCCGTCCTCGCAACCCCCTTCCAACCCCCTCTCACCCTCGCCCACCCCACCACCACTTCCTCGACGCCTTCCTCTTCGCCTTCCACCGGCCGCGTCGGCTACACAAGCGTTATTGCGTTCGAGCAGAAATGCGAGCCACTGCATAAGCGATGCTTGCCTGTCCTAACATTAGCAGTGACGACTGGCAAATAGACATTGTACAGTGCTGCTACGGATGATTCGTTCGCTTTCAAAGTATCACATCTACAATTTTAACTGATACGTGTATAGAACCATAAAGTCTCCGACTTTTTACGGCGTCCACGAATGGCGTTACCAGTTCAGTGCCTTGACAAAATTCAGAACCCACTTGAGGATTAACATTGCGGTTTCTTCGCAGTGGCTACAGAAGACCGCCGAAGGACTACACCTACATTCATACTCTCCAATTCACCAAAAGGTGCATTGCTGAGGGTACCTTGTACAACTACTAGTTCCTTGCTTTTTTCTTTCACCTCCATTTTACAACAAGGGAAATACGAATGATTGTATGCATCTGTATGAACAAGTTAAATTGGAAAGAACACATGAAAATGCTTGTAGGGAAGGCGAAACAAAATAGGATACGTTTCATTGGAAGAACACCTAGAAGATGCAACAGTTCCACTAACGAAACTGCCGACATAAATTTCTGCATCACATTTAGGAGTACTGTTTCTGATCTCTACGAAATGAGTCTGACGGAGGATATGGAGGAAGTTCAGAGAAAAGCAGCTCGTTTTCTGTTATCGCGATATAGGATGGAGAGTGTCAGAGAAGTGATGCTCGGGTTGGGATGGAGGTCGTTAAAAGAAAGGTGTTATTCATCGCGGCGAGATTTATTTGCGAAATTTCTGTCACCAACATGCCGTTTCGAATGCGAATATATTTTGTTAGCACGCGCCGACACAGGGAGACCTGATCATCTTAATAACACATAAAATTAAATCGAAAACGGAAAGGTTCTTTTATCGGCGCGCAATTAGAGAGTAAAAAGATAGAGAAATGTAATAAACGCGTTTCAGTTAACCGTCCGCCATGCATTTAAATGTTAATTTATGTAGATTTATATTGATAGCTACGAGCTCTAATCCCTCTGAACTTCAGCTTCTGTAGGCGAAACGTAAGTTGGTGGCAGTAGAATTGTACTATAGTCCGCTTCAAATTCTGGCCCTCTAAATTTCTTCAACAGTAGCTTTTTTTTTTTTTTTTTTTTTTTTTTTTTTTTTTTTTTTTTTTTTAAATACCGTCACCTTCTCTCCAAAGGATCCAAAGGATCTAATGGGGATATCGAAGACTAGAGCAATACAAGACGGGTTCACACATAAACCGATCTGGTGGGGATCCCAAATACTAGAGCAATACAAGACTGGATCGCAAAAGTCTATAGTGCACTGAAAATCCTTACGAAATTATGACACCTAGATCATCATAGCCGAATGTAGCTATTTGATGTAAAATGACAGACGAAGCCTTTTTAGCTCTATTACTAAAGATTGCAGATCTGAGCAACGGCCTTGCACAATGGGGGGATAAAAGTATTACCCCGTCCGAATAATTTAAAGTCCAAGAACAAAAACTGCACATGCCATAGTTCCGAAGAAAAAGTGTTGCCAACTCTAGCGGTCTTCGGAGCTTCAGATTGGTGTTTACATCACCAAAAATATGTAATATAACATTTAGGATACACTATATATCGACATTCATAACAGCTTAATTGACGTATCATTTATTTTGGAACACGTTATTTGAGCACGTAGAAGCGGTTGATGTATGATAACTCGAAGCAGGTATATTTAAGACGACGAGCCGCATCTTACATGTGTTTTGTTGGCTGAGTCGATAGGCTGAAGATTCACTAACACAAGGGGCTCAAGTTAGAGTGCTATAGTAGTCAACCTTTTTTTAGACATGTAATATTTTTAACATGAATCCGCGACGGATTGTGTAAGTATAGGCTTTTCTAGATTCCACATTCTTAATCATATTCCATTTTGTAATAGCCTAATGCTTAAACGAGACAAATGATAGAATCGACGTGGCGTGGCTGTGTTATTTTGCCACCTGAGCTATCCCACGTCACGTTTTCCTTTGGGGGTTTCTTAAGGACCGGTATTACATACTCCCTCTGTAAAGAGGACTGGAGTAGCTCAGTGAACACATCGATGCTGCGATAACTATTGACACATCAGGACTCAAGTGTAGCAACTGAAAGGTGAACAGGGCTGTACTGAGAAAATTCCCAGAATCAAGCGATACAGAAATACATTTTTAAGTTAAATTTGTCAGAGGTTTACGCTATTGGAAAATCTGAAATCGCCTTAGGAACCAGCAAGACTACTTTAAAAAGAAGAAGTATTAAAAAAACTGAAGAACGTAGAAATTCACCCACACATCCCGCCCACCCACAAACACACACTTAAGAACAAACATACATCATGAAAGAGAAGGCATACAAAATTCGTATGAGTCCTAATAAAAGGAAGTAATACAGTTCAACATCGTCCCGTACCAACACGCTGCATTGACATATATCTTTCGGACATTCGAAGACGAAATGTCGTCCATCAGACATATTTACAGCGTCTTTCTGTGTATTCTCGCGCCATATTTCCATCCAAAGGAGCAGAGGTACAGCATAATAAACTGTTAGTAATGGTTAAATGTAGAGCAAAAAACTACAAATTACTTTCATAGATCAACCTATTTTTTAAGTAACTATCATTCTGAAACTTTCTTACAGATAAGAATTGTGTGCCGAAACCGGGACTCAAACCTGGGAACTTTGCCTTTCATGGGCAAGTGCTCTACCACTGGGCTACCCCGACACGACTCACGGTGACGCCACATAACCTCAATTCTTGCATACCTCGTCTCCTGATAATTCATTTCGTTGCTCATATGTAGGTACATAAAAACGCTGAACTATGATGTTATATTGTCACAGAGTTTTCCCATACTTTCCATAAAACTGTCAAGGAGAGATAGAAACAAATATAACTACACAGACAGCTTCAATACATGACAATCAGTGAAGAGGCGGAAGTACCTCGAAAAAGAATTTCATTTCAATCATCAACATGCATATTGGACACTGATAATTGAAGCGAGGGTTACCAAAGCAGAAGAAAGCAGGCTGGATCGTAATTTTGTTTTATTCAGATAAACAATTCGACCGTGATTAGCGCGAAAACACTTATAGCATTTTCTGCCACTGATATGTTGTGGTGTCGCACAAGTCTAAAGTGCGTACTACGTACTTTCGCCGCGCGCCGCCATGCACGTACGGCGCGGCTTTCTTACGACGTCAGTCACGAGCGCACACAGCTGCAACTCCGCTCGTGGCCACGACTGTTGCATCGGCCACTTGGGAATCAAATAGGCACCAGTTAGGACTTCGCTATCGGATAGACACTAGGAATCATTAGTAAACAGAACTCTATCTAAACTATGTATCAGCATTCTGCAGTCTTGAACTTTGTAAAAGATAAGTATTATCTTATTTCTGCGAAATATACAACTTGTTCTAATTTAGCCTAGTGTTTCTAGTTTCTGCTGTCCCACTGGCTGGTCACCTCAGTACCTGCACACGCGTGCATCCTATTTTCCTGTGTCGGTCTCTCTTTACTCGGCCACGGACACCTACAGCAACCGGCGGAAACGAGACACAAACTTTGTAATATGAATTTTTTAGTTAAAAACATTTAGCCAACGGAGAGAAATAATAAATGAAAGCCAGTTTTTGAAGTGGGCCGAAAAATTAGAACATAAGACTAAATTCTATAGCGATGAAACAATCTTAGATATTTCATTGGTTGCATCGGCCAAGATAGCTTACAACAGCAGGTCAAAATTCATTAGGTTGCTTACTTGGTTTATCTTAGAGTTATAAGAAAGGAGTCTTACAAGGGTACGTAACTTGATAGGTTTCATAATTCAACCAACGTGTCCGACATACGTTGTTTAAATCTATTCATGAATCTAAAAAAAATAAAGGAACATGTTTGAAATAAAAGTTGAAATATACATGACATAGAAACAATTACATAAAGTTAAAAGCAGCTGTGTGTTAATCAGGAAAATTTTATTGTTTTAATTCCCAAAATTCTGGTCACGGTGTAATTAAAGGAGATTATAGTCCCTAATTAACCAAAAGGCGATAAATGAACTTTAAAGTGACGATATTCCGGTGAGAGTGCCATAAAACCTGCAGTCAATTTTCCCCGGTTTGGCCATTCCTGGTCGGAGGGATGACAGAGGAAACTTTTTTTCCCGCCCACACGTAGGCTGTTGAGAACCATAAGCGTGCGTCCACGCATACATATTACGTCATTAAAAGTTAACTTGGGCGTAACGCCTCGTTAAGTTTCGCGCGCGAGATAACGCATTTTGAGAGCCACCGGAATGCGAGTTGTAATTAGCGGTGCTGTTTCGACAGCGTGACGCACCGCACAGAACGCTTGTCCTGATATCTCACAGCCTCATGTCAGGTACGAAAACGTACGTTTCCTAATCGAACTGGACTGCGTCGTATTGTGGTCACAAGCTACGAAATACCTCTGTAGTCCAAATCAAATTGCCTGCTAGATGAGGTTTGTCACGTGGCGTTACAGTTTCGCCGCATAAGCTGCCGGCTATTGCTCGTCTATAGGCGACACACTTGGCAAACGCTGTTAATGCGAGGGGGAGTTGCGAAATAAGTTTCCCCTGTCGACTGCGGGCAGAGTTCTGTATGAAAGGAAACAGAACGAGACATTAAAGATAAAACAATCTTTATTTTTTTACATAATTTACAAGTACTTGAGACATTTGTGAAACCGCTTTATAAGCTTCAAAAATGCGTCTAGTAATGAAACGTGGAACCATCATTACACGCCCGAATCGAAGGTCGCATCCATGGAGTGGAAACATTCGTCATCACCTGTCCGAAAGAATCAAAAAATGTTCAAATGTTTGTAAAGCTTATGGGACTTAACTACGGGGTCATCAGTCCCTAAACTTACTAACTACTTATGAACTACTTACGAACTAGGACGGCACAAATATCCTTGCCCGAGGGGGGTTTCGAACCCCCGACTGTAGTGGCCGTGCAGACCGTGACTGGAGCGCGTCACTCCCCTCGGCCACCGCGGCCGGCTGTCCGAAAGAAGTTCAAAAGCACTCCGTCTGCAGGTAAAGTGCTACTCACCGTTTTGTGGAACGCCCAAGGAATTTTATTGCTGGACTTTTTGGAGATTGCAAACATCAATGGTGCGCAGTACTGTGCCACTCTACCGAAATTGAAAAAGGTGATGCGGAATAAGCGGCCTGGCCTTCTCAGATCTAGCTTTCTGCTGTTGGATGACAATGCGAGACCACACTCGGCGTCGACAACGTAATTCCTTATTGCAACTCTCTGTTCAGAGCGCCTACACCATTCGCCATACAATCCTAATCTCGCACCAAGTGACTTCCGTCTGTTTCCAGTCGTTAAACGCACCTTCCGTATGCAATGGGCTGATTTTTTCCTTGGAATGATTTTTGAAGTTTACAATGCGGTATGACAGATGTCTCAATGCACTTGGAATTATGTAAAAAAAATAAAGATATGTGTTATCCGTAATGTCTCTTTCTAGTTTTTTTCCATTAATTATGGAAATCTGACCACAGTCGACAGGGGAAACATATTTTCCAACTCCCCCTAGTATAGTTTATAATGCGGAGAAGTGTTGTAATAGGCCGCCAGGTTTTAATGGTGGCAATAGGAAAGTCTGTCGATAGTTAATTTAAATAATCAGTACTAAGAACTGCAGCAGTTCTCAATTTAATCCGACGTCGTAACCTAATCACGGCGATTAATGCTTACCTCTATGCGAAAAATGAGGCAGAAAAATTTCAGATACTGCGCTAAAAGAAAATTGTAATGTCCCACTGTTATTGGTTACCTGAAAATATTCTTACACTGGCTAGTGGTTAAACGTGCTGCCCTGTTACAGACCATTTATCAGTCCTGATGGACGTACAAATTACTTAAAGTAAAGTACTTGAAGGAAAACACATATATATTTGGACGAAGGAGGACTCCAACTTCCAACGTGACCAGCTCACCAATCCGTAGCATGATGCTTTAGACCACGCGATCACCGCGCGGTGTTTCCTACAGATGCACATTATTATATATGTATAAGTGGCGTTACACATACAGTAATAACAGAGAATTCGCAGGGTTCCGTTTCACGTAAATCATACGAAGCTCATTTAATGCAAGCTAATATTTGTGTTATAATACGTGTAAATGTGGCGTTCAATCACGGCTTTTGGGAGCAGTGCGTGCTTAGTGCTACTCATGAGTATTTCGCTAACACCGTGTTCCATGTCTCGTTCATTGTATGCTTATCATGAAGTAATCATACGCGGAATAAAGAGGACATACCTGCGGCTCGGGAAAGAAACGCTTCAAGAAAGAGAGCCAGACCAGGAAATGGAAGTTGTTTTGTCAGTTTGGCCAAGGAGAAGGGACCGGACGTATAGCTGAGCGCTCTGATTGGAGAAAAGAAATTCCAGCGCATGAAATTTCAACCAGTAAGTAATTGTAACCGTACCATGTACAACGTTAGGAATACCTTCTACATGACTGAAATAAAAAGCATGAGTATACGAATTTTAGTCTATAATTCATAAACGAGCATTTTATCTACGGAGCCTAGACTCGGTTCTTCAGGCATTATAATTACTTCATTTTTTCAGTTTAAGGCACAATAATATAATTCTTAGTGGGTATAATGTGTATCAAAAGAAAACGAAGACCTCAAATCAAGTTACATCTGTTAGCAACATTCCTGCATAGTCACCAAGATTCGCAATGCATGTCTTCCATTGTGTTACCAGTTTCAACATTCCTTGTCCTTAGAAGTCTGATATTTTCACTTCTCCGTCTGCTTAAATTCTGCTTGGAATCTGGCACTGTCTCTCATAAAAAAAAAACAGAGAGATAGAATTAATTATTCCTCAAATGTTGATAATAATAATTTAGTGTGGCTCATTGGCCTGATGGAACTCTTTCAATTGGACGCCACTTCGGCGACTTGCGTGTCTCTAGCCTACCCCAGTTATCCAACCGGGGAAAGGGGACCAACCGCTTAACTTGGAATCCGAACCACGTGTCGTTTCTGGTGACTCCTCACATCGTTGAGAATGGGTTAAAAAGCAAACTGAAAAAAATCCGAGGTCGACCTGATTTCGAACCCGCGACCCTTCGGTTTCCTGTCGAGCGATTTACCCCAAGACAACCGGGCCAGACCCTCACCTGTTGATTAATTTTGATGTTTGGTCATCTATGGTCATGTTGACTGTGTTAGTTATCTTCCTTGTTTACCATTTGCAAACCGATGTATTAAATTCGCTTGCATATTGCTTCATTGACTGCAGTTCTACCTTGAGAATGGCAGGGTGTTCTCCTGTCGAAATATCAATGGTGGTCGACGATATTACTCGTCAGCATAACTTCTTTGAACAACTCCAGAAAAAGTTTAATTGTATGCTGCAGCAGTCAGAGAGGTACCTTATTCATAACAGACAGAACACCTGGAAAGAGTAGAGGTAGGAACTTCATATTAGTATGTTTTGCAGATATGATTACCAAATTCATCCAGTGTCAACACCGGTAGAATTGGTAAATATCTGTAAGTTTAAAACTGGGTACATAATTGGCATGGTATAATGTGATGAATCTATTCGGGGAAGTGTTACTCGTGTGAGTCGGATTGTTTCGGCAAAGCAGAGACTGTGTGTCGAATGGCTCATGGAAGGCCGTAGAACCCAACGAGATGGTTTGGAACGTACCACGCCGACAAGACTTCAGGAAGATTGGAACACCATGCGAAAAGTACTGCTGGGACGTTATCCGTCTTCAGAGAACCAGTGGAACACATCGTATATTAACAGTTAAGAATGTCCGTCGTCTTGTACTACGGCATGCGCAACAACTGCGTCTCCTACTTTTCTGCCTACCATTGACTAAGAAGCAGAAACACTACAGTCGGCAATGATACATGGAATGACGTCAAGGAGTACGGCAATTTTTTCTGATAATCGTTTTTGACGAATCAAGGTAACGTTTGTTTGAAAAATTGGTGCATTTGAGTTCTCCGCACGCCGAGAGCTGCTGGCGGCAGAAAGTGTAGCTGTAATTTTTTTATCATAGTCTGCGCGCGCTCCCGTTATTAAACGTACACTATGTGATCAAATGTATCGCGACAGCTGGCTGAAAATGACAAGTTTGTGGCGTCTTCCACCGGTTATGCTGGAATTGAGCATAATGTTGGTCTATGTTTATCTTTGATGACAGTTTCTACTCTTGGAGACATATGGTAAATCAGTTGCTGGAAGGTTTCTTGGGGAATTGCAGCCCATTCTTCACGCAGTGCTGCACCGAGGAGAGGTATTGATGTAGCTCGGTGTGGCCTGGCACCAGGTCCTTGTTGTAAAACACTCCATAGGTGTTCTATAGGATTCATGTCAAAATTCTGTGCAAGCTGATCCATTACATGGATGTTATTGTGGTGTAACCACCTCGTCGCAGCCGATGCACTATCAACAGCTGCTCAGTCGTCTCGAATGATGCAGTCGCTATTGACGAATTGTTCTTCAACAGTAGCAAGTAAGAATGTGCTTGAAACATCAATGTAGGACTGCTCTGCGGTAGCTCCACCCAAAACTACAAAGGGTGCAAACACCCTCCATAAAATCACGGTCACACCATAACACCACTGCCTCCTAATTTCACTGTTGGCACTACACACGCTGGCACATGACGTTCATTGAGCATTCGTCATACCCACGCCCTGTCATCGGATCGCCACACTGTGCACCCTGAGTCGTCATTCCACACACCGTATTTTCCCCGTTCAATCGTCTAACGTTTACGCTCCTTACACCAAGTGCGGTGACGTTTGGCATTTATCTGCGACATTTGTGCTTACGGGCTGCCGTTCGATCATGGAATCCATGTTTTCTCACATCCTGCCTAACCGATATAGTACCTGGAGTGGATCTTAATGCAGTTTGGAATTCCTGCGTGAGCGATTGGATAGGTGGCTGTCAATTACATATTACGTCTTTATTCAACTGTCGGCGGTCTCTGTTAGTCAACAGACGAGTTTGACCTTTACACTTTCGTGATGTAAGTGTCACTTCATGTTTCCATTTCACTGTTGCATGTGAACTGTGACCCAATGGATTTTTAGTAGTGCGGAAATCTCGTGGACAAAATTTCTCACACAAGTGACACCCAGAAATCTGACCAGGTTCTTTAGTTTCGCGGAGCCCCCCATTCTGCTCTCACACGATGTCGGATGATTACTGAAGTGTAGGTGCCAGCACAATGCACCTAATACGAAAAAAAAAAATGTTCTTGGGGGTATCCGGCTACTAGTGACCACACAGTGTATACAGCCCGCACTGCAGTAACCGGAACACCATCAGTTTAATTATACAGGGTGTCCAGATAAGGGCTCCCTAATTTCAAAATTAAATATCTCGAATACAAAGATCGATAGAGGAATTCAATAAACGGAATCGTTATTGTGAAAGCTGTAAGAAGTTTATACAGCAGTTTGAAATAATACAAAAGCTGCTAACAGATGTCGCTGTACGCTGTACAGCTCATATCAGCATACATAGATGAAATAATCGTATGAAAACACTCTTTGCAAACAATCACATCATAATTTTTTTCAAAATGTTCACCATTGGTACTACAGAGGTGGCGCAAACGAAGAATGAAATTCGCCATTGCGTAGTGTCTCAACCGAAATGGATTCACATGCCACAGAGATCGCCGATTCAAGCTCGTCCAGCGTGGCGGGATGCTTCATGTAGACCATGTCTTTTACTGTGCCCCACAAAAAAAGTCACAGGGAGTCAAATCCGGCGAATATGGAGGCCAATCCATGCCTGCACCAGTAAATTTGGGATATTCCAAAGCAACGACTCGATTCCCGAAGTATTCCTCAAGAAAGCGAAACACTTGTTCGGTCCGATGTGGTCAGGCTCCATCTTTCATAAACCATTTAGTACCTGGTCGATCCTCTAACGCTTGCTGTGTGGGACAAAATGTTCCAAAATTGCAACGTAACGTGCACCAGTGACCGTTTCTCGAATGAAAAAAGGCCAATAATGCCTCTGCTGCATATTGCAGTTCTTACAATAACTTTAAGAGAATACAAGGGTTTCGCTTCACACCAATATGGCTTTTCGGAACCCCAAAATCGCCAGTTCTGCTTATTCACGCATCCATTCAGATAGACGTATGCGTCATCTGTAAACCAGATGCAGGCAACATCAAATCCTTCACTATCAATCATTGTGAGCATCTGATTAAGCAAAGGCAACCCTTTGCTGCACAGTTCGTGCGGGTATGGCCTGATGCGTTTGAATTTTGAATGGAAACATGTGTAGGCTCTTTCTTAGTATTTTCTGCGTGCTGGAATGCTTCAAACCAGTCTCAGATGCAATTCTACGGACGGATGACATTGGATTTCGCTGAATAATTCCTGAAACTGTGGCGATATTTTCAGGCGTAACTCCGGTTTGCTTGCGGCCAACATGCCCCACTAGATCATCAGTTACGCTGCCTGTTCGTTGAAATTTTAGGAAGAGCGTACTAATGGTTTTCGCATCGGATACTTTTGGAACGTTAAATCGTGCTTGAAAACTTCGCCTTGTTGCCGTTCTAACCTGTGGTACTCTAGCACCAAAAAAACGCTTTGTTCAATGGAGTACATGGTTTTAATCTCTTCCTTCGGTACGCTAACCTCCTTTCACGTTTCAATAGTGGAACTGATTACGTACGGCGATTACAACGCCATCTCTTAGCAGCTTTTATCACTATTATTTCAAACTGCTGTATAGACGTCTTATAGCTTTCACAATAAACGTACCGTTTACTGCAATCCTCTATCAATATTTGTTTTCCAGGTATTTAATTTTGAAATCAGGGAGTCCTTTTCTGGACACCCTGTAGGAAGGAACAAACTTTAGGATTTGATGTCCCGCCGACAGATTGGTCTTAGAGACGGAACTAACGTTCGTAGTTTTCGGTAAAGATAGGAAAGGATATCAGTTGTGTTCTTTGAAAGAATCATCCCGGAATTTGCCTGGAGTGATTTAGGAAAATCTCTGAAAAGTTAAATCGCGTTACCACTGCGCCACCTCGCACGGTATAGGTTTAATTATAACCACCCGACTCTGGATGGCCGGAGGTGGATTCGAACCACCGTCCTTCCGAATGCGATTCCAGTGCGTTACCAATGCGCCACCTCGCACGGTCTCGGTTTAATTATAACCACCCGACTCCGAGCTTCCAGTCAGTTGAAAGTGCAGCAGAGCGCCTGCCACGCGGCGCGGCAGCCGGCAGGACGGATGAGCGTTCGCAGATTGCGGGGCGTCGCGACGCCTCCTGCCGGGACGCCACCGCCACGCCGGGCGGGATTGCCCTCGGAGGCGCAGCGCAATCTCGGCGTGATGGCGGCCCGCCCCCGACAACGCCGCCTAAATATTTGAGCGTCTCTCCTTGCCGCCTCCAGGAGCAGAGCAGGTCTCGGCGCGGGGCGAAAAGGCGCACCAGCTGCCGCTTCCGCCGGGACTCGTCGCGAATAGCGACGCCATGAGCGACGCATCCCGGGAGGCGGGCCGAACATCTGCCAGGGCGGCGACCCCACACAGCAAGGAAATATTCAAATGTTTGTGGAGTCTATGGACTTAATTACGGGGTCATCAGTCCCTAAACTTATAAACTACTTATGAATTGGCTAAGACTAAGGACGGCACAAATATCCATGCCCGAGAGGGGATTCGAACCCCCGACTGTAGTGGCCGTGCAGACCGTGACTGGAGCGTCTCAGTCCCCTCAGCCACCGCGGCCGGCTCACAGCGGGGAGCTAGCTACGTACACCATTTTATTTAGCAAGTTGTCATATATTGATTTTACTGTTGGAATCGTTGAGAGGCTGTGTGAGCCACAGAGACGCACTTCAGGCTGAGAAATAGAGACATTTGCAGGTAACAGGCTAAAACAGACGCGTATATCTTACGGGATGTAGGTACTAAAGAAATCTAGCGAACTGCTGATGCCCTCAGCCACCGTCCCAGGGTGGAGGTTACCTGTCGGAGAAGATGGGCGTAACTTCATATAGAGTCTAGACGCTGTTGTAAGACGTTACATTAGTACTTGGTGGCCAACAGGCACGTTTTAATGTACGTAGCATAGTTGATACCAGTCACTAGGGAACAGCAATGTCAGTGGTTTCACGAGGCAAGAGTGAGAGGGTAAAGCAGAAAAACTGCAAGTTAGCAACTCCCCTGAGGCGTGGCCTAAGGCGGAGCCTAAGGCGTGGCCAACTGACGTAAAACAATGTTGTTGTTGCCCTTATTGCGTAGCGTCGTGACGTTTTACTTTCAGCTGAACAATGTTGCTACCAAGTATGGATTTTGTTAGTGCACAAACAAGCCACCTCCCCACCTGGGAAATGGCAGAAAGGAAAGGGCTGAAACGTGGTTCGCTAGAGGACTCAGAGAGAGGGCAAGCCACAATTTAGATTGTTTGAACCAAGCAGCGGCCAATAGGAAATTAGGAAATTGTTAACTGTCGGAAAGTGGGGAAAAGAGTGTCGCCCACACTGGCCGTTAAAACCCCCGGTTTTTGGATGAAGAGAGGAGTTCTCAGTCAGACGAGTCGGGCGCCAGCCCGTGACTATCGCCGTCGGCCTCGGGGTGCTGCATGACAGTCTGTTTCTCGCGGGGGTGCGTCTGTCTAGGGGATGCTGCTAGGGAACGTAATTACTGGCTTCTGTTGTGGCAAACGATTTATACTTTTTTTTATTTTATATTTTTTTTAAAACCCCAGTGTAGTAGACTTAGTATGGGATGCAATAAATTCAATGCAAGGTACCTAGGAGTTCCATAAAGTTTCCTAAAAAAAGTATCCTCTCAAGTCCCGAAATCCGCATCTCTAGTAAATGGCTGTACTGTCTCTCTGCAATCACTCCTCTCCGGTCGGGATACGCAGACTGACCTTGCTACCTCTTCCCTCTTTCCTATGTAGGACACGACAAAGTGACTAGTGCACGTATTTCTGCACATCAAGATAGACATGACCCTCTGGAATCCTCACAGAGGCGAACGGTTAACCAACGCTACGTCGTGGGGCTGATAATATGCAAAAAATTCGACTAACGTATTTTACGGCCCACTTTGGATTTGTAATTTTATAAGTTTTTGCAAACATATTGGATCAAAATAATAATCTAAATAATATAAAATCATCTCGAAACTGGGACCTTTGCCTTTCGCGGGCAAGCGCACTACCGACTGTGCTATCCCGACACGACTCACTATGCCGCCTCACAACTTCACTTCCGCCAGTAACTCGCCTCCTACTTTCCAAACTTCACAGAAGCTCTCCTGCGAACCATGCAAGACTAGCACTCCTGGAAGAAAGGATATGGTGGAGACATGGATTAGCCACAGCCTAAGGGATGTTTCCAGAATGCCAGGAAGTTTCATAACAGCGGACACTCCGCTGCAGAGTGAAAGTTTCATTCTGGAAACATCCCTTAGGCGGTGGCTAAGCAATGTCTCCACTATATCCGTTCTTCCAGGAGTGCTAGTCTTGCATGGTTCGCAGGAGAGCTTCTGTGAAGTTTTGGAAGTAGCAGGCGAGGTACTGGCGGAAGTGAAGTTGTAAGACGGCATCGTGAGTCTTGTCGTGATAGCACAGTCGGTAGTGCGCTTGCCCGCGAAAGGCAGAGGTCCAAGGTTCGAGTCCCCGTTCCGGCACACAATTTTAATCTGCCAGGGAGTTTCATATCAGAGCACACTCCGCTGCAGAGTGAAAGTTTCATTCGGGAATAAAAAATCAATTAATAAAAGTGGCTGAAAAACCTTTAAGAAAAAAAAATTATGTATAGGCGGGTTCCAGACCACTGACCTTCAGCGTCACAGTCAACGCATTGCCCACTATGCTACAGCTAACAATTAGATGATGTGTTCTTTAATCTCATGCTATTGATGGCCGTTGTTAACTGATACTAATATGGAACTTGTAGACACTATATTATCACTTATTGTGCGAAGAACGACGTGTTTTTGTTAATTCTTCTCTGCGCCATTGCTTTGGAATGACAATGTGTAAGTTACAATAAGAAAATAATCAAATACAAAACGCCCAATGGCGTATATCAGATAGAGTTCTTGGCGAGGAATGTCACGTAACATCTCCGAACGGCTGGTTTTCTTTAATTCAGTGGAGGGTGTCAAAACTCCGTTATTTTTGTAAATATCTCTCAAACGATACGAGATATGAAAAAATATATGGGGGAATATATTATCCAAGAGCATTTCCCTGATGTCACGTTTCGCACATTTTCACGGAGGAAAACAGCAGTATCAGTTACGGCTAGTTCAAGAACAATTGTGCCCTTGGCGGGAATTAGAGACGTCACTGCCCACCCTGTTGCTTCACTTGCACATACATTCGCTGCAGAGGTGCACCCCAAACGAAGACAGCTCACGGTCTGGAAGCGGTGGCCCGTGAGCAAATCAGCGCTCCCTGGCACACGGGTGACAGCACGAGGTGGAAAAGCGTGGTCTATATGAAATCGGTTACGAGTGTCATTTGATACCCGTTGGTGAGACCGCACGACCAATCAAAACAAGAATATCATAAAATGAAAGATTTATCCGGCTTGGGCCTAATAACATGTCAGCACTGGCAGAATGTCAAGATGAGGACGGAAAACAATTATTTTTCCGTGAAGTCTGCGTGCTGGCAAAACAATTTTTTTACAATGAGGACGAAAACCAGAGAAGCTGTCGAAATAGCCAACATGAATAGGCAAGGCGGATACAGATTTCCGGTACATTGACTGCCAGCGGGGGCAGCACTGAGAGACAACAGCGCGCGCAAAACAATCAGCCAATCCCGCTGGAGACAACAGCGGCCGTAGCTACACTACTGCCGGCCGCGGTGGCCGAGGAGACTAAGGCGCTCCAGTCACGTTCTGCACGGCCACTACGGTCGGGGGTTCGAATCCCCCCTCGGGCATGGATATTTGTGCCGTCCTAGTTCGTATGTAGTTCATAAGTAGTTTGTAAGTTTAGGGACTGATGACCCCGTAGTTAAGTCCCATAGGCTTTAAAAACATTTGAACATTTGAGCAACACTACTGTCACTACTGTACACTGAACACGAGCGTCGGGTCACCACTTCCAGCCGACTAGTAAACAGAGGCACGCCGCAACTGCCACATATTCCATCAATTCACCTATTCCAACCAGTCGCTAGGAACAACGCAAACGCCGACTGACGCCGTCTATTTCCGCCAATGATACGAAGTAATACAACCACCAATGCTAAGGAAAGTACTACATGACACCACGAGTCGACGATGCTGAATTACACAAATAGCGTGAAGGACAGCAAATAAAAATAAATAAAGCCCAACATGCTTCCCATCCTCAAATACTTGCAATATCATGTAAGAATCAAGCCTTCACTCATTCAGCAGTGGCCCAAATGCAGGTCAGAGTCTTGATTATTTATGACACGGTCTTACACCTACAAGAATTTTGTTGATGGGTTATAAACACGCCTTACCACAGAAAGCAGCGCATGTTTCTGAACAATCACGAAGCTCGTCGGACGAAACACAGCGTAATTATGGTTGGCACTCCAGAGCGAGGAAATCTAGATTAGTTGTCCAGTCACTTGTGCAAGAAGTCGGCCCCTGGAGAAAACGTTGTACAACGGAGCATCTCGAAACTTTAAACACATCATTACGTCAACCAGGAGCGGTGACGTGCGTGCAAAGTAAACAAACATGTTTAAATGTTTCTATACCCTAACACCGAACTGTTATAGCCGTCAGTTCCTATCCTTAAACAACTTAAACTAACTTACACTAACGACAACACACGGAACCATGGCCGAAGAAACTCAAACTTCCGAAGGGAGTGACCGCCAATTCCGTAAAAAATGTTCAAATATTTGTAGTGCTTAAGGAACTTAACTGTGGGGTCATCAGTCCCTAAACTTACAAACTACTTATGATGTAGCTTATACTAAAGACGTCACAAACATCCATGCCGGAGGGGGGATTCGAACCCCTGACGGGGAACGGCCTCGCGCATCGTGGCATAGCGCCTCAATGAGCTCGGCCGCTCCGCCGCGGTCCAAGTCCGTAGTATGAGACCTTAGACCACGTGGCTACTAGTAAGAAACATTTATTTGATTGCGCGGAGAGGACAACGTGGTTCCATCTAGATTAGGCATAGCCAAACACAGCCCCGCGGGCGCGGGCGCCCTCGCCTTGCACGCGCCTTGCACGTGCCTTTGCCGCGCCTTTGCCCCGCACACTGCGCAGCGGCGTAGTGTTTTATTGTTTTGTTTGTTGTTTTGACTTGAGCTGTCGAAAATTATCATTTGCCTTTAAGGAATTCAATAAAAGTTTCTAAATATGTTGAATAGCTTAATGCAAATTTTTTTGCTTTCCAAGGAAGATATGTATTTTTGCTAATTACATAAATACTGCGTAATTTGCTTATTTCATTAAAAATAAATTTATTTATTTGTCGAATGAAAAAGGCAGGAAATATATATTAGTGCTAAAATCCCAATTGTAAAAGTACTCTATGAGATTGCCATCTCTACTTATTAGCCGGCCACAGTAGCCGAGAGGTCTGCGGCGCACCAGTCACATTCTGCACGACCACTACGGTCGTGGGTTCGAATCCGCCCTAGGGCAGGGATATTTGTGCCGTATTTAGTGTAAGGTAGTTCATAAGTCTGATGACCCCGCAGTTAAGTCACATAAGCTTTACAAACATTTGATTTGATCTCTTTACTCAGTAGCCTCACTGTGTTGCAAAATATGCCTTCCTTCGTTTCCCACTTACAGCGTTTGGGATATAGCCGTCTCACCCCACACATGCTGCAGGCATATCAGTGGTGGAGGAAGCAGTGCGTTTGTCAAAACGTCTTGCGCCCGAAGTGCGCTAGCATCTTTTCAGAGAAACTGGAGGAAAATACTCCTAAAAACAGCTTTTTAAAGTTTTGTATTTGTGTTTCAACAAAAATATTTACTCGTAAGAATGAGACTCTAGATCCCTTAGATACAATTATTTTTAAAATAGCATATTTATGATACTAGTCCATTTAAGAAACATGTCTTTCAGAAGAAGGCTATTGTATACATGATGAGTGTATACGTACAATACTAATAATATCAAATTTGGGACACAAAACTACTAAGTTTTTCTTCGATTCGTATTTTGGATATTTTATAAAGCTTCGCGTAGTGCTTCTGCCATACAACCACTAATTGTTACCTAAACAGTGAATGGTTTGCTTTTTTTTATCGTTCTTCGACCACATTACAGAGCTACGCGTCCTCTGTTACTTGGTTTTATTTGGATCTGACCAGGGGACAGTCCAGCGCAGAGCAGTGCTGTGAGGTGTCTTACTATTCGCAGCTATCTCTCTCGATCCGTTTCCGACAACGACACGGTCGCGGCCGGGTCGGTGAACTATAGTGTACTCTGGCCCCAGGGTCACGGGCACGCCCGCCGGGCGGAAATGTTGGTCATGCCTGACCTAGATCTATGATACCAATGGAAGGTCAGCTCTTCTAAGTTGCAGTATGCCGTACACAATGTCAGAAGCAATGCCAGCTACCTCAGAGAGGACTACCCATACTCTATCCATAGCCTTCCGGCTGTGAGTCAGTCGCTCCATTAGCACAAAACAGTACATTCAGGGCTACGAGCCTATGTCATCGCCTTCCAGCCCGTGTCATTACGACCTTTACAGGCTGAATGCTGGGACCACTTAAGAGGAAGCGAAACTTCTGTATGGCACGCTTGTTCTCATCCAAGAACCGCGATCATGCTACCCTCTGAGGATGCTGTCAGTGGCAGCTTGGATCCTACACAGCTGGAGCAACGGACGACGGTCCGACTAACTTGGGAATAAGACGCGATTACCGCTGAATATGTACTGAAATGTGGTTCTTACTATACTGTATATGCAAATGCGTAGCCCAACAATTTGGGTTGCAATTAATCATTTTTTACCCCAATTTGGACACCAGCTACGGGTGTCTTCAACAGAAGTATTGATATAATTATGACATGAGACGATTGAAATCAGAAACGTCTGAGCTCAAATCGTATAAAATAACGTCAGAATTGTCAATAATAAAAAGATTGCATGCAAGGCCAATAGTAACAGGTTTGTAAAAAAATAAAAACAAATACAGCTAGCTGTTATGGGCTGCAGTAGTGCTCGCTGATGGAGCGGCAGCTTTGACTTCAGCGCAGCATGCTCTAGTTTTATAAGTCTCTTTTTTATAATTTTATCAGTACTTATGATGAAGACACCCTTCGCTGATGAAGAGTATTCATTTACAACCCAACTTGATGGGATGATAAGTGCTGCAGGGGATCGAGCGGTTGCTGGCGCACCCCTTGGTGCGCACGCACTCAGGTGGTGTTGGAGAGCAGGTTAGTTGTCAGGAGGTCAGACTCTGAACTGCCACGGTGTTCCCTGCACAAAGGGATAGGGGCGGTCCCCGTGCCGCCGTTGGCGTAATGAAAGAATATTGTTCGGTAATACATTTATTCTGAAGTTGTACACATTGCTGCGTACTCCAGGAGACCGGGTCGATGGCGTCAGCAGCCTCCTGCCGTACTGTGTGCTGACAGTGCGGCTGCGTCCGCACTAGCGCGGCGTGCGTAGGTAGGCGACCACTGTGACGCGCCGTTTCTCGTGGGACTGTACGGAAGTACGGTGGAACGTGTCAATGAGATATTAACACGCCTGGACTGGTGGTTCTCGGTCCCCACCCTAATTGCTGTATCGCATCATCTTTATACTGGACCGCGTTGACAGGTGTCGTGGAGTCGTGATGTGCGCTGAATTCTGGCCTACCGGCTAGTAGGCGTCTCCCTAGGAACGCTGGAGTTCCGGTGTGCAGGACATGAAAGTCCTCCTATATACTTCCTCTGAGTCTATAGTTGGTTGTAGCGCAGGAAGGAAGGAATCTTAGGTTTTACGTCCCGTCGACAGCTTGTTCATTAGGGACGGAGCTTACGCTCGGATTTTTGAGTGAGGATGGGGGAAGGAAATCGGCCGTGTCCTTTGAAAGGAACCATCCCAGCATTTGCCTGGAGTGATTTGGGGAAATCACGGAGAATCTAAATATGAATAGCCGGAGGTGGATTTCAACCACCATGCTTCCGAATACGAGTCCAGTGTATTACCACTGCGCAACCTCGCTCGGTCTGTAGCGCAGGAGTCATATTCGGAGCTACACAGGAGTCGACATCTCGCAGGTTGTCAGCTGATGTAGAAGAGTGCTGGAGTACTATAACAGCTGGCCGCAGTGGCCAAGCGGTCTGCGGCGCGTCATTCACTGTCTGCACGCCGCTACGGTCCGGGTTTCAAATCCTCCCTTCGGGCATGGATGTTTGTGTCCTCTTTAGTATGAGGTAGTTCATAAGTAGTTTGTAAGTTTAGGCACTGATGACCTCGCAGTTAAGTCCCTTAAGCTTAACAAACATTTTAACATTTTACTATAATAGACTTGTATCGACGTCGGCATTGCGCACGCTCTGGTGGCTGTACTCAAGTGCGTATGGCTCTGTGTGATCATGGGTCGTATGCATCTTCAAGTATGTCTCAATAAAATTTCCTTCTGCTGCGTTGACGAATTCATGGTGTTCTGTTTTCATATTGCAGGAGTCTAATAATCAGAATAATGCATTCAACAATATTTTACTCGATAACTGTACCATACGCCGCGGTGGAGTTGCCGAGCGGTCTAAAGCACCTCGCTGCGGAGCGCGCGGTTGCTCGCCGTGGAGGTTCGAGTCCTCCCCCGGGCATGGGTGTGTGTGTTTGTCCGTAGGTTAGTTTACCTAGGTCTATATAGTTTGTAAGCTACGGACTGATGACCACGCAGTTTGGTCCGATAGATTTACAGACATAACAAAAAGAAATTGTACCAAACGGCCAGCGTTCGAAGGGTGACCTTCGTGTAATTACAGTGAGTAAATTTCGCCGCTGTCACCAATAATACATATAGCACGAAACCAATGTCATCAGGTTCGTCACTACTATCGTGGATCTTGCCCATCTACTCGGCGAAACATCGTAGCAGGTGCGCCACTGCGTTACAAAATTTGCCGCCGGCAGACATGAGATAATTGACCGGCGTGCTAATCTTGCTCCGAACGCGTGGTCCATTGGCGTCGCTTTCATCGCAGGACTGCAGGCACTGTGATCCCCTAAGCC
Source organism: Locusta migratoria (assembly GCA_026315105.1). Classification (NCBI taxonomy): domain Eukaryota; kingdom Metazoa; phylum Arthropoda; class Insecta; order Orthoptera; family Acrididae; genus Locusta; species Locusta migratoria. The sequence continues at coordinate 470,823,654 of CM048747.1, forward strand.
TTCATCCCACGCCACACCGCATGAGGAATTTTTTTTTAAATTCTAGTTCTTTTTTTTATGTGCAGTACCGTGACAGCCGTATTGACAATCCGCAGAGAGGAAACGGGTGTTGGGGTATAACGGTTAAAAAACTGCGCCGCCCCCTACCTCTCTGGACGGAACAGGTGAGCCGAATGGATAACACGCAGGTGCAGCCTCCAGGACTCCAGCGGCCATTCCAGCCGCACCTGCTGGAGCTGGGGCTGGCCTCTGTGCGCCGGACTGCCGGGCCGTTAAGCGGCCACCGGGCGCGCATTCAATTTGCCTAATGGACAGACGCGGTCCCAGCACTTGTACCGCGGGGGCATCGCTTTCCAGACACTCAGCCGGCCGCCGTGTCGCAACACGCCACTGGAGCGGAGCGGCGTGTTCGCAGACCGTTCTACTCTTGATTAACGCTACCTGCGTGATTAGGTTGCGCGGGTAGCAGAGATACGGGCGGTGGACAAGGTACGCGCATCAAATAAAGTGTTTAATCACCACGATTCTAGGCAGTTATTGAACATTTGCATAATAATTGAAGAGAGACGTACAAAAAGAATTGTCTTTATTCCTTTATTCCTGGGGAAGGGAATGACAAGTTGTACGACATTAATTTAGAACTATCTATATGGTGTCTGTTATTTCCGGACATGACCGAAAAGAACAGACACCATATCAATAATTGTACATCTGCCCCAATAGGCAACTGAAAATTTCAATGCAGACGCATGAATAAGCTTGACCCCTTGCTCCAGAACAGGCTGCGAGGAAGTTGAATAAAATGACCAGTAGAGACTACGATCGTTGTGTGCAACGAGGTGAGAATATGGGTTGGAAGGAAAGCCTGCCTGGATAGCCTAATTGGTTAAGGCGACCGCTGGTCTAAAGCGGGAAATCCGGGTTCGAATTACTGTCCAACACCAATTTTCGTCTTCGCATATAAAAAAAAATTTAAAAAAAATAAAAATAAAAAAAAAGATCAATTGCTTTTAAATTTATCGGACTAAACTGCGTGGTCATCAGTCCGTAGCTTACAAACTACTTAACCCTATGTAAACTAACCTAAGGACAAGACACACACCCATGCCCCAGGGAGGACTCGAACCAACACGACGAGCAACCGCGCGCTCTGCAGCGAGGCGCTTAAGAGCGCTCGGCTACTCCACCGCGGCTTTCATCTTTGCCATTGGATTTATTTCAATCCCCAGGAACGGTCGAAATGTTTAAATATGTCGAATTCGAATAACTTAGAAGTTCTTAGTTAGTGTTCCAGATAACGGTACACACAAACACACCTAATACTCGATAACACGTCGTCTTGCACTGATAAAAGCCTGTACCTTTTTTGCATACTGTCTACTAGATGAAGAAAGGACTGTAGCTCCAGGTTGTCCCACTTCTCGAAGGCGATTCGGAATAGATCTCGCAGGGTGGTTGGTAGGTCATCTCCTCCAAACTGAGCCATGTTCAATGAATTCCAGTTATCTTCGATAGGGTTCCTGCCTGGAAAACATGCAGACGTTCTTATAATGAAATAACGCGTTCACGGTAAGCTCCAGAATTGTCACTCATTAAGGCAAATATCTCACCGAATTAGGAGAACTGGTTACACTACACGTCGGAGAATGTCATTCCCGTTCTGCATAGCAGTTTGATTGCCTTCTACGACTACCAGTGGCGTACGATGGCCCCACATAATGCAAATATTAGGGAACAACCTGCTTGCTACACGCGCTGGACGGTGTATCAAGACGTTCAGACGGGACCAGACTGCCTCAAAATATTACTCCGATATTTGTGTGATTGAAGACATTCGCGAGTCGCATTATTTAATTCCACTTGATGCCAATTCTGACATGTCATGTGGTCTGGTCCATCTGTACACGGTGACCTAGGGTTTCCGACCGTGCGTTTCCGTCCAATAGACAATCCGACGGCTATGGGACGGTCCAAGTGCAGTAATTTCCGTTGGAATGTGCTACACTGCGGATACTGAAACTTATCAGTTAGTTAGGAAAGTCTCTTTAGCTTTACGTCGCATGAAAAATATTTGTTTCACATTCATGAACATCAATTTAAGAAAACTACCAGGTGAGTAAAATCTAGTTGGCGTCAGGAACAGGTGTGTTGTTCACAAGTTTCGATTTCCACTTGATTCACTGTGCCATGTGTAACAGTTACATTCAGACACACAAAAGCTTCATGCAGTTTTGAGCCATCCGAACGTTACAGATTAGGTCACCTGTACTTGCCCCCCTCGCATTGTCACATATTTGATGGGAAGCTACATTATGTCTCAAATTTTACGTTGTAAAATGACAAAATTTTTAAATTCAGTAAATTGGAGATTTCTTATTATAAGTTTAGCGGTTATTGCAAACTGCTAATATACCTGTGACATCCTGGTCGAAAAAACCCTGCCGCAAGTAGCCCATTACCACCTTGCCTGATGTCTAGGAATCAAAGCTAGTCCACGACATGGACGTTGGGAGCGACGTTATATGTCATTCAGCATATTACGAAACGTTTGAGTCGAAACGCTATGTCCTGTGGCTGCACGGAATTGCTTATTCAACTTTGTTGCTTTTCTCTAATGATTACTCCTTGTTCAAATCCGTAAGTAAAAGTCATCAGCTGCTGTGGTAACCTTCGGTCGACCACAGTGAGCCAAGCCATTGTCGTTTCCTGTATCTCTGTACCCTCTTCATGCACGAATTCCATCGTTTCTGTTTAGTCATAGACACGTGAAAACATTCCATTATGAAAGTCCCTTCTGACACAAGGTAAGAATGCGGTAACGATCAAATTCGGGATTGATCTTCTAGGCATGGCAGAACTTCAGTCAGCACAAGCAGTGCACTTCTTTCGTGCTGCTATGACTGGAACTGATGTCCTATTGTTATGGGATGAGTAATATCTGTGGATAGTTTAAGGAACTTTGTTGTTGATGCAGTATATAAAATCACAGTGTTGTCATTTGTCATAGATTTCACCTTCTTGATTTCCCTCTCTAGAAACAGCCTTTTTATTCTGTTTATTGTTAAACTTTTAATATAAGAAGAAATCATTCTATACATATAGAATTTCACAATATGCAATACGAACTATTTTACATGTAGATGACAGGTTATTGTAAATGACAGTAAATAAATAAAGATAGCTAAATAAAAATACAGAAATGAAGTATACAGTCGACGCCAGTGTCCATGAGGCTTTGTAGCGAACGTTTTACAATAGTTCTTGTTGTGTAGTTTGGTTCAACAGATACACTGTAAATCTGAATTACACGGATTTGACTATTGTGAAAGAATGTTTTAACATTGCTACAATTACCATAATAGTGATTTGGTCTGTTTAAATCTAGTCTAAGTTAAACAACTTCTGTAATTAAATGCATTATTTATTTATTTGAAAAACTGTAGACTGATCTGTGCTGACTGCGTGAGGTACGGTATTAACAGAGCCACTAAACAATCTCTTTATGTATTTCGTGTGCACAATACAAAACTTACGCTCAGAACATAATAAGAATTATTTGTAATTGCCAGACGCAATGCAAATACAATGGATTCGTGCCGCTGCGAAATGCTTCACATACTTTACAAGGTACGCCGCTTTTCAGTGCATGCGTGTGGCCAAAAAAGACATCATTCAATAAACGCTTCTCTAAAACCGTTTGGAATTCTCACTACGCTGAAAACAGGAACTCTCTTTTCAGTTTGCTGAAACTAATAAATAATAAATCAAAGTAACGAGAATGGTTATGTTACGTCAGTCACTCATGAAAATCTCTAAAAAAGATTGTCAATACTAAAATGATGGATAAGAAAACATAATCTCGTTATCAATGTTGACATGTTACAACATTAATTAATTCATATTTACAATATTTCTGTAGGCTATTATTCCAAATATGGTACATTAAAACACATTATTCTAGTTCACTAGTTCATTTCCAACCACTTCTTATTTCCGCAAGCCATCTTCCCGGTATACCTCCGGTAGAGCTGTAATCTTTCTAAATTCACACTTGTGGTATTATCGAACCCTGCAAAAGTCATGCTATGGCCTCTGTATTGGTAAATGCAACACAGATCGTCTACCCAATGTAACATCTGTAGACAGCCATAATTCCATCACGTAGCAAGACCTCCTCTGACTCCTTTGAAGGTCTTTCAATCAGTGTCGAAGAAGACATTAAGATCGACCAATACCAGAGACGTTTTCAGCTTCATCTGATTTTCTATCGCTATGATGTAAGTAAGCGACAGTTAAACCCTGATGTGAACCCTGTCTAATTTACAGGAATATTTTCTAGGTTAGTTTTACTCATTTTACTGCATATCATACGTTTCAGAATTCTTACAGCAGCAATTTTAGAGGAAAACCTGGTTAAAAATTTGTGGCCTCGATTTAAAATGCTACAAAAGCTATAGGGAGTCAGTTACCTGGGGTCATCATCCCTGAGTCTGGTGTTTTGAAGTTCTGAGTATTGCTACGTATTTGGAGGATTGATCATACAAGGCTGGCTCGTACGCAGTTGCATACTATCATGTGCATAGTACCTGGTGCAATCAGTCCTGCACCAGTTCAGTGGCTTCCATGGTAATCGGCATAATGTTTTCTGACCCACACAAATGTACTGCCCGTTTGAGGGAATTTATAAGTTCCCCAGGGACACAGGCTTACACGTGTATAGTGTCGTGCCTGATTAAAAATCTTATAAGAGTAAAACGCCACACCCAAAGCCAAACTCCAGTTTCCCTTTACCGATGGCTCGCAGGAACCATGGGACAAAAGGCCAAGGTGAGTTTTACACGAACTGTGCTTTCTGAAGTGGTGATGGTTTACGGGCCAGGGTTATCCATCTCTAGGTGATTTACTATACTTTAACGGACGACATATTCAAGAATTCAACGGCTAACTGGTGTTGACCTTATTCGTCTATAACTATGCGACCCGTATATTTTCTTTTGTTGTAAATGGAAATCACCTGCTCTTTCTTCCAGTCGTTTGGGCCTTTGCGCTAAGTTAAACATTAATAACAAATGAAAGATAAGTGAGGGGCTAATGCCATAGACAACTCTGCATACAACCGAATTGAGATTCCATACGGGCATGGCGGCAATATGGTTTTTCATATCTCTCAGATGCTTCTCTATTACAGGGATGACTTAATGTGTCCTCCATTTGGAAATTGGTGCCATGATGGAATTATGGTCATGACTGCTGATTTCCTGCCTCAGGTTTGAACCTTCTTACCATCGAAAACATCCTGTTTTTCTTATCACTTTCTTGTTTGGGGTAAAGAAACGAAAAAGACGTTAGGCAACGCATTAACTAGCAGACTGCTTCAAGTACGGGCTGTGATCTCTATACCCCCTGGATGCTATGCTTTAGCATTCGCTCTCTATCCTACACTCCAACCATTTCATTTTCAATTTCATGCACCTCAAGCCTTATTACGTCATATATTCTAAACTAGGCATCTTAAAATAATATAAATTTAATGTTTGTAGAGTGTTGTCAATACAGTTGGTAGTAAAGATGTAATAATTTGCAACCTGATGCATACTGTGGTGGATTTTCCTGCTTTGAATTGATATGACGTCATATTTTCTGAACTATGCGTTGTACTATTGTATAAGCACATTCAGTCAGAACCATTAGTCGAGATTGGAGTGAGTAGTAAGGACGTATTAAATTGAAACCTGATTCGTTATGGTGCGGCATTTCTTTAACCGAATCGTATAAGATACATATCACGTCCTGTTTCGCACCCTTATATAAAATGGCAGGTATCTTCTGTGGAATGTTTGCTGTAGATTGTCTCACGAATAGACTTAGTAGTGTAGAAGTAACACATTGTGACGTCATGACTAAGAGCATGAACGCGCCAAAATAGTTAGCTATAAATTTCCTGCGTTTCATTCTTTTGTTGGAGTTGTAAGCAAAAAGTCGTATCATGTAGATATAAAGTTATGTGTAAGGTTTCGTGCAAGTAGTTATGTGTTCACTTTCTCAAATAGTGGTTGAATGAGGTCTCGCTATTAACATGTCGCATGATGGGGCATGTTTCATTGTTTATGACATCATCACCTAAAGTACATATGTGGTTCCTACAACTGTAGCAATCGATTTCAGACGAAAAACAAAATTTTTACCTATTTTTTTTAAATAAGTCTATTAGTTTAGTTGGAAATGAGGAAAATTTACACCGTGATATGACAATTTTTCCCGAATTCCATTGTTCTGACGTCATATCTCCCGAACTTGGTGTCATAAGTTGTTATTACCTCCAGAGCGATTGATTACTGGTAGTATGAAATTTGAGTACCATGTTAAGTTGAAATCGGTCCAGTGGCTCAACAGGATAAGTGTAACATACATACATATTATATATATATATATATATATATATATATATATATATATATATATATATATATATATATAGTTTATTAGTATCGAACTCCTTAATATAGATTGATATAAAACAAAGTCCTAAAGCTCTGCTTGAAATGGAACTGTGGCTGTTAACGTCAAAATACTTTTAGTTTTTCCTTCATAATAGAGAGAATACGTACCAGAGAGTACATACCGTAATCTTAGTATCATAATATCCTCCAGTATAATACTAAGATTGTGGTGAAGACAGTACCGACCGAAGTACTTCATGATTGATGTTGGGGTGAATACCGCAAACGTAATATTTGGTGATAAAAGAGTAATGCATACAGTCACAACGATGATGAGAATTCCGTACGGTAACGGGACTGTATGCGAATGAATTTCGTCGCGGAAGCATTATTTTGGCAATCAACTGAACAGGAAATGACAAAGCGTAATGCTCGTGTGTGCCACACAGAGCCATCAATAATTAACGCCGTTTCATTGTGCAATAATGGAAACCAGAGCGTAAGGCAGAGACGCTACCCAACGATCGTTGAACATTATTCTTAACATTCTGATGACTGTATTAACAGAACAGTGTTACACACTGTTAACCAAATGACAGACACACTGCAGACGCCGGCCGCAGTGGCCGAGGGGACTGAGGCGCTTCAGTCACGGTCTGCACGGCCACTACGGTCGGGGGTTCGAATGCCCTCTCGGGCATGGATATTTGTGCCGTTCTAGTTCGTAAGTAGTTCATAAGTAGTTGGTAAGTTTAAGGACTGATGACCCCGTAGTTAAGTCCCATAGACTATACAAACACTGCAGTCTGAGTCTTATGACAGCATTGTTAATTCAGGACCGCCACAGTCACAAGTTCTCTCGAATGAATTGCTTAAGCTACTCTTAAATATAAAAAATACTTCTCAACCTTAAATTGATATTAGATGTGCACACATTTCTTTTATTCATAAATTCCTACCATTGCCATTCGATATTTTATATCCTGGTATTTCTGTAATTATCAGTTATTGAGCTACTCAAACAAGTAATCATCTGCTTTTGATGTAGCGTTTCGTAACGTAATGCACTCGGAATTTTCCGATTCATTTCTGCTGTTTTTCATGATCTTTGTTTTTCTTTCTTGAATGTTACTCCTTCATGCTATGAAGACTATGCCAATGTCGTTTAACTTTTCTTCCACGACCAAAATTACGACGTCGGGCAACATAACGCATTTACTTCTTCCCCTTGAAATGTAATTTTTTTCAAAAAAAATGTTCAAATGTTAGTAATTCTGTGGGACCAAACAACTTTGGTCATCAGTCCCCAGAGTTACATACTACTTAAACTAAGTTGTACTAACTTAAGGACAACACACACGTCCTTGACCGATGGAGGATTCGACGCGGGAGGCCTCGCGATCCGTAACGTGGCGCTCCAGCCCGCTCGGCTACTCCGGCGCGGCTTTTTCAAATTTATTTCAATTTACAGCTTTCTCAAAGTACAAACTGAAGAAAATTGCGGAGTATCTGCAACTTTCTCGCACAATCTTCCCAACCACTGTATTACCGTTCAGGCCCTGGATGCTTCCGCCTTCGATAGGTATCTGTAGTTGTTATATATCACCTTCCGATTTTTAAAAAGTGTCTCCAATAACGGATTTCGGGCTTAGTTGATCGTCTTAAAAACAAGCATTGCTGACAGAAACCGGTAGTCAAAGGTTTGAAATCGCAGACGGAACTATGAAATTAATGCTTCTACACATTCTGGAGAACTGATCTATTCGTAACTATGTGAAACTTGTGAGACCAAAATAAACCTTTCAACTGAACTCGAACAAGGTAGAAATATAGGGCAATGTAGTAGTAAACGAGAGTTGTAGTTTATCGCATTGTAGACCAACAGGTTTGGGGTGGGGACAGGGTTCCTTGGCACTAGCATTATCGAATATTCATGGGACATATTCTTTACTAACATATAGTTTATTGTTTCAGAAGCTGCACAACTGATGCTCTATTGGATTTTACTGCCATTAAAAAATTTAAAAAATTACAAAAAAAAAAAAAAAACATTGTTCGAAATTACTATATCCTGCAATTGCAGTGCGAATAGAGTATGAGAAATGTCTAGAGAAAGTAGCCATGGTATGTTGTTACTATAGTATAACAGCCTGCGTAGCTAGTCAAACCTGTTTTAGCCTTCAAAGTACTGTATAGCTGGTCACTTTATTGCAGCTTCCATTTACCATTTGGCACCAACGAATCTGATCGCAACGGGCAATTGCACGCCATTGTTACCTATGTAATGAACTGTTGTGCTCTGCAAGCTGTTACACAATAATAATTAATACAGATAATATATATCACACCTTTGGTCGTACTTCTGTTAGATGCTGCCCATGCGATTGCAACCTGACGCACTGCACTGGTTAGCTATGTGGTACACTCATAGCCAATGTCATAGTATACGAACAGAAAAACATGAAATTTTACAAATGTTTAAATGTTTGCAAAGTTATGAGATCTAACTGTAATGGTCATCGGTCCCTAAACTTACAAACTATTTGCAATAACTTACTTTAATAACAACACAAACACCCATGGCCTAGTGAGGAATAGAACCTCCGACGGCGAAGAGCAGGCACCACAGCGCACGGCTATTCCGCCGCGGCCTGAAATTATTCACTACGAATTGCAGTAGAGTTTCTATATCTCCTTCGTTTAGTGAAGGAAGAAAGCTTAGGGTTTAACGTCCCGTCAACAGCGTGGTCATTAGAGACGGAGCTTACGCTCAGAGGTATGGGTAAGGATGAGGAAGAAAATCGGCTCTGATCTTTGAAAGGAACCATCCCGGTATTTTCCTGCAGTGATTTAGGGAAATCATGGAAAACCTAAATCTGGATTACTGGAGGTGAATTTCAATCACCGTCCTACCGATTGCGAGTCCACTTTGTTACCACTACGCCACTCTTTTCAGTCCTTTGCTGGGTATCAGCAGTACAATTGTTTAGTATTCGTTAACTTACATTTTGGTTTAGAAATGAATGAGATACTAGACTGAAATAAATCGCAATCAGTTATGGCTTCACTGTACTAGGTTTAGATGGAATACCAAAGTGCGGCGAATGAAAGTTTGTGCCCGGCCGGGATTTGAACCCGGGATCTCCTGCTTACTAGACAGACGCCTTGACGACTCCGCTACCGAGGACACAGTGGCCAGTCCGCAGAGGACTCTTCCCTGCACGTCTCTCGCCTCACCCACATCTCGATTTACCACGCTGTCGCTTTCCTATACCACATCCTATTTGTTCTGTTATGATCGCAGCCACAACACTGTATTCCCGCATCAGGAGAACAGACCATGAGGTATCGAGACGCAATTAATTGTCGTCAGGAGCCCATCCTCAGCTTGTACACAATTATATATATTTTTACGACGTTACAGCGTTCAATGAATGAAATAAATCGCAATCTGGGATCAGTTATTGCCCGATCGGGCACACATTTTCATCGCCGCACTTGGGTAATCCATCTAAACCTAGTACAGTGAAGCCATAACCGATCGAAAATTGCGATTTATTTCATTCGTTGAACGCGGAAACGTCGTCAAAAATATATAAATATTGAGCCTGTTTTCTTTTATTATTATTAAAGCGATAATTTTAAATTGGTAGCCGGCCGCGGTGGCCGACGGGACTGCGGCGCGCCAGACACGGTCTGCCCGGACACTATGGTCGGGGGTTCGAATCCCTCCTCGGGCATGGATATTTGTGTCGTCCTTAGTGTTAGCTAGTTCGTAAGTAGTTTGTAAGCTTAGAGACTGATGACCCCGCAGTCAAGTCCACATAAGCTATACAATTTTTTAAATTGGTAGTCTCAAAGATATTAAGAAAACTTCCTTTCTCAATTCACAGCTAACTGATATAAATGGAAAAAATGTTCTCCTCCGTATTTTGTTATTAAATGGAAATGAGTTACGAATGAATGCCCTAAAACATATTAAATAAAATTCTACAAATATTTGTGTATCTATGGGAATGCGGTTATCAATCCCTAGGCTTACAAGCCACTTAAAGTAACATAAATAAAATAAGGACAACTTACACACACACGAACACACACCCACACACAACACACACACACACACACACACACACACACACACACACGCCCGAAGAAGGACCGTCGACGGGAATACCCGCGAGTTCCGCAACAAGGCGTTTTAGAGCGCTCGACCATTCCACTGCGGCTAAAATTCTACAATATTGTTTTAATGCTATTTTTCTTACAATGCAGTTGTTTCTAATAAAATATTTCGGAAATATGTTAAGTGGAAAACTGTAAACGATAAATGTCTGTCAATGTGGAAATGGCATCTTAACGTTTACTGTTATAAAATTTTTTATTGCCGATTGCTGATGTTAATTGATATTCAGAACTTTTTGTTTCAATACACGTTTATCTGGAAATGATTTGTTTCAAGATTTATTCATTTTTATAAGACTGTAACATTATTCATAAGAACGAAATTCACTCAAGTAAAACACCGTAATAATTATGTAAAAATAGTGTCATTAAATCTGATATCATCGTGAAGGAAGGCTGTGAGTAAGTACGTTCATATTACACAGTGTTACCCTCACATTTAATAGACGAACCAGTACCGCACTTGTGATCTTAAGAACTTACGAATGTACGTAGAGAGTTTGTGATACAGTACTTTTAATCATCTGCAGTCCGCCTCTCTATTGTTATGTGTAATTTTCTCGTAGGTGTTCCTACGGCTGTTTTGAAACAGAGATCGTACGTGTAGGACGTTAACTCAGATTATTACTGCAGGTATGTTGCTACAAATATACCTTACTCGAATTCAGAACTGTTTAAAAATATTATCTTCTGGTGATTTTTTCCATTTCTGTTAAACGCCGGCATAGAAAGAACGTGTTTGTAATAATTCATTACTCGATATTTGGTTTCGAAGTGTGTCTATCATGTATCATGCGCCTTTGTTCCGATTTCTGATAACATGGCAGAGGGTTATTTAGATTGCAGTGTCAACAGTGTTGCTGCTCTACGGTATTCTGCCTCTTTTGTTTGACATAACTGCGGTGTTGTATATCACAGGCGCAGAAACGAGCCGTGTAAATATGATATTCACGTCTAAAGTGAGAGGTTAGAGTTCCCAGAAACTCGGTAATACCGTCGAAAAGTTATTTTAACAGCGTTTCCTCTGACGTGAACAAGCCCGGTGCGTAGCAGTTGTAGCTCCTACGTATACAACATGAGACGGAGTACATCAACACGAAACAAAATGAGAATTTCCATGGTACTCTCCGTGTAACGTGCGGGGTATAGCTGTAACAGGAAGAATGTTTTAAGTCTATAATTTGAGAAAGTGGCTGTCAGAGACATACGGTATTACGTCCAGGGTAATCCACAGTCTAATGCGGAAAAGATTAATAGAAAGACTGTAATGTAGAAGAGCGGCCGGCCGCGGTGGCCGAGGTGACTGAGGTGCTCCAGTCACGGTCAGCTCGGCCACTACGGTCGGGGGTTCGAATCCCCCCTCGGGCATGGATATTTGTGCCGTCCTAGTTCGTAAGTAGTTCACAAGTAGTTTGTAAGTTTAGGGACTGATGACCCCGTATTTAAGTCCCATAAGCTTAACAAACATTTGAACATTTTGTAGAAGAGCGGCTGTTAGCTATGGCATTACTGATTTGGAATTTTTTCATTTCATAATTTAGTTCTTTTATTATCTATTTTTCCCTAGTTTTCTGTGTCACACCTATTCCGTAGGCTAACTGTAACTGACGTTAAGCTATTAATTTCCAAAAGAAATAGTCCTTCCAAGCCACTTTTATTGACACTAGGGAATATTTCCCTCATTATTAACATGTAGAAATTGTAGTAATATATGCACGGTATCTCACTGAACGTTTGCATCACAGGTATATCTGGAATTGCAATCGATATTTAAAAATGACATATGGCAGGGATTTACGATAAAAAATAACATGAGAAACTGTAAAATGTTTTGTGAAACATAACTAGCTCTTCACTTGCATGATATGATGAGCGCTATCGACCAGATATGTCAGATACCGTATTTCTACATTTCCCGAAGGCTTCTGGCAATGAACCTTACAAGCATATTTTAATTAAATTGCGCATTTATGGAATATCGTCCCAGTTGCGCGATTGGATTCGTGATTTCCTGTCATAAAAGACTCAGTACGTTGTAGCTGACGATACGTCAGAGTAGAAGAGAGGTGATATCTGGCTTTCGACAGCAAAGAGTTGTAGGTTCCCTACTGCTCCTTATTTTTATAAACGATTTAGAAAACAATCTGAGAAGCTCTCTTTCACTGTTTGAGGATGATGCTGTCATTTATCGGTTAGTAAAGTCACAAGAAATTCAAAAGCAAATTAAATATGATTTAGATACGTGTTCCTGATCGGAACTCGAACTCAGCACTTTCGCCTTTCTTGTGTATTGCTCTACGGAACTATCAGTGCTCCACTTACTGCCTCTCCTCGTAACTTCAGATGCGCCAGTACTTCGATTCGAACCCGGCAAAATTCACAGGTTATCCTGCAAACAGTCCAGGACTATCACTCATGGAAGAAAGAATATTGGGGAGAAATGTGTGAGAAATGCTTGTTAAGCTTATGGGACTTAACTACGGGGTTATCAGTCCCTAAACTTACAAACTACTTATCAACTAGCTTATCCGAAGGACGGCACAAATATCCATGCCCGAGGGGGTATTCGAACCCTCGACCGTAGTGGCCGTGCAGACCGTAACTGAAGCGCCTCAGTCCCCGCGGCCACCGCGGCCGGCGATAAGAAAGATGTAGAACATTCTGGAATTGTTAATTATAAATAAATGAATTTTTGCCGGTGGGCGGGATTGAATCGGCGACCTTCAGCACCGCAGTCCGTGACGCTATCCCCTGCGCCACGCCGGCAGTCAGTATTGGGGAGACATGGCTTAGACACATTATTTCGGCTAGTTCCTCGTCTTTTACCCAGTTCTCTTGCGAAACTTGTAATCCTGAATGAGAGGATATTATTGAACCCTGGCTTAACGATAGCATATATATTGCATGTTGAGGCATTTAAAGTTGTTTCTCGCTACATTAAAAAAAAAAAAAAAAAAAAAAAAAAAAAAAAAAAAAAAAAAAAAAAAAAAAAAAAAAAAAAAACGAATTTCATAGAGTTGTATTTAATGTTCTTCACTTCGAAGAGAGCCAATCATGAACACAATGCTCGAACCCGTTGCATCTGCAGGAGAGGGATGGGGTTACTTTGATATATTAAACAGGAACCGATATTTTTTTATTTAAGTTTTGGATTCTACGTGAAAAACTACATTTTATGAGACATTTCTTCTATTCACGATATAAGCGCTGTAATCGAGAAAACTTACAAAAGATTTGAAAACAATAATTGCAGAAAGGATTATATCTCGAACTCATAGACATCTTAGCCTTTATTTAGGTGAAACATATCCAGGCATTGCAGAAAGAACATTCCTATTACTGAACAGATTACCTCATCTTTGACGAGCTGCGTCAATATATCTATGAGTCTCAAAGCACGATGAAATGATACCTACTCCGACTGCGACCATTAACATCGTGGAACAATTGCCGAGACATGTGAACAGTCCGAATCACTGAAGCACAAAGAACAGTCTGAACATTGAGGCTCACAGATATGTTGACGCAGCTCGTCAAACAAATGGTAATGTGTTCCATATTAGGAAAGTTCCTTCTGCAATGATATATATGAACCACAGACATTGCCGAGGTGGGGTGGCTTGCGTGCCTCAACGATGCAGATAGCCGTACCGTAGGTGCAACCACAGCGGAGGGGTATCTGTGGAGAGGCCAGACAAACGTGTGGTTCCTGAAGAGGGGCAGCAGCCTTTTCAGTAGTTACAGGGGCAACAGTCTGGATGATTGACAGAGCTGGCCTTGTAACATCAGCTAATGTGGCTTTGCCACACAGCTACTGCGAACGGCTGAAAGCAAGGGGAAACTACAGCCGTTACTTTTCCCGAGGACATGCAGCTCTACTGTATGAACATATTATGATGGCATCCTCTCGGGTAAAATATTCCGAAGGTTAAATAGTCCCCCATTCGGATCTCCGGGCGGGGACTATTCAGGAGGATCTTGTCATCAGGAAAGACAATATTGGCATTCTACGGATCGGAGCGTGGAATATTAGATCCCTTAATCGGGTAGGAAAATTAGAAAATTTAAAAAGGGAAATGGATAGGTTGAAGTTAGATATAGTGGGGATTAGTGAAGTTCGGTGGCAGGATGAACAGGCTTTCTGGTCAGGTGAGTACAGGATTATAAATACAAAATCAGTTGGGGGTATCACAGGAGTAGGACTGATAATGAATAAGAAAATAGGAATGCCGGTAAACTACTATGAGCAACACAGTGATCGCATTATCATTGTCAAGATAGATACGAAGCCAACACCGACAACAGTAGTACAGGTTTATATGCCAACTAGCTCTGCCGATGATGAGGAGATCGAAGAAATATATGAGGAGCTGAAGGAAATTTTTCAGACAATTAAGGGAGATGAAAACTTAATTGTGATAGGGGACTGGAATTCGGTAGTAGGAAAAGGAAGAGAAGGAAAAATAATAGGTGAATATGGACTGGGCAGGAGGAATGAAAGAGGAAGTCGCATGGTAGAATTTTGCACGGAACATGAGTTAATCGTAACAAACGCGTGGTTTAAGAATCACAAAAGAAGGTTGTATACATGGAAGAGACCAGGAGACACCGGAAGGTATCAGATAGATTTTATAATGGTAAAACATAGATTCCGGAACGAGGTGATAAACTGCAAGACATACCCTGGGGCAGATATAGACTCTGACCATAACTTGTTAGTCACGAACTGTAGGCTGAAACTAAAAAAACTGCAGAAAGGTAGGAAAATAAGGAGATGGGACTTAGATAAATTGAAGGAAAGTGAAGTTCTGGAGAATTTCAGAGGGAGATTTAGGCAACAATTGACAGAAACAGGGGGAAATAAAACAGTAGAAGAAGAATGGGTAGCATTGAGAGATGAAATAGTGAAGGCAGCAGAGGACAAAATAGGTAGAAAGGCAAGACCTACAAAAAATCCTTGGATATCACAGGAAATACTAAATTTAATTGATGAAAGGAGAAAATATAAAAATGCAGTAAATGAAACAGGCAAAATGGAGTACAGACGACTAAAAAATGAGATTGACATGAAGTGCAAAATGACTAAGCAGGAGTGGCTAGAAGGCAAATGCATGGATGTAGAAGAATGTATAAGAAGGGGAAAAGTAGATACCGCCTACAGGAAAATAAAAGAGACATTTGGGGACAAGAAAAGCAACTCCATGTATATCAAGAACTCAGATGGGAAACCAGTTCTCAGTAAAGAAGGGAAAGCTGAAAGGTGTAAAGAGTACATAGAACCGCTCTACCAAGGAAATCAACTTAAAGACGATGTTGTAACAAGGGAAGAGGAAGTAGGACAAGATGAAATAGGAGATGCTATACTGAGAGACGAATTTGACAGAGCCCTGAAAGACCTACGTCGGAACAAGGCCCCAGGAGTCGATGACATACCCTCAGAGCTACTAAAGTCTCTGGGAGAGCCAGCCATGACAAGACTATTTGAACTGGTGTGTAGGATGTATGAGACAGGCGAAATACCCTAAGATTTTAAGAAAAATGTAATAATCCCCATTCCAAAGAAATCAGGTGCAGACAGGTCTGAAAATTACAGAACCATCAGTTTGATAAGTCATGGTTGCACAATTATAACACGAATTATCTACAGGAAAATGGAAAAGCTGGTAGAAGCTGACCTCGGGGAAGATCAGTTTGGATTCAGGAGGAACATAGGAATCCGGAAAGCAATACTCACTTTACGTCTTATCTTAGAAGATAGATTAAGGAAATGCAAACCTACATTTTTAGCTTTTGTAGATTTGGAGAAAGCATTTGACAATGTTGACTGGAATACACTCTTTCAAATTCTGAAGTCAACAGGGGTAAAATATAGGGAAGGGAGAGTTATTTATAACTTGTACAAAAGCCAGACCGCAGTTATTAGACTCGAAGGGCATGAAAGGGAAGCATCAGTTGGGAAAGGAGTAAGACAGGGTTGTAGCCATTCTCCGATGTTATTCAATTTGTACATCGAGCAGGCGGTGAAGGAAAGCAAGGAAAAATTTGGAATAGGGATTAAAGTACAGGGGGAAGAAATAAAAACATTGCGTTTTGCTGATGACATTGTAATTCTGTCAGAGACAGCAAAGGACCTGGAAGAGCAGATGAATGGAATGGACAGTGTGTTGAAGAGAGAGTATAAAATGAACATTAACAACAGCAAAACAAAAATAATGGAATGCGGTCTTAGAAAATCAGGCGATGCTAAAGGAATTAGATTAGGTAACGAAACAATGAAGGTGGTAGATGAGTTTTGTTACTTGGGTAGTAAAATAACATGCGATGGTCGCAGTACAGAGGATATAAAATGCAGAATGGCAATGGGAAGAAAAGCATTTTTGAAAAAAGTGAAATTTGCTAACATCGAATATTAATTTAAGTGTAAGGAAGTCCTTTCTGAAGGCATTTGTGTGGAGCGTTGCCTTGTACGGGAGTGAAACATTGACGATAAGCAGTGCGGACAGGAAGAGAATAGAGTCTTTTGAAATGTGGTGTTACAGAAGAATGCTGAAGATTAGTTGGGTAGATCGCATAACTAATGAAGAAGTAGTGAACAGAAGTGGTGAGAAAAGGAATTTTTGGCATACCCTGACTAAAAGAAGGGATCGCTTGGTAGGACACATTCTTAGACTTCGGGGAATCGTAAATTTAGCATTGGAGGTGAGTGTGGTAAAAATCGCAGAGGGAGACCAAAAGACGCGTATAGTAAGCAGATCCAAGTGGATGTGGGTTGCCATTCTTATGAGGAGATGAAAAGGCTTGCTCAGGATAGAGTAGGGTGGAGAGCTGCATCAAAACAGTCTCCGGACTGAAGACCATAACAACACACACACACACACACACACACACACACATTATATAACACTGATGATAGCGATATTAATTTACGTGGATCTATTGTCAATGCAGGGTACAAGCTCATGTATGCATAACAGTGAGGCGATCCACAGCGGCGGTTCCGGAGTCACCAGAGGACGCGATGAGCACCGCCAGAAAGCGCACTAAACCGGAACTATTTCCCTCCACACAGTCACGTGAAATCAGCTAGAGACTGCCACTGCGCGGCGACTATTTAGGTGGCGCAGTGCAACACTACGGCAATTCTCCGCAGACCGCCTTCGAGACCATAACTGAGGGATCGACCGACACCTCTGGAGACAGGAGACCCTGCCAGCGACGCCGCGCTTCCAGAACTTCCCGCAACGGAATACGCCGTCCGGCTCCGTCTTCCTGGCCGTTGTGCCCTGGCTAATACCTAACTGGTGAAGAAGAAACCTTAGAGTTGATCTTTGTTGTTTTTGCCTCAGTTTCTGAAGTTTGTTTTGTTTCCAGAAGATGACTAGTTTGTCTTTCAAATCAACAGAATTTCCGTATTAGACAGTGTCTTTCAGTTATCTCCTGAGGTGTGATATAGCATCTATGACACTAGGTCGTCAAATGTAGATGAATAAAATCAGTATTTTATTTAGACCTGTGAATTCTTGAAATTGATATCGTGCAAAAATTATTTGACCTCGCTGTTGAAAACAGGCCAGGATTCAGACCCAGGATATATATATATATATATATATATATATATATATATATATATTTATTTATTTTTTTTTTTTGTCCGCTGACAAGCGCGATCGCGCCTGAGTTGCCTCTGCACGCCTCACTGCATATTCTCATGGCTTCATACAAGTTCTACAAATATATATATATATATATATATATATATATATATATATATATATATATATATATTTCAAATGTCTGTATTATCTATGGGACTTAACTGCGGTGTCATCAGTCCCTAAACATACAAACTACTTATGAACTAGGGGAGGATTCGAACCCCCGACCGTAGTGACCGTGCAGACCGTGACTGAAGCGCCTCATTCCTCTCGGCCACCGCGGCTGGCATACAAGTTCTGAAGTTAACCTTGCAGGACTAGTACTCCTCGAAGAAAATCTATCATGGAGATACGGCTTATCCATAGCCTACGTAAGATAAGATTTCTGGTTTCATATCCCGGTAATGGCACTCAGTTTTCATCTGCCACGATGCTTCATATCAGCGCACTCTCCGCTGGAGAGAGAACATTTCATCCTCGCAGCGCTGCCTGGTCGTTAGAAGAGTCGTTGGTCAAGCGAGTGCAGTGGAGTCGTGTGGAAGGCGGGCCGCTGTGCCCCCGTGTTGTCCCGCTGGTGATGGATGCCCGCGCCGCCTGACCGATTGGTGGGTAATGCTGGCCGACGCGCGCCGCTCATCCATAAAGCACGGCCAGCCAGTGGACGCTGCCAGCACAGGATCAGCGCGCCGGGACTGCCAACAAGGAGACTGACGGCCGCTAGGACAAGTCAACAGCGTGACGACTTACTTATCATTTTTGAAGCAGTACTTCAGTTGCGTTCTGCCCTGTCCTGCCTGACGGGACTTTAAAGTTCCTGCTTATTTGCAGCGTCATAAGACGGAGTGGAAGCGAATATGTGACTTGTATTCCTGAGGGGAAGTTGGTGGCCCTCTGATGAATCGTGTGAATCTCAGTGGCCGAAGTGATCAGTATTTCTGACTACAGACAGCAGTTTACATTTGCACCCTACTACGCACGGTGTGTGGCAGAGGGTAGGGTAAGGTGGTACGAATTCGATATAGGTAGAATTCTGATCAACATAAATTTTCGCGCCATTTGTCAGTCTCGTATTGTCTCGTTGTGTGGGATTGTAGCGTAGCAGGTTTCTACAGCTTCTCCTGTCTTTTCCAAGAATACACCACTTTGTGCTAAGAAGAAATAATTTTTTTTTCACGTTAGGAGGTAAGTGAAGCTACTTAGTCTTAGCCGGTCGCGGTGGCCGAGGAGACTGAGACGCTCCAGTCACGGTCTGCACGGGCAATACGGTCGGGGGTTAGAATCCCCCTTCGGGCATGGATATTTGTGCCGTCCTAGTTCGTAAGTAGTTCATAAATAGTTTGTAAGTTTAGGGAGTGATGACCCCGTAGTTAAGTCCCATAGACTATACAAACATTTGAACATTTTTGAACTTAGTCTTACGAGCTCTCATAAATTTTCTATTTATGGGTGACTAGATTCTCTATCCAAAATGCAGTGTTTGGTACAACAAAGTATCTGTTGGTGCCTGTCGGAAGAAGTGCTTATTATGTCGAAGATGCACTTAGTCAAAATTCTACTAGCAAGTGATCACAATTGTATCTAGTGTGGTACATTTTCGATCGATTTTTCTCAATTCTTTAACTTTTTTGTGTCTATACCGACATTTGTAATTGTCTAATATTTATGTTACACATTAGTTAAACATCCAAGAACAAGTGCTATAATTAAAATTACATATTTTCTCAATGTATTTCCAGTTACAATAACATTTGTCCGAAATGTTCGAAATTGTACCACCTTACCCTATTTCGTGTGACATTTCCTCTATCCCAGTCGCGAATGCTGAACGAAATAAATGATTTCCGATATGCCTCTGGGAGGGCTAACCTCTCTCATCTTAACCTTGTAGTCGCACGATGTACGTAGGAGGAAGCAATATACCAGTTGGACTCTTCATGAAACGTACGTTCTCGGAACTTTAACAGAAACCCGTACCGAAATTCATCTACATCTACATTGGATACTCTGCAAATCACATTTAAGTGCCTCGAAGAGGATTCATCGAACCACCCCTATTCTATTCATCTACCATTCCATTCTCGAATGGCGCGTATGAAGAATGAAACATCTGAATCTCTCCGTTCGAACTCTGATTTATCTTTTTTTTTTTATTCTGATGATCATTTCTCCTTCTGCAGGTGACAGTCAACAATATATTCTGGCATTTGTAGGAGAATGTTCGTGATTGGAGTTTCGTAAGTAGACCACGCCACAGCGATAAATGCCGTTGCTTTAATGATTCCCATCCCAGATCCTGTAACATTTCCGTGGCGCTATTTCCCCTGTATCGTGAAAGTACAAAACGGGCGTTCCTTCTTTCGACTCTTTTGATGGCTTCCGCCAAACCCACTTGTAGACGATCATACAATGAGCAGCGATACTACAACAAATGAGGCCGGACACGTGTGGTGTATGCAGTCTCTTTAGTAGTTCTGGTGCATCTTTTAAGAGTTCTGCCAATAAAAAGCAATCCTGCGACATTATCTACGTGTCCTTTCCAGTTTAAGTCTGATGTAATACTAATTCCTAGGTATTTAGTGGAGTTTACGGTCTTCACATTTGATGGTTTTATCTTGTAAACAAAGTTTAACAGATATATTTTGGTACTTATATAGACGACTTCACACTTTTCATTATTTAGAGTCAATTGCCAATTATTTTTACCATACTGATAACTTATTTAGATATGACAGCGTCATCTGCAAACAGCCTAAGAGAGCTGCTCAGATGTTCTCCAAAAACGTATAAGGAACAGCAGATGACCAATAACACTAAAGTGTCGAACGCCAAATATCAACACCTTTTTAGTCGATGCCTTACCGTCGAATACTACAAACTGTGTCCTCTCTGACAGGAAATACCCTATCCAGTGAGAAATCTGGGGCGTAATTCCACAGCATCGCAATTTGGTTAAAAGATGTTTATTGAGGTACGGTGTCAAAAGCCTTCTGGAAATCTAGAATTACGGAATCAGTTTGAGATCTATTGTCGACAGCACTCATCAGTTAGTCTCAGTAAGGAGCTAGTTGTGTTTCACAGGAACGATGACATGACGCCTCCCTTTCAGCGTGAGGCACTGGAGTTTCCTAATCATGTCGGTGATGCTTTCGGGCGTACTAAATGAGCGCATAACGAAACGTACTGCTCCCCGTAGGGCCTTCCGATCTGGAACGGATCCCACAATGATGAGCAATACTCAAACACTAGAGAAAGTAATTTCTGTAACCTACTTCCTTTGTTAACTGACTACACTTCCTGAGGATTCTTCAAATGAATCTCAATCTGCCATTTGCCTTACCCACGACTGTTCGTTCCATTTCAAATCATTTCTAATGTCCACTCCAGGATATTTTATGGAAGTAACTACTTCCAGAGGTGGTCCTGCTATTGCGTAATTATATAATAAACTCTATGCAAACGTAGCACATTACACATACTTATATTGAGGCTCGCCGGCCGCGGTGGCCGAGGGGACTGAGACGCGTCAGTCACGGTCTACACGGCCTCTACGTTCGATGGTTCGAATCCCCCCTCGGGCATGAATATTTGTGCCGTCCTTAGTGTTAGCTAGTTCACAAGTAGTTTGTAAGTTTAGGGACTGATGACCCAGTAGTTATGTCCCATAAGCGATACAAACATTTGAACATTTTTTTTTTTTTTTTTTTTTTTTTTTTTTTTTTTTTTTTTTTTTTTTTTTTTTTTTTTTTTTATTGAGGATTAATTGTCGTTGCCTGCTCCATCTACCAATATACTGCAGATCATGGTGAATTTCGTTACCATTTCCCAATATTGCGACTTATCAATTAATAAGTGCATTATCAGCAAAATGCCTCACTGAACTTCCGATAAACAGAACAACTGAAATAGGTCACAGTCTAAGTGCTAGATATACGCTGTTATGATGGTGCTGGAATACGACGCGGAAGACACGTGTTAAAATCTAAATGGGTCTACGTTCATTACTTTTCTCCTCACAAAATTGTGAAGCTTGCGCTCAGTCATTTACGTCTGTTCTTTTCTTGTTGTCATACATGAGTAGTTGTAGAATATGACTCATTAGGTAAGATTAAATTAACGTCACAAGTAAATGTGATGAATCATGAGTGAATGCCAGATACGCCATATACCTCCCACAGAAGTGAAAACAACAAACAGACCAGTGTGAACTAGTTTAATCCAGTTTTCACACATAACAACCTTCGTGTCCGAAATTGTAGGACATATTGAGGATTTGATTGTGAGCAAATGGAAAACTCCGAAATCGTTAAAATCGTATGTTTTGACAGTACACAGGGAAAAGTCTGTGACTGTGAAACTGTTGCAATTATGTGAGAATCTATCTTTTCATCAAATATTTGATAATGATTACATACAAACATATTTCACTCACTGATCAGGGGTACAAGCCAAGTACGCCGATAAGCAATTCTTATGTTATGACGCACATTCTGTCTCAAATATTCTGTATCAGATGACGTGTTTTCTAACGGAGGATTCGTTTGACTTGTCATGTAATCTGAATTTTCCGACTTTTAGTCAAGAGCTACTTGCTTTCGATGTCTATTTGAGCATTTGTGCGGTAGGCATCTTATACAAAAACAGACAAAAATGCTGAATACAATCGCCACACACATCAAAGACCGATGGGGCACTTGATAATTTGGGAAAAACAGATTAAAAATATAGAGAACAACTGAAAGTTGAAGACACATCAGCCCCGTCCGGTCAGATACAGTGGCCACATAAGCACGTCAAAATGAATGTTGTAGCTTTCACTGTAGAGCACATCCAACTGTTGGACAGCTCACTTTTTCCGTTTTACTTCTTTTATCAAAGTTTGGTATAACTTCATTCTGATTTGTCGCGCGGGAGTATCCGAGTGGTCTGGAGCGCCACGTTACGGGTCTCGCAGACTCTCGCGACGGAGGTTCGAATCGTCCCTGGGGCATGGATGTGTGTGTTGCCCTTAGGTTAGTTTAATTTAATTTATGAAGTTTGTAAGACTAGGGTCTGATGACCAACGTAGTTAGGAACATTTGAACATCCTGATTTCATGGCAGGGCCGTATTAAGTTTTTGGTGCTCCCCTAAATCCGACAGTGTGCGACGTGAAGTTTCCCTTGAGAAACTTTAGGAGCCGCCATAGTACCTTTACCGTCTAGTTACATCCGAGGATTTGTGTTGGACAGAAACACCACAGTCATTGGGAGACTTCTAAATCTACGGTAGCTGATCAAAATCGCCTGAACACTGCGCATGACACAAAGAATTTACCACCAGATGAGACGACAGCAAGAACACTCGGACTGAGAGAAGATGCTGACAAACTTAATTTTCTGTCAGAGTGTCACTACTGGCTTCATTACGCCCGATGAATATTATGTGATAAGACTGAACTATCTGGGAGACTTGTAAAACCATGCTATCTCATCAGAGGATGGAAATGAATCTTATTATCACTGTAAAACACCGACCTCCACGTAATTTTCATAAAAATTCAAGACTCGTCTAAACCACATGATGACATTTATTTTAAAATTGTAACCATCAGGTCATGCTCAGACCAACTATAGAACAAGAACAGATAAAACCCGTTCAGACGGATCTCCGTTAACATAATACAATTCTACAGGAACAAAGAGTAATCGAAAATTTGGAATAGTCGTGCATCAGCATTTCAGCAATTGTGAGTAACTGAAAAGTGCTTCGCAAGAGTCATTTTTCATCACTTTTAAGTTCACGGAATGATTATTATTAAGCGTTTCTGGAGGTCCATAATTAGACGTCAATGGCGTCTAGAATACGACAGGCACTGCAATCCAAAGTAATTGTAACCATATGAATGCGAATCATCATTCAGTGCCGGAACAAACTGTAATCCGGAAACGCGACAGTAGATGCAACCATTTGGATATTAGGTGTGCAGATAATTTATCGAAAGTCGGCTACAACAGATAGCTCACAGACATGACAGGAGTTACAATAAACTTTAATGTGGAAAACTTACAGTTATAAGGATTAGTGTGATATCAACGTGGAAAGCAAAGAGGCGCAATGCCAAGGAGACGGACTCATGCTTCCTAGAAACATAAGAGCCGTTGTGAAATGTGTCAATCTTGAAACTTCCGACTGTTGGTACGTCTTTTGGAGGACTTCCATGCATGTTCTACATCTACGTACCTTCTCCACAATCCACCCAAGGGTCCCTTTGGACGTGCTACGTCGGTTGTGCTACGATACTAGTTCAAACCGCCACGTGAACATTCTCACCCGTGGGCGAACGCTCTAAGGAGCCTTGCTGCGGATCGCGTAGTTGCTCACCGTTGGTTTGAATCCTCCCTGTAGCTTGGGTCCCGAAGTTAGTTTAAGCATCTTGTAAGTCTAGGGACTGATGAGCATAGTAATTTGGTGTAATAGGGTTACAAACATTTTAAATATTGAACACACACCCGCAGACAAGATTCCGGAATTCCACAAAGATCGTCGTATATGAGGGCAACACTGGCTGGTTGTACAGATACCACAGCACATTTGTGAGCCCAGAAGTGTCAACACGAACTATTGCCAACAGGTTACTGGCAGTGAGCGTACGGGCACTGGTGGTCTGAGGATGTCTTAGAAGATGGAACAACGGGCCGTGGTAGATTCGATAAGAAGAGTTGTAGTGGTAGTAAGTCAAATTATTTTCAGAACTTAAGAACATTTCAAGTATTTGAGCGCATTGATCTACGCCTACCAAGATGTTTTCAGAAATAATTGCACTTTGGGTTTCACATTATTGACGGTTGTCATTGGGATGCCAGATTAAAATTTTACTTACAGGGTCACACACGGTTTTGAACTGCGTAGTACTGAGGGTGCGGTGGTGAGAGGTGGTCGTGGTGAGGATTGTTCTGATCCACACAAGACGCCATTTCATTTACTCAGTCACTACGAAGCAGTGGGACTATAACTCGGTGCGTTTGTGTATGACACTTTCGTGAAAAGTGGTGAGTCTTTTATTGGTACGCAGCGATTGTATCGTGCGCGGTTTAATGTCGGTCGACACGGAGCTGTTTCGAGCCATAACACAATCCTCAGATGGGTGGAAAACTTCCGATCAACTGGAAACACAATGGATAAGAAGTATCCTGGCCCCAGACGTAGTATAACGACACCAGAAAATGTTGAAAAGAGTAAGGCAAGCGGCAGTCAGAAGTCCAGGACGGTCAGCTAGACGTCATGCTAGTGAGTTACGAATCAATCGTGAATGTGTTAGACGAATTTTCCATAAACAAAATTCCTCCGCTACAAAATGTTAATTGTCCAACAAACTAAGGAAACATATTTTGCTGTACGAGAAAACTTCGCTTAAAGAATGCAAGTGATTTTGGGATCGAATGAAAATGAAATTTTTTTGATGAGTGATGGAGCTCATTTTAATTTCAACGGGATCGTGGATAAGAAAAACCTACGTTACGGAGCTCCAGAGCATCCACTCCTTATCCACCGGCGTCCTCTATACTCAGAAAAAGTAAATTTCTGGTGTCTTGGCTCTGTTGCCATTATTGGACCTTACTTTCTTGAAGAGAACGAGGCCACAGTTACTGTTAATGCTGTTCGTTACATTCGCATGCTTGAAACATTCTTGAAACCAGAACTAAGAAGACGACGAATCCCTTTAAAATGCCTTTGGTTCCATCGGGATGGGGCAACATCGCACACCGCAAACACTTCACTACAGTTCTTAGATGCCAGTTTCCTGGCCGGATTATTTCACGTTTCGGCAATGTTCCTTGGCCTCCCAGGTCTCCCGACTTGTCAGCATGTGAATTTTTCTTTGGGGGTACCTTAAATCCACAATCATAGATCACGAAATTTGGACGAGTTGAAGAATGCAATCATTCAAGAAACTGCTGCCATCACTGCAGAGATTTTAGTCACTGTAATGCAGGTTTTTTAGACGAGACTTGAGTCCTGCATTCTAAATGATGGACATCACATTGACGTCATGATTATTCACTAATAACTTTGTTAACTAGAATGGCAAATAATGAACTCTGATTTTGTGTAAATAAACAGGCATTAATTTTAAAGTTTGCTGAGTATAATTTAATTAAAAACCGTCCATCTCCCGTGTGTCACCCTGTATAGATGTGTCATGCGTGTACATATTACGTTATGCAATGCTCAAGGTGTTCATCTCGATCAGTCCTCATCACGTCTAGCTACAACTCTGTTTGTTCTGCAATGTTTTTTTATGTGATCTTTAACTTCCTTGGCAATTACAGACATTAAAATCTGTTGTATACCAACCAATGGCCGTTTGATTTATCGCAATTTTTTCAGGCTGGTTTACCTTATTTAACTGCAGAAAACTTTTAACAATGTTTCTATGCCCTTAGTAATAACTACACAGATATTCATTACACGAACTGTAGACGATTTTCAACTGCATTAACTTCGTAGTAGAACACATTAGTCACTGCCAGCTGCATGTATTCAACATAATGCGAATGGAAGTGAGTGCCTCGGACTCGGCTAACGCGGCTCAGTTTCCCACGTTATTACCTGGCTGTGAGGCGGCGCCAACTTGGCCCAAAGACACGGCGCCTTTCTTAATTAAAGCGAGTTTTATGGCGGATCATAAATGAAGGCGGCCGCTGCCGGGGGCAGGTCTGCGCGCGCTCGCAGCTTTAAAATTTATTGTGGGACAACAGAATGGACACGAATTTAAGAGCCGCTATTTCTTTCACTCAGGCAGGAACAAGCTGACATTGCCGTCTGAACGCGGCAGCTGTAGCACTGAGGGCTTTACGACTCTGAGAGACGCATAAAAGTTTTTTCAACGGCCGGTACATTTATCTTTGTACTTAAACAAGATTATAATTTTGACGCGAAGTTTCTGTTGTGCACGACATGTTCTGAAATTAGTTTCGTTCGAGATGACTAAGGATACTGAAAGAAGGAGAAAGACATTTCAAAACCCAAGAATAAACAGAGATATTCAAATTCTTATATCTTGAATGATATTCAGATGGGTTGTTCAATGGGAAGTATGGGTATTATTAATGTTGCCTACAGATTTTGAGGCAACAGAGGGAAACAATCGTCGATACACACAGGGCCGTCTCTGCGTGTATCATAAAACTGATTGTTTCTTTCTTCCGCTACGGAATGGCCGTGAGCACCAAATCACCTTGCTGCGGTGCGCGCGGCCGTTCGCTGTCGGAGGTTCGAGTTTACAATCGGGCATGCGTGTGAGAGAGTTGTTGAAGTTGTGTGAGTTCGTTGAAGTAGTTTTTTAAGTATAGGGACCGATCACCCCCTCAGATATGTCCCTTAACTTTTTTGTTTCTTTCTGTTGCCTCGAAACATTCATACCACGTTAAAAATACCTTTATAATACTTCGTATATTACACGTCATCACAGCATCATTCAAGATATATAGTTTTCAATATTTCTGTTTATGCTTCGGTTTTGAAATATCGTTTTCGTTCTATCAGTATCCATAGTCATTCCAATGGCAGCCACATAAATTCTTTTCTATCTTGATTAATCAGATCTGCAAAGTAGAAAAGGGTTTGTGTTCTTTTTGGACATGTCCCAAAGTACAAAAACCTTATATATGTTCATTAGTCAGAGAAACTTCGATTGGTTATAGAGGGAACATGGTAGATAAAGTGGTACATAGAAATCCATGTCTGGAATTGTCATCCAACGACGCTATTGCACTTCTTCAGATCCGATACTGTGAACTAATCTGTAATACTACAACTTTTTTATTTATCATAATTTAACTATAGGTACTATAGACTATTCATTTGCACTTATAAAGTCGTTAAAATAAGTGGGAACGACACGACCGTTGAATCTGATGTATATAACCTATGAGCCCGATGATATACCATCAGTGTTAGAGAAAATATCATTTATAAAATTCCTAAGATAATAAGATCACTCAATAGTTTTAACATTTCATGCATAAAGTTACCGACGAAAATAGTGAATGTTAAGGTGAATTTACCTTTGGGTTTAGAAAAGGTGAAGATAACAGTAATACATCAAACAAAATTTGGGTAAACACTGATGAAAGATCATAAATTTTCTTAGGATACATAGATTTGAAAAAAAAAAAAAAAAATCTGAATTGTTAAATGGGCAAGACGGAAGACATTATGAGAAAAATAGGAGGGAGAGACAGGTTACATATAGTATTAAATAAAATCTAATAGCGAATATTAAGACTACAAGGCCATAAAGGAAATATTGGGTTCAAATATTGTGCATGGCATTGATGCATTAATTCGCTCGAACTGTTCCACATATACATCGAGGAAGCAATGGCGAAAAACTAAAATATAAAAATATTCAAAT
Organism: Locusta migratoria; assembly: GCA_026315105.1. NCBI lineage: Eukaryota > Metazoa > Arthropoda > Insecta > Orthoptera > Acrididae > Locusta > Locusta migratoria. The sequence goes on from CM048747.1 coordinate 470,852,329, forward strand.
TAAGAGTTAAAATTAAGGGTGAAAAGATATTATATCCGTTGACGAAGTTTGTTTTCTGAGAGAAAGTAACTAGTTGCAGGATTTTGTGGAAGCAATGAACAGTAAAACGTGTAACGAATATTGTTTCAGACTAAACGACGAAAGGCAAAAGTAATTAAAAGTAACGTGAATGAATACGTCAAGAGACTTAACATGAAAACTGGCGAACATGATGTACATGAAACAAAATAACCCATGACCTACGTGACGCGAAAGACATAGAATATCGCCTGATTAAGCAAAGACGGCATTCATGGCGAAGAGGGGTAAGCATTTGCCGTAATATCAGGGAGAAATTTCTGACGATGTATGTCCGTACTACAGCTTTGTATGAAATTGAAACAACGAGATTGCAAAACAGGGAATGATGAGAATCAAAGCATTTGAAATGTGATGTTACAGAAAAATGTTAAAAATTAGGTTGATTGACAAGATAATAATTGCGTAAGTTCTCGACAGTATCGGCGAAGAAACAAAACGTCCGACAAGGAGAGACATGAATATGGGGATTGTGTTACGACATCCGAAAGCAACCTCTACAGTCCTTAACTGAGTGGTCGTTACTAACAACCGCAGATTACAATACATGCAGAAATAATTGACGACGTTAGGTCCACGTGGAAGTCTCACATGAAGAATTTGGCGCGTGAAAAGTGTTAATGGCGCGCAACACCAATCATTTATAAAAATAAGTATCCAAAAGAAATTGGGGATTGAATAAGAAGTGGAATCAACAAGAAGGGTATTAAATATTCGTTATTAAAATCATGGTTCAATACATTTGGGAGGATGGTCAAATCTGTATATGAGATGTTGTCCCTCATAATTCATAAAATATGTGGGTTAAATCACGAAAATGGGTCTCCTGGTGATTTCGTATACAATATTTGGGACTGCAGAGGTACCATTAGACATTCTCAGAAAACACCCACTCTTCAAAAGAGATCAGAGTGTGAGAACCATTGCACAGTTTCCTTTAAGTGTACTATTCACGTTCTTGTACCGTGTCATATTTGGTGTAGTCCTAACTTGGGAGTTGAACTGGGCTGCGAAGCAAGCGACCGCCACTGAAGTTGGCGCCGCGAGGTGCTGTACACGCCAGATTTGTTGTCGAAGCTCCCAGTTTCCGCCCCGTTAACTGCTGCTAATGGGCCCGCATTCAGACTTGGCCCTCTGCTTCTTGGCTCCTCAGCAAGTTGCAGTGGGACGGTGCCACTAAACGCTGTCTCCAGTTTCCACATCATGCCAACAGCGTCACTCAAACGACCTGCTTTCACGTACTCCCTCCCACTCACCATATTTACTTTGTATAACGGGCTATTCTTATTTCGCTGATGCAATAACGTCATATATTCAAGGGTGGAAAATATGAACTGACTTCACGTAGACAGAGTAATTATTAGTAAGGAGCTAGCCTACCAGTGACTTTCGGAGCAGTTTCAACTATTCGTTGATGACATTCGTATCATGTCTGATTGTTTGTAACAGTAAGTTATCCATTCTTGTACCAAAATAGATGCTAGTTTTTCAAAGATCTAGAATCAGTAAATTTGGTCCTGAATCTTTGCGCCAAAACGTCTCATAATGGTTCCATTACGCTCAGGCACGGCGGTTTTGTCATACAAACTATATGTTTGGGAATCGTTGGATGCTATACAATGCACGCCTCAATATTTTCGGCTGGTGTTTTGGCGCACTATCATTTTGAAATCTGGCAGAGTTTGCACTGTTCTAGTAATCAATTTGTTCGCGAGAATGGTGAGACATTTATTCGGAGTTATCCGAGTAGAGAGGGTAATAATACCAACAATAATTTCCTCTACGTCGATGCCAAAATCACGATGGAACCTGCCCTACGCTTAACTGAATGAAGCAAGCATGCCATTTCGTAAGCATGCTTTGGAGTTTTCAAGCCGGCCGCGGTGGCCGAGGGGACTAAGGCGCTCCAGTCACGGTCTGCACGGCCACTACGGTCGGGGGTCCGAATCCCCCCTCAGGCATGGATATTTGTGCCGTCCTAGTTCGTAAGTAATTCATAAGTAGTTTGTAAGTTTAGGAACTGATGACCCCGTAGTTAAGTCCCATAGACTATACAAACATTTGTACATTTTTTTTTAGTTTTCAAACTCAAATGTTCAAAAATTTGTAAACATTTTGGAGCAAACTGATACGATCATAGGATAACACACATACAACTAGCCCGAGGGAGGAATCGAACATCCGGCGGAAACAGCCACTCAGACTTCAGCATGACCACGCAGCTATTCCACCTGGTTTTTGGCGTTTTCGATACATAAACCCGGCTAGTTTGTAGGAAGCAAAGTAAACGATTATTCCAAGGGCGCTAATAAACTAGAAGGGCAAGGGAACTAACAATAAAAGCGCGGACCGCGCTAGTGCGCATCCGACCACCGATGCAACAAGTCGCCAAAGACGTTACTCGGCGGCACGGAAGTACACGTGTGTAAATTGTGTTGTTGGTTCATGGTCGATTATCGCGGAGAAATCTATGTGTTACCATCTGTGCTGTGGTGGCGTCTTTGTAAATTTATTAAAGTGCCGGATTCCAAGATTTATTTAAGCAGAAGCCGCTGTCTCTGTTAATTAAATTCGTCCCCAAGAAAATTTCAATTACATATGTTTGGAAACATTTTCGTTTCACTATGTTTGGGTCAACAACGTTCTTATTAAATTTATGAATAAAGAACAGTCTACAATGCAGTAATTTATTTCATTCAACTAGTTTCAGTTTCAGCAGTGACGCACTGGAAGGCTCCCAGCTACCTGCCAGCACCACAACGTTGATGGAGTCAAAATTCCTGAAGATGGTCTAAATAAGACTGAAACTAGTTGAATGAAATAAATTACTGCATTGTAGACTGTTCAAAAATGTTCAAACGTTTGTATAGTCTATGGGACTTAACTACGGGGTCATCAGTCCCTAAACTTACAAATTACTTATGAACTACTTACGAACTAGGACGGCACAAATATCCATGCCATCCCAGGGGGGATTCGAACCCCCGACCGTAGTGGCCGTGTAGACCGTGACTGGAGCGCCTTAGTCTCCTCGGCCACCGTGGCCGGCTCTAGACTGTTCTTTATTCAAAAATTTCAATTAATTCTTTCACCACTGAGTCCCAGAAAGACGAAGTGGAGGATAAGATTTTGACGCTTTCGTACATCATGGAGTCCAGTATCAACACACTAATCGTCTGGGATGAATGATGGGCGCTATTTGCATGTAAGTATAAATCAGTATGTGTCGGTTTCCCATAGACTGAATGTCGTAAGGTGCCATCGTTTTTGCGTCGTACCATTAAATCCAGAAATGGAAGGCAGCCCAGTGGTGAAAGAAGCAATTGAAATTTGCTAGGGGACGCATATCATTAACAGAGACAGCGGCTTTGGCTTCGATAAATCTAGTAATCCAGCACTTTGTTTAATAAATTTACAAAGACGCCTCCACAGCACAGATCGTAACACATCGATTTCTCCTCGATAATCGACCATGCAGCCACAGACATAATTTACACACGCGTGTACTTCCTTGCCGCCGAGTAACGTCTTTGGCGTCTTGTTGTATCTGTGGCCGCATGCGCACTAGCGCGGTCCGCACGTTTATAAGCACGAAGCGCGTGCTGGAGCTGCAGTCTTCGACTCTCTCTGAAGATGGCTGGACGGTACTCAGCTGAAATATTAGAAGAAGTCAACTTTATGCGGCTGCACACCCGTAACTTTTTTGAACAGTCATTGCGCCGAGAAAACATGAAAACGTATTTACATTGTTTCCTGATGTTCTCAAAATTTCCTCGTTACTACAGTCGCAAAATGCAGTCATAACACACATAAATATCATATGTACCCATGGGAACAGTGATTATGCATTACATTCAGGGTACAGAAAACAGCATAAGAATTGGTAGACGATCAATAAATATTCTGCATTTATAAATCTGATTTATTGAGACCTGATAAGAGACTACTAGGCTGCAGTGTACTAGGGTACACTGAGTCACACATAGGTATTGGACTCCTTGAATTATCCTGACAGTATTCCATTTGCCCGGCAATGTGCGTCGACTTAAAAAGTCTCTTAAAATCTCTTGCAGCAACATGAGCTATGCTGCCTCAAGAACCGTCCATAAATGCGATAATGATGCCGATGCAAGTTTTTGTGAACGAAATTTCTGTATTATGTCCCATAAATGATCTATCCAATTCACGTCCGGTGACGGTCCTAATCGACAACATTTGTGACCCTGTCACGAATCGCATTGTTATCAATAAATGACATACCCTTTATAAGTACATGAATGGCTGCAAATGATCTCCAAGATGATCGTTTCCAGTCACTGACCGATTCAGTAGGAAAAGAGTATCTATGAATTTTATGTAAAAACAGTCTTTACTTATGGGTCCAGCAACAGGTTAGAAACTGCCTAGTAGACAGTATGGGCCCACCACTTCGTGAGTTCTGTTCAATATCATCAGCTTTTAGTGACTCACATCGGGAATAATGTGAAGATGTCACGAATTTTCAGTCGTCTATCGACCGCTGGAGTTTGGTGATGGTTAATAATGACAGCAGTAGTCGCTGCTTGTCCTTCGTTATTCATATGAGTTGTGGAAGATGTTTAAGTTATTTAGCGCATTGCAGTGGTTACTAAACTGTGATTGGAAAATGGATTTTCCCGAGGTCCCAGTGAACGGCTTAATTAGAATGGAGCGTTGACTGGTGGTAAGAAGCCACACCAACACTTCACAGTTTAATTGATATTAAAATAATCATCAATCACCACGCCAGTTACGTATCAATTAAGATAGTAGTATTTTTTCCTTATATTCCAAATTAATTTACCAAACTCCTATTATCTTTCGCTGCATAAGATTTCCCCTTTTAATACAATTATGGGTGGTATCGAACAATAAGAATTTACGACTATTTACCTGTCACGCACATTACGATGCCACCATGAGCTTCCACAGTGCGCTGTTTAAGAACTTGAGGACACTGCAGCGTCCGATATTCGGCACACTCGAACCCTACTATCATGTTTACCGTTTGAAAGCTAGATTAATATGGAAACGTTACGGTTTTCCAAATTTCTCGGGTCATGTGCATTGGGGTGTGCGCTTTTATGATAACTGCTGGTAGATAAACACTGGCGATCGTAATCCGAATGCAGGGCATTTGAATTTCGCAAACAAGCGCCTGCCCACAAAAGGAAAGGCACTTGATTCGAATTGAGGTGTGGCATGCTAACTTGCAGGAAGTATATCATCAGCACATACTCCACTGTCGAATGACACAGTATTCCGTTTACTCCTTCGAGGAAAGCTTGGCTCACTACAGCAATCGTCTTAAAGAACAGGTAGTTAATATCAGACCGACAGAGCTTATTCAATAGTTGTGTAGTAGTTAATTGTAATTGTATCCTTCTGTAACTGTCAGACTTTTTACTGCAAGAATACGTACATTATACCAAAGCGCTTCATGTATCATACTCATTCCTAGAGATTAAAGTCGGGAAAGAGAATATGAACATACGTTGCTATATAAGAGTTATTGTAACTAACTAAACCCGGTCACACTTCGTAGAAAGCGAAAGGGAAAATTCAGATGTTCAAATGTTTGTAAATGTATGGGACTTAACTACTCTGGTTATCAGTTCCTAGGCTTACAAGCTACTTAAACTATGTTGAACTAACCTAAGGGCAAACGCACACATTCATGCCCGATGAAGGACGCGAACTTTTGACAGCGAGCAACATCGTGCTCCGCAACAAGGTCCTTAGAGCGCTCGGCCATTCCGTCTCGGCGGAAAATTATTAACAGGACTCTTGCAATCATAGATTAATAGATCGATGCAGTAGTGAGAAAACAGTTGTCAGTAACTATGAATAAAAGGAGGAGGATGGGGAGTACACAAAGACAGCACATGAGACGCTGGAACTCTTTCTCAAGACTAGCTTCCGTCAATAACTCTAGTGTATAAAAGGTAAATCATGTGAGACAGCTCTCCACCAACTCGTTGGGACAGTGGAGAAACCACTACCCTTTCAGGAAATAGCCCTCTGTATCTTCCTTGACATCGAGGGGGCTTTTAACAATACGATGGAGGTGGACTAGGGCCATGCTCAGTGGAAGAAAGGTAGAGGCTACCATGATGAATGGGAAAATGGTGTTCAACACCACTAGGGGTTGCCCTTAAGGAGGAGTTGTTTCCCCTTTATTGTGGAATTTAGTGGCGAATGATCTCATTGGAGTATTAAATTCTAGGCAGTACTTTTTCCAAGGATACGCAGATGACCTTGCCATAGCAATACTTGGCAAATTTGGTGACACAGTCAGGAATATGGCATTAGGTGCGTTGGACATTGTGCAAGACTGGTGCAGCAAACAGGATCGGGAGTTCGTCCTAAGAAGACTGTTGTTGTACCATTCACGAAGAAGCATATCGAACATTCAATTTGGAATTTAAAGCTTTTCGATGAAGCTCGACCTATGAAGGGGACAGTGAAATATCTAGAGATTACCTTAGATGAGAAACTGACATGAACCCCTCACATTAGAAATATTAGCTCCAAGGTGAAAGGTACTCAGGTGAGTATCAGGAGAGCTAGTGCCAAAAACTGGGGCCTGGGCCCCAAGGGATATACACCACGGTGATTACGCCCAGGATCACCTATGGAGCGGTCGTTTGGTGGAAGAAGTTAGAATAGCAGGTTGCTGCTAAGGAGCTTTGTAAGGCGCAGAGATTAGCTTGCTTAGCCATAACAGGAGGAATTAGCAGCCCACCAACTGCTGGGATGGAAACCATGCTGGATATGCCCCCATTACACCTTGGGGTCAAGATGGAGGCAGCGGCTGGTGCATACAGGCTCAAATCTGGCAAAACTGGAACTCTTTGGGACATCCAAAACCACACACTAAAATAGTGAGTGAGTTAAATATAGGAAAGGTTAGGGAAATACCACCTGACTATATTATAACCCCATACTACTTCAACAAACCTTTCAATATAACAATTAGAAGAAGGGAGCAGTCGGAGAAAATAGTTCAACACCGTACTGGGGACATTGTCTGGTTCATGGTTGACTGACGGGGCGAAATCAGACTAAGGCGTTGGGGCCAGGGTACACAGGGTGCAGCCAAGACTGGAGGGTGTCATCTCTCTAGGAAAACTGGCCTCAGTATCCCAGGCCGAAATCACTGCCATCAGGGCGTGTGTGGAGAATTTGCGTAGGTGCTACAAAGACCGTAGCATCTACATCTATTCAGGCAGCCAGGCAGCCCTTAGATAACTTGCAGCTCCTGAAGTAAGATCTAAAATTGTTGCAGAATGTCACAGGGGTATGATGGAGCTAGGGGAAACAATAGGGTAAACCTATTGTGGGCCCCTTGCCACTTGGGGATCAGTAGCATCGAACATGCCGACAGATTAGCCAGGATGGGGGCAGAGACTCCTTTTATTGGACCGGAACCTGTCCTGACAATCACCAAGGCAATGATCAAATTGTAGCTACGTAACTGGCTCCGAAGACAGCACGTAGGATATTGGACCAAGGTCTATAAACAAAAACATGGCAAGGTAATTTTCCAAAGCCATGTTTTAAAAGAAGCTCTGTAATCCTGGGCTTTAACAGGAGAGATATTAGGCTCATGACAGGCCATGGGAATTGCTGGCAGGTAATGGGAATTTCAAAAACACCTACGTACAATGGGAATAACAGAAGAGGACCCTAAATGTAGGATCTGTGATGATGGTGATGAAACTGCGTCACATCTAATCATCGAATGCATTACATTGGAGAGCTAAAGGCACAGAAAATTTGGGACAACCAGACCCAAAGAATCTGTGTCTAATAAAGAACTTGTAAAGGGACTCCATGCACTGTTCAAGGTAATTGGTTGGCTTTACTAGATATACAGGGAGCGATACAGCACCATAAACGTAGCTTCGGTGCGGGCAGTGGCGGGTTAAACCAAATCTGTTTTGGCTTCCGTGACAAAATCTTTCAATCAACTATGAATAAAGTTCTGTTCGTGAAAGCAACTGTCCAACATAGGCGATCCTCGTGCCGGTAATTCAGACGCGGTGAAATGATCCAGATACGCCTCCGGATCGGGAACTGCCCCTTTATACACGGACCTTCACTCAGACCTGTTCGTTCTGCGATGCCTTTGCCGGGAGACTCACTATACTCCACGCTTCAACTAAATGAATTTTATAGAGTCATGAGAGGGCTGAAGCGGATCTTGATCTGCCCTCTGACTTAGCTGATAATGAAACAACGTAACCAAGTCTTGCGATTCACTCAGACCTGTTCGTCCTGCGATGCCTTTGCCGTGAGACTCACTATACTCCACGCTTCAACTAAATGAATTTTATATAGTCATGAGAGGGCTGAAGCGGATCTTGATCTGCCCTCTGACTTAGCTGATAATGAAAGAACGTAACCAAGTCTTGCGATTCGTGTGGATTCTGGCATAAACGTATAGGTAGAATCCTTTAGTATGTTTTAGTATGCCGGCTCATCCTTTTCTATTCGTGCGACCACGAAAACACGAGGATCAACAATTTATTTCTTGTGTTTATTTTGTACATTTGTTTACTATTGCCCCAACCTTTCTTTTTTGGCAATGTTCTCTTCTTCATTTGTACCTATCCTTTCCTGTGCTTTACTTTGGCTGCACATCTCTTATATTCTTTGTTGGTTTTACTCTTTTTTTTCTCTCTTTAATTTGTTCAAATTTCTCTCATATTACGTAAGCACGCTAGATAAAGACCGCATTGTCGCGCGCCCGAAGCGAGATACTAGTACATCCACTACTCTTGCGATTTTTTAGCTTTATGGATTGAAAGCTGCGTAAAAAATGCCGACAAAATCATTATTTTGTCCGAAACCAGGGTTTTTGCTATAATTTTTGTTTTTCCGTTTCCTGCTTCAATACTGGGTGGTCATAATTCAGTTTCCCTACTTAAGAAGCTATAACACAGAAAATAATTACCGTACGAGTACCAAACTTGGAAGCAGTTATGTCAACGCGGAGAACATGCATAATGCAAAATCAGTTCAGAAGAAACACTTTTGTTCTACTGTACACCTTGAATTAAACACCATTATCATTACTGCTACAAAAGAGGCTCAATAGGACGACCTCCAGTGCCCATAAGAGTGGTTACCTTTCTTCATATACTGTGCGTAAATTCAGCATATATGTGAATGTAAGCCATGGTAACCCCAGTCCCACAAGCAAAAATAACAGGGAGGCATTCGTTCTCCTGCGTAGAATGCAATCCTGCGCTTTCAAAGTCCCAAGTATACTCATGGGCGCCAAATTAAGCCCCTTTTGGAACAGTAATTCTACCAGTAAACAATGACATGAAGTGTTTCAGTTGAATTTATTCTGCATTATTTCCCTTCCCCATGTCCTTGACATCATGGCTGGAAAGTTCGGTACTCTTTCGGTAATTCGTTCCGTGTTACATAGGATAATTATAAACATACTGTATACAGATCAGACATTTTGCTATTTTGGAACAAGAACAATGTACTTTCCGGTCCCCCTCTGTGCACATGTCTTCCTCTCTCTCTCTCTCTCTCTCTCTCTCTCTCTCTCTCTCTCTCTCTCTCTCTCTCTCACACACACAGACACACACACACACACACACACACACACACACACACACACACACACACGCACAGACACACACACACAATCACCTCTAGAATGAAACTTACACTCTGCAGCGGAGTGTGCGCTGATATGAAACTTCCTGGCAGATTAAAATTGTGTGCCGGAACCGGGACTCGAACCTGGGACCTTTGCCTTTCGCGGGCAAGCGCACTACCGACTGTGCTATCCCGACACGACTCACGATGCCGCCTCACAACTTTACTTCCGCCAGTACAATCACCTCTTCTTCCTCCTCCCTCACTTCATTATATCCGTCCCCCATCTCCGCCCATCTTCCCTTTCCCTCGCTTTAGTCTCCCCGGAGTGAGAACCTCGATACAGTTCAAGCTAAACATGTTCTGGGAAATACCGAGAGCACACATGGAGCAGGAGGCTGTTAATCTTGCGCAGCGCGCCGTGCGCCTCCACTCGACGCGGTCAGGACCGCCTGCAGCGCGCGGTTGCCTACCTGCCGGCGCGTCTAGCCGGACCCTCGCGCGTGCGCACCTGCCACCGGCGCCCCTCCACCCTCGGCCGCGACACTCAGCGCCGGCCCCAGCCCGGCACTCGGCTCTCCGCGAATTTACATCCGCTAATTGGCGAGTCAGCCGCAGCCTCAACAGCCACTTCCGGAGCGGCCGTCACTCGAGGCGCCGCGGCTCCCGCAATCCCCCACCCCCCTCTCGCCCCATTGCGGCCACGTGGACCGCTACCGCCCTGCCGACCGCCTTTTCACACCCTGGCGCGCTTTTTCCTTCCTCACAGATCGTTCTGGCTTACCAACCCGGCTCTTTGCGTCAGCGGTAAAAACCTCGCTGCTCCGAAGGAGCAAACCGAGGTTCGCGGCTGAAACATCGGATCACGATACTTAAAACACTAGGGGAAATGAAAATTTTTGCCACTAGTCTTACAGTGGTACTAACGAATATACCCATCCTCACAACTGTTGCATTACGAGCGGTATCTGGCGATCCCATAGATATATATGACTTTTGCTAGCTTTCTCCTTTCTTTATCAGTGACTGAACGTCATTTTTTCAATTTTAAAAAGGAAGAAGAAAGCGCTGCCCTTGTCTAAGTCAGCTATTGTTCCTCGAGTAATTACAACGAATCCTTTAGGGGAATATTATTCTATCATAGCCTACCTGGACTTTTTTTATGTGAGTGTGACCTGTCGAGTAATATATATATAAATACAACGATAATAATGCTATTACATTCTAAGACCAGTGATCTTTTAATTTTATTACGTACGAACCTGCAATTAGTCTTTCTGAAAAATTTATACGGCATTCCTCTTGTACCCTTGATTCGAAGATAGAAATTCTCCACCATCTACGAACATTTCACGATTAGAAAATGCCGTATTATAACGTTTCCTGCCACCCCATCATATTGAAAATAATAATTTTTTTTAAAATTACAAATAGAGGCTCAAGAATAGATTATTGGTATCTATTCTTCCATATTCTAAGCTCAACTGGGCAGGAAACGTCATATAATTATACATTCTGTTCGACGGATCGTACACTATTTTCACACATAATCCCAAATTTTGTTCCAGTGTCGCATTAAATCCGAGAGGCCCCTGCGGTAGCTTTCGTATTGTTTTGGTACCACCATTGGACTATTAACTGATTTCTGTTGAATCGCAGTTCTCCCAGAAACTTCTTCAGCCGTTTGAAAACTAAGAACTCGCTAGGGACGAGGTCTGGACTGTAAGATGGTGTGTTTAGAGTCTCCTAGAATAATGTGGCCTGCCCGATCGCTCATTGTCATGCATTCTTTCATGGCATGTTTCGAACAAACAATACCACCACATCACGCATCGAGGAGCGAGAAAGTTTTCCACATATGTAGGCTGAATTTTCCAGTAGGTCTCGATGGAAATAAGTTCCTTCCTCCAAAGCAAACTAAAGAGACGCCGTTGCTTTAAAGACATTGACTTGTGACGCACAACCGCCATCATTAGCAACTGGCAGCAGCACCGTTTGGCGGAGCTCCCGATAGATAAGGCCGGCTCTAACCAAGACACCTCCAACCCAGGGAATGGACACCTTGTTAACTTCCTATTTACAGCTGCATTCTGACTAAAAATTAATAGTGGGACTGATTCTGATTTGCCTTCGTATGTAAAAGGACATAATTTAGCATAAAATAATAGTATTTAAATGATCTTAATTACTGCAAATTTTAATCTTTTCAGTGAAGTGCGCTGGCCATGAAGGAGGAAGCAGTACTTGTACACATCGGCTAGAGGAAAGAAACAGGCGGGACCAATAGATTCGGGGAAGGTATTCCCGACTGAGCGTCCCAAGGAATGAATTTGTACAGTAGCAATCAGTGCTGAGGGCGCCTCCTAGGACGTCAAACGTGAGGTGGTGGCTCACGAAAGTTAAGAGCAAAGGTTTGCCATATAAATGTAATATAATACAGCGGATTCGTGTATTGATATTTTATATGTTATTATTGTCAGAACTGAAAGTAAACTTTATTGTTACAAAGCAGTATGCATCAATTCTTCTGCCATGATAACGTGTAATATGTAAATGAATCCGATGAGCATGCTATTATTAACCACATATAATTGTACAAAGGAACGACAAAATAACACCAGTATGATTTCTTTGCCCTTATGACAAAAAAATTCTATTTTGCAGTGTAAAAAAAAGACAAGAAAAAAGTTTACTGTCCAAAGCAGATTGTCTCGTTCACAACTCGTCACAGAGCCGTAGCGTATGTACCTATTTCCTTCACCAGCAATAGTGAAACACATGTCTTAAAAATTTGCACTGATACTGTATTACCACCAAGTTTTACCTATTTCGTTTATCTTTCAGTAACTCGTATTATGAAACTATATTTGGTGAGATTACCTATTTGTACTCACAAAGCGCTGTTATGATCCTGTTGTAAGGAGTAACTTCTTTCATAAATATATAATCTTATCGAATGAATTTTGGTGATTTAATAGGTGAAGGTTGGACAATTTTCGACATACATTGAGCAACCAAATATTTAGTCGAATATTTTTATCCTATAGACAAGGCGCTGCAGGCATCAAACACTAAATACAGAGTCCAGTCTCATAGATTGTGTGGATGTGGGACGAACTTTGTATATTATTTGACTTCTTGTGTTTTGCTTTTATTCAGCTTTAGGACTGAGGATGGTTACTAAGTGACTGTAATCGATTTGCTATATAATAAAACAAAAATAAAATTGAGCAATGCTGGTTTTTACTTGGTAGAAAAATAGAAAAAAAAGTTGTTAAATTATGACTATTGACAGAAACTAATAGATATTTCAGAAATGTAATGAAGGAAACTACGAATGGATTAGAGCACAACGAATAAAGCGGCATCGGTTGACTACGACTTTTTACTTAACAACAAATTATTTTATTTCCAAATTTCAATCGAAGTTAAAAGCATGAACAGCTTTAGAAGCACCGAACCAGCGGCGACCTAAAATGAAGGAGCATCAATATCCATGACCTCAGATAGGAACTTTGTTAGATACACTATTTGATCAAAGGTATCCGGACACCTGGCTGAGCCGCGGTGGAGTGATCGAACGTTCTAAGGCGCCTTGCTAGCTAGTCGAACCATGTATGTTCTTCAAAAGAAAGGTAGTTCTGGTATATATAAGCAGGTCAGTAAGTAATTAAAATATGTTGTCTCAGCATAATTTCTTTATATATATAAATCTTTTTGTAGCACAAAGCTTCATATACCTGCTCTTAGTCAGCCTCATACATTTATAGAGGCCAAGTATATTTTACTTCATTTAATTTATATTTCATCCTCTGTTGGCGCTTAAATTTTGTGGACTAAAACGCTATTCTTATCGGTTTTGCATCATCGTCAAAAATTCTTTGTTCTGCAGTATCTCTAAAGTTCAGGCATCAGTGAGAGCAATTTTGCAGTCTAAGGTAATTCTCAGTAAATAAATATTAGTCATTGTCTTTCGTTTTAGGTTTTTTAAGTAGAAAATCTCTCAGCATGTATGACGAATACCATTCGCTTGATCATTAAAAAGTAACACGAAACTTTGTTTCACCGAAGTAACTATTTTGGACAGCAGTCGTATGACGATTTTCTGGATTGAAAATCTTGAATCTTGGTCTGCACGTTAGGTACGAACGCGTTTCGCCCTCGCGGGGCATCATTACATTATATTAAATATGTTACTTTCACGTGATTAAAAATCCCTTAAACCAACATGTGCTACAATAACTCATACATTAGACAAGATAAATCATCAGAAGGTATAATATAGGGCGACATCATGAAGCTGGACTGATTAAAATGGCCCCTCGATGACGCCTGCATCGTCTTTGCCAAAAATACTCCGTTAAAACTAAATATCACCAAACTGAATTCCTCTTAACCATAGCAATCACACGTCTGTGCCACTATGAGTCACGCAACCCGTCCATTCGCTGGGAATAAGGTAAGTAAATTGAAGCACAAACTAATTACATATTGGACATTCAATCAATTTTCAGACTCCATACATAAATAATACTTCAACTCTCTCGTGACTGCTATACGACTAATTTCCGTAAAGCAAATGGTGTTTGCGAGAAAAAAAATCTCTTAACTTTCTTCTTTTATGTGAACTAAAATTAAAATAAAGCACTTCTTAAGCTATTTTCCCGTATAACTGCCAACGGTTTACAAATATCTGTCGCTGCGCGAAACCAGCTGTTGTATACTCCCTAACGATGGTTTTTGCCTCGTCACGCTATAAAACAGCCGTTTAACGTCCCGTTGACAGCGTAGTCATTATAGAGAAGGCTCACGCCCGTCCTTTTGGGTAACGAGGTGGAAGAAAATCGACCATGGCCTTTCAAAGGAGCCATCACGGTGTGATTTAGGAAAATCACGGGAAAGCTAAATCTGGATAGCAGGATGTGGATTTGAACCACCGACCTCCCGATTTCAAGTCCAGTTTATTACCAATGCGCCACCTTGTTCGGTAACCAAATGGTAAACCTGAAGTAAGAAATCATCATTACATACAGTGTCATACTGTTACATGTACTACTGCGCGTCTAAAAAGAAACAAGAAACATGAGTTTTGTGCTGTCGGTCTGTTTTTGGTGTGTGTTGGTTTAATGGTGGGTTGGGGGGGGGGGGGGGCACGTTGGTTGTGAATGTTGTTTAGAGTCTGAAGTGACATGACAGACACAAGCTACTTCAGCGGTCAGAACTCTGTTTAAGAATTCGTGATTCGTATATCTGAAAAGAAGCCGTAATTACGTCTTAGTTATTTTCGAATCAAAAGTTACGATTTTTCATCGCACAAGACATACCGAGCGCCAAATTCATATTTTCTTGTCACAACATTACAGCTGACCGACAATAACATGATCTTTACTATCAAAGTGCGTCACATAACTAAGTAAGCATTATCCAACAGCATCATAGCACATATTGGCGTTAAACTCGTCATTCGAGTTAGCTGGAAGATACACAATCCTGCTGACAAAATGATCAAATTTCAAATGTTTGTAAATCTATCGGACGAAACTGTGTGGTCATCAGTCCGTAGCTTACAAACTACTTACACTAAGGTGAACTACCCTAAGGCCAACACACACACACACACACACACACACACACACACACACACACACACATGCCCCAGGGAGGACTCGAACCTCCGACGGCGAGCAACCGTGCGGCGCTCCGCAGCGAGGCTACTCCACCGCGGCAATCCTGGTGACGTATTCATTTATGGTGCCTGCTGAAAGCTATGCAGGCATGAAGGGATAGGCTAAATCTGTCCCGATCCCATACAGGTTTAATTCAGTAGTGGATTTTTTTCCGAATTTGGTGCTCTACGTTTTATTTCATTATTGCAAAACCAGATCCGGTATACGATTAAGATGCGTCTGGATGCTAGTGCGATTAAAGTCAGATACAACTTCCTCATAGTATTGTACTTAATGAGATTTTATCTCAAATTTTACACAATTTGTAGTTCCCTTATCGCTGGCGTAGCTACTGGCAGTACTTAGTTTTGGGTAACGGTAGACGGGAGGTAAGGAGTACTTGATACGGTATCGGATGCTCGTTATAGGATGGGCGATCGGGCGCTCATCGCTTCATCACAGCACAGCGCGGCCTGTGTGCCTTTCGGCTGATACCCCTGTAGCTGCCTCCTTGCGAGAGGAGCAATCTGAGCGATGGTAAGCTCTTCGGCAAATACACGCGGCGTCGCAGAACCGTCTTAGACTTACGGCAAACACGAGGCGAGACCCTCAGCCAAATGCGATTTCCTTCCTTAACGTTACACATAGGTCCACATTCTGCTCGTTACACCCTACTTCCGAAAAGAACGCCCCTTCTTTCACGAAACATTTTGCGCAGAAATTCCTCATCGTATATACTGCTGGGCTAAGACTTATTATCCTCAACCAAATACAAGTGGTTAGATATAACGGCTTACGGTTGTATCAAGCACAAATTCCTCTTGGTGTCGGCATAGTCGTGTAGTCGGATCTATCTCAATTTAACTTCAGAAGAACGGAACGTTTGTACTAGCAGCAATTTGACAGTAAAGTCTTAGGAAATAGTACAGGGTTTATATCTACATTTGGAAGAATCTAGTTTTCACGCGACACAATAAAAAGAATTTAAAGAAGACATATACTCGTTATACGAATAAGTGGTATTCACATTTGGGGCTAGGATTTTCTCATAAGTGTTTTGACCAAGAAGTGGGAGAAGGTTTCCTTAAAAGCAAAAATTGACCTTAGGCCAGGAAGATCATATCTTGGCAACAGTTGTTGGAAACACTTGAAAGTAATAAGTAAATCATGTACAGCAAGATTACTATGGACACCTACCTATTACCGATGTAAAATCGTCACCATCATAATTGCGTGACTTGACAAGGAATGGATACTAATCGGAAACATTCACAAGGCACGCAGTATTAGTGAGCTTGCTATCAGAGGTCATCTCTCCTCATTCATTCGAAACACACACCTGGCTCATTCTTCTATCCCTCCTCGGTTCACTCTAGCGATGTTCTAATGCTATAGTGTGCCTTCTTCTCCATTCTCGAGTTATGTTGTCTTCAATCATTTCAAATACTTTTCTCAAGAAATACATTTTTAAGTGCTCTAGAACTGACACCCATATACAGCAGAATAAAAGCAAGAATTAATATTTTACACCACCTGAGTTTGAAGGCTCGTGATATGCTCCGGGAAGTAAAAATGTTGTATAGTAAGGGCAAGCATCTACTACCGGCTTGAATTCTTTCCATATCAGACGATGAATTTTCTGAAATTATACTTGCAAGATACTTAAATCTCTTTAGTCTTATGTAGATGTTGTTCTACACTGTTAATTTTTGAATTTCTGGGTGCTAGGATCATCTAACTATCATGTATACTAAAACTTTCTGGCAGATTAAAATTGTGTGCCGGAACCGGGACTTGAACCTGGGACCTTTGCCTTTCGCGGGCAAGTGCACTCCTTTCTTCCAGGAGTGCTAGTCTTGCAAGTTTCGAAGAAGAACTTCTGTGAAGTTTGGAAAGTAGGAGGTGAGGTACTGGCGGAAGTAAAGTTGTGAGGCGGCATCGTGAGTCGTGTCGGACAGCACAGTCGGTAGTGCGCTTGCCAGCGGAAGGAAAAGGTCCCAGATTCGAGTCCCGGTTCCGGCACACAATTTTAATCTGCCAGGAAGTTTCATATCGGCGCACACTCCGCTTCAGAGTGGAAGTTTCATTCTGGGATCATGTATACTGTTTTGATGAGGTCCACTTTCACTGCAAATTTCCTTGCTATGCTTTCCGTCGTCATCATTAGCATCTTCATATTTTCTTTTGCATGTGCCATTGAGACCGTACCATCTGAGTATGCTAGATGGGTGTTGTTCTTATTCCCTGCCTGGATACCCTGATGATTGAAACTACCTATTTCTCTATTGATATTCTGGAGTACTACATTTAATAATATTTGCGAGACACTATCCCCTTGCCTTAGTCCTGTGATCACCCGAAAACTATCCGTGGTTCTATTCCCCAGTTTAATCTTTGCTCTTGTGTTATCCAGAGACAGCGATACAAGTATAACGAGCTTCTTGGACACACAAAATTCTATCAAGGCTTTAATCAAACTTTTCTTGCGAATTCTGCGCTATGTCTTCTGGAAATACGATGATATTCTCCCTTCAAAGTATATACGCGCGCACGCGCGCGCGCGCGTATGTGTGTGTGTTTGTGTGTGTGTGTATGAAGAAGTCGGACAGTATCAATGGTCCTCGTTGAATTCTACATTTTATTTTATTCTTCAGCACTGCAAAACGAGAGAGAGGTGATTTAAAACTTCTGAAGACGCTCAATATATTATTGCCTCACCTTGGTTGCTTGATCGCGTGTTTGCGAAGTGAGAAAAAATCAAATACACTTGTTGAAACAATTAGAGGATCAGTTGTGACATCTGTTGTAATCACCAAAATCAACTACAATGGTTGAGTCTTTCTACGGCGTGGAAACAAAAACATTATGGCTGTCGAGTTAGTGGTAACAACAGAAATTTGCTGAAGAGAGTGTTGGTGTTGACTTGTGTTTACCAAACTAATTACACAAGCATTTGGTTTCAGGTAGTGAAGAGGTAGCGCAATGCAACAACAACGAGACTTACCCTAAGTAATGGCATGCGGAGTCATAGAAAAGTTGGAAGCGGGACATACACAGAGGAAGATTGCTGCAGTTATTAAAATGTAGAAAATTTTAATTACCACGACTTGGACGCGATTTCAGACAACAGGAACAGGCAAGGACAGGGTCTTACTTGAACAACGTCAGAAAGAGATGGCCAGTACCTCCGGTTAACAGCCCATCGTCACAGGAGGCTGAATGAAACTCAGCTGCAAATCACCCTCCAGGCGGCAAAAGGACGCGCGATTTCAACACAGAGACCGATATTATCTTTAGCGATGTAGACACGGAGCCCTATGGTGTTTGTCCCATTAAAACTACCAAATCCATTACCCAGCAGAAAAGAGGCAAAGCTCATCTGGACTGGAGTTTTTGAGTTCAGCTGAACAATCTTTGTACCCTCATGCAGAGAGAATGTGGAACTCTGAACAATCCTGCTTATGTATAGGAAATACCTCCATATGATTGTGGTGGACGAACATTTGGCTAATTATTATTTTAGTTCTGAATGTAAAGTGCTATCTTGTAAAGAAATGCAAAAATACGATACTATTGTATATTGCATATTTACGATCTCCACAGTTTCTTTAATAAAAGCAACCTTTTGATGATCTGGTTTGTCGATAGCAATTTGTTCACTCACCAGAGCAAAGTTTTTTGATGAGGTGCTATTTGATAGGCGTGCGTAGCTACACTTAAACAGAAAGGTCCCACATTTCTAGTAACATATGTCACATTTCTTATAATAATGTGAATAGGCAATTTAGTATTGTCGTAGTACAATGGTGGATTATACAGTACAATTATCTTGCGTTAAATTTCAAATTTACTCTTCCTCTCTACTATAGCTTCCATGCGCCCATACATAGATAAATCTTGAGGCAGTGTTTGCCGTAACGTGGCACTTCATGCTAAACTGTGTAAGCCACGTAGCATTGCTGACTTAATGTAAACAGTTTCTGAACATATTGCAGTCTGGAAGATTACAAGATTACAGGGAACGTTTTGTATTAAGACGACGTAATTCTTTCTACATGCAGTGTAATTATGCACCAGCCAAACAGGATTCGTGCACGTGGAGTAATCCGGAGAGTGCGGCGTATTTCTGGGTAGTAGGAAGTTTTAGTTCCAACTGTTGAGTTTCCCATGTGTACATAATGGCCAAGCTAGAATTTTTGGCTACGGGGTAGGCGGGGAATGTCTCGATAAAACTTCAAATCATATTTGACTATATAAGATATTTATTGAAGGAAAAGGAGTACAAGGGCTTATATGTGGGGAGGAAGTGCGGTAATCGTCCGTCTCTTGAAGACCGATCCGACGCCTTCCGCGGCTAGTAACAGAAAGAGAGGCTCACCGCATCGCGAACCGAAAGAACCTTATTGTTCGTCTTGGACGCGCCGCAACGTAAACTCTGGTTTCTGTGCATCAAGATCGACAGTACGGTGTGTGGACCCTCACATCACTGCTACAAAATTAATAACTATAAACACTCATAGTGCCAACTATATATTTTAATAATCTTTAGTTACACAGAATATGCCATAATACAATACACTCCAGGAAAATGGAGAAAAAGACCACCATGAATTCGTGAACCGAGCAGAGTGAAATTTTATTGACACATTATTGAGGATGCGTACAACACACGATCAAGGAGTCACCACCATACGGGACAGTATTCACCAGAGTACGCACAATGTCGACGCTAGTACCACGTATACCCTCCTTCTGCAGCAACGCAGGGTACAACTTTCTCATGTAGACAATTGTAGAGGTGCCGAATGAAGTCTTAGTGTATGGCTCGCCATGAATTTTCCATCTAATGCCTCAGTAGGAGCAGATTTCGTGCTGGTCGTGTAGACCGCGCCAAGATGACGTTTCATCCGGCCCCAGACATTCTCAATGGAGGACAGATCTGGGGATACTGATGGGCAGGGAATTTGACGTACACATAGAAGAGCACGTTAGGTTGCACGGGATATGTGTGGACGTGCTTTATCACCTTGCTAGTGCAAGAACGGTGGCAAGACGGGTGGAATGATGGTTTCAATGTACCGTTTACTGTTCAATTTTCCCACAATGAACACCAGAGGAGAACGGCCAGTGTATTATATCGCTCGCGACACCATGGTTCCAGATGTAGGCCCATTTTGCCTCTGTCGCGCACACTCCAGATTTTCGCACTCCTCTCCACAACACCACACAAGCGTACAACCATCAGTGGCATCGAGGCAGCGACGACTCTCATCGCTGAAAAGGATACGTCTCCATTCGTCCCTTCATAAGCTACCATGACACCATTGGAGGCGGGCTGAACGATCTTGGTGCGTGAGCGGAGGACACACAAACGGCGCACATGAACGTGCATCATTGTGAGGGGAGCGATACTGTGCACTTGCCATTTCTCCCTAGTGAACACTGAACAGTGCACGGTACACATTTAACCCGTCTTGCAACCACTCACGCACCAAAAAGGTGATATGCTCTTCCAACAGGACAGTGCAGATCCACATGTATCACGCAACACCCAACATGCTCTTCAAGGTGTACGTCAACTACCCTGGCACTCCCCAGATCTCTCCCCCATTGAGCACGTTTGGGACCGCATGAAACGTCATGTTGGGCGGTCTGCATGAGCGGCACGAAATCTGGCCCAACTGTGGTACCAAGTGGAAACTGCGTGGAAGGCCATTCCACACAAACACATTCGGAACCTTTATAATCGTTTCCATGAAACAATTACAGTTTACATTGGCGTAAATGGAGGATACACACGGTACTAACGCCAATATTGTGGAAGCTCTGGTGACTGTACTCACGTGCGTACGGCTCAGCCTGTGTGATCGTGTGTTGTATAAGATCTGAAGAATGTGTCAGTAAAATTTCCCTCTTCTGGGTCGTGAATTCAGGGTGTTTTTGCTTCATTTTCCAGGAGTGTATTATCTGACATCTCCGGGCACAGAAAGCGGTTCATTGCAGCCTGTGCCCTGTCGCTAATGATATCATCATCGCCATGACGATAATCCTCAATCCGCCTTCAACCTTCAGCCGTGGCCGATACCATCCACACCACACACTGTGGTCAGCCAAACCAACAAAAACCACCATATGCTTCCACAGTGAAGGACATTGGATTTGCCGTAAAAGCAGAACATCAGTGCATCTAGGATGTGCATGCAAGTCTTCCGCATTTGCCTCCTCGTGTGACGGACGAGCCTCGCGGATCGTGGATAAGGCAGTGGTTCGGCCGGGGCGGTGGCGCCTGGCGGCGGAAGCACGTGTATGAGTTAGGGCCGCGGCGGGCGCGTCTCGTGCCGGCGCCCGCGAGTGCCAAGCCGTGTAGCGGGTTCCGCCGCGATACATCCCCTTGAGTGCGGGCCGGCTGGCGGTGTTTTTACTGCCAGTGTCCGCTGTACTGCGAGATGGGTCAATAAGGCCCACGGCGCGCCCCCGCTGCCGGTGCCGGTGCCGGCTGGGGCTGGAGCTGGAGAGGCGGCTGGAAGCTGCGAGCTGGAAGCTCTGGAAGCTGGAAGCTGGCAGCGGCGGGACGGGGGTCGCCGCAGCCGTCTCGTCTGAGCGTCCAACGGCTGGCGCGTGACGCGTGGGCGGCAAAGGTACTGCTGTCGATACCGAAGAGATACCGAAGGTAATGACGCGGGATGATTTCAGAGTTCAGTATCCCTATCGTCAGGGAAAACAAGGAAAAGAAGAAAGAAAAAAAAAATCCACGTTGAACTACAACATGTACATATCCGAAGTACATGGGTTAAATTGCAAGTTGAATGAAGATGAAGTGTGTCAAAGCAACAATGAATTTACGACATATGGGGCTGATGTGAAAAACAAAATGTGGCTTACCGTTTTAGTCAAGATTAGTGTTGTCTCCTTCAATGTAGTTCCATTCTGATTGCACACACTTTTTCCAGCACTTCTGCCATTCATGGTAACATTTCTGGAACTCATCTTCTTTAATATCCTCAAAGTCCCTCGTCACAGTTATTGGACATTTTGTGTAGTTTGAAACTAGTGTCCCTTGACCGCCGTTTTGACTTTTGGAAACAGAAAAACGTATCACGGACGAATTCTGGTGAATAGTACTGTGGTAGTACTGAAATTTGTTGTGAGGTTAAAAGCTGCTGTACTGACAGAGCAGTATGGGATGACGCATTATTATGATGCAGAATTCAACTATCAGCAATGGTTTCACGTACAGGAAGAACTCTTTTATGAAGTCTTTCTAAATTTTCTTCGTAGTAATATTAAAAAAAAAAAAAAAAAAAAAAAAAAAAAAAAAATGTTGTCAAGCTTAAGGGGCTTAAATGCGGGGTCATCAGTCCCTAAACTTACAAACAATTTATGAATTACCTTATACCTAAGACGACAAAAACGGCCATGCCCGAGGGGGTATTCGAACCCCCGACAGGGAACGGCCTCGCGCATCGTAGCATAGTGCCTCAATGCTCCGCCCCGGCGTAGTAACATTGGTTAACTGTTTGTCCAGGAGGCACACTCTCCTTTTGAATAATTCCCTTGGAATCATAGAATCACGCAAAGTTGACAAAAGGTTGATGGTCATCCACTGAGGTCTTTATATCACCGAAATTTTGTGCTCGTGACATAACCTCCTCTCCAAAGGCCTTTTGAAGCTTACCGTAAGTTGTCATCGCTATATTACCTAATTGAAAGCAAAAAAAAAAAAAAAAAAAAAAACAAAAAAAAAAAAAAAAAAAAAAAAAACAAACAAAAAAAAAAAAAAAAAAAAGGCTTGCCATTGCGAAATATAATGTGGTTCCAATTCCATGACGAGAGACACAAACACGTGTTACATTACTGCAGCATAACTCACGACTAAGTAGTTGCATCGATATGCCGCTTCGACTAGAAGCAGCTTATAGACGAAAGTCAAAAATAATTGTGCGTACGAAAGCCTGCCTGGTACATCTTGCAAAGAAAATCAGTCTCATTAATTTATCGTCGCACCTCGTAGGCTACCAGTGGAATCGGTTTACGAGGGTGAGTAAATTAATGTCCCAAAGTGAGGTAGACACACCAGCTCTGTGCTCTACCTAAGGGTATTCCTCTACCACTACGACACCTCCGGCTTATTTATTGCAGCAGTTTTAGAAGCCAAATAAAGTTACGGCTCAAGAGTCTCAGTTACAGGATGCAAACGCTGTCACAAGAATTCCAAGCTACAGACTTCTAAAGCCTTCCAGAACGGTGGGACGAGTGTTTAAATGTACAGGTGGCGTAGCTGAGAAGTAAAGCAATTTTTAGGCTTATTAAAGCATTACTTGCGTGTCTACCTCTAATTACCTACTCACCCTCGTAAATAAATTGCGGAGGTTGGTATTATATGATGGATCGGGAATCGAATGCGGGTGCTTTGCTTAAGAGGTAGTTGCACTGTGCGCTAAACCACTTCAACACAATGCAGGCCATATCTACGCAGCTTACTCCAGCACGTCCCTCCGTCAGACGCAAATTTTCAAATTACTGCTCAAATATATTTTACGCAATACTCGCGGCATTTTGCCCATTCCCGAAACTAACCTAAGGACAACACACACACACACACACACACACACACACACATGCCCAAGGGAGAACTCGAACCTCAGACGGCGAGCAACCGGGCAAGGCGCCTTAGACCCGATGAATTTCTGCCCCAGTTTGCCGGCCTTGGTTTAAGGATTTTATTCAATGTGCCATTGATCTGTACGGCAATGCCGATTCCCCGCATGCCTCTTGAAGACCTTGATTACACCATTGTTCCATACTACCTCTGGAAAATTCAGTCTTGAACCAACTCCATTATTCCTGTTTCGAAAACATAGTGACAGGTTTACGTTAAACCGCTCACTCATAAGTGCTGTGTTTTTCTAGATTGTGCCCAAGATAGTGACATGGGGCTGTCGAGCCTGTTTTCTCGGAGATAAGGTAAGTATGTCAATAACGTGTGCTATCAGCGATAATAGTAAATTGCATTGCATAGTGTCTCCACAGCAGTGTTGCCACTATTACAGTTCGAACCCTCGTAATAAACAGCAATCATCGTGGTGAATGTGAATCCACCAACTACCTAAATAATTACCCTGTTTATCATTGCTAGTAGAAATCGATTTTTTTAATTCATATATCTAAGGGACTTAACTGCTGCGGTTATCAGCCTGTAGACTTATTTATTTAGCGTGTGGCATTTAAGAACTTTTCAGTGTCTATAATTACGTAGGCTTCCGCGGCCAGATTCAGATGACATAAAAGTTTTCTGGGTATTGTACCGCGTCATGATGTAAGGCTATTACCTAAATAACAAATCAGTGTCTGATTACATTATGGTACATATCATTACATATATTACATGTATTCACAGACAAACATTTAGTCCTTATATGTATTCAATAGCTGTGTGGGTTGCCATGAGGAATTCTTCAAAGTACCCACTGAACGCTCTGGCACTGCATTCTTCCCTCATGTGTTGGATTGTGTGCTTAGGCGGGCCGTAGTCACATGCTGGCAAAGACAACAGTCCCCATTTCAAGAGTGAGTCAGCACATCTCCCGTGATCTGTTCTTAGCCCGTTTAGAATTTACCAGATCTTGCGGGGCTGATCAAACGCAGGAACTGCCTCAGTGTTACAAGGCATTAGGTGGCAAGTTTTTAGGGCGTTTTGGAGCCATTCGTTTCTCCAGGAATTGATGTCAGCCCAGTGAGGCTATCCAGAGAAAGAGGAGGATGTCTTGAAAGGAGCCTCTTGATTCTCAGATCAGGTATATTCGAGTGTATTGGTAGTTCAGGGTTTGCTTCGATCTTGTTGAATTCCATGCGCAAGGCTGTTTCTCGTCGCATTTTTGGTGGTAGTATATGACTCAGAACAGGCAGCCGTATGTTAGATGTAGATCTAATGGTTCCTGATATAATACTCATGGTATTGTTCAATTCAACATCTATTTTTTTCACATGACTACTGTTTAATCATACTTTTGCATAGTGCTCCGCCGCAGAGTATACCAGGCTCAGCGCAGACGTCCTCGGGGTTGTTGCTGTTGATCCCCAGGTGGTTCTACAACGTTTATGGATTAGGTTATTTCTTGTTCTCACCTTGTCAGCTGTTTTTGTAACGTGTGTTTTAAATGACAATGTTCTGTCTAACGTGACCCCTAGATACTTTGGCTCCTCATAAACTACTTAAACTGACTTCTGCAAAGGGCAACACACACAACCATTCCCGACTGAGGACTCGAACATCCGACAGCGAGCTACAGTGCCCTCCGCAACAAGGCGCCTTAGAGTGCTCGGCCGCTCTACAGCGCTAATAACAGAGGTGTTTCAGCCTCGTAACGACCGAATAGGTGTCTCTTATTTTCTTCTACAAAACAATCATTACAAAGCTGATCACAATCGAAGTGGACCAGTGGGGCAGCTTCACTTGCCAGTAGGAATCAGCCTACATCCGCGGACAGCCACCTCCGAGACGCTGGAGACGGACGGCGCGCCAGCAGCGGCGGGCATGACGAGTGGCCGGACGCCTGTTGAAGAGCGCAGGTAAACGCTCGGCAGCGGTTTCCGGGCCGCGGCGCATGCTTAGGCCGGCGGGAGGCCGCGGCCCGTCCCATGTATAATGCATGCCGCCGCCGCTCTATACATACACATGCAGCCGCCCCCTCCCCTCCCACCTGCCGCCAGAACGCCACGCGCCGGCCAGCTTTCGTCGCGGCGGGAATCTCCGCCCGAATTTATCTGCGTGCTCGGATTTAGGCCCGCGCGGATAAAAAGGCTCTGCGGCGGAATATACCGCGGCATAAGCGGGGCGATGCACTCGTAGACGCATTCTTCACGGGGCGTGACAACATGCACAGTGATACAGGAGACGCTCCGCAGGCTGAGGAAGTAAGCGACACCACCACACTCACGTGCATGCTTTGCGTCCCATCTGTTAGCCACCCAAATGTGCCTGCAGATGAATGAAGCTGTCACTTACAGGAGATATTTCACCCCCTTCCCTCCCTCTCACAACCTCCACATTTACTGGTAAGAAGGCACAGTGGGTAGCGCGTGAAAAACTGAACTCATATCAAACATAAAAACAGGAACGAATTATGCTGAACTGTTTTCCATCTTCAACTGGTTTCTTGGAAAAAGGAATTGTTTTTATTATGTACTAGCGAACACCCCTCCCCCCTCCGGTTTGGTTAGACGTGTGGTCTAACACACCGCTTTCCGAGACGAGGAGGCGTATGGGCCCAGGTTCGAATCAGCCCGGCTGAATAACGAAAGGGGTCGGTTTTCCACATCCCCCTAGGTGAATACAGGGCTGCTTCCCAAGTACCACCTCAGTTACTCGATTCGCAGTCATTTCACACGACTATACACTTTCAGACAAATAACACTATACGCAGACATTTGGGGTACACATTTTCTCCCGGGGGCAGGGGGCATGGGGTGGCGGCAGGAACGACATCCGGCCACCCCGTAAATATTGACACACGCCAAATGGCTTAAAATAAAGAAGACTAGGGACCACCCTCCCCGGTTTCGCACTGATGGAATTTATTTTTTCTATCTATAAAAATCGAATTTTGTATGCATTTTAGTTGTTATTTTGTTCTACAAAATGTGATTTAACACATGGCATACTATGCTTTAAAACATTCCGTATATTTCATCCATATTTTGATACTAATTTCACAAAGTAACATATATTTAATTGTTCACGGTCTAATTGTATAACCACCACTGAATGGGGACCAAATGTGACGTTAGTTCAGAAATTAAAATCTGTTCTGGGTTCCACTCTATTGTATGACACTAAACCTAGATCCACCGAAGCTGGTCAGCATTGATCTGATTCAGCATGGAAGATAATTGGCAACTCTGCGGAAATTTGCATTCGAGATGATTATTGGGCCTCTACCGCAGATATTGAGCATTACACAATATTTTTTATAGAAGCCTTCATGTGTTATAGATGGGAGGAAAAAGAGGTATACTGAAAATCCTGCCGGCCGCGGTGGCCGAGGGGCTGAGGCGCTCCAGTCACGGTCTGCGCGGCCACTACGGTCGGGGGTTCGAATCCCCCCCTCGGGCATGGATATTTGTGCCGTCCTTAGTCTTAGCTAGTTCATAAGTAGTTTGTAAGCTTAGGGACTGATAACCCCGTAGTTAAATCCCATAAGTTCTACAAACATTTGAACATTTTTTTTTTTTTTTTTTTTTTTTTTTTAAATATCCTACCTACATGAAATAATTTACTTATAAATATTGTTTTCTTGTAATATAACGATACAATAGAAAAAAATAAGAAACACAAAAAAGAGAAAAAAAGGAAAAATTACTGTGGCCTACAAGGTTGATTTTGTCTCGCACTATATCAGAACAGATCGTCAACGGAAGAGTTTGAAACTGTGTAATGAAAAAATTAAGAAAAGGACTAGGAAAGTACTTGCACATGAACCAATTACTTTTAGACTCTCCTTACAATTATTACGGACACATTTCGTCTTTCAGTAGGCTCTGGAAATTCGAAAACCATCTTGTGATATAGTTCTGTTGTCCAACAGTACCCAAAAATTCTCTGAAAACTGACACTATGCTTGAGTAATTGCCGTGGTTTGTTATGGTATGATACTGTTATAAATATTATCTTTTATTACCGAGGCTGTAGAGACAACCTTTTACCAGAGTCTACGATGCAATCATGCAGTAACTATCACGTCCACTTGTAGCGTCCTCGTTAACAGTGCATCCATAAAAGCGTAGTTGTGTTCCAGTCATCAGTGTGCCTAGAGCTGTCATCACTCAATTTGTTCAATTATATATGCCAACAGCACATTTACTGCTACTCCAGCTGAGAGACCACATATGGAAGCGTGTTTCGTTATTGGGTGCCGTCGTAATCCATAAATTGTTCTGTTGCCTGCAGGTATTCATTAACAGTCGCGGAAACGACGATAACGCTGCAATAACAGCAATATAGTCACTGAAGAATGGCGACTGTCTTTCTCCTCTAGGGGCCTACTGTCGTTCCAAAAGCTAGACGTACATCTTAACATAAATTTTCATCCGATCTCAACCAAATGTCACACGAACAACATACGGGCTAATCTTACGATTTTATTGAAGTTGCCTCAGCCGTCTTGGTGTCTATAGGAAACATAAATTCATACATACTTAAAAACGCCAGGTATTATAGGTACGACTAGGTGGTACCCGGTGTGTTGTTGCAGCAGAAAAACAATTGTGCAAATAGTGTTTTAAATTTGAAACTATTAACATTATTTAATTACGAATGGTAGAAATAAATATTCATTGTGTAGTCGACAATCAAAATGTTTATTGACATTTAAAGATGTATGGAGCAAAAGTATAAATGACATTGATTTGATTTCTCTAACCTCGTTATTCAAGTGTTTTAGGGTAGAAAATATTCTTTTTGTTTTTCCGTCTTTAACTAAATCAAAAGGATTTATTGACTGACCGACACGTTAGCACGCAACATACAACAGTCCATCTGAAAAACATAGATTTTCTAGATTAAATCCGCACACATGAAGTGACTAATCTGGTGCCTTGTTGATGGTAATCGAGAATGCATGTCGAATGGGGAACTGCAGTCGTTTGAAATCAAATAACACGTCGCTGAGAAGCGCATGAAATACGAATAAACTAACTGATATACATGAAGTTTCCAATCTTCCATTAGTCCATCTCGTCCTATCCCTTCTCTCTCTTCTTTTGATCTTCCTCCCTGTATCCTCTTGCCCCTTTCCACCTCCCCTTCCCTACCTTCATCTCTTCATCTCCTTTCACCTATCACCATTTCCTCTCTCTCATTCTCCTCCTCTTTCCTTTTTCTGCTCATCTCCTCCCCTCACCTTTATTTCCGTCTGTTCCTCCAGCTATTCCCATATTTCTCTCCACCCTATATATGAAATCATACATATATGGGCCATGTTTCATGATCATAGGTAAAACGGACTGAAGTTCGTTAGGTACTCTGCGCCATGCTAAAATTTAATGGCTAGCAGATTATAAAAATCTCCTTCATGAAAACATACTTTAATTTGCTAATTTTCATTGAGACTAGTCACACATTTTGGATGTTTGTTGTAACGTACTGTCCGCCATGCACCTACGGAGACTTACGAAAGATAGCCCATGTATTAATTGGGGGTATAAGCCATCTTCGGTGTAAAATATCATTCAACTCCGTCCAGCCGTGTCAGCGTGAAGAGTAACAAACCTGTTAACCCACTGTGAGGTACCCTCGCCCATGCACCGTAAAGCTGCTTCCTAAAGGTAGCTCACTCGTTAATTCGGGGTACAAGCAATCTGCATTCCAAATGTCATTCTAATCCCTCCAGCTCATTGAGCCTGAAGATAAACAAACGTATTAACACATTGTAAGGTACCCTCCGCCACGCTTCATACGGAGGCTTACGAAAGGAAGCCCTTGTATTAATCGGTGTATAAGGTACCGCTGTTCCAAATTTCATTCAAATCCGTCCAGCCATTTCAACGTGAACGCGTAAGAAACGAATTAAGTAACTGTAAAGCACCCCCCGCTATGCACCATACGAAGTTAACTTTAGTATACCCGTAACCTTCATGCGAGGGCAAGCAATTCAATGTCAAAGTTTTATCTCAATCTGATATACGTTATGGCAGTGCATGAAATACAACAAAAATTACAAACAGTTTGTATATATTAGATTGCAAATGGTATATTACTTAAAATTTTTTTAAACAATTTATGTAAAGGGTGATCTTTCGCACCGAGTATAAACTGAGAGGATTGATCGAGGAGAGGACAGGAATCAGAAACCTCTACAGTACTTATGTACTGAAATGTATGGTTTCATAGCTAGGGACCATTTATTCAGTTACGTTACAGGGCTTACGGTCTCATACACGCTTTACCCTGCAGTAACCGTCACAGTATATGTAAAAAATTGTTTCCATGAGCCGAAACGGATGCGATTACCACTGGTAGATCGAAGGGTTATCATGCTGCTACGTGATGGTACGCCAGTCCAAATCACCATTAACGTCCGGACGCAACTCAATAATGTCTTTGCTGGTCGATTCAACAATCGAAGAGGTCCAGTTGCATATCCTGCTAGGTGACCGGATGTACACCCGTCCGAATTCCGGTTATGGAGCCATCTCAAAAGTATCGTGTATGCTGAGCGCATTTCAGATGTGGAAACACAGGAGCAGCGTATTCGTGTTGTCTTTGACACAGTTCGAATTCCGATGTCGTATGTAAACGCGGAGATAGAACGTTCTACGGCACGTATAGTGGTGCTCTGAGGCACGTTGCAACCATTCAGCCCATGATGTAACTGCAGCTACACGGAATTGCGCGTATTATACAGGGGGAAACTAAATTCGCGCACTGGGGCTCACACGATAGCAATAAAAAATGTCTGTCACAAAATTTCGTCCGGCGCATATTTCCGGCAGTAAGTGGACGTCGAAGACTGAGCTGGGTGTGTGTCCCATAAGTCAGTGTGTTTCAGAATTACACTACTTCACCAACAAAACTTCTAGGGGATTTGGGAGGTGTCTTGAGGAACAAAGTGAACATAGAAACCCATGCCCGGAAACGTCATCCAATGACACTACAGAGCATCGAAGTTGCTGGAGGGGATGTCTAGCGGCAGGAGCTGGTGCCTGTAACTAAGACACTCCGTAACGCGTTGAATGGCGTTTCCGGGCATGGGTTTCGATGCTCACTTTGGTCCTCAAGATACCTCCCATATCTCCTAGAAGTTTGTTGGTGTATTAGTGTAATTCTGAAACACACTGAACTATGGGACACACACCCATCTCAAACTTCGACGTTTATTTACTGCCGGAAATTTGCGTAGGACGAAATTTTGTGACAGACTTTTTTTTTATTGCTAGTATGTGAGGAATCGTACTGCCAAGCCTGAGTGCGCGAATTTAGATTCACCCTGTAGAGTAATCTATGTAAAATAATACTAAAAATGTTTGAGTGAATTAATCATTTCTGGATATGTAACCGAGGATTTCCGTGCATTACTTCATTTCGTCTTTCCAGTTAGGTTGCCTCTCTTTATTAAATCTCTATAGTGTGTACACAGTGCAAAGAATCGCCCTTTATTTTGTTGGCAACGGGCTACATTTGTATCAACTCCAAATTGAATTGTCATATTGGGATACATTTAAATCGGCGATTTGTGATGAACACAGAGTACTAATTTGTGGTGTGTGTACTCACTGATAATACAAAATTAATTCAAATAGACATTAGTTTGAAAAATTTTATTAGGTTTTTTATAAATAAGCTATAATAAAAACTAATTTTGTAAACACACTATGGTCAAAAATCCTGTAAAAATCAAGTAACACATTGTATTACAATCTATTAGACTACTTCATATGTTGCTGTTAAGTCTCATGTTGAATAAATACAAGCAGTTAAGTGGATATTAAAGGTGATTTTCAACATGTTGCTAAAGTGCGATATGTAACAAATTTGTAAGCTTCCTTATCTTCCTCGCTGTAGCAAGTAAATAAATTCACGTAGGAGATTAAAATGCATTATACACATTCAGATATAAAAAAGCTATGCAATTTAAATAAAAAACACTAAACAAATTTATAAATTTCTTGTGTTATTCGTTGTTGTAATAAATATTAAAAAAAAAAAAAAAAAGAAAAAAGCTACTACAGGAAACTACTTTGATAGTTTCAACTTCCACGTTCTTGATGAAGTGCAATGGACACGTTAATTACCTTACTACATATGATATATGTGCATGTTTTACTAACATTCATTACATCTGTCATTGAGGTTCAAGGTTACAGAAATCAGGTGTGTGGTGCAAAAGTTAAAACAACTGAAAATGGAAACGGTGAACAGTCCAATCTGAAAATATGCAAGTCCGAGCGAATTGGACGAGCACATCTTGGACTGCGAACTGGGATATTTGTTTTCGATAACTCTAGTACTCAAATCTTGCTTTTTTTTAACTTACTAATCAATCATCGGGACGTTAATACCCACGTACATGTACAGAAAGTCCTCATCAGCAAAATAATATGAGATAAATCAGATCGGAAACGGAAAGATTTGGTTGTTCCTGTTATCCGCGAGGTTTTGGAGAATGGAATTGTAGAGAAACATAATAAAGACGGTTCGGTGAAACCGCTGCCATGCACTTCAATGTGACTTGCAGAGAATTTATGCAGTTGAAGATGACTCTCATTTACTTCATGAATTGGCCATTCAATAATTTATGCAGATGTTCGCAGCAAATAATTTTCTGTCTGTGACGTGTGTAATGTCAGTTTAAACACGGGTGTGTAAGGAAAAGACCTGTGGAAATTTAATATGCGCCGCGTTCTGCATTCCCGGCTGATCCTGGTTACAGGGCGAACACTATAACACTCAGCTTACGCGGCCTTATGCACACTGCGGCTGCACGGAGTTCTCTGTGTTCGCGTCTCCCTCCAAAACAGAAACATTAATCCTTCCTCGATGTTCCTCTATGAAATACTTATCAATGTTGCCGGTACCTTCCAATACCTTTGATGTAGTGAGACAAAATATCTAAGAATATTAAATTATTGTTGATATTTAGTACCCTGAATATTTCTGCACAGGTACCACATGTGGCTCTTGCATTTAATTTTGGAGGTTTTTATTCTAATAATACTTTCCTGCATTATAATTCACAAATCATTTATGTTTTATTTACGTTTTTGTGAAAGGTCCGAGCGGCATCTACCCAGCTCTCACTATTCATTTACTTACGACGGTAGAATTTATAGTGTAACGCTCGACAAGAGTTCAGAACGAAAACAGACATACAACTTCACATGGGAGGTATGAACAACGAAACCAGAGTTCGAAGTCTAACACTAAGACCACATAACCTTGTGTTTTTTTGATGATGTGTTATTTTTATTGACTGTTTATTGAGTCATGTTACTGACAGACTGCTATGGGTTGCTATGGTTAGTAACGCTTGTGAGAATATCTGACATCCTTGCAAAATAAACACCGAGCAGAAGAATAAATAAAATACAGTATCATTGAGTTACTGTTCCGTCGACCCATGATAGAATATCTGATACAGTATGAATGAAACACTAATTGTGTAATATACGACAAGATTTATTATTTGACGAAACGAGTTTAGCTGTTACTCCTTAATCAGGTACAAACTATATGTCTGATGTAGCAGCGAATGTTCGTACGTTCAAAGGTTTTAAACTAGTGTGTACAGAGTATCTCAGTTTATGTTCAGGGATGAAACTGTAATTGGCTTATATCTAAACTGAAGAGTGTTAAATTCATTGAAAAAGTTCTATAAAATTATTGGAAAAGAGATAAAGAATTAACACATTGTAAATGAACTTTATATCAAATTACAAACATTGTTCTAAGATGAAATATAAACTGAACATTGAAACATGTCAAAGAAGTATATTGTGTGATTTACAACTTTGTCATTTATTTTTAATGTGTCAATATTTTATATACAGTGATATATTACAGAAATTGTTTTGGAAAATGATATCCCGCTGTTCAGTTCTATACCTATAAATGTTGTCATCTTTCAAAATGAACGGAGAAATACGGTACACAAGTTTAAAATATTTGAACCCACAACATTCTCAGTTACCTGTTTATGTTTCTGACTTGTATGGCGTAACAGCTGAAAACCGGCCAGTTCAATAGTAAATATTGCGGAACATTACACAATTCTCTTGTGTATTTAAATCTTAAGAAATATGGACAATTACTTAAAAACATTCATTTCTATAACACGGAGAGACAGGCTACTGTATCCATAATTTCTATATTGTCTTTGTGAGAATATTATATACAGACATTAAAAGCAGCATTTGAAATGAAGTATCTAACATATAAGCCGTTAAGTGATGGTATATTGTCTCTGAAACGCCATTGGCTTTGACATTGGATATGAGGAAATTGTGTACTGATGGGTAGCAATGGAGAAACGGTGAGAGGGATTGGAAGAATGGGACCCAGAAAGTACAAAATCGTTTCTCCGAAAAATATCTGGTTAGGAATTGACAAGATTGCGTGAAGAGGTATGTAAAATCCTGGCGTATTGGAGAAAACTGATCGTGGTGATATATAAATTAAGAGTTTTCTGTTATTAAAAGAGTAAAATTTGTAAGACAGTAACTATCATTTGGAGACTTAATAGAAAACTGAATTAACACTCACCAATTAGTAACGTAAGGCATAAACCATCAACGTCCTCGCTCTGTCTTACCTGAAAAAGGAAAATTCCACTTAGTATACAACACGGAGGAACATTTACTGTATAGTTTATTCATAAGAATAAAATGCTTCTTTATTAGTCTCCTTATAAAATAGATTAATTTTATAATAGAGGATTTCACAACTGATATTTGGTGTGTCATTGATAATTGTTTCATGGATATTACACGGGGTCCAAAGTATAATACTTCCCCTAAGGTTTCGAATTCCTTACTACAATTCGGTATATAATATCCATAGCTGCCAAGTGTACAGAGCAACCACCAAACATACCTAATAACGCCTCTCTGAAGTACACACAAAATTTTTCGTCGTCTGTGCGTGACAGATATATCAGCAATAGAATACTGTGGACTAAGATTGGGAATTTAGGGAGACGTAATCATTTCTACTCTATAGTGCGGTACCACACTTGTCATAGCACAGACGAGACGGGAAGTGGACGCAGTTACAAGGTCTGAAGAAAAACGAAAATGAACTAATCATATATTTGAACATAAAGTACCATAACTGCAGAGAGACAATAAATGATAATTGTTTTAGAAAACAATGTATACGAAAACAAGATTTGGTGGCTGCCCTATCTGGTACAATTATTTATTCTACTGGGCATATTACGCGATCTATTTCTCATAACCAGTTATCTGTATTCGTGTAGGGTAGAAGTCTGCCTATGTGAACCGAACCACCACGCAGCAGTCGCCTTCATATATTACCGGGAAACATAGCTGAAATTACGACGTACCATTCACAACAAGGGGCATAGTATCGTCACTACATGTGTTGTACTGCTCCATGGCAATGCTCGTCCCAATAAGGCTAGGCGCACAGCAACTGTTTTGCAGAAGTTCGGTTGGGAGCTGTTTGATCACCCAGCTTATAGCCCTGATCTGCTCCCAGCGATTTCCATCTTCTACGACTCTTCAAGAAATTCCCTTTCTTCAACAATGTGTTGACAACGAGCTCGAACTGAAGAAAAGTGCCCAAAGCTGGTTCAATTTACTGGCAGCTAACATCAGCGACACAGGAATACAATAAATTTAATCCACTTTATGACAATTCTATTGACAAATGTGTCAAAAAATAACGCATACCATGCCATACGTGCTGTAAATAGTTTTCATGTTACTGTCGTCTTTGTTAAAAAGAAATAACGATAAAAAGGAAACGTATTCTCTGGATGCACTTTTTTTAGAGCTTATAGGACCCAACTACGGGGTCATCAGTCCCTAAACGTACAAACTACTTATGGTCTAGCTAATACTAGGACGGCACAAATATCCATTCGAACCCCCGACCGTAGTGGCCGTGCAGGTTGTGACTGGCGCGCCGCAGACGGCTCGGCCACTGCGGTCGGCTGGATGCACTTCGTTCATGGTAAATTCCATATTTTTTACCATACATCGTCACATTTTGAAAGTGCTGCAAATAGTATAAATAGTGTTCCTGACATGAAAATGAAATCAGGCAAGAGTAGCAAAATAGTAAACATATCCTTAAATGTATAAAGGTGTGGTGCTTACATTTTGGAAGCTACCTTCTGTTGTTTTGGGAACGATAGTTTACTAATTCCTGTTCACTGCGACCATAATGCACATGCTTTAAACAGGTGACTTATCAAGGACACGTATTTCTGAAGAAAAACAAGGGAAAGAGAGTAATGCATCATAGCTTGAGCACTCAACACAATAAAATGACAAAAATATAAGTTAAGGAAACACCCTAGTGTACTAAAAAAAATTGATGGAACACTACTATACAGATTTTTGTAACTTCACACACGCCTCGAACAAAATCCTTGACATTACCCTGCACGATATATAATAAAAATTTGAGTAACCTTTGATTAGCACTGATAATCTCATTGGAAGTCTTAATTTCTCACTCACATTTAATATTCTCTTTTCCCCGCTACTTCAAGATACCTCTAGAAACTACGGACTCTATGCTTACATTATAATACCATCTCCGTTTTCCTATAGAGTTGACTGGTGTACAATGGGATAATCAGGTTGTCTCATGGTAGATCTTTCCTCCTAAGATGTTATAGGTATTTGAAACAACATTCTGTTGCATTGTCTCAGGTACTCTCATCGAGTGATACTTCATCTTCGACAGTCATCTATTAATTTGTAAGAACCGTTAATCTTTCAAGAAACAGAGCATTCTGATTTTTCAGATGTCGCTACTAACGTTGCTATGATAAAAATCTGTCCTCAGTTGCCAGTGGGACTAATTGTAACACTCATATAACATATCTGCATGCGCTAAAGAGCGATACAACAGAAATGCAGGAGCCTAAGTTAAACTGTATGTCCCCTTGTAAGAAATCAGACCAAATTACGGCATAAGGTAATGACCTACAGCTTCCTGTATAGTTACTCCTAAAACACTACACGGATGAATAAATCAACCCCGGGCTACTTATAGTTTCACGTTTTCGAAGAGAATTTATAAAACTTCAACCATTCCTCATTTCCCGCTTGATGATCCTTACTGCCTTATCTTATTCTCATCATGCAGATGCTTCTCGGT
Source organism: Locusta migratoria (assembly GCA_026315105.1). Lineage (NCBI taxonomy): Eukaryota > Metazoa > Arthropoda > Insecta > Orthoptera > Acrididae > Locusta > Locusta migratoria. Next base: position 470,889,562 of record CM048747.1, read on the forward strand.
CCGTGGGAACCTTGTGCTTGAGTTCTTGTTATTTTAAATTTATCATCCAGAGTTACTTTTATTGATTTACACTTCCGCTTTACGTTGCACATCTTTCTTTCACACTGATATTACTGTGATAGTTAAAGCAGTTATTAGAGCCGAATGGCAAGAAAGGAAAGCAATGGTTGGGAAGATATTAAGACAGAGCTGTCGACTTTTCCCAGTGTTATTAACTATATGCAATGAACAAGCTGTGAAGGAAAGCAAGGACAATTTTTGAGAAGGTAATAAAGTTCAAGGTGAAGAAATACAAACGTTGCATTTTTGTGATGATATTGAAATTCTGTCGGACAGCAAAGGGACAGTTAAACGGAATGGTCAGTGTCTTGAATGGAGCGTCTAAGATGAAAATTAACAGGAGAAAAATACTGGTACTGGAATGTAGGGTAAGAAAATCAGGCAATGTTGAAATAATTAGATTAGGTAAGGAAATAATAAAGGTGACATTTGAGTTTTGTTACTTGGGTGGTAAAATAACGTACCGTGGTCACAATAAAAACGATATAAAATGCAGAATTACAATGGGAAAAAGAGCGTACCTAGAACAGAGAACTTTATTATCATCAAATATTGATTTAAATGTAAGGAATTCTTTTCTGAAGGCATTGATGTGGAGTGTGGCTTTGTACGGTTGTGAAACGTGGACAGAAAGAGGTTATAAGCTTTTGAAATGTGGTGCTACATAATAATGCCGAAGATTAGTTAGGCTGATCGCATTATTAACGAGAAGGTACTGAACAATATTGGGGAGAAAAGGAATTTTTGGAATATCTTGACTAATAGAAGGACTCGACTCATAGACCAAATTCTTAGATATAAAGGAATTGTGAACTTAACTTTGGAGGTTAGGGTGTAGGGTAAAAGTCGCAGATAGAGCTCAAGAGACCAATGTAGTAATCACATTGACACAGATGTGGGTATCCGTACTGTTACGGAGATGAAAAGTTTTGCTCAGAACAGAGTACGGTAGAGAGCTGCATCCAACTAGTGTCCGAACTGATGACCACAGTAACGACAACATTTTTGGTGGTTTGGCAGTTTATTTAAAAACGAAAACTTAAGTACTTCATTGGTTTATGCTGGTCATCACTATTGGTTCAACAAATTATGAGTCCTCTACGACTGATTTATTATTTTTCCTTCGTCTTTCGGTTTGCGTTGACCATAATCGTTATATTACAGACAATTTACTCGACGTGATTGACCGACTCTGTTATTTCACAATTATTGTCAATTTGGTGTGAATTCGGAGTTGGTATGAAAAACCATATTTTTTAACCATATTGTCACTGAGGTGAAACCTGGTGACTCCGGTATGACACTGATACCAAAAGCCTCGTTGGAAAAAGGAACATTCGACCATTTACATGCAACGTCTACGCAGGGTACGACCGCAGTACGCACAAAAAGATTCATGGTTTTTTGTTCACGACAACGATCGCCCACACACACACCCAGTATCGTTAAAAGTTGCCGGCAAAACAAAGCGATGGTCCGACTTGAACATTGACCATAGTCGCCGGATCACAATCGTTGAGACTTCTTCTTACTCCGTCGACTCATACTCGTTTCGAGAGGAAAGAGATTTAACGATATTCCTGATTGACAACGAATAGAGGCTCTTGAACACTATTACAAGGGATGACTTCGTGCAAAGTTTCCGGGACGTACATCGCAGAACTCAGCAATTTTTTTTCTGTGGCACACAACTGCTACTGTCATTAGCGCCAGAACCGGAATATCTATTTGCTAAGAAATAGGAGAGCTAAGACAATTGCCACTGCTGATGATACCAGGAGATCGCTGAAGACATAGGGTAAAAATTATCAGGATTAAGAGTTTAATGTCATTTGATAAGTTAGTCATGTTTATAAAAAGCCAAACTCGAGCAGCTGCTCGTTCGGCAAATTAAGTGCAACACAGACATGATTTGCATCAGGGAAGGGCATTAAAACTTGGCTCACAGTCATCGGGTTACCACAGGAACTCAATGGATGTGGCGGTGGCTAAAGCGGCATGTCCGATCCAGAACCGGGCCAAGATGACCTCCTCTTGCCGAGTGGCGCGTGAGGTCTTCCAAGCCATCGGGGTCGGTTTTATTGTTCTAATATTATTGGCATGAAGCGAGGACCATATACTCTGCCACGCCGATAATATGCGTTGGCAAACAGTCCCTTGAATATCATTTAATGTGACACAAAAGGTAGCTGTCCGAGGTATGAGGATTGCAGCCTTGGCCGTAACATCAGCAGCCTCTTTCCAAGGCACACAAGGTGAGAGCCGTCATGAGCTAACAATTGAAGGCAGCGTTGATTTCGATGCACGACAGGATTGACCGTATACAGGTCTGTAAGACTCTGAATGACACTGACAGAATCAAAACAGATGACATAGGAAGGATAGCGGTGGATATACAGAACAGCCTGAAAGAGAGAAAAAAGCTCAGCTGGGAAATTTGAGCACAGGTCAAGGAGCCTGTATTCAAACCTACCATCCCAGACGACAAAGGCAGATCCGACAACGTCACTATTCTTGGAGCCATTCGTATATATGAAAATGTAAATATCGGGCCGCGAACAAACCGGAGTTCTCTCCATCGGAAGCGAGCTGAGTTCAAGGTGAAGACAAAACTGAGCCTGAAGCCACGGTGGCGTGGGGCTGCCGCCCATTCGAAGGGTGGTATGGAGGATAAAAGTAAACTTGCTGGAGCAGGCGAAGAAAAGGAACTCCGGGTGCGAGCAGGGCAGTTACAAAGAATACATATTGGCAATCGAGGGAGTTATTTGAGAATGATGGATAGGATGGATGGTTGGACATCGACAACTGTCGTCATGCGTACCGACGTAGTGTTGCATCGCGCTGATAGTTCCATATAGTTATGGCACGAACAGGAGAAGGCTGTGGGTGTTTTCCAGAGGAGGTTTGGCAGGACATCATACTCGGACACGTGTGTTGCGGTGTAACGAAATGGTTATATTTAAGGAAAAGGTATAGAATTTCTGAGATTATGGCGTGAGGAGAACCACCAGTGGCAAATTGGAGATTATCATGATGGCGCAAGTAGGAGAACGAGCCCAGGGTGCTGCAGAGCGGAGAACGTGCTATTGGGTCGACAGTAGGTCGCAGAGAGAGCTTTAACGTCTATTACGATCTCGCAGCTAGGCAGTGCTCAATCTACGTAAACGTATGTTTCATGCTGCGATTGGTTTCGATCCCCGGTGTTTCGTCCTCGTCGGCCTTTCGGGAAAGGATCTGCTCAGTACGCGTGGGATGCGTGGACAGCTAAAACACCCATATAGATTAGTAATTCAAAGTATTATTTAGTAAGGTATGCAAAATACCTAACTTTGGTTTATGTCTGTCCTCGCGGTGGCGTCTTCTTGCACGATGCTAGCTGCGCTGAACCATAGTATCTCCCTAGTTCGGAGTCGAGTTCGGAGTGCCCTTCCAGACGCATTTCTGCCTTAATAAAGCTGTTTGCAGAGGGCACGCTTCTCGGTTGCTCCCTCCAGAAGGCGCGGCGCCGGCGTGCGATTGGCTGCCGCTCATCCGCTGCCTTCTTCACAATACTGGTGTGGCGCTGTCTTTACGCCAGAAGACGCGATAAGGACTTTGACACAGGTGCCCTGTTCAGCGAATTCTGCGCCCACAGTTGTAAAGGTCGGTGACACTTGCCGGTTACCAAGCTTAAATCGATTCAGGCGGTGAATTCGGAACGCGCATGGTAATGAAAATGTGGTGCCCATGATGCAAACGTACCACAGGTGCCATCGGCCTCCCACTGTCCTGAGGAAGGTGTGGAAAAATGTAGCAAATAATGTCGAAAGTCACGAAAAAAATAATGATACTGCTATTCTCCACCGGGGTACAGTTCAGTGGTAATTTGGTAGCTTCGGCATAGAAACTTTCAACAGGGCTGGTGTAAATATATCCAATATCCAGGCGTAGCTTCCTATGGTGGATGGAGTTGAGACGGCGTATATTGGACAGCCGTGCAGAAGAGTAGACAAATGTTCTGTAATCAAGCTTCCAGCGGACAATAGAGCGGCAAAGAAAACTAAGCGTTGCACAGTTATGAAATGGCACTATTTCGAGGGCAATCGGCTAATTAATGTTCATAGTTGACCTACGTTAATGTTATAGGACTATTCACAGAGAATTGTTAGAGATTGTTTATATAATTTTAACTGAAGAAATCGTCTCTTTCTTATGATAGGGAAACTAAATGAGATAGGTGTGTAAGGAGAGAAAATGCCAGCATACTGTAAGAAGACTCAAATGTATGTATAGCGATGATTTGGATCTTAAAAGACTGAGAGACTTGAACCGGGTAGGCCACCAGGGGCATCTGCTTCAAACCTACTCACGGACTGATGACCACAACAACAGGGCGGCGTTAAGCGGCAGGTAGAGAGCGGAGGCGGCCAGTGGCGAGCTGTGGGAGAGCAGCCGGTCTGGTCGCCTGTGTGGCGAGGCGGGGCGGCTGGGTCGGCGGCAGGCGGCAGGTGGCAGGTGAGAGAGCGGCCCAGCTGTGGCCGGAAGATGATCAATACGGCGTGGGCGGTGGGCGGCGGGCGGGCCAGCCGCGCACAGCCTCACCAGCGGCTCAGCCGCCGCACAGCCGCCTAGACCGGCGCTGCCGTCACGGACGCGCAGCGGCGACGCAGCGGGGGCTGCTGGCCACTTGTACACTCACTAGGAAAAAGTCATGCAACACCTCACAATATAGATTGAGCCCTCATTTGAGCCGGTGTAGTGCAGCAACTCGACGAGGCGTGGACTCAGCAAGTCGTCGTAGGCTCCCTGCAGGGACACTGAAACAATGCTGCCTGTATGTTGTTGTTCCGAATTTAGACGAAGGAATGGTTTGATGCAGCTCTCCACGCTCCCCTATCCGGTTGGAGCCCCCTTTTCTGTGGTTAACAAGGTGACCATCAGAATAGCAAATAACGGATATGGAAGCTTACGGATTATCGCAATAGTTGTGAGACTGGATTCGTGATTTCCTGTCAGAAAGGATACAGTACGTTGTAATTGACGGACAGTCATCTAGTAGAACAGAAGCTACATCTGCCGTTCCGTAGCGATATGTTATAGGGTCCCTACTGTTCCTTATTTTTGTAAACAGTTTAGGAAAGAATCGAGTAGCTTGCTTGAATTTTTCGCGATTGATGCTGTCACTTATCGGTTATTAAAGTCACCAGAAGATCGAAAGCAAATGCAAAATGATTTAGACAAGATATCGGCATTGTGAAAAAATGGCAGTTCACCCAAAACAATGAGAAGGGTGAAGTCATCCAAATAATCAATAAAGAAATCGATTAAACTTCTTTTACACGATAAAACAATCAAAACTAGAGGCCGTAAATAAACTAAATACCTAGGAGTAGCAATTACAAACAACATAAACTGGAAAGAACTAATACAAAATATCATAGGGAAAGCCAACCGAAGACTAGGTATCATTGGCAGAACACTTAGAAGATACAACAGTTCTACTAAAGAAACTGCCTATACTACTGCGTCCTATTTTGGAATATTTCTGCGCATTGTGGGATCCACACCAGGCCGGACTGACAAACGATTTAGCGAAAGTACAGAGGACAACTCGGTTTATATTATCGCGGTATAGGGGTGAGATTGTCACGGAAATGATGCACGAGTTGGGGTGAAAATCAAAATCACTGAAAAGGCGTTATTTGTGCGAAAAGACCTATTTACGAAATTTCTTTCATTACTTTCCTCTTCCACCTACCTTCGTAGTTAGACATGATCATATAATAATATAACTGAAATAAGAAAACTAAGTTCGAAATCGTAAAGATTTATATGTTTCTTTTTTCCGCGAGCTGTTAGAAAGTGGAACTGAAAAGAAACATCATAAAAGCTGTTCGATGAACCTTCTGCCATTCGCTTCCATGTGACTTGTAGAGTATTTATGTAGATGTCGATGTCTCGGACATGTAGTAGGGAGACATACCCTGAGCGTTAGGCTCTCCGCTATATTAGCAACAGGCCTTGGTTTTCGAGAAAATATATGTTGAAGTTGACTGCACGATGTAAGATGCGAAATGCTAGCCACGTACCAAGCTGGTGAGCGAGGCGCAACGGTTAAGGTCGCTAGGTACCTGATTGGAGGTAACGTGTTTGGGGATTCCCAGTGTTTTAGACTTTTGTCTTTTCTTTCAGCATAGTCTAACAATTTTCCATTTTATAGAACACCAATGAACAGTGTACATTGTGTTAAATTAATAAGAAATATTAAATTTTTTCGTAGTAATTTAATCTTCATGTCATTATTACAAAATCTTACTAGCTATCAACTGCATCGCTTGCTATGCCACAACAGATATCCGGATGATATTTGTCGTAAAATCAAGAAAAACAAAATAGTTTACAGACCCATTTTATAAAAGCTACTGTCTTGCAGGCGCAAGGAGATTTTAAGAGAGAAACCAGAAAACGTCCACTTACACTAATAAAGAGTTCCTTTCATCCCTTGCCTTTGATACGAACCATGCCTATTTTTTCATCTTAAAAAAAAAAAAAAAAAAAAAGGTTCCCTGAATTGGTGCAAAAGTGAGTGTGGTTTTACGACGAATATCATTCTGATTTCAGCTGTGGCAAAGCAAGCTATGCAGGCATAACGAGTAACATTTTGAAATAATGAAGAGAAAATTAAATTACTACGGTAAAATTGAATATTTATTACCAATTTCACACAATGTACACTGTTTATTATTATTCGGTAAAACAAAATGAAAAATATGTTGCACTATTATGACTTTAAAAAAAGCTAAAACACGGAGAGAACACGAACACGATACCTCCAACGTAGTAACTGGCGTCCTGGTTGGAACGTGACTACCGTTATGCGTCTTACACCGCAGTCAAATTCAACATCACTTTTCTCGAAAACCATGGCCCGTCGCTAAAAAAAGCGTATACCCTAATACTCAAGGTATGTCCATCTAAAACATATCCGAGACCCAGCAAAATCCGTTTTTTACACTTCTTGTGGTCCCCTTGTACGAGCGGAAATCCACAACGTTTTATAGTCCTTTTTTCGTCTCACTATGCCATTTTTAATTCACACACTTCCCTTCCATGGTAAATTGACGATTTCTCCGTATCTCACCACCAATAGATCCTGTATTTCAACCATTTAAGTGCGTTATTCATGCGCGCGAAAACACTCCTCAGCGAACAAATATGAACCGGTGCGCCCTGGCGCTGCGGCGCAACCAATATAAAAGTTTTCGATTTAGAATTTCTCTTTGAAAAGTACGACTTCTGTACTGCTTTGTGAACAATTATTTGGAGCACAAGAATTTTACCTTATCATTTATAGTATCCTGCCAATTGCAAATACTGCGGAGCGGTGCTAATTTTGGATGAAAAGCTATGAACTTTTATGAGTGAGAGTTAGTCTGTTTAGCTATTATTTTGTACAATGCATCATCTAAAATAGACTCAAAACAACTCATCATGTCATGTTGTAACAGAGGCACAATTGTTACGTACTACCACTGAACAAATGTAGATTGCGAATTGATCTGGCACGCAGAAATACTCTAGCTACTGTCTTCTGGAGTATGTTCTTGCTGTCAGTTGTTCCTGAATCTTTGTCGTTCACACTAGACTCAACATGCCTGTATAGAAAACTTTGAGCCGCGGTAGAATAGCCCAGTGCTCTAAGCAATGCTGCGGAGGGCGTGGTTGCTGCCCTTCCGAGGAACGAGTCCTCCCTCTGGCATTAGTGTGTGTGTGTTGTCGTTACGTTAGCTTAAAAGTAGTTTGTAAACCTAATGTCTGACAATCACAGTAGTTAAGTTCCATAGATTAAATTTAAACATTTGAAAACTTTCAGAACTGTGAATGAAATTTTTCATTACTTTCTGAAATAAGCCGCTCTATCTGTCAATCTGATAAACGTATTTCTTTCGCCATTTCCAGAGATCACTCGCCGCTAAATTGGACGCAAGCTTTTGACGCGCGTCCAAGAACAAACGGTTATAAATGGCTTACAATACGCTTTCTACTTCATTAACATTTTTAAAGCATGGGCGTAACCCGCATTTCTTTTTCTTTCTTTCTTTCTTTTTTTTATGTTTTTTGTTTTTTATTTTTAAGGATTTTTTATTTTTCTCAAGTCTCTTGAATCAACTTTACTTCAACTGTCAGGTCTTAAAATGTATTAATAAATTTTTTGAAGTAGCAATTGTTTTAATAACATCACCAGTGTAATTATACTCTGTCTTGACTGTTTAAATATAAATTCGTGGACTCACGAACATACCGCTCAATATAGCTGTTAACAATCTAACATTTGAAACTAGCGACAGAATGACATACATAAAATTAACAATGAAATTTTAGCAATAATACAAGCAGGAAAAGTGCTAGGCTTGCCTTACATTCAGTGTCTAAATCGAAACGTAGAGAACGGACCTGAGAACATAAAAGACACTCATAATACCAGTAATGAATTATGTCATCGATATTTGGACTGTTACACAGAACACAGAGAGAAGGTTGATCTCATTTGAAAACACTGAAATGTACTGACCAGCCAGAATGAAGAGACAGAGAAAGAGATATTACGTTGATGTGGTGAGAAAAGAGGACAGTATTGTACGACAACTAATAAAAAAAATGTTGTAGACTGGTTTGATGCAGCTCTCCACCCTACTCCATCCTGAGCAAGCCTCTTCATCTCCTCATATGAAGGCAAACCACATCCATCTGAATCTGCGTGCTATATTCGTCTCTTGATCTCCATCTACAATTTTTCCCCACACACTTCCCTAAAAAACTAAATTTACGGTTCCTTGGTGTCTAAGAATGTGTCCTACCAAGGAATCCCTTCTTTTAGTAAAGGTATGCCAAAGATTACTTTCTTCTCAATTCTGTGCTGTCCCTCTTCATTAGTTACGTGATGTAACCACCTAACAATGTGCATTCTTCAGTAGCACCACATTTAAAATGCCTCTATCCTCTTCCTGTCTAAACTATTTCTCGTCCATGTTTCACAGCCGTACAAGGCAAAATTCCACACAAATGCCTTCCGAAAGGTCTTCCTTACACTTAATATTCGATGTTAGCAGATATCTCTTTTTCGAAAACGCTTTTTTTCTATTACCATTCTCCATTTTTATCATCTGTAGTGCGACCGTCATATGTTAGTTTACTACCCAAGTAACAAAACTTATCTACTATCTTTATTGTTTCATTATCTAATGTAATTCCTTCAGCATCTCCTGATTTTCTAAAACTGCATTCCATTACCCTTGTTTTGCTCCTGTTAATGTTCATCTTATACGCTCCTTTCAAAACAATATCCATTCCGTTGAACTGCTCTTCCAGGTCCTTTGATGTATCTGACAGAATTACAATGTTATCGGAAAAACGCAATGTTTTTATTTCTTCATCCTGGACTCCAATTGCTTCTCCAACCCTGTCTTTCTTCCTTCCCAGCACTGCGTCTCTTTTATACACTTCAAGTCAAATAACAGCTGTTTTGTTCAATTTGTAAATAACTCTACGTTTCCTAGATTTTACCACAGCTAATTTCAGAATTTAAAAGATTGTATTCCAATCAACTTGTCCGAAGCTTTCTCCAAATCTACAAAAGCTAAAAATGTAGATTTGCCTTTTCCTAATTTATATCCTAAGAAAAGCCGTAACCCGCTCTGTTAGTCGTGTTGTTTAACGCACCGCTTTCCGAGACGGGGAAGCGTACCGGCCCCGGTTCGAATCCGCCAGGCGTGTAAACGAAGGAGATCGGAGTGCCGGCCAGCCTGGATGTGGTTTTTAGACGGTTTTCCACATCCCCCTAGATGAATACCGGGCTGGTCCAAAGTCCCGCCTCAGTTATTCACAAACATTTCGTAACCCTTTACACAGATAATACTGTACGCAGACATTTGGGTACACATTTCCTCCCGGGTGGCATGGGGTGGCGACAGGATGGGCATCCGGCCACCCCGTAAAAATTACACGCTATATCCAAATACCCTGCATCTGCGGAAACATGGCTAAAGTGAAAGAAGATCTGATGTTTTCACCCGGCTTCCTCTAACAATTCAGCTAACAATATACTCCTTCCAACGTTCAGCTTTCTCTTCTTTACTCAGAACTAGTTTTCAATCTGAGTTCATGATATTCATACAGATATTTTTCTTGTCTCCAAATGTGCCTTATTTTCCTGTAGGCGGTGTCTATTTTTCCCCTTTTATACATTATTCTATAGATGTGCTTTTTGCTTCTAACTACTTGTGCTTAGTCCCTTTGCACTTCCTGTCAGTATCATTTCTTAGTCGTCTGTACTCCAGTTTCCCTGCTTCATTAACTGCATTTCATATCTTATCCTTTCGTCAATTAAATTTAGTATTCCCTGCGATATCCAAGGATTTTGTGTGTCTTACCTTTCTACCTATTTGTCCTCTGCTGCCTTGACTATTTCATGTTCTAAGGCTACCCATTCCTCTTCAACTACTTCATTTTAGCCGGTATCTGTCAATTGTTGCTTAAATCTAAAAAAAAAAAAAATTCCAGAGGGAGAGGGACCATTGTGAAGGGGAAGGAGGAGCTGGATTGATTATTATGAAGGATCTGAAGTAGATGGAAAACACATGAAGAAAAAGCTGTAGACATGAAGGAATGGCGCGCTGTTTTACGTGAGACTATTGAACTGTTACGGTTTAAAAGGCTTTGAAAGAAAGTAAGAAAGTTCTGAAAGGGCAGCAGATACAAAGAAAATTGCGCTGGATGACTTCCCTACTTTTCAGGAGCAATGAATAGATGAAGTATGTAAATGGTGATGGCTTGTCTCCTGGACTTCCGCATATATTTAGATATTAATAGTAGTATTTCGTAGGGGGTAGAAAGTTCTTAGTGCGCCATTGTTATGATTTCTTGGTTTTAAGTTGTTCATAAGATGGTAATTTTGATGTTTATGAATCACGTAGCGGTGGTTTGCCCAGTTATTGCATATGTATTATATCTAGCAATCTTGTTGAGTGGGGAAGGGGGGAGGCGTTCTACAAATGTACAATGGCAATCCACGTGAGCAGGTAACCGCACAAGATCCAAAAATGGCAACAGAGACTTCCGGAACGAGGCATGTAGGAAGTTAAATAAAGAGGTTTCGTGTTAACGTTTGTAACAGCCATCCCTGTTTATCTTCTCAAGCAGAAAAAATTCTGGTCCTATGTAAAATCGATAAGCGGGTCAAAGCCCACTGTCCAGTCACTAGTTGATCATTCCGGGGCAGTAATAGAAGAAAGCAAACGGAAAGCTGAAGTTCTAAATTTAACCTTTAAGAAATCTTTCACGCAGGAGGACCGCACAAATATACCATCATTTGATCAACGTACCAATTCCGAAATGGGGGACATAGCAATAGGTATTTCCGGTGTAGAGAAGCAGCTGAGAGAGCTAAATACGAAAAAGTCTGCTGGTCCGGATGGAATACCAGTTCGGTTTTACAAAGACTATTCTGCGGCATTGGCCCCCTACTTAGCTTGCATTTATAGCGAATCTTTAATTCAGCGCAAAGTTCCTAGTGATTGGAAAAAAGCGCAGGTGACTCCCGTGTATAAGAAAGGAAAGAGAACTGACCCATACAATTACAGGCCAATATCGTTGACATCGGTTTCATGTAGAATTTTGGAGCATATTCTCAGTTCGAATATAGTAAATTTCCTTGAAACGGAAAAGCTTCTTTCCATGAATCAGCACGGGTTTAGGAAACATCGTTCATGTGAAACTCAGCTTGCCCTTTTCTCACATGACATCTTGCGAGCCATGGACGAAGGGCAACAGGCGGATTGTGTTTTTCTCGACTTCAAAAAGGCGTTCGACACGGTACCACACTGCAGACTGCTAACGAAGGTACGAGCTTATGGAATAGGTTCACAGATTTGTGACTGGCTGGAAGACTTCCTAAGTAATAGAACGCAGTACGTTGTTCTCGACGGCGAGTGTTCATCAGAGACGAGTGTATCGTCAGGCGTGCCCCAGGGGAGTGTGATAGGACCGCTATTATTTTCTATCTATATAAATGATCTGATGGACAGAGTAAGTTGTAATTTGCGGCTGTTTGCTGATGATGCTGTGGTGTATGGGAGGGTGTCGTCTGTAACTGACTGTAATAGCATACAGGTTGACTTAGACAAAATTTCTAGTTGGTGCGAAGAATGGCAGCTAGCTCTCAATGTAGAAAAATGTAAGGTGATGCGCATGAGTAGGAAAAACAATCCCATAATGTTCGAATACAGCATCAGTAGTGAGCTTCTTGATGCGGTCGCGTCGTTCAAATATCTAGGCGTAACATTGCAGAGCGATATGAAATGGAACGAGCATGTAAGGACAGTTGTGAGTAAGGCAGACAGCCGACTTCGGTTTATTGGGAGAATTTTGGGAAGATGTACTTCACCTGTAAAGGAGACCGCGTATAAAACGCTTGTACGACCACGTCTTGAGTATTGCTCAAGTATTTGGGACCCGCAGCAGATCGGTTTGAAGGAAGACATAGAGGCGGTTCAGAGGCGAGCAGCTAGATTTGTTACCGGTAGGTTCGACCAATGCGCGAGTGTCACGGAAATGCTCCGGCAACTCAATTGGGGATCGCTGGAAGAAAGACGACGTTCTTTTCGTGAATTTCTGTTAAGTAAATTTAGAGGGCCGGAATTTGAAGCTGAGTGTAGTACGATCTTGCTGCCGCCTACTTACATTTCGCGTAAAGATCACAAAGACAAGATAAGAGAAATTAGGGCTCGTACGGAGGCATATAGGCATTCTTTTTTTCCTCGTTCAATTTGGGAGTGGAATAGGAAAGGAAATGCCTAGTAGAGGTACAGTGTACCCTCCGCCACGCACCTTACGGTGAATTGCGGAGTATGTATGTAGATGTAGATGTAGATCCTTAATGTTTAGGATGTTAGTAAGAATGGCACGTTTTCACGTTGTTACGGACGAGTGTTCTCCTTTTTAGCAGCTTGTATAACTGAGACACCTGTAATTCTTACTAACTAGCCCAGTGTAAAAGTAGTTTGTCTTTTGTAGCTTTTTAATACGGAAGGTCTGTATCAGATTACTAGGTTAAAGAACATGTCTTATAGTCAGCCCGGAATACGATGATCCCTAGCTCCGCCTACTGGGTTTGGAGACCACCCCAGCCGCGGAAACTGAATGCAACCATGTTGCCACGTTGTTAGTTCGGTGCCTGACAGTACAGCTTAACGGTCGGTGCTGTCGGACAGAACTGGAAAAAGTGCAGAACGCAACCGAACTTGCGCATGCGCGGAGCGAAGCTCGCGTTTGACTTACTCCAATTTGTCTGCTGCCGCAGCGGGCGCTCAAAGCTGATTGGCAGAAGCACCAGGGATCACGCTATTTTGGCTCGACTAAAATGACATATGTGGAAAACACCATTTCCTCTTCCTTTGTAGATTCTATTCTTATAGCTCCCTCTTAGCTACATGCAGATTACATATCATTTTGATCCTTCTCCCTAGAATCGATCTTGTTAGTCATTTAGATAATTTCAGTATTGCGACCATTCTTGCCGATAGAGTGAGTCCGCTTGAGACATTCGTCACATAAAGCATTAAGTGGGCTAACTCAGGAATTGATCATAACACACCATATAGTCACATGAAGTTTTCTGCTCAAAATCAGTGATTCTGTCATATTCTCAATTATTGGCCTTCGCTTCTGTACGTGGGTTGTAGTAAATGTCTGTAACATTTAAATATCTAAATACAAAATAGTGTAACATCTGTGCGCTAATGTTTAGATGGGGGGATTGGCCACAATAAGTAACTGTCTCTATACCTACACGACTGTAGACTTTTCTTGTCATTTACCGATTATTTCGGTTTTGTCAAAGACAGGGGGTTCAAATCTAATCTCCCCCTTCCCTCACCGTCAAACTCTGGCCAGTCACAGTGCAGTCTGTGTGTGCTACAAGGGAAACGTGAAAAGGCTGACAGTCCGTCTGCAAATATTTCTGGATAGTCATCTGTGGAACTTTTTGACAACTGAACACCCCATCACCCATACTGGGAGACCACTGAACATTCCATTCTTTTCTGACGCATAAGATCCTTGATCAGTGTAGAGAATGCGAACGGTCACTGAAGCACGCAGTCATTGTCCAGTTGTTCAATATATTGGTGGCTAATTAAGTCATGACGCTAGTTGCCGTATATAATAAATGTTTGAACGATGAGACAGAGTCTCCGGCCAGGCAAATTATACTAATCGATTAACTCGTTTTGTATAAGATGTCAGTAACGCAGAAATTAGCGTCACTTCTGTGTTCACCTTTCGGAATTTAATCGGATTTTACGGACAACAGATGTTATTCCTTACCTGCTTTTAAAGTGCGTGAGTTCTACCCTTAAGACGTGTACGGAAATAATGAAACTCTTGGAGAAGGTACATAAATGAATAAAGTCAGAACTAATTTTCTTGTCGAATTAGCACCAACCGTTTACGAGAATATCATCACTGATTTTCTAGCTGAGACTCATTGTAAGTTCACACGATACAGTACTTTAAAAATTGATGGGATTCCGTCAATTAATTGTCGTTTCCTTGACTGTTATCGCATGACAGCATTTATTTAAATTTCAGAGAATAGATATTGAATGGCTGATTCACAACTGTTGTCCACTGCGACGTCTAATTTACTATGGTAGAACTAAAGTTCGAGAGCAGAAAGAAAATTTATCCCACCACAGCACAAAAACTTAACGAACATGTTTTCGCCAAAGTTGTAAAAGCTTAAAAGTTGGCAGCTTAAAAAAAATAATCCGTAATCCTCCAGCTTAGTGAGCTCTCAAGAAAGTTTTGTACAATGGTAAGTACATTCGAGGCGAAGCTTCCATCCTAACTTTAAGCTGCATGAGAAATGCCAGTCGGCCTATTTGATGAGATCCGGGTGAGATTTCATACACTGTGTACATATGGTAACGTTTTTTATTCAGATATTGGTTTAAATTTAATTTTTGTGTAATACAGTATGCATCCTCGTTGCCCTCTAGCATGGTATTTGACCTTGGGCGACCAGTACAGTTGCGCATAAGCGTTGCATGGGCAGTATGAGATTATCAATCAGCTCTTAAGGGATATTTGACCATTCTTCCATCAATGGAATATCCAGCTCTGCAACTGTAATGGGAATTGCTGGTCTGGCTGGAATGCATCCCAGGCATGCTCAAATGGATTGAAGTCGAGTGAACAAGCTCGCCACTCCATCCGTTCACTTCCCACAGCTTCATGCATGTTGACCACCAGTGAGGGCGAGTGATATCCTACACGAGAAGGAACCTATCTTCTATGGCACCATCGCAAGGCACAAGAAAAGACCGAAGGATGTCGTCTCTATACGTCTGAGCAGTCAAAACCCAATTCTGAAAGACACAGGTCCGTGCATCCGCCAATACTGTCTCCTGCCCGCACCATTCGTCCGTCATCAAGATATGGTGATGTTTCCTGCACATCAGAAGGATTGTTCCGAATTCCTCGTTCTCTCTTGCTGAACACGAAATCTTCACTGACCTGTGAACAGAAGACAGCGCCATTCGTTACCACTCCAATGCTGAAGTTGCTCCGCCCAGTTTCTGGAGGCTAAATGTCATCGTGGTTTTAATGGGACACACAGCATAGAACCACAAGACGCCACATTCCCGAAAGCGATTTCGACCTTTTTGTGTTGATACCTGTGAGTCCTCTTGCTGCCTGGAGAGTGCGTTGCAGCTGAGTTGCATCAGCCTCCTGTCTCTACGGGCTGTTAACCGGAGGTAATGGTCAACTCTTGCTGACGTTACCCGTCGACGATCTTTGCTACTTCTAACTGGCTGGCAATTAAACTTGGGGACACTCCAATAGCTGCAGCCACTTCCGCCTGTAACTTTCCCAACCTTCCATGCCATAGCTTCGGATAAGTCATATTGTACTTGCATTGCACTTCCCGCTCACTACACTAAGTGAATTTAACTGCTTAGGGTCGGATCCAGGACGGCCTGCTGGGTCGAGGGGAGGGGGGGGGGGTGACGGTGAAAGAATTTTTCATCGTCAGCTAAACTATGGATTAGTAGAAAGACTCCAGTACTGGACGACCCTTTTTACCCTACGCCCAATGAAACAAGTCTCACAGTTTTGAAGACTCAGTGCAGTGATAGCACGCTAACTTCGGATTAAAAAAAATAATAATAATAAAAAGTTTCTGGGGAGGGGGCCGAACGACCATTGCCCCGCCCCCCTCGCCCACTTGGATCCGCCTATGTAAGAGCTTGAGCAACTTGTAATACCAAATATCTCAGGTTGACTGTAGTAGACCCGACAGAAAGACGTCAAACCAAATTAGTTTATTCTGCCGATGAGAATACATCAGAAACTTGATATCTCAACTGTTGTACTAATTGTTTTGACCAGTGTATTATGCCATGTTTCACATTATACAAGGAGTAATCAACCATGTTACAACAGCAGAGTATGAAAAAGAAATTGTGATGCTGCCAGATAATTCGAAATGTTAGTTCTTCTCTTCAGTGCCTTTTAAAAGGACCTATTTGTTTTCACTTCTGCTGTAATAACAGCTTCTGGGTGATAGATCTCGACAAATTGCAATATAATATCTCGCAAAAACTGTCAAGACTGCCGTGGCGAAGGTGGGAAGTTCCCGATTCCTTTTAGCACAACAAATCTGAATACTTTCACTTTCGTTGGATACCACTTGCAATTCTTCTCATGCCTGCCTATAACGGAAGAAGCTCTCCGTAATTCCTGATCATCCACCTGCACGCGGGGATAAGCCGCTACTGCGGTTCGCAAAGGGGAGAATCCAGTGACGGAGCTGCCGTCTCCGCGTCAGAGGGCCGAGGTACAGCTGTTGGCAAGCAAATCGCCGCGGCAGGGATCGGCCTGCTGTCGGCACGCATCAATAGCGGTCCAGCCGGCCGGAAGGCGCGCGGGGTCGACTGAGAGCGATGGGTCGACTGCGAGCGGTCGACCGGGACTGTGGGAGAGGGCAGGTCACGGCGGAAAGCGGCGGCCGCCTGTGGCATGTCGCCGAGGGGAGGCGTCCGACCAGCACTTCCCACTGCCTAATTGGTTTGTGGGCACGATTTGTAAACTTGTACACTGGGACCTAAGGAATTTTGCTGAAGATGTGTTGGTAACCTGTGTAGGTATACTTCAATTGAGGCAATTCCTCCACATTAATAACGAGTTATATCTAACGGCTTACAAGAGTAACATACTGACTTCGAGGAAAAGAGATATTAGTTGCAAAATGTCAGAGATGGAACGTTTCCTTTATGTTAGTATTTAGATTTCGGAAAACCCAATAGGTGGCACCTCTTTCTAAATTTCTGATTTTAAATGTTGACAGCTTTTTCGATAGATGTGCAAGTAATCACGTGCCTAAAAATGGCAGCAAGTGAGAGCGAAGTGTCCAGTGTTCGTCAGAATAAACCAACTATTAAGTAAGTTTTCGCTGTATGGAGTTAATATTCAAATGTTTGTACATGTATAGGACCAAACTGCCTGGTCATAAGTCCGTAGCTTACAAACTATTTAAATTAAGGTAAACTAACCTAAAGACAACACACACGCCCATGCCCCATGGAGGACTCGAACCACCGACGGCGAGCAACCGCGCGCTCCGCAGCGAGGCTCCTTAGACCGCTCGGCTACTCCACCGCGGCTCTGGAGGTGACTTGCATACTTGTGACTCTTAAAAACACCCTTAATATATACCTAAATAGGGAATCACCTCCACAATTGTCGATAATAATATAAATACGAATATTTATCTCTGCAAGTAAAAAGTGTTAAGTTGCGACGCTAATCGCTATTTACATTAATTTACGTGGGAATGTGCTGCCAATGTTTTCATGTAAACATTCTTAAGTGTCCTTAGAATACAATGTTTCAAGGAAAAAATGTTAAGTACATGTTTGTCAACAACAACAAAAAAAAACAAAAAAAAAAAACCAAAAAAAAACCTTGAGATGATTTTACATATTAATATTATATAATTACTAAAGCTGTGTAATAAAGCAATGCTGTTCGTGGAAAAAGAATATGATATTGTTTGTGACAGTGATGTCTGATTTATGAGATTCTTAAAAAAATTTTGGTGAATATTTTCAGAACTTTTGATTTGTACTTTACTATGCTTTTACAGCCGAGACCCTCAATTCTTAAAACGAATAAACAATTATTCTTGGAGAAATTACAGTAAATGCACTTTGAGCCACAGTCAGCTCGGTTTCAGGGAGTATTGAGTGAAACAAAACACGCTCATTACTCGCATGATGTGATTAGTGCTGTCAACAAGAGATCTCAAATCGATTCCACATCATAGATTTTGGGAACGCTTTTCTCAGTGTACCTCAGAAGCGGCTTCTAAACGTACTATTTACTTATGCAATATCGCCACAGATGTGCAACTAGATTCGCGATTTCATGTCAGAGAGGACACAGTGCGTAGAAACTACAGAAAGTCATCGTGTGAAACAGAAATTCAATCTGATGTCTTTATAATCGATTTAGGAGGCAATCTCTTAAACTGTTCGTTGGTGATACTGTCGTTTATCGGTTAGCAAGGTAACCACAGGATCAAAACGAGTGCCGAACGAGAAGGGTATCTCCATGGTACGTGGCAGTTGAGCGTGAATAATGAGAAGTTTGAAGTCATCTACATAAGGGCTATTTCATTTTGAATCCGGTGAAGAAATGTTAAAATTGACGTAGTACTTATTTTTAATAATCAGTAATTTCTACATGTGCCAATTAATGTAAATGAAAAAACTGTCATGTTTTTATCACTTAAACGTTTACTATTCTTCAAGTCAAAATTTGGTGATGTTAACGTAATTTGTCGAAAACGACCAGTTTTGTGCGCTGTGTAACTTAAAGAACCACATACCGGAGTTCATTGAACTAGGGTTTACTTTGATGTTGAATATCCAAAGTAGAAGTAGGTATACGACCATAACATTAAACGATTAATTCATTAGATTTTAATTATTTTTATTACACATAGATTTCCATTTTAAATACTATGAAGTCTCATACGTTGAATGTGGGAAAAATAATAAAGTAATAAATACATAAACTGGCGCTGCAGTTACAAGTCAGACCGTGGTTGGCTGCCGTCAGCAACTCAACAGGGGAAGACGCCTCGCAACTGGACACGGACGACAATGCGCTTAAATACGGGCTGGTTGCATACAACACGGCGTAGCGCAGCCGGTGTTGTTGTCGTTTAGAGGGGACTAGACTACTTGGTCATCAGTCCCCGCAGCCGGTGTAATACGGAGTTGTACAACCGGCAAATTTAGTGCAGTTTCTCTATACATTTAATTTTTTTCTACATTCATCTATTCAAGATACCATAAAACTATTTACTGTTTATAAATCAAATAAACAATATGACATACACTTATGCCATCTAAAAATGCATTTTCAAAATGTTCAAATGTTTGTAGAGCTTAATGGACTTAACTACGGTGTCATCAGTCCCTAAACTTACAAAGTACTTATGAACTAGTTAATATTAAGGACGGCACAAATATCCATGCGTGAGGGGGAATTCGAACCCCCGACCGTAGTGGCCCTACAGACTGAGACTGGCGCGCCGCAATCCCCTCGGCCACAGCGGCCAGCAAAATGCATTTTACAGTGAAAAGATGACATATGAAATTTATAGTCTATAAATTCCGCATAAAAGACACATCAATCTATGAAATAGTGCCTTCATTTTGTAATAGATTTGAAATTTTTACTATAAATATTTTCTGAGATTTGGGTGTCACAATCGCGTGATCTTATGCAATTACGATACTTTCGCTCGTAGAAAAACAACTGTCGGCCGTAGTGGCCGAGCGGTCTACGGCGCTCTAGTCACAGTCTGCACGGCCGCTACGGTCTGGTGTTCGAATCCCCCATCGGGCATGGATGTTTCTGTCGTCTTTAGTATAATGTAGTTCATAAGTAGTTTGGAAGTTAAGGGACTGATGACCCGCAGTTAAGTCCGTTAAGCTTAACAAACATTTGAGAAAAACAACTGGAAGTGTTTGCGTATCATATCTGCGAGCTTTCAACGATATTAACTTATCGTCTAGCTGTTACGCAAAAACACAGACAAATAAATAAAATGAAATAAAAAATAATTTAAAAAATGAAACCCCACAAAAACTCCAGGTTTGCTTTCTGTCCGATTTGAAATGGAATGACACTAGCATAAAAAGAAATCCGTTAAACTTTACCCACACGAAAAATCAAATACCTACGAATTACAAATACCAACAAAATTAGTTGGAGACAACACACAGACAACATGGTAGGGAAGACGAACCAATGTGTGCGTTTCATTTCTTGAACACTTAGAAGTTGAAACAGTTTTACTAAAGAAACTGTCTACTTTAGACTTCTCTAACAGGTCTTGGAGCATTGCTTTGTATCATAGGATCCACACTGAGTGACACTGACGGAGGTTATCAGAATGTTCGGAGAAGTAAAGCTCGTTTAGTATTATGGTGATACAGGGGAAAGAGTGTCACGGAAATGATGCACGAGTTCGCCTGGAAATCAGCAAGGCAAAGGCAGAATTCGTTGCAATGAGGTCGATTTCAGAAATTTTTTTCACCAAATTGAACGGTAACTAGTGTGAAAGCGGTTCGATAAATTCTCTTCCAGGCAGTTACATGTCATTTGCAGAGTAAGTGTGTGGATGTAAGAAAATGTAGATGAGTCTGTACCGAGAAGTCTTGTACAATGTGGAACACTGCAGGATGCTGAGGACTCCATTTTGTTGAAGCTGTGCAATATCTGATATTGCAATACTCTTTGTCTCCGGAAACAATGTACACTTTCTTAAAGGACTTTGTTGATTATTCAGCTATGCTTCGGTCAATAGGTTCTGACGTACGTGTTTGACTTTATAATGATCGTCCTCTGACGGGTACCAGTAAGTATTACTGTCAGATGACGTTGTTCCTGTGGCAACAAATAGTAGTTGCTACAACACTTCCAAATGAGCTACACCGACAATTGGTATAATTTAGACCGAAACATATATTCAAATGTGTTTACAAAACTTCAAGGTCTATATTCTAAAGAATTTTTGAGAGTCGCATCGAATGTCTTTGGCTGATTACTATTTGAGGTCTCCAGCTCTTGAAATCCTGGGCAAGTATTACGATGAAAATCAATTGATGATAAATCCTGGAAAGACCCAAGTCTGTACATTTCATCTTAGAAATAGGCAGACTGGAGAAGTAAGCAGCTGCTCCGCAGCGAAACTCCTAAATGCCTTGGGGCTTATCAAAATATCCACGGGTGTACTGCCGGTCTATAGTGTCCAACGGGTACAATATTTCGGCGATCATACATGTCGCTATCATCAGGTGAAGTGACGGACTGAGCTCCTGGAAACGCGCCGGCACGCAGATCCGCACGCTACGGCGGCTCGAGGGGAATGGGTTCTAGCCCGGTAGCGGGCCATTTAAATACCCTCGGTCCGCGAAGCGACCCCTCCGTGGTCCTCGCCCCGTGCCGCGGTCGCGCAGTGGAACCGATTCATATGAATGGAAACCTACTTGCTTTTTCCCTTACGTGAACGACAGTTTCGTCATCTTACCACATGATATGGATAAATTCCTTGACTTCCTTACACATCTGAACTCCATACATCCCAACATCAAATTCACTATAGAGACTGAAACGGAGGGTAAATGGCCGTTCCTTGACGTCTTGGTCAAGAGAAGAGCTGATGGCACCCTGGGTCATGGTGTGTATCGGAAGACAACGCACATTGATCTGTATTTACACGCAGACAGCTGTCACCACCCTTCACATACGAATGGGGTACTTAATACTATAGTACATAGGGCGCGCACTATCTCCGACGCAGAGAGTCTACCCCAGGAATTGGAACACCTGCGAACTGTATTCCGAAAAAATGGGTACTCAGAGTGGCAGATTCAGCGGACTCCCCGCCCAACCATTACAGCACAACGTGCGGAAACTGATGAAAACACAAGGGAGGATGTAAGCACTTCGTTCATTCCATATACCGGCGCACTCTCCAGGAAGGTCGCCCGCATTTTGAAGAAACATCAGGTTGGAACTGTCTTTTTCCCGCCGAATAAAATTCGTGCACTGGTGGGGAGCGCCAAAGATGATCTCGATTTCAGGAAGGCCGGCGTGTAACAGATTCCGTGTCAGTGATGCAAGTCATATATTGGACGGAAGATGTGTACCGTCGAGTATCGATGCGTTGAACACCAGAGGCACATACGATTGATGTATTCGAGCAAGTCGGCGGTCGCTGAATATTGTTTGTCGGAGAATCACGCGATGGAGTATGAACGCACTAGGATTATGGTACAGACGTCGAGATACTGGGACTGCGTCGTTAGAGAGGCCATTGAAATTCGCACAAGTGACGACCTCATAAATTGTGACTGTGGCTATAATCTTAGCAAAGCTTGGGATCCAGAGATTGGCTTGATTAAGAGTAAATCTAGCAACCGAAACGTAGTGACGACCACGGCGGACAGAGCCCTCACATCGACGTCATCTCAGACGCCGTCGCAATCGGTTCCACTGCGCGACCGCGGCGCGGGGCGCGGACCACGGAGGGGTCGCTCCGCGGGTTAAGGGTATTTAAATCGCCCGCTACCGGGCTAGAACCCAGTTCCCCTCGAGCCGCCGTAGGGTGCGGATCTCCGTACCAGCTCGTTTCCAGGAGCTCAGTCCGTGGGTTCACCTGAGGATGGCGACATGTATGATCGCCGAAATATTGTGCCCATTGGACATTATAGACCGGCAGCACTCCCGTGGATATTTTGATTATAAAATACGCCCGAAGAAACTGAAGAAACACACTTTGGGGTTAAACTGGACCGATCCATTACAGTGACAGCCCACGTCTAAGAAACAAGGCTCAAAGCGTCCATGCGGAACATCATCATCCACGAAGTTACAGGCACCACCTGGGGTGACCAGAAAAAAAGTGCTTAGACAACTGCCTAGGCTCTGTGTTCCTATGCCGCAGAATATGCTCCACCCTGTGGAAAAACTCTGCACATGCGAAACAGGTAGATGCCTCTCTGAACGAGACAGGTTGCATTGTGACAGGCTGCTTATGACCTACTCCTCTCAGCCAAATGTATCAAACAATGAACATAGCACAACCACACATTCGAAGGCAACTACCAACAGAAACGGAGAAGAATGAACAAGAAACCGATCCCAGACATACGTTTTTGGACACCTCAAGAGCCAAGAATTTCCTGCAGAAAAGCACAGATATTCGTTCAACTCCCAGAACTGGTCGAGAAGAGCTTTGGTGATATTCTCTCACCGATGAAAATCGTCTAAAGGTCAAGGAAGAACCAGCCGAAGACTTGCACCTATCATAATGACCTTTAAGTCATTCAGCAGACTGTCAGTTTGGATGGCAAGATGCAAAGACAACCTCAGAAAGTGGGCTACAGCAAGGAGGGTGAAACCTGCCAGTGTGGCGACGAACAGGACCAACAACATCTGTTAGTTTGCCGGAACCTACCGACTACATGCCATATTGGTGACTTTGTTGCAGCCAACGAAACTGTTGTGAAATACGCCGAATAGTGGGTTCATCAAAATATATAATCACCCTGATGATTGTTCCGTTTTTATCTGATTTTGCATGTTTATTTATTTATTTATTTATTTCGCCTGATCAGATTAGGGCCATCAGGCCCTCTCTTACATCGGACCAGGGTTTTACACATACAGTATTTCTTTACATGTGAGTTACCTATAACATAATAATGATTTTTACAGATGAACAGTTAATAACATTATTTATACAGGTTGATTACATGTAAAAGGATGTAAATAAAAGGTAATAACTTAACTCTACATATGTAATAACTTCACTCTAAATAGGATTAATACTAACAGTACCACTGAGACACCTTCTGCTGCTGCTGCTGCTGGTGTAATAATAGAAGTAACAACATTTATATTAGCAGATACAATATTTACTTTTGAATATATCGAGACTGGTTAACGCATGGCGAATTCTGACAGAAGCTGTACCTGGCGAGAGCAATGGCAGTTGAAGAATATCTGGGAGGAGGAATGGATGTGACGTACCTGGACCGTAGGGTAATAAAGACTGGCGTCATTATTGCTTTAGTAGATAATCCATTAACTGTCGTTTGAAGCTGGCAGTGTTATTCAGTTCTCTGATATACTTTCTTTTTAAGATCGAGAGGAAAAAACTTCTTATATCTCTGTAGGGCATGAAGAGATGCTGATGCCTTCCTACACACGGCGGCTGTGTGCTCAGCCCAATTTAGTTTGTCGTCTATTATCACTCCCAGACTTTAATCTTAGACATTCATTGATATGTGACTATATATCAGTTTCCGTAATTATTTCACGTCATGGACACGAAAAATTAATATAAAATTTGAGGGCTGGGCTTCACAATGATAAAAAAACTAACCGAAAAATCATATATCCACTTGCTCTCCTTCT
Organism: Locusta migratoria; assembly: GCA_026315105.1. Taxonomy (NCBI): domain Eukaryota; kingdom Metazoa; phylum Arthropoda; class Insecta; order Orthoptera; family Acrididae; genus Locusta; species Locusta migratoria. The sequence goes on from CM048747.1 coordinate 470,914,159, forward strand.
TAAACTAGTTGTGCAGTTACTTCGGTTTGAGTGCTTAACCTTTTGGCAGGATCAGCAAGTTGAAATGGTTCCATGGAACTGGGCGGGTTTGTGGAAACCTTGCCCACTGTGCTTCGGTTCAAATGTACCCTAGGGCTTACGTCATGAAAGGCTGGACCTATTTTGAAGGTAGGCGTACAGACAGGAATAGGCAGGCTGGAAAGAAAATATGTGCACAACTAAAAAGTGGTAGTAATACGTCTTATGAAAATGCACTGTAGTGGTTGTGTTCGACGAATGACTGATGGACATCACAAGGAGAGGAGTGTTCCTCGGTTTCTCGTACAGTTCGCCGCATTGTGACATCAGAGCGGGTAACGTTTGTAATCGTACCTTATGTAAATCTTGACTTGAATCAGTGAACAGTCGTGATGCTGCGCAATTGACGTTACTTACAGATAAGGCTACTAGTGGCGAAGGATGGCGCAAGACTAATACACAGGGTGTCCCAGCTATCATGTCCACCCAAAATATCTCTGGAACAATAAAAGCTATTGGAAAACGACTTTCACCGGTATCAATGTACGGCTGGGGCCCATGAATGTACTTATTTGGAAACATTCTAAAACGAAAGCCAATGTGTGTTTTAACAAAAACTGATGTTTTCTAAATGGACACCCTATTTTTTTTTCAGCAATCCATAGCATGACAAATCACATAAACAATGGCGTTGATTGAATCGCAAAATTCCAATTACATCCAGAGATATTGCGACGTGAAGTTGACGCTTGAAATACTCGAAACGCGAGGCTAGCACACGTCCTAGGAGCATGGGGTTTTCGCCTGAGTCTCAGGACGTGCGCTAGCCGCGCGTTTCGCGGATTTCAAGCGTCAGTTTCGCGTCACAATGTTGTCGCGTTGAAATGGAAGCAGGCTTGACTTCGAAGGCAACTGAACACAGCACGTTTATTACGAACTCAACATACACGCAGCACTGACTGCCTCTCAGGCAGAGTGCTCTGCCATTTATACACAGACTTAATTTACCAGAAATTAGAAGAACAGTTAACACAAGAAACAAGTAGAATTTACAAGTGAACATAAGAAAGATATACAACCTTCTGGAATTGTTAATTACAAAGAAATAAATTTTTACCGGTGGGCGGGTTTCAACCAGCAACCCTCAGCACCGCAGTCCGTGACGCTATCCCCTGCGCCACGCCGGCAGTCGGTGTTCGTGGTCTCTCGCGGCAATATCTCGGGATGTAATTGGAATATTGCGACGTAATCAACGCCATTGTTTATGTGATTTGTAATGCTATAGATTTCTGAAGACAAAATATAGGGTGTCCATTTAAAAAAAAAAGCATAAGTTTGTTTTAAAAAACACATTTGCTTTCGTTTTAGAATGTTTACAAATATGTACATTCATGAGCCCCAGCCGTACATTGATACCGATGAAAGTCTTTTTCCAATAGCTGTTATTGTTTCAGAGATATTTTGGGTGGACAAGATAGCTGGGACACCCTATATATATAATTTTAAGCAGCAAGCCATTATATTTTGTATCAGTTATGCTGCTACTATTCAGAGGATAATTTGCAGTGAAGCTCATTTTAATTGACTGAGATAGTTTTTTATTCTTGACATTAAATTACAATAGCCGCGGTGGAGTAGCCGAGCGATCTAGGGTACCTTGCTGTGGAGCGCGCGGACGCTCCCCGTCAGAGGTTCGAGTCTTCCTGGGGCATGTGTGTGTGTGTGTGTGTGTGTGTGTGTGTGTGTGTGTGTGTGTGTGTGTGTGTGTGTGTATGTGTGTGTGTGTGTGTTTGTGTGTAGTCCTTAGACTAGTAGTTTGTGAGATACGGACTGATGACCATGCTGTTTGGTCTGATAGATTAAAAAAATTATAATAATATCGCTATTTAAAACATGGCACCAACTTCACACCTCTGTAACCCCCTCGGCTTACCAATACAGGGGGAAGTATGTCCGCCGTGGTGGAGTCGACGAGCGCATTGAGGCGCTATGCTGCGATGCCCGAGGCCCATCGCCGTCGGGGGTTCGAATCCTCCTTCGGGTATGGATGTTTGTGCTGTATTTTGTATAAGTTAATTTATAAGTAGTTTATAAGTTTGGGGACTGATGACCCCAATGTTATCTGCATAAGCTTAACAAACATTTCAACATTTTGAAGTATGTCCGTCCACCACGGCGATGCCTTCTCGCATTATTCATTAAAATAAATGAGATATCGTAATTTTGTTCTTTATACAAATTATGTCGAGTAGGGTCACTATATACGCTCATGAAGGCTATGTATAAACGCAAAGGTATCGTGATCACCTGCAATTTGCATACAAGTTTGAGGGACAATCATTATTCTCAATAAATATCTGGTGTTGTATGTTTCATTATCTGGTGATAGGACCTACTGCATTACCAAATCACAAGACAGCTGCAGTACACGTACATTTCCTGGTAGAATACGTACTAGAAATTTGGAATAGGTGTTATTAGATGAATGACGATAAGTATACGTGAAACATGATCGATCACCGGTTTACTGTTTACAAGCGTTTCATTATCTGAATGATACCTCTCCTCAACGACGGATTTTCAATGGCGGACCCATTATCCGACGTAACTCCATTGGACTTCTGCTTGTGGGAATCGTCAAACAAAATGTGTACGCTGCAAAGATCGGCATACGAATTTGTCCCTCCCCTCATCACTGCTGTTAAGGTCTCTCAGTTGCTGTTGGATGTGAAACAACGCATCGTCCTACGTGTTGAAAAATGTATTGACATGTGTGGGGGACTCATGAACACCTGTTGTCTATTATTCTGTCCACCACAGCGCTTATAGAGCATTTCAGTAATTAATAATAAGGAATGCCTTCAGAATCATTCCTCTAGGAGACACCAGTGACAGTTATTTAAAATTTTGTGACCAATGAAGAGAGAATCCACTAATTTGGCTAGATATTAATATTTCCTTTTCTTGTGCTCAACTGACTAATGAACAGTCCCCATCATATAGTAAATAACTGATCAGTTAGTAGAGTTTGCACTCAATTTCATTCATGCTGGCCACATAATTCACTACATCATTGATGAAATGCACTATATTGTAATTCCGGTTTTAATAACCAAGAGAGGTACTAAACATATTGAACTCAGTAGATTCAGGAGTAGATGTCGTGGTGTGAAACAGAGTTCAGAACCCTTGCAGTATCGTGTCACACTTTGATAACAAAGATTTGACCTTCCAATTGGAACTAGCATTCGGTGTTGTCAACTACATTTAAAAGTAGAAGTAAATGCTGCTACCCTAATAAATGCTGAATAATTGAATTGTGATAATGATCGTTATTCATATAATATTTATGCTATCTATTTAGTTTAGTTTTAACTAATTTTACATATCCCACTTTTTATCAAGTGCTGTGCAACTTACACCACTCGCGAAATAGAATGGGGTTACTTTAATTCATTGTCTGTCTTTTGTAAAACAGTTTTAAAGCAGGAAAATTACATAATTAGTGACCACCACAATACGATTTTGGCTACATAGAATATCCCACTTTGACTTTACCCAAACACTGTACGTAAAATGTAAGGATATTTTATATTTTGATAACAATTTGTGAGTACTGTCTTAACTAATTCAAAGGCTTAAACATCTTTCATTGTATGAGACTTATGATGAAAAGTCAGAGAATGGTAGTTCATGTTGTAAAGCGTCTCATTTGCTGGAGAGAGAAGTTAATTTTTTACTTTACTTCAAAACTTTAGACGGGATGTCGCTGATCATAGGCATGAGGATTCTTTCATAATAATCAAATAATTATTGAGCAATCTCACCCCAATATCTAAGACATACATTTTCTGTTATTTCGAACATAAACAAGCAATATACATGCAGTGATGACTGCCGTAAGTGCTTGTTTTATATTTAGTTTCATCCTTATGCCAAGAAGCTATACCAAGCATTTAGGCTCTCACGCCTGCTCCATTACTGTTGCTGTTTAAGGAAGTAATATGACTTTGCGTTCACCTTGCGTGAAAAAATTAACATACGGTATGTTATGGTTCCCTATAAATAGGCATATCATGGAAATTTTCTAAAATATGTTGGCAGATCAAACGCATGGCTTAATGTTTTGTCTGGAGATATCCGCAAAAAAATTTGTATCTGTGCATGTTCCCTACCATTCTTTTACACCAGAAAGGTAGAATAGTCCCTAAAACAAAAATTAAAAAAGAATCCTTCCTGAACAAGACTGAACACTCGAAACTAAAGTTCACAAAAACCAGAAAATGTGTGTTCTGAACGGGTTGCTCCGAATATCAAACGAGATCGAGTCGCAGAATCCTCTGAATGAATGGAGATGTATTTCATTCTTTAGAAAAGTTTTTTTTTTTAAGTATTTCCTTCTTTCTATGCGGAATTTTCTGGGCGGAGGGTTGCAAATGTAACCCTACTTTTGGGATATGATCACACACACTGATATAATCAAGTTATTTTTAACTAAATAAATCAAAAATAATTATTTCGAGCTATAACCGATATTCCTATTTTCTTTCGTGTTTGGTAGATGATATTTTAAAAATACGGCTATTTAAATTTCGATATTGATCAGTGGCACCAAATTCTATGGTACTCTATCATTTGCTCCACTTAGAATGTGAAATATCACGTAAGTCTTAGGTTCTCATACTATAACCTGCATTTGGCCAGAGTATGTTACACAGTCCACTTTAGTTCCAGACGCGAAGCACGTAATCAACTGCGGAGTAATTGCTGTGCCAGCCATCTACTTGCGACTCTCATTTCCTACTGAAGGGGCCGTGTCCAGTAAGTTTCCAGAGACACTGCACCACGGGCGACTGGGGGAATCCCCGGGTGGAACACGTGATAGCGAGCGGGGGCGCAAACGGGCGCGTTATGTGCGCCGCCGCCAGCCGCCAGCCGCAGGGGGGCCAACTTTATCAGCCGCGCGCAGCGCTGCCACCCTCACAGTGCGCCCCTTGCGGTCGACGCACGCCCAACTGGTGCCCCTCCATTTCGACGGTGAAAGTGCTTCACTGAATCCTGTGGATCATTCTCGCGAGATTTTTCTTTCTTAACGGAGGCGCTTCTACACGTTGTTCACCCTTATCTTTCTGGGTCCACTCCCCCGCCGGTGCGGGGCGACGTTTGTCGATGATGGGGAACACAAGTGAGGAAGGGTCTGGGATGTTGGAATGACAGAAGCCAGCAGCGAAAAATCTCCGAGAATCCGATGAGTGCTCTACGTGAAATACTTCTGTAAACTACAATAGCTTCTCCGATCGTGAATTCGTTAGGGGCAACCATTTGCAGGGCCTTGCTGCTATTTACTACACATATTGAATCAACATTAAGACTAAAATGGTCGCGTATTACTCCACAGATACGCATTCCCGAAAATTCAATTGTTAATTTGCATAAAATAAAAGTTCAGTTTTAACTATTTTCATTCAGGTTTTTCCTTCGGGTTTATTTTTTTTTTTTTTTTTTCTAAATTTATTCAAAGTAACATCTGAGGTTAACATTAACGGTGAAATGTTGACCCTGTATCTAACAAACACAACGGTACCAACAATGTTCATCCTAGTGACGCGACTATTGCAATGTTAAAGAATACAGCAGTGAATCTAATTGCAGATAACATTGTAGCCATATGTATATTATGTAACTGTGGAAGTCATTGTCTAGAAATTAAATGTATTCAATGTAGAGTCAGATAGCTACAACCATTTAAAAACTACATTTCAATATCATTAACGTGTTATTTTATGCCCGCCCCCTCATTTCTACTATCTTTCATCATGCTGCATACCTGCCTATTTACCTTCTGAACTATATCTGTATTTGTTGGGGGTAAACTTCTTTTTGGTAGCTTCCATCATTCAACTATCAAAGTTCTGTTATGTTCGTCTTCCTCTTCACTTCCTCACTGAAGCCAGTATTCCAAAGATCCTATTACTTTATGAAACTCACAGTCAACGTTAGCAATAAAATTTATTTTCATTACCACTTATACATCAGAATTTGTTCACTCAATACATAACATAATTTGATGTATAAAATATTAATATTAAAACAACAAAACATGGGTGATGGAATGTAGCCGAAGAAATTCAGGAGATACAGAAGGAATTAGATGAGGAAACTAGACAATAAAAGTAGTAGATAGTTTGTTACTTGGATACGAAAGCAACTTCTGATTGCCAATGTGAAAAAGATGTAAACTTCAGAATGGCTATGAAAAGAAAAGAAACTCTGAAGAAGAGATATTTGTTGTAATCAAATATAAAAAGGTTCGGAAATCTTTTAAAGGAGTTTGTTAAAGAAGAATGGTGAATATTATATGGGTAGATCGCGTTGATAATCACGAGGTACTGAACAGAATTAGGGAGAAATGTAATATCTGGCGTATCTTGCCTAAAATAAGGGATGAGTTGATAAGACACATTCTGGAACATCAAGTAATCGTCAATTTAACATTGCCGGAACCGTTGGGGTAAATAATTGCAGGACACCGAGAAATGAATACAGTAAAGAAGTTAGAAACGATATAGATCGCCGTTCTTATTCACAGATGAAGAAGCTTGCGCAGGACACGGCAGCGTGGAGAGCTGGATCAGATCAGTCATTGGGTCAAAGGTCACTACTACAAAAACAAAGATTTATATACTACAATAAACGTAATACACGCGGTGTAAGGCAATAAATCCATAAATCTATTACTCAGAAGATTTCATATCACGAAATATTATCTCATTATATGCTCCCGAATGGAAAATAGCGAATCTCATATCTTTGCAAGTTTGAATTTCAGGCTATAGCAAACATGAATAAGTTGAAACTGTTCCATCTCCAGTATACGCATATACCTACAAGGCACCGCATCCGAAAAATGTGAGATTCAACCTTCATCAAATTGAAATTGATGAAGCTACATCAAATTCCATTTTGTCTAATTAAGTAGTGAAGCTTCGAAACACATCTGGAGCTCCCATAACGAATGAAGTTCGTAAAACAATTTAGTCTTAGTTTAAATTCTGTGTCTGGTAAGGAACTGTGCGGCAATAGTGTAATTTGGAATACAAAATATGCCAGTGGTGAAATATTTGTGTAAACTTGTCTTTTGACTTTTAATTAACTGAAACTCCCATCAGACATAAAATTCGAATGAGCATGTTTCACAATTGCGTGCTAACACAAATAATGCCGAGGAAACCATCGGTAAGATATATGAGATTATTACAACTAATGCTAGTAATTGTGTGTTTGCACCCATAATATTTTATTATTGTAGTATAAGGCACTTTTCACTTCAACATTAAACACCTAAAAAAATTTATGGTGAATAATCCACCCCGCTTATGGAGGATCTTTATTTTACACAACCTTTCAGGAACATTTCCGACACATAGACCCCATTTTCAAGTTCTAATTGAATATCTAAGTATCACTCTAGTCATCGATACACATTCAATCAGCACTTGAATATGGGATCTATTTCCCGAAAACGGTCATGAACGATTGTGGAAATAAAGGATCACTGTAATTACGAAGGGTAGTATTATTCACATGAAAATTTCCAGAGCGATGGCCGAGAGGTCTACGGCGTGTCAGTCATGGTCTGCACGGCCGCTGCGGTCGGGGATTCGAATACCCCCTCGGGTATGGATGCTTGTGCAGTCATTAGCATAAGCTAGTTCATAAGTAGTTAGTACGTTTACGGACTGATGACCCCGTAGTTAAGTCCCATAAGCTCTACACACATTTGAACATTTGAATTTAAAAATTTCCAGCAGCTATTGAGGATGTCCCACAAAGACTATTTTCTATGAAATAAGAAACCTTTTTACAGTACGAACTCCATCTTTTACCTATGCTTTATATGGAGGACTTCCATAATAATTCTGAGTCAAAAAAAGCCTCATTGCTGCTTGGCCGCATTTTACCTCTAATCGGACATTACCGTCTTCTTCTGTTATAATTCTGTTTCTTCAATTCCATTCGAAGATAAAATAAAAGTACTTGGTGAAACTTGCATGCATTACATTGTTAATGATTATATTTCTCCATCTACTGGAAGTGAGAGAAACCAATAATTTTTTCATTGACAACGGAGGAACAAAAGACAAAATAATTAATGATGTTACAAGTGTTATTATGAATACCATACCTACACGAAATGTACACATGATATACTGTTTTCTAGGAGCACCTTTCCTACATGTCTATAAAGTGATTAGTTTATCCAACTGTTTTGAGACATTGTTTTTAATAACATCCATTCTCAACCATGCAAAAGTATGTGTTCTGCCACGGAAACATAGTATAAAACTTTTTACATCCATAATATTAACTGCAGACGACATTACAAACATTTTGCTCTTAGCCAAACCAGTAAAGTTGTTGTACTGTGTAGAAGAAAATAAAGATCTATAAAGATATCTTGTAAAGACTGACAATTAGATATAGTGGGCGTGTAGCGAAGGATCTTCGCAAGACTGAACGATCTCAAAGACATGAGTATGAATTTCAACTTCTCATCTTGTTATTGTTCATTCGAAGTAAGAAATGGAACCCAAATAATAATTAAACTATAAAACAGTTCGATGTTTCCACGGTTTCAACGGAAAATCAATTCACAGTTCCAGTGACGTGTCCAACGAACTTAATGTCTTTGTGTGAAAAATAAGAAAAACAATATAAATGCGAAGAATGATGTTATATTAAAATAAAATAGACATTTTAAGAAAAATTTGGAACACTGGCTTAAAATAACCGCGCAAAAATAATTTTTAGAAGCAAAACTTACGTGAGGTACCCAGCGTATTTACCCGTGTTATTTTCAAACCGGCGCCAATTTCCTGGTAACTTTCCCTGCTGAGGCAGTTTACGACCAGATATTACGTCAGCTTATTTAATACAAACTGTATTTTTCGCCTGTAAATCCTTATTAAGTTTCCTTGAAACGTGGTAAATGAGATTTTTAATTAGATTCTTAACTACGTTGGTAGAATACCCTAATAACTTCCTATTACTGCCACATAATGAAGTGTACGTTGAAGCGTTTCAGCGACGCAGCAAGGCAAGTTTCGCTGTAACTCGCTTAGGGCACAGCTGTAATTTTTAACTAAATGATCACCTGTAAATGGCAAGCTCTGGCTAAAAAAATTATTTCTTGGACGCTAATATTCGGCAGATTTGTTATGATCCATTTTTTGTGTAAGTGATGTAGAGCAAAATCTACCACAACATATCGTCTTCTGATATTTGTGTACAATAAGATAGAATGATGAAATTGTAACTCAGTTATAACGACACCTTCTTACCATACGCTATCTTGAATTAGGAATTTTACCGAAATTTTTGTGAAGCAACAAGAAGGAATAAATTACTTTAGTTCTAACAGACAGTGAATGTGAAGTAGTGAAACGGTACACTGACTTGAGTCTGACTCTCTTGGACTACGAAGGAAACCTGACGTCTGAGTAGTGGTGCACAATTTCGGGCTGCCTGTCATTCAAGCACGTTCATTGAAGAAGAAAAATAGTAATAAAAAGATTCTCTATTCAAAAGAGTGTCATTAACTGAAGTTACGTTATATGACTGTGAAAGTGTGATCTAAATCAAATACTGAATTATCATTTAACAAGAAACTTAACGAGTTAGCGAACAGCCGCGGCGTCATACACAACGAAAAGTTCCCCGTCTTGCGGAACGTGATAGTGTGATTTTATCGGTCCACTATTTGAGAAGGAGAGCACTTAGTAACTTGCATCAAACTTTAAACATAATTTCAAATCTTTAGGTAACGGTTCTCGCTGACAACCCCATCAATGACGAAAGGAAATTTTTTTTCCGGCGTTCATACAGTAAATTTACGGCATTTGGCATGGAGTTACATTTTATTACTCATTCACCATTAATCTTATTTACGTGAAATGTTACAGACAGTATACACACATACCACTGAACGTAGGTTCGACATTTTGTTATAGCACGACACACAGCTCATGAGACACGGATTCATTAAATTCAGCAGCAGGGGTTGGTAACGGCTAACCATATGTTAAAATGAAAATGTAACTCCATGCTTCAACATGCTTGACTTTATGATTTACTATGACTTTCATAATAACTCTATTAGCAACGTATTTTGCAGACATATATATAAATCGCTACTTCCCTTTGTAAGTCCATCCACAACTTCAGAAAGGATAGACCATTTTGGCCGATGGTTTTTCGTTAAGTTCACAATTCCCAGGACAAGGTTGTTATGAATTAAAAATTTTGTTAAATCCACTGGAAAACTGGAAAATGTGGGAAAAACTGAAAGTGCGTTTTTCATCGAGTCCATGTGTTTCAGTTGTATACAGATTTATTTTCTATTTTGATAAAATTTTGTACACTTGATGTTACAAACAACAGAAATCTCACTCTGTAAGTAAAATTTCGTATATTGCTTGGTGAAGGATACTTTACTTAAGAAATGTGACAGAAAAATTAGTTTTGTTACGATCTTGATGAATTTTTGTTATGGGCTGCTTGAGCTATAATCCAAGAGGAAGGTTATGGTCAATATAATTTTTTGTATGGTGCCAAAATGAAACTTTCACTCTGCAGCTGAGTGTGCGCTGATATGAAACTTCCTGGCAGGTTAAAATTGTGTGCCTGAACCGGTACTCGAACCTGGGACTTATGCCTTTCGTGGGCAAGCGTTCTATCATTGAGATATCCCGACACGACTCTCAATCCGTCCTCACAACTTTATTTGTGCCAGTACCTCGCCTCCTACTTTCCAAACTTCACAGAAGTTCTCCTGCAAAACTTTCTTCCAGGATTGCTAGATTTGCAAGGTTCGCAGGTGAACTACTGTGAAGTTTGCGATGTATGAGGCAAGGTACTGGCAGAAGTATAGTTTTGAGGACCGACCGTGAGTCTTTTGTATGGTGGATGGTGGTTGGGAAAGGTACAAAGGTACCTTCCAAAAAAAAAAAAAAAAAAAAAAAAAAAAAAAAATATATATATATATATATATATATATATATATATTTTCACTGACGACCACGGAAATTGACAGACATATTTTTCTTACATTACGAGGGAAGAGGATGAGTTGGTGTGAAGAATTATTCGAATGTTTGTAAAAGTGTTGGACCAAACTGTAATGGTCATCAGTCGCTAGACTTACAAACTATTTAAACTAACTTACAGTAAGTACAACACACACCTGTGTCCGAGGGAGACCTCGAACCCCCGGTGGGAGATGGTGACGTGGAAGAAATTGACCGAGAGTAAGGGCAGAGGACTGATGACCTAGCTGTTTAGTCCCCTTAAAACAACAACAACAGTAAGGGCAGCTGGAGATGGAGAGAGAGATGGCAGGGCAAAAGAGGAGGACAGGGAAGATGAACCATAAGAGCATTGAAGAAATAAATACCCCGGCAACGCCTGCTTTTCAATATGTTCTTTATACTGAGGTGCAAAATTCGTCGACACATGTCATCGCTTTGCAGTTTTCTCATAAGTTGATTGAAGCTGTTCTCAAGTTTAGGGACCGATGATCTTAGTAGCGTTGCCCGTTCTGTTTGCAAACATTTGAAGTTAGCAACGGTTACTTAACAGATATCACGCTAAAACTTCTATCGTCTTTACGTTTGAACAGGCAATATTAGTGGACGGTCCAGCAGTTCGTGCCGTCTTGAGAGGCCGGGTACACTTAAGACGCTCTGTCACCGAGACCCGGTTGTTCCCCCCGGTGAGGGTGATTTAACGCCGAGTCGCACTGCCTCGGAGCGCTGGCGTCCGCTCATTAGCTGCGGCGTCGTGTGACGGCCACGGGAGCCGAGCGTGGGAGCGTCGCGAGGGGCCGTATATATTAGCGTGATATTTATTGGCTCTTCTCGAGTGGCCTCTCCAAAGAATAGCGGCGCGGGCCCCCGAGGACGCGACTTGTTGCGACAACAAGGGGAAATATGCATGAGCGCAGCCGCCCGAGATCATCCGCGCAGTATCGACCGGGCGGCGCCGCTCTATAGCGGCCACTTCCCGCAGGTAGGCCGCCGCACTGTATCGCCTTTCCTCTGGCAAGAGGTTGCGGGCTCGGCCCAAACATCCCAACTACGTGAGTAGGCCCCCCGACCCTCTCACTATCCCACTACTCACGAGTACCGCCTGTTAACTCTTTCAGTCACACTTTCACAATAGGAACATAATTATCAATGTCTGTTCATCAAAGCAACTATTACAACTGAAATATCAAAAATCAAATGTTCAAATGTTTGTTAAGCTTAAGGGACTTAACTACGGAGTCATCAGTCCCTAAACTTACAAACTACTTATGAACTAGCTATAACTAAGGACGGTACAAATATCCATGCCCGAGGGGGGATTCGAACCCAGACCGTAGTGACCGTGCAGACCGTGACTTAAGCGCCTCAGTCCCCCCCCCCTTTTTTTTTTTTTTTTTTTTTTTTTCAGCTTCTGACTGACCTCAAAGCTCGTCTTCTCGACTGCTTATGCAGTCAGATTCCTGGTCGTTACCTTTTGACTATCAATTAATTTTTTTCTTTATTTTTTGTCTTCTCTAAATCTCCGAAGTCGCCAGTTGCTGATTTTTTTTTTTTTTATTTGAATAAGAATTAAATAATTATTCTCCGTAAGTGACGTCGGTCATGCTACTGTCGATTTACATCAGGAAAGTAATTTCTTTCGTAAAATCTATTTCTGCTGGCACGTTATATTTTTTATATATATCAAATAATCCCACCAAGTTTCCCATGGTGCTGTTAATTTCTTCTTGACAATATAACGCAATATATTTTTCCGCACTTGAGAAATTTCTAATTTTAAAGGGAAAAAATTCTTATGATTTGAGAAAAGAACGAGAAATGAAGTGCAGCAGTCTCTACTGTGATGAAAAGAAATGTCACTGTCATGACCAATGCAAAAATATAATACATCTTCTTGTATAATTGAAATTGTTGTCTTTGTAATATACATTTAGCCGGCCGCGGTGGCCGAGGGGACTGAGGCGCTCCAGTCACGGTCTGCACGGCCACTACGGTCGGGGGTTCGAATCCCCCCTCGGGCATGGATATTTGTGCCGTCCTTAGTATTAGTTAGTTCATAAGTGGTTTGTAAGTTTAGGGACTGATGACCCCGTAGTTAAGTCCCATAAGTTATACAAACATTTGAACATTTAATATACATTTATATATGTATTAATACCTATATATTTGAGTCGATTTCAAAATCAACGGTTTCGTCATTTTTTTCCTTCTTCTTCGTCTCATATTATCCTCTTTAACCAATTCCCTCCTTCTCGAACAAAATTTGTATCATGTTCCCAAAGTTGTTTTTTATGTTTGGATATCGCCGTGCTTGTAAATATGCTGTTGCCATGTATAAGTAAAATTCTACAGTGCTGTCACCTCCACATCTGTTGACTACAAAATTGACGTAGTTTCCGAGGAGCCACATCACTGTGCTCGGCCACCGCGGCCGGCTGAAATATCACAGATAGTAGAGGAAACATAATATAGGTATTCAGACTTCCAAGGACTGAGGTGGTCGCTAACGCTAACCACCATGAGTATTGATATAAATAATACTAGGATGATTGTGAACGTTATTTATTAGACGAATCATCACTACAAACGTACAAAACTAACAAAAGTAAATTATTTTTTATGAAAATCTGCAAAACATGTTTTACCATTGCGTAAGCAAAGAGGCACTTTACATGTACTACACTGCCATACAGTACGCACGGGAGATATTTTAGTGGTACAATTGCAGCCACTTCTTGATGTGCTTCTTTCAGGTTGATGGCGACTGGATTGTAGACGAATTTCCAGCGGGACTGTAGGTTTGTGGCGTTTTATAAATGCAGATCCTGGAGATGATGCCGCGGAATTACGGCTGTTGTTCACTGAATCAGGCCTGTGTTAGTCTCTGAGATATGCTGGTGCCAGTAGGCCCCGATATACTTCTCTCCGGAAGTCTTTCAGAATCACCTTGTCGAGGTCTGGGCGTGAAGAGGACTACAGTTCCCAGTTTGTTTACATTCCCTTTGTAACTACTCAGTGAAAACACAAAAGTAACAGTACCTGGATGCCAACACACTTAAAACAGGTCTATGAGAATACGTTCAATAAAATACATTACAGAAAACATGTTAGTACCCGCTGAATGGATGTTTTTATCAGACACTCGACACAAGGTACGTTAGCGCTATATTCAATGCAACTGGTATGCAATGACATTCATGCAATGTACCTGGAATCTGTCATTTGTTTTGAAACACAGTCCAAACGGACATACTAATTCAACCGTTTATCACTAGATGGCGTGGAATAGAAGTACCGTGATCGAAAAGAGGTGGTTAGTAACACTAACCGCCAAGACCGAAAGAGTTAACACTCTGTGTCACACAAATACTTTTGGATATTGATGATAAATCTGACTCATTGGATTAAAATTTGTGATGTGGCCGGGAATCGAACCCGGATCTCCATGCATACTAGGCAGACGTCTTACAGTTACACTACCACACCACTGACGATTAAGGCGCCTCGGAATAATTTAAGTACGATTTCCCTCCACGTCACAAACTTTAATTCAGCTTGCCAGTACTGCCAAGGCTCTCCATGCAGCGGGATAGCACCTAGGCAATGGACATATTGTAACAATCCTGTTAAGGTGATATAAATATCAATTTAATACAAATAAACAATCCCTGAGACGGATTTTCGTATGGAATATGTCAAAGACGTTCAATGTTTCATATTTATCATCAATGTCTTTGACATATTCAGGACGAAAAATCGTCTCAGGGATTGTTTATTTGTATTAAACTGATATTTATATCACCTAAACAACATTGTTCCAATATGTCCATCGCCAAGGTGCTATTCCGCTGCATGGAGAGCCTTGGAAGTAGTGACAATTATCTTTGGAACACAGAAGCTGAATTAAAGTTTGTGACGTGGAGGAAAACCGTAATAAAACTATTACGAGGCGCCTTAATCGTTAATGGTGTGGTGGTGTAACGGTAAAATACTTGCCTAGTAAGCATGTGGGTCTGGGTTCGATTCCCGGCGGAATCAAAAATTTTAATTCAATGCCACAGACTTATCATCAATGTCTTTGACATATTCGAAACAAAAATCCGTCTCATGGATTGTTTATTTGTACCTTTGGGTATGATAGGTATTCAAATTTAGTTTTATCCTTTCGGTAGCACAGTGGTAAAGTGCAAGACTTTGAATCCAAAGGACACGTATTCGATTTCCCCTTTGCCCATGTTTTCCAGATTTCTGTCTCAAAAACCCGAGTAATGCTTTTCATCTACATCCACATCTACATAAATACTCTGCTAATCACATTTAACTGCCTGGCAGAAGGTTCATTAACCACGTTCATAACCTACTACCTTTCTCTAATAGCGTGCGGAAAGTAAGAACACCAAAATCTGATTTCTCTTATTTTATTGGGATGGTCTTGTCTCTCTATGTAGGTGGATGCTAGCAAAATATTTCCACATTCAAAAGTGAAAGTCGGTGATTGAAATTTCGCAAATAGAACACGTCGTTCTTTTAATGATTTCCACTTCAAATCATGCAACATTTCTGTGGCGCTTTCCCCACTGTAAAGCGCTAAAACGAAACGAGCTGACTTTTTTTCAACCTTCTCAACGTCTTCCGTCAGTCCCACCTGTTGAGGATACCACACTGGGCAACAATACTCCAGGAATGTTCTGACAAGTGTGATGAAGGCAGTCTTTGGGCCGCGGTGGAATAGCCAAGTGGTGGTCGCCGTGGAGGTTCGAGTCCTCCCTGTGGCATGGCTGTATGTGTTTGTCCTTAGGTTAGTTTACCTAAGTTTAAGTAATTTGTAAGCTACGGACTGATGACCACGCAGTTTGGTCTGATAGATTTACAAACATTTGCACATTTTTTGCAGTCTTTGGTAGAGCTGTTGCATCTTCGAAGCGTTCTGTCAATGACGTATTCTACATTCACGAGGATCTCCTCAATACGGGTCTATGGAACGAACTAACTAATCTAATTTAATCTAATCTAATGAAACGTAACCTTTGGTTCAGCTTCCCTACAATACTTTCTACGTGATTTCTCCAGTATAAATTGTTCGTAATTATAACTCGTAAGTATTTCGTAGAATTTACGACCTTAAGGTTTGACTGATTTATTGTGTAATTGAAGTTCAGCGGATTACTTTTAGTGGTCATGTGTATTACTTCATACTTTTCTTTATTTAGTGCTAATTGCCAATTTTCGCGCCATGTAAAAATTGTATGTAAATCGCTTTGCAGTTACTTTTGATCCTCTGTTGTCTTCACATCCGATAAACGACAGCTTCATCCGCGAAAATTCTAAGGGAGCTATTCAGATTGTTTCCTAAATCGTTTATAAACAAAAGGAAGAGTATGGGACCAATAACGCTTCCCTGGGGAACGCCATATATCACTTGCCTGTCAACCTACTACGTGTCGAAGAGACGCACCGTTTCTTGAGCATGCTGGTTGACGACTGTCTCTCTTGGGTGCCGCATCTCTGCCCTCTCAAACAAAAGTGCTGGCGATACCTCAACAGCCTTCGCTGTCTCAGCCACACTGTTCGGGGAGCCGTATGTCCAACGTTCCGGCGGCTCTATCAGGCCATCATTCAGTCACGCCTTGTCTGTGGATGCATAGTTTATGATACGGTCACGCCTTCAGCACTGCAGGTATTGGACCCAATTTTACATTATGGTGTCCATTTGGCAACAGGGGCTTTTGGCACGAGCAATTTTACAAGCCTCCTAGCTGATGCTGGGGTCCTCCCATGCAGTTCCGCCGGCAACATCTGCTAGGTTATGTTGCCATATTCAGGCCTCGTCACACCATCCGTACCGCCGGCTGCTTTTTCCAGTCGCTGCACTCCCTATTTCTCCACGGCGACCCCGATCGGGTTACCCGATTGCAGTCCGTGTTCGTTCTCTCCTTTCGTCCCTTGAATCCTATCCACTTCCTGCAACATTCCGCTATTCCCTTCAAACCCCGCCTTGGTCAATCTCTCGTCTGCAGCTTTGTCTGGATGTTTCCCGTGCCTCGAAGGAATCCATTTCTCCAACACACCTCCATCGCCAGTTCTTGCAACGCCTTGATTCGTTCCTTGACTCTGAAGCCATTTATACTGATGGCTCCCTAGCCGATGGTCGTGCTGGGTATGCATATCTCCATCTGACACGCATAGTGGAACCATATCGGCAGCATTTCAGTGACGGATTCTTCTTCATGTACAATAATTAACGCGCTCATGGTGTACATCTTTTATATGCGTTCCTTCTTGATAATGACGTCGCAAAATTAGAACTATCATGATTTTCTCCAGACGTGAATACTACCGAACACATCTTCAATAAATTGAAATGGGCTGTTTTTGGATGAGACTATCCATAAACCAATCGCAGATCAAACGTCGGATCGCCACTGAGGATTGGGGGAAAACTGGGTTAACAATCCCTTGATTATCTAGTGGACAGTATGCTACGACAATTACAGGTATGCATCAGTGCAAGAGGGCGAGTTACTGGGTGATAGGGGACTAGTGATCAAATCAAATGTTCTTAAATCTATGGGACTTAACAGCTTTGGTTACTAGTCCCTAGGCTTACAAACTACTTAAACTTAGTAACTTAAGGACAACACACACGGCTATGCTATAGGGAGGACTGGAACCTCCGATAGCAGGCAACCACGCGCTCCGCTGCGAAGCGCCTGCGACCGCTCGGCTACTTCACCGCGGCTGGGGACTAGTGTCTGCTGATTCAGAATGTCTAGTTTTTTTCCCCCTAAAACTTGTCAATTTCTGTTTTCATGTGCAATAAAGAGAACTAAACATTTATTTTTGTACATCCCGATTCTATTTTTATGTGAAGGATCATTAGCCCGTAGAATCGCGGTGATGCAACACATTCTTGCTGTAAGTACATAAGAAAAATTTTCAGTTAAAAAAGAAATTATGCTAGGAAATGACAAGGTGATATGAGAAATTTAATATAACGCGAGATTAGAAAAGCAAAGAAGGGAACTTGGAGTTTAACGTCGCGTCGACAGCGTGCTCGTAAGAGACGAAGCTTACGCTCGGTATAAGGATGTGGAAGGAAATCGGCCGTGCCTTCTCATAGGAACCAACCTGGCATTTGCCTGGCAAAGGTGTATGTGTGTGTGTGTGTGTGTGTGTGTGTGTGTGTGTGTGTGTGTGTGTGTGTGTTTTGTGTGTTTCTTGCTCTTAGTTTATTAAATAAAAATATTAAACTGTAATTGTTATTTACAGACAGTTAATTTATTTACCACAATTCTACACACACACACACACACACACACACACACACACACACACAAATTAATCGTAGCACGGTAAAGAAATAGAAATTTATGATTTTGCTACGTTTTTATACATCTATGTGCAATGGTTTTCTAAACCCATGCCGTTGTCAGAGCGATAATCTGCAATAACATTCTTTCGATCGCTTTTATTTTCTATGTGGCCTATGTAGTGCCAGATGCCAATTTCAAGATCTTTGAACAAGAACTAAATGACAATACACCATAAACTACTGCCAAAAATGTAGTTTTGTGCCCATCAAACACAAAACCAACTACAACAATTGCCAAGAAAGAACAATAAAAAGGTAAAATATAAAAAGCTACCAGTTTTATACAGTTACAGAATACTCTGTAATCTTGTAATCTAAATGTTCACCGTTGTAATTAAAATACATAAGCATCCTGAGATTTTAAATTAACAAATCAGATCAACTATGTAGTTCTCAATATGTTTGTTACTTACTCTTTGGATTCTTAGTTCCTGTCTCACTATAATGGATCCTAGTATTGTTTTATTTAACGTCGACGCCTAATGTCTAGTGACAGTTTACGTATCTTTTACCGTTTGACATAGATATTGCGACAGAAAATGCATCATTGCAATAAGTTTGTTTAATTTTCAAGTATCTTCTGGATGAAACTACTGGATTATATCATCTTTCATTGTAACTTGTGTATAGTTCATGATTGTAATTTTTAACGGACTTCTCTGATGATGGATAATATCCGAAACCGGTAAAGCTCTAAATACAATACAATACAATACAATGGTTGGCAATATGTATATTAAACTTTTGCTATAGTCCGACTGGTTGTGGTTTGAGTGTTTAAATTCCTTGTATAAGGAAAAAATAAATACAAATGCTTTCCAATGATGTTTAAAGAAATTCAATTTTTCTTTTTTCTTTTCTATTTTATTTATTTATTTATTTTTTTCGGAGGATCCACATACAAACACAGGTGTTTATCGCTACGACGTTATATACAACTGCGATATCGACACAAATATATCAACACAAGCACACATATCGACACACATCCGATATGGACACGCAATTATACTGCTTTTCATTTGCAGCGTTACAGGACGACACCGTCGCAGGAAAGCGTTCCTTGCCTGCCATATCGGTATTTCTGCACGCTACACGCCCGGCCCGTTGTGGCATTACCCAGCATTCACTTTAAACCCCTCGGTCGGACTTTTAGCGGACAGAAGCCGTTGAGCCGCCGCAGCTGAAGAGGACAGCGACACGGCGTGGCGCGGCCAGAAAGCTACACGTGTGGCGCTGAATATTTCAGCCGGCGGCCGCGAATGCGCAGAGGAGCGCAGCCGCCAGCCAGCAGCCGGAGCCGGCCTGAATGTTTCACGTATCGCCATCACATTACCAGCGGGGGCGGCCGGGAAGATTTACTCGACCGCATTAAATAATTACACACATTCAGAAATTCCGCTCTCGCGCGCGCCCTGGTGCTACGGGATGGCCGCTCAGATCTTCTCCCCCGCCGTTGCTATGGAGAGGGGTGTGGGCCCCGCGACCGATGGAGGGCAGGGTGGGGGGGGGGGCGTCAATATTTAAATCGTCGCCGCACGCCACAGAGCGGGCCCGCCCGTTCCGACTCGCCGGACCGAGCTTTTTGGGCCTTCTTCCCCAGACCTCGGCCGGGATGCGTTTGAATATTTATGGTGCTCCGTTTTATGAAAATGAGAGCTTTTTGCTTCGGGGCGCATTCTTTTAAGACTTCCGGACCGTCCAATCTTCGTCCCGCTCCTCTGGCACGCGAAGAGGAATAGGATGGTGGGTTGAGGGGGTGAGACCAAGAAGAGGAAGAGGCGGGACGGAGATAAACGGGGAAAAAAGGAATCGATAATGGCTGAAATTGTGAAGTTCGATAAGGGAGAAGGGAGACACTTGAGCCAAGTGTGGTGTCTCTAGAACACAGCTAGATATTATGGCAATTTGTTCTCTTTGTCTTTATTTCAGACAATGTATTTCACTATGGTGATGCGTGGTTTGACATCTCGTAACATTTACCCACCGATACCGTTGTAAACTTATTCTAATGTGCTCGATCTGGGTGAACGAGGACAGTAAGAAAACGTTGTCTGATCACTGGGTATAGTACAGCTGGCTTCTGATATCAAAAAATCTTTTCCAGAAAATTGGAGAGTGAGAGCTACAGCTTATCATGGACTACGTATTGCGGTGCAAGGAACAAGTTCCATACTTCCAAACAGGATGCCGCGGCGGAGCGGCCGAGTGCATTGAGGCACTGTGCTACGATACGCGAGGCCATTCCACGTCAGGGTTCAATATCCCCCTTCGGACACGGATATTTTTACCGTCTTTAGTATAAGGTAGTTCATAAGTAGTTTGTAAGTTTAGGGACTGATGACCCTGTAGTTAAGTCCCATAAGCTTGACAAACATTTGAACATTTTGAACCAAACATGATCACTTTGCCAAGAAGGCGTGTAGATAAGATGGTGTGAAACATTGTTCTTTTTGCCCACAGGGCCTCACTTCTGTTTTGCCGGAGAGACCCATAAAACTGAGGGAGGAAAAATGGTTGACAGTGACGGAGAATGAACTGCGGTTGGCAAAACCGACTATATGACCGTGTCCGTCTTTCTGGCGATCTCTCTGGTTGGATGAACAGACCATTACACTCATCCGAATCGGTCACTATCATTTACACGTATTTCTTAGTGTGGCGAGTTGACATTCCATTATAGGATATATATGGCGTGATAGTAATTGTACGCCGTAATATAACTAAGTGCATTTTATGTTGTGCTGAGGGGACAGAGTCGAATTATGGTGGGATCCTAAATTCCATATTAGCTGATAAGATAATTAAGTTTTCTGGAATCTCCCATACGATTTTATGCTGGAGGTATTGACGTGTTGTAGAGTAGTTGGCTCATCCGTTTTATTCCTTTTTATCATTCACGGTCACCTGCTAAGCATGTAGTAAAAAGGGAATAATGTTCAAATGTTTGTATAGCTTATGGGACTCAACTACGGAGTCATCAGTCCCTAAACTTACAAACTACTTATGAACTAACTAATACTAAGGACGGCACAAATATCCATGACCGAGGGAGAATTCGAACCCCCGACCGTAGTGGCCGTGCAGACCGTGACTGGAGTGCCTCCGTCCCCTCAGCCACCGCGGCCGGCAATAGGGATTAATCCTGTCACCTTCAAAGCATAATATTCCACGACTGTTAAGGAATGTCACAACAATACGACTACCGTAGGCAAAGAGGGAATTCCTGACCTGGAGAAGTGTACTGCCACCAAATGTAGGGAATGATTTCAAAAATAAATTTCTGAGAGTGTTATGATGTGAATTTTTTCTCCATCTATGCAAACAGAACAAGATGTGATATTTTTCTCCAGAGGCGACTTGTTATTGAACATAAAACATCTGTGCTGTGCCATGTGGTATATATACAATTTATTTCCTCAGATCGCTAAAAATTGTGTAGAAAGTTGATGTATCTTACTTACGGGAATTTTGTCTGATATTTTCGCCTCAAATCAAGTGTGCCGATATGTTGCAAATGTCAGTGCAGTATCTCGTTATATTTTCAGTTGTACGTTGCACTTCACTGAATCGCTACAAATGTAATTAGCCCTTTATGAAACCAATGTAACAATATTATATGTATTTATGAACGTTTCAATTCCTGAACCTGTATCGTTTGTCTTTTCTCTTACTTTGTTTTCGTTTTTTTCTTCTTTTTTAATTATTTAAAATTCATGTTATTGTGAATTTAATTTTCATATAAGCGAAATAAAGGTGTTCCGATGTAATTGAAAATAAAATAGTGTCGTGGGTGATGGGTGAGAGAAGGAGGGTGGAGGTTGGGAAGGAGGGGACAGTGAGGTGACTAAACGGTAGATGTAAAGTAGGACCAGTAAGTAGTGGCATGTGGAGAGTGAATTGGAGGTTGAGAGTGTGGGACTTGTGGTTCAGTGCTCGTGACGCAGGAAGATGGATAGCAAGGAACACGTATGAAGAAAAGGGCTTTTATGTGATCCTTTTTATTTTGTAAATAATGTTTGGTTAAAAAATTTTAATTGATCGATGAATAACTGTTTCTTGTGCGTTATTGCTTTGTGTAATTTTCTTGGAAAGTAGGGACATGTCTGTCTCTAATTCTTTCAACAATTTGCTTAGTGTTTCTGTACAGTGCTCCGGCTGTATAGTTCCAGTTCTCTTTGTTGTTCATGAAAACAGAAATCGATAAGATGTACGACATTATAAAAATGTGTTCTAGATTGCAGCATGTACCAGTACCCCTAATATCTGATAAATCTTGTCTTGCAATATTGCATGTCTGTATTCTTAGTGGCACACTGTCCACTAGATGACAAAGGGACTGTTGGTATAGACTATACCTTTCCTCAACGGAGATTTGGCGTACATCTCTCAGATTGTTTGCTAGGCATTTCGTCCAAAAACAGTCGTTTTTAATGTAACGCAGGCATTTTCGATAGGGTCCGAGTCTGCAGAACATGTTGACCATCCTAACCTTGTGATGTCGTTAACATGAAGGAATTCATCCTCAAGATGAGCCCGACGAAAGCGAGAATTGTCGTCCATTAAGACGAACACTCACCTAACGGCGGATAGATGTCGGAGTCTGTCATCTCTGTACTGCATATCAGTTTTATTGTTTCCTACGCTCACCAGCGACGTACGGTGGCTAGACAAAATGCCAGTCTAAAACTTCAGGGAAACTCCGCCACACTGCTCTCTGCTGTGGACGGTGAGTAAGATGTTGAGGCTGGATAGGCTGCCTCCAGAAACGTCTCTGAGGATTGTGTAATTGATGGTACAGGCGAGGGTCGTCCGTGTATAGAATTTGAGTCTGGGGCTCGTTTTTGTTGGGTTCACATGTACTTCCCTGTATCTAGCTGCCTAGCTTGCCATGGACGTCGGACGTAAGGTTGTAATGTTTCATGTCATGGAGATTATTACGTTCTTAAGGCGGTCAAAGCGACACAAGTCACCGACAATTCCTTTATCTCTGTACCTCCTCGACGTCCGAACTGGAGGTCTGTACGTGGTGTCCATGATCGCTCGCACTGGGGAAAGCACGTAGTTCCATAGCCGTCCGGTAGATGTCAATGTCGTCGCATAGCTCGCTGCGATCAACTGCATTCGGCTTTCGTCGTGCTCGTTCCAACATGCCGTACTCGAAATGCCCCATTTTATATTATGAGAAAAGTACTTTAAGAAGACTGCGTCACATAGCATTTTTAACAAAATGTTTCACTTTATTTGAGAAAAAAGTCTTGGTGATTTTCGTTTCTAATTTTTTAAATCTGGTTTATTATTATTATTATTATTATTAAACAACGCTATTTAGTCCATTTTGTAGAAAGTAAGCGGTGAAAGTTTCTGCCCTTCTTTTTTTCTTGCCCGTACCGTGATTGTCAAATGCTGAAATGAAAATAGTGTGGCAGTTTGTAGTTTGCTGAGATGTTCGGTTTGAAGAGTTTTGAAAATTGTGCTGAGTACATATCTGTCGTTTTCACAAGTAAATATGTGTAAAAATGTTCAAATGTTTGTTAAGCATATGGGACTTAACTGCGGGGTCATCAGTCCCTAAACTTACAAACTAACTTATACTAAAGACAGAACAAACATCAATTCCCCAGGGGAGATTCGAACCCACGATGGGGAACAGCCTCGCGCTTCCGAGCATAGCGCCTCAATGCGCATGGCTACTCCGCCGCAACAAATACATTTTATTTAATGGTGGTCGTGTACATTTACGAGCCAACGAAAATAGCGCAAGTTTAGCTTATCCAGTCAAGCAATGAAAGAAACTAAAGCGGATCCTAGGTAACAGTACTGGACATGGTATTGGAAGTTCATATGATTCTTACATGTCCACATTCAGAAAGCTCTATAAATACGCACAAAGGTTTCCCTGAGCGACGACAGATTGCAATGGAGAAGTATCTCCTTACTGTAGCACATACCTAATACTATAGAAACAATTCTTAATCATTTCTTAAGAAGTTTCGAAAAGAGATCTACCTAATCGCTTACATTTTTTGTGATTTTTATTGTGGTAGACATATTTTAGACTTCTCAAATGCCTGCAACATTCTTATTGACGTGTTAAATTTATTTTACTGTACTTCAGGAATTATATAGTTTTATTTCTGAACTATGTCGTACTTGTTCCACTCCATTTCTTCCTTTCTCCAACAGGTTATTTTGCAATAATTCATGCCTGCAAAAGTTTGGAGATATTTGATTCTGATGTTGCCTAAAATCTCAGGCAACAGAGACCTCGCATAACGGTTGTTAAGTAACACCTCTACGTAACAACTGCAGCGCAATTAGTGTACTTGCTTCGTGGCATTATGACTGGAACTGATCGGTCGTACGAACAACACTCATACATGCTTGTTTACATTTCTTTGGGGTTTAATTTATGGAACGGTGTTCTGGTTGAATTACACACATTCAAAGTGTGTTTTAGGGGCTTTGGGACCGAGATAATGCAATACTTTTCTATATGTGTATATCTTATTCTCCGTAGAGAAGACAGAAATGTTCAAATGTTTGTAGAGCGTATGTGACTTAACTACGGGGTCATCAGTCCCTAAACAAACAACTAATGAACTAGCTAATACTAAGGACGGCACAAATATCCATGCCCGAGGGGGTTTCGAATCCCCGACCGTAGTGGCCATGCAGACCGTGACTGGCGCGCCGCAGACCGCTCGGCCACCGCGCCCGGCGGCGAAGACAGAAACACATGGAAAACACTAATAGGTAGGGAGAGAGTGAATGGAAAGGTGTTAAGCATGGAGGAACTTCGTGGTACGAGAGGGAATTGTAGAGGATAAAAACTGTAGGAGAAGACGATGGATTGATTGGTGCAGCCAGGTAAGGAGTTCAGAGTGTCTTCAGCCAGGGACCATAGCCAAGCGAGCGACATTCCACACGGCTCGTGTTAGGGCAACACGAGCGACAACTGCGGCGTGGTGGAGCCGAGGCGATTGGCGGGCGAAGAGAAAGTTTGCCCGAGAAGAGAGGCCGTACTACTTAGGGCTATCGACTTCCGATACGGCGGCCCGCGATGGTCTGACTGAGAGCTGTAAGTGTATAAAAAGAATCGCCGGCTGCGGGTTAATTTGAAGATGGCCCGCCCTGCGCCGCCATCGCCCTCGCCCTCGGCCTTCGCCCTGGGAGCCCTTTCGTCGGCGGTCGTTGCGCCCTTCAGCGACACAGGGGCCCAGGTGGCCGATTGGGGCGACATCAATAAAACAGAGAGAGGCCGTCCGGCCGAGGCGCGGCAGGCACCGTGTCCCGCTGTGCCGCAAAGTGGATGCTGCGCGCGAGGACCGAACCGGTGCTCGTTTATTTATTTGGTATACACTGCAGCGGCAGAGACCCGAATCAAAAGATAATAAGTGAACATTGCACATAGAATTTAGGAGAGAAGTAATGATGGTACTGGAGATACTATGCAAGGGATGCAGCAATTGCAATGCTTGATCTTTTTTCTGTTCAATATAGAGGCTTATTTTGAATTACGTACACAATGAAGAGCCGAAGAAACGGGTACCCCTGCCAAAGATCATGAAGGGCACCAACGAGCACTCAGAAGTGCCACACTCGAATGGTGATATTTATGGACTCTTCCGTCGGTTCTTGATGGAACATAGACGTATTAAATAACTGTGATAAACTATATATTTGTTCCGCAATAATATTTATTTTGTTGTCCACCTCTGTAGTCCAGTGGACAGCGTGTTAGATAGTCGAGCCGGAAGCGCGGGTTCAATTCCCGGTCGAGTTGGAGATTTCCTCCAGTCGGGAACTGAGAGTTGTGCTGTCATCATCATTTCATCCTCAGCGACACGCAATTCGCCCAAGTGGTGTCACCTAAAGGCTTGCACCAGACAGGTTGAACATGATCCCAGCTGGAGTCTAACGGACATTTCTTTAGTTCTAAACCAGTTTTCAGCTTCTTAGGCCATATTAAGACAACTTGAAACTGCAGATTATCCCCACCATACCAGCTACTGTGTTTGGAGTACAAATATTTTACAAAGATAAGTGACCACTTACAGATTTCGTAACCTTCAAGAATTTAAAAAGAAACAGAGACGCTCAACCAATTAAAGCAAAACAGTAACTAAGGAATAACTATAAATTAAATTTCAATAAATAATCTGCAACAAACATATGACCCAGTGAGTAATATAAGATACTTTATATAATTTATCTAAATATTAACTAAAATAATAAGTTAACGTATAGTTATGCTAACTGGTACACTCACTGGGCCACATCCCTGTTTCATTTTATTTATTGAAATTTGATTTAAAGTTATTTCTTAGTTACTGTTTTAAAGGTTAAATAGTCTATGTCAGGACACATATTTTTGTGAAGTCTTTGTACATCAAACACAGTAGCTGGCATGATGTGGATAATCTGCAGTATTAAGTTGTCTGAATATGACCTAAGAAACCGAAAACTAGTTTAACATCAAAATAAATATTATTTTGGACACACATAAAGTGTATCACAGTTATTTAATACTCGAACTATGTCTCAACTAGTGTTGGAGAAAATGCATCCTGAACGGTTCTCCATAAATCCGCAAGACTAAGAGTGGTGGAGATTACTTCTGAACAGCACGTAGCAATACATAGCAGATAAAATAATGTTCCAGTGCTTGTAAATCTTTCGGTCCAAACTGCGTGCTCATCTGTCCTTACCTTATAAACTACTTAAAATAAGGTAAACTAACCTAAGGACAACACAAACACCCATGTCCCAGGGAGGGTTCGAATTTCCGACAGTGAGCAACCGCGCGCTCCGCAGCAAGGCGCCTTAAGGTAGGTTGCCCAAGGCGCGATTGCTGCCTGAGTCTGCGTTGGCTCGGCTCGTGACGTCAGTGTCTGGCTGCTCGCGCATGCGCACTTCGAATTTGGAGTGCGGTGCGCGGCTGATGTTATGGCAATCGCAACACTGCAGCAGTGAGCTGTGTTGCGATGGGAGTTGAAACGACTCAAGGGACTGGCAGGAAGATGTCGAGCCAAGCGGACCGAAGAAAACCGGATATTAACCACTCATAACATCTGAGTTCGTTTCGCCATTAAGCTACTGCCATTGTGCATTGAACAGATTTATATTTCATGGCAATTTAGTGACATATACAAGATTAGACAGAAAATATTCGGAGACGTAAAAGGGAAATGAAGGTTGTAAAAGAACTAGTTTTTGCTTCTAGGGTTTTGGAAATAATAAATGTGACTGGTAGTTACAGATTTTTTTAATTTAGGTTACCTGTACAACGTTGAAAGACAGCTGTCTGCCGCCTTCCCTAAATTTTAATCTTGTATTTTATTTAATGTCGCTTAACGACACTCTATTCGTTTTCTGAGGCATGAGGAGTAACGTAGCCTTTCAGTTCTCGTTTTTGAATGTTATTATGAGTAATCGCATTGAACTTCATGTGTGTTAGATTTACATTATTAATTTATTAGTGTGTCAGTCAATGTGGCAACATGGAATGGTTTCCCCATCTCGCCACCGTGCCTATGAGAGTGTAAAATGTTTTGTCTCTGCATGTGTCAGTATGAGAGTTTTTTGGCGTGCTAGTGTGTCTGGAAGTATGAGAAATTTAGCCTTGGGCGATGCTCTCTTGACCTGTGTCGATAGGTGGCTAATACCAACCTCTCTTTCTATGCTCTCAAAAGAGGTTTCCACACCCTTTCGTTGCAAGTTTGGTTGGCACGAGGCTGGTGTGAGCCTATACGCGCCCTTGTGTGAATCTCTGCGTTTCCCCCACCACCCCTGGCTCCCTCAGCCTTGCTGATTGCCGGGCAGACGCACACATGGCCCGCCAAAGTCTCATTCATTCAGGGGCTGTCCTTCGGAATGGTGAGTTAGCTCTGCTCTTTCAGCCTGGAGATGGCAGCAATTCGTTGTTCAGTTAGTTCAACTTAGGTTTTAGAAGTTGCATTCTTTTTCGGAGTAAGTTTCTTCGAGTATGCATCGAAAGATGCGCAACTACTAAGAAGGATTTTTGCTTCTTGTAACTCGTGTGCAATTTTACTATTCGTTTTCTCTGTCCACGAGTAACATGTACTCCACGTGGTGTGTTCTCAGAACAAAGCCTTCAGCGGAACCCATGTTTGTTCTATGCCCTTCAGGATAGAATAACTGCATGTATCTTTCAATTTTCTGGTAGTACTGCGCGATCTTCCCTCTTCCACCTGTTGTAAATTGCTATTTTATTCTCTAACTTGTACTCTGTTACCAACCGCGGTCTGTAAATTCTTTACTAGCCCTCCGCATTTCTATAGGGTACATGCCGTATTTCATAGTTGTTCTTCCGCGACTCTGAATTTATTAAACTTTGATGACTTTTGAGATAGGATTTCATTCTTCTCTGTAAAGTTCGTGCTATCGCGTATGTCTGTGTTTCTTTCGTTTCCTTACAACATGCTATAGTTAATTTTCGTAATATTTTAGTAACTGATTTTCTTCATTTTACTGGATTTCGGAACCACGTGGTGCGCGCCTTAGTTAGTTTACCAGCGCTTGGTTTATCTTCAAATGCAAACAGATTTTGTTGCTATACGCGCCATCTCCAGATAAGAAAGAATAGAATCAGCCACATATGAAAGTTATTTTATTGTGCTGTGTCCTTCGCCTTGGCTCGCTGGAACTTTTCCTACGAGATCGACGGCCGTTTCTGCCTTGTTCAGCACGCTGATTTTAGCATTTCGCTTGCATTGCGTATGTGTGTGTGTGTGGTGTGTGTGTGTGTGTGTGTGTGTGTTTGTGTGTGGATGAATGCTTGTTATTTATAAATCCCCCCCCCCCCATCTAAAATCAGATTCAGTGTAGATAAACTTAAATTTCTATTATGGGCAATTTCAGCATAAGATATGATAGTGCTTGGGATGCATTTTTATTGTGTAACTAAATTGGTTCCCCCCACGTGCTTGTGCTTACACTGAATTAAAGCATTTTGTTCAGTAAAATCTTATCCAATTTTTAATTCAATAGTTTGAGAATCCCTACCCCTTTTTTATAAATATTGTTTCACGTGGGCTGAGAACAGATTCAGATGCTGATTATTGTTAATATTTCCGTTGCGCCTCTTGTTTCGTCCGCCACTTTCATAAAATAGTTGTGGTGGCTCGTTTCATAGTAAGTGTGATTCCTGTGAGCTACAATTCATATGACCGCTCCTTTTCTAACGTGCTGCTATGATAGTAATTTAAGCTCAAACCAGTTCTCAATTTGGGCCAGGGAACAAGTTTCAGCAGCACATAAAGTAGTTTCCATGAATCTTTTAACTGGCTTGTACATCCAGAACTATGATTTTTAAAAGTAATCTTTTCATGTTTTCTGCTACTAGAATCATCTCATTAAATTAATGTTGATCTTAAGCAGTATATTATTCTAGTAAGCAGACAGCTACAGTGAATATACTCAGCTAAAATAGCTAAATATCACATTACCCCTGCAGTGGTCAACTTTCAACGTTAACGTAATATTTTAATTAATTGTCATTCATTCCAATCAAGTCCGTTTTGTGGCGCGCCGTAAAAATTATCTTAGGTAATATGAAGAAGGAGAAAAATATTGTCATGTACCATTTAGATTCAACTGTCATGTACGGTATGGAAGAAATCTTCGGTATTTTAATGTTCAAATGTTTGTTAAGCTTAAGAGACTTAACTGCGGGGTCATCAGTCCCTAAACTTACAAACAACTTATGAACAACCTTATACTAAAGACGACACAAACATTCATGCCCGAGGGGATTCGAACCTCCGACAGGGTACGGCCTCGCGAATTGGATCATAGCGCTTATCGTAGACGTATTGAACAACAACCATGTATGGTCCACGATGTCACCTGTATGCAGACGTTAGTCGAGTCCATACCACGTCGTGTTGTGCCACTTATGCGTGCCTGCGGGTTCTCTGTATAGTACTATGTATGTACCAGTGTGTTTTACTCTTCAGTGTATGGGGATACGCGATGTTGTTTCATAATAGCTGGAAACCCAGCGTTTACCAAGTATTTCTTTATTTATTCAATCCGTCTCCTATACCTTCTCTCTCTGTCCATCTCCTCTGTTCTAATTACATGCTATATAGGGAATTTATAACGAGTAAAGCTGTCTTGTATAATGTACAAAACTATAAGTGCAGTATCCATACAAACGAAGATAGTAATTAAAATACAAACAGATTCATATAATTCACAAATTTACTATAAACAGTATTTCTTGTGACTTGTCCAGGATCGAATATGAATAATTTCTTCCGTGAGCCCAACCCTGAGAAAGTGATGTAATGTTGTCTGTTTGAGAAACATTTACATGTCAGATCCATTCTACAGTACTGAACAGATTGCCCTGTGAATTACTAATCGTAATAGTAAATGCAAGTCTCACTGCAAACTGCAGTCTCTGGAAGTTAAAAGCTAGATCTGTCGGAAATAATGGGTATTCGTTGGATATACACTGTTTCATTCTCTTCCTTTCTTTTTAGCTTTATAGAAGTTTATTGCTTTCGCCTGCAGCCGTGTGCGCTTCACGGTTCAAAGTTGGTTCAAAGTTGTCAAGAGAAATCAGATTGCAGGAATTTCATTTAGCCGACTGATATACAGGAGTGTTTTAGTAGTAAATACGTAAATGTATAATGACGTGGTTCCTCATGTGAAAGGTTTTTACTAATCTGAGTAAATATGATATGTTTATTGAATCATATTCTCTACAATTGTATTATTTTGAAGTTATATATTCATTTGTATAAATGCTATATGTCGGTAACATCCGCCGCGAACATAGTTATAAATAAGATTAAAACATGCTGCGTGATGGGGCGGTTTTCCATGAATGTTACTGTTACGTCCTCATATATCACGAACTATCTGTGCTAAAGTGATAAAATTAGGAAGTTACATTCAGTTGTATGTGCGTATATATCTGTAAGATTTCATTAGACTGCAATTTGTAGTGTGATTTCCCTAAATCACTCCAGGCAAACTCCGGGATGGTTCCTTTCAAAGGATATGGCCCGCCGCGGTGGAGTAGCCGAGCGGTCTAAAGCGTCTCGCTGCGGAGCGCGCGATTGCTCGCCGTGGAGGTTCGAGTCCTCCCTGAGGCATGGGTGTGCGTGTTTGTCCTTCGGTTAGTTTACCCAGGTTTAAGCAGTTTGTAAGCTATGGACTGATGGCCACGCAGTTTGGTCCGATAGATTTACAAACATTTGAACATTTGGATACGACCGATTTCCTTCCCCATCCTTACTCAAAAAACCGAGCGTGAGCTCAATCTCTAATGACCAAGTGGTTGACGGGACGTTAAACTCTACCATTCATTTCTTCTACAATTTCTAGTGTAGAAATTATAATATGTAACGTCCTACCGAATGCCTTAGTTTTCCTCCATGAACAGCGGAGAAGTAGTAAACGAGAAACTTTTTCCCTCTCATTCGTTTGGTGTGGTTGTGAGAGAAACAATTTAATAAATGTTTGATATTATGTATAAATTTGATTGCAAGTCGCTAAGTACTGTCATTCTCATACAGTGTATGAATCTAGTCTCGTGGCATTATATTGTTTACATCATTATATTTCCTCAAGCATGTATCGTATGCGGTTATTACCCAGAGAACATTGTTACCTCACGGTTAGAAATAAGAGTGCCAAATTTGGTTGAAATCGGTTCAGTGGTTTAGAACGAAATGTGCAACATTGTCGTTTGATGCAGCAGTTTTTCGCGCATCTCATTCATATGACGTCATATCTCGTGAAAAATTTATTGTACGTTATCATTACACTTACGGCGACCGTCCTCATGGATAGGAGCTTACGTGTGCAAAATTTCTTAAAGATTGGAACAAATCTGAAGATTTGTATGAAATACGTACACACAAACAAACCGATACGCTGCCTTGTATAAAAAGACTAGTTGTAAATCCAGCGTTTCCCGGGTGTTTATTTCTCCTATATTCTCGAAGTCCACACCCCCTTCCCCCCTCTCTTTGCAATCCACCTCTTTCTCTCTCATCTCTCTGTTCGTTTCCACCTTTCCCTTTCTCGGCAATGTTTTCAGCAAGGTACCCTCTGTCATGTACCATACAACCATTTATGTACCCAATGATCTTCCCCTTTGTTTGAAGATCATTTGTGCAAAAATTCATAATGATCGGAGCAAAACTATGCATTTTGTAAAATTTCGTAATTTAAGTACCCTCCACCACGCACTGAACGAAATTTTATACAGACAGTGACATTCCTCTTGTTTTTAAGGTCGAGAGTGCAAAATTTCATTAATATCGAAACAAAACTAGAGATTCCTATGCAATAGAAACACAGGGTCACATTGAAAACCTCACTTTGTTGACCTCAAATATTCCAGTTTTATTTCATACAACCCTTGTTCTGAGACTAACGAAAACAACAAAAACAGGATCTTTGAAATCGGTCGATTCACAAGTTATGGTGCGAACAAGGTATTTAGGGATCCATTTTTATGTTGAAAGTACCCTCCCCCTTGCACCGTATGAAACTTAAGGTAGACGGTGACCTACCTCTTGTTTTGAAGGTCAAGTGTGCGAAATTTCGCGAAGATCGGAATGAAATTTTAGATTAATGAGTCTGTAGGAGAAGTATGCTCCGCCATGCACCTATCACAAAATATTTTCTTAGCTGACATTTTCTACCTAAAAACAATCTTGCTGCCAAATTTCACCTTCATAGCTGAAGTAGTTTTCGAGATTTCTTGTTTAGTCAGTGAGTGAGTGTCCTTTCACTTTTATATAGACAGAAATTAAGAAAACACATTGCTTAATTTTGGATGCAAGAGAACAAAGGGAGACTTGAGACAAAAAATAAATGGTAACATGCAAATCTGTAATGCTAACTTTATTTGATACAAGTTCATGCCTGATGCGACAGTTTTACGGCATCTACAACGAAACTATTGTGAGCTGTAGACTTCTTTCCGTTTCATCATTTAGTGTGGAGGGTCGGTTACAGGACGCTTTATAAACTTCCGAAATATCGTGAAAACTTTGTTGCAGGTCCCTAACTACTCCCATTTTCGAATAATTATCGCATAAGTCTGTGTGTTTTCACGCGGAGGCCTCTTATTATTTATGACGTCATACCTCCTCCAATTAGGCCCGTGCCTAGCAAAGCACTGTGGTGTTCAAACCAATCTTCGGATTGTTGATTGCTTTACCTAATCTCCTGAGCTATGTGTCGTACACTTTTGTTTTTTTCCTCAGCGCAGAGTAGAATACCAACACCAATCTACGACTGTACAAAACAACTGTGCTATCCAAAATTTTGTATGGCAGCTCAGTCTGGGGCCTAGCTTGTGTCACCGAAATATCAAGACTGCAAGTCATCCAGAATAAGACGTTACGGTGGATCCTCAGAGCTGGCCGTTACACGAGAAACGTGGACACCCACCAGGAACTCCAGGAACTCCATATGGACACTCTCATGGAGGCATTTAAGAAGAGAACGACGAAGATACACAATAAAATAGATCAACTTAGGGCAACAGTCCATAACATCCAAACCTTAGGAATGACAGCTCCACGCCTGTGGCATAGGTTCAAGGTGCCACTATCGTTAGTTAGCTGAATAAAACGTGTTAGTAAGAAGATCTGGTAACGTAATTTACATTGTAACCTTCATTTGAATTACTCGACATTGGAACTACGTACTAAAATCAATTGGGGTACCTTACGGACCGACATACTGGCCCTTAGAAGCCAACCCCCAAAGTTTATTGTAAATGAAGTTATCATTAACCCCCATACCTTTGTAATCCGAGTAAGTGTAATTCGCCAGTTGGCGATGGGACTTCATCTACTTTGTTGAAAAAAAAATTGTGCCGTACTCTTGTTTCTAGGTCACGAACCTTCGTGGGTGTACGGTGAACAGTTCACGAAAGTTTCATTGCAATCGAATGAATGGTTTATGAGCGCATAGAGGACATACATCCAACATCCATTTATATGAGGTAGAACTGGAGTAAACAGAAGTAGAGCATAGAGCGAGGCGAAGATGGATATACCTGGGAACGGAACGCTGGAGATATGATGCTGACTTTAGGAGTCTAACTGTATTATTGGGTTGCTGTAAAATGAGAAAGTGGCCGGACCTGTCCAGGCACAGGCCTCGGCAGTGCGTGTGGCGTTGGGCCAGTCCGCGTCACGCTAGCCGCTACCCTGACGCGCCCCGCCACCCCACGGAGCTTCCTAATTTACCCGCCTGACGTGATAATGAAATATGAATAGGACGCTCCCCCCTTTTGCAGGCGTTTTATATCGCGCCGTGACATGAAACGACGATTTAAAGGAGCGAAGCGGCGTGGAACGGAGGTAAGGAAACTAAGCTTTTACGTGTCTGGGGATTGTTATCCCCTCCCGTCGCCTCCCGCCCTGGCAGTAATTGGTGCCGTACGTACGGAATCCCAGCCACAAACATTTCTTTCTCCCCCACCCCACAGCCCCCAAGCCCCCTGTGGAGGAAGTTGCGCGCGGAGAGTAATAGCCGTGAAGGCACCGCGTGGTGCTAATCAGTTGGTGCACCGGGGATGGCAACCGAAACGCCATTAAAACTTGCCGGCCTCCCAGTTCTGTGGAGTCGGCCGGTAAGTAAAGGGCTAACGGCGCGCTACCTGCTGGAGGGCGGGGCTGTTCCCTTGTAAGAAGAAGGGCTCGTGCCGAGAACACGGGACTCCGTATCAACTTCTGCGTCGAGTAGGGCGTTACACCATCCCGTATCTGGTACCGGAGCGTGTTGGAAGATAAAGACATCTTCCAAAGTGACTGCTTACTTGACTAGACTCGACGAAGTTTCTGCGTTGTTTGTCGTACTGACACTGACTTCACCAAATTGTTACGCGATAAATCAGTCAAAATTAAGGTCGTAGATTCTACCAAATACCTAGGAGTTACAATTACGAACAACTTTGACTGGAAAGAACACATAGAAAATATTGTGGGGAAGGCGAATCAAAGGTTACGTTTCATCGGCAGAACACTTCGAATATGCACCAGCTCCACCAGAGACTGCCTACATCACACTTGTGCGTCCTCTCCTGGAGTACTGTTGCCCCTTGTGGGACCCTCACCAGGTGGGACTGACGGAAGACATTGAGAAGGTTCAGAGAAGGGCAGCTCGTTTTGTTTTATCACGTTACGGGGGTAAAAGCGTCACGGAAATGTTGCAAGAATTGGGGTGGAAATCATTAAAAGAAAGACGTTATTCATTGCGGCGTGATCTGTTTGTGAAGTTTCAATCACCGACATTTAGTTTTGAATGTGAAAATATTTTGCTGGCACCCACCTACTTAGGGAGACATGACCCTGCCAATAAAATAAGAGAAATTAGATCGAAAACGGAACGATTTAGGTGTTCTTTCTTCCTGCGCGCTATTAGAGAATTGAACGGTAAAGTTATGAAAGTGGTTAATGAACCCTCTGCCAGGCATTTTAATGTGATTTGCAGAGTATCTATGTAGATGACGATGTAGATTGTTCAGTCACTGGTATAAACATACAGAGATATTCAAATGTTTGTAAAGGTTATGGGACTTAACTACGGTGTCATCAGTCCCTAAACTTACAAACTACTTATGAACTACTTACGAACTAGGACGGCACAAATACCCATGCCCGAGGGGGGATTCGAACCCCCGACCGCAGTGGCCGTGCAGACCGTGACTGGAGCGCCTCAGCCCCTCGGCCACCGCGGTCGGCCACAGAGGTATGAGACATATTTCATACATGTGGTATAAAAGGTCTTTCCGTTGACTGACCTCTCATTTGTTCTCTGATCTTCTCCTTCCCTTTTGGCCTACTTTAGGTTACGGTAGAAACACTAAAAGTGGGCCTTTGCGATCGTCTTTTGACAACTCAAAATTTAAATGAATATTACGGCTTAACCATTCATCTGACACGAAAATTAAATAACCGAGTTTGTAGAGGTGAAAATTCTTTACATCTTTTTCCCGTATGTTTTTTTTTCATATTTCGTATCGTTTGAGAGATATTTGCAAAAATAACGGAGTTTTGACACCCTACATTGAATTAACGAAAACCAGCCGATCGCAGATTTCACGTGACATTCCTCGCTCAGAACTTTCAGTGGCATACGCCATCTTGCGTTCCGTATTAGATGATTTTCTTATTGTAACTTACACGTTTTCATTTCAAACCAATGGCGCATTGAAAAAAAAAAAAAAAAAAAAAAAAACACGTCGTTCTTCGTACGATAAATGATAATCTAGTGTCTACAAATGTCATATTAGCATCAATTAACAATGACCATCAATAGTACAAGATTTAAAAACTCAACTCCTATCTCTTAGCTGTAGTGTAGTGGATAATGTGATGGTGAAGGTCAGTGGTTTGGAACCCGCCGCTAACTACAATTTTTTCCCTAAAAGGGTTTCATACACTCTTATTAATACATTTTTTCTTATTTAGATTATTATTTTGGTACAAAATCTTTGCAAAAACTTATTAAACTACAAATCTGGGGGGGGGGGGGGCGTAAAACACGTCACTGCGATTTTTCATTTGGTTCCTCCTGAATTAACGTGGGATCCATATATTTTTTATCCCTTTTCTAAAGGAGGAAACTGAAGTACCCCAAATCTGTGCGTAGTATATTACACATTGAAAACTGAGCGAGAGTGTTAAAATATTGTTATGTTCGGCTGTGTGGAAATCATTGGCAACCATTTCCCAAACAATTTTTATGGCCGACTTTATCAATTTTACTGGGGGACAATTGTTCCTCATAAACTTTCGCGAAATTTCCAACTACTGATTTGGTCACCCATTTCGTCTCACAGTAGACTCATATATGGAACGTAATGGTTAGATCATTTCGTGCACAAAGTTACGCACCGATCTTCAGCTATAGTGGTAACAACTTTCGGTACTCCGGTACGAAAATTCCACAAATTACACCCAATTTTTGCATTCATGCCATGTGGAGTTGTTGCAATTCACTGAAGAAACGTAATCAGAGACTTATGGCAAGTGTCGCTTTCGGCACGGTAATTGTTTTGTATATCGCACGTAATTGAATCACAGAATATATATATTGGGTATAATGAATCAGTTGTTACACATTGACGGTCGTAATGTATGCATGGCAGTGAAACTTGGTAGATTTGTTAATGCGATTTATAATTAAAAGTATTTTTCCACGTTTGTCCACCTAGCGTAAACCTGACGCTGTATACCTCGGCATATCGGAAGAAATAGTTTGCAATTCTATGGAAGTAACTACTTTGGTTTTCAGCCCCTATTCTTACAAATTATCTAGATTTATTTATGTAAGGACAACAAGTATATCCTTTCCCGAGGGAGGACTCGAATCTCTGTCGGCGAGCAGCGGAGCGCTCTGCAGCTAGGCGCCTTAGAACTCTCGGCTACTTCAACGCAACAGGAAGAAATTGTATAAGAAGTTGTTAATAATAAAATCAACACTATGTCATTCTCCTTTTTTATCTTTACTGCCTACGTCCCATTTCTAATACACAAATGCACTACATGGGCAAGATTTCTTTACGTCCTTTTCGCAGTTACATTGCCTGATTTGCTCTTAGTGACCAAATAATATTTCTCGAACAGAAATAAGTTCATGATTAACACACTGGAAAATTTACCTTGTTCCACTGCTATACGACAACTACAACACACGCTGTTATTCTGTGGAACCTGAATGACGTGAGCTGTAGTCGTCATATGTCAGTGAATTTGTGGTTTAACCATCCACAGTTTACCTTGAAAACATTGGTCAACATATTCGCATCATGAACTTCCTTCAAACGTTCTGCTCTTTTAGTAGGTCATGAGGACAACAACATGTTCAAATAGTAAGCCGTATTACTTGGGCAATTCCACGGAATTTCCAAGAGATATTTATCCTACCTTTACGTCCCTGTGCCTTTCACGTCTGTGCATGAGATGGCAGTGCTGATATGGCTAACGTTCAGTTTTAGTACTCGGTATTCAGTGTAGTATTGCAGCCTTCAGTTTCTATTACTAATTACGGATGAAGTGTTTTAAGTAATTGGCCTTTATGCATTTCACTTTCAGTCCACCCATAAAATATTGCAGAATTGTCTTGCCGGAAATTAGTAACATAGAAATTCTTAATTCACGTTGCAGGATATCTAGGAGATAGTTATGAAATCCAAACTAGTACGTCGAGATGGTATCTACTCACCACTCTGTTTTACGATGAGTATACGTTGATGAAGCAGCGTGATCAATATGTTACACCGAACCTGCGACATTATGTCGTGCAATTATAATGCATACCATCCAATCAGAAAGTACAGAGAACTTTGTAATTGACGGTAAGTCATCGAGTAGATCAGAAGTAATATCTGGCGTTCCATAGGTGTTATAGGGCCTCGACTGTTCCTTCCTTTTATAAACGATTTAGGAGATTATCTGAGTAACTCTTTTAGGCTGTTCGCAAATGATACTGTCATTTATCGGTTATTAAATTCACCAGAAGATCAAAAGCAACAGCAAAATAAGTTAAATAGGATATATGCATGATACAAACATTGGCAATTGACTCTTAATAATGATAAATGTGAGGTCATCCATACGACTACTAAAAGTAATCCGATATACTTTCGTTACACGATAACTCAGTCAAGCCTACACGCCGTCAATTCTACTAAACAACTAGGAGTATCATCTGAAATTGGAAGGAACATATAGAAACTATTGTACAAAAGGTGAACTGAAGAGTACCTTACATTGGCAGAACGCTTAGAAGATGCAACTGTTGTACTAAACTAACTGCCTACACTACACTTGTGCGTCCAATTTTGGAGCATTGCTGCGCATTGTGGGATCCACACCAGGTGGAACTGACGGACGATTTATAGAACATTCGGAGAAAGGTAGCTCATTTTGTACTATCGAAATAAAGGAGATAGAGTGTCACGGAAGTTGGGGTGGAAATCATTAAAAGAAAGGCGTTATTTGTTGCGTCCAGATCCATTTGCGAAATTTCTTTCACTAACTTTCTATTCAGAATGCGAACCTATATTGTTAGCACCCACCTACATAGAGAAACATGATCATAATAAAGTAAGAGAAATCAGATCTAAAACAAAGATTTACGTGTTATATTCCCGCGTGCTATTAGAAAACGGAACTATAGCGAAATATCATAGAAGTGGTTCGAAGCTCTGCCATGCAACAGTGACTGTTGATGTAGATATATCTAAAGAGTGAAGTAGAAGCCCAGTAGCCAAATAATTAATTTGGCTTTCGTCCACGAGAAAAGAGAGCGCTTTGGAAGTAAAGAGATATCAACCGAACGCATTTTCAGTTGACCTGAAAGCTATTTGCCTTCTATTACAGAACTTGTCTCTCGGTCTTACAGGAATCCTAGTGGAGACAGGTTACTGAACTGGTCTACTGAACTTAGACATCGAACATAGACAAATTCGAAAATGACGTTATTTAATTTAGTAGACTGAAATCATAATCATTGGTAGAACCGGAAAGTTAATATTCAACCACACACTTTCCCGAGACATAGTCGACATTTTACACTCAACAAGGAAGAGAAAAGAATCGCCTTCGTAGCGTCAAAACAAGAAATTGGGATGTATGTGTTTTTGAGAGGATATCAGTTCCAAAAGAACTTACAGCAACATGTAACTCCCTTACTTATTGCAATGTGGTTTTCATTCAGGCAACATCGACAATTTAACTATTGGTAAGGGGTTAAACTAGCCGGCTGGACACAGGCAAACACGCAAGATATCATTGAGTACGAGAACTGAGCACTTTGTAAATGATGCGTCAGATAAACAGTGACGATGTGATGTCATGGATCCACAAACCGCTAAGTGGACACTGCCCAGTCACGCCGTACTAGAAAAATGTTATGTTATTTTCAAGAAACGTCCGGATATTTTCATCATTTCCAGGGCTGTCATCACAGGGACAGAAAGAAATTGTGTAAAATAAGATGCGTAATTTGACATTGATGAAATAAAGTAAGGGAGTAACGCTCAATCTCTAGACGTGATGTTTTTATCTCAGTCGCAACTAATTTCCAGTTTAGTGCAGTCAGTTTCATCGAACACAAATCGGTAATGTCCTCTAACGTTTTCTTGATGTCACCGTCATGCCCTGTGGAATGGCAACATTAGGAAATATTGTGCATTTAAGAAACGTTGTGACAAAAAGCAACCAAGATTATCTTCAGCAATGGCATTTCATCTGAACTGCGAATATCCAGCCACTTGGCTGGGCAGAGAACCAATGATGTGGGAGCTCCACAAATAAATGTTTCAGTCAGTTTTTCATGTTTGGGTTTGGTGATCTACTTTTGAATTAAATGTAATATTATGGGAAGATCATAATTTCTATTTATTTTTTATTTTCCTTCATGACTGGCTTCGACGCACTGGGGTACTATCTTCTGTGTTTGGTACCTTAAATGCTTCAAGATATCTGACCACAACTTGGTACTTCAATGTGCCGAAACCGGAATCAAGAGTTTGCGCACTGGCAGGACGTGAGCGAGGATGTGTGTGCCCAGGATGTATGTGCCTATTACCACCGTTTCCTCACGGAACGCCAAGTTGCGATCTCGTAGTGTGCGCACCAGCTCTGATTTTGTGAATCGTCTGACACCAACTCAACACTTCTATCTGTTGTGGAGTCGAGCTGAAGTGTACACGTAAAATTTTCTGTTTATCTCGACTGCAAAACCACTACTAAGTTAAACTAACCTAAGGACAACACATACACCCATGCCCGAGAGAGGATTCGAATCCCCGACGGGGAATGGCTTCGCGCATCGGAGCATAGCTCTTCAATGCCCTCGCCCACTTCACCGCGGCTTTTTATGTTATGTTATCTTGCAGAAAGACGTTCTCAGTGTCAAGTTGTGTTTTATATCTTGTTGTCTGACTGCCTTACGAAGTGTAACAGGCAACCTCACTTTACAGTGTGACAGTTTGTAAGGGTTCTTGTAAGTAGGGAAAAATTTTATTTCACTTAATAAGTTATTAACGGATTTTTGTGCGGCAGTCGGCGGCAGATCTGTTTTTAGTTAGAAACGGATAGGCAGTTGCCGATTGTAGGAGTTTTTATAGTCCCCACGCCCAAGACGCTCCATTTGCCTTGAGCAGAGGAGGTGGGCTATCGAAACTCCAGAGGCTACCTTCGTGGGAGTGTACGTTACGGCCCCCGGGCTTATACCCCGGGGAAGTATGAAAAATATGGCGCGAATCTAACATTTTTAATTTATTAGTATTTTTTAATAATGTTTTAGTGACATACAGGCATTAGTAGCAGACTAGGGGTCAACAAAGTAGGTATTGATATTTTGATAATAATTAATAGTGTTCAAAAATAAATAAATGAAATACAACGTCCCTTAACGAACATTTACGAAGATGTACGAAGTGTATAGAAAGTCTCGGGTGCACGCCACTGTTGGCAGTCGGTGTGAGGACATAATCCGATTCAGTCTCGTATGAATCATGCTCTCAGTATCAGCCTCAAAATTATAATTGTAAGTTTCAAAATCACTGAATAGTCTTGTATTATAGTGGGCTAGTAATAAAGCCTCATAACTGGCATCCCGGTTTTTATTTAGACGAAATACCTACCCCTAAGTAGTTAATATATTCCAGACCTTTCTATAGCACTTCCAGAATACTTCAGGAAGATATATAGTTCCGCAGGGACTACATCGTCGAGAGCACTTCCTATAAAACAGGTAAGAAGAACGCCTACACGTCATCTCACAAGTCTGGCTTAAAGGTGGGTCACCTTAATTTGCAGATCCCGGATGGACAGTGTGGGCCGGTAAATCCGCACGCCCCCTATACCATATACTACGGACTCATAACTACGCCTACACTTTCAAGATAGGTTTAGTCACTAGTGTGACTAGGAAGGGATTCTTGCAGGCTATTATTTTTGACAACTTGTAGAGCTGAGACTTTTCCCAGACCAGCACAAAGATGTCATGAACCACATGGCCAGCCTTTAGGACAAAGAGAAAGGGCCAAAATAAAATAATTCTAAAATTTCGGACGACGGATTCCAGTCTAATGAAAAATGACGATTCGTTTGAAGTATTACAAAGTTAGGTCCGATGAATATTCAAGAAGTTGGTAAAATCAATCGCCCATAAAATCATATAAAACTTTATTTTCCCCGACGATCTAAAATTACCGTAGCGGTGCGAAACTCGCGTTAAGAAAACGGTTGAGCAACGTGGCCGCT
Organism: Locusta migratoria; assembly: GCA_026315105.1. Taxonomy (NCBI): domain Eukaryota; kingdom Metazoa; phylum Arthropoda; class Insecta; order Orthoptera; family Acrididae; genus Locusta; species Locusta migratoria. The sequence goes on from CM048747.1 coordinate 470,956,917, forward strand.
CTCAGTTCGGCAGTTGCTTCAGATGCTTGCAGTTCTTAGGAGGACAGGTCCGCGATCGCCTACCGTGCAGAAGCCGCCATGCTCAGTCTTGGTTATATTTCGTTGACCGAGAGGAACTTAAAGTTCCACCGAGCAAGTATTTGCGGTTAAAGTGGAGTAATTGCGTTCGGTCGCGAGTTTAATAAATATGCAACGGTCTGCATATGGGGCAATAGGCGCGACGATTACTAAGTTGCTTTTCCTTTAGTATTTGTGCCGCCCCTGTTTCGGGCTCAGTCTAAAGTTCTCAAGACCAACGGAAATCTTCATGAAACCCATTACGCTCACTTTCTCTCTCGTTAAAGCCTGGTCGAACTATTTGAATGTGCTTGATTTTCGATGCTTGCTCTCTATTGTATGTCTTGTCCTGCAGAATTAGTAGCCGTTTAATGAAGTGTAACAGGCCACCTCGTAATTCTATATGCTATTTTCAGAATGCAAAGATTATTTCACTGAACTGTCCGAGTTCTTGTCTGTAGCCTACCCCTGTTGCTATCATTTTAATGCATTTACAAAATAATAGAAGCCCCTGCTAGAAACCCCTGCTAGAAGAGAGGAGATCCGATGCTGGCAACGGTCACAGAAACAGAAGATTAATAGGTAAGTCACCTGTTAATTGAGAAGCGGAAGTCAGGAAGATTGATTTAAGTCATAATCTTGTTTCTTTCGTCCCGCAACCAATCTTAGGAAGAGACAGGCGGTACAGACGTAGCACCCCGACGAGTAAAGAAAATCGCAACTGCTAAAAAAAACACTGCCTGCACTTTGAGACTAAAATGGCGCATTAATAAGAACTCAGTTTTGGAATCGGGGAACAAAACCGGGTCCACGACAGCTATGCTGAATACAAAAGAGCTTCTGGTACTTCACAAGCGGTACACAGTTTACGGAGGGTTGGGGAGGGGAAGCGGTGTGCAAAATATCTCTCGTTTAATTTCGGCTTCCGGGTGCGTTACAAGTAAATTATCGGCGTATTCATTAGGAGTTCTTTATCCGGCGCGGCCCGGCGCGGCTTGGCGCGATATTGGCGCCGTATATCAGGCGGCGGCGGGGGCGACGGCAGCCATTGTGCTCGCTTGAGGACAGCACGGCACGGTCCACACGCGGAGCGGCCGCGCGGCCCGGAACGCCACTCATAGTCGCACCGGTACACAGCCAAAATTAGCTTTGCGCGCATAAAACTACGCGAGCCATAGGTATACTGCTAACTTCCTGCTGCGGTGGAGTAGCCGAGCGGTCTAAAGCACCTCGCTGCGGAGCGCGCGGTTGCTCGCCGTGGAGTTTCGAGTCCTCCCTGGGGCATGGGAGTCTGTGTTTGTCCGTAGGTTAGTTTACCTAGGTTTAAGTAGTTTGTAAGCTACGGACTGATGACCACGCAGTTTGGTCCGATAGAAATACAAACATTTGAACGTTTTTGCTAACGACCTAGCGGGGCCGGTCGTTGGCGGAGAGTCCACTGGAGATCCAGGAGCTGATTGCAGTCATATAAACAACTCTGACCATGAAAGGTAGGGCAGTAGTCAGATTTTGCGTTGGGGAAAGGGGAATAAAACAGTAAGAACTGTAAATTATGACATACACTATGTAACGAAAAGGATCTGGTGAGTTCCATAAAAACACGTTTCTCGTATTAGTTGCATTGTGTTTGCCACCTATTATCAGGTACTTTATGTCAACTATTTCAGTAGTCACTTAACATCGTGACAGAGCAGAATGCTGCGCTCCATGTCTAAGGAGTCCTAGTTTCCTGATTTTCAGTTCCTACATATTCTGACATCATCGTGTGCTACTCGTCGAGCCGATTCATTTGAGTATATTCTCGATGCGATATCATCATTCTTAACAATAGCAAACATATTTGATATGCTTTCATATTCACAGAATATATGACTTCAACTGCGAATGGGCAAAGCTGAAATTTTGTACCCAGCTGGGATTCGAACCCGGATCCCCCGCTTTCTAAGCTGTTGCGCTGACCCCTACACCACTGGGGAAACAATTACATGTTAACATACATGCAAAGGTACAGTTTTTGTGAGCCAGCAGTCTGAGGCCACCTCAGAATTCCTCGATGCCGCTTTCACAGCAGTCATCAATAGATGTTTGTCGCGTTAAGAGGAATGCTAAGGGGACATGCAGTAGACCTGAGTGAAAACATATAATGCAATCCGGGGTGACATGGCGCCTAGCGACGAACATAACTAATCACTAAAAAAAAAATACCCAACAAACATGTTAACCGGATTGTAACTGGGCAGTTTAAACTGTGCTCCCTACCGTGTTTGCAATCGAATAGTCATTACGCAGACAATGTCTCTGGCGTGGCGACATTTCCGGGAGAGAGGGTGAAAGGTGCAAAATATACCTGGCGAGACAGGTGGATTTTGGGAAGACGTCTGTGATAACACTTAGCAAGCGCATACGCACAGTACTCAATTCAGAGCAAGTGTGCAGAAAAAGACTGCATTCCAGTATTTCACTGAGAGGGAGCCATCTGTCGAAGCAAGTGTGATACTCAAAATGTTCAAATGTTTATAAATCTATCGGACCCAACTGCGTGGTCATCAATGTTCAAACGTTTGTATAGCTTATGGGACTTAACTACGGGGTCATCAGTCCCTAAACTTACAAACTACTTATGAACTAGCTAAGACTAAGGACGGCACAAATATCCATGCCCGAGGGGGGATTCGAACCCCTACTGGCAGCGGTGGCCGAGGAGACTAAGGCGCCCCAATCACGGTCTGCATGGCCACTGCGGTCGGGGGTTCGAATCCCCCCTCGGGCATGGATATTTGTGCCGTCCTAGTTCGTAAGTCGTTCATAAGTAGTTTGTAAGTTTAGGGACTGATGACCCCGTAGTTAAGTCCCATAGACTATACAAACTTTTTTTTTATTCGAACCCCCGACCGTAGTGGCGTGGTCATCAGTCCGTAGCTTACAAACTACTTAAACTAAGGCAAACTAACCTATGGACAACACACATACGCACCCTTGCCCCAGGGAGGACTCGAACCTCCGTAAACTCCACAAAATACCTAGGATTACTATTACTTCAGACTTAAACTGGAAACAACACGTAGATAATGTCGTGGGAAAGGCGAACCAGAGACTGCGTTTCATTGGTAGAACCTTTAAAGCCGCGGTGGAGTAGCGGAGCGGTCTAAAGCACCTCGCTGCAGAGCGCGCAGTTGTAAGCCGTGGAGGTTCGAATCCTGCCTGAGGCATGGGTGCGTGTGTTTGTCTGTAGGTTAATTTACCTGGGTTTAAGAAGTTTGTAAGCTACGGACTGAGGACCACGCAGTTTTGTCCGATAGATTTACAAACATTTGAACATTTTTGAACCCTTAAAAGATGTAACAAACCTACAAAAGAAACTGCTTACACTACGCTTGTCTGTCCATTTTTAGAGTAATGCTGCCAATTGTGGGACCCTTATCAGGCAGGTTTGACGGAGGACATCGAAAGAGATCAAAGAAGGGCAGCTCCTTTCGTATTGTCACGATACAGGGGAGATAGCGTTACGGAAATGATACAGGATCTGGGATGGGAATCATTACAACAACTGCGCTTATGGCTGCGGCGTGGGCTATTTACGAAACTCCAATAGCCAACATTCTCCTCCGAATGCAAAAATATATTGTTGACTCCCACTTACATTGGTAGAAATCATCAGAATAAAATACGAGAAATCAGAGCTCGAACGGAGAGATTCAGGCGTTCTTTCTTCTCGCGCGCTATTCTAGAATGGAATGGGAGGTAAATAGTATAACGGTGGTTCCATGAACCCGCTGACAGGCACTTAAATGTGATTTGCAGAGTATCCCATGTAGATGCAGATGTAGATATAGAATATTGCCAAAAAAAGGGTTGAAACTTCCTGGCAAATTAAAATTGTGTGCCGGAACGAGACTCGAACCTGGGAACTTTGCCTTTCGCGGGCAAGCGCTCGACCGACTGAGCTATCCCGACACGACTCACGATGCCGCCTCAAAACTTTACTTCTGCCAGTACATCGCCTCCTACTTTCTAAACTTCACAGAAACTCTTGCGAAACTTGCAATACTAGCATTCCTGGAAGAAAGGATATGGTGGAGACATGGCCTAGCCACAGCCTAAGGGATGTTTCCAGATTGAAACTTTCACTCTGCAGCGGAGTGTGCACTGATATGAAACTTCCTGGCAGATTAAAATTGTGTGCCGGAACGGAGACTCGAACCTGGGACCTTTGCCTTTCGCGGGTAAGCGGTCTACCGACTGAGCTATCCCGACACGACTCACGATGACGCCTCACAACTTTACTTCTGCCAGTACCTCGCCTCCTACTTTCCAAACTTCACAGAAACTCTCTTGCGAAACTTGCAACACTAGCACTTCTTTCTTCCAGGAGTACTAGTCTTGCAAGTTTCGCAAAAGAGCTTCCGTGACGTTTGGAAAGTAGGAAACCAGGTACTGGCAGAAGTAAAGTTGTGAGGCGGCATCGTGAGTCGTGTCGGGATAGCTCAGTCGGTAGAACGCTTGCCCGCGAAAGGCAAACGTTCCAGGTTCGAGTCCCCATTCCCGTACACAATTTTAATCTGCCAGCATGTTTCATATCAGCGCACACTCCGCTGCAGAGTGAAAGTTTCATCCTAAATAAAGGGTTGATATTTTCCCTGCCTGCGAAATTCACGATCGCCCACTCAAGGATTAACAGACCGTCACAGAGGAAATGTAATACTCCTCAGAGTGAAATCAAGAACCAAAATATAGGGAGGTATGGTGTTTGCTTGTAATGTGAAAAAATTGACTCCTCGTTATGCAGAAGAGCGTGACAGCTGTGGTCGCACTGACAGGTAGCGTGTGGTGCAAGCGCACTTCCTATGGTTCGAATCGACGGACACATTAGTGTTGAGCTAGTCCCACTGCCGTCACAAAGAGGGCGGCGCAGAAAACTCGTCTAGACAGGCCGGAGATCACGTAACGTCAACCGCAAATGGCTGCGGCGAAACGAAATTAAGGGCGAAACAGCGCGGCGCGCAGGAATTAGGGTGCCGGCTGTTTGCTGGAGAGCGGGCCGTGACGGATTGCGGGGGCGGCGCGGCGCACGCCACAAAGGGCGGCGCTCATCAACCGGCCGCAAACACCGCCGCCCACCGCCGCCCAGCGACGCACCCGCGGGCGACGACCCTGCCGGCACCGCCGTCGCCGGGACTTAGCAGCCGCTGCGGCGCCGCCGCGCTTCATGACTGAAGGCAATTTCAGCTACTCACTGACGCAATGCTACACCAGTGGCTCATACGGGTTGACAATCATTGAACTGCACGGAAGAGCCAAATAAACTGGTATAGGATTGCTTATGCAAACACAGAGATATGTAAACACTAAGAAGACGGCGCTGAGATCGACAACGTCCATCTAACAAGGGCAACACCAAGTATAGTACCAACGGAAATTGATGGGTCGTAGGTATGTTGTGAGGGAATTCCTTCAGACCATCAAGCTAAAAGCATTTGTTCCAATCGGCCTTGGTTTCTAAGAAAATCGAGATGAAATTCGCAGAAAATTACCACGCGTAACGTGTCTACTGATACATGGCGGTTACCGTTAAGCGAGACAGCATGCTGTAATCGGCAAGATGCGAGGCTGCCATGCAGGCGACCACGGTTCAAGTCCGAATGGGTCAATTACATTTCACATCTGTTCGATGATTGTGCATAATTATGTATGTTATGACCATTCTTAAGTAAACGTTTGCAGTAAATGGTCACATTCGCTCAATATGTGATGTATGGCGCAACTATTATTTTATTCATTTTGTTTTTTTCGAAGCACACTTTTAAGGCGATTGAAGCATATTTCGAAATCAGTAAACAGGCTTTTGTTAATACCTATAATATTTGGGCAACATTTAATACCTATATTTAAAGTTCCTGACCGCTTCACGAGAAGACTCGATTCGAATACATTCATTACTGTTGCATCAGTTCAGCGCACCAGTCTTCGTTCCCATGATTAAATATTGCCTGGTTTACGTCGCAATTAATTGACGACCGAACATTGTTTGTGAATGTGAACAACCAGTGGTTTCCAGTACCGTTGATTAAAACACCTTGCGCCTGTAAAGCGTTACATTTATTAGATGTGCTTGAAGCTACAATGTTCTGTGTTTTCGGTGCTTCTATGACAATTATGTCGGCCGCGGTGGCCGAGGGGACTGAGGTGCTTCAGACACGGTCTGCAAGGCCACTACGGTCGGGGTTTCGAATCCCCCCTCGGGCATGGATACTTGTGCCGTCATTAGTGTTAAATAGTTCGTAAGTAGTTTGTAAGTTTAGGGACTTAAGACCCCGTAGTTAAGTCCCATAAGCTATACAAACATTTAAACATTTTTTCTGACAATCATCTCCCAGAATTTTGTACAGGTGTTAAAGATAGTGACGATGACGACAGTGAGTAAATAACACTGCGCAAAAAGTAAAATAATCAGTTGCTACTGTGTTATTTGCTATTATCCTGACTGTTTACTCAAGCTGTAACATAGGAGTGGGTATAAAGGCATTTAATTACGCACAATAAATGACGAGAAATGAAGAAAAGTGAAAAAGAAATGACCCGAAGGGGAAGAATTTTTATTGTTTATTTTCATGGTTATTTTTTATTCGATTCATTTTTCATTGTTTACGTTTTTCATTCTTTACATATTTTTCTTTGCTTAATTTTCTTTTTAATTTTTTTTATATGTAAATAGTAACAATTACAATTTTTAAAAATTGTTCTGCCGATAGGTGTCGAACCCGGGTATCCTGCATAGGAGACTACCACCTTGCCGATTACACCACCGCTTAGCGGTAACTGCCATGTATAAGTAGACACGTTACGCGTGGTAATTTGCTGCGAATGTGATCTCGATTTTCTTAGATATCAAGGCCCATTGCAATAAATCCTTTTAGGTTGATCGTCTGGAGGAATTGCCTCACAACATACCTGTGACCCATCAAAGTCCGTTTGTAGCATACTTTGTGTTCCCCTTGTAAAACAAGTTTGTGGCGCAGGCATTAGAGCGGTTACTGCTGATAAAATGGTAAATTAGCACGATATAAGTAAGTCTGAACGTGGTGTTCTAACAGGTGCACGCGAGATGGAACACAGTAAGAGTGAAAAGTTGCACAGGTCACGCCTATATTTTAGACTTGCGCGTAATAGTTCGCGATCGGGAGCCGCGAACTAGTTCGTTCTTTTTGTTCGTCCGCTCCCAGAGACGGCTGAGCGGCGTAGTCTGCGCATGCAGGTGGAGGGAGAAGTTCCCCCACCTAGCTGCTTCACGTGCTTGCTGCTTGAGCCGCTAACGATATCACGCAAACCAAAAGAAACAGTTTGTGGATACTTTCTCGCGTTTAAGTTCAGAATTATCTCTATATCTTGGCATTATGGAATTTATTAGTGAGATATTGCAGAGTGCAGAATACTTCAAAACAGAAATTTTATAGCACTGAGCTATGTAATCTAGCAGGCAGACGCTCACTTAGAAAGGCTCTCATCATCAGTAGGCAAAAACGTGATACTTAATTCTGCTGCGCGCCCTCTCGCTATTGCCCGTCGGTCTTCGGAAAAGAATCAAACGAACTAAGAAGCGAGACACGTATGGCATAATAGTTCGCCACCTGTAACGTATGTTTTAATTCGCGACCTATTGCACATATTTTAGTTCGCGACCGATCGCGCATATTTTAGTTCTCAACCCATAGCGCATATTTAGTTCGCAACCGATCGCGCATATTTTAGTTCGTGAAGGGTAGCTCTCCTTTTAGATCGCAGCTCAGCCGCGAAGTAGGTCGCTCTTTCTAGTTCGTTCGCTCTTTTTGGCTTTTGCTACCGCTTTTGTTATGACAGCTTTTTAATATAATGATCAGTGTTGCCCAAGGGTGTGCTTTGACCAGTATTTTTGGTCAATTATACATCAAATACTTAAGTACTGCTGAATACCTTAGAAAAGGAAATTTGTGGCGGTAAACTATGAAACTACAGCTGAGCTCCATCTCAGCTCGAAATGACGGTAACTGGCAGAAGGGTATCACGCGATTCTGCGCGCTCTCGCGTCCTCTTGCTGTTCCCCGTCAGTCTTCGGAAAAGGAGCGGACGAATTAAGAGGCGAGGGATCTATGAACTAGTTCGCGTAGTTCTCCTGTGGGAGCGCTCTTCCGAACTAGTTCGTTCGCGAACTACACAAGACTACTATATTCAAGAAAGACAGTTGGAGTAAACCACTAAACTACAGGCCTATTTCAATGATGTTAATTTGCAGCAGCGTTTTGGACCATTCATGTATTCAAATATTATGAATTATCTCGAACAGAATGATGTATTGACCCAAGGTCAACACGGATTTAGAAAATATCTTTCATGCGAATCAGAACTAGCTGTTTACTCACACGAAGTATTGAGTGCTATCGACAAGGGTTCTCAAATTGATTACATATTTCTTAACTTCCAGAAGGCTTTTGACACTGTACCTCATAAACGGCTTTTAATCAAATTGCGTGACTATGGTGTATCGCGCCGAATTTGCGACTAGATAGGGGATTTACTGTCAGAGAGAACAGAGTTTGTAGTAATTGACCACAAGGCATCGCCTAAAACACAGGTGATATCTTGCGTTCCACAGGGTAGTGTTATTGGTCCTCTGCTGTTCCTTATTTACATAAACTATTTGGGAGAAAATTTAAGTAACTCTCTTAGGTTGTTTACAGAAGACGCCGTCAATTATCGTATAATAAAATCAAAACCAACTGCAGAACTTTTTAAATAAGATATCAGTATGCCGTAAACATTGGTAATTGACTCTAAATAATGAGAAGTGTGAAGTCGACATGACTACGAAAAGAAATCGGTTAAACTTTGTTTACAAGATAAACCAATAAAGTTCGAAGGCCGTAAACTCTACTAAATACTTGAGAATTACTATTACATCAGACTTAAACTGGAAATAACACTAAGATTATGTCATAGGGAAGCGAACCAGAGACTGCGTTTTATTGGCAGAACTCTTAAAATATGGAACAGAAGTACTAAAGAGACTCCATACACCACGCTTGTCCGTCCTCATTTGGAATATTACTGATCAGTGCGGGATCCTTATCAAGTGAGCTTAATGTTAGCAATCGAAAGAGTCCAAAGAAGGCCAGACTTTTCTATATTGTCACGATACAGTGGTGACAGCGCCACGGAAGTGATACAGGTTCTGGGATGGGAATCACTACAACAACGTCGTTTATCGCTTCGGCTCGGTCAAATTGCGAAACTTTAATCGCCAACATTTTCCTCCGAATGCAAAGAGACATTGTTTACTGCCATCTACATAGCTAGGAATTATCATCAGAATAATATACGAAAAATCAGAGCTCGAACGGCGACATTCAGATGTTATTTCTCCCCACACGCTATTCGAATATTGAATGGTAGATGAATAGTATAATGTGGTTCGATGAATTCTCTGCCAGGCACTTAACTGTGATTTGCAGAGTTTCCCATGCGAGAAGTAGATGTAGTAAGTCAGAGGCAGCTGTGAGGTCAGGATGTTTCCGTACGACCATTTGACGAGTGCACCATGGGTATCGGAAATCCAGTAAAACACCAAGACTCCGACATCGCTGCCCCCCTGCAAAACGGGAGCACCGACGAGTGAAGAGAATCGTTAAACCTGACAGAACCGCAAAGCATCCGAAAATTGCTGTGTATTTCACTGCTGGGCCGTCAACAAGTGTCAGTGTCTGAACCATTCAACGAAGCATAATCGATACGGGTGATGGAGCCGAAGGCCCAATCGTATACTCCAGCATACTGCAGGATACGAAGTCTTACGCCTCGCCTTGGCCCGTCAACAGCAAACTTGGGCTATTTATGATTGCAAACATGTTGCCTCGTCTGACGAGTATCGGTACATTTTTTTCAGAGAATAAAAATTATAGCTTAATTCTTAGGAAAATTAAAACTCATTTCCGACATATGGGTTTGAGGTACTCTACTGACTGCACTAACTTTCTATCCCTTTATTTCATCTGATTTTAATGGACGATTAACTGTGCCCTACTTTCTGCTTTCTTTCTTTCTATTCGGCCCTTTCCACGCATATGCAGGGTCGGCTTTGTTATTGAAGATTTGGTATGTTAGCATCGACGCGGTGGCCGAGGGGAATGAGGCGCTTCAGTCACGGTCTGCACGGCCACTACGGTCGGGGGTTCGAATTCCCCCTGGGGCATGGATATTTGTGCCGTCCTTAGTCTTAGATAGTTCGTATGTAGTTTGTAAGCTTAGGGACTGATGACCCCGTACTTAAGTCCCATAAGTTCTACAAACATTTGAACCCCATGCTCCCCAGGAGGAAATGTGTACCCCAAATGTCTGTGTATAGTGTTATATGTGTGGAACTGTAAAGAGTTATGAAATGTTTGCGAATAGTTAACTCAGGCGGAACTTGGGGTCCAGCCCGGTATTCACCTAGGGGGAAGTGGGAAACCGCCTAAAAACCACACCCCCTTCGTTAATCCGCCGGGCGGATTCCAACCGGGGCCAGTACGCCTCCCCGTCTCGGAAAGCGGTGCGTTAGACGATACGTCTAACCGAGCCGGTGCTCGACCAACTGTACCTACTTACCACTAAATCTGAGTGTTTACGATGAGGAGTTTTCCTAATAAGACAGTTACTCGATACATCAGAATGTTTAGTAAGCGACCAGTAAGTAATCCTTCCACGTAGCGTTAATCTCCAGCAGTCTATTCACGCGAAGTTCGAGGCAGACGCAAGAAGTGTGTTTACAACAACAGCGCGTGCGTTGGCAGAGGCCGCGCGTCTTGGGCGGAGGTGGCTCCTGCGGCGAGGTGTGGTGGTGCAGACCGCCATTCGGCGGCGGTGGTCCGGACTCTGGTTTGTCAACAGGGCCGGCCCGGCCGCGTAAACAAGCGGAGGCGGGTCGGCGGCAAACAGCCCGCGGCTTACAGCCAGCCGCAAGAACAACCGTGAGGGACATCCACCGGCGGTGCCTCCCGGACCTTCGTCTATATTTATAGCTACAGCCATATTCCGCAGACCCTCTCACATCCTATGACAGAAAATACTTTGAGTAACACTGTGTCTTCTTCCTCCTATTCCAGCGCAGAATCCTTCACGGAATAATAATAATAATAATAACGTGGTTTTCGTTTCCGAAGGACCTAACTGAGGAGTGAGACTCCATGGGCATGGAACAAGTCAATACATGAATTTTAACCCAAGAATGGTAAAAGAAAATTTTAAGTAGTCCTATGCACCCTCAATCGTAAGACTAAGTAAAAGACTGAATATCGAAAAAAAAAGAAAAAAAAAACCAATAGCTTAGCTGTTTAATTTTTCTATAATTTTTCTAAGAGTTCTTCGACAGAATAAAAGGAGTGACCCATGAGGTAACTCTTCAATTTATGTTTGAAAGCGTGTGGGTTAGTGCTAAGATTCTTTAGTTCTCGTGGCACCTCATTGAAAATGGATGCTGCAGAATACTGTACACGTTTCTACTCAAGTGTCAAGGTGGTCTGATGCAAATGTAGATTCGACTTCTGTCTAGTATTCACCGAGTGCATAAGCTGAAATTATTAACAACAAACGGCATTAAAGGAAACACGTATTGTGATGCCAGTGTCAAAATTCCCAGACTACTGAAAAGGGGTCGACATGACGTTCGTGAACTCACACACCACATGTTGCTAGAACCGCCCGTTTCTTAAATGTTTCAAATGTTTGTATAGTTTATGGGACTTAACTACGGGGTTATCAGTCCCTAAACTTACAAACTACTTATGAACTAGGACGGCACAAATATCCATGCCCGAGGGGGGATTCGAACCCCCGACCGTAGTGGCCGTGCAGACCGTGACTGGAGCGCCTCAGTCCGCTCGGCCACCGCGGCCGGCCCGCCCGTTTCTGCGCAAGAAATATCCTTTGTGCATCAGGCGAGTTACCCCAAAAAATGATGCCGTACGTCATAAGTAAGTGAAAGTAAGCGTAATAGACTACATTTCGTGTTTAAAAATCGCTGATTTCAGATATTTTTCTAACGGTAAATAAACCAGAAATTAGTTTTGGAACAAGATCCTGAACATGGGCTTTCCACGTCAGCTTACTGTCTATCTGAGCACCTAGAAATTTGAACTTATTAGTCTCACTCATCATATGCCCATAATGTGCAATCAAAGTGTAAGCTTTCGTCAAATTATGTGTTAGAAATTTTAAAAACTGAGTGTTACTGTTGTTTAACGTTAACTTTTTTTCTACAAGCCACGAACTTATCTCTTGAACTGCATTATTTGATACTGTGTCAATAATACGAACAACATCCATGACTGCCAAGCTGGTATCATCAGCAAACAAAAACATTTTACAATCACCTGTTATACTCGAAGTCATATCATTTACATAAATAAGAAACAGCAACGGTCTCAAAAGAGACCCCTGGGCACCCCACACTTAAATGTGCCCAATTGCGATTGTACGTCATAGCCATTTTCTACACTGCAGAGAAATACCTTCTGTTGTCTATTACTAAAGGAAATAAATAAAAGCGATTGCCAGTATGGCTCCGTGTGGGCTTCAATTCTTCTATCTCGCGTGGTATACTTACGGGGAAGTTATATATGGGTTGATTCTTCAAGAAACATCTGTTCTGGAATATTTGGCAGAAGTATGTACCACGTTGCAGAACATCTCCGAGCACATCATCTCCGTGAACCCGTAGGTAAGACAGAATGTTCCATGAGCGAAATGCAAGATGATCTGCAACCAGTAAACGCATGGTACACGCAATGGTAACTGAGCCTCAATATTAACAAGTGCACAGTGCTTCTAATATTCGTGTATAAGCCATCCGCAATGGTCGAGTTGTCTGCGACGCGCCAGTCACAGTCTGCACGGTCGTTACGGTTGGGAGTTCGAATCCCCCCTCGGGCATTGATGTTTCTATCGTCTTTAGTATAAGGTAGTTCATATGTATTTTGTAAGTTTAGGGACTGATGACTCTGCAGTTAAGTCCCTTAAGCTTAACAGACATTTCAACATTTGAACATTCGCGTGAAAGGCATCAGTTACAAGTTACTTACAAGAAAACCAACCAGTAATAAACAAGTGCCTGGACAACAGGCATTAAGGTTTTAAATGAAGAAAAAGATAAATTAGTAATTCAAATTGTATTACCCCAGAAGTGGGCAAAGTTCAAGGCATTAAAGTTAGCATACATTACATATACAGGGTGAATCACCTAACACTTGCACCGCAAATATTGCGGAAACGGAAGGGGATATTGATGTACGATTTTCACAGAATGGATTGATAGTCAGGAGCTTTTATTTTTAACCAACAAACAGATTGTAATATTATTTAAAAAGTGTATTTTTATGCAAACATACAGTTTTTTTTTTTTAATGGAACAATGGTTGTTTCTAACATGCACTGGAATCTTTGACACCAGCTGTGTACAAAGAATTTGAATGGCATTTTTATCACGTTTAGTTTGGCAGCTACAACCGTTCAAAGTTTCGTAGGCGGTGGCGGAGGCTGCGATATCGTAGCAGACTGTCCGAGTGTCTAGCCCCTGAGGTACGGCCCACTGTATCATGACAACCAGCCAGTCAGCTACGCAGTCGTAGCCTCCGCCTCCAAAACTTTGAATTATTGTAGCTGCCAAACTAAACGTGACAAAAATGTCATTCAAAAGTCTTTGTACACAGGTGGTATCAAAAATTCCAGTGTGTGATAGGAACAACCATTGTTCCATTTGAAAAACTGTGTGTTTGCATAAAGAGATACACTTTCTAGGTATTTTTACAACATGTTTATTGGCTAACAATACGAGTCCTTTATTACTAATCCATTCTGTGAAAACCGCACATCAAATGCATTTTCCGTTTCCGCAATATTAGCAGTGCAAGTGTTAGGTGATTCACCCTGTATAAACAACTATAAATACATTTATATTTATACAGAGGTAATAGTCATTATCTTAAACTGTTTTAGCCTAGAAACTGGCTACGTCCAAAATATTAGAGTTGCCCAAGCTTAAATGTTCTTCAGTGTTAGATGACGGCTAGTAATGACATTTGTGCTATATCTCCTCCTCGCCACATCCACAGGTTGACGGTCCACTAATGTATCCCCATTTTCACCGACCAACACCAGTTCGTGACCTGCTGAGTGATTTCCAAGTACACCAGCACTCATTATGAACTGAAGGTAGCTCTTCTTGAGGTATTCTCCAGCCTAGAGGCGTAGTTTCTGCTCTCTTTTTCCACGTGTCTATCGCTTGGTTTGTGATGTTGTTGCTGACACAGACTCTTACAAATCTTTTAGTGGACTTGGAGCGTTTTGGTGCTGGCGAGTGGCCCAACAGTGGGTGATTATGAGAGGTCAAGGATCTACGTGCTTCTGCTTGCGTAGCAGCTTCATGCCGGATGTCAGGCGGAGCTTTACCTGCCAGCTGATACAGCTGCTCCACTTTGGTTGGTTTCAGGCAGCCAGTAATTATGTTACATGTCTCATTTAAAACAGTGTCCACTTGACTAGCGTGTCAGGATTTATGGCAGACAGGCATTGCATATTCGCCCGCAAAATGGCAGAACACGAAAGCTGAAGTCAGAATAGTGGCTGGCTGTGCTCCCCAGTTAGATCCACTTAGTGTCCGTATCTTATTATTTCTTGCAGACACTTTTCATCTTGTTGTTTTGCATTTTACACGTTAAGGTCTGATCAAAGGTCGCCTCAAGATACTTTGGGGAAACGAATGTTCAAGTTCAGAGCCATTCCATGAAATAATTAGTCGTTGGTTGGTCTGTCTGCTTTAAATAGCAGACAGGCCAACCAACGACTAAATATTTCATGGAAGATGAAAGCCAAAAACTTCGTTTTTGTTAGGATTAGGCTTTAGATTATTATTTTAGTAGTACTGTCCTAGTTCTTCCAATGCTCCAGACAGATTAATTTCAATATTATGGAAATCCTTTCTGTTGACGGCCAATGCGAGATCATCCGCATGTATATAACCTCTGTGTGAATTATGGAAGCAGTTGATCGTTTGTATATTTATTACAGAGTATAGGGGCTAGAACACTGCCATGGGGTAGCTGATTTTTTTTTTTGTCTCCATCTACTACGGCATCCTTGAAATTCCACAAATGAACTTCTGTTACTAAGGACGTTGTCGATTAAGGTCGTTAGAGTGGTGTGATACCATAGAATTGTTTCAAGAGTAATTTATGGACATATGGACGATATGGAACGACCATATAAAATCAATCGTGGGTCAGGCAGATGCCAGACTGAGATTCATTGAAAGAATTCTCAGGAAGAGCAGTCCGTCAGCAAAGGAAGTAAGTTATAAAACTCTCATTGCTAATAATTGTGAGATTCGTAAGAGACAGGGTTAGTGCAAAACAGAGAAGATGCAACGAACAGCAGCACGCTTCGTTACGGATTCATTTATTTAGTTAAAATTGTTTGTATAGCTTATGGGACTTAACTACGGGGTCAACAGTCCCTAAACTTACAAACTAACTAACACTAAGGACGGCACAAATATCCATGCCCGAGGGGGGATTCGAACCCCCGACCGTAGTGGATTTATTTAGTGCCAAAGGTAAAGGAGATAATACGCTGTACGAGAGATGTACTGTATCCCAGTACACGCACCTGTCAAGAATTCCGAGAGCATATGTTTCTAGAAGAGACAAATAATATATTGCTTCCTCCTACGTACATCCTGCGAATCGACCACATGGATTAAATGAGATGGATTAGGGACAACGCGGAGAAATACTGGCAATCACTTCTCCTGCGAACCATACGGGACTGTAACGCGAAGTCCAAGTTACAGGCACCAGCTCCTGCCGCTAGACATCCCCTCTATCATCTTCGACGCTCGGTAGCGGCATTAGATGTCGTTTTAGAGCATGGGTTACCATGCTCATTTTGTTCCTCAAGACACCTTCCACATCCCGTAGACCTTTGTTGGTGTAGTAGTGTAATGATGAAATACAATGACGTGTGGGACACACGCCCATATCAATCTTCGACGACCATTTATTGCCGAAAATATGCGCAGGACGAAATTTTGTGAAAGAAATTTTTTTATTGCTAGCATGTGAAGAATCCCGCTGCGAAGCCCAAGTGCGCGAATTTATATTCACTCTGTATAAAACGGATATTTCCTATGTAAGCGTAGCGCTTTACATTTTTTTCATATTGAGGCTCAGCTACCATTCGTAGCACTATGCACTGATATGATGCATATCCTCCTGCATTTCACTACCCTTTCGCAGTGTTGCGACTTCTCGATGTACTAAAGCATCATCGGTGAATAACCTCACTGAAATTCCTAGGTTATCTACAATGTCATTATATATTTTGTGATGTATAATGCTTCTATAACACTCCGTTGGAACACTTCAGTAATCACTTTCGAGTTTGAAGATTTCTCTCACTTGTGAAAGACATACAGCGTTCAGTTTGCTAAACCTCTTCATTCCAGTCTTTCGTAATCCCGCACTTTATTCATCAGTCTAGGGTGCGGATCCGTATCCAACGCACTGCAGACATCAAGTAAAACGGAATCTAATGCCCATTGGGTCTCGTGGATCATAGGCGTAGACAGAATATGATTTCCGGACGGGTTTTAAGTAAATGGACACTGCAGTATCGTGTACTCTCAATAGAACTGCAAATGGCACTAATATTGTATGGTATACATTGTATTTCATTCCAAAGAACTGTACCCTATAGGTGACCATGATATAGAAACAAAATTAGTAAACTTTTTAAGAATCTAAATTACATATTGAAGATCCGCAAATACGGATGGAAACGCGGATAGCAATGAAAAAGGAAGTGCGCGAACTGTCAATAACTTCTGAAGCATTATAAGAAAAGTATTCCCGAACTCAATGTTTTGCGTTACGTGAAAGCTGTCAACAAGTGTACAGTTACCATGAGACTAAACAGGAACCTTCACTGCAGCGGTGGAATAGCCGAACGCACCAAGGCGCGTTGCTGCGGTGCGCAAGGCCGTTTCTCCGTTCAAGGTTCGAGTCCTCCTTCGGGCATGGTTGTATTGTGTCGTTCTCTGTTTAAGTAGTTTATAAGTCTAGGTTCTGATAACCTAGGTCGTTGAGTCCAAAAAATGTTCAAATGTTTGTTAAGCTTAAGTGACTTAACTGCGGGGTCATCAGTCCCTAAACGTACAAACTACTTATGAACTTCCTTATACTAAAGACGACACAAACATCCATGCCAGAGGGGAATTCGAACCCCCGTCCGTAGCGGCCGCGCAGACTGTGACTGGCGCGCTTCAGACCACTCGGCCACCGCAGCCGGCCCATTCAGTCCCATAGGATTACAAACGTTTGAACATTGGTAACCTTCAATCGTTTACATAATAACATCAAGAAGTAGGGCTGAATAGCATTGCAATATACTTGCCATTTATATATTAAGGATGTGAAGAAAGAAGGATTAGGAAGGAAAGGACTGGCGTTAACTGCATTGGACGACTGAGATCATACAAAGGCAACAATTGAAAATGAGAACCGGGCCGGGTTTACCCCTTCAGGCAATCTGTCGTCCTAACCTCTTCGCTACCTACCTTGGCCTCTCTTCCTTATCAAACTTTCAGAAGTCGCACGTTACGGCTGATGCATCTATTCCCATTACGAACGCCCATGCGAGATCGAACGTTACTACCGCATCCGCGATGAAGTAAATGAACTTAACACCATGTTCCCGTATATATATACTTATTTATAGATTGGTGTAGTGTCTATACTTCCAGACATGTTCGATAGAACTGACACCACACCAGTCCACAGATTGTAATATATGGCTGACATTGTAATTACCATTGGAGTGTTGAAAAACAGTCAGATCTCTAAAGGAGAATAAAGCACCAAGGCCCGAAAGGACCACTGTCAGTTTATACACATAATCGTCGCCACATGTAGCACTCCTTTTTATCAACGTTCAGCAAAGCATTGTTGCTAGAGAATCGATAAGAGGCAACTCACACTCGTCTATAAGGAACAGAAAAAAGTCACATGATAAAAATGCAAAGTGTTCATTTTTTCGGTATTAATCGCCACAGCTGTTAATACATTTCACCCACTGTAAGACAAGACGGACAATTCCACCATGCACAAATGTTTTCTGTTGGGTACAGAACCGTAACTTTTTACCTTGTGTGAATTTCTTCTTCCTAAACATACGCCGCGGCGGAGCGGCCGAGCGCACTGTGGCGCTATGCTACGATGCGCTTGGCCGTTCCCCGTCGTGGGTTTGAACCCCCCTCCTTGTGCACGGATGCGTAAAAGTGCAATCTATGCGGCAGCGGCTAGCCGTCACGCTCGCTAGGTTAGGAACGGCAGAGCAGCCAATCAGGAGTCGCGATGCCGCGGCCAATAAGAAATAGCGTTACAATTGTACTATGTAGACAAATCGAAGCGGCGTGTGCAAAACTTTTGACGATCAACAAGTTACGGTTGCTAAAGGGCCAGCCCAGTGCCAGGGTCATGATCGCGGATTTAGTTCGGCGAACACCGGCCACATAGTAGTAGGTTTGTATCTTATGACACATCTGTAATCACTGCAGATGGGAAGACACGTACAACACACACGACACACACACACACACACACACACACACAAACACACAACCACAACAAAGCGGGCACAACATAGCAGAGCATCCCCAACACACAGAACCCCAACATCAACAAAACAGGCACAGTATAATGAAAATAACAGAAAACAACACCACATTAGATTAAGTCAGTACTTAATGAATAACAAAGTAAACTAATAAATTAGAATAGAAGTGTATCAAATAAGACCCATTTAGTTATAGGCAATGGTTTATTGTATCAATAAAGAATAAAATTACGGTTGTATCAGTATGGATGTCACTTGGTCACTGTTTCGAACATGTCATAAAATAAATAAAACATGCTATACCTGCTCTATGGTTGACAGATAATTGTACGTGCCCTTGTCCGGTAAGTAAACGTAATTACGGTAATTTCCAAGAATGTTTGCAATCGAGATAGCTCGGACTGAAATGATATATATATATATATATATATATATATATATATATATATATATATATATATATATATATATATATATATATATATATATATATCGAGCGTACAACTGTAAATCGATTGAGTGTTTCTGAACCGAAGGTTCGGGCACTACGCGTCCTCACATACTGGAGAGGGTAGAGGAATAAATTTAGTTTAACCTATACTTTATCTTTCACTTAAGATGACCACTGTTTCGTATAGATCATATAATAAATAAAACATGCTGTACCTACTCTGTGGTTGACTGCTGTGGTGTATTAATAATAGGTCATTTATGACCGTAATAAGACACTCATCTTAAAATCTCTTATAAGTGTAAAATCAATTACAATCACAAAAACACATCACCGAAATCCTAGAATAAACTTCTAAATTAACGCCAAATTTAATAGTCCTAAAAAACGCAATCTTATTGGCCGGCATAACTCGACTCCTGATTGGCTGCTCATTCGTTCCTAACCTAGCAAACGTGACGGGTAGCCGATGCCGCCTAAACTGCTCTATAACCGAATGTTTGTTCTGTAATTAGTGTAAGTTAGTTCGTAAGTAGTTTGCAAGTTTAGGGACTGATGATCCTGTAGTTAAGTCCCTAAGGCTTAACAAAGATTTGAACATTTTTTTAACCTAAACACACCGATGGACATTATGGAAATCGCGTGGATAGAAATCGAGATTTGATGGAGCGTGTGTAAGGACTCCACAGCATTGAAAAAATGTAGACGGGCTTTATATTGGTGCATAATTGTACAATTTTTATATTTGTTCGCTTTGTCTGCATTTTGAGTAAGTTTTGAAACCGGGAAACGCCCCCTCTGGCTACGTCCATGCCGCGGTAGCGCAAGTTTTCTGAAAACAAGCACTGAAATTTCCAGTCTCTGGAAATGTCTCAATTCTCGGAACGTAAAACGTGTGCAAAAACAATGCAACTGACAGAAGTAAGAGAATTACGCCTACAGTTTTGCTCCTCTGATCAATGACATTTCTTAGAAACTAGCAGCATGGGTTATCCTCTCACGTGAAAACGATTCTGGTGTCTGTCGTACCAAGTTTACTCGCGGGAGCAGACTGAACACTCTGATATTTTTTGGTTAATCAAAAGGTGCAGACCGCAGACTCGACAGAACGGATATGTCGTTTCTACACAAGCTAAAATGAAAGACAGATATTTAGACCGAACGTCATACCGCCTTTGAGAAAAACACCCCTAAAGTTCACAATGCGCAATCTACTCGTAAATGATCGGGTCGTTAGAACTAAGTACTTTTAATCAGTTACATTGAGTGACGTCAGTCTTCAGGTATTAAGAAGTTTTTACGTGGTTCAATTAACACTCTATACCTATTAAAACGAACACAAAACTATTTCGGAAGCTGGTGCATTAGCATTTTCAATGTTGCAAATATAAAATACCTGGGAAGAAAACCGTGGTCCAGGTCATGATCCTCCTCATGCCGTTTCGTCCTCCACTGCTGAAGATATTTCGGATGCTTTGCACACACTGAATACAGCTCACCAAGCCGTACTTTTTGTGCGTATCCATGCAACGGTCGGCTCGTGACGTCATGAGGCCGCTGCCTACGATCACGGGGTAATGTCTATACATATATGATGAGATGCTGCGGGTGAAGACTTGGTACTATTTAATTTACTTATCCCGGAGGCCCACAGTTTATCTAATTTAAAACGTGTTCCTTTCTGGTAAGGCTTTAACGAGTGTGACTTCCCGATGTTTTCAAGACTTGAACCACTTCTTTCGTCTGATGTTTATGTAGATTTGTTTCTACATAATACCGGCGATGCAAAAAGTATAGTTCAGTCTCCTAAAGGTATATGATACACTTCTCTTATATTGAACACGGCAACCTTTCTCTACATCATGTACCTTTCGCGCATATTTTCGTACATCAAAACTAGTATTATGTATGCGAAACACTGACCGTTATGCTCAGCCTATTGCGTTTGCAAACGTGCTCTACCTACTTACTTACAGTATGAAACTTCTTCTGTTTGTAAAACTAAGGGACTAAACGGCTGAGGTCATCAATCCCTAGACATAAAAAGGTAAAGCAGTCAAAAATCCGAAGATTGGTTTGAACACCACAGTGCTTTAGTGTTTGGAGGTAGTATGCCGTTGCCTTCCTCCGACCTTCAAACTGACTTACCCAGCCAATTATAGCGGTTCCTACAGTTTAACGTGGGTTTCGAACCACGGTGATTCTCGGTATTTTTCACATGAGCAATACTGCAAAAGGTGAAATAAGTGGAAACTGACAGATAAAAATACTAGGATCTAGCGGGGATCGAACCCGCGACCCGATTCATAATCTGCCATTCTACCACTGTACAACCGAGGCCCCTAAAAGTATGAAGTACTTAAACTACATTTATACTAACTTTTGTTAAGAACAAAACGCACGCCCATACCCGAGGAACGACTCGAATCTCAAACGGGTGGTTTCCGCACAGTTCGTGCCAAACTGCCTTAAGCAGCAAGGCCATTCATGCGGTTCAAACCATTGTTAACGATACTTGCATCTGACAGAACATTCAATTAACGGGAACAGTAATTTTAAAGAACTTTCATAATTTTTCGTTAATTTACCTTCACATAATGTTTGTTTTTTGTTAATAATATTGATGGCACAAAGTTAAAATGCCATTGCGCCCTAATATTAACGTTAACCACTGTATATCCCGACTAAAACTCAAGGGAACAATTTAGCAGACACTGTAGTGGAATATTGCACTGTGAAAGTCTGTGCGCCGTGACGGAGTGGCCGAGCGCTCCTAGCCTGCTTGCCACGGAGCGTCCGGTTGCTCATCATCGGAGGACAGAATCCTCCATTGGGCATAAGTGTTGTGTGTGTGTGTGTGTGTGTGTGTGTGTGTGTGTGTGTGTGTGTGTGTGTGCGTTTGTGTTGTCCATATGTTAGTTTAATTAGCTTGTAAGTCGAGGGACTGATGACAACAGTTTGATCGAATAGGTTAAAAAATATTTTTTAATCAACTTGCTACTGCATGTTTAGTACCAACAACGTTAATTTTTTTTCTGGGTTCAATAGTGATTAATCAAACCTTGTGGTCATATGAGTCTCTACGGAACGCTTTTCTTAAAACGAGGCTGTGAAATAAATTTGAATTCCTTACTAGTCCAAGGTGTTACAGGAATTTACTTTCCTACACTATTTTTTACTGATTTAATTCCTTAATACCCCTGTTCCCACAAATTTTCTATTTGCAAATTTGTACATTAAATTAAAGTTCATGGACAACTTACTAGAATCGATCATAGCTCGTCCACGATGATCCGCTACTAACGCGTTGGTAGGAAATTGTTTATATTAATGAGCAGTCGAATCACTTTTTTGTTAGATTTCTACGAAGATGTGCATCTGAAAATCCCACATATGATCCAAAATTCTGAGTACTGAAATTATCTATCGATCGCGTCTGTTATGAGACGATTTATCTTGAGTATAGGGAATGTTTTCTCAAATACTTTAAGCGCTGAAAATGAGTACTGAATCTTTCTTTCTCTTTCTATATCTAAAAATGTTCAAATGTATGTAAAGTTTATGGGAGTTAACTACGGGTTCATCATTACCTGAACTTACAAACTACTTAAGAACTTCCTTGTACTACAGACAGCACAAACATCCATGCCCGAGGGAGGATTCGAACCCCCGACGAAGCACGGCCTCACGCCTCGGAACACAGCGCCTCAAAGCGCACGGCCACTCCACCGCAGCTCTATCTATTTCTCTCTATATCTATCTATCTATCTACTTTCCTCAGTCTATATGGAGACCGAATTAAACTTTTCACGCCAGCTATGTTGGAAATAAAGCAGATACTGAAATGCGACTTTTACAGGCATGATCTGACAGCAGGGACTTACGAAGAAAAAAAAAAAACCTCTATAACACTTTCTAAAATGTAAAGAAATGTTATTTTCAAAACAAAAGATACGCTATATTATTTCTGACGCCACCTGTAGCATTAGGGAAGTTGACATTTGAAAAATGAAGTGCGCAGTTAGCGCATATCGTGAGACTTAAGAGCGATCCTCAAGATGACCGTAATCGTGTGCCAGCTACGCCATTCATTTATTTCAAACGTCAAATTTGCTTCCGAATATCTCAGGATGTAATTTACATTTCGAGATGTAAGCAATGCCACTCTCTTTGCGATTTTTCATGCTATTGACTGCATTGGAAATATTAATGGGTATCGATTTAAAGAAATTTAATTTTAGGTTTAAATTGTTTTTACGTTTTAGATGTCTCAAATGTTTATTTTCATAATTTCTTGTCATACTTTCATGCCTATGAAAGTCTTATTTAAATATCTATTGTTGTTCCAGTGATGCCTCAGAGATATCAGCGGGGAAAGTGTATATTACACGCTGCCAAGAACAGTGACACAGTTACGCGGGAGTAGCCGTTACGGATCAAGCAGCTCCCCGTGTCGGAGGTTCGTATCCTCCCTCGGGCATGTGTGTGTGTTGTCATTAGGTTAATTTAACTTAGTTTGCAAGTCTAGGGACGTATGATCAAAGTAGTTTGGTCCCATAGGATTAAAAAAAATTTGAACATTTGAACAGTGACACAACTGAGGAAAGCAATAATTGAGAAAAGCGACACTCTTCTTCCTACTCTCACCACTAAGCTCCATTATCACTCAGTCTTTCCTTACTCATCTCATTTTACACATGCAGGCCATATTCTACAACAAAATTTCTCGAGTACTCCTCTAAAATTGGAGTCAATAATCCCCAATATATAAATTAAATCATGCCAGAATGCTGCCTGCCAGATCATCATGACCAGTGTGTCCTCATAAATTCTACCTATCAGTTATTCTGTAAATCTTAATGCGCACCTTCAACTACCTTAGTCCTTCCTTACCAACGTCGTGGGCACATTAACCCCAATTATTCAATCCATCCTGTTTTATTTATTTATTTTTTAAATTTGTATTAATCTTCTTTTTCATTCCATAAGAAATCATGTACCAAACTACCGTCAAAATACTGCCCTCAATCGGACATACTACGAGAAAGTTACTTGACGCTTTACGTGCGCATTCGTGCAATTGCGATAAATGTTCTAGTTGTGAGCGCAAAATTGCATTTTTTTCTAGTGTCATTTTGTTACCAAATAAGTCGAAAATATCTTTACCAATTTAGTTACGAATCTTTCATGATTACTTAACCTTTAGATGGATAAGATATTTTAAAAGTAAATGCAGACAGCAAATACTTTAAAAATAATTTGTAAACAATCCAACAAATAACTGGATACATTGGTATACATTCAGCTGAACATATGATTACTCCTAGAAGACCGCAAGCAAGAAGATGATATGTTTATGTTTGAAATGTGCCTATTGGAGGGTAATCCAACCGTTAGACAGATCATTTCTTCCATTACTGAATTTTACTCTTTGGACATAATTTTACAGATATATTATTTATGCAACTATGTCCTGATTTGTTTCCTTTTATGGTGTCGACCTTTAAAGAAATCAGGAATTGTAATGCGGCTATCTTCGTAATTCTGCTCACTGTCTGAACGAGTGTTATTAAATTGCTGTGATTGAAGCTTCTATCCTCAGATCTATCGAATGAAGAAGTCGATTCCATGCCACATATTCTACTTGTACCATATTATTACCCATCATTTTAAGTGACTTCACTTCCCAATCAAAGTTTCACATTCCGTAACACTATAAAATGATAAAACGATAGCACAAACGCAACTAAAAAATTTTGGACCTTGTAGCTAGAACCAGACCTGACCATAACAATGTTGTCATTATTGAGACGGGCGTTAAAGATCATCATTTTGTGATTGTTGGAATGGTTACCAAGGCTGATAAATCTGTCTAAGGCACCGAATGTATTCGAGTATGATCGCTCTAAATGAAAAGATAAGCAATTGTTAGCGTACCATCTCAACAATCAAAGGACACCGTTTTGTGCCGGTATGGTGCGCTTCTGTAGCTCACTGGTACAGTGAGACACAACTAATCCAAAGGTCGCTGGTTCGATCCCCGCCTGCTTCTGGGATTTTCCTTTGTCACTCTCCACTTCTTTCGCCTCTAGCAATGTAGCTGCTGTGAGAAATGTCGAGTAACAACGTGGTTCAGCATTCACGCTAAACAGTAGTCAGGCAGTAGTCAACAGGAGGTTGATGCACCGATCACAAAGTAACTACCAACGTGATAAATCTCTTCCCGAGAACATTATTGTCATATGGAAATTGAAGAGCTTGTCCAAGACTTCTATCCATTTATTCGTTGATCAGTCTGAGGTGGTGATACCTTGACAGCAAAAGGAAAGCTAAAGTTTTAAATTTTACGCTTAGGAAACTGTTCATACAAGAGGCTTATTGAATATTATTTGACAATTGCACTGACTCGCAAATGGAGCACATAGTAACAGGCATCTTTATTGTAGAGGAACAACTCAGAGAGAGAGAGAGAGAGAGAGAGAGAGAGGAGAAGAAGAAGAAACAAGTCGCTAGGAACGTATGGATTGTCAATTACTTATTAGTAACAGGAATGTACACTACTGGCTCCTTACTTTGTTTGCATTTTAGACTACTCTTTGTTTCTGCGCAGATGTCTCTTATTTCTGAGGAAGATAAAATAATGGACATACTAATTCATTAGCTTCAATTTGCTGCATAATTCTTGAACACTTTAGTTTGACTATAATGAATTTCCTTCACACGAAAAAGCTTCTGTGCGCCAGCAAGGCTTTGGGAAGCAACGACCGTGTGAAACTCAGATTGACATTTTCACACGTGACATCTTGCGGGTCGTAGAGAAAGGGGTTGAGGGAGAACTGCATATTCCTTGATATTAGAAAGGCTTCTGATACTGTACCATATTTCTGACTACTAAAAAGATACGAGCACATGGGGTAGGACCCGAGGTACGTTTGTGGATGGAAGGCTTGTTAAATAATAGAGTACAGTAAGTTGTTTCCGAGGGCGAGTTTTCGATTGAGAGAAATGTATCGTTAAGAGTGCCACAGGTAAGTATTATAAGACCGCTATCGTTTTCTATATTTTTTAATAGTATGATAGCTAGTTGAACCTGCAGCTTTTTCTGATGATTGCATGATATACGGAAAGTTATCGACGCTGACTGTATTAGCATGCCAGATGACCTAAACAAAAATTATGGATAGTGTTATGAATGCCAGATAGCTATAAAAGTAGTAAAATTTTTAAGGTCTTTTAGCTAAATTGGAAAACCGATCGAATGCAGATTTATTCGTATAATTCCTGGCACACTGGCGTGTAGTAAATATCAAAGCTAAAGTGCTATGAAATGTTAATAAATGTGTCAGGAAATTTGTACGGAAGGTGGATGGTCAGCAACAGTTTATTGAGAGAATTTTAGGAAGGCGAGTTTCAGCTGCAAAGGGAATCGCATATATGACACTAGTGTGGCTCTTTGTTGAGTGCGGTTCAAATGTTTGGAACTCCAAACTTGTCAGTTTAGCCGGCCGCAGGGGCCGAGCGGTCTGCGGCGTGCCAGTCACGGTCTGCACGGCCGCTGCGGTCGGGGATTCGAATCCCCCCTCGGGCACGGATGTTTGTGCGTCTTTAGTATAAGTTAGTTCATAAGTAGTTTGTAAGTTTAGGGACAGATGACCACGTAGTTGTCCCATAAGCTCTACAACATTTGAACATCCTTTTGTTCGGTTAAAAAAGAGATTATATCTTTATATGTTTGTTAAGCTTATGGGACTTAACTGCGGGGACATCAGTCCCTAAACGTACAAAATAACTTATACTAAGTACAACACAAACATCCATGACCGAGGGAGGAGTCGAATCTCTGACTGGGAACGGCCTTGCGATTCGGAGCATAGCGCTTCAATGCGCTCGGCCACTCCGCCGCGGCTTAAAGAGACACACAGGAGCCATTCAGATGGTGGCTGCTAGATCATATTCCGGTATGTTCGTTGACGGAAAAATGTAATTTTTTGTAAATCTATGGGACTTAACTGCTGGATAATTAGTCGCTATCTTACAAACTACTTACACTAAGTGAAAATAACCTAATCATAACACACACACACACACACACACACACACACATCCATTTCCGAGGGAGGATTCGAACCTCCAACGCGGGAGCCCTCGCGACCCGCAACGTGGTTCTCCAAACCGCTCGGCAACTCCCGCGCGGCTTGTTCGTTGAGACAAGCGTGTGTTATTGAGATGGTTCCGCAACTGAAATGGGAAGGCGATGTCCTTTTCGAGAAAAATTTAGAGGTATGGGATTTTAAGTTGACTGCAAAGAGGTGCTGTAGCCGCCAGAATATATTTCTCGGAAGGATCTCAACTGTAATATACGAGAAATTAGGACTCCTACAGAAGTAGGAGGTAGAGGTAGAGGTTTCCCCTTGCACCTTATGATACTTGAACAGGAAACGAAACGACTAGTAGTCGCACAATGTACCCTCCGCCATGCAGCATATGGTGGTGTTTCAAGGATAACGTAAGTAAGTGATATTGGGGAGAAGAGAAAAATGAAAGTAGGAGGACCAGTAGATAGACAGAGATGATTAACAGAGAAAGGAGATGAACTAGATGAGACACTGGGTTGGAAAATATGTGTAATCTGGGGCACGAGTGGTGGAAATCGATGAAACAGGTCTGTCCAATGAAGAGGAAGAGAGAGGAGAGTAGTAATGGTAGAGGTTTGCCATGTTCACTACGATTTATGTATGAAAGAGTTGGTTAACCTTCAACCCGTACACCCCTTTACGGTACACAAAGCGAACAATCGGTCTTTAAGACCAGCGTGTCGTTTCTTTCAGTTTCTTTCGGGATTTTTACCATCTAATTGTCTTAAAATCCATTTAGTGCACCATTCAATCTCCCCCCCTCTCCCCATAATACCTCGCGCAATAGTTTCGTCATATACTTGACATGTAGATTATTCCACATTTTACAGTCTTTCAGTTGACTGTGAAAGAAAAAACACAATACTTGAGGGTACGTGGGGTACTTTGGACCGGGGAAAATACATATATCCTGCTTACACCTCGGTCTTTTTGACCTGGAACGGAGAGAGCAATTCGTTAATTACAGAAATTCAGACAGGTACACAACGAAGAAACGACATACATCGGCTTTCTCTTCAACGGGCTTGAGGCTAGTATGGACGGCAGATTGCTGGTGCGCACTGAGAAAGAAGGAGTGAGGGAAGAAAGGGGACACCCCGCTCCAAAAGACCGGTGTACTGGCTAAAGGTTAAGGGAGGACTAAGAGAGTTGAATGTGCATACTAAGATTTAGGGATGAACTGATAAGTGGAACTGATGAGGACAGACTGCCAGGAGGATCGGGTGGCTAGCATTTTGCCAGGTATTAGAAAATGAGTGAATTTACATAATTTGGCGATTAGTGACTCCAGCTTTAGAGGAGTACTTGAGAAGAATACGTAGGGTGTGTGCGATATTTTGTCATAGAATATGGCCTGCATGTGGAAAAAAAAAAAAAAAAAATGATTGAGGAAGGAAAAAGTGAGAGTGGAGCTTAGCGGTAAGATAACGCGGTGATGACTTGAGAGGAAGAATTGAAGAGGTTAGTAGGGCAGCAGGAGAGGCATGAGTGTACAGGTATGCCGGGCAGGTGAGCGGTAGGCCGTAGCGGGCTGCTGCGACCCGCGGCGCGGCGCGGCGCGGCGCGGTGGCGCAATTTTGCGCGCGCGGCTGGGCCAGCCGGCGGCAGCGCTCGCATTGTGCCATTGTGCGCTGCGGGCCGTGTGCATATTTTAACTGCAGGACGTCTCTGGCGCGGAAACAAAGGCCGCCTGCCACCGGCTCTGGCGCCAGTCGCGGCTCATTAGGAAGAGCTGCCGCCGGCAGCCGCGAGGGGCGCTGCCGTGCTCCAGTCCACACATCCCGCCACGTCCCGCCGCACCACATACACCACCTACTTCCTGTTCCTCTGTCTCTCTCTCCCTCTCCCTCCATATTCCCTACCACCTCTTTCTCTCTCACCATCTCCTTTCCCATCAGACTTGCTCATTCTCTCTCGATGCTCCTATTTATTTTTTGTAAGCTCTATATTTCATTCTCACCATTCTTGCTCAATGCCTCCATTCTATGTCTAGTTTTTCTCCCTTTTACCTTCTACTGTACTCTTTATATATATATATATATATATATATATATATATATATATATATATTCTTTCTGTGGCCTACTCACCACCACCTCTTATCTTTATCTACAACTGCTCCCCTTTTCTGCTCTCTATATCTACCCTTTTTCATTTTCCCCCTATATAACCCTACCTCATTCTTCCACAATCCCTACCACATAAATGAGACATTTATTTTCATCAAATTCTGACTCTAGCACAGACTATCTTTGTATATGTTCTTATTCATTTTGTTCGATTTGCTGTTATTCCTCACATCCAAATAACATTTCCCCTTCCATTCCCTCTTTGTATCTCATCCATTCTCCCTTACGCCATCCCTCCCATGCCTACTCTCGTTTATCTCTTTTAACTTGAATCATTTTATGTTGACAATATTTCTCTTTCAATTTTCCTTTTCTAACTTAGATTTTTTTTATACTGGTACTTCAATATGTTTCATATTGTAAAACTGCATTACTGTGATAACCATATTTCCCACAGTTATAGTTACTGCTTCTGAGTCAACTGTTGCTAACAATGTCTGAAATGTTGGTTCCTCCACTAGTTCTTGCTTTTAATAGCACAGTATAACTATAAACTGACTGATTAGACAGTTGAGTGTTATCAAGAAATTTGTCGTTTAATTGCTTTTGTGCTATATCGGTTTTTCGTTCATTCGCTTGTTCCATCTCTCCTTTTCCTCACTCTTACTTAAACACACACACACACACACATACACACACACACACACACACACACACACACACACACACATATATATATATATATATATATATATATATATATATATATATATATAGGTAAAACAGTCAACAATCCGAAGATTGGTTTGAACATCACAGTGCTTTACTAGGCATGGTCCTATTTGGAGGTGGTATGCCGTTGCCTTCCTCCGACCTTCGAACTGACTTACCCAGTCAATTATAGGGGGACCTACAGTTTAACGTGGGTTCCGAACCACGTTGCTACTCGGTATTTTCCACATGAGCAATAGTGCCAGAGGTGAAAGAAGTGGAAAGTGACAGATAAAAATCCTAGGACCAGGCGGGGATCGAACCCACGACCTTTGCATATTAAGAAACTTACCATTTCAATTATAATGGACATAATTTATATATTTATAAAAGTAGTTAACAAATTAAATGCTAAATATGCTATATATAAAAGATCTATCTTTTCTCAAAGTGTACTGACATACCGTAGCGACTAATATCGGTAACGAAAAGTGCGTGATTCCTTCAGATTTTAAAATGAAGATAGGTGGTACAACGAGTCATTTCTATACGTTTAGCTTTCTAACTAACATTACGAAACACTGCTACTTCATTTTCATTTAATAGCGTTTCCTGACTTTTTGAAGGAATTGGTTTATATGTAGCGTAATGGTAATATGCATCATGTAATTTAGTAGTACAGTATCATCTGAGAAGATGTGTTCTTAAGCCTTACGCACATCTAAAAAATTTGCCAATATGACTGACTTTAACTGAATACCTGTCTGTTCAGATCTATGAGATGAAGACGCTAGGCCCCATCAAAATACTCAGAAGAGCGATGACTCAATAAGAACAAGTCTATCACTAGTTTAGGATTTTGTGTAGACGTTCTGGTGATTCGTAATTACTGTTTCCCTACAAGTCACAAGTCAACTCGTGACGTTTGTGGGTGTTGATTCGTCGCTATCCGCCACAACACCGGCGTTCTACGCAAGTCGCCGCGCCACTTCAAGAAGAGCGACAAGTCGCCCCACAGTGCTTCGGCCGCCTGGGGCGCCCACACCCCGCCGTCTCGGTACCTCTTTGCCTACTTTCCGGGTCTCACTTATGTAGGCTGGCGCACTTCAGTAACGACAATCAGTACGAATCAGATCAACGAGTTCGACAGTTCCAGGAAGTTCAACAGAAGGACACCATCTACGAGAGCCAGCAGTTCCTTGGAACAAGCCAAAACATTACATTATAGCCTTGGAGAACGGACTTGTTGCGAGGAAGAAATTGTAGCAACACAAGCACACCAAAATTATTTATTTAATTGTTTTAATAAAATTCGTGTTGACTGATCAATAGTTGCAGAACCATGTCCACATTTTTTCATAAATATCCACCTACTACTAGAGCATCGCGAAGCCACAATAGTGCCCTATTAAATTACGGGATTACTACCGGATGTCCGTAGCTTGCTGGTACAATATTTCGGCGCAGAGTCTTCTGGCGATCTTCAGGTAATGACTGAACGAGAGAAGCCTTGAGCTCACTTATTTAAGACCCCGTCGGCAAATGCGTGCTGTCTTCTGCTGCCGTTGCGCATGCGTCACTTCAGCACATGCGCTTCTGCTGAAAATCTGTTCTCTGCTCCGCGTCCTCACGGTGAAAGCTCGCCACAATAGCATTCCACGCAGTGTTTAACTGGAAACCACCATCACGGTTTATAAGCGCTTCGTTGGATGACAGTCTTATTTCTATACAGTCGAGGATGATGGAGCTCCAAAAGTTTGACGTAGTAGCCACATTTTTATCGTAATATTTCATCAGATGGCCGGTGGAGATTCAGTGTTCGGCGACAGCAGACTTACTGGGTTGAAGCAAGCGAGTGTGTCTTTCATGCTCCACAAGGCGATCTTGCACAGTGCGCGTCGTCTGACCTATGTAAGACTCGAACGCATTCACACGGAATTTTGTATACACTTGATTTCCGCAATTCTAGGTCGTCTCTTACAGATCCCAAAAGAGCCGTCATTTTGGAAGGAAGACGAAAAATGACTGACATTATACTTCCTTAGTATTCGGCCTACTTGCGCTGAAACATTTCCTACGTATGGTAGGCAAACAGTTGTTCTGAATAAAATATGATGAGAATCGAACTGATGTCGATGCGGCGAGCTTTCACCGTGGAGTGCGCGCGGAGCACAGTACAGACTTTCAAATCAAAATGTTCAAATGTTTGTAAATCTATCGGACCAAACTGCGTGTTCATCAGTCCGTAGCTAACAAACTACTTAAACCTAGATAAACTAACCTACGGACAAACACACACGCCCGTGCCCCAGGGAGAACTCGAACCTCCACGGCGAGCAACCGCGCGCTCCACAGCGAGGTGCCGCTCGGCTACTGCACCGCGGCTACAGAGTTTCAACAGAAACGCATGTGCCCAAGTGACCCATGCGCAATGACGAAGACGAGGTCTTGAATACAATTATATACTTTTGACGACGTTACAGCGTTCAATGAATGAAATAAATTGAAATTTGCGATCACTTATGGCTTTACTGTACTAAGTTTAGATGGAATACCAAAGTGCGGCAAATGAAAATTTGTGCCCATCCGGGATTCGAACCCGGGATCTCCAGCTTACTAGGCAGACGCGTCGACCACTCTGCCACCGAGGACACAGTGACCAACCCGACTGCAGGTCTCCCGCCGCACCCAAATCTCCATTCGCCACGCTGTCTCATCCTATTTGTTCTGTAATGCTCGCTGCCACAATACTGATTTCATGATGCGGGAATACAGTATTGTGGCTGCGAGCATTACAGAATAAGTAGGCTGTAGTAATAGGAAAGAGACGGCTTGGCGAATGGAGATTTGGGTGTGGCGGGAGACGTGCAGGAAAGAGTCATCTGCAGTCGGGTTGGTTGCTGTGTTCTCACTGAGCGAGGTGGCGCAATGACACACTGGACTCGCATTCGGAAGGATGGTGGTTCAAATCCACCTCCAGCCATCCTGATTTAGGTTTTCCGTGATTTTCCTAAATCACTCCAGGCAAAGGCCGGGATGGTTCCTTTCAAAGGGCACGGTCGAATTCCTTCCATATCCTTACCCAAACATTCCGACCGTAAGCTCCGTCTCTAATGACCACCCTGTCGACGGCACGTTAAACTCCAAATTCCTTCTTTTCTTACTGTGTTCTCGGTGGCGGAGTGGTCAACGCGTCTGCCTAGTAAGCTGCACATCCCTCGTTCCAATCCCGGCCGGGCACGAATTTTCATTCCCCATACTTTAGTATTCCATCAAAGCCTAGTACAGTGAAGCCGTAACTGATCGCAAATTGCGATTTATTTCATTCAGGTCTTAAATAGGTGAGCTGAGAGCCTCTCTCATCAGTCATTACCTGAAGTTGGCCAGAATGCTCTGCGCCGAAATAGTGTACCAGAAAGCTACGAACATACGGCAATATTCCCGTAATTTAATAGAGCAGCCAGAACGCCGGGAAAACTTTAAGTTTCACACAACAGTGCCTTTAATACTCGCCAAGTGCAGTCGGTTTTGGGAAGACATCTGAATCTTCTGGGAGCACTGTTACATTAGCGACAAAATTATTCCTCTAATAGATGTCAAACGGGTGCACACACACTCACACACAAATACGCGCTCGGGCTCTCTCGCTCGCAGAGTAACTGCACTCGCCGACAACCAATAGAGGGAGAGGCTGTTTTCTGTGGAAACAAACTGGGTCCCCTCAATTAAACGGTCTTCCGTGTTGTGCGCAGAACGTGTGTATAATGAGATGAGAGCGGGCGGTGTTATGTTTGCCGGGCTAATTCAGTATTAAGTCCATTGGGGCGTGAAAACTCTCGCGAGGAGCGCGCGGCTTCGGCGGTGGCGGCGGCGGTGCCAGTTGGGCGGAGCAAGTTGCGGCGCCATTGTGGGCCGGGGGCAGATAACGCGCAGGTGTACTCCGGCACAACACTTGCTCTGGCGAGATTGCGAGTGATGATGACAGCTGCCGCGGCTTAACAAAGAGCCCGCCGCGCAACTTGGCGGATAAACAGCGCGACGCCCGAGTGCTGGCGCCGTCTCCGCGGGAGTGGATGCCAGCGCCCCAGACAAATGTCGAAAACCGCGGCCAACTTCGCGGACAGCGCTACGTCCTTACCTTCCCTGCTTTCTACCTTAGCTCGACTTGAGTAGTGTTCTGAGCGTTCTGTGACGGTCTAATGTAAAATTTTTGTCACATGAACACAAAGAATATGACTTATTTAAAACTTTTATCCATTATGGACGAGGGAAACTGCGACTGTGGTGAAATTAGGTATCTCGAATGACAGGAACCAGTCGCCTTTTATGTAAATTGTTTTTATTACATTTCTCCCATTACCGGTTTCGATGTGCCTAGAGCCGGCCGCGGTGGCCGCGGGGACTGAGGCGCTCCAGTCACGGTCTGCACGACCACTACGGTTGGGAGTTCCATGGACAAATGATCTGCAGCACATGAAAATATGTGCCGCGGAAAGCGGGAGACCCGGGTTCGAGTCCCGGTCTGGCACAAACTTTAATGTGTTGCAGATCATTTGTCCATCTTTACAGGAACAGCAGACGTCGGAAAATTTCGCGATTTGCGAAGTATATATATACTGATATATGTATATGTGTTGTAGATCACCGCCAACGTCAGTACCTATGGAACAGACATAATAAGAAACAAATTAATGGCCATTAAGATTAGCTGTCACTCTTTGTCTGTACTTATCGATTGCTTTGATATATTGCGAGATATATAGTAAAAATCTCTCAAAAACATTAGAAAGTAGCTTGTTTATAACTCGTCAAACTTCGCGTTTCCAAGGTTATTACTTTTTGTAGGGATAATGAAAAAAATAGTTTTTCAAAAATGGAAGAATTGAACTATTCTTCTTCATCATATCCCATGTTGTTCCATATAATTCGATGGGTAGGCCAGTGAGGCATTTACACCAGTCCCGGTTATTAAATTTCTCTTCTACTTCTTCGATATACCCAGAGTGTATCCGCTCTGTTCTACATCGGACTTCAGCATGTCTTTGTACCTCAGTCGTGGCTGTCGTCCAGGTTTTTTGTCTAGTACATTTTTCTTGTTAGTCTGTTTCCAGCCATAAGACGCATTTGTCCATACCATCTCTGCTGCTGTGTGGTTATTTAGTCTCTTAGTTTTATGACTTGAGCCTGCTTACAGATTTCCACGTTGCTAACTTTATCTCTACGTGTCTCTCCGACCAAACTACGAACGAATCTCATTTACGCTATTAGGATTCCGCTGACATCCTTGGTTTTCATGACCCATGATTCGCGACCATTGTCAAAATAGGTATGTAATGCCTTTCATAGATTTTTCGTGGTATTTTGTGTTCCATGTTAGACTTTTCACTATTCTGTAGAACTTGCTAGCTGTTTGAATTCTGTGTGTGATTTCTTCACCTACAGAACCATAATTGTTTAAAGTTTGTCAAGCTTATGGAACTTGATTGCGGGGTCATCAGTCGCTAAACATACAAACTACTTATGAACTACCTTATACTAAAGACAGCACAAACATCCCAGCCCGAGGGGAGATTCGAACGGCCTCGCGCATTGGAGCACAGCGCTTCAATCCGCTCGATCGCTCATCCGCAGCGAACCAGTATTGGAGATAATACTAGCAAGGAACTTAAACTGATGAGATATCTGTAGTTGTATCGCTTCCAGTTCTATGTGTCCCATAGGTTGTCCAGATCTTTTCATGTCCATTACCTCACTTTTCTGTTGGCTTCTGCACATGTGTTCAGGTGTGTTTGTGCGAAGAAAGAAAAATCTTCGGAAGTGATAGGCCTAGCAAGTAATCTTCTGAATAAAGTGATATTGCTTTCAAATCTAAACTACTCTTCTTAAAGAGTTTTAATATCATTAGGTAATAAATAATTTTTTTTAGATATTTTTTCTGGGGAACGACCAAGTGTAACGGTTTTGATTTAATTTCTTCTTAAAGTGTTTTAATACTATGCAATTAAATATTTTTCAAGGATTTAGTTCATATCAAGTATTAATAAACGACTTCAAAAAACTTTTACACTTTTGGGTCTGATTTCTTACTGCGTATTTCAGTGTTTATGTTATGAAAGAAATGATTACAGTGATAAATTCCTGACATTTTTCAAATTTTTCAAAATAATGTTGTTCTACGGCCTTTACTACCGGAGGCAAAAAAACTTCGTATTATCTCTCAGATTGGACTTCAAGTTTGCAAGTGTAAATTTTTTTCTTGGTTTTTCGTCCTTTTTTGCGGCAGTGCGAATCCCCCATCGGGCATAGATGTTTATGCTGTCTTTAGTATAAGGTAGTTCATAAGTACTTCGTAAGTTTAGGGACTGATGACCCCGCAGTTAAGTCCCGTAAGCTTAACAAAAATTGGAAGTTTTTTGTGGCAGTTTATAACCGCCCTTCTCGCTGTGACGTCACTGGAGCTCACCTCTTCGCTAAGCAAGGCAGTGTTCTACTCCCCTGTCTGTCTCACTCACTTCATATTCTCCGTTACCCAATCCCAAGGTGTGATGATATGCGTATCACCATCGATTCTGATGGTTCTTACAGACAATTTAATTATATCTTCCAAAAATATTTGGAGTCGGGTAATCACGAAGTTGAAGCGAACTCGAGAAATGAGGTACGAAAACCTTACCACATTAGTAACGGATGCGAAGTGACGTCGCAGTCTGCATCGAGGCTGTATACGGGAGTCACCTGACAACCCGCCGAGGAGTAAATGTAGTGAGGTTTTAACCAACTTCCGCGACTGCAAGACTGGGAAGATGTTATTAATGGGGCTATCTGTCTTAAACTGCATAAAATATTTTGTGTGTTAGTTTTACAAAAAGTGACAATATTTTGACACAATTACTGTAATGTAACAAATACCACGCAATTAGCTGTTTATAGCGAATGGCACTAAATTTGCCAATTTACAAGGTCTTGAAAAATTTGAGATACGAGTATTTACGTATATAGATGTAACTGTGAATACATGATTTTGCTAATAATAGTGATAATTGTGGTGTCGCACAAGTCCAAAGTGCGCGCCACCTACTTTCGCTACGCGCCGCCACGCACGCACAGCGCGGCGTTCTAACGACGACAGCCACGAGCGCCCTCTGCTGCAACTCCGCTCGTGGCCACCACTGAACGACATCGTTCACTTGGGACTGAGATAGCAACCAGTTAGGATCTTCGTAATCAGATAGGCACCAGTGAAGACTTGGCTATCGTATAGGCACTAGGAAGCAGTTCTAGGCAGGCCTCTAGCTCAACTATGTATCTGCAGTAGTGAGCAATGTAAAAGTTAAGTATTGTATAAATTCTGTGCAATATATATCTCGTTCTAATTTACTCTAGTGTTTCTAGTTTCTGGCTGCTCCCCTCCGTACCTGCACCAGCGTGCTATCTTTATTCCTGTGTCGGTCTCATTCCACTCGGCCACCGACACCTACGACGGAAACGAGACACAAAAGCGGCGACGAGGCTGGGACACAAAAGTGGCGACGAGGAGTGATAGACGAACCTTGGACCAGCAGCCAGACAGCAGCAGTCGGAGCACGCAGAAATTGCTCCCACCCACCCACCCTTATTATAAGATTTTTTCGAGAACTTATCCTGTTACGTGTTTTGTGGACTTTTTTGTTTCAGAGCGAGCCCTCCTTTCATATTGCATTTGTGTTTTGTTCTAATTTAGTTTTATGCATGGCGCATAATCGGTCAGCATGGCCACTACCCCGAACCCGAACTTAATGGAAATTATTCAGTTACAGACGGCGCAAATAACACAACTCCTGCAAGCAGTGGCCCAGCTCACAGCGCAAGCAGCTAACCAACAACAACAGCCGCCGCTTCAGCAGCCCACACCTGCCGCCGCAACGCTTCCTACGTTTCGCCAGTACAACTCTTGCTCTTGTGGACTTTCTTATATTGACGTTATGTTGAGGGACGCTATTACGCAGAACATTCTGGACCCCAGAATTAGGGCAGCAATTCTAAAACAGTCTGACCCCTCATTAGACAGTGTACTGCAGCGTATTTAAGCGCATGATACCTTTGACTTAGCAGATGTAGAAATGCAAAGCCACAGTGTAAATTCAGTGCGCCGTAACGGACGCTTTCCTAGCCGTAGTTCTCAGTGTAGCACTAGTGATTCTTACAATAGTACAGGCCGTGCTGAACAGACAGTGAACAGTAGCCAGTGTAAGATTGTGACGAAAAGTTCGCCCCCTCGTGTTAGAAACAGTAATTTGAATAACGGGCGCCAACGTTCATTTCAGAAAAATGTTCGTAAGTCTTGCCCCCAGTGTATATCTCGCCACAAACGTGCGCATTGCCCTAGCCGCAACGCAACCTGTTATCAATGTGGCAAATTGGGACATGTACAGTCTGTGTGTATGCAAAAAAAAAAAAAAAAAAAAAAAAAAAAAAAAAAAAAAAAAAAAACTCGAACAGTAACGTTAGAAACGGTGCACTGTGGAATTGAACAGTGCTTTGCTTGGTTCTCAATTGCAAGGAAATTCTTCTGAACCTATTGCAAATCTATGTTTTGAGCCACGCCGCAAGCGCCGACGAGCGCGTAAATCTGTGCAACGGAAAAGGGTTCGGGACAAGCAAAGTGACAATGTACAGTGCAATCCTGTAGTGAATCTAGTGCCTTCTGCAACTTCTTATTGTAAAAGTGCCCAGTACTGTGTAGCTAGTGACAGTAGACATCAAGTAGCTGCTAAAGAGTGTAGTGCAGTAGTTAGTGACTTTGTAGTAGCCTCGCATTGCGCGGACGCCGATCCGGCGGTAGTGCCATCTAGTGACAGTAATATTAATCTGTGTGCCGAGTCTGCGCCGCTTACTTCACTACGCAGCCGGCGCATACGCAAGCGTAATAAACAAGTTCAGTCAGACGTTGCCCACATTCGCGCACCTGTCGAGCGCCACAAGCAAAAGCTTTTTGTGAATCTTTGCATAGAAAATAAGACTGTGCAATTTCAGCTTGATACTGGTCCCGCTGTCACGTTAATGAATAAACACACTTATGAACTGCTGGGTTCGCCAAAATTGTCGCCGTCTCAACATGTGCTAACGGCTTATACAGGTCAAAATATGCCCGTGCTAGGCACATGTAGCCTGCCCGCCTCCTTTCAAGGTGTCACGAAAACAGTTGCTTTTCTTGTTCTTCAGGCAAAATCTACACAGAACATTTTTGGACTAGATGCATTCGACTTGTTTGGCTTATCAATTCAAAGAGATGTGCTTCAAATTTCGTCAGTAGTGCCTCAAGATATAATCAATGCATTGTGTGAAAAATATAGTGACTTGTTTTCGCCGGAACTAGGTTGTGCAAAAGACTTCGTTGCACATGTAACTTTAAAAAAATCTGAAGTTCCAAAAATTTCGTAAAGCTAGACCAGTGCCTATCGCAAATTCGTGATAAAGTTGCAGACGAACTTAAACGTTGGCAAGATAGTGGGGTGATTTCTCCTGTTTCTGCGAGTCAGTGGGCCTCGCCTACAGTAATTATACCCAAGCCGTCAGGAAAACTTAGTCTCTGTGCGGACTTCAAATCAACAGTGAACAATCAAACAATTGTAGACATTTATCCCCTGCCTCGACCGGATGAACTAATGGACAAATTAGGACAGTCTCGCTTCATTTCCAAGATAGATTTAGCAGAGGCATACTTAAAGATTCCGCTTGATGATGAGTGAAAAAAGTTTTTCGTCATTAACACTCACATTGGTCTTTTTCAATTTCAACGCCTACCCTTTGGCAGTTCTTCCGCCCCCGCTATTTTTCAGCGCTTTTTGGAACAGCTGACAGTTTCTGTAGCATGTTGCTCGAACTATTTAGATGATATTGTGGTATCCGGACGTACAGTTGAAGAACATTTAGCAAACCTGGAGTGCCTTTTCAAAGTGTTGACTGCAGCAGGTCTACGTTGTAATAAAGCAAAGTGTTCATTTTTCCAAACTGAAATAGAGTACCTAGGCCATGTCATTAATGCCCAAGGAATTCATCCCTTACAGTCACAGAGCAATCAAAGACTTGCCTCCTCCTACGAATGTGCATGAATTGCAAGCAGTAATGGGAAAGCTTAACTAGTATTTCAGATTTATTCCCAATGCCTCTCAGATTGCAGCTCCACTGCATCACTTACGTAGGAAGAATGTTCCTTTTGTATGGTCCAAAGATTGCCAAGTTGCTTTTGACAAACTAAAGTCTGCACACTACTCAGTGATGCATGTTTGATTCCCTTTGACCCACAGAAGTCTATAGTGTTAGCAGTTGATGCCTCGTCGTACGGTGTGGATGCAGTTTTGTCGCATCGTATTGGTTCTCACGATCGTCCTATTGCCTTTGCATCCAAGCTACTGACGTCAACGCAACAGAATTACAGTCAGATAGAAAAGGAGGCCTTAGCAATCATTTACGGCGTCACAAAGTTTCATCATTATCTCTATGGTAGAAAATTCTATTTGTTGACAGACCACAAGCCTCTCACGTCGTTGTTCTCACCCACAAAGCCAATTCCGCCACGAACGGCACAAAAGCTTCAGAGATGGTCCTTGATATTGTCAAATTATCAGTATGAGATTTTGTACCGCCCTACCACTAAACATGCCAACGCGGACTTCCGGTTGGCCAGGATGTGTCGTGTGATTCTTCAGAAACGGCATGTTGTCAGATAGACTCCAGAGATGCTTCCGCTGTCGCAGAGTTTCCTTTGAACTCTCGTCGGGTTGCACAGGAAACAGCTGCGGATGCAGACTTAAGTGTGGTTGCACGTTTTGTTCGCTTTGGTTGGCTTGCCAGAGCCAGAGACATTGAGCGGCCTCTCGTTCGACGTTATTTCGCACAACGTCATGCATTATCTTTAAGTCAGGGTGTTCTGTTATTACCTACGGACAACGACCAAACAAGAGTAATTGTTCCTCGTTCCCTGCAACGAGAAGTGTTACGCCTCCTGCATAAAGGACATTGGGGTACTGTTAGGACAAAGCAACTGGCCAGACGTCATTGTACCTGGGTTGGCATGGAGGCTCAGATAGAGCGCATGACGTCACAGTGTACAGTTTGTGCGGAGCATCAGGAGGCTCCTCCGCAGCGTTTCTCAGACTGGCCACGCCCCAAGGGACCATGGCAACTTTTACACATTGACTTTGCTGGACCTTTCTGAAATACACCCTGGTTAGTCGTTGTAGACGCTTTCAGCAAGTTTCCTTTTGTGATTGCCATGAACTCAACGACGGCATCTAGTACAATCAGTGTCTTAACATCAGTGTTTTGTATCGAAGGTTTGCCTGAAACTATCGTCAGTAACAATGGACCTCAGTTTGTTAGTGCAGAATTTCAACAGTTTTGTCGTGTGAATGGCATTCAGCATATAACCACCGCACCTTTTCACCCTCAGTCCAATGGTGAAGCAGAACGTTTCGTACGAACATTCAAGTCTCACATGGAATAGATGAAAGGTCAGCACTCCAGGCAGCAAGCTCTTCAAATTTTCCTGTCTACGTATCGGTGCATGCCACGTGACGGCCCGTCTCCTGCCGAGCTGCTACACGGCCGCCGTCACCGAACTCTCCTTCACCTGCTGCAGCCTCCCACGCACCGAGTCGGTTCGTATGGCGCTACGCGTTTTCAGGTTTCGACGCCGGTGCTGTACAGGGTGTTTGCTGGCAACAAGACAAGATGGACTCCGGGCACCATTCAGGGCGTGCTCGGTCGCAATATGTATGTTGTACGTTCTTCCACAGGGTCGGAGCTGCGGCGCCACGCAAACCAATTGCGCCTGCACAGGCCGCGCGATCCTGTCTCGGGTTTCTTGATTCCAGACCCAGTTCACCGCCAGGGAGCACAGCCACATCGTTCGTCCCCGGACTACGAAATCCATATGGACGTCGACGCACCTCCGACGCTGTCGCCGCCGCAGATGACAGCGTCACCGAGAGGGACTCCGGGACCTTTCGCCCCCCCCACCCCCCCCAGCTTGGGCCACGCACCTCAGAAGAAGATGACCTGCTCCCTCTGGGCGGGGGTGTGCGCCCTTCCCCAGGTTTCGGCGGGTTTCCTGGAGGATCGCAAGGCGGATGCCGGGGCGCGGACGGCGTCTTGATCCCAGCCTCAGCTACGACGCCCGTCCCACCAGTAACGCCCCCGCCCAGGCCCTCCTCCCAGTGCCGTCGCCGTGGCCCTCAGCCCTATGCCACGACGGCGCGGCGGTTTGGGGGGGAGGGGTGTGGTGTCGCACAAGTCCAAAGTGCGCGCCACCTACTTTCGCCGCGCGCCGCCATGCACGCACTTCGCGGCGTTCTTACGACGACAGCCACGAGCGCCCTCTGCTGCAACTCCGCTCGTGGCAACCACTGAACTACATTGTTCACTTGGGACTGAGATAGCAACCAGTTAGGACCTTCGTAATCAGATAGGCACTAGTGAAGACTTGGCTATCGTATAGGCACTAGGAAGCAGTTCTAGGCAGGCCTCTAGCTCAACTATGTATCTGCAGTAGTGAGCAATGTAAAAGTTAAGTATTGTATAAATTCTGTGCAATATATATCTCGTTCTAATTTACTCTAGTTTTTCTAGTTTCTGGCTGCTACCCTCCGTACTTGCACCAGCGCGCAATCTTTATTCCTGTGTCGGTCTCATTCCACTCGGCCACCGACACCTACGACGGAAACGAGACACAAAGCGGCAACGAGGCTGGGACAAAAAATAATAATTACTATGTATTACAGCTGCTCTTTGATTTACAATTTTCTAACTGAATTTTATACTGAATCTTAAAATGATCATTCCAGGAGTAGCGACGACGAAGAGAACATGGAATTTAGCAAAAGAATGAAGTACGGTTTTATCAAAGATTAAATATTATAAGAATATTTGAATTTGATTGGTTGCCGAAATTACCAACTAGCGAATAATGAATTGGGTGAAAATGAAATTTGTGGAAAAATGCAACAATGGAATTGGCAAAAATAAGTAAATATGTAATGAAACAAACACGAAATAACACAAATGTCGCAGTACATACAGCACGAATTCGGAAAAATTGGTACAAAATTGAATTTGGAAACTACCGTTAATTAAAATCAAGTTTGAAAAAAATCCATACTAAATTTGAGGGGGGAAAAGAGAAAAATGAAGCTATTTAGCAGAAGAGCACAAATTTTATCAAAAATAACACAAAATTTGGCACAAAAAAATAATAATAATAATACCGATAGAAATAAATCGAGTTTACTGAGTCTCCTTATTATGTCGTAATCATGTTGTGGCATAATCTTTTAAATTCCAATTTATGAGTCTTTTACTTAGTCTATAAGCTATTTTCCAACCATTACGTCTGATTCTTTGAATCGAGATTTCGACTGTCGCTTCATATCACCAAGATGGAGATGTTTTAGGGGTCAAACATACTGCTGTCTATTCTCGGTTTGTGCACTCGTTACTTTATTGACCCGCTAAGAACATTTGACTCAGTTAAAAACATAAGAAATCCTACATTTTCACTGTTTTGAACCCGGCTATGTTACATTTTTTTACCAAATAGTATTAATTCAGTGCGTGTACTTACGATTTTATCATACCTGTACTATTAATGACGCTTAGAATCATTTTCATAATAACAGTCCATGATTAGCTTGTATGCAATGATGTACTACAAACATACGTTATCAGTAACTACAAATATACAAATAATAGAGAAGAAAGAACCCGATAACGCAAATTTATGACGCGTTACAAGGTATAAGTATTCGTCACAAAACTAAGCAGAGATATAAAACGAAACGACCTCGTAAAACACACCGCTGGCAACCCAAAATGAAGTTCTCTGAAGGTAGCATTAAAATCACGTCAAATATGCATGCGTTTGTACTGATAAAAGCACATAATAACCGTTTGAGGAGAGGATCACTCCATGAACGGCTGCATTATCGCAACCGCCATACAAATGGGGAACAATTGGCATTGTGAACACACTAGAACTATTCTTTCGCCCAATTGTTTGACTTAGGCAGCTTCATTATTCTGCTTATACAGACTGCTGAGTGTCCTTTAGGAACATCGGTGATCATCTCTTAACTGCGACACAAATCTGCAATCGCTACATGCACGAAGGTACAACGGAATGACGAGATCGCTTGCACCCACCTTGTAACACAATTACCTTTTATGACATGCGAATGGCAATATAGTAGCGATAAATCGCACTGCTTATCACGAACGATATCACAACAAATTCTGTTCCAGCCTGAGGCTTGAGTCTTCCCTTGCCCATGTGTGTGTGTGTGTGTGTGTGTGTGTGTGTGTGTGTGTGTGTGTGTTGTGTAAGTTATTTTAAGTAGTTATCTTTTGTGGATGCCATCAACGTGTTTTTTAAAGTATACAGCAGTCTTTGCGGAACTACCTGTCGGTAATCTGATTAGTTACCGTATGGGTCATATTGCTTCACCTGATACTCAATTACGGGAACTATTCTGAGTTTTGAACTCGAAACGTAAATTATTGTAATTACATCGAAAGGGATATGAACGTCAACTGTACTCTGATGGGTTCGGCGTTTTGTCTATATAAAACTCTTA
Organism: Locusta migratoria; assembly: GCA_026315105.1. Taxonomy (NCBI): domain Eukaryota; kingdom Metazoa; phylum Arthropoda; class Insecta; order Orthoptera; family Acrididae; genus Locusta; species Locusta migratoria. Next base: position 471,001,621 of record CM048747.1, read on the forward strand.
AGGAAACCCCCTGTATGATGGCAGGAAATTTCGGGTTCGGTGTTTTATCTATATAAAACTCTTAAGGAAACCCCCTGTATGATGGCAGGAAATTTCACCACCCTATATGGAATGTTTACGTATTAATAATTAATACCGCGGATTTATTTATTACGTAATTACTTTGATTCCAGATAACCTGAAAGCAAAAGTAGATAGGAAGAGTGGAGATATTAATGTTGACTATGTCACGGAGAAAACTGGTTGATGCTGGTAGGCAACATGTAATATTAACAATATTTTCACGCAGTAGTTTTCGTCGTTGGAAATAAGAACACAACCAAGTAAGTGAGAGAGGCTGGAAAGTGGCGAATGGTGCCTAAAGATAACACAACTACATGTTGACCAGCCAGAGATATGTGGAGGACTGGATGACGTGGAAGTCCCTCAATAGACTGCGGACCAACGTAACAAGATCCAAAATCAACGTGAGAAGGTGGGGCCTCTCTGATGCATCTGTCATGTGCGAGTGTGGAAAAGAACAAACCACCGAGCACCTGCTACAGTGTGAACTTTGTCCAGCCTGCTGTACCATGCAGCACCTGACTGGTGCTACCCGTGATGCGTGTGATGTAGCCAGATTTTGGGTTAGCATAGTTTAATGTTAAATCCTGGAGAAAAGACCTCTGAATTGTTACCACTGTTACTTGTAAATATGTCTACTATTAATGGCTAATTTGTATTTATATTCATTGACCTTCATTTTTATTTTTGTATTTCATGTTATGTTTTTTACAAGATGCTTCTGACACGAATAAATAAACTGGCCGGCCGTTGGCCACGGCCACTTCGCGCCAAAACTCGCGAACGACGATACGATTGGGAGATGATTTCATCTGCCAAACGGTCTAAACGTTCTAGTACTCTCTATAAGCTTCCAGGAGCTTCTTTTTCGCGGGAAGGTTGTTTGGGACGAAGAAATAGTGGAGGAGAGAGATTTAAAGCTATAGCTGTGATTGGCTCTTGAGAAAACGGTCTGGAGAGACTTGCGGCAAGCTGCAAAGTGAGGAGATTCAGATAGCGGCGCTCGTGGTACGAGGACGCAGGTGGGCAGTCGCTGGCAAAGCGTCCAATGAATTATATCAGAATAAGTTGCAAATGCAGATTGCATTGCTTGTAGTATTCATAATTGTTTCTCTATGAACAGAGGAACAAAATGATTTCTTCAGTGCATTGTTATTGCTTTTCAAAGCACTCACAAACTTACAAATGAGCTTCTCTCCTGCTTCTGATCATTGAGGCAAGCATAGTTAGCGAGAACCTTTTGTTCGCCTTTGATACATGAGTGACATCAACTTAAGTGTTTCTTTTTTTCTTTTTTAAGTTCCTTCACTGTGTAGCCATCGTCTCACAGCTTCAGCTTCACGTTGGACCGACCCATCAACGGTGGCCAGCCGCTGTTCGTCTTACGTGAGCAGTATCGGAAATTGGTCATATACGGACATTGCATTTGTTGTAGTGCAGTTAAAGATAAATGTACTTTCCACTAGTTGGCTGAGTTTTTGTGCGTCTGGTTGTATTCTCTACCGAGTGGAGTAGCGGTTTTTAATTTCTTTTAAAGCAATTAACACGACCTCAGTATCAATCATTTTACATAATAGGTAGACGTTCTGTCATCCTTCTTAGAGATTCATTACTTTTGTATTACAATTCATTTCTGAATTTGTGCACCATCCTCTGTTATAATTAAATTACTGTATATAACATTGAATCCTTCGATTGCTTATTTTTTAGGATTAGGAATCCTAGCTATGTCCAGTGATAATAAATTGCCAAAGTTTGAAACCAATCGTTTTTTATGGATAATGGTTTAATTAAGAGCAGTGATTCATATTTATTTTCATAGTGATACTATAAGGCTGGTGTACCAGACGCAAATTAGTGATAGGGACGTTTATTCAATTTCACCAACTGCGGACGTCAGTACACCCCTATTTTCCTCTACCAAGTTGGGAACTCGTTGACATTACAGGGACCCTAACTTATTAGGTATTACTGGATGGTTGGGGAAGTAATCGTTGGTTGATGTGCAAGTCAACACCATACCGCAATTTTCAGCTACGGAATCAATGAAAGATAAAATATAAGTCGCAGGATTGAAGCGTAAATCAACGTTTGTAATATTTCCGGGAAACGTTTGATCCGGATGCTTTTTTCTTTACAGCTGTAGCTTAAAGATTGTACATACTCAATCCTTTTTACAATGAGCTGTTGCTGATTCGGCAGATAGTTTCCAATTTGTTCGTGTAGTGTGTGGCAGGAGTCAACCAAAACAGACACTTCTCATCTCGTCTTTCACGCGACTCCAGAGGTCGTCGATTTTTGAAACTGTTGAATAAGAAGCAACAATATAAAAAAGTATCCTACCAAAAAAAAAAAAAAATAAAATAAATAAATAAATAAAAAATAAAAATAAAAATAAAAAAGAGGGACTACCACATCTGTGCGTAACGGCTTTTTAAATATAGGGCCTAGGCCACCAGTGAATTATGCACTAATTATACAGATCTCATTCCATGAATGATAGCAGAATATAAACGGTACAACACGGGGACCATTCTCTAGTTACTCTGGTTATTATGTTGGTAACGCTTGAATAACGCTCCAGTTTTATGCAGGAATGTACGAGTAATTTCGTTTACCTTTACTGGGTCTGTAAGTTAATTATGTATTTGATAAGGCACATCATTTCTGTAAATCTAGATGAGGATAGTAATAAATACGAGTTTTGTATTTACTTTAGCTCAACAGTTTAATACGACCATATCATCTTAAAACCAGTCTCGACAAGTCATTTACTTCGGTACATCTGTGCAAGTTTCATTAGTTGAAATGTATTATCTCAATTTTTGAAGCCCCTCAAATTATCTGGACGGACGAGAATTGTTCAGAAAGAAAAGCTTTCTATTGTTTGTTGTGACTAGAATGTCGGTGCCAGATGTAGTTGGTGTAATACTAATGTTTGAACCTTCCTCTTTCATTTTAAGTTTGTTCCATAGTTCTGCGGTAATTGGAGCCAACAGAATTGTGTTCCAAAGTGGAGTCTGATAAGGACTCGCGTATAAAACAGCGGTTTCTCTTAAATTTATCACTGCTGAAGAAACTGCACCGATTAAAATTCATCGAAGTTTTTAAAAGTGTATGGAGACGATACAATAGTTGTGAGAAATTTGAGGTGATGGGTACGGCATTTTTTGGCGCGAGAAAATATGTGAGCGGCCGCAGTGGCCGAGCGGTCTGCGACGCACTATTCACAGTCCGCACGATCGCTACGGTCGGGAGTTCTAATCCCCCCTCGGGCATGGATGTTTGGATCGTCTTTAGTATATGGTAGTTCACACGTAGTTTGTAAGTTTAGGGACTGATGACCCTGCAGTTAAGTCCCTTAATCTTAACATACATTTGAACATTTGTGCATGACAAGCCACGGTCCGGTCGAGGTTGCAAAGCTATCGTTACTCGCAATGAAGAGCGTATTGAACAACTCATCCCTGCTTATCGACGGATAACGACCGAAGACCAGTGTTCAAATTTTCGAAAGTTTGTAACTCTATGGGACGTAACTACCTTGGTCGTCATTTCCTTGGCTTACAAACTACTTAAACGTATGCTATGGAGAACAAATACACCCATTCCCAAGGGACGACTTGAACCTCCGGCGGCGAGGAGCGGCGCGCTCCGTAGTTAGGCGTCTTGGAACGCTCGGTCACTCCACCGCGACAAAGAAATGTCTGCAAAACTGATTGTTGCTTTTAATACCTTGGAAATAATGTCCGGATATGTTGGTTATCGCTACGTTTTTCAGATGGATCCCGAGGATGCTTACAGAACAAAAACGTCATCGAATGGAAAGTTTTTGGGATGATAGAACTACATTAAGTTGTAGGTGACAGTTTTCTGAATAGCAACGTTTCCGGAGACAAGGAGCCGAGACATGGAAGGATAGTCCGTGGAATGGTCACATGGGAAATCTCTGTCAAAGAAGAAATTCAACACACAGCAGTCTGCAGGCAATGCGATGTGCACACTCTTCTGGAAAAGCCAGTTTGCGGTTCAATTGAATGTCTTGGAGCCTGAACAAACTCTCAATTTAGCACGCGGTAATAAATTACAGAGTAAGGCCAGAGACGACCAACTATCACTTGCAACATGATACTACAAGGTCCCCAAATATTTTACGGCCACATATAACTCATTATAAAATTCGGGTATTCGGGTATTCGGGTGGTCTTACCACATCCACCGTACGTTCCATATTTAGCGCCTTCAGACTTTCAACATCTCGGCTGTCGTTAGCAAAACTGTAACGAAGTGGTTACGCTCAGCTAGTTCAGATTTTTACAGCCGTCGCATACGGGTATAGGTCCGTCTTAGGCAAACTAGTATAACGAATGCTGGTGACCATGTACAAAATTTGAAATTTGTAACTGAAATAACTTCTATTTAAACAAAAATGTAGGAGATATGACTTCACCGACACGGATACGCGTGAAAAACTAACGCTCATGATTCACAATTAAATTGATTTCTAATGTATTCGCAACACACTTTGCAAATTATATCCATTTATGCCAATGAATGTACCTACCCAAACGTACATCATCGTACAATTTATAGTTTAGGAAATATAACGTCATAAGCACTGAATCGCTTGGAAAATTACCGCAACACGTGAGACTTTAACTTTTCCCGGCGTGATGATTGTTCAAACAACTTACGGGCATGCTGCCGAAATATCGGCGGTTGTCGACGACGTCACCCGGCAGCATACCCGTAAGTTGATTTTACCGCAACATGTTTACTCATGTTGTTTGCTCTGTCCAACGGTTCAGTCGATTACGATGAAACTTTCAAAACAAGACGAAAGTCACTGTCTCCGTAAAATTGTGTGTGGCGCATAGCAGACAGTACTGAACCTACGATCTTCGACGGAATCTACGGTTGTATTCCGATTTTTATGGAAAAACTGTATCATCACTATTCACAAGATGTCATACTGTGTATTGTGGAGGGTACATCGCGATAAAATTAGACACCACTTCAGTGATCACCGTGAAAATTGAAACGACTTATATAATTTTTCACCGCTGGATGAGGCACTGGGCATAGGAGGTGGTGGAGGTTGATTTGATTTGATTTGATTTTCTCTGGGAAGCCGAAACAGTCTTGGTCCAACCCGCCACTGCCCGCACCGAAACTGTTTATTGTGCAGTGTTGCTCCTATATATCTAGTAAAGCCAACAGATGCCCTTGAACAGTGCAAGGAGTCCCTTTACCAGTTCTGTATTAGATACAATTCTTCGTGTCTGGTTGTCCCAAATATGTTGTGCCTTTTACTCTCCAATGCAATGCAGTCGAAGATTAGATGTGATGGGTGGTGGAGGAGTTCGACAGAGGGAGTTTTACTGAGAAAAGAGTAGGAGGAGATAAACAGAAAAAGGGGAGGTAAGATGGGAAGGAAAACCGTGGCTCGAAGGAAGACAGAGAAGGAGAGATGAACTTCACGGTGTAGGTAACCGTATGACGTCGCGTTTTCAGCTAGTTTCTATGAATAAAAATAAGAGGCATTATTATTTTAGGAACGATGCTTGCATCTGGGAATTGAACAGTCATCATTTAACAGAAAGTAATGTTTTGTATAACCTGTCATGCTTTATAGTTAGCAGTTGGATTACGAGCACACCACTGAGCTGGTTCCTGTGTAGCGATAACTGATACCTGCCGTTCCACGCTCGCTCGCCACAGCCCCGTTGTTTGCCCGCTCGACGTGTCGTGTCCCTCTCCCCTGTCTCCCACAGTTTACCCTCGTGGCAACAATACGGTAACGGGGGTTGCGCGATGCAGCAACGGCGCGGAGGCCCGTCGGCAAACAGCCCGCCGCCCTCGCAGATGTCAACAGTCGGGGAGCGAGGCGCCTGTGAGGTAGGCCGCCCCGCGACGCGCGACAGGCGGCCAGCGGTCCGCGAGCCTGTTTGCCGGAGGCGGAGTCGCGATCCTCCGCGAGGCCGTCGCCGCCTCCTCCGCCCCCGCCGCCCCCAGGTCGGCACTGACTAACCGCGCCTCCCCGACCCCCCGGCGCCTCACTCCCTTCTGAAATATTCACCCAAGTCAAACATGTTCCGAGCCCACTCTCCGGTAACAAAGACCCCCAAAACTAGAGTGCGAATTTAATATTAATGTCCCCGACGTGGATGAAACCGGCTGCCGTACTGCCATAGCGCAAATTGTTGACTGATATTCCTGTAGACCTTTCCAAAGATATTTCCGATTAGTAATAACTTTACGTTGCAGCATAAGTTGCACATGACTGTAGTAACTAGTCCTTTGATTCTTTAGTGCGATTCACACTTGGAGAAAAGTGTTGTTTCCTCCTCTTTCCATTTACAAACAGGAAAATTGATCACTGTTTTCTCTATTTTGAGTGGCACTCGGAAAAAGTGCTTCGGCATCTACAAATCTTTCATAATTTAAATATTATTTCAGTTGTTTTGTTTCTGCGTGTTTATTGCTTTTTATTAATTTATTAATTTATTTTTATAAAATTCTATGGTGTTTTCAATAGTCCCCATATTCAAGATTTGTGTATACCTATAAGTTGTCCTACAGTTACCCATTCAAACAAATTTGCCATGTTGTAAATTGTTTCCTACGAACTTGTACCTCCTTTAGGTTTTTCCATATACTTCGGTACACACCAATTCGTCGTACTGCCTCTTCGTAGCATTCTAAATTCGTTCATAAAATTTTGAACATTTTTCAGCATCTGCACAATGTGCATTATTCCAGATACCTGTTTCCAATTTTCTATTTCATAGACTGCTTTACCCTTTTTAGGGTATCAGGAACAAATTTCTGATGTGCAAATCAAAATTTAATTTTATATGCATTTCTTTATTAAAGAAACCTACCCACAGTTGTCTTTAGTCCTTGCATCTAGCATTTGTTGTAATGATATTGTCTGTATGGAAAATTATTACATTTCTTTATACAAATAAATTTCAAAAAAATTTTATTCTCCATTTACTAAATTAATTCCTTTCGTCCTTGCATTAACTATCCTTACCCATATCCCGTGTGATATTTACTATTCATTCCACTCATCAGCCCAAATTTAAACAAACATACACCAAGTTTTTTGGTTTGCTCAGAATGACGCAACAAACGTTAATAAAAGATAAATGCATGTACCAGTAAAATACTTTCTGAAAGATTACAGCCCCAAATGACAAAAAGAAAACTCTGGAGTGGCGGCTCCTATCTATGTCAACATTTGGGTATTTTTGAAGATATTCCACACTGAGGTCGAAATCAGTCATCAATAAATATAATTGGTGCACTCAAGCACGACTGCTTTTATTTTAACACATACTCAAATGTATACAGAGAAGAAATAATATAATCACCAGCTCAAAATAATATGTCGCATGACACTATTAATAGAACTGTCATATCCTTTGTACTTCAACGTCCACATTTATATCTTACAGTGTGAAAACACTTCGGCAGGCCTAGTTTTTCCAAGTAACATGAATAAATTTTTCAAGAGTGAGATATCATAGCGCATCTGTTACATTACATACATTAAAAGAAGTGATAACAAAATAACTGTTGTTACTGTAAAACAGACATCATGAAACTAGCCGATTATAGTTCTTCCTAAATGTGATGTGTTAAATAACAAATGTAATTTGGCATTTTATCTCTCACTTTCTTACACACACACACACACTCACTTAATATCTGTGATCTCTCAGAACAAGTTTGAAAGTGTTCAGGTATGTCATAGTAAAGATCCTTTCTAATGATTAAATATCATTATTACATACGTTTCGATGAGTGTACAGAACATGACACATCCACTCTTTGTATAGCTGTTTGAAGTATAAATGACGTATGACAGTCGCATTCTCTGAGCCAATAACCAGTATTTGTGTGTAAGTATTTCTCACGGATTTCAGTAGGATATCCGCCCTTACAGCTACTGTAAGAAGTCTGTCTATGAGGGAACATTAAAGAGTATACAAGAGATAAACATTCACTGCCTGACAGTAAGCACATATTGATTAGCAATATAGACCACCCATTAATTTTACTGCCTGACAGTAAGCATATATAGACTAGAAATATAGGAGGCCATATGTTAATCTTACAACAATATTACGATGTGCATTAACATAGGCCTTGTAATATGTATAATTCTTTGAGACTTTCCTTAATTAACAGTATTTTCTCATCCTTCCATACAGGTAGTTGACAATCTTTACATAGAGAATGATTTTTACATGATAATCACCTGCCATGTTCATCTTTCTGATAATTTTTGAGTGACGTTTTCATTGTATTGCACAACCAGATCACTTCAGATTCATTAGACAAACAATTTTCTTTATCGAAATAGTTCTGACTCTTTTATAAAAGCTCCAGACCATATTCAAAAATGGGAAGTTTTTCTTCTTATTGTGATGTCCACTTTCGTTATCTGTTTGTGTCACTTGTTAATATGGATGTTAAAATTGTGTTATTCAGTATGTTGATGCATTCCACCTTTTATGAAGCAAATATTTACTTGTATCTAGTTAGCCTCTGTTATATATTCAAAACTAATTGTTCAGCCAGTACAAAATTTTTGACTATTGAGTTATTTTTCTATTTCCTTAATATTTCCACTCTATGTAACTGTAAAATAAATCAGATTTATACATTCTACTTCAGTCTCAAAAACTGAATACAGTAGTAGGTCTTCTTACATTATGGACAAGATGAAATATTTTTTATTGGTCACTGCAGTTCCCTTAGTGTCTGCTGATTTTCCTCTTTGATAATACTTCGTTTGTAGAAGACATGTCCAAAATTATTGTGTACTAAAATAAAACTATCAGTGTATTATCTGCATTCTTTGCATTTCAGTTTTATTCAATAAATATTGAAATGTGAGGAAGGTAGTATCATCTTCAACACCTGTGAATAACTGTTATTTCTGACAAAACTATTACTTTTTTAAACTAAACCTGTCATTATATTCAGATTTATTAATGTATGAAAATAAAAGAAAGTAGATTTATTAATGATTGGTGAAATGGATGGATAAATAATTCAAATACTAAACCGCTGTTTTCTGTTATCAAACTAAATAATTTTTAGAAATATTTGCTCTGATCGCCAAGAAGAATATATTTGTTTTTTTTTTTCACATCATTCGATACTCCTACATTAAATGGTATTCACCAGTGTTTTTTGAATTCTATATGAGAGGACCTATATGATCAATCCACTTAGCTTGTCATAGATAACTATAGATAATACTTTTATTTGAAGAAATCACCTTCACCTGTTCCTATGTGGAATTGTCTAATCAGACCAACTCCTTTATTTTCGTATTTAGCTTTTATCAAAAAGTGGAGTTATGGCAGCTTACCAAAAAAAACCTGATGGGGAAGTGAGTGTTCCAATAGACAAAATGTTTTGTTACAGGGTATTATTCATGTTTAACAGATTTATGACTCCCTTTTGGTATGACAGCTGTGTTAACATAAATGATATATGTATTTTAAATACATTTGCGGTTTATGCATTCCCAGTTTCATTACATGTTATCATGGCTCTTGAGAACGAATCATTGTAGATTTGATTATGTATTTTATGGATGAATTATTTGCTTGGGATAATGGACATATGCTAAAAAAATTTAATCAGTAAAATTTCAAGTAATACATACGTCTTTTACAAAGATGATTCGCCTTGTACCTGATATTAAGAGATATCAAAGACCTAGCCATATCTTTACACAGTAATTCAACATTAAGCTATAAAAAAACTTGAACTTTCATAGTAGATGCTGTACTGGCAAGTCATGGTCAACGCATCAACTCTAGGAAATCTTTTGATAGTAATTTCGCTGGTACTGAATTTCGAATATTTCCTAAACTCTGAGCTCTAAATTAACTTAAAATTGTGTTTTGTCTCACTTAAAGGTACTGCTTCTATTTAGTTAAAAATAAAGACTGTAGATATAATAAAGAATGCTTCCTAAATAGGAAAATATCCTCCTTTGTTTAATATAATTACTTATTATGGAGACTGTGACTCACGGAATAATCTCATTCTCAGTTATGTTCATTCACAAAATCCCATACTATGAATGAGTGTTTTTCGAGAAATATGGTAGGGGTAACGGAAAATCCAATATAAAACGTTAAACACCACTGAGTACTATTAGCAAATTGTATAACATTTGGTACTAACATGGACTGACCGTAAAACTATGAAGAATGATTTTACAAAGTATTAGACATGTGTTGAACATTGAAACATTTGTAAATAGTGTACCAGAGTAAAATGACACAATATTACGAAATAAGTGTGCAACACTAAAAATAGTTCTTTTAGAGTTGCAATAGTTTTGACCTAAATAATTTCTCAAATACATTTTACAAGCTGTCACTAGAATAACCACAACGTAACTATCAAATTGTCTGTTCCCCAATAACCGAAATTTAGAAGCAAAATTAGAAATGGGATTCCTGTTCTTGCTCTTGTACAGTTAATACAGATGGCTTTGAAAGCAAACTAATTACACATGGCTTTATATGAGCACATATTTTCTATCAGAACTTTTGATCTGTCATCATCTAACAAACAAGCAATAATGTAGAATTTAATATTAACAGATTAACACAACAGTTGATGTACAGAATTGTAATATTACTTATACAAGGGATACAATAAAATGCATATCATTCAAAATTTATGTGAGCACACATCCATCGAACTTTAGTTTTTAACTAATACTCCATATTTTTCCTGTTAAATCTCCCACTGAAATAATAAGTGAACACAAAAATTGAAGTTTCATCAATTTGTATGGTCCATTCTGAACAGGTGTTATGGTAAAAATGCTTCATAATTGTATGAACGTTTCGTGAAGATGATTTATAGGAACGTTCATTTTCAAATCGTCTATTTTCAACAACACATGTATACTAGGCATCTACAGTTCCACAACTTGTAGTTCTGAAGTCGCCAACAGTTGAAATCTAAGTATCAGAGTTATTTATTGGTGTCAATAGTTGCTTTACTGTAGGCGTTACCTTGTAGTCTTTTACTGTCGTTACCACAAAATGCCTTTTCATAACTTTCCATTTATTGATTTTCAAAACCCATGACGAATTAAGAGAACTTGGAGAAAGAGGTCTCAGTTGTACAAATAGTCGTGTGGGAAGAGTAGTTGAACTGAGTTAGGAAATCGATTGCTGTCTTAAAATACATTATTATTGTATGTCACATTGTCTTAAGTCTTATTAGTGTGTGCATACTGAAAATTTCCAACAATACAATTTTCAATCCACTGGCTTTACAATATTAGTTATTTCTGAGGAATCATTTTTCTTACATCTTTCCTTTCACTTCATATTACCACTGGAACGCAAAGCAGTGTACACATTGATTTGTCTGATGCGTTTTCTCGGTGAGTCTATGTCATGTTCGACTGACCTGAAAAGCTTGTCTGAGTATATCCAGTACACATTATTTGATTTCAGATTCTACCTTCTAATATTAGGCTTTTTGTATCTCTCGTGTGTTATAGTTGCACCAATTACCACAGGTTATGCCTTAAACGTCTGATTTTAGATCACATGTTACTGACTGTTTTCCTCCAGTGATCTACAGCTGATTTACTGAAGGAGGTGTATATGATTTACAACTGACCTTAAATAGATTTGTCATTTATAATACATCACTTTGATAGCTATTGTAAATCTAACGAAAGTTTATGATGAAGTCACTGAGTAGGAAACGATGTAGGGAATGTGAACCCCACATTACAGAAGAAGCTTTGACCTGATTATATAATAGCAAAGCATACCTTACTGATCTGATTCAAGGTGGATGGTTTGTGATAGGTTTCTGCAACTCAGTAGTGAACGACGATATAGTAGTAAAAACAGGTCATGGCTCATAATATTGACTAATGGGTGTTCTCTTGAGGTTAAATTACTTTTGTTTTCTTTACACAGACAGAACATGTGCTGCAACAGCATTTACTACCTTTATGGTCTACCAAGGCCAGTTAAGTTCAAACAAATTATTATATTACGTTACCAATTTCAGGAGAAATATCTGGCATCATCAGATGCTATCACTTCACAAAACTGCTCATTCCTATTTAAAAGACGATAACGACGCCTATTTTTATGGAGTGAGGGCATCTGATGATGCAGGCACAGGAGCTCAATAATAATTCAACATAAGCGGTGTCTGCAATCCCGATAACTAGTGACAAGAGATCGCCCCCAACACAAGGTGTAAATTGTACTAGGGAGCATAATATGCCTCCAAACTTACGTAGGGATAATTCTTGATGAAGGAAAGATGACATCAGAGCCATCTTGAATGCAGTGACCTGTTCATAGTTTATTACATGTTACTGCGATATTGATTTCGAATTTTTATTTTCCTCACAGGTAACTACAAATCATCTCACCAATGTTGGAAGAATTGATCCACGAAAAATTATACTGAATCGCTTCCAGTGTAACATGAAGATAAGCAGATGACTTGAAGTTTGAGTACTGTACTTCATAGTTAATGTGACAGAAGGAATATTGTCGTGAAAATGTAGACTTGTTATAAACTACCTTTTATTGCATATGGGTGACATTGTAACAACGAATGTAGATCTTTTACACGTGTGCATGGCACTGACTGAGGTGAAGTTGAATATTGGGTCCCATCGTTTACATTCTCCTGTGAAAGGTGCGTTCACTCCTGCTACGAATGTGGAACGCTCACCAAATAATATTAAGCTACATGAAAGCTCCCATTTTTGGACGAAATGAAAGAGTAATTTCGCTGTCTACCGAAGGAGGAGCGGTGCGCCGAAATTGCTGCGACTTCAAAGGCCTTTGCGCCAATTACAATTATTACGGTCCATGGATAAAATTGCCTGAGGAGATGTGCGCCACAGCCGTGAAATAACCAGAGTTAAAATATTAAAAACAAGCTGCTCGTACAAGGTCATGGCTTGCTTGGCGTTGTAGAGGCATCCTAAAACGCCTACAAAGACTCTCTCCTAAAAAGATTCCTGTAAGAGCCTTACACAATGAAATCATCTTATACTTTTCGAAAACCAGTACGTCGTTGGTTGCCGCCCTTGGTTCAATTCCTGATTTGTCTGAAATTATTTACTTAGATGTTCTCAAACTAGGCAAAAGTTTTTTTTTTCTATTTAACATTCTAAATGGGAGTTGAAAATTACTTGTACTATGTGGCACTATAATTCCTTCAATGTGTTGTTTCGTAATTTATCTTTCAAGACAATTGTCCAATAATTTCCATCTCTATCATTGAAATGTCACACATGTGTTCCACACTTTATAGCTTGCTGGGCATGCAATATAGTAGTTCATGGTGTTTATATTTATAAAATATATTACAGTATACAGTTTGAATGCTATTAAGATGCCCAGGGATAATCAAGACTGAATAACGGCAACTATGTCCAAACTGACAAAAATAAATGAAAATTCATCTTCGTATTTGATAAATCGTTTTAAAAATTAATTTTCGTGGCACTAACCTACTTGTATCTACTCCATAAGCAGCTTGTATTTTAGGTGTAGTCATATCTTTTCCGATATTTGCACTTCTTTTGATTAAGTACTAATTCATACCTACATTATTACTCTCATGACACTCATACATTTATAGTTAATTCCGTGTTTTAATTCCTTCCCTGCTTTCACATGTGAAACAGTAATATTGAATTTCCGTTTAAAGACAGACAACATGTTTTCATGATGAGTCACAGACATAATACTTCTTTGATATTAATTAATGTTTGAATAATAATGTGGGCCTTAGGAACACCTTCTAGTTGTAGCATCACTTTAATATGAATTGCAAAATTTCTTCGTTCCTCATGCACAAAATTGAAGTACGCGACACATTCAAAATAGCATTAGGGAATATGAAATGGAGGAAACTACAGTCCACACTTGTATTAAGTCCATGTAGATCTACATTACGTTTTCCCAACAATTTGTGTACTTATATACTACTGGAATTTCTTGTCCACTGCCATTAGTACTTTTCTTTCAAAAATTTACAAGAATACTTTTTACCCAAAATTGATATTTCAGCTGATAAATCTCTAACTTCATACTATAAAATTTGTGGAATATGTCTCCTGTGACTAAAATTGCTTATACAGACTTTTTTCTTTACTTATGTTAGTATATATTACTGAAATTATTCTAATTTTACTACATTACCTATTTCCAATTTGTAAGATGATGCCTCTACAATTTTTTCATATTTACCAATATTTTAGCAACAATTTCTACTGCAGTTTCACAAACACATCTATATTGCATCAAAATACTTTTCATGTCACACTTCATTATTGGAAATCACATCACCATTCAGGATTTATTTAATGGGAGAATATCCTGGGTTGTTACATTCTTGTTTCAACATCTGAGCTATTTACTAACTTCGACATTCCCTGATAACACTGAGACATACAGCACAAAATTTAATTCTTGCATGCATTTTCTTACATGACATCAAAATCAAATACTTGAATTGGAACGTTAAATAATTTTATTTTACCTGCATAACAGAAAATAGTGTTTATTGAACATTTAACAACCTATAAATGACACCTCATTTTCATATGTTATAGACTTTAATTACTGTTCTAAGCTAATGTAGATTGTCCATTACAATTAATATGGCTGAAATAATTAAATTTAATTCATCAGTTTCTCATAGCAACTGTTCACACCCATCAGATTTTTGAAGAAATTTAATCGTTTAGTCAATCAGCTGATGGTTTAAAAAGTGTTACTTAAAAAGTGAAATAGTTATAGCTTTACTGCATGGCCAATGAAGTGTTTAATTGTAAAGCATTAAATAGATTACAGTGCATAAATGAAATATTTAAGTGAAATATTCAATTTAAACCAATCAAATGTGAAAAATATAAAGTGTTCGACTATGTGACCTTATGTAGGTCACATACAGAAGTGGGAGAGTTGCTCCATTGACCAAATTCTACCACTTATGTAACTTACATGTAAAATACATGCAATTATAAATTCAGTAACATATTTTATTCCACTCACTTGCACTTCATAAAGGTCAGAAGTATGATATTTCAACGAATCATTTTAAAATTGCGAGTACGCTCAGTCAGTTATGACTTTTGTGAGTCATAGACATAGTAATAGGAAATACACTACAGAAATGATGACGAATATGATTGCAGGCATTAATTAATAAATTTCCTCGATAGTGAATTTTAAAGTCGAATAGAAAAGGAAACACTGTAAAAATTCTACAGCATTCAATAGTATATTTAAAGTTTGTCTGAAGTTCAGATTTACTGAAGTGTAATACGAGTCCTGT
The DNA here is from genome assembly GCA_026315105.1 of Locusta migratoria. Classification (NCBI taxonomy): domain Eukaryota; kingdom Metazoa; phylum Arthropoda; class Insecta; order Orthoptera; family Acrididae; genus Locusta; species Locusta migratoria. The sequence goes on from CM048747.1 coordinate 471,017,068, forward strand.
TGCCACAAAAGGACATTGATACTGTGCTTCCATTCTGTTATTGTTTTTAATAATAATAAACTGAATTTGTAAACTTTAGAGATTTTTGCTGGGTTACATGGAACGTTATAATGTGTTATGTAAAAGAATGGGGCGTTTTTGTGAAGAATATTAGTATATTTTATCGAATGGGAAAAAGACAGGCAATTGCTATATTTAATCTTCGAGCTTACCACACCTATATGACTTGTCACTATCATTGTATTAAGATCTGAAGTGTTTGCTCCTGCTTCAATTTGACTAGTAATTCATGATGCTTTTAATATTTATTCCAATTGACTCTTGATAAATGTACAGGACTTTGATGAAGTATGTGCATGTGAGTATACCTACATGCAAACTGTAGCCCTTTTGTTGCAGATATATGATTACATTCAGTAATCAGTAAAATTCTAAAATGAGGTTAATTTATTATTACATTTACTAATTCAATGACGGTTAATACATCCACTTTAGTCCCTATTGTCGTTGTCCTTTTTTTAAGACCGGCTACTTATACTTTTAGTCAGTACTAACCTTATAAAAACTTATGTTTAATTGTTTTTAAAACTATTTGATAAAATTGCTATGGTCATCAATCCCTAGACTCCCCATCTAACCCACTAAGTACAACACACATACCTGTGTACAAGTGAGGACTCGAACCTCCACCAAGAATGGATTTATAAAAAAAAATGTTTGGCACAATTGAGTAGTATTAGCTGAATGTCTATGAATATCTGTCTGTAATCAAGTCCCTTGTTTATCAGTCATCTGTTATTAAATATATCATTGTTTAACTGACACCAGTGGAAATCTGCATATAGTCATGAGCTATTTCAGAACTGCATGCTAGTGCTAATGGCAGGTTAACTAACTGCTTGATACTAATGAATATATTATATGTTGAATACCTTTCACATGCAGATGAGGAGGAAAGTCACTTGAAATTCTTTGCAATAAAAGAGTTTACCTCATCATTATATGAGCATGATAAGGTGAATGTATATGACAAAAACATGGGAGTGATAAAAATATTGTTTAATTATACTGGATAGCACCATGAATTTATTTTAGACTGTTGGTATTGTGTAAATTAGAACAGAATCTAAGACATTATATGAATCGTTTCTTCTAAAACTGTAATGTTACATCTTCAATTATCTTCTAAAATGACCTATATATAAACACAATAATAATCACACAACAAGAAAATGCTTTTGTTATCCAAATCTTTATTTATTACTGAACAGGAATAACCTGCATAACATTAAATACCAATATTGAAGAAGAGTCACATTCTTAATAACTGTGATTTTTGTTTAGTGTATCTGCAGAATGTCACAATATTACGATACTGTAGCTTCATTGTTTCCTAGATATTGGAGTAAATTTATTATCACTCGTACAAGGGCTGTGGCAAATAACACAGCTCAGATGTTAGCATGATATTATTTGTAGGGTCAATACTAAAACAGTAGAATATAACATATGGTTCAAATGGGTAACAGCAGCACATAAATTCTGTACCTTTCTCATAAGAAAGTAAGGTATAATCTCTCCTTAGAGAGTATGAAAAATTGCTCATTAATTATTGTGTAACAGAATATCTGAACTAGGTATGCTGGTGACTGGCATACACATTTATGAAAAGTATAATTTCAAAAATGTTCAAATGTTTGTAAAGGTTATGGGACTTAACTACGGGGTCATCAGTCCCTAAACTTACAAACTACTTATGAACTAGGACGGCACAAATATCCATGCCCGAGGGGGGATTCGAACCCCCGACCGTAGTGGACATGCTGACCGTGACTGGAGCGCCTCAGTCACCTAGGCCACCGCGGCCGGCAAGTATAATTTCACTATACACTGAATTTAGATTACATGCAGGAAGATGCAATCCACTTCCCTCAATTAAATTTAATGAACTTCTTAGTGTATCAAAAATATTGTTGCTTTATGTTGCACCTGCAGGATAACAATGTAACATAATATAATACGTTTCCTTGAACAATAGAAGAGAGTTTTGTTCGGTGTAAAGGAATATTTCAGCATCGATAAGAGTGCAGGTCAATGCAGCATCTTTCACATATAAGTGGAATAAAGAAAGCTTTAACACACATACATGAATAAATAAAGATGGCGAAACATTCATGGCAGCTGTTTGTCATTATTGAATGAGGTGGCTGACGATTTCAATCCATAGATACATAACACCTATAAGGTTTTGTTTACCGATAAAAATCATCTGTAGAAATGCTTGGAGAGAAAACGGATTGTGCCAAAAAATAATAAAAGCTTTAATGAGACTAACTTTAAAGACTTTTGCGTATGCCCTCTACTCAATCGATCAGTCGCTGTTGGTTTCTGAAATTTATATATCATATGAGCTGAATTGTAACAGCAACTAGCTACAGAAAATATCGTGTCTGAACTACAGAGTTATCATAGCTTATAACCTCTAAACCGTCAATAGCATTGTTCCATTCTTCTCTACAGTGCTGTTGCAGTATCTAGAAGCAGAGTGAAGCAGCACTCAACATGGTAAACTTTTCCAAAGTTTGTTCACCTAACATCAGCCAAATTCTTTAATACATCATATGCATTTACCGCCAACATTCGCAGGCACATTCTAAATCTAACATCTCTGCAACTACTGTCTACGATGGCGCAGTAAAATACTTGTGATAAACGTAACGAATTAGTACAGATTTATTACTTTAAAACGATAATGTTTGATTTTAGGACAGATGGCAAGGAAGCCAATTGTAAGAACATGTTGTTGACTCTACCTAGAGTCTGTCTGTGTATCACGTGAACTTAGATGCTGAAATACAAGGAGTGTTTTATTATAGTTTTTCCTAGGTAAATCAAGGCACGAATACAAATGTGCAGTTTGTTGTGAAGTACATCATTTGGCATTGGGTACAGAACGAGAGTACAGTGCTCGCATTCAAAACCCAGGTGTTTGAAACCTCGAGAGAAAGACGAAGGACTATTGCAGAAATTTAAACATTTTATTTTATAGCTTGAGAGCTAAACTATTATAGTTCACCAGATTTGCATAGTTGAAAATTTTATAAGAACAAAGTAGAGTTTTCGTGGGTTACAGCTGTATGCCGACTAATTAAGTACCGCAAACTTTGAGTGAGTAGTGTTGGACACTTTTTTAAATACCTTGAAGATGACATACTGAAAATAAACAACTGCACCAAATGTTTTTTTCTAGATCATACTATGTATCCATCTTAATTAGCACAATGTTAACAAAACATTAAACACCATCTTTCTCCCTTCTTTTTGTTCTATGCCTTAAATAAAAGATTAGGCACAGCTGTCTACTTTCAACATAGAATTTCTAACGGAATTTACTTTAAGATTGTTATCTACAAAGTTTGGGAGAACTACATAATTATTCGGAGAACCATCCTCTCTGAAAATTTCATTGATTTAAGAAGTAATTATGTAGAAAGGTATATAGGAATAATACATTTCAATTTGTACATATTTCTTCCGATTAGTCTTCAAAAACGTGAGCGTAATCCCCCTTAGTTAAAACAGTTAAATATTACACACCATTATTCTGTATTTAAATGTGGACTTACTCTGATGCTACCCTCAATCCCCAGACATTGAAATTTTCTTTGGCGTATAAAACTGACGCTAATATTGGATTTTACAAACGCTTGTCAGAATTCTCCAGAATCATGTAAAGTTAACGATCAGGGAACGACCACTTTATTTGTCATATGTTGTACCTGTTATACAAATAACGAGCAATTCAGGTTGGTTAGTTTAGCAAAGAAGAAGTTCTATTTGTAGATAACAGTAATGAAGTCTATTAATGATTTATATTGGAAATTGTGAAGAGATATTCGGCATTTACTATCATGAGTAAAATCAACAGCTCACAAGTTACTGAGTTCTGTTATATTCTTATCTGCCCATGAACTGGTCTTAGGAACTCATTTCCACGGACAAAGGAAGATGATTAACTACATATTTAATTGGTAATCAATAAGTAACTTTATTCCAAATCATACTGATAGACTATATCAAACTGTGTTAATAGAGGTACTTACACTCCCACCAATAATGAGGAAATTTCATATGTATCTCATAAGGTATATTTTTCCAGAACCTTCATGTGTAGGTAAACACTTCTGCTCACTGCACCAACTAGAATGTTCTAGAAGTGATGAAGTAGAAAAACATTAATTTTCAAATTACAAGCGATCTTCCCTGAACTGAATGTTGGGTCCTGCTTCACTCTACTCATGGATTTTGCAATAGTATGGTAAAGAAGAATGTAATAACTTAATGTTATTGTTGGTTTAGAGATTATAAGCTATGAGAATTCTGTAGTTGAGACACAACATTTTCTGTAGTCCCTTTCTGTTATATTTCAGCCCATATGTGTTTCTTATTTATGCAACGTTTCCTACTGAAAAATGTCAGGAAAGTACACACGAAAAATAATTCTGAAGAGTATCAGCTAACAAAGAATATTAATTTGCGACATAAATCATTCATATTTTATTGCAATACTGTAGAAATTGACGGGAGAGGTTTCATATGCTGGAGTTTGTATTACAACCTTGACTGCTGATACGCAAACAAAACAACGGATTCACCTTCAAGCCATTTTTGCTATTTTACTTGAAGTTATTTGCTACAAATGTGTCAAGCAAGTGTAGTGTTACATACAGATGATAGTTGGGAAAAGGAACAGGTAACATGGGGGGGGGGGGGGCAGGGAATCTCATTATTTAAACCACGACCAAAATATATAACTGTGACTGTACTGATTTGCAACGTAAAGAAAAGAAATTTTTCACTGGTTTGTAAATATCAACAGGAGAATATCAGATGTTTGAGTTTGACGCCTGTAAAAGCAGTCTCTACGACTGACATCCGCAGCTGCTGTTATGTAAACAAACAACGGACGTTCAGTCTTCTTCTTTTTATGTTGAGTTATTTCTTGGAAATGTGTCCAGCTTGTGTAGTGTCACGCACGTATGACAACTGGGAACAGTATCAGGTAACATTGGACGACAGAGGACCTCACCCTCTAAATATACACCTATTTCAGTACAAATTTGCTGCGTAAATCTAACGCAATTTACTGCGCTAGTGTGTATATTGATAGAAGAGAAATTGGAGTTTGTTTTTGACGATTGTAAAAATGCTCGCAAAGCTTGGCAACGGCGACTATTGTTGTGTAAATAAAACAAGGAACTTAACTTTTTTTTCGTTTCTTATGTCACGCTACGGGGTAGAAATGCGTTAGGTGAGTGTAGTGTTGCAGTTTTTAGGAAAAGTAGCAAAGAACAGAGTGCCTTAATATGTGATTATGGGCTTATATAAATCACTTGGTTCATGAAAACTTCCATTATGTGGACAAGCGACCATACTTTGGCATGCATGAAACATTTTTTTAAAGTCTCGGTCGCCACACGCTTTATTTCACATTGAAATAAAGCATATTGCGAGCGAGACTTTTCCAAAAAATATTTCATGCATGCTTATATAAATATTTCAGTACTAATTCACTATGTGCAACAAACGTATTTTACTGCACTAGTGAATATATTAACTGGAGAGAAGTCAGGACTTGGAGTTTGCATTTCACGATTGAAAATACGATTGCGTAGTTTCAAAACAAAGTTTCCTGTTATGTAAACAAACAACAGATATTCGTGCTTTTCGCGTTTTATGTAAAGCTACGTGCTGAAAATCCGTGAAGCAACTTTAGTGTTACACACGAAAGATATCTGGGAAGAGCGTCAGGTAACAGAAGGACTGAGAAGGTCATAGCGGGTGGCAACAAGCGGCGGCGCCTCCGATGTGGCATCGGTAAACAAGTGCGAGAGTGGCGCGCGCACCGGCGGAGCACATGGCGGCCACGTGGTTACCTTGCCGGGGGCGGACGCGGCGGCGGCGGCGGCTGCAGCGGCGGCGGCGGCGGCGGCTGCGGCGGCGGCCCCTCCGGCGGCGGCGGCAGACGGGCTGTTGGAGGCGGCGGTGGCGGCCGTGGCCGCTGCCACCGTGCCCGCCAGGGGCGGCGGCGGCGCGAAGCTAGGCACCGAGAACGGCACGAACAACATGGGCGTCGGCGTCGCGGTGGCCACAATGTCTTCCGGGGCGGCGGCGGTCGCGACTGCGGGGGCGGCGGCGGCGGCGACGGGGGCGGTGGCGGCGACCGCGGTCTGTGGGTCGTGGGCCCGGCAGCGGGCACACGTGGGCACCGCCTGCGGCTGTCCTGCTGCTGTGGCTACTGTGGTCGCGACGGCCGCGGGGGCGGCGGCGGCGGCTGCTGCGGGGGCGGCGGCGGCGGAGGCGGCCCGCAGGTGGTAGAAAGGCTGCGAGGGCGCGGGGTAGGGCGCGGCGCGCGCCAGCCTGCAGTCGCAGCGGCGCGGCCTCCACACCGCAGCCGCGCACGGGTACACGTATCCCAGCAGCACAGGGCTCTTGGTGCTGCCGCTACAGCTGCCTAGCGCAGCCGCATCACCGCAACGCGCGCACGACCACGTGGTGCCGGTGCCGGCGACGAGCGCACCGCGAGCACAGTCCGTCGCTCCGCCGTCGGCCGCGCGCGTGCACTAGCGCTCCCGTGCCTGTCCGAGCGTGTCGCGTGCGCCCGCGCGACGGCTGTTGCTGCTGCTGCTGCCGGTACTGGCCTCGCCTCGCGCTTCGCCCTGCCGCGGCCGTGGAGCGCAGACCGTGTCACACCTCACGACGCCAGCGCAATCAATGAAAATATATACGCTACAGTACAAGTAGGGGGCGCCGCGGCGGCAGCCGGCGGCTAGGCGGCGGCGCAGGGGCAGAGCGCCGCGCAGACGGGGGCCGTGGTGGGGGCGAGCCGCGCCGGCGGGTGGGGGCGGCGGGGGCGGCGGCGGCGGAGGGGCGAGCCAGAAGCGCGCCGACAACGCCAGTCGCCGCGCCGACCGCCGGCGGGCGCCACGCGGCGCGGCGCGATGCTGCCACGGCAGTTCTATACGTCACATGCCACGACTGGCAAAAACTCATCACAATATTATTTTATACTTAGAATACAACAATCAATTCCTCCATATCCTAACACCCACGTCACTTTACAGAACCAAACCACGCTTCTTAATAGACACATTTTTGAAACCAGATACTTATATCGGACTGTAGCCCACAAGTTTTATTTTTTTCTCAAGGGGTTCCACAGTAGCCCTCTATATTGTTGCGGAAGTGTTATGGAGTCATGATGTCACTTTTGTACAAGAGATGTTAATGCAATGTTGGTAAGGCTTATGGGACTTAACTGCAGGGTCATATACTTACAAACGGCCTATGATCTACCTTATACTAATATTCATGCCGGAGGGTGGGATTCGAACCCCCTACGGGGAACGTCCTCGTGCATCGTAGCATAGCGCCTCAATGCTCTCGGACGCTCTGCTGCTACGTACGAGAGATGTTTCTGAAATGAGACGTCACAACACTTGCAACTAGTAGTCCACATCTTGGAACGCTCCGTCAGTCCACTGCGGAAGAGGGACCATTTGTTTATTTGTAATTGTTGGCCAACCAATTACTGATACTAGAGGGAAGTGTGAAACAGGAGAGCTTACATAACATAAAGACTTTTTGGTACTTTGAAACACTTCCAAATTTCCTCTAATTTTTCTAATGGAGGCTCCTTGGTTGTTTCATCCTCCATACCAGAGGAAACTCTTGTGGTTACACTGCACAGCCGAGGAATTCGATTGAAATCATTCGGTTTGCAGCACTGTAATGTACTCAAGAAAGGGATCAATTGTCCTGGCGAAGTAACTAAAGTCGAACGTTGTCGTGACTGTCGTCCTGTCGCTCTTTGCGTCGCAGGCTGCAGTTTTCGACAGCGAAATGTATGAGAATCAACACCACGAGGTGAGGGGAGTTTTCATTGATTTCCTTTACTCAGATGAATTTTTCATGTCGGGGATAGCTTGAGATTGTCTTGGGAGTAAAATATATTAATGATGTTGCATTTACGAAAAATACACCAGGATTTTGCCCAGCTTCTCCATGGACATGTCACATGTTGCTACTGTCAAAGACCTCTGTTACCCACGTTTCTTGCCACGTCTGACAACCCTTTAGCACTTCCAACACCGCGATATTCACACCCGGCATTGGGCTGTGAACTGGCATACTTTACGATATTTGTAAAACAGATTGCGAAGTAAAGAAATGTGAGAGTAATGTGGTTTAGTGTCATTTAAAATGTATAGGCATGTGCAGTTGATAAACAATACAAACAAGTGATATAATTTGTAACAGAAAGGTTTTCGAGCTCTGTCTCTTATGTCGAACAATTATTTCTGTATCTATTCGTTACATGCCACGACTGGCCAAAACTCATCACTACATTATTTTATACTTATAATATAACAACCAATTCCTCCAATCCTAACATGCACATCACTTTATAGAGACACACCACCGTTCTCAATAGCCTTTTTTTCGAAACCATATACTTATATCCGACTGTGGCATACAAGTTTTATTTTAGCTCAGGGGTTTCTGTAATGGTGGCGAAGTGTTATGAATCAAGATGTCACCTTTGTACAAAAGTTGCTTCTAAAAAGTAACGCTGGTAGAAGCCGACCTCGGAGAAGATCAGTTTGGATTCAGGAGAAATGTAGGAACACGGGAGGCAATACTCACTTTACGGCTTATCCTAGAAAATAGATTAAGAAAAGGGAAACCAACATTTGTAGCTTTTGAAGATTTGACAAAGGCTTTTGACAATGTTGATTGGAATAACCTCTTTCAAGTTCTGAAGTAAACAGGAGTAAAATATAGGGAGCGTAGGATTATTTACAACTTGTACAAAAACCAAACAGCAGTTGTCAGAGTTGAAGGGCATGAAAGTGGTTGGGAAGGGAGTAAGACAGGGTTGTAGCCTTTCTCCAGTGTTATTCAATTTGTACATTGAGCAAGCGGTGACGGAAAGCAAGGAGAAACTTGGAGAAGGAATTAAAGTTCAGGGTGAAGATTTAAAAACATTGCGTTTTGCCGTCGACATAGTAATTCTGTCAGAGACAGCAAAGGACCTGGAAGAGCAGCTGAACGGATTGGACAGTGCGCTGAAAGGTGCATTTAAGATGAACATTAACAAGAGCAAAACAAGGGTAATGGAGTGCAATCAGGTGATGCTGAAGGAATTAGATCAGGTAACGCAACAATAAAGGAGGTAGATGAATTTTGTTACTTGGGCAGGAAAATAACAAATGATGGTCGCAGTACAGAGGATATAAAATGCAGAATGGCAATGAGTAGAAATGTTCAAATGTTTGTAGAACTTATGGGACTTAACTACGGGGTCATCAGTCCCTAAGCAATGAGTAGAAAAGCGTTCTTGAAAAAGAGAAATTTGGTAACATTGAATATAGACTTAAGCCTAAGGAAGTTCTTTCTGAAGGCATTTGTGTGGAGTGTTGCCTTGTATGGGACTGAAACGTGGACGATAAACATGGCGGACAGGAAAAGGATAGAGGCTTTTGACATGTGGTGCTACAGAAGAATGCTGAAGATTAGGTGGGTGGATTACGTAACTAATGAGGAGGTACTGAACGGAATTGGGGAGAAAAGGAATTTCTGGCATACCTTGAGTAAAAAAAGGGACCGATTGATAGGACACATTGTTAGACATCAAGGAATCGTGAATTTAGCATTGGACGGAAGTGTGTGGGGCAAAAACCACAGAGGAAGACCAAGAGATGGATATAGTAAGCAGATTCAGACAGATGTAGGTTGCGGTTCTTATGTAGAGATGAAGAGGCTTGCCAGAATAGGGTATTGTCGAGAGCTGCATCAAACCAGTCTCCGGACTTGAGACCACAACAACAACAAAGAGTGACGCCAAACCTTTGCGACTGGTAGTCCAGAGCTCATAATATTGTGAGAGAATTCAAGTATATTAATAACGTCGTATTCGCGGAAAATACAAGCAAAGCGGCTTGCCGCTGTCACGGCAACCACTGTTCGTCACATTCCACGACTGGCAGAAACTCATCACATTATTTTGTACTAATAAGTCATTCCCTCCTCACCTTAAAAATCTTGTCACTTTACAAAGCAAACCACCCTTCTCAATAAACTTAAGGTGTCATTTTTTCGAAACCAGATACTTATATCCGAACGTGGGCGACAAGTTTCTTTTTGGCTCAAGGGTTTCTACAGTCATGCTCTGTAGTGATTCCAAAGTGTTATGACTCAAGATGTCAATCTTGTACAAGAGATGCTTCTAAAAAGTGACGTCACAACACTTGCAAATAGTAGTCAACATCTCGGAACGCTCGGCCACTCCACTGCGGCAGAGGGACCATTTCCTATTAGATTTACATATTTTTAATTGTTGCCCAACCAATTACTGATACTAGAGGGAAGCGCGAAACAGGAGAGCTCATAGAACATAAATACTTTGCTACTTTGCATCACTTTCAAATTGCTTCAAATTTTTCTAATGGTTGGTTGTTCCACACTGTGGTTGCACTGCACCGCCAAGGAATTGGATTGAAATCATTCGGTTTGCAGCACTACGATGTTCTCAGAAAAGGATGAATTGTCCTGGCGAAGTAAATACAGTCGAACGTTATCGTGACAGTCGTCCTGTTGCTCTTTGCATGGCAGGCTACAGTTTTCGACAGCGTAATGTATGAGAATGAACACCAAGAGGTCAGGGAAGTTTTCATTGATTCCCTTTATTCAGATCTCCTTTTAATATCGCAACTAGTAGTCAAGAGCACAGATTATTATCTGAGAATTAAAGTATATTATTGATGTCGTATTCGCGGAAAATACAAGCAAAGCCGCTTGCCGCTGCCACGACTAACACTGCTCGTCACATGCTACGACTGGCAGAAACTCTTCACAATATTATTTTGTACTTATAATATAACAGTCAATTCCTCCACACCGTAACAATCAGGTCACATTACAGAGCAAATCAACCTTTCAATAGATTTATTTCTTTCTTTTTTTTGCGTAAAGTATATTAAATACGTCGCTTTCGCGAAAGATACACCAGGATTTTGCCCATCTTCTCCGTGGACATATCACATGATGCTACGTTTGTCACACACCTCTGTTACCCGCATTTCACCCCTTCGTATGGCACCTCTTGAACACATCCAAAACTGCCATATTCACACCTGGCACTGGGCTGTGATCTTGCACATTTACGATGTTTATAAAACAGATTGCGAAGTACGGAAATGTGAGAGGAATGTGGTTTTGCGTCATTTAAAAGATAAAGGCATGTTCATTGGAAAAACATGACTTAATTTTACACTGTACAATATACAGGGTGTAACAAAAAAGTACGGCAAACTTCAGGAAACATTCCTCACACACAAAGAAAGAAAATATGGTAAGTGGGCATGTGTCCGGAAACGCTTAATTTCCATGTTAGAGCTCATTTTAGTATTTCTCTCTAAATGTAAATTGAAATAATTCATGCAGACAATTATCAAAATACCCAATTGTTTCGTTAGTATGTACTGTGCCGGCCACGGTGGCCGAGGAGACTGAGGCGTGCCAGTCACGGTCTATACCGCCACTACGGTCGGGGGTTCGAATCCCCCCTCGGGCATGGATCTTTGTGCCGTCCTTAGTTTTAGGTAGTTCGTAAGTAGTTTATAAGTTTAGGGACTGATGACCCCGTAGTTAAGTCCTATAAGCTGTACATTTAGTATGTACTGTACTTCCTCGAGTCACCGCCAGTTGGCCCAATTGAAGGAAGGTAATGTTGACTTCATTGTTTGTGTTGACATGCGACTCATTGCTCTACAGTACTAGCATCAAGCACATCAGTACGTAGCATCAATTGGTTATTGTTCATCACGAACGTGGTTTTGCAGACAGTGCAATGTTTACAAATGCGGAGTTGGCAGATGCCCATTTGATGTATGGATTAGCACGGAGAAATAGCCGTGGCGCGGTAGGTTTGTATCGAGACAGATTTCCAGAACGAACGTGTCCCGACTGGAAGACGTTTATGGGGGCATTTGAAAGCTCTTGTCAACGCAACCCCGGTACCAAATGTAGAGACTCTTCGTGCTCGTATTGTGGACGGCTGTGATACAATATGCCATTCTCCAGGGCTGCATCAGCGCATCAGGGACTCCATGCGACGGAGGGTGGATGCATGTATCCTCGCTAACGGAGGATATTTTGAACATTTCCTGTAACAAAGTGTTTGAAGTCACGCTGGTATGTTCTGTTGCTGTGTGTTTCCATTCCATGATTAATGTGATTTGAAGAGAAGTAATAAAATGAGAGAAAGAGAAAAAGAGAAGTAATAAAAGGAGCTCTAACGTGGAAATTAAGCGTTTCCGGACACATATCCATACAACGTATTTTCTTTCTTTGTGTATGAGGAATGTTTCCTGAAAGTTTTTCCGTACTTTTTTTGTAAGATCCTGTATACAAGAGATATAACTTGTAAAAGAAAGACATGTAAAGCGTGAAAAAGAGAAGTTTCACGAGCTCTGCATGTTATGTGGAACAATTATTTCTGTATCTACTTTCACGAAAATTGTACAGGACGTCTAAACGCAAATACACGCATCAAAAAGTTTTTTTGGAGATCAAATGTAATTATTTTTTGTGTGATAATCATGGAAGCAATGATGGGCGCAAAGCTTAAATCGGTACATTTCGCGTAATTTTATTGCATGCCGTTTGTGCCATATAATGCTTATTCTTAGAATGCCTCCGCGTTTCATTGCTGCTGTAATACCGCCAGCATACCCTTTTGTTTCATTCTTGACCTGTCCAATTATCCAGTCATCAAAGAAGTGAAATATTCACACTGTTCAGTGGCGTCTGAAAAATGCGAGGCAGCAGCGATTACCTTCTGGAACACCGGCAGCTGTGCCTGCTCGCCTGGTTCTGATCAGTCCTGCTCCCTTTCCTTAGACTCACGCACATGACCAGACAGCACACGTTGTGACTAATTGACTGTACCACTGTGTGCATGTAATTAAATGCGAACATAAGTACTAGAAAGTGACAAATGTAAATTAAATGGGCATATAATAAAGAAAACACGGGAATTAAATAATTAATTTACAAATAATCAAAACATACACATACCTGTGTCCAATTATACTTTCGTTTGGAGTGTACGAATCCTCTCTGTCACTATCCTCAATTACTAATCCAGGTTCCCCATATGAAATATCTCGGAGTCTGTGAAATTTTTGCGCCTCGTTTCTACTTTCGTAAAGACCCGCAAAAGACCAACAATTCACTTCAGCCTTGCACTTCTTCAATCGCCACAGTGTTGGGACAGCCAATAAGTGCTGTCATCTGGTGAACATGCAATAAATCGCCTCTAGACCCTAAAACGTCGCCTTGTAATGAAAGAACAATTAACTTCCTCCACATTCAGTAAACAAACTGCTTGTGAGACGGAAGGAATGATCTCTCTCCTGTACGCCATACGGTCGCCGTCGGCAATGCCTGGTCGAGCGTGCCCTTGTGGCGAATGGGGCCCGTCCTGTGAGTGTTAATGAAGATTCCCACGGAGACACCACCCGTTAAACAACCGCAGGTGTTTTTATGGGTGGCATAGGAAGGTTTTCTGCTATCGAAAATTACAAAATGTAGTGCAATGCGTAACAGGAAGAACTGTTTGTAATGTTCCCCATAGAACGGTTTCACTGTTCTCTTATGTCCATGGTGCTGCAGGCAGACTAAGCGTGCCACCACAATTATTACCAAGATCAGCAGTGAAATTTTGAGGTGATCCAACATAACAGAGTGTTCATCGTTTTTCAACATTCCTGTTTCACGTTATCCCGTGTTGTGAACTTCAAGTTGGAAGGGGGACAACGTTAATACGTCCACAAATTAAATGTCCATCTCACTAAACAGTCTCTTTAAGAGACCACTTGTGGTGTCGCACAAGTCTGAAGTGCGCGCCACGTACTGTCGCCGCGCGCCGCCATGCAAGCACGGCGCGGCGTTCTTTCGACGTCAGCCACGAGCGCTCTCTGCTTCAACCCCGCTCGTGGCCACCACTGAACTGCATCGGTCACTTGGCTATAGGACAGGCACTAGGACTCTCATCAGGCCTCGGCTCGTTAAACTATGTATCTGCATTCCATTCCTATTTCCCTGCGTCGGTGTCTCTCTACTCGTATCTGCATTCCATTCCTATTTCCCTGTGTCAGTCTCGGCCACCGACACCTAGGACAACCGGCGGAAACGAGACACAAAACCACTGTATTACAACAATTTTGCTCTTCGATGTGCTCTTTCATCTCAGTGATTTTGACAGTAATTAAAGCTACAACCATTCAATTCCTGAATTATGCCTGATTACACGGCAGCTCCTGCAACACACGTAGAGTTCCTAGATATGTTTTTGCATCTTTACAAAAAATGTTCAAATGTGTGTAAATCTACGAGGTCCAATTAGTGTGCTCACCGATCCCAAGACGGTAGCGGACGCACAGTCCATGACATTGCGCCTAGATCCACCCGGCCCTTCCCGTGTGGCATTACGAATGAAGATGAATATAGATTTTAAGCGTTAAATTGTTAATTACATAGGTAGGTTGTAGGCAGCTTCCGTTTATGTTTTGTCTCATACATCAGAATGACAAACAGCGGATACTGTTTACTACAAGAGCAGTGATTATTCAACCGATTCAACACACAGAAAGTTGCATCAATAGAGGCATGCTTTGGACATTGCATTGCGTTTCAACGTCTGTAACGGATTTGGCAAAGTATTCATCATAGTTAATATTTTAGAAGCCGGCCGCGGTGGCCGAGGGGACTGAGGCGCTCCAGTCACGGTCTGCACGGCCACTACGGTCGGGGGTTCTTATCCCCCCTCGGGCATGGATATTTGTGCCGTCCTAGTTCGTAAGTAGTTCATAAGTAGTTTGTAAGTTTAGGGACTGATGACCCCGTAGTTAAGTCCCATAAACTATACAAACATTTGAACATATTTTTATTTTAGAATCTGAGCTATTTACGCGTTCGTTACTACACAATCGAGTCCTTAGAATAGGTAATTAATCGTCACCTGCGAATACTCTTCTAGATAGCTTTTCTCTTCACACAAAAATTGTTTCACCCTTCCAATGGTACGTTAACTTCCGATATCACATTATTCACGTTAGTTTACAGAGTGAACGTCACTGCGCTACAATATTGAAGTTTCAGTTTTATGAAAGTTCACAATTGTCTCTCAATGTAACGCTGATGTATGAAATTAACTTCAAAGGTCCCTACGACATTTCCTGTAAATGGCTAAATAACGTAATACCTTAATCCTTCTATTTGGACTGCTTATTATGTTGGGAAATTGGAACCCCAATGAGGAGTCGCAATAGGTGACTCATTGTATTATTTTATTCATTCAAACTGAACAGCTCTGGGTCCCTATATATAGACTTCCTCTGAAATAGTGCAAAATCTTGCATCAAATTTGTGTCAACAATTGTAAAAGAAAAAGTACAAAATATAATTACTTCACGTGAGATTTAAAGTAGGTTAGTGATATGACACTGGCGCCGAAATTCACCAAAAATCTGCATATGTTTCTGTGGACGTATCATTGATACTAACGCGCACCAAATTCCATCCCTTCGTTCGAAAACCCTACGGTTGAGGTGAGAAACACGGCATCCAATGTGGGACATTATTTTCTCTGGAACTCCGAAGAAACAATTATTTCAAGCAAACCCCGACACGAAAGGATCTTTGGGTAAAGGGAATCAATCAATGGCCCCATAACTCATGTCGTTGATTCACATACATTTTTGGAGTCGAAATCTACATCCTGCGGTCATAAGAGCCACAGGACGATCTTGATAATTTTCTGCTCTATTTACTTCTTCATTCTGAGTAAACCGTTGTGCTGCAAGCCGAGTGATTTCGATCCAGTCCCTTGGTTGTGCAAAGAAAACACGTTACTTTCCTCTGGTATAGGAGGATGGTTTAAGGGGCGATGAAGCCTTATTTTATCCCTTTCTGCCAATGCTGTTTTACTCTTTGAATAGGTACACCTTTCAAAGGAACTATAAGTGATAAAAAACGAAATTTTTACTACATATAGATAACATATATGTCTCAATTTACAAGTAAAATGAATATAATAACTCTAATAGTTTTGAAGACAAATGTTTATTATTCTGTCACAAGTAAAGTTTAACTTTTTTTAGTACATTAATTACTATAAAACAGTGGATGTGGTTCTCAAGTTACTTGTAATGATTTATTGCCATCTTCAGTACAAAAGGACCAAATTTCATCTTTCTAACCCAATTAGTTTCTCAAATAATGGTACATGAAAGTAAAAAAAATGTAGTTTTAAAAAATCAATTTAAAGTTTAATATTGCAATTCTAGTACAGTTATTGATGAGATTACCTACCAGTAATATTTTCCTGCACCATATTGAGCATCATCTGTATCATACTGATCTTCTTTCCTTCTCTTGGTCCCTCTTCTTTCCTGGCTAGATCCTTTTGTGCATTTTAAATCAGCAATATCGGCTTTGCGTATTCTTTCTTTATCTATTTGCACCAAGAATTTTGCAGTATTTCCATTAGATTGTATGCCCAATAATTCCAACACATCCAATTTTCTAGTTACACCATCATTGAAGCATAAATTTGAGGATTGTGATCTGAACAAATCCAGTTTTTGGTAACGTTCGAAAACAATAACAAACACGATCGGAACTGAATTTCTTAGAAATAATAATAACAATGATATTTTGGATACTTTCGAACAATCTGAACCTTTGAAACATAGCTTCTAATGCAGCATGTCTGGACTTCACGTCCATATTGAGGAGGCAGTTTGTTTCTGCTTCTGTAGCAGCTTTTACTACTTAGACTGCAATTTTATACATCGAAATGCGTCTAAGTTTTTTACGAACTGGCTAGTATATTCTTCACTTCATTGGCATATCGTAACCCAGTAGGAACTAATATTTTAAACAAAAATCGTACAAATTTATGGGGGTCACATAGTAAGTGTTCAATACATTATTTCTCCTTAGTGGGTCACATAGCTTCAATAAATTTGAAGAATGAAATTTTTCCATCGGGCTGTGTTCTCTAAACTTTACATTTCACTTCTATTTTCGGAAAGTGCCTATTGTCCAGATATATGTGGGCGCATCTATCTAGATTCATTATAAAACGAGAATTCTGTTGGTATTTATGTGCACCTTTGCCGTCAACAGTTATTCGCTAAAATATAAGGAGATTTACAGGATGGAGTATGCGAAACATTTCTCGCTATTAAGTAAATTAAATGCGCATCCAGTCACGGGAACGAAGAACATGCAACGTTTAAGAAATATTTAAGGTTGGTGCTTCTGACTAGATGTAATCATTTCAAAACGTAATAGTATGAATATTGTTACAGTCATGCAAAACTTTTTTTTTTTTTTTTTTTTTTTTGTATATGATGAACACAATGCTATGCACAAATAAGAATATCAGGCAATTCTGCTAGCGAATCGTTAACGACGTATACACATATATTACTAAAGGTTACTAAAGACGCCCTTTATAGTTAACTTTTTTTAGGAGACAAATTAATTAGGTGAGGTAGTGCAAAATTTATTTAGACTGTCTTTGTCAACGCTACATGTCTGTAACACTTCATAAATCTGCGGCTTTGTCTTTTGTAGCATATTCGACGATACAATCTCAAAGTATTCCTTTAAAATGGATTTGTACCATTACATCCGTTGAACCCGCAACTATATTTAAAAGTAGATATATATGTACAAAGAGGGGCCACTCTTCATACGTAGGAGTGGATTGTCAGAGTGCGAGATTCCATCCATAAAGGCACAGCTGCGACTACTTAGTTGATTAAATAATTTTATTTTCTTCTTCTCAGTGTTGGCCCAGAGATATTGTTTCCCACAAAATTCATCGAATGCTGTGCTAATAGGTGCCATTTCGTTAGAACCCTACGTATTTCATAATGTTAAGGTGAGCATGACACCATTCAAGGTATTCACGGTCAGTTTCTTATCCGGTCATCTGGATGAGAGTGGATGGGAGTGGAATACCGTGCAGAAATTTGCATCAACCCTTATAGTTGAAACCAAAGATACGAAACTAAACTCTGAGATTTAGTAGAACACATTAAAATAAAGACTTTTGACGGTGAAAGAATTGGATTGGATAATGAGGCAATAATTGTAGTATCGTGAGTTTTGTTACTTGGGTAGCGAAACAACTTCTGATGACCGAAGTAAAGAAGAGAATAAGTGCAGAAAGCTATGGCAAAAAAGCATTTCTGAAGAAGCGAAATTTTTTGACATTCAACAGTAATTTAAATGTTGGTACGTCCTGCATTAAAGCATTTGCCTGGAGTGTACTACTGCACGGGAGTGAAATGTGGGCGATCAGGAGTTGAGACAGAAAGGTGATAGAAGCTTTTCATATGTGGTGCTATAAGCGAATGCTGGTGATTAGGTGGGTAGATCTTAACTAATGAACAGGTACTAAACAGAACAGACTAAGAGAACAGATTGATAGGTGGGACACAATCTGTGACATTATGGAAACGTCCCTCCCCCATGAACCACAGACATTGCCGAGGTGGGGTGGCTTGCGTTCCTCAACGATGCAGATAGCCGTACCGTAGGTGCAACCACAGCGGAGGGGTATCTGTGGAGAGGCCAGACAAACGTGTGGTTCCTGAAGAGGGGCAGCAGCCTTTTCAGTAGTTACAGGGGCAACAGTCTGGATGATTGACTGAGCTGGCCTTGTAACATCAGCTAATGTGGCTTTGCCACACAGCTACTGCGAACGGCTGAAAGCAAGGGGAAACTACAGCCGTTATTTTTCCCGAGGACATGCAGATCTACTGTATGAACATATGATGATGGCATCCTCTCGGGTAAAATATTCCGGAGGTAAAATATTCCCCCATTCGGATCTCCGGGCGGGGACTACTCAGGAGGATGTTGTCATCAGGAAAGACAATACTGGCATTCTACGGATCGGAGCGTGGAATGTTAGATCCCTTAATCGGGTAGGAAAATTAGAAAATTTAAAAAGGGAAATGGATAGATTGAAGTTAGATATAGTGGGGATTAGTGAAGTTCGGTGGCAGGATGTACAGGATTTCTGGTCAGGTGAGTACAGGATTATAAATACAAAATCAATTGGAGGTATCACAGGAGTAGGACTGATAATGAATAAGAAAATAGGAATGCGGGTAAACTACTATGAACAGCACAGTGATCGCATTATCATTGTCAAGATAGATACGAAGCCAACACCGACAACAGTAGTACAGGTTTATATGCCAACTAGCTCTGCCGATGATGAGGAGATCGAAGAAATATATGAGGAGCTAGAGGAAATTATTCAGACAATTAAGGGAGAGGAGAACTTAATTGTTATGGGGGACTGGAATTCGGTAGTAGGACAAGGAAAGGAAGGGAAGATAGTAGGTGAATATGGTCTGGGCAAAAGGAATGAAAGAGGAAGTCGCCTGGTAGAATTTTGCACGGAACATGATTTAATCGTAACAAACACGTGGTTTAAGAATCACAAAAGAAGGTTGTATACGTGGAAGAGACCAGGAGACACAGGAAGGTATCAGATAGATTTTATAATGGTAAGACATAGATTCCGGAACCAGGTCCTAAACTGCAAGACCTACCCAGGGGCAGATATAGACTCTGACCATAACTTGTTACTCATGAACTGTAGGCTGAAACTGAAAAAACTGCAGAAAGGTAGGAAAATAAGGAGATGGGACTTAGATAAATTGAAGGAAAGTGAAGTTCTGGAGAATTTCAGAGGGAGATTTAGGCAACAATTGACAGAAACAGGGGGAAATAAAACAGTAGAAGAGGAATGGGTAGCATTGAGAGACGAAATAGTGAAGGCAGCAGAGGACAAAATAGGTAGGAAGGCAAGACCAACAAAAAAGCCTTGGATATCACAGGAAATACTAAATTTAATAGATGAAAGGAGAAAATATAAAAATGCAGTAAATGAAACAGGCAAAATGGAGTACAGACGACTAAAAAATGAGATTGACAGGAAGTGCAAAATGGCTAAGCAGGAGTGGCTAGAAGCCAAATGCAAATCCGTAGAAGAATGTATAAGAAGGAGAAAAGTAGATACCGCCTACAGAAAAATAAAGGAGACGTTTGGGGACAGGAAGGGCAGCTCTACGAATATTAAGAACTCGGATGGGAAACCAGTTCTCAGCAAAGAAGGGAAAGCTGAAAGGTGGAAAGAGTACATAGAGCAGCTCTACAAAGGAAATGAACTTAGAGACGATGTTGTAGGAAGGGAAGAGGAAGTAGATGAAGATGAAATAGGAGATAGTATACTGAGAGAAGAATTTGACAGAGCCTTGAAAGACCTAGGTCGGAACAAGGCCCCAGGAGTAGATGACATACCCGCAGAGCTATTAAAGTCTCTGGGAAAGCCAGCCATGACAAGACTATTTGAACTGGTGTGTAGGATGTATGAGACAGGCGAAATACCCTCAGACTTTAAGAAAAATGTAATAATCCCCATTCCAAAGAAATCAGGCGCAGACAGGTGTGAAAATTACAGAACCATCAGTTTGATAAGTCATGGTTGCAAAATTTTAACACGAATTATCTACAGGAGAATGGAAAAGCTGGTAGAAACTGACCTCGGGGAAGATCAGTTTGGATTCAGGAGGAACGTAGGAACCCGGGAGGCAATACTCACTTTACGTCTTATCTTAGAAGATAGATTAAGGAAAGGCAAACCTACATTTTTAGCTTTTGTAGATTTGGAGAAAGCTTTTGACAATGTTGACTGGAATACACTCTTTCAAATTCTGAAGTCAGCAGGGGAAAAATATAGGGAAAGGAGAGTTATTTACAACTTGTACAAAAGCCAGACCGCAGTTATTAAACTCGAAGGGCATGAAAGGGAAGCATCAGTTGGGAAGGGAGTAAGACAGGGTTGTAGCCTTTCTCCGATGTTATTCAATTTGTACATCGAGCAAGCGGTGAAGGAAAGCAAGGAAAAATTTGGAATAGGGATTAAAATTCAGGGCGAAGAAATAAAAACATTGCGTTTTGCTGATGACATTGTAATTCTATCAGAGACATCAAAGGACCTGGAAGAGCAGTTGAATGGAATGGACAGTGTGTTGAACAGAGCGTATAAAATGAATATTAACAAAAGCAAAACAAAAATAATGGAATGCGGTCTTAGAAAATCAGGCGATGCTGAAGGAATTAGATTAGGTAACGAAACAATGAAGGTGGTAGATGAGTTTTGTTACTTGGGTAGTAAAATAACATGCGATGGTCGTAGTACAGAGGATACAAAATGCAGAATGGCAATGGGAAGAAAAGCATTTCTGAAAAAGAGAAATTTGCTAACATCGAATATTAATTTAAGTGTAAGGAAGTTTCTTCTGAAGGCATTTGTGTGGAGTGTTGCCTTGTATGGGAGTGAAACATGGACGATAAGCGGTGCGGACAGGAAGAGAATAGAGGCTTTTGAAATGTGGTGCTACAGAAGAATGCTGAAGATTAGGTGGGTAGATCGCATAACTAATGAAGAGGTACTGAACAGAATTGGTGAGAAAAGGAATTTTTGGCATACCCTGACTAAAAGAAGGGATCGCTTAGTAGGACACATTCTTAGACATCGGGAAATCGTAAATTTAGCATTGGAGGGAAGTGTGTGGGGTAAAAATCGCAGAGGGAGACCAAGATATGCGTATAGTAGGCTGATGCAAATAGATGTGGGTTGCCGTTCTTATGAGGAGATGAAAAGGCTTGCTCAGGATATTTAGGGTGGAGAGCTGCATCAAACCAGTCTCCGGACTGAAGACCATAACAACAACAACTATGGAAACGTCAACTAAGCATTGCAGGAAGGTGTGTGTGACAGAGAGTCGAATACAGTAAGCAGGTTCAAGAGGATGTAGATTCCCTTAATTATTCAGAGATGAAGACGCTTGCACAGGACAGGGTAGCGCGGAGATCTGCAGCACACTAGAGTCAGGATTGAAGAGCACAACAACAAAAGAAACGACTATTACAAATTTGAGCAAAGTATGTAACTCCTAAATACTATCCAGTTTTCTCGAAATGTGGTATTTTTATGAATATATAGATCACATGTACACGATGGAAAGTCATATAACAACATGAAGTCGAAAAGGCATCTTGTCACAATAGTGACATTACAAAACACACAACCGTGCATGTTCCAGAAATACCCACAAAGTGCTCGGTGTTCACAACAGTCTCTGTATTCTTAAGGTATTTTAGACACTGGCGCCTCGTGGGATAGCCAACGGACCAGTCAAGGCAACTTGGGTATAGTGATGTCGCTCGCCGCAATACATCTAATCGTATAGTTCCATTCAACGTTTACAATAGCTGGCTTTCATCCACATCACATCACAGCTGTAAGGTGAGAGACCCGCACCCTTACATCGGCAGTACTCACTGAACAGATTGAGTTAGGATGGACATACAAAAACTTTGTGTCGGAAAGGACATCAAGACAGATTACGTAACGTCCTCTAAAGCGTACACCACCTAAGGCCGTCGCAGAATTATACACGTATCTTCTCACCCTTCTCGTATCCATCCTTTTTTACTTTTTTCTTTTATTATTATTGTTATCACTACGTCGTGCGGCGTTTCCGACATTCCAGTGATATTTTAATATTACCAGTTGTAGTCGCTCTACCCTCTAATATAGTGACTGCTGGACAGAAAAATTCTGCGTTTTATCTTACCAAGCATTTGGCCGTTATTGAGATGCCAATTATTATGTATGTTCAATATTTTGGGTCTGGGAGGATATCCTAGCTATTTTCCGAATAATTGTAGGTATATACTGTTTTTTTTGTTTTTGTAGAAATCAGTGGTTTACCTTCCTTGCGGCTAGTTTGTATGTGCAGAAATGATTACATTGTCGTATTAATTTGTGAATCTGGATTCAGTTATTTCGTAATAGATGAGAAAAAGAATTACCATCTCTCACTTTTTCTTTAAGATTATAACGAGTCGATGTTAAAGTCTTCATGAATAGCTGTGAAGAGCACGAATCACAGAAGCTGAAAGAGAGGACTCCGCGGATTTCAACGAGATATGACCTCAATTTCTAACCTGATCGATACTTACCCACTCACACAATATTAAAATACAGGGTGGAGGGCGATAAATTCCTGATGTGGGAGTTAAATAAAAATATAATGAACACTTTGAAAATTTTACTTTTATTTTTCTCACGTTGTACAATAATGGATGTTTCTAATTTCAAGTTTCAAACATAACATCTGCCAAATATCTACCTTCACAGTCCACACAATGCAGCTGTCTTTTACTGAAAGTCTCACAAACACATTCGAGCACATCCTTCTGATATTCTTGCAATTTTAGCCAAAAAATTGTTCTGTAGACGTTCCATTATGTTGGGATGGTTGGAATACACTTTCGAATTCAGGTAACCCCATAGAAAAAAATCACATGGCGCTAAAGCCGATGATCGTACGGGCCAATCTTACCAGTCGGAGAGATAAGCTTCCAATAAACGTTTGACTTAAAAAAATCATTCTAGTGTGCACTGTATATACAATGTCACCGGCTTGTTGAAACCAACTTGATTATCTTGCAAATCATCTGGAAAAACTCAAGCAGCATAATTTATTATCGATCCGAATTCACAGTTACAGAATGACGATTTTCCTAGACAAAGTAAGGGCTAATGATGCCTACTGGTGATATGGCACATCACAAAGTGACGCCGTCTTAGTGCAATGGTGTCTGGAGAATTTTTTTGCGGTTCGTTTCGGTCCAGTACCGCTTATGGTGTTTCTTTACACTCCCACTGAGACGAAAATGTGCTTGATGAGAAAAGAAAACAAGATTGTGGACCAGTGCACAAATGGTTTAAATCATACTTAACTGGAAGAGTGCAGAAAGTTGAAATAAGCAGTTCACATGATATAGATGAAAGAAGTATTTCCTCTAACTGGGGAATTATCAAAAATGGGGTCCCACAAGGTTCGGTCTTGGGTCCTTTGCTCTTCTTAATATATATAAATGACTTGCCATTCTACATTCACGAAGATGGCTAGTACGTTTTGCTTATGATACAGTTATAGCTATCACACCTGACAAACAGGAATTAACTAATGAAGTTGTAAATGATATCTTTCAGAAAGTTATTAAGTGGTTCCCTACAAATGGACTCTCATTAAACTTTGATAAAACCCAGTATATACAATTTCATACAGTAAATGGCATGAAACCATTAATTAATTTAGACTTTGAACATAAATCTGTAGCTAAGGTAGATTATTCAACATATTTAGGTGTTTGTATTGATGGGGGACTGAATTGGAAAAAAAAACATATTGAAGATCTTCTGAAACGTTTGTGTTCAGCTACTTATGCTATCAGAGTCAATGCAAAATTTGTTGATATACATCTCAGTAAATTAGCTTACTACGCCTATTTTCTTCATAGATTTCATATGGGATCATATTCTGGGGAAATTCAACACTGAGTAAGAAAGTATTCATTGCACAAAAGCAAGTAATCAGATTAATTGCTGGAGCCCATCCAAGATCATCCTGCAGTCGTTTACTTTGGGATCTGGGGTTCTTCACTGTAGCTTCACAGCATGTATGCTCACTCATGAAATTTGTTATTAAAAATCCGAACCTATTCAAAAGTAATAGCAGTGTGCATAGCTACAACACTAGGAGGAAGGATGATATTCACTATTCAAGGTAAAATCTATCTTTGGCTCAGAAAGGGATTAATTATGCTGCCACAAAAGTCTTTGGTTACTAACCAAGCAGCATTAAAAGTCTGACAGATAGCCGACTCGTATTTAAAAAGTAATTAAAGGAATTTCTGAATGGCAATTCCTTTTACAATGAAGATGAATTTTTAGATATAAATTAGTCAATTACAAAAAAAATTAAAACAACAAAAATGTAATAAAAATCCTTAAAATATTGATTGTCAAGTGTAGACAACATTTAATAAACTGACACGTTCCACATCATTACGAAATGTCGTATATATGATCTACGGAACAAGTATTAATCTAATCTAGTTATAAAGCATAATAAATGGCATTTTCCACTTCACGCCATGGATACAGAATTTCCTGCTCGTAGCCGATCCTAGATAAACGGAATTTCTCACGGCTCGGCCCCTTAAACCAATGTCGATCATTCAGTAACAGTGTTCGACCCCGGGCGTGCCTTCTTCAGGGTAAGAAACTCTTAACTCATGAAGTCAGGTAGTACTATTTCTGTGAACTCATACTAAAGTTCGTTAAACGTTGAAAATATATATAAAATATCTCTCCTACAGCAGGGTACACTTACACAGGGCTATGATAGTCAGTAGAGGACTACCATGACGGTCTTTCACAAGGAAAATAAAATTATACCTGATGAAAATTAGTAAGGTCACAAGTGAGATTTATAAATATGTACAGACAGATCAAGAGTTTCAATGACAAATCCATTGATCGTTTTAGAACAATACAACCACGTGACGAAAGACAACGAAATTAAAAAGAGGCCAAAATATTTTGTTCGTACAGATGTGTGAAGTTGCTGGATTTTGTGGATTCTAGTTCCTATGATGATGCAAATAGGGCATCCGTTTGTTTGTTTATGTCTGTGGTATTTCTGAAGATAAAAATTAGGTATCTTTAACTCAATGATGTACTTTGAACACACCTGTTTCCGACAATAAATGATCATTGCATATTATGCACAGTGAAGAATGCTTCATTTTAATTAGAACTTTGCTTGTGTAGTGTACGCATGATCATTTTCGGTAATTGTAGTATATCTCTCCCTTTGCACATGGTCCTGGCAATAACTGAACTAAAAAATTTGTCGTTCTAAAGCTTACAGGGTATTATTTCTAAATATGCAGCCGTGTAAATGTTTTCGGCAAGTTATATGGATTCGACACAGCATATGCATTCACAAATTCGCTATCTGCAAAATCTATCATGGAAATACTTGACATTACATCTTACAAGGGAAGCTCCCCATCGCGCTCCACTACGATTTAATATGGCGCATTGGATAGCACGTCATAAAGTGTATCGAAACGGCTAAGTAGTGTGTGCAACTATGACAAAATATAAACGAACAATGAATATCCTACGTGGAACATATTAAACGACAAAGAAACACATACGGCGAGAGCATCGAGGGCTTGTCGGTTTGAAGTTGAAGTACAATGCTGAAATTCCCTAGTTCCAACCTTTCCCAGGGCAGAAAATCTAATTTATCAGTTTCACAGAATTATGAACTCTTAGTCCGTTCTCTGACGTGTCTGTTAGCTGTAACCAATTTCGTGTCTGCTTTGTGCTGTACCGTACCATTCGATATATAACTGAAAATAACTGGCTCTTGAATGGGAACCGCGAACGTTTCATCTAACTATAGTCAACTGACTTGTGTGTGTTTAGATGTTAGTTGAGATGTGAAGTTCCCATACTGTCGCCTGATTAAGTGGCATGTGAGTTACTACTTCTAGTGGGTCTTAACTACTTATAGGTTATCCGAAAGCATGTATTTTCACTAGTATTTCACACTATAATTATATGGTGATGAGCCATTATTGTGACATAGTTCCCTCCTGCTTATTTGTTGTTTTGATGAGTGAGCGGTCTATGCTGCATATCGCCTCACTAATCATCACACAGTTCATAATGTGAGACGAAAAATAAAATAAAGTAAAATAAAAACTTCGTGTGAGAATAGGATTTGAACCTCAGATCGTCTGTTTGGTAATCAAACGCCACGAAAACAGGATCCAACACCTTTGGTGCACCTGATTCTTTATGTGGCATATCATACTCTCGCAGTTCAGTTTATATTTAGCTTCTTTTTTTTTTTCGAAATTCCATATACTTTATTCCAGTTCTCGTGTTTTACCTGTATTCACTTTTATCTAATTTATCCATTGCACGGCACTGTCATTAAATATGAGGTGATGGGATGGTCAGTTTCCGTTGTTAGATGTAGAAATTCTTGAATTTTCCTAATCCGAAAAAAGTAACTCTTTTAAGTCTAATTAACAGAAAAGTATTTACGAAAGTAACTGGGACACTTTTAGCATAATACGTGCCAGTCTGATAAATGGAAGCCGTGAAAGACCAGTCGGAAAGGAATCGCTTTGTTTTCAGAGTCTCTCGGCCACACAATGAATTTAGAATTAATGAAATGTAGATCTTTCCATGATATTTCACCAACACTCACCGAAATTTTCATCAATATGCATACACACGGTTTTTCCTGTATTATGAATATGTAATGCGGTAATGACACATGAATAAAACATGAGCTTTAACGAAAATATTGTTACGAAAGCGCGTGACTGCTTGCAAGCTTACACTCACTCAGATATCGAAACAACACCTATAATTCGGAAACAAATCACACGCGTAAGTCTGCAACGAACGAGTGCTTATAGCATCAACACAAATATGTTTTCTTTAGTCGTGAATTTATTCTCAATATTCCATTCTTAATAACTTACGTTTCTCAGAGACCTTCTTCTGTGTGGTTGACGAAAACGTTTGTCAGTATGTTTATATCATCCTTAACGGTGATATCGGGGCAAATGGTAAAAGCAGCGTAAAAACATGGAATGTCAAGCAAAATGTTACATACTGAACATACAACACGTGAGAAAAATAATTCAGTTCTGCATTTCAGTTCAGCATACAAGATTGAGGGTCATCGAAGTTGAATATGGCGTTCTTAATCAGAATATAACTTTTTGATAGAAGTGGGTTTCAGCTTCTAGATTTCAACAGCTCCAACAAGCTTCCCATGGCATACACCCCAGATTCCCGATTCAGCATGCATCAGTCAGAGTCCGATGATTAGGTAATCTCCATATTAGCCGATAAACCTCAGCCGGCCGCGGTGGCCGAGGGGATTGAGGCGCTTCAGTCACGATCTGCACGGCCACTACGGTCGGGGGTTCGAATCCCCCTCGGGCATGGATATTTGTGCCGTCTTTAGTTGTAGGTAGTTCATAAGTAGTTTGTAAGTTTAGGGACTGATGACCCCGTAGTTAAGTCCCTTAAGTTTAACAAACATTTGAACATTTGAATTTGATAAACCTCAAATATGAAAGTCAACCGTATCGGATAAATGTGATGAGTCTCAGTAGGTGAGGGTCGACCTAGATTCTCCGACTATGGCGTGTACTACCTGTATGTCATAACTTTCCAAGCTATTGTTTTAGTTTTCTCAAATTCTGCACACAATGTTCAAATAAAAAGAAACCAAATTAATGTTACGTATTAATTCAGTGTACTAACGGGTGACCCAAACTTATTGTCACGATAACTAACAACGGAGTAAGACAGAAGAAAGAATTTGCAACATAGAACTTGCCTTAGATATTACCGCTGTCTTCCCTTGAACGTATTAGCAAGACAGTTGTGAGAGACCCGATGGAATGTACACGTTTGGAAAGCAAACTATTTTTACTCAATGTCTGAGACAAAATTGTAATGTAAGATTCTCCAGTTATTGTAAATCTTCAGTTGGTAACCTTTTAGTAAGTAAAATAACCCAGGTGGGGCTCGCCGATTACTGTAGTCTTTGAATATGTTGTAGTCTAGGTCAAACTATGAGACGTATTTTTTATACATGCTCATACGACCGGTGAATTACATATCGTCAAAACACTGGGACCTACAACATGTTGAAACATTCTTCCATGTTTGCTTCTGCACTTTACAACTGTGCCATTATATCTTTCAACATTTTGGAATCTTCCCCTCACTTCGAAATTCTGAAATAGTAAAAAATTGATGTGCGACAAATAAATAGTGTATTTAATAATAAGATCAACCAAACACTGTAAAATTACATATCGAAGTCGCTGTACTCAGAGATAAGTTGGAGACCGTCTTTTATGACGTGTGCGTGCGTAAACAAACATGGAATTTATTTTTCAACATTTGTTTTATATCCCCTACTCTATCGAAGATAAGAGCTCAAAATGGTAACAACCCTGTTTTCACCGGATGGGTTCTAATCAATTCAACGCCGATATATTTGAAGTGTATCGGAATGGGATTGTCACTTTGGTAATGTTATTTGTCAGACGACTTCCACTATGTTTGCGTTCCGAATGGAGGAACACGGCCTCTGATAATGATGATAACAATGATAATAATGATAATAGAATCTTAATGGAAAATACACGTAGAAAACAAACTATGTTTATGTGCTAGTACGTCACAAACCTTTACAAATGCAATTGGTGTTATTCCTCTTGCAGTGTAATAGTGTATACTGATGTGATTGTACGAGAATGCAGCGACAAACTAGCACTAGTGTTACTAGATTTAACGATCTATAGCATTTCAGCGCAGTATTAAATACGTTTTCAAAAATGTTCACATGTTTGTATAGCTTATGGGACTTAACTACTCGGTCATCAGTCCCTAAACTTACAAACTACTTATTAACTAACTAATACTATGGACGGCACAAATATCCTTGCCCGAGGGGGGATTCGAATCCCCGACCGTAGTGGCAGTGCAGACCGTGACTGGAACGCCTGAGTCCCGTCGGCCACCACGGCCGGCTAAATACGTTTTAAGAGTGCCTGGTTTGTAATGATTTTCGGAAGTATTAGTTCTCGGTTTCTTATAACCTATTATCACGCGAAGAGGGGTGATGGTGAAGTTATTGGTTTGCGTCCATTTGCATTGGCATTACAATACTGTCGTACTCAGGAACATTTGGGGTTGGAGGACAGTGTTTTCAAATACAAGTTCATTCCGATCAGTATCTAAAACATCTGCAGCAGAACTGTCAAACCGTTACAATGTAGCTGTAGCTTTAGCTACATGGCTGTAGCTACACTAAGATAGTTATTTAAACTATACGAAAAAAGTACATTAGTTAAAAACTACGGCGTCACATCCTTTATTCAATATGTTAACGCCACTGCAGATATTTGGATTTCGGTTATGACAAGTTTGAAATGCCAGACTTCGATGACGATGATGTGGAGCAGACAAATAGCGAAATTCTGCGTGATCCGGTCAAGTGTAAGAACATCGATGCCGTCTATGACCCCCTAAACGACTTTCACAGCTCAGGAATGGTTTCGTTGTTACTGTTGTACACCTTACCTTTAATATAGCACCACAAGAAAGAAGTCTCTTTTTTATTCGGTTCCGGACAATATGGCGGCCAATCGAGGTGCAATGCAGTGTGCTCTGGCTTCCACAGAGCCAGATGCTGCCGTGGCGTGGCAGTGCGTTCTAAAGCGCTTAAATGCGAAGCGCATGGTTGCTCATCGCGGAGGGTGCGATTCATTTCTCGGGCATTGATGTTTGTGTTGTCCTTAGCACAAGTTAGTTTATGTAATTTGTAAGCCTGGGGACTGATCACCAACGTGTTGGTCCCTTATATTTACAAACATTTGAACATTTGAGAGCCAGAATGCGGGCCCCAAATACACTCCGGCATCGATGGTATCGACCTACGTCTCACATGAACCAAATCTTGTCGAAATCACGGTATCTTTGGATAATAGGGATGAAATCACCTCCCAACACCTTCACGTATCTTTCGTTAGCCACCGTGCCATCAAGGAATACATTACACTTTATTCCGTTACTGGACATTCCACGCCACACAGTCACCCATCGACGATGAAGAGTGTTCCAGATCTCTAAGTGCGAATTTTACGCTTCGAAAAGCGCCACATTTCCTTCATGAAAATGGGCCTCATCTCTAAACCAAACCATGCGTGTGTATGCATAAAACAATTCCCACCGTTCTCCGCGACCAACCGTGCAGTTTCAATGTTCTGCTTCAAAGATTTCAGATGTTGTAGTGGTTTTTATTTCATGTAGTTCAATAAACGTCGCTCTTTATGTTACAGCCCACTACGTTCGGGGATTCGAATCCTCCCTCGGGCATGGATATTTGTGCCGTCCTTAGTTCGTAAGGAGTTTATAAGCTTAGGGACTGATGACTCCGTAGCTACGTCCCACAAGCTATACAAACATTCGACCTTATGTTACAGTATAAAAGTCTGAACGACGAATCAAACCTGGCTTCCAGGCTATATATCTGAACCGACTAATTTCTTGTACAAGAGATGTCAAATCGACTGAAAATGATCTTTAGCTTATGGAGCCATTCTTAAGTGAACCATTCAGATATTTTTCAGTTTTAACTGCAAAACCAGTTTTCCTTGGAGTTATTCTATGTGAGCCATTTCTACCCTTTAGGCTTTAAGCATCGTTTCAAACTTTTCACGAAGGTAGATAAATGCAAAAAGTAAAAACTATATCCTGTTATGGAGTAAACCCGATTCGCTGTCGACATACCATAGTTTAAAGTCCAGCTAAGCTTAACACGTCTTCGGAATCGTTGAAGTCGAGACACTGATGGATATTGTTTCGTCAATTATAATCTCGTTGAGGCGGATGGTCGACTTCAGTTTATTCGGAGATTTCTGGGAAGATGCGATTAGTCTGTAAATGGAACTACATATAAAACTTTTGTGCGATCCCGTTCTGTGTATTGCTCAAGTGTGTGGGAGCCCTGTCAGGTCGGTTTAAAGGAAGACATAGAAGAAGTGGCGGGCCGCTGAGTTTGTTACTGGCAGGTTCGACCAGTGCGTGTGTATTGGTGAAATCTTCGAGAACTGAAATGGGTGTCGTGAGTGATGGTGAGAATCATTTTCTTAAAGCAATTTAGAGATCCGGAATTTAAAGCGGACTGTAGATCGATTCTACATGGGTCAACGTATATTTCGCGTAACGACTACAAAGACAAATTAAGAGAAATTAGGGCTCGTACAGACGCATGCAACCATTGATTTTTCTTATCAAATAGAACAAATTCCCGATTTTATGCGAAATTATTAATTGAGTTACTGACCGGCTTTCAGCATTTTAGGCCTTCATCTGGTAACAACTGAATGTCGCTAACATTTCGTCATAGATGTGCGACTAACAAAAATGTTCATGCCGCGGCGGAGCGGCCGAGCGCATTGAGGCGCTATGCTGCGATGCGCGAGGCCGTTCCCCGTCGGGGATTCATATCCCCTCTCGGGCATGAGTGTTTGAGATGTCTTTAGTATAAGGTAGTTCATAAGTAGTTTGGTAATTTAGGGACTGATGACCCCGCAATTAAGTCCCATAAGTTTCACAAACATTTGAACATTAGACAAATGTTCTTAAATTACAGAAGATATATGTCCACAGGAGAGTGTTATATTTTCATGGCAATGAATTATATTTACTAAAATATAAAAATATATAAAAAGTTGATTTTATAAGTAGATTCTCAAAGTTTATACACGTGGATATCACAATGAGCTTTATGTACGTAATTACAACAAACACTGTTCCCCAAAACCTAAACTTAAGTAATAAAGAGAAAAGTCCTTAGTGCTGGTGTGTTGACGTGGCACCGCACAACTGCCGAATCGAGTCAATTTAAATGCAATCGGTTTCACATCAGTTGAAATACATCTGTTAATTGCAAACTACAAACTGAACTACTGGGGAAGGTGGGGTGTGTTAAATGGGTGTGAAACAGGAAAGCCAGTAAGTAGTAGTGGTACTAGGTACTCTCTAAAATAGTGATTGTTAATTAGGAGCTGGGAGAGGGGGGGGCAGAAGGTGGGAACTACTGGGGAAGGTGGGGTGTGTTAAATGGGTGTGAAACAGGAAAGCCAGTAAGTAGTAGTTGTACTAGGTACTCTCTAAAATAGTGATTGTTAATTAGGAGGTGGGAGAGGGGGGGGGGCAGAAGGTGGGGTTTGTTAAAGGAGTGAAACAGGAAAGCCAGTAAGCAGTAGTGGTACTTGGTACTCTCCAACTTGCACCTTTGGTTAGACTGCGGAGTATATATGTAGATATAGACGAAGGAAATACAGTTAGGAAGAGACTGTAAATTTCATTTTAATGATAGGTACAAAATTTGAAGTTACAAATTCAACAATATCTGTTGTTGTGCGTGACATTTAGTTGATGTGTACAATTCATAGCTTCCACCAATAGAGTGTGGAACAATTAGTTAAACCTTGCAGCATACGTACTAATGCCAATCGTAGTTTCTCAATTTTGTCACTACACTGTTTGTGTAGTACAAGGAAAAACGACTGACAATCGATATATAAAGTTACGAAAAATTATTAATAAAAATGGAAAATTACATATTACATATTGTAATTAAATCCTTACTAGCTTGGTGCAGTTGAAACTTAATTGCAGATTTTAATTGGGTTTCTATTCATCGCCAAATTTTGTCGATGTGTATAGCTGATGTTGTACATGAAATTCAGTGCACTGAAGGAGATCGGCTCTGTCTCGTGCGACCAAGCGTATTTGGCACTTTCCATAGTGAAAACTGTTGGTTCATTACTACTAATTAATGATACAATCAAATTAGAAGCAATTCATTATAGACTGAAATTGTTTAATTTTTTTCTTTACGTGAAGCACACAAAACTGATACCATATCACATTTCAGAATTAATAATTTCAGGAACGTATGATCACATAAACAAGTATTTAAAATTGTTGTTATTATGTTAGTCTGCGATTACAGTCTCATTGCATTCATTAGAGAATTAAAGAATTTGATCTGATATGGCTACAATAAGTGAAACAGACCACCATATTCACACAAATTTTCGCACCTGGCCGCAACATACACACATTCACACAATCACTGGAACATAACTGAAGCTCACGTGACCACTAACTCTGACCGGTCCACCGCAGGCTTCTTGACAGTGAAGAGGGGAGCAAAGGAGGAATATTGTCGGGCAATGGTGAGGATCGGATATTCCGTGTAGCTTTCCGGATTGTAAAGTGTTATATGTGTGTTGGGGGGGAGGGGGGGGGGGAGGCGAGGGTCAGAATTCTAAAGCAATGAAATTGATGCAAATGTTATATACACACACCAACAGAGGATAAATACAAATAAGTAAGATAAAAAATGACTTAAAATAAAAGTACAATGTGCAATTGTAAGAAAGATTGTATTGGAAGGAGCAACACGATAGCGAGGAGGAGAGCGGTGATCACTTATGCGTTGGTGTAGGGGTGATACGTTACCTTAACATGAAATCAGGGTGATTGTGGCACCTTAAAATGTGTTGTAGGAATAACTCTCAATTGGACTTTACATCAGAGGCGAGGGGGAGAATGGGAAGAAACAATGGTAAATTATTACGATATATTGAATTGATTTGAAGTGTCTCCCACATTTTTCTTTAATCCGCCACCTCCTCCATGTTATCAGGGATTTAGAGTAACTGAATTGTCTTTGGCCGCGGTGAAATTGCCGAGCAATCTAAGGAGCCTAGCTTCCGAGTGCGCGGTTGCCCTCGCCGGAGGTTCGAGTCCTGCCTCGGGCATATGTGTGTGTGTTCTCCTTATGTTATTTTAAGTTAGTTAGAGCTGTTTGGACTGATAACCACAGTACCTGAGTCCCATAGATTTACAAACATTTGTTCATTTTTGAATTTGTTTGTTACGAGAGTGAAGTACTCACGATGTGCCTAGCTGCTTTCACCGCCCTGAGTGAAATGCACATACCTGTTACGTTATGTCGCAAGCACTCTTGATGTGAAGAGAAGGACGAAAAGGAGAGCGATAGGGTATATTCGTCAGTTTGTAAAGATCTCGTAACTACATGTAACTCTGTCACAAGAGTGAATAAGACCGAGGATATGTCACTTGTGAAAGGGCACATTGAATGAACGCTGCACTCACAATTAGGACACATTCGGTCACTATGAACCGACCCACACGTCATAGCTTCAGACGATTTCTGTATATATACTTCCGCTTTTAGAAGTGTAGTGCCTTTGTCTTTCGAATTTATAATGCTCAGGAGAGCAATAGTCGATCTAATGATCTAATCACTGTATGCAGCTTAGGTCTCTGGAAACGCAGTACAGACTAAAAAGCTATTAGCTAGTAGCTGGGAGATCGGAGACAACTGCTATCTTTCGAACTCACCATCACTCGGAGAGATGGTGAACCGCTGACTACCGTCTTCACAAAGCTGAATATGGTTGCTGCTTCAGTCTTCATTGGTGTGTTTTCCAATGGGCAATGATCCTGTTGACGAGCTAGTACTCTAAAAATGTTTGTAGAGCTTATGGGACGTAACTACGGGGCCATAAGTCCCTAAACTTTCAAACTACTTATGAACTAGCTAATACAAAGGACGGCACAAATATCCATGCCCGATGGCGGATTCGAACCCCCGACCCTAGTGGCCATGCAGAACGTGACCGGGGCGCAGCAGACCGCTCGGCCACCGCGGCCGGCGCTAGTAATCTGGTGCTAAACTTTCCAGTTCATCTGTCGTCACGACATCGGACTCCGGTGGTTCCAAGCTTGGACGTACAAGTAGCAGTGCTTGCTTCGACCCCAGAAGTCACGGCGTGCGTACCTCCGTCCGAACGGCACAGCAGTCGGCCCATAGAAGATGGAGCGAGACGGTGAACTGACGCAAAAGAAGGCGACGTCTCCTGCTGATCTAGCTCCTGCCGAACCAGCCTCTATATCACGAAATCTTGTATCAATTTCAATAAACTTGTAAACCGACATACTGTTTCACTAGCGTTATCTGGCCTCCCCGAGGTACCACGTCCAATCCTACGCAAAGTTGAGAACCTACCGTTCGGTCCCAGCACGACAAAATGAAATTATTTAAAGCAATACAAGTTGTTTACTTCCACAGAAACAAACCGCATAATTAACGAACTGATTTTCATTTTAATTCTATCTAAACAATACTAAGAATTTATGTCACCAGAATAAAATTCTGCTGCATGACCGTCCGCATCGGACGGCGGGTGTGACTTCGTTGACTGCCGAAGCCTAAGTCAGAAGACGGTGCGATCCTGATCCCGCTTCCCTCCTCACTCACTGTCAAGCTAGAGATGGTCGTCATGTGTGCGTACGTCTGACTAATTGTGTGAATTTATGCGTTTCTTTTTCTGATTAGGGCCATGGCTGAAAATCTGTAAACGTGCCTTTCTGCAGATCAGCGATCGTCTTTCTGGTGAGTTGTAATCTATCATTCACATTCCAATCATTGTTAGAACTATCTAATCTACTAGTAACTTACACATTTACTTGGAAAATCACTTTGAAGTGTCTGTTAGAGGGTTTATCGAACAACTTTCATACTATTCCTCGATTGATCCATTCTCTAATAGCGCGGGGTTAAAAGGAATACCTAAATCTAACTTTTAGATTTGATATATATACATGTGGCGTCTGTTCCGAAAGAACAGACATCACTTCTGATGATGCAGTTGTTGTTAATTAATATTCACAGAGTATATGACACCAACTGCGATTGGGCAAAGCTGAAAATGTGTACCCAGCCGGGATTCGAACCCGGCCCATACACCACTTTTTTTTTTTTTTTTTTTTTTTTTTTTTTTTTTTTTTTTTTTTTCTAATAGCGCGGGGTTAAAAGGAATACCTAAATCTAACTTTTAGATTTGATATATATACATGTGGCGTCTGTTCCGAAAGAACAGACATCACTTCTGATGATGCAGTTGTTGTTAATTAATATTCACAGAGTATATGACACCAACTGCGATTGGGCAAAGCTGAAAATGTGTACCCAGCCGGGATTCGAACCCGGCCCATACACCACTTTTTTTTTTTTTTTTTTTTTTTTTTTTTGGGCCTCCCATCTCCCCTTCTAGCCCATCCATGCCTTCAAAACGGCGAGCTTCGTTTGCTGTAAGCTTGTTTTTGTTTTAAGTGAAGTTTCTGGAACGGAAATGAAACTTGTGTTCAGATTAACTCAGACGTTCTCCTAACGATCGTTGTAACAAAATTAAATTTCTTCTCCAAAACTTAAGAACTTGTTGTTAAAATTATTCTTTGATGATCCGATTCCTATGTAAGTAATGTCGACAAAAATAATATTCTCTTTCTGTAAATTCATCAGTAATGAACTGATTGGCCGTTTAGTTCTTTAATGTGAAATTATTTCCACATTTAAACTAAAATGTCTTCATGCATACATTATATGTATATTCTTTCAAAATAAGAAACTAAAGCGTAAGTACAAGTGATTGAATATATAGACATAAAATGACGTTCATATGTGTCTCATTTGCACCCAAATGATGGTATGTGAGCAGCCGACGAGCAAAGGTCGCAGAATTGCGTCTTCTTTCAGAGCAGAAGCTCTAGCCTATCCCTGTCTTTTTAAAGATTATCTTAAGTGCGTTCTCAAACTTCTTCTTATGGTCCCCGTAATTCCATGTTATCGCATACTCCGTTTCCATATATGTCATAAACTCTATAAGGTTGTCACTACCGATTTTATTAACGACGTAACTGGTATAATGCCCAAGTAGCCACATCACAGTATTGTTTTTCCATTGCGGATAGTATTTTTTGTCTGGTCTATACAATAGTTTTGTTTCTATACATTCCGGTGAGGTCCTGGTTACAAGCGCTATCTGTCGCCTAATCCACTTCCAGTGATGGTCGCGGTTTCCGCACGTGATTCTGTGTGGAATAGTGTCCACTAGATTACAAGTGAGGCATCGTTCTGTGTCACTCAGTCCAATTGCATAAAGCCTCTCATTGGTGCTTACGATGTTGTTTATCGTTTTGTATAGCGCTGACTTAACGTTCGAAGGAAGTACGCAGCTGTTAATATTCTGCCACACTGCTTCCCAGTTGATTCCAATGTACTTCGATTCTATTTTATTCCTTCCTTAGTGTTTTCTTCTGTATTCCAAAATGTCTCTTGCAGTTAAGTTCTTGTAATATTTTAGTCGTTCGCTCAGATAACTTCTCTCAAGATAGTACTCCCGGATATGTTTTAACTGAAAACTTATTGTTTGGACATTTATCGGTGAACCTGTACTTTCTGGTTTGACTGCTTCGAACAGCTTCGTAGTAAGGCTGTCAGGGTTGCTGTGTATGTGGTTGGTCATTCGTTTAATATATAGCGCAGTTGCTTTATTTCTTATATTAGTCAAACCCAGTCCGCCGTGTGTGGGGTCTAGCGTTACAGTTGTAGAGTCTACTCTGAATAGTTCACCCTTCCATATAAATGATGTCGTCTTTGACGTTGTTGTCTTCGCTACCAATTTAGGGATTGGAAATAACTGTGCTATGTAATATGCTTTTGACAGGATGTACGTATTTACATACTTAACCCTCTGGTACTGATCCAAACTTCGGTAGTTATTTTCAAGCAGTGCTCCCTTGATTTTTTGCGCTACATCCCTCCAATATTTTGCCATCATGTGTAAGGGGACGGTTGTCAGAATAGTTCCAAGAGCTTTATGTTCCACGACGTTTTTAGCCCAGTCGAGCCTGATGTCTTGCAATCCTCGTATACTTAAAAATTTACTTTTATTTTCGTTCATTTTTGCTCCTGATGCTAGACAATATTTATTTAGTTGTCTCTCTAGAGCCATCACGTCTTCTCTGTTCCTTACTATTATCCCTACATCATCAGCGTAGGCGCCAACCACTATTTTCCTTTCATAGATTGTAAGACCTGTCAGTTTAGCTTGCAGTTGCCTTAATAATGGTTCCAGTGATATTACAAAAAGTAACATCGATAGAGGACTTCCCCGAGGTACTCCTCGTTTAATTTGTATCTGTTTCGTCAGTTGACCGTTAACAGAAACTTTAGCCGAGATCCCCAGTGCGGCATTTTTGACGATGTTTATAGTTCCTGGAAGAAATCCCGTTCGTTTCATGGTTTCTAGAAGATACTTGTGTTCGACCTGGTCGAAAGCTTTATAAAAATCGACGAAGAGGAGACCGCAGTGAATATTTCTAACAGATGTTAAAGCAATAATGTCCCTATATTGCGCAGCAGTTTGGAGTATCGTCCTTCCATAGGCACAAGTCTGATAATGACAGATAATTTTCTCAGTTAGTGGTACGATACGTTTATTTACTGCCCTTGCAATAATCTTGTAGTCAGAATTCAGTAGGGAAATTGGTCGAAGATTGTTGATTTTCTTGCATCCTTTGTTTTTTGGGATCAGAACAATTTTACATTCTTTCAATTCTGAGGGGACACATTTACCCTGAAACACTTCATTCACAATTTCTGTCATCTTATCTCCTATCAAATCCCAGTACCTTTTATAAAACTCGATGGGTAAACCATCGGGTCCTGGTGACTTCTTAGTGTGAGAACTGCGTATAATTTCCAGTACTTCTTGATTAGTAAAACACCATTGGCCCCTGTACCAACGTGTTGGTTGTTGATCTAAATTGATACAGGTAGAAATGCTGCTGTGATCTGAAAAGCTTGCAGGAATTGTTTCCGCTTTAAGTACATTGGTCGCTAGGTTGTCCGACACATAGATCCTATCAATTCTACTGGAGGATGTACTGGTAATATAGGTGAACTGGACCAGTATCGGATACTTAATTTCCCAAACGTCCCTCAGTTTCAGTTCTCTGACAAGACGGTTCAGCTCGTTTGAATAATTAAAATTGGGAAACTGGTCTTTTCGGTTCAGAACACAATTAAAATCAACCGATAGTATGAGTTTTTGAGGGTCCTTCCGAAGTAGATAAATTATATCTTCTTTAAAAAACTTTGCTCTTTCGGAACTATGCGTATTGCCAGAGGGTGCGTAAAGGTTAATAATTGTGACACCCATTATGCTCACCCCTATTCCTCTTCCAGATTCAAGCATTTCTACATCATTTTCAGGAATACCGTCTTTTATTAAAATTGCCGTGCCAACATTCATTTCAGGTGCAGAATTAATTAGAACAACATATCCGAGTATTGTAAAATCTGTCATTAGCACCTCTTGCAAGAGAGCAATGTCTGTTGCTGATTCGTACAAAAATTGTTTTAAAGCTTCGGTTTTAACTTTAGACGTAATCTTATTTATATTTATTGACGTTATTGTATAGACCTGTAGCATTTTCTGAGACTATATAATGAATTAATTGACAAAGTTGGGAGGTTATCCGAATAAAGCATGCCATGGCCAACAGCAGCAATAAAATACTTACGAAAATATAAAAAGAAAAAAAAAACATCATATTGCTATGATACTTCATGAACGTCTTTTAGATGCAGCAAATATTTGTTAAAAAACTGATTGAATCCCTCTTTTTTTCCGCTAAGTGTTGCCTTCAGATGTCAAACCCTGGGAAATATCTGTACGTTCATTACAGGGGGAAGTTCCTTGTAAGACATTTTTGGAATTTCCCTTCAAGGAACCTTCAGTGACTATTTCATATTTGATATTTGGCGGCTTTTTATTGCCCCTGGCGGGCTGTTGTGTGCTTTGCTTCCGAGTAACTCTCAGATTTTGTTGCGGTTTGACTCGGCGGCGCAGCAAGTCCTGAGTCGCCGTGGTTTCCTGTTCACTTTCCTTGTTTTCGTCTGCCGTGTTACAACTTCGATCAGGCGAAGTCTGTTGTCCGCTTCCGCGTTGCTGTTGACGGTCTTGCGCGACCTGCATCGGTGTGTCTGACGCGGCGTGTTGCTCGTCGACTGCTGCCTCGGTCTGCTTGTGTTGAGACACGTCCGGCTCCTCAAAGAGCAGCAACTTGTTCGCCGACGTGTCAGGCACTATTTTATCAGATTCCGTCTCTTGCATTACTTCTTGTTCTTTGTCTGACTGAGATTGTAGCGTGGTTTCGTCCTCCGAAGGCAGTTCTTTCATGTCTACGTTCCCTGTTCCCTCTAGCTCTTCCGCTTCGCACGGCTTCTGCTTGCGGGCGGAATGTACAGGAGAGGAATCTTCATCAGATTGATCTTCCGTTTTTTCTAG
This sequence comes from Locusta migratoria, assembly GCA_026315105.1. NCBI lineage: Eukaryota > Metazoa > Arthropoda > Insecta > Orthoptera > Acrididae > Locusta > Locusta migratoria. Next base: position 471,057,940 of record CM048747.1, read on the forward strand.
GGGTCTTTTCTTGGGTTGCTGCTCACTTTCACGCACAGCAGAACCGCTATTTGTAACTGGATTCAAGGGTGGGAACCCCTTTTCGGGTATGGTGACCACATCAGAAGTACCTTCCATGGCGACCTTAACAGGAGGGGGTTGCTCCGTAGAGGCCGTAATGTTACTGAGTGTGAGTCGTTGCCGCTGTATTAAATTGGTTCTCGCCGGTCGCGGTGGCCGAGGAGACTGAGGCGCTTCAGTCATGGTCTGCACGGCCACTGCGGTCGGGGGTTCGAATCCCCCCTCGGGCATGGATATTTGTGCCGTCCTAGTTTGTAAGTAGTTCATAAGTCAGTTTGTAAGTTTAGGGACTGATGACCCCGTAGTTAAGTCCCATAAGCTGTACAAACATTTGAACATTTTTTTAAATTGGTTCTCAAAACAACGGCACGACGTGGGCAGTCCTGTCGGAAGTGTCCAGATTCGTTACAAATTTGTCAAGTTTGGTCTTGTGCAGAATACACAATGTGAGCTTTATAACCTTCTACGGTAATATAAGAGGGAATATTAGTTTTAACTTCCATTTCTACAGATCGTATTCCATTATAACATTGAAGTTTGTACTGCTTGGACCACCGTTCATTCACAATTGAAATAACGTCCCCATATTTTGAAAGTGCTTCCTTAATCAACAGATTATCAATTTCAATAGGGATATTTAAAACCCTCACAGTTTTATACGTGATATCAGCTTTCCGTACTGAGACTATACTTTTAGATCCATCTCTATGTTCAAATTCTACAGCATTACCCCACTTTGTCAGAAATTTGTCGACCGTCACCGGACTAAAAAACTTTACAAACACACAGTATTGATCAGCGTCTAATTGAGTGGTATGTACAGAATCAGAGTACCTCAAACAGCCAGTCGTGTACTTCCAGAGCAGACGGTTGAACAGGACGAGTTTCCCTCTTGAAAGAGAAAACCAGATTATTTTTTCGTGCAGAATCAGCCATTTTCTTCAGCGGCGTAGAAATCCCGGTGAACACCGAAATCCCGCCAAATGACAAGACGTTCACAAACGTAACACGTAAACACCACTATACAGCACTTCAAGTACGTGTACGAACACAGAAAGGACAGGAACACTGAACGTAAACAAATACACCGGCGCGAGCGCTAACGTATACGGAGCAGCAGCGGGCAGGTCCGTTCGCGTTGGCAGCTGAAGCCGAACTAACTGGTGACACAGTGATCACCTCACCTACAAGGACTACCTAAGGTGCGGTGATCACTGTGTCCCCAGTGGTGTAGGGGTCAGCGCAACTGCCTAGAAAGCAGGAGACCCGGGTTAGAATTACGGCTGGGTACACATTTTCAGCTTTGCCCAATCGCAGTTGATGTCATATATTCTGTGAATATTAATTTTCTATTTGATTTCTCGTATTTTATTACAATGATCATTTCTCCCTTTCTAGTTTTACTAGCAAAATCTGTTCGTGTTCGGGTTAGGTGCAAGAAATATCGTAAATAGATCATGCTATGAGAAACAACGCCATGTTTTTAATGATTCCCACACCAACACTTCCATATTTCGTTGCCACTATCTTCCCTAGATCATGATAATACAAACGAACTGCCCTTCTCCGAACTTTCACTATGTCCTCCATCAGTCAGTCACACTTGGTGAGGATCATACAATGCACAGCAATTTTGCAAACTGGGAACGACAAGTGCAATGTAGGCAGATTCTTCATTGTAATTGTAGGATCGGTAACATAGTGTGAATGGGAAGTAATCTTTCGTTATTCTTCCCCGCGATATTTTCTGTCTGCTCTTTACAATTAAAGTTGTTCTTAATGTAATTCCTTTCTATTTAGTTGAATTTCAGGCCTAATATTTCACAGATTTATTGTGTAAATGAAGATTAACGCATTTCGTTTATTGATCATATGATTGACTTAATAATTAACAATTATTAGGGACAATGGCTAATTTGTGCACAAAGCAAATGTCATATATATGGCGTTTTTAAATGCTTTAGGTCTTCTGGTGTCGTTACTAACAGATAAACTATTGCATCATTCGCGAACAGTGTAAGAGAGCTGCTCACATTATCACTATTTCGTATATAAAGAGAGAGAACGGTGGAAGCCATATATCACTTCCCGCGGGAACACCCGATATCACTTCCGTTTTACTCGATAACTTTCCGTGCAGTGTCCTCTCCGAAATGAAATCATGAATCGCACAGTTGAGATTATATACCTTAAGCATGCAAATTGATTAGATGCCTCTTGTGAGGTGCAGTGTCAAACGCCTTCCGGAAATCTAAAACTATAAAATCGATTTGAGATCCCTTGTCGATAATATTCATTACAAGTGAGTAAAGAGCTAGTTGTGTTTTACAAGTACGGCTGTTTCTGAATCCGTGTTGATTATGGGTCAATACGTCGTTCTCTTTGAGGTAGATCATATTATTATACTCAAAGGGTATCTACGTCTAAATTACGGATGGGGGCACCTGTTAGTGATTATAAATCCGGTGTATTTACTTGGTCTTCTTTGGAAAAGGAATTTAGGAAAGCCGTGTTTTGCAGTTCTGCTGTAGCTGCTCTGTTATCAGTAGCCCCGCCATTTCTATCGAGTAATGAGAGTATTCATTCTTTTGCCGTTAGTAGACTTCACAGAACAGAACGTCTTTGAATTTTCTACTAAATTAAGAGACATAGTTCCATTGTCAAAACTTTTATAAGATTCTCCCATTGAAGTTCTCCCATAATTTTGAATTTCTGTAAAAGATTGTCACAATTGGAGTATTTCATTTGTTTTAATTTGGCTTGCTTTTTCTACGCTTCTGAAAGAATGATCGAACCACCAGATGAGGTCAGCCCTCTTTTTAGTTTCTTTGTTTTTTGAATAAATCTCCTGTTGTCGATACTATGTCACATCTGATTACAATCACAGTGTTAATATTGAAAGAATTTGGTATTGCCTTATTCAAACGAAATACCTTTTAAAGAAACATAAGTCCCTTTTTAAATATACAATAGATCGTTAGTGGAAAAGTAATATATGCATATTCAATCATTGCTGTGAACTATAATGTCTCACAGTGATGTTGTAATATCAGGGCCAAAACAATAGTCTCAATTGGATTTGTTGTCAGCCGTCCGGCTGAAAAGACCACGTCTGTAATGTATTGCTTCTTCTAAATAAAAGTCTACACTTTTATTACGATTTAGGTCTTTCATTTCAAAATAGAACCAGTGAAGTATCTTACGTCTGCAGTTTATTTACCAAAACTAATTAACATAAGGTTACTTCCTTTATCGAAGTGATTTGATTGGCGTGCGGCGATCGGCATCTAGAATTTCCCGAAAGTATTGTCAGATTTTGCCTTATGTTCCAATTGAAACATTTTTCTCTTTTCTCCAAGAATGGATACAATAAATGTGTTCAAGAACATTAAAACAGTTATTTCAGTAATTCTTTTACGTTGAACGCAGCAGTGTGAATGTTCGTGATGTAACTGATGGCTTTTCAATAATCCCCGCAAGATAACAAGTCTTAAGGTCTATTTGCAAAAGTGATTAAATAAAGGACCCAGATGACGTTATTAAAAGGAAAATAGAGTATTTCAGAAGTAGGTAATTGGTTTAACCTATTCATTGCAGTATACCTATACTTATAGGCGGACAGACGATTTTAAAACCAAATTTAACATCAATTAAGGGAGTGATTGCTGTAATTAATCAGCAAGTAACTCACGTATTGGAATAACTGGTCAAAAATGTTTGTTGAAATGGGTAACAAAATTTTGTACAAGTAAATTATTATTGGAACCGTTCAAGTATCATTCCGTGTCATCAAATACATTGCAGAAGTTGCGCAGGTGAAGAATGGAAAATTACAGCAACCTTGAGATTATAAATTTCATCATGTACATAAATTACAAATATTGTTGGCCATAAGTAGTCTAAATCCTCTTTTGTCGCTGATAATTATATTTAAGAAGTTTTATTTTCGTACGTATACTGGTAAAATAAAGAAGAGGAAGAATGGTTTATTGTCAAGTAATAACAAGTCATTTGGCTAAATTGTTTGAGAGTAAACAAGAAGAGGCGAGTGGAGAATTGAACAGAAATCTTCCCTACAGCGAGTCTTCAGCAATCCCACTAAGCCTGCACGATCGGTAAAAAGAATGCTCGAGGAAAACGAATACGAAGAATAAGAGAGAAGTCTCTGGTTAACATAAAAGTCTCGGGATTCCAAATGTCTCCGACCCTGTAGGTTCATAAATTAGTGTATTCTATTGACGCTTGCTGTAATAAAGAGATTTAGTTTGTGCCCTAACTGGAGGAAAGCTCAGTGCTAACGATTATGGCGCAGTAACTTGCAGCCGGTGGAGCAATGGAGAGTTTTACGGGGAAGCGGGTTCCAGACTCCAGAGAAATGAACTTGGTTCATAAGCTTTAGTGAGCGGTATTTGGGGATTTTCCAGACGCCTCCAGACTTACCTGCTGCGTCGCCGTAACTGAGCGACGGATAATATCGGCTCCGAAACTTCGCCTGAATAATAAAGCCTTGTAGTTCTTTCAGGCGGGCAATCTACTCCAATGCAGCAGATCTTGAACGGCATTCACCCCGTAACGAAGAACGAATACTCGATATAGAAAGAAAATGAGGAGCTACAATCTTTAGATAACATATAAAAAGTACGTAACATTTAACGTTTGCCGTCTGAGACAGAATAATATATCAAATGAACTGTGCAAATAAGACTTAAAAGGAAGATTCAATTTGTTTCAAAAACATCGATTATCTTTCCTGTTTGTAAAAATGCATGAATTCCGCAATTTGTAATTTACAATAAACTACTTTTCAAACTTCACGTTTTTAGTCTTTTTCAACTATCACACGTTTACTGTGTTACTTGTTTAGTTTTCGTTTGAGTTGCGATATATGATCCACTAACCATCTGCTACATTATTTAAGATTCTCCCAGTGACTACTTCCTTTATACAATGAATTTAGTCCAATACTCACTAATGGAACTAACAACGCTCACTAAAGTTTAGATAAATATAGGATAGAAAAATACTTGTCTGAAGCAAACAGGCAGCTTGGTGGAGATTTTTGGGAGGGCTTGAGGCCTCTATAGACACAAAGAGGTTGCAGTTATATTCAAATGAATATTATACAGCATGTAGTTGTTCCATTCTCACTGGCGGGTGTTGTGACAATATTGAAACTGTTTTGATCAGTTCAAGGAAAAGCCCACACTTAGAAATAATTTCATATTTATGGTAAACACCTGCATATGTACAACAAACTATGGACTTTAAAAAGTTGCTGTAATGCAGGAAATGCAAGACTTAATTTTGTTGAAGATTCCGTTGAACAGACCATCGAAGTCCTTAACTCTCTTTGAGAGACTTATATTGTCATTAAAAAACTTTAATGTTTCTGTTTTATCTTCCTGAATCTTGAGTGAATTTACTTAATTATATCTTTGTATCTTTTCCTCCTTGCTCAATCAAATGACACTGGATTAGTCTTGAATCCCTTCTTTCGCTATTAGTGCCTGGCACTAACTTCCTAGAAATACAATAATGTTTCACTACATGTGGTACACTACATTCACCCATCTTTTGAGAGAGTGACACTACAAATACAAATTTTCATCCTCGGGGTTCCAGTCATCTCTTGCGCGCGAGTGTATGTGTTGTTCTTAGTATTAGTTACTTCAAGATAGTGCATTTAGTTTGGAAGCATAGAGAATAATGACCAACGTACTTAAGTTCCCTATATTTACAAACATTTGAACATTTTCATTATTCTGCGTGTTATTTTAGTAAAATGCCTTGAAAAGAATTAACCTCAACAGTGCACCAAACAGGCATGACACAAATGGTGATGGAGCCATGTGTATGTCAGTTTACTCCACCTATATCACTACACCGATTTTGATGACATTTTGTTGCATGTGTTAGGTGCATCCCTGGACGGTTTACATTCACAAATAGACCATTTATCTGGCATTGAAAAATCGAAGTTATTGAGGTGGTTAATTTTGATACTTCGGATTACATTCGTATTTTAAGCGATCCCACTATGTTCAACAGACTGCGCTAAAATTTTGCTCTCTCTGTGTTCAAAACTGCACTGTCTATATAAGATGTTGTATGATGGATGGCGTAGGATTCTTAAGAGCAGGCTTCAGCATCAGTCTACAGTATTATTGCAAACATGATGAAAGTTTGCATTTTTCACCTTCAAAACAAGGGAAATATCACTGTCTACGTAAGATATCGTACTGTGCGTGGTGGTTGGTAGACATGGACCAAGTTACATCGATCACTGTGAATGTTGGGATATACTTGTAGTTTTTTCCTGCAGGGTAGGGATGAAAGAAAGGAAGGCCAGTACGAGATTGGTTCAGAGGACGTACAGATAATTGCAGAGACAGAGTGGTGAAGGAGAAAGAGAAGAAGGAGGAGGAAGAGAAGGAGGAGGAGTAGTAGGAGACAGCGGAAGAGGAGGAGGAGAGGCTAGAAGGTGCTATAAAAATGGGTTGGGCGAAGAGACAGAAGGAGAGCGGGAAGAAGGAGGAAGGCATATAATGAGACGTGAGTTTAAGACAAACTCGTGCTGTGCATCACTACATTTCTAGTAGACAATTGGTAACAGTCTTTGTGGCAGCTAAGGACTCGCAAACGCTCTTACCTGTTCTGTGGTATCTGTTCGACGTGTCACTGACGCCCATACAACACGATGATCTTGGCTGACGCGTCTGCAGTACGCCTGTGTCTCTGAAAGTGTCAAACAGCTAAGCAAAAGACCACAATTGGATCGCCTTCACATAGTTGGCTATAAGGAACATAATTTTGTCTACGTTGCATGGCTCTTGTTTGCTCCACTCACTGATATCACATTGAGCCTAGTAGCTATAAATTTCCGTTCTAAAAATTACGCATGCCAGCTGAGTTACTAAGGCATCTCTCAGGCAACGTTTTGAAACTGTTAACAGTACATAAAAAAATAAAAAAAATAAAAGAACAAACACGTGGCTTCAGCCGTCAGTGTATCAAAATCGACGTGGTCTTTCCAGGTGTTCCGGTAGTGTTTGTAATATATCTCATACAATGGAAGAAGATACAAACTAAAGGAGGCGTAGAGGAGGGGATGGACAGACAGTTGGAGGGAGTTTGATAGCGAGTGGTGGCGAATGAGGGGGGGGGGGGGGGGGGTGGGCGGGAGGGATACTAAGAACAACACACACCAATTCATGAGGAAAGACTCGAACTGCCGGCGTAGAGAGGCCGCGCAAGTCTGGACAAAGTGGCTTAGGCCACAAATCCATCCCCACGCGCCAAGGAGAATACAAAGATAAGATGAGGTGGAGCAAGAGATGGATAGATAAGGGGAGGATGGTTGGGAACTGGGAGAAAAGAGAGTACATAGACAGTGACGATTAATAAGGTTGGTATGTGCCTTTAGAAACAAAGATAAGGGATGGCAATTACTGAACTATATGATATAAACTAATGAACGGTTTGAGTTAGGACGTTCGAACTGCACGTATCGCCGACGAGCGTTGAGGCAGTTATAATTTGCAAGTAGTAATGGCAAGATACGGCCTGGGTCACTTCAAGGTCACCGGTGTCATATTACAGCTGTCATAGAGTCATCAAAGGACATGTGATGGCAGGTTTCTCCACCTTTCAGGGAACACAGGGGGTATGGCTTCTCTCAGGCAGCTTGCTTACACAATACGATTCGATGGATATTTTTCAAAACCAGATCATGTTCCAAACAGTGTTTTAAACTTTTATAAAGAATAAAGTAGTTATTTCTGTGGTAAAGTGTTGTGAACAACGTTTTTCGATTTTTTACCATCTGATGGTGGAGCCATTTTCTCTGGAAGAATGGGCAAATCTGAATGTAAGTCATGTATAGTTTCATGGTGAGATCTACTTATAATATGTAACCATTGTCGGAATCAACCGGTACGTTTGTAACATCAAAATCTTTGACACTCTTTGTAGAAAGAAATTCGAAATTAGACATAGGAAAAAGTTGCAGTATTGACCATCATGGTGTTCATCGGTTGTTTCATCGTAATTGGTCATGAAGTCGTTGATACCTTGTTCAAGAAACCGCAGCTGGTCGATACCAATAATCAGGTGCAGCTCTGCGTTACTAATTTTCAGCAGATCATCCGCCGCTAAGCTGGGTGACGTAATGTAAGCCGCAGAATCTAATTCGTATGTTGGAGGGTTGGGGCAAAAGTTATCGTAACCGTTTTCTTTCTCTTAGACATCTAAACGGGTCACAAACGTATATGTGTCGTGTGGAATTTCTGCAGGCCTTGTGTGAATGCAGAACAACAAATGGCATTGTGATAGCTGGTAGTAGGGCTGTGAAATCAGTCAGTGGATGAGTATCGTGCGAGATTGAAGTAACCAGTGTTGCGCAGCGCGCCAACATAAAAATAGCCGTTCTCCTAAGAAGAAATGCGTTGGAATGTCACAGTGAATTAGCGGAAGCCCTTGGGAATACTTCCCAACCCAACCGTGCAGTAGCACGGTGGGTAGGAAAGTGTCACCAAGGACATGTTTCTAACAGTGACCGCATATTACTACAGCGACTTCCTGGTGCCTCATGTACGACTTGGCGTTCGGGAGAAACGTCGGGATGTTGTGAACAGTGCAATAATCCTGCAGGACAATGCATGATCTCATAAAGAAGACTGTGTAGAGCAGCTACTGCGACGTTGCAGATGGGGAGAATTGGAGAACCTACCGGACTCTCAAGACATTTCGCCCTGCGACTTTGATCTCATTTCAAACATTAAGAGAACACCACGTAGTAAGCGCTTTTCAACACGAGAGCACATTGCTAATGGTGTGCGGGAACAGGTGACCAGATTTAGACATTTTGAGTCAGATGGTATTCGTCGCCTCCCACGTAATTGGCAACATGATGTTGCAGTAGCAGAGGGTATGTAGGACCAGGTTTGTCGTATCAACTGTGTGTGTATTTTACTGCCATTCATTTGCAGCGTGTAGTCCATATTGTACTGTATACTATCATAATATACACTACTGGCCATTAAAATTGCTAGAAGAAAAAATGCAGATGATAAACGGGTATTCATTGGTCAAACATATTATACTAGAACTGAAATGTGATTACATTTTCACGAAATTTGGGTGCATAGATCCTGAGAAATCAGTACCCAGAACAGCCACCTCTGGCCGTAATAACGGCCTTGATACGCCTGGGCATTGAGTCTTAAAGAGCTTAGATGGCGTGTACAGGTACAGATACCCATGCAACTTCAACACCATTCCACAGTTCATCAAGGGTAGTGACTTGCATGTTGTGAGGAGCCAGTTGCTAAGCCACCATTGACCAGACGTTTCAGTTGTTGAGAGATTTGGAGAATGTGCTGGCCAATGCAGCAGTCGAACATTTTTCGTATCCAGAAAGGCCCGTACAGGACCTGCAACATGCGGGCGTGCTTTATCCTGCTGAGATGCAGGGTTTGGCAGGGATCGAATGAAATGCAGAGACAAGGGTCGTAACACGTCTAAAACTTAACGGCCACTGTTCAAAGTGTCGTCGATGCTAACAAGAGGTGACCGAGACGCGTAGCCAACGGCACCAGATACCATCACGCCAGGTGATACGCCAGTATGGTGATGACGAATACACGCTTCCAATGTGCCTTCACCACGACGTCGCCAAACACGGATGCGACCATCGTGATGCTATAAACAGAACCTTGATTCATCCGAAAAAATGGCGTTTTGCCATTAATGCACCGAGCTTCGTCGTTGGTTCCACCATCGTAGGCGCTCCTGTCTGTGATGCAGCGTCAACGGTAAGCGCAGCCATGCTCTCCGAGCAGTTAGTCTTTACTGCTGCAAACGTCGTCGAAATGTTCATGCAGATGGTTGTTATCTTGCAAACGTCCCCATCTGTTGACTCAAGGATCTAGACGTGGCTGCACGATCCGTTACAGTCATGCGGATGACTATCATCTCGACTGCTAGTGATACGAGGCCGTTGGGGTCCAGCACGGCGTCCCGTATTGCCCTCCTGAACCCGCCGATTCCATATTCTGCTAACAGCCATTGGATCGCAACCAACTCGAGTAGCAATGTCGTGATACGATAAACAGCAATCACGAGAGGCTACAATCCGTCTTTTATCAAAGTCGGAAACGTGATGGTACGCATTTCTCCTACTTACACGAGGCATCACAACAACGCCGGTCATCTGCTGCTTGTGTATGAGAAATTGGTTGGAAACTTTCCTCATGTAAGCAAGTTGTAGGTGTCGCCACCGGCGCCAACCTTCTGTGAATGCTCTGAAAAGCTAACCAATAGCATATCACAGTATCTTCTTCCTGTCGGTTAAATTCCACGTCTGTAGCCTGTAATCTTCGGAATGTAGCAATTTTAATGCCCAGGAGTGAATTAGTGTGTTGCGATATTTCAGTGATGTTCTGTCCTCTGTGTATGTCACATTTTCCAACCAGACTGGTATCTGCAGTAAAATAAATAGTTATCATGACTTTTTCTTAATCCTTGTAGGGAGGCAATGACTGCGGAAGTTTTCAAACATATCACCAAGTATGAAAACACAAATTTTGTAATATGAATAGTAGTATTCTCCAAGAGTCTTACAGTGGAATGCGTTCCATACATTGTATGCCCTTCTTTTCGCCCGATTACAAACTTTTATAGAACGGGGGCAAGAAATATTCTTGTAAATTGATTCATTGGTGACATATTCATGAGGAATAATGCACTCTTGATTAATAAGACTCAAATCTTGATCATCGGGAAATACGTCTTCATTATCGCGAGTTCGTTTGGTAGTACGTATAATGCGAATTTCTCTAGTGAACAAGGCAGGGAATTCAATCAATCGATAAATTGGAAATTAATGTTGCAGAATTGACCTTTGTGTATTTGCGGAATACTTTTCGTAAATGGTTTATAGTTTTCCGTATTCGAAGGGATAATGGTAACGTGATCTGTATTTAATTTAATGATTGTTGTCTGACCCCACGTTTGGTTCACAAATATTTAGTATTTATTAGTGACAGTCGTAATTACTCAGATTGTGAAACACAACGGGGACTGTAAAATATGGTCTGTGATTCACGTTGCAGTCATGATGTGCTGCCCATCGGAATGCACCAGTGGAATAACAATCATCTCTATCATTACCTCTGTCTTCTTCAAACGGTTTCTTGCAAATGATATACCGTTGCTATTTGAAACGCCATTTCTTCCTCAGGACTTAAGACCAAAAGTTTATTTTTCAATTGAAAGTGACACACAGTCTCCCTTATTGCACAGAACTGTTGGTTAAACCATTCAATGTCATCGTTACCACCGTATAATTTAACCTGCGAATATCTTGTATCGTACAGTGTATGTAGTATGCTACACCGAACGTTTTATAGACGAGCACGCGAACGAAATACAAATCAAAGTCAGTATTGCGACTGCAACTAGTAACTGGTTCCAAGAAGTATTCCGTACCAGGATGAATATCAAAACCCAGTTTCAGTTTTTCGAACTGTTTCTTACCAGTATCATGACACTTTTTTGTGTATTTTTGTTTGTAGAGCTTATGGGACCTAACTACAGGGTCATTACTCCCAAAACTTGCGAACTTATGAACTAGCTTATTCTAAAGACGACACAAACATCCATGCCCGAGGGGGGATTCGAACCCGCGACCGCAGCCGCCGTGCAGACCGTGAATGGCGCGCCGCAAACCGCTCGGCCACTGCGGCCGGCAGGCATGACACTAGCGACTGGTTTAAGCTGTGCATAGTAAACTAAATGCGCATTTATCTTGACCTTGCTGTAATAATAGCACACGCGTCGCTCACATACTAAACTATACTTTCGTGGGGAAGCAGTGCTACTCTGTACAACCCCTGACAAGTTTTATCCCCTTCTGACCTTGCGTCCAATATACTGGACACCGACGTTTCATGCGTTTTATTACACTATACGACTTCGTTTTCTTTTAAGACTACAAGTGTACTTTCTTAAATGACTAGTTGCTGTAATCATTATCCTGCATCACAGTTAGCCAAGCGGTTGGTTTCACCACGGGAATCACTATACTGCTAATAGTATAGTCCAAATTACGACCGAAACCAAATGAACATTAAGCCCCATTTTATAAGGGAGATGTTGCTCTTTCACACAGGTAACCACCAAGTAAAACCAGTTTTGGCACATGATACAGGCTGTTTCCGTAAGAGGGTGCAAAAATCTCACAGAAACACAGGATTCTCCACTGGAACGTTGACGATTCTCTGACCCAAAGTTCCTTACCTCTAACTAATTCGCGGAGCATTCTCTATGACCTGTCCTTCTCGAGGTTTCTTAAATGTTGTACGTCGGTTGTTATTGTTGAATAATTTGTACACAGCATCAACTAGTTTTACACAATAATAAAATGAAAATAAATCCTAGAAAACACAGCTGTAAAGTGATGGTGTCGCTTTCACATATGAGTTCTGCAGTTTATATTATTGCACCTCTTAAAACTGTAACTGTTTCAGCACATTAAACAAGAACCCATACGTGACAATTCTTGTTACAAAACTATGCAGAAGGGGAACGGCGAACGGCCGCGCTCACCGAAGCTGGGTGCCTTAGTATGCATGGCTATTATGCCGCGGCAAGAACAATCATAATTGAAAAATGTGATAAATTTGTAAAGCATAATTATTATACCAAGTTTAGAGAGAAATAAATTGCAGCACGAACGTTCAAAATATATTGTGATACCACCTTCATATGGCTCATTAACCTGGTTTAATTTTCGTAACTAGATGTCAGTTTGACTAATTGCATGTCTCTCACCTACCCGAGTTATCCAACGGGGAAAAGATAACGCACAGTTAAATGTGGAATCCTAACAACCTGTCCTTTCTGTCGACTCCACACATCGTTGAGAGATAAATGATAGTTTTAAACACAGACTGAAAAAATGATGTTGGCGCGCAGCTCAACACGGGTTACTTCCATCTCGCACGACACTCATTCACTAACTTGTAGATGAGTAACTTATAGTTAGGGCAGAAATGAAATAGAAACACGCCGTCAGTTATTGACCAATTACCCAACAGATAAAACTGCATTTTATTTTCAATAAAAATATATTGAGCTAAGTAATCTATATAGAAAGTAATCTAACTCTTCAGTTGCACCAAATCCCACGCACTGTGATCATTAATAATAGTTGTACAGTTGAGGATATCATTGTGGACAAATATAGTGACACTGGAATTTTATATATGTCAAAAGATATATACGTGTAATACCGTACTCTTCCAGTAACTCAAGTGTAATTTGAATAGCTATCTAAAGAATTATAGAAAAACGAGGAAACATTCCAACGTCTTTACGAAAATCACATCTAGTTGCATATTGTCTAATGTACACATCAAATCGCATTTAAACCTTCATAAGACCACCAAAATATTTGGAAAAGTTCAGTAAAAATACAGTCTAAAACCTGACTACATCAGAGAACTCTCGTAAGATTTTGCGAGTTCGATCAAACACTTTTGGCAGTATAAATTCCTCGCAGCTCCTGAAAATGTTACTTATGTGAGATTGTTTCGAAAAATTTGTCCTCATTCTCAGGCTGCGATTCAATGTTTTCAATACGACTAGTAATCCCGATAATTCTGAAGATCTTGCGAGTTTATCAAATTGAAATTCAAGGTTACTGATATGAGTATTTAATTCTGCTACCTGTGCAATAATTCTCGCTCCTTTGAAATGGTGACAGGTCGTACAGTATCCTTGTTTTGTTAATAACTAGAAATACGAATTCACGTCATCCTGATTTTCCACTGCAAAAGCATTAAACATAACTAGATTGATCCATCATCTCAGGTGGAGATATGTCACTGCTTTCTATGAAACTCTGGTAACTAATACCATCGAAATTGTGCAGGATTAACTGGTATTTTGGTTGGAGTAGTGGTATTGAAAATACTCGTGCTTGAAGCTCACTCCATCGATGAGTTCAAAAGGAAAGAACCACATTTGTTTTTCCACAGTTAGGTGGTCCAACAGTCAATACACGTATGTTATCAGGGAGCAGTTCAACATTCTTTTTATAGACTCGTTACCAGCACCACCACAGGACCATCGGTTACTACTAGCCTCCGTTCTTGTTTAATCCATTCATCCATTCTGCTTACCAATCATCTTAATTTAGTATAAAGGTGATTTAAGGAGATAGTAGATGGATAGATAGATAGACGGATAGATAGGAAAAGACTTTATTTAGGCAGACATTTTATGTATTACAATTTTTATTAAATTGCTTTATTTTTCAGTACATTGTGAATGTTTTTTAAACAACAAGTTACGTTTCGGACAATAGTGTAACTCGAGAAATCACGCAAGTGGCCCTCGCACCACCATTGTTGCATCATCTTCACATTTATCTCTCCAGTCCCTGGATCATGTTTACCAATACTCATAGGAAGCGAGGGTAGTAGCCATTGTCGACAATATTATATACATTGCAATCTGATAACAAGTCTTTGATGCATAACTGAACATAGCCCAACCAGTGCCATCTCCGCAGGCACACCTGCTAAACCTATGGAGTGATCATGGCGATTTAGCCAGTAACCATTTTGCCGAACGTACATCCATCTCCTAGTATGGTATTTTCCACTGCAAAATAAAGACGCCAGAACTTCGATATGTTTTGTTATCTCCCACCTACAGAGACATGATCATCACAACAAAATAAGTGAGATCAGATGCCAACTATTGTGGAATGGAACAGTTTGATGAACCCTTGCCGTGCACTTGAATGTGATATGTAGCTATGCTATTTCATTTGGGATATAGCGATTGTGTATACTGTGGAAATCTTGACAGTCAAAAAATCAAAAAATACGTCGTACATGTTTCTGGACCTATTTTCAGTGCAGAAATATCAGGCTGCCTAAAGAAAAACAAAATCAAATGTTCAAATGTTTGTATAGTCTATGGGACTTAACTACGGGGTCATCAGTCCCTAAACTTACAAACTACTTATGAACTACTTACGAACTAGGACGGCACAAATATCCATGCCCGAGGGGGGATTCGAATCCCGTCCGTAGTGGCCGGGAAGACCGTGACTGGAGCGCCTTAGTCCCCTCGGCCACCGCGGCCGGCTAAGGAAAAACCATAGAATAGCAAAACTGAACTTCATAAAAAATATGACCTCTCCATCATATGAGGAAACTGGGGACCTCGTCAGAATCCGCTGATTGGACATAGTGTTTCCATAATGTATTATAATGGAATATGTAATATGCGTAAAATGTAAACTGTCACGCCAGAAGGGTCAATATTTCTATAATTATCCAGGCTATTACGCCATGGTCTTATGGATTTTTACTGCAGTAATAAATCCATAAGACCACGGGATAATAGTGCCGAAAATTTTAGTAACAGGATGGGTAGATCTAGACCCTCCCCTCCCGATTAATTATTCAGAATTACGTCAGCTGTATTATGAAACGTGACCATGAAGTGCACTAGACCGTACCTTGCCACCGCTATTTTTGCATGCAAATATCGGTAAGAGATTCCTTGACGGTCCTGTGACAACCGAATGGTACGCAATGGTGTTTAAAGATTATTTCATAATTATGTCCAAAGTGACCCTGATTTGGAACAAATGTCTTACGTGCAAAACACAGCTCTGCCCATTAGACGCAGGGGTGTGTTTGGAGTTCTTATGGAGCACTTTAAGGACGGAATTCTCACTCTTGGGTTCCCAGAGGCCACTGCCATGATCCTCAATTAGATGCCATATTCTCTGGATCTGAACAGATGCGATTCTTTTATATGTGCTTAAATTAAAGACAAAGTGTACAGCAGAAATCTTCTGCAACAACATCTCAAACAAGGTAGCTTAACTGAAGACGCCAGCCACCATTCATCAGTCAAATCAAATTAAGTATTATTTAATAGTTCAGGTAATGAAATTGCGAAAGAGTAGGATACTAATCATTTTATTTTCAGCCTGGCCTACTTAGCTCGATTAAATCTGAAGTAATTTTCATAATATTGGTTTAGATGAGATAAACGTAAGAGGGACCACGGGCCAAACAGACTGAATATTCTAATTCTACACCTAATTCTTTTGTGAAATGTTAGCATTATGTTACACAGTGGAGTCCAATTTATCTTGGTAACGCAACAGTCAAAGAAATGGTAAAATATTACTCATGCTTAATATAATTCTCAGCCTGAGACCAGCCAGTGCAATTTATAACAAACCTTTATTTAGTAGTTTACTACAAAGTTAGTCAACACTCATTCAAGATATATCTGACGTTGACGGACAGTACTAAAATTTTATTGTGATCAGTTTTCTTATTTGTGTTATTAATATCACTGTTTAAAGAGTATCAGTCATTTCAACGATCAGTTAGATGATTACAGAGTAGGTAATGAAATGTTTTACGCCGCACAGGATAAATAAGAATAAATACAAATATATTTTACCTTGTTAAAAACCAAACATACAAGCTCTAAGGCACCACACATATATATGATGAAAGGTATCCGAATATGTGAGTTAAAATGACTTACAAGTTCATGGTGCCCTCCATCGGTAACGCTGGGCTTAAAAATGGTTTTTGCCCACCCTTATTCTTGATGACAGCTTCCACTCTCGCATGCAAGGTTTCTTGGGGAATAGCAGCCCATTCTTCACGCACCGCTGCACAGTGGAGAGGTATCGATGTAGGTCAGTGAGACCAGCCACGAAGTAAGTGTTCTAATCGATTCCGAAGATGTTCTATAGGTCTCTGCAGGCAACTCCATTATAGGGACGTTTTCATCATGTAACCACTCCGCCACATGCCGCACACTATAAAGATGTGCTTGATCGTGTTGAAAGATGCTGTCGCCACTCCCAATATTGCTCTTTAACAGTGGGAACGAAGAAAGTGCTTAAAATATAAACGTGCGCTTGTGCTGTGATAGTGCACGCAAAGAAACAAGGGGAGCAAGCCCCCTCCATAAGAACCACGACCACACCGTAAAAACTCTGCCTCCGAATTTTACTGTTACACGCTGGGAGCTGAAGTTTACCGGGTATATCAAGCGAGGCACTGTTTGACATTGAACTGCTTGGTGTCAACAGACGATATCGGCTTTTACTATTTCGTGCTGTACCTGTTCTATAACGTTTCCATTTCAGTATCAATTCACAAACAAAGGACCTAGAGATGTTTAGGAGTATGGAAATTTCGCACACAGACATTTAATGCAAGTGATGTATGGAAATCGTACGTCTTTGGGGGTATCTTTTGATGTCAATCACACACACACACACGCGCGCGCGCACGCACTTTCTCTCTCTCTCTCTCTCTCTCTCTCTCACACACACACACACACACACACACACACACACACACACACATCCCGTTTGTGGTTGTTAGTACCCCCATCGGGCGTGTCCCTGGGTGGCAGAAAGGGGAAAGTCACCTAGATATAGGTGGTACTGGGGACATTAAATACGCAAGGCGGACCAAAAACTGACAAACATCGCAAACCCACTGGCATCTTTAGGATCCGACAGCCACTGGTCAGCGTCTGTCCCTCTGGTTGATTTTTCAAATGTTTGTAGAACTTATAGGACTTAACTACGGGGTCATCAGTTCCTAAGCTTACAAACTACTTATGAACTAGCTAAGACTAAGGACGGCACAAATATCCATGCCCGATGGGGGATTCGAACCCCCGATCGTAGTGGCCGTGCAGACCCTGACTGTAGCGCCCCAGTCCCCTCGGCCACCGCGGCCGGGTCCCTCTGGTTGAAATGGCTGCACTAAAGTCCTCTCGAACTCAAAGGTCGACTCGTACACATGTGATCTCAGTCGAAATCACTATGAAAATAGAAACTTGAACGCATGATGGACAAGACGATCAATGAATCACAACCGCAGACACCAGTCGATAGACTGGACTCACCTAATCATCGGATTCTGGGGGCTCAGGGACACAATGAGGAAAAGAATAAGCTCGTCAAGAACTCCTAATAGTCTCAAAACTAAACATAAAAATTTTATTTGCACAATTAATGTGAACACACTTACCAAGTCAGGCAAATTAAAAGATCTCACCAACACCATGGAAAAATTTTACATAAAGATCACCCCACTTCAAGAGACCAAATTTAGTGGCGAAAGACCAACACATAGAAATTCATAATCTACAAGGGAAAACCTGCCATAAGAGTTAAAGCCAAACTACCACTCCTGGGAACCGGATTCGCCGTACTCAGCTCTGCTCAGCACTTGACTTAGTGACCGATTTCACCTCTCCCAATGAAAGAATCTCATTACTATAAGTAAAGTCAGCTAATAAAGCTTACACACTAATCAATGTATATGCTGTTACATCAACATAACAAAACAGATCTTGAAGCCGTGAATAATTTCTAGGAATCTCTGGTAGTAGCAACTAACAAAATTCCAAGGCGCCATGTGAAAATTCTATTTGGCGATCTTAACGCACATCTTGGAAAAGACAGAAATTTCGGAGATATAACAGGCCCTTATACCAAACACAATCGTACCAACAAAAACGGTGAGAAACTAATCAATATTTGCAGGAACTTTAGACTTAAGGTTATGAGCACCCAATTTCAAAAATCTACTCACAAGCTAACCACTTGGAGATCGCCCAATCCATCTTAGGGCTAATATCAAATAGATCAAGTCGCTATTTCCAAGGAATATACGAAAGCAATTGTAAACGTCAGACCTCGCAAATGCGCTTTTGAATCGGACGATTATCTCCTACAAAAAAAGACAAAATTTCAACCCAACAGAAGGAAAAAATGTCCATCCAAAAACATAAAACCAGATTCGGAATACCTTAAACTCAACAAATCACAAATCATCAAACAAATTAATCAAGAAAATTAATCAAGTTCAGGAATCCATGAAACTTGGACAACCCCCTCGATCAGGAAACACCGCTGGTGGAACACAGATCATGATATCTTGCAGTAAACAACCGAATAGCAGCCCGGAAACAATCCAACAGCCACATAACTGACAAAAACTGGGACAAATTTCTTAGAACTCGAAAACAGACTCCGAAAGTGATACGAAACGAAAAACCAAGATATGACAACAATAGAATTCATGAAATCCATCAGGATTTCAACAAAAATAATACAAGGAATTTGTACAAACGTTTAGAGAAAATGTCAGGGATACCAAGCACCCAGTCTGTGTTTCAAAATACCCTACGGCTATTCAGAAACCAACTCATAAATCAACTGCAAAATATCAGGCCAGCATTTCTGCCCCGTTCTTAACTGTGAACCACCACAGGTAAAACTTGACTTCACATCCAGGGTATTCACACACCCGCACTCAGAATTCCCAGATCTCTCATAAATTACGGCGATAGTCAAGCAACTCGAGAACAACAAAGCACCAGAAGAAGATGGGATTATTACAGAATTCTGTAAAATGAACTATCTTACACTGATACAGAAACTTCATCACCTAATCTCAGACATACGGAGGACGAAGGAAATATCAAAAGACTGAAATTGGCTCTGATCCACCCTTTACATAAAAAGGGTGACAAGGCCTATATCAAGAACTACAGAGAAATCATCCTGCTGCCAGTGACGTACAAAATCCTCTCCAAAGCACTTATAAACAGAATAGAACACAAGGCGAATCCACTACTTGGTGAATACTAGGCCGGATTCAGAAAAGTGCGATCATGTGCGGAACAGATCTGGATACTAAAGACGATACGGAACTACAAATGAGAGAATGGAGGAATACAGTAATTACATTCATCGATTACAAGAAACCATATGACTCAACAGACCGCGATACCCTCTTCAAAATCGCGGAACAATTCGGAATCGATCGAAAGACCCGGAAAATCATAGAACAGACGTTTACAAGAACAACTCCCAAAGTGAAATTCATGGGTTTGATATCGGAACCATTTGAAATAAGAACAGGAGTACGGCAGGGAAACGGACTATCTCCGACTCTTTTCAGTATTCTAGAAAAGATCATTGGAGAATGGGAACCTCATGTACAAGGTGTCCAAATTCGTATCAGAAAAAAGACCGTACTACAGTAATATGCCTTGCTTTCGCGGACGATATTGCGATTATCACAAACAACAGGACAGAAGGGATTCACGCAATTGAAAAGCTACATGAAATTGCACAGAAAACTTGATTGCAAATTTCGTATGAAAAAGCCCAGTATATGGAAAGGCGGCCAGAAGACAAGTACTCGGTGATCACGAAACATGGTAAAATCACACAAGTCAGTCACATTAAATATCCTGGAGTAATTATACAACCATCAGCTGCAAAAGGCATATAAAGTAACATGGGCCTACTGCAACAGGAAATGCATTTCGACAGACACAACACTGAGACATTACAAAACTGTGATTCTTCCAGAAGCAACATACGCAGCTGAAACAATGGCAATTAGGGGGCACTGAAAAATTAGGGAAATAGAAAAACGGGAGCGAATCAATTCTTAGGAAGATTTATGGAGTAATCAACAAAAATGGCATTTAGATGAAGTGACCTGAGAATGAACTCCACCAAAAGACCAACACAATAACCGAAAAATCAGGATTCGCCGAGCAAAGTTCTACAAACACATATAAGGGACGGAAAACACCAGGAGAGCAAAGAAATTACTTGACATCATAACAAAGAGTAAGTACAGCACGGAGTAGCTAAAGGAGATCTAGAGGGACATGCAAAAGTTCAACAGAAAATCTCGAAGACCGCAACAAGTGCCGGAGTAAAATCATGAATTTGAAACTTGAAGAAAGAACAACACAACAAACTGATAAGAAGTGGACAGATGAACGGAACAGAGGACATTCTGAGAAATTGAAGAGTTTCTGGAAGAGGAAGAGGGAAAACACCCAAAAATAGAATCATGTATTCAAGTTCAATCGCTCTCCTAAAGGGGAATAAACGATTAAATAAATAAATATATTACGGGTTGGAAGAAATAGTGGCAACTATTTATTCACAACCAATACAAAAGCGTCTCAGTTGGCACCTATTACTGTATTTCAAATTTATTACCAGCGTTATGTATAAACTGTTGGCAACGATGTGGAATGCGTAAGGCGTCATACAGTGTTAGCAGAGCCTGTTAATGGTGCGAAAGGACTGCTCTACTTCCCCTCGAACCGTTCTCAAGTCACAAGGACTTGAGCGCGGTGAGTCTGGTGAATAGTTCAGTACTTCCCAGTGCCATTGACCTAACACTGTAGCCACAGCTTTCCCGGTAAGCGCCCGCGTATTGTCGTGGAAAATGATAGGTGTGTTCCGCAGAAAGTATTGCCGCTTCTTTCGCAAAGCTGGTCTCAGGTGATGCTCCAAACACGAAAAAGAATACTGTACAATGACGGTCTGCCGTGGAGAAACGTAATGGGTAAGGATAACGCCATCGCAGTCACACACGAGAATCGCAATAATTTTCACCATACTGGGGCTCTGACGCACTTTCGACTTTCGCGGTGACCCAAACTGACGCCATTTGTTGGATTGTATGTTTTGGCTCGTACGTTGTGGCCCAGGCTCATCTAGTGTTACGATAGAGCCTAAGAAAGCCTCTCCCCGCTCATATCATTCCAAGTGCGTCTGACGAGTGTCGTAACGCATCCAATTCATCATTTTCGTCAGTTCATGCGGAACCCATCCTGATTCAATTTTTCCACATACACATGCATATTCAATTTTGATCCTACTCCATTGTGTCTGTCTCGAAAACAGTGACACCGTTACGTTAGACCGTTCGCTCACGACTGACTGTTTCCCTCAATTTGTACGCACACCGGTGACGTGAGACGGGCGAGTCCATTTCTTCGAGTAAGGTATATTGTCAACAACGTGTCCATACAGCTCATCTGCGGGTAGCACTTGATGTTTATTATTACGTATCATTTCAGCAAACTGTCATTCATTTTTACCGCGCTGCATGGTATCTAAGTTTCAAAATTGGACCTCGCCATGGATATCAGGAGTGACGTGTCATGGATGGCATGCAGCCTATTACGTACTGTTTGAGTGGATATACGACGTTCTGTGGCCGCTGGAAATTTGTTATTCAGCATGGTAGTGGTCCCCAAAGGACTTCTCCGCGTTAAAATTCCTGCTGTGGTAGCCGCAGGGCGATCAGAGCGAGGGGTCATCGGTAGTTCCTGTAACTCGTCACCTAATCCATGTAGGAACAACATCGCCTTAGTTCACTCACTGGAAACGTCTTTTGATAGTGACGCTCTTGACTAACAGTGTGACGATCTAGTCTTGTAGGCATTGCGTGCTTGTTTACAATTTGTGCGGGTTGAGAGACAGATAAGGACAAGTTAAGCAAATGTACAGTTTTGTCACAAATGGGGAAAAATATTTCGTGCAAATTGTCACACACTAACCTAGAGACATAAATTCGCTTTCTGCATGTTTCCATGTCAATAAATGACACTGCAGTTGAATGGTAAAAATCTGGACCTTTGGGTGTTACTGTGCACCAACATTGGGAAAGGCGACAGATCGGCAACAGGGCAGAAGTTCCTTTCGCTATGCCAACTAGCCACGTCACATATTACTGGCTAGCGAAAACGGTATGAGATTGATGTGAGCGCTGCTATTATTCACTGTGTCATGCAGACTACTGCTTGCCTTCTCTTGAACGGCTAGTCTACCTACAACACTTGCATGTTCTGCCCTGTTGCCGATCTGTCCCTCTTACCAATGTCGGCGCAGAGTAACACCCAAAAGACCACTTCAAATTTACAGATTTTTACCATTCAGTTGCCTTGTCACTTATTGACATAGGAACGTTCGGGAAACGAATTTATGTTTGTTTCTCAGTGTGTGACAATCCGCACAAAATATGTTTCCACGTTTACGGTTCACCCTGTATTCTTGATGCAATATACATATTCAATGCAAGTGTTGAGGATACCTTTCAATCAATTGAATGCGACTTTTTTATTGTTTGTATTTTACTATTCTGTGATTACATACCCTCCTCTCATTTTTAGATAGGACAACGCTCAAGTTCTCTAATAGCCTAGTTTAAGTATGGCTCTGCTGGATAGGAAGTTTTACAGGCGAACAGATGTCTCATGTCATTCAAATAATCTACTGACTTTGGAATTTTTTGCGAAAGCAGATCTTACTCATTGGTAAGCATTGATTATTAAAAAGGGAATTAAATTCTTAGGGAAAATTAATTACTGAACTGAAAGTATTAATCAATTCAGCATCAAGTACAAAATATTGAAATTAATTATTTTTGTCAACACAGTATTCAGTTACTCATTTAACTAAACAATTGTGATTATTAATTCAAAAATATCAAACCTCTATTCTAAGAGGCTCGCCCAAAGCAGACAGGTACGAAAATTCGACAACCATATTCCCCCAACTTAAATTTTTGACTACGGCCTTCACCAGAAAAAGAAATACATACACTCACACACTCACTCAGACAACTATACACACAGCCACCCTGTATGCCCGATATAGACGTTACAGTGTGTGTCTGAGAAAGAGATAAAGGAGAGAAAGTGCCGAAGATACATAGAGAGAGATAAAGGTATATGTACCGAGCGTGAGAGTGACGCCTGTCGGGAAAGTATGAGTGGAGATGGAGGCCTTTCACACATTGCCCTGTGCAGCCTCGTGCACCAACGGGCTGCTCCTCCGGCACCCTGGAAGCATCGCAATAAGAGCGCCAGCAACTGGCGCCAGTCTTGGAGCGGCGCGTCCCTCCTTGAGCCGCGCCAGCAATCAGGGTAACGCAGTTAGGCCCGCGAGTGCACCTCCCGGCGCGCCGCTCGCCGCTTCCGCGCCGCATCCGCCTCTATTTCGAGTGGCAGCGCAGCCCGGCTCCAATTTGCAGTAACGCAATTAGATCTCCAGTTTGGATCCAGGTCAAGTAAGTTGTGTGTTGCGAACCTGTTATTCCGCACCGGAGCCGTTCTATATCCGGCATTCCAGAACGAAGGAGGAAGCGGGTCGGTCTGAGACGCCACTTTATTTACGAAAGGGAAGCATTGACATTCCCTCCGTCTCTGTAGACGTTGTCGGTGACGAAATCTTACATTCTGATCTTCCTATCGTCTTATTCACTTTGTAAGTTGTTTTCCATAAGGCAATTCAAAACTGTGGTCCTGTTGTACACTGTAACGTCAGGACCACACAAATCAAAATATTTGATGTGTAGAACCAGGAATTCTAGAGACTTTGGGACTTGAAACTGCACTGTTTGAACTGATTACCAATTAACATAAACAAATATCATTTGAAATGTAGGAATTAGGCACTTCAATTCTCTGCTTGGTATTTACATATGTACACTTGAATTAAACAATGCAGTGCAATGTTCGTTCTTAGTATGAATTATGCATTTGTACATAGTTCAAATATAAATTATCTAGCTGTATTTTACATTGATGAACAATGTAAAATTCTGGTTGTAAGGCTAGGGAGAGTGAATTTACACTTAAATATATTTAACTTGAATGTGAGGGATCAGAGTTGATGTGGAAGAATCCATCACTTTAAATGATAGAACATTTATTTCTCTCAATTTATTAGTGGAGATATTAACATCAACATACACAGCTAATTCACATAAGATTTATGCATAAAATTAACTTTTCTCTTTCCAGCAGTCGATTATCACTTTCGAAAGTTCTATAATATTCGCAATACTTCGACTTATAGGAACTTACACCAACCGTGAACAGCATTTGAGCTTAAACAGAACTGAAATGCCCTGCATGGCACTCACATTTATACTTTGTGAACAATTACAATGTGGAAATCTGATTCTTAATTATTACAAAACGTAGAGTTGCTTCACACATAAAATTTTGTATGACAGAAAATACAAAGCACATGATATTTACACAAATTAACAACTTCTCTTTACTTTCTCCTTTGGTAACTTCGTGTGACCATATTTACAAAGAATGGAATGCTTTGAGACTTGGTTATTCAATAAGATATTGAATGAACGATCTTGATAATATTTACACAGCTTCTGGACAAACATCGGTAAGATTCAAATATAATAGTTTTCAAGTTTGCAGTTTATAAATGAACATATACAGAATGGGGCAATTACCTTTCTACACAAATTTCAAAATATGATTAGTGAAATCATAATGACAATGAATGTAATGCTGTTTAACAGTCGTGTCTGCAATTACCTTTAAATGTATTTACTTCTTGACTTTCAGTAGTAACGTAATTGTTCTTGTGCTATCTAGAAACTTGTATTTAACGATTTTCGTATTAAAGCCACAATTAACGTTCCTTACTATCAGAATCACAAGTAGCGTTTGTAGCCACACTTTAGTCTCTCCACAATTTAGTCTCTTTCTGTTTCCATTTATATGAAATTGAACTCCAATGAACCACCTGATGCTGTCGTCGGTAGACGCGAGTCTTGGTCTCCTGTGCTTCATTTTAGCCTGCTGAGGACGGTCCAGGCTGGTAGTTCTGTGATTTGCTTACAAATAAGTATATGGAAATGGAAGTACACGTTATATCCTATGTTTTCTTGTAGTTAAAGTTTAGATGGAAAGTTGTACTGAACTAATTAAAGCTGCCTGTCACTGTTTGTTGGAAAATGTGGCTTTGAAACCCATTTCCGTTAGAGAAATGAAACAGTACTTTTTGCTCTTTCTCATAGTTAACTTACAACATTAATCATGTTGGTTTGTTGAAACTCATTATGATACCTGTTTCATGATAATAGAATTAAATATGTGCAACTTAAGACAATATTCATCAATTTCGTCATCACAGCATTATCTACACAAACTCGATTGCCAGTCATTTTTGAATCATTTACAAATTCTTGATTAAGTAGACACAATATCTGTTGTCTTGATCGCAAATTTATTAATGGCGATGTCAGGTTTCAACTCATTTCTGCGTCATTTTCAGATCTAAATGTAACAGAAGATATAATACCATGTATAAACAGTTTAAAATAAGAAGTCATTAAGAATTTTTTACATTATAATACATACCAGTTTAAATGTTTTTCAATAATTGTATCTGCCAACAGGCAGTATAACCTTCCAATCATCAAATTAAAACTTATAAATGCCAACAACATGCTGTACAACATTTAAGGGAAACCACATTTAAGGAAAACCACATTTGTTATACATATACATGAAACATGTTCGTCAAAACATCTTTCACGACCAGTAGCGAAAATCAGGCATTACATTTTAAAATTCACTGACAGTGTCATGTACAACAAACACATCGTATTTAAAATTACGTTTTTGAAATATAGCTACATGATTTGCCATAGATGTGAGCCACATGGTGGCTAATGTCATACTGAAGGACAGTTAACAAGTTACTCATCACACACAACATAGTTTCATGATACATGCCAGGTGGCATTAATATAAAGGATTTCTTATTTTTACCAGAATGTTAGTTACACTAAACATCTGGCGATGGTATCGATTTACACTATATCGAATTTTTACTTAGACATCCAGTTGCGCAATTTTTTGTTTTACACATGAAATTTTTACAAAATTATATACTGCAGGAAATTACATTAATATCGTGATTTTGAAGTATTTGACAAAGTATTTTATAATAATATCTACAACAATTAAATTACCATAAACGTTAGAGATGACAAGCGATTCACCAGTGTTTGATCAACACCTATAACAGGAATTACTAAAATGGATTTGTTGTAATGTGTATTAAAAAGTTAAATGAACAAAAGATTGTATGGAATCCATTCTGGAAAATATGCGAATAAAAGTTGTACACATCGATAGCAAAAGAATATCCATCCATATGCTCATAAAATTAAAAAAAAAGTCCGGCATTGATTTCTATAGCCAGACAAAAAGCATAAAAAAGCAGTTGCACCACTAGTACTATTCATTATAATCGTCAGTAGAAACATAAATGGTTTATACATAAATGGTTAAGTGTCTATTACATAGAAAGAAACGAATAGTAATGCTGTCAAATATCCCACAAAGCATGGAGCAAAATATATGTACAATAAAATTTTCCTAAAATAAAGCCTGAGGTTTCAGTCCAATTCATGGTTAAAAAAACAATATCAGTTCTCACTAGATAGGAAAACAAAATAAATGTTTCATGCAAGGAATGCAATAGGGTAACTGATACTTTTCTAATGTGACCTTACACTTTTGTAGGGTTGTTGACGTTGCTGACATAAACCTTACCTAAGTTGAGCAACCAGGTAATGTTAAGAAAATCATAGCAAAACTTAAGTTGCATCAGAATGTATTAATATAATTAACTTACAGACCACCAGTAGAGCAATAACTGGCAGGAAATAGTTAAATAAGTTGCTAAACCACTGTACCCCCACAATAACGAAATTAAAATTGTTCAAGCGTTAAATAAAAAGTTAACTGAGAACAAGGCAATTGTCATCAAAGCAGACAAGGTTTCCTCTGCAGTGATTGTTCACGATTAGGAGTAGATTTATAAGCGTGAAACATTTTTCTCAAAATATTATGTAATAAATGTAATTAAACACCCCCATAATTTTTCAATATAACTTAAAACGAAATATTGATAATTCCTATTTCCTATTAACAGACAGAGGGAAAAAAATCAGGACAAAATCATGAACTGTGCTCTGTCACAGTTAGATCTCAAATTAAAGTCCATAAACAAGAGAAATCAATATGTCCTATTGTAAATAATACGTATTCTCCAAATTATGTACTAAATAAAATTTTGAACAGAAAATTGAAAGAAGCCTTCGTTTTTACAAGACCAGCATAGCCTTTCATATCCTAGTTTTACACCATCATCAAACTTAAATTTTGATTTACAAATACCACAGAGACATTCTTGCACAAGTACAACTTAGACCTTTGTACACTGCTACCACTACGTCTTGTCCACATATACCAACTAGGCCCTTATACATATATATCTCCTAGATCTTTGTTAACTAGTACTGCTAGACCATAGGCCACTATTACCAAACTCCAAGTTGTTCACTAATATCGGCTAGACATTGATTCACTAAATCACTTAAACTTTCATCATTTTGTCCACCTAGACATGAGTCTCAACCTGAGTAGAACTGAGTCTGTAACGTAGACCTGAGTCTATAACGTCATGTATACATTGTCCCACTATTACCACCTGCATATTAATTGAACTTATGCATATTAGTCGACTTTGAATGGGCATTGTTTAACGTTTTACCAAAAGTTGAGAATAATTTGCCTTTACCATGTAATAAAGGTTGGTGATATAACACGATTCCCCTGTATATATATATATATATATATATATATATATATATATATATATATATATATCAGTATTTTCAGTGTTCTATAGTAATATTTATCTGTTATTAAACAACAGTGGCTATAGCAACAACCACGAAGAAAATAGATTATCAGTCTAAGATTGCTGATGCATTAGTATTTATCTTTCGTAAAATATCTTCATAGTATTTTATTGCTCCCAATTATAACTACTATTAAGTGCAGTGCTCAAAGGTCTCACACTGCAGATCTATCTTTGTCTACATTTGAAGATACATGAAGCTTCGACCAAAATGTATGTAGACCTCAGGATGTCACTGAAATAATTTTTAAGATACATATATCATTATATATGACGCTAAAGACATTAGTAGACATTTCACTTTACAATGTATCAACAATTTTACCAACGACTATACCCATACATTTAGCTACACATTTAGATAGATCCTGGGTTACAGATGTATCCATACCTCAAGCTACTTAGACCCTTGATTACATATCCACCTATTCTTCGAAAAAAGATTGAACCACAAATGGTACTGAAATCTCAGGCAGTATTTTAGGAAAACTTGATTTTAACAATACCTTGTTCCATGCTTGGCTGGATATTTGACATCATTACTATTCATTTCTTCCTTCTAGTAGACTTTTAACAATTTAGGTACAAATCTTTTATGTTTCTAGTGACGATTAATGAATTGCACTAGGTGCATTGCATTTTATGCTCTTTGTCTGGTATAGTGATTGATGCCAGTCATGCTATTTTATTTTATTTTTTATTTTATTTACTTATGAGTATATGGATAGATATTCATCTGCTATTGTTGTGTACATCTTTTAATCAGACATTTTCCAGAATAGATTCCACTTTAACTTTAGTTAATATAACTTTTTAATTTGCAATAAAGTAAATAAATTTTACATAATGGCTCTTATTTGTTATCATAGAAAACTGTTGAATTGCTACACATCTGTAACATTAATGACATAATGTTTGTAATTTTTGTATATATAATTGTAAAATAAGTTGTCAATTACTTAAAAATTATGATATTAATGTTATATTCTGCGATATTATAATTTTGCAAGAACTTAATATATAAAACCGAAAATGTGCAACTGTATGTCTATGTAAAATTATTATATATTGTAAATCAATGCCATCTGCCAGATGTTTGGTGTAAGTACTATTCTGAAAAATATGATATCTTGTTTGTTGACACCACCTGGCATGTATCGTGGAATTGTGTTGCACATGTTGAGTGACTTGTTAACTGTGCTTCAATATTAAAAAACGTAATTCTAAATATCATGTGTTTCAAGTGCAAGATACTGTCATTTTATTTTAACCGGCAGTGCCTGATTTTAGCTACTATTTGTAAAAAATGTTTTAAGCAATATGTGTCATATTTGCACAACAAACAGTGTGGTTTTCTTCAAACGTTGTACTGCACTTTTCTTGCATTTATAAGATGTAATTTCATGACTGGAAGGTAATCCTGCCTGTTGGCAGATACAAATATTGACAATCACGTTAACTGGTATGTATTATAAGGGAAAAGGGGCCTACTGATTTCATGTTTTAAACTGTTCACACATAGTAATATATCTTCTGTTACTCTTAGATGCGAAGAGAAATGAGTTGAAACCGGTCATCACTTTTCATAAATTTGCGGTGAAGAATGTAGATGCTGTGTCTACTTAATCAGAAATATTTTGAATGCCTCTCAGACAACATGTGAAATAACAGTTACACATTCTTTCAAAAATAATTTTCTTACTTTTCTATGTACCTTACTGATTGTAAGTACTTTTACAGTAACAGTGTCACTCCACATAATGTAATGCAAATACTTTGGATATCAACATAACAAAGATCGAAATTCTTACACCTCATTAAAAACATATACCTCTCAGTAATTATTAATGATCATAATTACATACAGTATGACTGATTTCATGACCTGTAAAATATAATATTAATGAATATAACTGAATTTTTTAATTGTATTATAGATATTTTACTGTTGTAGCTCAGTATTGCAATAGCACATCAGAAATGAAAAGTTTCACAAAATCAATTCCTTATCTGTGTAATTAAACTATTGAATCACTGCTTTCATTCAATTACTTATTCCAAATATCTCTTTACACACACACACACACACACACACACACACACACACACACACACACACACACACACAACCACGCACACAACCTACATACTCAATAGTAGCTGTTTGGATCGTAATTAGAGTTCCCAGTAGACAATCGAAGATAACAGCAGTGAGATTAATTTTTTACTAACAATGATCCTGAAGGCCAGGGAGACGTCTCAGAGGACCTGAAACGATGTAACACGTATTTATAGAACTGTAAATTTGCATCTGTACCGAGTTCTTATTAGCTGGACACTCCTAAGAAGAGAGAATATTGCATTATGTTGAAGGTGACATAATAAGTGTATTTTTACGTCCAAAATTTGTGGCAATTCTCCGAAAATCCAAACCTTGATCTCTTTCATCTGTCCCCATTGTCATTTTGATTTATATTTCAGAGAAATAATTCGAAATGGAATAAAAAATGAGACAAATTTTCTTTGCCGTGAAAGCTATTTCTGACAAAGAACCTACGTCTACTGTAATTCATATAACCCTGTTTACCTGCCAACACTACACTGACCTGTGACTTACATAAACCAGTTGGTAACTATAAAGCAAGAGGTCTCTATACAGATGTTTATGTGTCCATATTACTTAATTACAGCACCTACTGGTAGTTCAGACCCAAACACGTCAGTTTAAATCTGATTCTACAACGTGTAGTCTGACAGACGTCTATCAGACAACTTGTGAAATGTAATACCTTATACAACCTATCGATTTTAAGAAAATGTGAATGCACATAATTTTCATTTTGACATTTAGAAAACCCTAACTATTTTTTCTTTATTGTTATTTTAGTTAGGAGTGAACCAATCTCAACGTAGAATATTGGACGCCTTTTTAACCTCGAGGCAATTTCCTAAGGATGGACTACGGCTGCATGGCTGAGGTATGACTGTTGAGGCTTCAGTTACTGTGGTTCTAGTGTTGGTATCATCATATTCCTATTTTTACCATCCCTAAAACCGTAGTACTTTATGCACCCTGTTACAGTTTGGCATGAATAGATAGTGCCTTAATTCGTCTGACAAGTGTTCAATTAATTGTTCTAGATTAGGTTTATAATGCCGAAATTATTTTAAAACCATACTTGCTACTGTTAGGGTTGTATTTGTAGAATGTTAAACCCAATTCATAAATTTTTGCATCAGTTAGAACTAGGAACGACAGACGGAGAGGATCCTGAGAGTAAAGGATGTGATCAAATTTACGATAGAAAAAGTCCAAAGCATGCATAACGCGCATTACACAATATTTATTTTGAAAGTTACCCTTCCCTCCCTTTTACAAAATGCTAAATACGTACTATATACCTGACCATATACGTAACATAGGTAGTTTGAGTCTGTACACAATCATCTTCTTCAGTTTCAGAACCATTAACAAGTCGACAAACGTACATTGGTTACTATGAAACACATTGTTCTTACGAAACTTCCTGGCAGATTAAAACTGTGTGCCGAACCGGGATTCGAACCTGGGGCATTTGCCTTTCACGGGCAAGCACTCTACCGTCTGAGCTATCCCAGCACGCTTCACGATCTGTTCTCACTACTTCACCTCTGTCAGTACCTCGCCTCCTACTTTCCAAACTTCACAGTACTACATTCTGGAAACATCTCTTGGGCTCTGGCTAAGCCATGTCTCCACCATTTCCTTTCTTCCGGGTGTGGTAGTTCTCCAAGATTCTCAGGAGAACTTCTGTGAAGTTTGAAAAGTTCTGTCTGAAGTTGTGAGGACGGACCATGTAGCGTGCTGGGATAGCTCAGTCGGTAGAGCGCTTGCCCGCGAGAAGTCCCAGGATCGAGTCCCGATCCCGGCACATAACGTCAATTTTAATCTGACAGGGAGTTTTATTCAATTCGAACACTCTGCTACACAGTTAAAGTTTCATACAGTGTTTTTACACTTACCCTATTGCTCAGTAGTAGTCCAGTCAGTAACATTTTTACATTCACAAGATTTCTCGGGTTTACTGTGCATAAGTAATTGTTATTCATTACGACCAGTGTATCAAGCAGTGGTACACACGTTGAATCAAAAGGGTGGCAACTAAATTTTCCTAGCTTATTCGAAAACATTTATAAAGGTTTTCCACTTCACAAGAACTTTGAAGTACTTTTTGATTCCCCTTGTCATCGTATGCTAGTGTGCCAAACATTAATTATGTAATTATATGTGACTGGTTTATTAATAGTAATATTTTCGTTCTTACTAGTGAAAAGATAAGCTCATCTGTTATATCGCAATCTCTAGACGGAGAAAATTGCCGTTCACGTGTAACACGATGACCACTCTTCTCTAAACATCATATCCAAAATAATACTCGTTGACCGTAATTTCCTAGTTATGCTACATTTCCTCATGTTCACATATCGACGACGTACTACACGACGTTACATCCCATAACGGAATTCCTTCTCGGAATACGGCGACGACATCTCCTACTCATCGGATTCACAATGAGAAATGTGACAGTTTGCACCAAGGGAGTGGCAGCGTGGTCTAAAGCAGCATGCTACGAACAAGGCGCGGGGCGGTCACTCCCGCTGGAGGTTCGAGTCCTGCCCCGGTCATTAATGTGTGTGTTTTCCTTAGTGTAAGATTGTTTCAGTAATTTGTAAGTCTAGGGACTAATGATCATAGGAGTTTGGTCCAAAATCATACAAGCATATAAAAATTATTTTGCTGCGAATGTTATTCGTACATTACTTATTTTCTAGTTTTTACGATTAATACTCTACTAGCTCCACCAATGTAGTTATGGTGGTTCACGATGGAACGTTTGTGACAGTTGGCATTCATTAAGTTTAACAAGTTAAATCCTCTATTTCTACGTGTCGGACTCTGTTGATTTTTCTCTTTTACCGTAACAGCTCTTCCTCCAACAATACGTTTCAGTATTTAAGGGAACTTGCACCATCCACCCCTATTAAAATTCCCCAAGAAGGATTACAGATTGCAGATTAGGATTGTACTCTTCGAACACAATTTCGGAATATTATGGCATATCAGATTCCTAGCCCGTATCAATTACTTTCTCAATTAAGGCGGATTTACCTAGATTCGTATCTCCAAAGAGTAACAGCTGCGGTATTCTTAGCTTACAGGTTCAAGAGAATGCTTTGCGCCACATAACTCCGTCCTTCGCGGACCTGATACGCACAGTTGGTTCAGTTTATTTGCATTTTATCGCCATAGTACTGCGCTACGTAGTTGAGTCATAAACGAAACGATTGTGCAGGAATCGCTGCATCGAATAAACCTACAAGCATATCGATACCTTGTGGGAAAAGCGAGATATTGTATTTAATTATTGGAAATTAAGATCGCGGGTCGAAAGCATCAGTCTTAATTGTACGTCATTTATGGCAACCTTAAAGGACATCCTTTGAGAATCGGAAAAGACGATGGAATTAATTAAACAGTAATTGGGAAAATATTTTAAAGAGTTTAGTAGGTACAATGACTGAAACTGCCATATGCAGTATTGTGTGTATTGGGACTATGTTACTACCGTATGCTTATTTGCCCTCGATATATGGGGTTCGTATTTGGAATAAATTACGGAATTACGGAATAAATGTGCCACATTATCTCACATATCATTGTTATAGTAGTTTCACTATTTTACTGTTAGGGCTTAGGAGTAAATGTGCCACATTACCACTGGCCTTACGTATCATTGTTCACTATTTTACTGTTAGGGCTTACTGTTGAGATAATTCTAGTTTTATTAAAAGCTTCTGAAGTGGAAAATATTAGTGAAGATGACGAATTGTCCGTTTTAACCTTAAATTCTATTGCTAATACTGTACTCCCAGTCCAGGGGACACCTCTGACTCTTCGAGTGAAGAGAGAAAATGAAGACAATACATATGCAAGAATGCCAGTGACTGCAACAGTTCAGGATTATTTCTCCATTCACCTCAGTGAAAACACTGAAAAAACCAAATTATGCTTTTGAAGATGTTAGTCATAAGACAGCATCTACTGCTGTGAAATATAATTGTGACAAATGGTTTAAATAAAGCAAGTTATGACTGTAAATGTATGTAAGATAGTCTTTCCCTACACGATTGAATGGGTCCAAAAGTTTTGTGAAAATGGGGAAATAATTCTTTTTTTAATTCTATATATATTTATATGATTTTTGTTTCAAAATGCCAGTGGTTTCATAATTTCCAGTTTTGGTTTACTCAGGAGTCTGAAAGGGATATACAGGATGTTCCACTCAACTCTTTCACCCCAGATACCTCTGGAAATACAATATATTGGAAAAACGACTTTCAGGTTTATGAATCTACGTCGGGGGCTTATGAAAATAGGTACTATGAGTCTTAAACGTAAAGAAGTATTACTTTCAACGCTAACTTATGTTTTTTTTTAATGGATACCCCATATTATTTCTTAAGCAATCAATAACATGAAAAATCAGAGAGGAATGGCGTTGGTTCGATCGAAATGCGTCAGTTACACCCGGAGAATTTGCGAAGCGAAGCTGACGTTTCAAATACTGCTAGCTTGCGTCTCTGGTCGCATTAGCTGTGCGCTTCATGTGTTTCATACGTCAACTTCGTTTCGCAGTTGTGGTATCGCACAAGTCTGAAGTGCGCGCCAAGTACTTTCGCCGCGCGCCGCCATGCAAGCACGGCGCGGCGTTCTTACGACGTCAGCCACGAGCGCCCTCTGCTGCAACCCCGCTCGTGGCCACCACTGAACTTCATCGTTCACTTGGGATTAGGACAGGCACTAAGACTCATCAGTAGACAGGCCTCTACGTAGTTAACCTATGTCTCAGCAGTACACTTAGTTGGCAGTCATGAACTTTGTAAAAGTTTAGTATTATCCTATTTCTACGAAATATACAACTTGTTCTAATCTAGCTTAGTGTTTCTGGTTTCTGCTGTCCCACTGGCTGGTCACCTCAGACTGTGTACCCGCACACGCGTGCATCCTATATTCCTGTGTCGGCCTCTCTCTCTACTCGGCCACCGACATCCAGGACAACCGGAGGAAACGAGACATAAAAGTGGCGACGAGAATGGGACACAAAAGCAGTTTCTCCGGATGTTATTGTCGAATTGCGACGCAAGCAACTGCATTCTTTTTGTCATTTTTCATGCTATTGATTGCTTAAGAAATAATATAGCGTATCCATAAGTTAACTTTGAAAATAATACTTCTTTACTTTTTGACATAGTACCTATCTTCCTAAGCCTCTGTCTTACGTTCATGACACTAAATAAAGAAAAGTGTAAGGTAATGCACATGACCACTAAAAGAAATCTGCTGAACTTCAATTACGCGATAAGTCAATCAAACCTTAAGGTCGTAAATTCTACCAAATACCTTGGAGTTACAATTACGAACAACTTTGACTGGAGAGAACACACAGAAAATATTGTGGGGAAGGCGAACCAAAGGTTACGTTTCATTGGCAGAACGCTTAGAAGATGCACCATCTCCACCAAAGAGACTGCCTACATCACACTTGTGCGTCCTCTCCTGGAGTACTGTTGCCCCTTGTGGGACCCTCACCAGGTGGGACTGACGGAAGATATTGAGAAGGTTCAGAGAAGGGCAGCTCGTTTTGTTTTATCACGTTACGGGGGGGGGGGAAGCGTCACGGAAATGTTGCACGAATTGGGGTGGAAATCATTAAAAGAAAGACGTTATTCATTGCGGCGTGATCTGTTTGTGAAGTTTCAATCGCCGATTTTTAGTTCTGAATGTGAAAATATTTTGCTAGCACCCACCTACTTAGGGAGACATGACCTCCCCGATAAAATGAAAGAAATCAGATCTAAAACGGAACGATTTAGGTGTTCTTTCTTCCCGCGCGCTATTAGAGAATGGAACGGTAGAGAAAAGTTATGAAAGTGGTTAATGAAACCTCTGCCAGGCACTTAAATGTGATTTGCAGAGTATCTATGTAGATGTAGATGTCAATGTAGATGAAAGTCGTTTTTCAATATCTATTGTAGTTCCAGAGATATCTGGGGTGGAAGAGTTGAGCGTAAAACCCTTTGTACGACATAACACCTAGATAACGGAGTAAATTTCTTCCGGTTTTCTTGAGAAGGCGCCCAATACTTTTCACTTAATATAGCGCGCCTCCTCTTTGCGGCAATGAACCAATTTGTGTAAACAGTTTTCTCGACGGTCCCTGTCTCTAAGGAGGCCAGTGCAGACCCGTAAACCGAGCGAGGTGGCGCAGTGGTAACACACTGGACTCGCATTCGGAAGGATGGTGGTTCAAATCCACCTCCGGCAACCCAGATTTAGGTTTTCCGTGATATCCCTAAATCACTCCAGGAAAATGCCGGGATGGTTCCTTTCAAAGGGCAC
Organism: Locusta migratoria; assembly: GCA_026315105.1. Classification (NCBI taxonomy): domain Eukaryota; kingdom Metazoa; phylum Arthropoda; class Insecta; order Orthoptera; family Acrididae; genus Locusta; species Locusta migratoria. The sequence goes on from CM048747.1 coordinate 471,094,869, forward strand.
GGCCGATTTCAAATCAAATGTTCAAATGTTTGTTAAGCTTATGGGACTTAACTACGCGGTCATCAGTCCCTAAACTTACAAACTACTTATGAATTACTTACGAACTAGGACGGCACAAATATCCATGCCCGAGGGGGGATTCGAACCCCCGACCGTAGTGGCCGTGCTGACCGTGACTGGAGCGCCTCAGTCACCTCGGCCACCGCGGCCGGCCGGCCGATTTCCTTCCCCCATCCTTCCCCAGATATCCGAGCGTGAGCTCCGTCTCTAATGACCATGCTGCGTACGGGACGTTAAACCCAGAGATTCCATCCTAGACTAGTAAGGCCGCAGAGTGCGCCATGCGCGCCTCGCGCCACACGCGGGCGGTGTCCGCACTTGCGCGCACAAGTGTCTCGGCATCTCGCGGCGCCGCCCCCGCCGCCTCCTGCCGCCCCCGCCGCCCCCGCCGCCCCCGGCGTCGCGATGAAATACAGCGGCTGCAGCATGGCCAGGAAGTGCGCCGCCGTTGACAGTTATTCCGGCGGGACGGGACGGGACGCGCCCATATGCGCCGGCCGTCTTTATGTGCGCCATAAATACGGCTCTCCCTGCACGTGTCCGCCCCCGCCCCCACCCCCTCCCGCTACTGCTCGGCTCTCCCAATCTTGTTTCCCTTTTACATTCATCACGGAACCGCCGCCTCCCCCATGTGGACGCCGACTGCTGCCGCCGTCTGAGCGCGAGCCCGCACAGCTCGGCGTCGCAGGTGTCTCTGCAAAGTGTCTGCCGCTTCTCTCGGCTGAGCTTACTCCACCACGAGCCGCTGTCGTGTCGCGGTCTCGGAACTTCAAGTTGCATCTTAGTGGTATACGTCAAGGGTATCCACTCAAGAACACACTTTTTCATAAGACTGCGAGACAAAGGGCTCTAACATTTGATCGCAGGTCGTATGTGTTTTGTATAATAGACAATGGGGTATATGAATAAGAAAGAGCACATTCTGTAGCCGGCCGCGGTGGCCGAGGGGACTAAGGCGCTGCACGGCCACTATGGTCGGGGGTTCCAATCCCCCCTCGGGCATGGATATTTGTGCCTTAGATACAGCTAGTACGTAAGTAGTTTAGCCGCGGTGGATTAGCCGAGCGGTCTACAGCGCTTCGCTGCGGACCGCGCGGTTGCTCGCCGTGGAGGTTCGAGTCCTCCCTGGAGCATTTGTGTCTGTGTGTTATCCTTAGGTTACTTTATCTAGGTTTAAGTGGTTTGTAAGCTACGGACTGATGACCACGCAGTTTGGTCCGATAGATTTACAGACATTTGAACATTTCTGAACGTTCTGCAGAGAAGATTCTCAAACCAAAAGAACGTTTTCTGAGTAAGTTCTTATTTTCCTATGAATAAAAACTTCGAAGCGTATGTTCAAATGTTTTTAGAGCTTATGGGACTTAACTACGGGGTCATCAGTTCCTAACTTACAAACTACTTATGAACTAGCCGGCCGCGGTGACCGAGGGGACTGAGGCGCTCCAGTCACGGTCTGCACGGCCACTACGATCGGGGGTTCGAATCTCCCCTCGGCCATGGATATTTGTGCCGTACTTAGACTTAGTAAGTTCATAAGTAGTTTGTAAGTTTAGGGACTGATGACCCCGTAGTTAAGTTCCATAAGCTATACAAACATTTAAACTTATGAACTAGCTAATACTAAGGACGGCAGAAATATCCACGTCCGAGGGAGGATTCGAAACCCCGACCGTAGTGGCCGTGCGGACCGTGACTGGCGCGCCACAGACTCCTCGGCCACCGCGGCCGGCAAGCGTATGTTCCAGGCAGGAAATTCATGCTCGTAAGCCCCCTTCGTTCTCCATGGGTCATGTCCGGCACAGAACAGCTTTTCAATCGTGCATTGCTTTAAACCAGCCCAACCTGTCGAATTATTCAGTTTTACAATAAACGTCTATGTGCCTGCATGTCAGTGTTTGCAATGCGACAAGCAGCGTTCGACGATAGATGCATGGTGCTGCTAGCTTTGTATATACACATGACGTGCCCTATAGCGACGGGCTGTCGAAACCACATCTCTCCCACAAGCCACGACATTATCCTCCTGTCACTGGTTTGCGCATTCCAGACCCCGACTTGTTTCTTCTTGAACACCCATCATAATATCTTGTGGTTCTGTAGCGTAGTGGAAGTTTTTCAACTAGACCACAATTCGGCGTTTAAAATGCCTCTAATATACTCCAGTTATCCAATAGGGAAAGGGGGACCCACAGTTTAGATTGGAATCCGAACCACATCTCCTTTCTGGCGTCTTCACACATAACTGCGCGCTGAAGTATATGATAAAGTGATCCCAGTGAGTTTCTATCCAGTGATCTATCTTTTATGTTATAGGGGAGGAGGAGATGAACTATTTGTTTATTTACCTTATGGTACAATTTAATCCGGACACAAAATTTACAATACAGGGACACTCAGTATTCAAATTAATAGAAACTATACGGATATTTCCAATACGAAAAATAAAACAAGTGGAATAATGAAAAAGAAAAACGAAAAACAAATAATACAAAAGAAATATGACACAAAGTAATGTAAAATATAACTATGTACATTGATGGCCATGTAAAAGTTTGATAACTAGACCAGAAGGTCCAGTTGTTGTAGCCAGTGAATACGAGGAATACGAGGTGTAGAAGATGTCACAAGGTCACTAGGAAGGCTCTGTTAGGGCTAGTGAATGTGGTATGTCGTTCTGTATGGAAGTCTTCACCACAGTCATAGCTTGGAGAAGGACGAAGGCCCCAGGAGTGTATTGTGACTCCACTTCTCACATATCCAGAACGCACTCTATCTCCATTCGTCGAGGGCCTTAGGTTGAAGTGATGCTTTGGATGTCTTAGTGTATCGGTAGCGAGTTATTGGCCAATATTTTATTTGATTCTAGGACAGGATTATTCATGCGCGTAGAGGAAGGGGTTGGGTTAGCACTGGAAGCCATGGCAGTGCGGTTGTTTTGGTGTCACCACTGAAATTGTCTGAATCAAGACAGTGTCTACTTTCTTATTGAGGGAGACGGCAGACGGCAACGGAAAAAAAGTATTATTCTGTTTAATAAATGAGTCTTAAGGCAGAGATGCGTTGAGTTGATGTCGTGGATCCGCGTGTGCTGCCAGATAACATTAGGATGTTGTTTCTGGTAATTAGTTTGGTTGCGAGTCTGGAGAGATGTTTGCTGTAGGGCAGTGTCCGCTCCAGAGGAACACCAACAGATTTTGGGTTCGGGTTGCACTGTAAGGTGTTGCTATTGATGTCACTTTCAAGGTGGTATGAGCCAGGATGTTACTGAGATGAAAGAAAAATCTTTCCGTTTTGCTTGTGCTTGGTGTGTGGCGCCACTTTAGGAAGAAACTTATCACTAAGCAGAGATATTTTGTTAGTGTGCGTCCTCAAGGCTATTGAATTTCGTGTGCTGTGTGGCTATGCAAATATCATCATCATAGGCAAATTGTTTTCACTGCGTTCCTGGAATGTTTGCAAGTTGAAAATTAAGTAACAAAGTGACCAATATGGCAACTTGTGTGAGTCCGTTGATTAGTCTCCATGGTTTGCTCAGGATATTGTTCATAAACACTTGAATTATTCAATCTGAAAGCATGGAATTGATTAGGTTTATAGATTTTATATTAACCCGTCTCCCCATATGGTGTCAAATGCAGCCGTAATATCTATGAACACGGTGCCAATCTTAAACTTCTCTTCAAATACAGCTTCAACGACTGCCGTCAGAGCAAGTACTTGATCTGCATCTACATCTACATACATACCATACTCCGCAATTCACCGTAAGGTGCGTCGCGGAGGGTACACTGTACCACTACTAGGCATTTCCTTTCCTATTCCACTCCCAAATAGAACGAGGGAAAAAAGAATGCCTATATGCCTCCGTACGAGCCTTAATTTCTCCTATCTTGTCTTTGTGATCTTTACGCGAAATGTAAGTAGGCGGCAACAAGATCGTACTACACTCAGCTTCAAATTCCGGCCCTCGAAATTTCCTCAATAGAAATCCACGAAAATAACGTCGTCTTTCCTCCAGCGATCCCCAATTGAGTTGCCGGAGCCTTTCCGTGACACTCCCGCATTGGTCGAACTTACCAGTAACAAACCTAGCTGCTCGCCTCTGAACTGCCTCTATGTCATCCTTTAAACTGATCTGCTGCGGTTACCAAACAATAGAGCAATACTCTAGACGTGGTCGTTCAAGGGTTTTATACGCGGCCTCCTTTACAGGTAAAGTACATCTTCCCAAAATTCTCCCAATAAACCGAAGTCGGCTGATTCGCAGCTTCGTCCCGGTCTGTAGCCACCTTGTTCTATGGGAAGGATCTTGAAAATGGGTGAACTGATTCTGCTGTAAATTAGTCTTTCAAGTAGTTAGTAGACTGAGCTTAATAGCGCTATTGGTCTATAGCTTTCAGGAACATTAAGTGGTTTTCCAGGTTTCAAGAAAGCAATCATTTTTGACCTCTTGAACTAGTTGATTTTGAAAGTGACTTATCTGAATTTGCCGCGGTGGAGTGCCAGAGCGCTCCCTAGTGGTTACTGTGAGCGCGCCGCTGCTTGCAGTGTCCTCTACCTGGCAAGGATGTGATGTCCTTAACATAAGTTAGTTTATATAGTTTGTAAGCTTAGGGACTGATAACCAGAGTAATTAAGTCCCCTAGATTTATAAACGTTCGAACACTTTTTGTCTGATTTTGTCCTGTACATCTTAACTATTCAATTTACTGTTATGTTTGGTTTAACTTCCTGATGTGCTTGCTGTTTGTGAGAGTGCCCTCCCAGTTTCTTTAGGAGGTTACAGTCTTTTTTACGTGAATGCTTGGAATCTAGTTCCTGAACTGTTTTTGTCAACTTGTTCTTTCTTTCCTCATCTAGGCTGTTAATGAGATCGTCTGCAACTTCTGTTCGTCCACTTTGTACTGTGTGATCAAAAAGTCAGTATAAATTTGAAAAGTTTATAAATCATGTAATAATGTAGATACATAGGTAAAAATAGAAACACATGCTTGGAATGACATGAGTATTATTAGAACGAAAAAAAGTTCAAAAATGTCCGACAGATGGCGCTTCATCTGGTCAGAAAAGCAATAATTAGCATAACAAACTAAGATAAAGCAAAGTGATGTTCTTTACAGGAAATGCTCGATATGTTCATCATCATTCCTCAACAATAGCTGTAGTCGAGGAATAATGTTGTGAACAAAGCATGTCCGGTGTTACGGTGAGGAATTGGCATCGGATGTTGTCTTTCAGCATCCCCAGAGATGTTGGTCGATCACAATACACTTGCGACTTCAGGTAACCCCAAAGCCAATAATCGCACGGACTGCTGAGGCCTGGGTACCAGGGAGGCGAAGCATGACGATAGTGGCGGCTGAGCACACGATCATCACCAAACGACGCGCGCAAGAGTTTTTTTGAACCGCATGTCATTCCAAGCATGTTTCTCAATTTTTACCTCTCTATCTCCATTCCGTGATTTATTAAGTTTTTAAATTTATACTGACTCTTTGATCACCTGGTATAAATTCTTCAATGAAGGGACAAGCTACCATTGGGTCACTTGACGCTGTAAACAGCGCCCCTTTCCTAAACTTATGCATGCTCAAAGGCTGCCTTTCCCACTAATTCATACAACAGTGTCATTTACCCACAAAATCACGACACATTTGCTGAAACTTCAAATGCTGTGTGGCAAATAACACTACATAAGTCGTGGTTGTTCTAGTATCTGTTAAAATGAAGGTTGGAATATAAAAAGAAATTGCTTGCCGTCGGTCTCGAACCAACTATTATCGATGGCGCAACGCTATGCCCCATAAACATACGACTGCTCTTACTAGGTGGAGAATAGTAACTTCATTACTATTCATGATCTGATCTCCTGAAAGCATTTATTGTTCATGCATCTTTCATTTATAGTTAGAACATATTTTTCCAAATATGGCCTGTTTTGATGAACCTTCATTGCGCCAAAAACAAATATCTAGGGAGGATTTTTCCTTAATGGAGAATTTGCAGATGCACAAGGCGAGGTGCTTAGAAGCTCCATTGTCTTGCTTCGGGACCCTTCGTGCGTAACCGCCAGAGGTCGAGTAGACAGGATCTGGTGTCTCTACCAGCTCCAACGGGAATGTTAAAAGCGGCGTTTCCACTCGCGGGATTGCCCATATGCTGCCTCCAGAGGGTTCAGAAGAGAATTTGAGCATTGAAACGCTGCGGCCACTGCCGCCTATACAGCGTGTTATAAAAAGTTTCGCCGTCCGCGGTGGCTGAGGGGACTGAGGCGCTTCAGTCACGGTCTGCACGGCCACTACGGTCGGGGGTTCAAATCCCCTCTCGGGCATGGATATTTGTGCCGTCCTTAGTTGTAGCTACTTCATAAGTAGTTTGTAAGTTTAGGGACTGATAACCCCGTAGTTAAGTCCCACAGACTCTACAAACATTTTTTTAAAAGTTTCCGCCAAACTTTCAGGAAACATTCCTCATTCGCAAAGACAGAAAATATGTTATGTGGACATGTGTCCGGATCACTTAATTCCCATGGCAGAGCTCATTTTATAACTTCTCTTCAAATCACATTAAACACGGAATGGAAACACGCAGCAACAGAACGTACCAGCGTGACTTCAAACACTTTGTTACAGGAAATGTTCAAAATGTCCTCCGTTAGCGAGGATACATGCATCAACACTCCGTCGCGTGGAAAGCCTGATGCGCTGATGCAGCCCTGGAGAACGCCGTGTTGTATCACAGCCGTCCACAATACGAGCATGAAGAGTCTCTACATTTGGTACCGGGGTTGCGTAGACAAGAGCTTTCAAATGCCCCCATAGATGAAAGTCAAGAGCGTTGACGTCAGGAGAGCGTGGAGACCATGGAATTGGTCCGCCTCTACCAATCCATCGGTCACAGAATCTGTTGTTGAGAAGCTTACGAACACGTCGACTGAAATGTGTAGGAGCTGCATCGTGCATGAACCACATGTTGTATCGTACTTGTAAAGGCACATGTTCTAGCAGCACAGGTAGAGAATGCCGTATGAAATCATGATAACGTGCTCCAGTGAGCGTAGGTGGAAGAACATGAGGCCCAATCAAGACATAACCAACAATTCCTGCCCAAACGATCACAGAAAATATGTGAATGAGGAAGTACAGTACATACTAACGACACAATTGGGTATTTTGACAATTGTCGGCACGAATTATTTCAATTTACATTTATAGAGAAATACTAAAATGAGTTACAACATGGAAATTAAGCGTTTCTGGAGACATGTCCACATAGCATACTTTCTTTCTTTGTGTGTGAGGAATATTTCCTGAAAGTTTGGCCGTGCCTTTTGTAACACTCTGCATAAGCGGCCGCGCTACGAATCGTAGCTCTTATGTGCTATCTCCGCGACGTAAAACTTTTCTATTGCGATAGAAATACACTGAATGTGCATCTCAAATGATCTGATTGAAGAACGAAACGGAGAATGATTTTTAAAACACGTTTTATTTTTAAATACCAACAAATAATACAATTCCTTGATGCAACATTGTCTAGTTATACAAAAGGTACTCATCATAAGGAGAGGCATTGAATTAAAATTTATGCTGTGGCCGGGGTTCGAACCTGGGACCCCGAACTTATGAGGTAGGTCCTTTGGACCATTCAGCTATCACAGCATTTCACAGAGAACATGAGGCAGAATTAATGTATGTCGTGTGGAGCGAGTCGTGATTTAAGACAGTCCGTGTAGTTGCTTTGGCTCCAACCCTGTGTTAGCTGAGTGGTCCAAAGCTCCTACCAACTAAGTAGGAGGTCCCGGGTTCGACTCCCGGCCACAGCATAAAGGTTAATTCAATGCCTCTCCTTATTGAAGTCTTTTATCCATTACAGCAACTGTTAAGATTATAAATAAATCAAATGCAGCAACCAGTTGCTTGTCGTTATTTATTTTGAACTTCAACGACCGGTTTCGGGCGCTTGAGTGCCCTTCTTCTGGTCTGTATACAGACAAACAAATGCATTTGTGTACTCAAAGTAGTTGAAGAAAAGTATAAAGAGAGGAGCAGGTGACTGATAAATCAGTCGCTTAGCAAATTAAAATTCAGTAGTCTAGAAGTACAATGATAAGTGGCGCCATAGGCGGAATTGTAGAATTCTGAAATATTCCGCCTATGGCGCCACTTATCATTGTACTTCTAGACTACTGAATTTTAATATGCTAAGCGACTGATTTATCAGTCACCTGCTCCTCTCTTTATGCTTTTCTTCAACTACTTTGAGTATTACTGTTTTCCCATAGCCTTCTTTCCCTTTTTTATCGCTACTCCTTTACTATAAGCCTCATCCATAGATACTTTGTTACCAGGTGACTGTTATTCATTCCATAATCTTTGCACTTAGCGTTGATTCCACTAGTAGCATGTTTATTTATTAAGCAACAGTACAAAAATGTAAGTGTTAATTTTATCCCATTACATGAACTTATCTTTATTACATTCGACTTAGTTCGAAACTGCTGCATATTTCTGTAATCGACTTTTATACGTTCTATAGCCTTATTGTATATAAATGCACTTGTTTGTCTGTACAGAGACCAGAAGAAGGGCACTCAAGCGCCCGAAACCGGTCGTTGAAGTTCAAAATAAATAATGACAAGAAACTGGTTGCTGCATTTGATTTATTTATAGCCTCTCCTTATGTTTAATATATTTATGTTATTTATTTGCTGTTTTCAAGACGAGCTTCTTTCCGGGGGTTCACTGAACCAGTGAACACACAGGACGCTCCGCCACTGAACCGTGCAGCGTCGCTCCTACGACAGACGATATCGGCGCCGGTGCATCGCCGACATGAGGAGCGGGCTGCGGTTAAGGAGTGGGGGGTGGGTCGACGTGGTTGTGCCACGGCGGTCTGGCCTAATTGATCGTTAATTTATATAACAAGGCCGGCGGGCGGGCTGCGGCCTGGCCTGTTGCAGCCGCGAATAATGGATGCGGCGCGGCGCGGCGGCCGAGAATAATGCAGCGCGGGTCAGACGCGGCGCTTGTGCGCATGCGCGGCGCGCCATCAAACATTCAGTGCCGACACGCGATCCCCGCGCGGCGTCGTCTGTGTGCGCGCGCTTTTGTCATCCGCGTGTCGGCTGCGGCCGCCTCGCGGTCGTGTTCCCACAGAGCACCGTCTGTTAACACGATGGATCGTGCGCGCGGTGCGAGATGAGCCGTGGCGAATCCCCATTCTTTACACTGGCATAGGCGAGAATGTGCAAACACCGAAAACAGGATACACTGTTGGGCATATACACCTACATCTACATGGCATACTCTGCAAATCACATTTAAATGCCTGGCAGGCGGTTCATCGAACCACCGTTATACTATTTTATCTCCCATTCCATTCTCAACTAGCGCGCGCGAAGGAAGAACACAAGAATCTCTCCGTTCGAGCCTTGATTTCTTGTATTTTATTTTGATGATCTTTTCTAGTGACAGTCAACACTATATATTCGCATTCGGAAGAGAATGCTGGCGATTGTAGTTTTGTAAGTATCCCACGCCGCAGCGATAAGCGCCGTTGTTGTAATGATTCCCACACCAGATCCTGTGTCATTACCGTAACGCTGTCTCCCCTGTATACGAAACGAGCTGCCCTTCTTTGGACTCTTTCGATGTCCTCCGTCAGACCCACCCGATAAGGATCCCACATTGGGTAGCAATATTCCATAAAAAGGACGGACAAGCGTAGTGTCTGCAGTTTCTGTTGCATCTTTTAAGGGTTCTGCCAATAAACCGCAGTCTCTGATTCGCCTGTCCCACGACATTATCTACGTGTTCTATCCAATTTAAGTCAGAAGTAATTGTAATTCGTAGGTATTTTGTGGAGTTTACGGCCTTCTCATTTGACTGATTTGTCATGTAAACAAAGTTTAACTGATTTCTTTTCGTACTCATGTGGACGACTTCACACTTCACATTATTTAGAGTCAAATGCCAATTCATACACCATACAGATATATTATTCAAATCGTTCTTCAGTTCCTTTTGATCTTCAGATGATTTTACTAGACGGTAAATAACGGCGTCATCTGCAAACAACCTTACAGAGCTTCTTAGATTTTCCCCTAAATCGTTTATGTAAATAAGTAACAGCAGAGGACCAAAAACACTACCCTGTGGAACGCCCGAAATCACCTCTGTTTTAGTCGATGCCTTACCATCGATTACTACGGTGTCCTTTCTGAGAGGAAATCCCCTATCAGTCGCAAATTTGGGGCGATACACCATAACTACGCAGTTTTATTAAAAGGCGTTTGTGAGGTACGGTGTCAAAAGCCTTCTGGAAATCAAGGAATACGCAATCAATTTGCGAACCCTTGCCGATAGCACGCATCACTTTGTGTGAGTAAAGAGCTAGTTGTGTTTCGCATGAACGATATTTTCTATATCCATGTTGACCTTGGGCCAATAGATCATTCTGTTCGAGATAATTCATAGTATTTGAATACAGGATATGTTCCAAAACCCTGCTGCAAATTGAAGTCAATGAAATAGGCCTGTAGTTTAATGGGTTACTTCTACTGCCTTTCATTTATATAGGTGTGACCTGCGCAACTTTCCAATCGTTTCGTACAGTTCCTTCTTTGAGAGAGCGGTTATATATGGCTGTTAAGTAAGGAGCTATCGCTTCATCATGGTTACGATCGCGTTGTAAATGGTTCCGACTCGCCTCGCAATGTATAATACTGATCGTGTACTATTTTCTGTTGTATTCCTCCGAGCTACTAACTGCTGTGACTACTCGATCTCTCGACAACACAGCCGATCTGTCAGGCCGAGCACGTGGGAGTAACGGAAACAGTAACTCTGCAACCTCGAGATGTATCAATGGTAATAATAATATTTTATTTTGAGGAAAACTTAACTTTAGGCTAGGCGCAAACTGAGACGCGTATAGCACTCCCATAGTGTCGCGACACTCCACGCACCCTGCGACGGACCAGCGCAAAGTGGGATGCGTGCGAGAACGCTAGTTAGTCGGAGTGGCCCGTGCATTCTAGATGCTGGTTACTCACCTACGGCTCGAAAGACACACAGTTGTTTTTTTTTTTTTTTTTTTTTTTTTTTTTTTTTTTTTTTTTTTTTTTTTGTCAGTAATGAATAAATACTTGAGATCACCAAACACTTGAGTTTTATCATCGTGTAATCGCCATTTTTTGTATCGTACAGTTTTCTACGCTCTCTCACTGCCTCCAGTAACTTTTCTTCTATCACTATGAAAAGTAAGCCGGCCGCGGTGGCGCTCCAGTCACGGTCTGCACGGCCACTGCGGTCGGGGGTTCGAATCCCCCCTCGGGCATGGATATTTGTGTCGTCCTTAGTCTTAGATAGTCCATAAGTAGTTTGTAAGCTTAGGGACTGATGACCCCGTAGTTAAGTCCCATAAGTTCTACAAACATTTCAACATTTGATCATTTGAGTTTTCATTCTCCTGTTAAAACGTTTCACGACACTCGCTTTCACGTAAGTAAATGTTGGGTAGTGATTTATGTTATAGCGTTCCATTATAGTCTTGAAATAGCCACTATATAACTTATTTTCATTATCTTTTGGAACGTTGTCAGGGCATCGATTCATTCTAGTGTACAACAGCTGCTCAGACACTAGTGCGATGTTCTTCCCCGTTGTGGTTCCAGCGGAGACGCACATGCGAACTTGGATTATGTGTCAATTATCATTAACATAAAATTGAAGCCTTTATTCGCTGATGATTGCAGTGTCATATCTATAATATAAATATAAATTCAGAAACCCTGAGACAGTTTTTCATCGCTCAGCTACTCCACCGCGGCTCGGTATCGCCTTCCCCACGGTGTGAGCGTTACTCTGCCGCAGGAAATTGTGCCCCGGGCACAACGCCACGCAGTGCAGGTCGCGTGAGCGTTGTACTCCGTGCCAATTTGCGCGGCCCTGTTACAATACTTCAATCACAAAAACGCGTGCTACGCCGTGTCTCTGTACGAGTGCTATACGCGTCTCAATTTGCGCCTAACCTTAGATTCACGTTGCTGCGGCAGCTTCTGCGACTATAACAAAAATGAAAATTCTTTTCTTCGGAGTATACCACATTAAACTTCCAAGGCAAACGAGTACAGCTGTAGCATTAAGTACCTGGTACGTGGAGTTCTAGCACTCCCCTTGCAATCAGTTGCACTCGGCTAAGCCACGTGTATGGGTCTCCCACCAACTTCAACTGCCCTCTAGGGCACCGTCCAATACTTATTATAATTGTGTGCTGTTTGTCATTCCGAATATGTACGAAAGAACAGACACCACACCGAAATAAGAAGTATTTACACTCGGAGACAGCGTTAGCTTTATTTACTTCGTTGCAGATGCGGTAAATCCGTAATGGAGATTGTAAGAGGGCATGAACGATAGCGGAGCTATAGCCATAGCGTGCGACTTGTGGAAGTTTGAGACGGACGCGAGATGCACACGGGTAGACAATTAGTTAAGGCGACCGGTGGCCCGAAGCGCCTCGGAGGTTCGAGTCCTGCTCGGGCATAAGTGTGTTTTGTCCTTATCATAATTTAGCTAAAAATCAACGAATGGGCACAGACGTTTGGCAAAAAATGTAATAATAATAATTATTATTATTATATTCTTTGTCGGTCACCCATGTACAACAATTATCGACATGGAAAATTATGTGACTTCTGTCTTTTTGTTATAAATAATTCCATGTCATGTATCTAGTATTCACAATGACTATCAACCAAATAAAAGCATTAACTTATACAGCTACTGTCACTGGAACTATTTACATCTACATCTACATACATACTCCGCAATTCACCGTAAGGTGCGTGGCGGAGGGTACACTGTACCACTACTAGGCATTTCCTTTCCTATTCCACTCCCAAATTGAACGAGGAAAAAAAGAATGCCTATATGCCTCCGTACGAGCCCTAATTTCTCTTATCTTGTCTTTGTGATCTTTACGCGAAATGTAAGTAGGCGGCAGCAAGATCGTACTACACTCAGCTTCAAATTCCGGCCCTCTAAATTTACTTAACAGAAATTCACGAAAAGAACGTCGTCTTTCTTCCAGCGATCCCCAATTGAGTTGCCGGAGCATTTCCGTGACACTCGCGCATTGGTCGAACCTACCGGTAACAAATCTAGCTGCTCGCCTCTGAACCGCCTCTATGTCTTCTTTCAAACCGATCTGCTGCGGGTCCCAAATACTTGAGCATTACTCAAGACGTGGTCGTACAAGCGTTTTATACGCGGTCTCTTTTACAGGTGAAGTACATCTTCCCAAAATTCTCCCAATAAACCGAAGTCGGCTGTCTGCCTTACTTACAACTGTCCTTACATGCTCGTTCCATTTCATATCGCTCTGCAATGTTACGCCTAGATATTGGAACGACGCGACCGCATCAAGAAGCTCACTACTGATGCTGTATTCGAAAATTATAGGATTGTTTTTCTACTCATGCGCATCACCTTACATTTTTCTACATTGAGAGCTAGCTGCCATTCTTCGCACCAACTAGAAATTTTGTCTAAGTCAACCTGTATGCTATTACAGTCAGTTACAGACGACACCCTCCCATACACCACAGCATCATCAGCAAACAGCCGCAAATTACAACTTACTCTGTCCATCAGATCATTTATATAGATAGAAAATAATAGCGGTCCTATCACACTCCCCTGGGGCACGCCTGACGATACACTCGTCTCTGATGAACACTCGCCGTCGAGAACAACGTACTGCGTTCTATTACTTAGGAAGTCTTCCAGCCAGTCACAAATCTGAGAACCTACTCCATAAGCTCGCATTTTCGTTAGCAGTCTGCAGTGTGGCACCGTGTCGAACGCCTTTTTGAAGTCGAGAAAAACACAATCCGCCTGTTGCCCTTCGTCCATGGCTCGCAAGATGTCATGTGAGAAAAGGGCAAGCTGAGTTTCACATGAACGATGTTTCCTAAACCCGTGCTGATTCATGGAAATAAGCTTTTCCGTTTCAAGGAAATTTACTATATTCGAACTGAGAATATGCTCCAAAATTCTACATGAAACCGATGTCAACGATATTGGCCTGTAATTGTATGGGTCAGTTCTCTTTCCTTTCTTATACACGGGAGTCACCTGCGCTTTTTTCCAATCACTAGGAACTTTGCGCTGAATTAAAGATTCGCTGTAAATGCAAGCTAAGTAGGGGGCCAATGTCGCAGAATAGTCTTTGTAAAACCGAACTGGTATTCCATCCGGACCAGCAGACTTTTTCGTATTTAGCTCTCTCAGCTGCTTCTCTACACCGGAAATACCTATTGCTATGTCCCCCATTTCGGAATTAGTACGTTGATCAAATGATGGTATATTTGTGCGGTCCTCCTGCGTGAAAGATTTCTTAAAGGTTAAATTTAGAACTTCAGCTTTCCGTTTGCTTTCTTCTATTACTGCCCCGGAATGATCAACTAGTGACTGGACAGTGGGCTTTGACCCGCTTATCGATTTTACATAGGACCAGAATTTTTTCGGGTTGTCGGAAAGATCTTTTGCTAAGGTATGGCTGTGATAATTATTGTATGCTTCGCGCATCGATCTTTTTATAGACGCACGAATCTCTACTTACTTTTGCCTGTCACCATTTGCGTGTTCTTTTTTGAATCGAGAGTGCAACAGCCTTTGCTTTCTCAGCAGCTTTCTAACATTATTATTATACCACGGTGGATCTTTTCCATCCTTAATCGTCTTTACTGGCACATATTTCTCTAACCTTTCATTAACAATGCATTTAAATTTATTCCACAATTCCTCTACATCCATAGTCCCAGAATTAAAAGATGCCCATTCATTTTCTAAGTGCGATCGTAACATTTGCTTGTCGGCTTTTCCCAACAAAAACACGCTCCTAGCCTTCTTGACTGGTTTATGAACTTTGGTCACCATCGACGCTATGACGATGTCATGATCACTAATTCCTGTCTCTACACAGACATCGTTAATAAGGTCAGGCCTGTTTGTGGCTATAAGGTCTAGAATATTTCCATTGCGCGTGGGTTGCCGGTTTAACTGCTCAAGACAGTTTTCGGAGAATGTGTCCAAAAGTAGCTCGCAAGACTGCTTGTCTGTACCGCCTGAAATGTAACTAGCGAGGTCCCAATCTATACTCTTAAGGTTGAAGTCACCTCCGACTAATATTGCATGGCCCGGATACCTATGCACTACCTGGTGTAGACTGTCCTTGAATGATTCTAAAACTGCTACAGCAGCACAGGGGGGCCGGTAAAAACACCCAACTATTAACTTTACTTCTTTTAGACCTGTTATGCGTGCCCAGATAACTTCACAGTTACTTTCAACTTCGATCTCAGTAGAAACAATATCTTTGTCCACAGCGATGAACACTCCTCCTCCAGTTGTATCAGATCTATCTTTCCGATATACATTCCACGCTTCGCTAAATATTTCTCAACTTGCCACATCATCAGTTAGCCAGCTTTCGGTGCCTAAAACTATCTGAGCGCAATAACTTCCATGCAGCGCTGCAAATTCGGGAACTTTGTTTCTAATACTTTGTAAGTTCGCGGCTAATATTTTTATGTTCGAATTTTTATTCCGAACGTGGCCTGAATTCGCTGTTTGAATGCTGACAGTCGAGTGCTCATCAGAGTTAGCGCCTAGCCTAAAAAAAAACCATGTGCACTCCACAAGTACTCTGCTACCCGAGTAGCCGCTTCCTTAGTGTAGTGCACCCCTGATCTATCTAGGGGCACCCTACAATTCCCCACCCGATAACGCAGATCCAGAAATCTGCAGGCATGACTGTCACAGAGTCGGCGAAGCCTCTGGTTCAGACCCTCCACTCGGCTCCAAACCAAAGGACCCCGATCAACCCTGGGAACAATGCTGCAAATCGACAGCTCTGCTTGCACCCCGCGTGCGAAGGCAGCAGCCTTCACCAATTCCGCCAGCCGCTCGTAGGACCTGAGGATGTCCTCAGAACCCAAGCGACAAGCGTCATTGGTGCCGACGTGAGCCACGACTTGCAGTCGACTGCACCCCGCACCCTCGATAGCCGCCGGCAAGGCCGCCTCCACATCTCGGATGAGGCCCCCCGGCAAACACACCGAGTGCACGTTGGAATTCCTTCCAGATCTGGACGCTATCTGCCTAAGGGGCTCCATCACGCGCCTGACATTGGAGCTTCCAATAACTAATAATCCCCTCCCCCCGTGCACCTGCTCGGACCCTGCTGAAGGAGTGGCCACACTTTCACTCACAGGACGAACGGGCGCGGACGGACGTCCAGCCTCCACATTGGCCTTCCGCCTCGAGCGACGCGAACGCCGTACAACCCGCCACTCCCCTTGCGGAGAAGGCGGCTCGACGACGTCCGGTACACCTGAAGGTGACTCGGTAGCAGGGACAGAGAGCGTAGCGCGAGACACCTGAGGTGTCCCACTCGACGAACCAGACTCCCCACCATCGCTGCACCCCGAGACAGCAGCCTGAAGACGGCTGACCGTAGCCAACAGCACGCTCAGCTGTTCGCGAACCGCGGCCAACTCCTCCTGCGTCCGCACACAGCAGGCACACATCCTATCCATCCTATTAACAGCAATTAACAACTTTAAAGAAGCCTAGTACTCTAATGAAGGCGGCTGGCTGCTGACTTAACTGTGGTCAGTGGTAACTACACTGTCGAATCAACAAAACTGAGTCCGGCAGCTGGCACTGGACTGACTGATAACGAGCTTAGTAACGGTCTCTGACTTGTTTTGAAATACACCGATCAAAGACGAAGACTAAACACAACGGTATTTATCAAATTCGATAGAATAAACAATTAAAACAGTAGTACAAACGAAATCTGCAAGTACGCGGGAATAAACCTCTTAAAACAGTACTACCGAAAATGAACTAGACTGGCAAATTAAATTTGACACAAATTAAATTCAGATACTTAGCGCTGTTTACGATGTGGCACTGGTGACAGCTGGCACTGGACTGACTGATAACGAGCTTAGTAACGGTCTCTGACTTGTTTTGAAATACACCGGTCAAAGACGAAGACTAAACACAACGGTATTTATCAAATTCGATAGAATAAACAATTAAAACAGTAGTACAAACGAAATCTGCAATTACGCGGGAATAAACCTCTTAAAACAGTACTACCGAAAATGAACTAGACTGGCAAATTAAATTTGACACAAATTAAATTCAGATACTTAGCGCTGTTTACGATGTGGCACTGGTGACAGCTGGCACTGGACGCACTTTCATTTCCCTTCACAAAAAATTGTATAATACGAGGCGCATAGTGTAGTGGTCAGCTACAAACCATTTTTTTTCATTATCTCTGAAACTGATCAATATTTTATCACAAATTAATTTGTAGCAGCCTGTATACATAGTGTTACATATGCAAGTAGCTCGCCCTAGAAACTATAATTTGCCGAGTTCTACTGAATCATTTCGACAGTTAGCTGTATTAAGTTACTCCTAACATGTGCGTTTGTTTACATTACTATTCCTCCTTCGCCACGAAGAAGTAGTCAATCACATACTACTGTTGCATTATTAGTCACTTTCTGGAAAGATGAGAGGCATAATATGACATGTACTACATTGGGTACATGATGAAAGCACTATATAGCTCACCAGCTATGAACGTTTTGTTGCTAGAAGTGCATAAATTTGAGGATATTTTTGTCAATATTTTTCTCATCATATACGAACTATACATTAACCGTGTTAGTTTTTATAGCTTCAAATAAAAAGATCTGTGAGGAAAAAACTTTAGTACTAGTATTTATCGACGTTGTAAGCTGAGAAGGGATAGGATTAGAAAGTTTCGGACGATTCAAATAATGTAGTATTACTTCAATCAGAGCTGTTCTCTTCTTAAACGGTGATTGCTTTTAAATTATATTATTATAATTAAATTGCCATAAATAAATACGCTAATCAGTTTTTTATGGCACTATTTACTTTCACTTTCATTTCCTTTCACAAAAAATTGTATAATACGAGGCGCGTCCAGAAAGTAAGTTCCGTTTCAATCTATCTCCGCTGCAGGGCTGCGACTGCAGTTCCGCACATGCGCTGTAGACGATGTGTATCAAGCAGAAGAACGTGCGCCATTTGGAGATCGCTGTCAATTACGTACGTTTTGTTGTGATTGTTTGAAATGTCGGCGTTGATTGAAAATTTCGCCGCCTGTGAAATCAGGTCGGTGATTCGGTTTCTGAACGCGAGGAAAGTGAAACCAAGTGAAATTTATCGGCAAATTTGCTATATTTACGGACCAAATGCGATGAGTGATTCGATGGTGAGAAGATGGGTCCGATAGTTTAATGGCGGGCGTAATGATGTGCACGATGAAGAAAGAAGTGGGCGTCCACCTTTGGTTACAGAAGAACTGGCTTACGCGATTGATGACAAGATCCATGAAAACCGAAGGTTTACAATTAGTGCTCTCGCTATGGACGACGAGCTGAAAGAAACTGTTTCCGACTGGTTGAAGACACAGGCGGCAGATGTCTATGAAGATGGTATACAAAACTTGATGCCACGCTATGACAAATGCCTGCAAAATTTCGACAGTTATGTGGAAAAGTAGTTTAAGAGTTGTAGAATTTTGTGCAATAAAATTTTCTTCTGTATCTGTGTACAATTTCATTTTATTAGCAAACGGAACTTACTTTCTGGACGTGCCTCGTATATTCCTAGCCTTATCGTAAGCGGCTGCAAATCTTCACTAACTGACAAAAGTGTTGCACATTTTTCTGTAGTTCCATCGTACTTCCAAAGAAGTGCACCTCCCGTCCCTGAAATGTAGGTGGTATATGGCTTAGTGAGGGTGATCAGAATATAGATATGGGTGTGATTGTGCTAGTTACGTGACGCACGATACTGTTGAGAGGCGCAGACATAAGTTTCAATATT
Source organism: Locusta migratoria (assembly GCA_026315105.1). Classification (NCBI taxonomy): domain Eukaryota; kingdom Metazoa; phylum Arthropoda; class Insecta; order Orthoptera; family Acrididae; genus Locusta; species Locusta migratoria. The sequence goes on from CM048747.1 coordinate 471,113,882, forward strand.
ACTAATCCAGGCTGGGCAACACGCAACAGGATGATCCACAACATAATGCCCAGTTGTTCTTTGCTTATTTCTTCTTACAAGCAGTATTCGAAATTTCTGTATCGATTTGACATTACTATAATATTATGTGCCATAGGTTCACGACACAATGTTGTGTATATACAGGGTAAATCACCAAACACTTGCGCCGCAAATATTGCGGAAACGGAAAGTGCGATTGATGTGCGGTTTTCACAGAATGAACTGATGGTCAAGGACTCGTAGTGTCAGCGAATAAACAGATTGTAAGGATACATAGAAAGTGTACTTTTATGCTAACATACTTTTTTTTCAAATGCAACAAAGGTGGTTCCTATTATGCACTGAACGTTTTGACACCAGATGGGTACAAAGAATTTTGTATGACATTTTATAACGTATAGTTTGGTAGCTATAACCAATCAAAGTTTTGGGGGCGGAGGCCACGACAACGTAGTGGTCATGAGTCAGTGGGCCGTGCCACAGGGGCTAGGCACTCGGCCAGTCAGGAACGCTATCGCAGCCTCGATTTCCCCATCAAAACTTTAACGGTTGTAGCTGCCAAACTAAATGTGATAAAAATGTCATTCAAAATTCCTTGTGCACAACTGGTGTCGAAAATTCCAGTGCATGATACAAACAACCATCGCTCAATTATAAAAACTGTATTTTTGTATAAAAATACACATTCTAAGTAATATTACAATCTGTTTGCTAAAAATATGAGCCGCAGACTACCAATACATTCTGTGAAAATCGCACATCAGTAGCACTTTCTGTTTCCGCAATATTTTTGGTGCAAGTATTAGGTGATTCACACCCAGACACACACACACACACACACACACACATATATATATATATATATATATATATATATATATATATATATATATATATGGGAGTGTTGATGCTGAGAATCCGAATGTCCTCCCACGGTTTCTGGAGGTATTTATTTCTCCTAACTATTTCTAGCAATCCCAAATTTCTTCTGGTTTTCATTAAGTCTGATAATTCTTTCTGGAAATCGGAATGGAATCTCATTGTTAGCAACGTTGATACTAAATTGTTACATCATTTTGCTTGCGTAAATATTCACCAATGGTTGAAAAAGCATTGATAGATAAATCTTATTAATTAATCCTTTTAAAATGGGTTCAAAGTTTTGAAAACACAAGAGAAATGGCAGACACCTACAACGAATTTATACGTATAATTTTTACATAGAGTTGAGCATGTAAGGGCAATGTATGTTTAGAGACAATAAAGGAAGATGAACATCAAAAATGATGTGACCTTCATTTGTCATTAGACGGAGATTTTTTGAAACTTAACGACCACAGTTTCAGAAAAGAAATTCTACTGTAAACAGCTGCTATCTGTTTTGACTTAATGGTGGGTGGCGTGGACGCTTCATACGATACACAATAACGAACTGAATGTATCTCAAGGAACAGAGAGCACCGCGGCGGTGCGGCCGAGTGCATTGAGGCACTATGCTACGATGCGCGAGGTCGTTCCCCGTCGGGGGTTAGAATTCCCCCTCGGGGATGCATGTTTGTGCCGTCTTCAGTAGAAGCTACAAGTAATTTGTAAGTTTAGGGACTGATTACCTCGCAGTTAAGTCCCATAAGCTTTAAAAACATTTGAACATTTTGAACAGAGAGATGCATGGTTAGCTTGGCTGAGACAGATGCGAGAGGAACGGATATGTCGGAGATCAGGTTTCAGCGGCATATGTAACCGAGACCCCAAAAAATTTAACAAACAGGTATCCAGCCGAATAAATTATAAACCGACTAGGTACGGTCATTGCTTGATTCCAAGATGTTCGAAATAACCAAAGGGATCAACTATTATATTCTTCATGCCTATAATAGCAATAAATAGGAATGGAACGTTAACATATACAGCTGGACCTTTTCCTTCAAAGAGTCTTGACGAGAACTTTATTCAACAGTGTACGTGGAATCGCTGCTATTTATCATGTTGATAAAATGGTAGTAAATTTTGAAAAATAGGGACATAACTGCTTGGTTATTTATATATTTGTGACCTATAGCTTGTTCTGTAGGTGGCAAAGTAGATCATAATCTGGCTACGACAAAATATAACATACGTCAAAGATTTGTAGTCAAATGAAGAAAGCGGAAAAATTCTCTGTTATATCAGTCAAGCGCCTGTTACGAAATACATCAACCACCAAAACATTGATTACAAAGCATACAGAAAAGAATAAACGCAGCCTTATAAGATTCTGATGTATTTGCACGTCAATCAGGTTTTCAGACTGCAGAAAGGAAACATTCTGACGTTTTACCCTGAATGAGGCGCATTAGGGTTCATCATTTTGAAACGTCACCCTGGACGGACATGTAAGCGGCGAAGAGAGCAACAAGTAGTGGAGACAGTCGATACCCGCTGGCATGATTTATTCGCCGCGAACACGCCACGCAAACGGCGAACACCTACCCTCTCCCACCGTCGATCGTTTGCTTTCGTGTGGATGTAAGACTTCGAGAATCAGAAAAAGAAAAAAGAGCTACATTTTAAAGAAGAGAGGGCAGTAGGAGTAGGGAAAGGAAAATAAAATTTGTATAGTAAACAATACAGGGTGGTAAAAATGATTGTTAAAAGCTGCAAGGTTTCTTGACGTCGAGGGTTCCAATCCCCCTCCCCCCTCCCTCTCTGGCATGGATGTTTGTGCTGTCTTTAGTATTTGCTTATAAGTAGTTTGTAAGTCCCATAAGCTTAACAAACATCTGAATATTTTTTGCAGCACCAAAACGGAAACAGCCATTGACAGTGTATAGTCTTGAAATCATGTTGTAGAGGAATATTCCCATAGAAGATTATCACAGATAAAGAGATGGAGAAATAATTCTCGGAATAAGAGAGGGAGACATCAGATAAAATTACAGGAAGGCAGAAAAGTTCTTGGGTGGGAGGTAGATTAACAAGTAGCAGTCCGTAACAACGTCGCGGGAGCATGCAGAGAAGGAGAGGAGGCGAGGAAAAAGACTGATGACATTGCAAATGGACGAAACTGTCAGGCGATAAACAAAGTAAAATAGGACAGTGGAAATTAGATAGCGTGAACTCGAGCCCTTTCCTAAGAGACACGTTAAATGACAAGTATCTATGTTTTGTTGTGTGGCCATCGTCCACAGCAGCATTTAAATTTAACTATAAGAGGTTTTCCGTGTTATGCCTACTATAATTAAGACGATTATTTCACATAAAACTGGTACTGGTTTTTATTTGTTAAACATCTTTTGTAATTAAGAAATTTCCTCTTTCTTACACCCCACTGCTGTTTTTTCCGTGTTGTTGCCGTAGTTGGGAGGTTTGTGATGTGCTGTTTGTGATTGTACACTTCATATTGATTGGGAGTTAAACAGACTCATCAAGAGAGGGTTCAAGCAGTGCGCGGGGTTTCGACTTACAGACGCATCAAGACAAATACGGTAAGTAAAGCCATGTGGAAACTACATTGACACAGTAAATCAATTAAGTTATAAACAAAGGAAAAACGAAAACAGATCAGACAGGATTCTGTAAAGTGGTGAATGCGAATCCGATGTCCTTACCTGTCACATCGCGTGGAAGTGTGAACTCACGGCTGCCGTACCGTAGAGGAGCGGTAGTGGAAAATATCATAGTGGTAATCTGAAACTTCTTGACAGAGTAACACTGTGTTCCTCATCTTCATTCTTAAATTTTTATTAGGCGGCTTGATTCGAACCCTGCAACTTTGCACATCGCAGGAAGGCGCTCTACTGACTGAGCTATCATGGCCAGAACACGCAGATTCACTTCCTTCAGTACCTCGACTACTAACTTCCCAACTGCAAAAACGGTCTTCTGTGGAGCTTTTGGTACTATAACTCCTGGAAACGCAGGATACTGGCTTAGCCACATAGTAGGTGATGTTCCAAATGCCGGCCGCGGTGGCCGAGGAGACTGAGGCGCTCCAGTCACGGTCTGCACGGCCACTACGATCGGGGGTTCGAATCCCCCCTCGGGCATGAATATTTGTGCCGTCCTAGTTCGTAAGTAGTTCATAAGTAGTTTGTAAGTTTAGGGACTGATGACCCCGTAGTTAAGTCCCATAGACTATACAAACATTTGAAACATTTTGATGTTCCAGATACGATGATTTTACTCTGCATTGAAGTGTGTGTTGATATAAAACATCATGGTTTTTAAGTCCGGTCCTCAATGCTGTTTTAATCTGCCACAAAGTTTAATCTACATCAACGTCTACATACATACTCCGCAAACCACTGAGAGGTGTGTGGCATAGGGTTCTCAAGACCACTACCAGTTACTCTCAAAAACAACGAGGGAACAACAAATGCTTGTACGCATACGTACGAGCTCTAATCTCCCTGATCTTATCTTTGTGGTATTTACGCGAAATGTAGGTTGGCGGCATTTGAATCGTTCTCAACTCCGCCTCCAATTCCGGCAGTCTAAACTTCTTCAACAGTGTTCCTTGAACGTTACTTTCCCTCCCAAGACTCCCATTTGAGTTCCTGGAGGGTTTTAGTAACTCTCATGCGTTGTTTGAATCTACCATTTACAAACCTAGCCACTTGCATCTCAACTGTGTCTATGTCCTCCTTTAAACCGATCTGGTAGGGATCTCAAACACCTGAGCGATATTGATGACCGGGGTCTACTGGCGTTTTTCGTACGGTCTCCTTCTCAATCACACCTCCCCAAAATTCTCCCAACAAATTGGCCTTTCACCTTCCCCACGACTCTCCTTATATGATCGTTCCATTTCATATTGCTGTGCTGTGTTACGCCTAGATATTTAACTATCGAGAATCTGTCAAGCAGCACACTACTAATGATGTATTCGAAAACAACATTATTGTTTTTCCTACTGATCTGCATAATCTTACCAAAATATTCAAATGTTTGTAAATATATCGGACTCATCTGCTTCGTCATTAGTCCGTAGCTTTAAGGTAAACTAACCTAAGGACAACGAAAACACCCATGCTCGAGGAGGGACTCGAAACCCTAACGGCAAACGACCGCGCGCACCGCAGCACGGCGCCCCAGTACGCACGACTAGTCCGCCCCGGCATCACCTAAAATTTTTCTACATTTAACACTAGCTACTATTCCTCACAAAAACTAGAAATTTGGTACAACTAATTCTGCATCCTATTACAGTCATTCAAAGACGACATCCTTATGTGCGCCACGTCATCATCATGAGCGAACAATTGCAGATAGGAACTCACTCTGTCCGTCAGATGATTTATATAGATAGAAAATATTTGCGGTCCTATCACACTTCCCTGAGGCAACCTTGGTGAACACTCGGCATCCACCATAAAGTGCTGGATTCTATTACTTAAGTAGTCTTCGGGTCACACAAGTATTTGGGTAACTGTTCTATAAGCTCGTACCTTCGTTAGCAGTCTGTACTGCGGTACCGTGTGAAACGCCTTTTGAAAATTGAGATATATGCAGTCTGCTTGTTGCCCGTCATCCATAGCACCATATCATGCAACATGTCATGAAAGAATGGGAAAAGCTGGGTGCTTCCTAAAGCCGTGCTGATGCATAGACGTAGGGTTTTCCATCTCAAGAAAGTTTACTGTATTAGACTAAGTCTGTGATGTATTATACACGTGAGATAACTGCGCCTTGTTCAGATCACTTGGGACTTTGCCATGGATAAATGATTCGCGATAAATGCAATCTGAGTAAGGCGCCAATGCCGCTGAGTTTTTGAATCAGAATTGTTACCCTATCTGGACCTGGCGACTTTTTTTGTATTCAACTCTCTCAGCTGCTTCCATACACCAGCCATGCATATTAATATGTCCTGTATTTGTTAGTTAGTACGAACATCAAATGAAGATATGTTTGCATGGCCAGCATACACAGAACTTCAAAGTGAGAACACCATTATAGTTTCAGTATATAAGGAGAGGCATTGAATTAAAATTTGTACTGTGGCCGTGATTCGAACCCACGACCTCCTACTTATTAGGTTGTCGCTTTAGACAGACATTTTTTTCGCTCTATGGGTTCTCTTCCTTACGGACGCTGATCGTATTTGTTCGTTCTTGTTCGATTAGTTCTTGGTTCAGCTTTTTTATTACAGAGGGCGTACAACTGTTTGACCGCGCGCGCTGAGCCACGGCGCCCGGCTACCAATCAGGTAACACGACATTGTAAAATGCGTATGAGATTAGCTGAGTGGTCTAAAGTGCCTAGCTAGTGAGTAGGAGGTCCCGGCTGCGAATACCAGCCACAGCACGAATTTTAATTCAATGCCTCTCCTTATGTTTAATACCTTTGGTATAAAGAGACAATATTGTCTCAAGGAAATGAATTATTTGTTTATAATTTCAGTATAGTTTAATGATAAGATTTAGGCATTTCTATGAAACACTTTGTACCGTTGATAATTTCCACACATCATTAACAGAAGCAGAAAGCATGACATATGAGCGCTGACCTGTAATTGTACTGGTATATCTCACACCACAAGGCTGCAATCGGTTTTCAGTAGACGCTGAGTCTGTGCTAGACGATTTCCGACGCATTAGCAGGTGCCTCAGAGCGGCGCCTGGTTTATAAGCGCAGTAAGGCGGGGGAGGGCAGCTCAATATCACGCGACCCAGGGCAGGCTGGAAATGAGGACGCATATTAAACCGCTACGTCACGGCAACACAGTGGCCAAGGAGTGCCTGCCGCCGCCCTATACGGTCTTAGCACGCCGCGCCACAGTGCCGAAAAGAAACGAGCGCGCTGATTTAGTGGCAAAGACAAGCACACTCACGAGGAAGAGACTGCTGTGTCCCCCAAGGCATGCATACAGGAGTCTTCAATAAGAATCTAAAATATATTTTTATAACTAGATGACCCGGTGAACTTCGTGTCACTTTATAAGATACCTGCTATGAGAAGGTATACATTTCATATTAAAATGTACCCCAAATTAAAAAAAAAAGTTCAAATATTTGTAAATCTATCGCACCAAACTGCGTGGTCATCAGTCCGTAGCTTACAAACTACTTAAACCTAGGTAAACTAACCTAAGGACAACACACACACCCATGTCCCAGGGAGTTCCGCGAATTTGAGACCAGTGGCAAGCTAATCAGGCATGGGTCATTCATCTTTGGTTGCAGGCTTATTTTTCGGTGGCAGTACTAACGATATTGGAGACGGTGATAGTATTGTTGCCGGGAAGTAAGGTTGTGATTACTGAGAGTGTAGACTTTGCTAGGCGTGCGGATGAGATTGTAGACGCGTGGGGACCGTGGTTATGTGCAGTTGTCGTTCCGGCGGGATTGCTGAGGAGAAGAGATTTTGAGACTTGAATGCTGAGCCAAGCTGTTTGTTTAAGATATGGAGACGGAAGGTATAGATGACGTTGGAGAAACGATTTTTTGCGGTTTTTATAAGGTAATGTTTTTCATGAATCGTATAAGATAGAGACGAAAGGAATAGATGACGCTGGAGAAACGATCTTTTGAATTTTACTATCTTTTTTAGTTTTTATAAAGTTTTTCATGAAATACTTAGCATGTTTCTATGGCACAACTTCGCATGGTTAGGTTGAATTGATGGTGAATTGCGGAGTAGGTATGTAGATGTGAATTGTAACAGTAACGGTCGGGAAAGATCTTGCTGTTAGGTTGTAGTCTCACGATTCATGCTAGGGACCCGTTTGTGTTAGGAAAAGTATTTATTGTAATAGTTTAGTTTTGAGATTGCGTTTTCTTATGAAATAGGAATTTCATGGGTAGTGTTCTTTAAATATGGTATTGTTGTAACATTGTTTGTGTGAATAGAGTTAAATTTGTTAACAGTAAAGAAATGTTTATCTTTGTTTAAAAATAATTTCGTAGGCAGATTAAATATCTGACTTATATTTTTCTCTGAAAGATTTTAAAATCCAAAACATGACATTGTTAGTAATTTTCATGAAGTTACATCAGTTAGAAAATAAATCAGATATTTCATTTTTAATAATTAGTGCGAGTTTCTTAAATAGATTACCAGTTTATCCCTCCTCACATTTTTATTAAAAGTGCCATAAATGTTTTCTGTAGTTAGTTTTCCAGTAGTTAGTACAGCAGGAAGCAGTTTGGTGTTGCGCAGATTTATGCGGTAAGTGAAGGTGAGAAAGAATCAGTTTTTGTCAAGCTTACAGTTCAGTATGATTTACAGATTTCAGGGTAGGACAATTCATACAGTGTTCAGGTTAACAACTGTTTTCAATGAGTCAGATTGCATTGATAAATATTTCGTTCTTTAAATTCCGTTAAAGGATTGTTAGTTCAGCCAGAAAAAAGTTTGTAGGGCCAGAATTATTAACACAGTAATTTTTATTATCAGTAATTTTCAGACTGTTAACTTTCTTACGACATTTTCATACAGAAACAATTATCAGTTTGTGTCTCATTATAATAAACATTACGCAGTCAGGTAGGTTTTGCAATACCTTTACATTCACATAGAATACAGTTAAAATACGCAGTCAGATTAACATAACGTTGTACACAGACATTCAGCTAGAACAAGTTCAAACACACAGCAGACGTAAATTTTGTAAGAGAGAAGGAGAAGCGAGAAACTTTCAACTTATCTCTTAATATAAACCATATTAATTTAAATCCTATGTATTTTAGAACCAATGAACTTCGTATCACTTACCTCTTAATATAAACCATATTAATTGAAATCCTATGTATTTTAGGCCCAGTAGCTTTATAAAGCATCATCAGATAGTCTGAGTATCAGCTCGATAGTGGGCGGAAAGAGTGGGCACATCACGCACACATGTCCAGAATAATGTTCATGTCACATTCGTGGAATTTCGGGGAAAATTTAAGCGGTGATAAAACATGGAAAAATTGCGAGGAAAATTTAGATTTAAAACAAATAACATAATAACTTGGTCGTTGACCTGGGCCCGTTCAGAAATATACTTTGAAAGACTAAAGTTCGCATTGCACGATCTGAACCGTATATGAACTGTTGTTCTGCCGTTCTATCCAATTTTTACAAAAGGGACAATGCATTTTTAAAGGATAATTATAACGCCTGAAAAATAGTTGCGAAGTCAAAGAGTAAATACTTTTGGAGATAGTATGTCGCTTTATATACTTCAAATTAAAAAAAAAAAAAATTATCTTGAACTGCACACTTTCTAAAGTTTCTTATCCGATACTTCAGCGCTCAAGTTATCTCCGCACCAGATTTCATATCAATAGATTCAGTGGTTTATGTAATGATATATAGCTAAATCGGTTCAGCCGTTCTCTAGTTTTAGCCAGACTAACGAACAGCAGTTCATTTTTATGAATATAGATTCATTGCAATGGGTGCCTCATTACAACGCTTTTAAGCTTCAACAAATAGGGTAACTCCGGATTAGATGGAACACTGGTATAGAAGAACCAGTCGAAAATTTCGCTGCTGTACCACATCATAGCTGTAGTCGGAGTGTCGGGTTGTACTTCTTGAGTAGATTGACACACGCTTAATTTTTTGTGTTAGTGCTTTATATATTTTGGAGGAAAACTTTGTTCCCTTCTTATGATGAGTTGAAAAATATTTTATATTTTCTTGTTCTGTGGTTAATTAGTTCAAGTGATTTAGTCGGAATATCTATCCTATAACTTCGCTGTAATCTTGGATACATTATTCACCTAAAATGGTGTGCCTGCAGCGTTAATTGTCAGAACAAGGAGATGATCTGACGATTGGGGTTGATGGGCCAGTTAAACTGAAGATAGACGGGCCACTCAAAACATGTCTTGGATAGTTCCAGAAATGATGTCGCCGTTGCTGCTTCTGCTCATGAAATGATAGTAATGCTGGTACCTCATGAAGCTAGGAAAATGTTCCTGTGCCTGCATTCTCTGAATAATACGTGAACTCGTAATAATATTTCAGAACAGCGATTTAGGCTGCAGTTAGTTTGTGGAGAAGTGATTCATGCAACCGAATGTTTCCCTAAATATGTGTTAGATGAAGAAATAGCGCAATCCTTAAAGTATGGGAATGAAGTAATGAGAATTTATCTGCTGCTGGTGGTCATTTCGACACCTTTTAATGAACGATCTTTTTTGTATTTTTTGCATTTTCTTCTATTTATTTATTTCAGTATCGTGTTAGTTCATTATCTCCCGCGTCCCCTGTCTGTGTAGTTCCTCCTCACAACCTCATGATATAAACCATGGTACTCGTAATTCACATTATCATTTTCTCCGTAATCAATTTATTCCATCCCTTCGGTAGTCAATGGCTTTCCCTGTTAGATGATGTCCACGCATCTACCACAGGTTGGCAGTACGAATGCCATACTCCGAAATTACCACAATGTACGAGATAATAAGACGCTACCAATTCATCACGACAAATCTAACGAAAAGTAGGCATTCTTCGAGATGCACACCAGTGCTCTATACCAATTACAAGTAACAACGTAGAACGTAGCCACCGAAACAAAAATTGCTAAAGACCGGAAACTAGTACAAACGGCAATGATGCGAGATACATCTGATACTATGTATGTTGAACCTGACGGATGAATGTGATCGGTGCTATGATAGTGAAAGAAGATATTTTAATTACTAATATTGTGTCGGACCTTCTTTCACTCAAGGAAATGCAGCATTTCGTCGTGGCATGGACTGAACAAATAGTTGGTAGCCCGCTGTAGGGATATTGAGCCTTGCTTTCACTATAATCCTACATACCTTTGTTATTGTTGCCAGTGCAGGATTTTGCGAACGAACTAACTTCCGAAGGGCAGCCACTTGGTGAGAATGCTTAAAATCTATGTCATATTCAGCGTATACTGGCAACAATAGTTTCTTGCAAACGTTGGTACACCTTGTTGCGAGATCTTTGACCGTGAGGGATATTGGTGCATTTTGGTTTTTAGTCAGTGAGTGGCATGGAGTCTGGCGTCGAACGGTTAGCTCGGTCGCGGCTTGCTGTTCACGCTGCTTATGGTGTGCTGAGGATTGTTTATTATCTACTAACACAGAGACTTCAGTATTTCGCCGACTAAATCGTTTCACTCCAACGCGAGGATACGAATTACAACGATGTTTTCCATTCCCATCGATTATGCAATTTAATTGCATTTTTTAGTTTAGAGAATTAATATTATAATCGTATAGTGAGATGGGCAATTTTTTTTTTCGTGTTGGTACCAAATATTACATTTAAGTTTCAAAGAAATTTTAATAGTGTTAATTTTTTATCCGTTTTATAACATATCTTAACAATGAAGACAGGATGTTCAGTGGAGAAGAAACGTTTATCAGTACAAGGACCAGTCCTATTAAATACTCTCAATTCACTCATTTGAGAGAGATTTAAGGTATCCCTAAAGAAACGTTCAGCTAATTGTAACACAAGGCAACTCTGAACTTTAGATGTTTTGCTTCTTTTTCGGTTATAATGAAGTTCATTACAAAATATTGTTGATTGTATGTGAGTCAAAGTATCAAGTTTAGGATAGATGTTAAAGGGATTTGTTTGTTTATGCTTGCTTCATAACATTATTAAAACTATATTGTTTAGTCTTTAAGGACCTTGAGATTGTATGTCTTCTGTGCTGAACCAGGCGCATGCTATAAATTTCAACTAATCAAAATACTGCGGCGTATTTTTACTATCATCTCAAGTCAAAAAGTGGGTTTGCTAGTCCATCAAATGAAAAGAGTAATCTGATTATTGGACTGACGAAGTTTTATGCGTTGAAGACCAAGCACGAGAGCTTGTAGCACAGAATACAATATGTTCTTTCTCCTAATAACAGCTCTACGTATCGCGACTTTCTATTTCACGCTGTTTCTTTTCAATTCATTTAATGAAATTTATTCAATATTTTATTCAGCGGATTCGCACACGGTTTGTAAGCTTCACCAAAATAGGGAGATTCAGGCACATGACCGGAAATTTCAAGAAACCACAGGTTTTTTTTTTTGTATTACATTTTGTAATCTTTCTGGCTCAGTTTATTAGACGCACAGGGCGAATTTGCGTTCGTACACACCACAGTGGTTGTTTGGCTTCCACAGGGTCCACAATTGTATGACGGTCAATGATTATGAGAGATCCCACAAATACTTTAAAAGACACAATAATGTTCATATACCACCTACAACTTTTATAATTATTTGACATAATTTACTCTTTTACACGTCACTTGCACCTCAAAACTAAGTTCCATAAATGTTAGATGTAATGAATGTCGAAAAATCAGAGTGAACAAATCATACACTTAAATGGTCCAGAATACCATCACTTGTGACTGATTTTCATCCATAAAAATCTCCATCGTTATTTGGGAAAATGATGTCCATGTACGGCTGGAGATATTATCCTAGAGACAGAACACAACCATTTCCAGTGTGGATTTTTTACCTCAGGCACCGTTTAATTCCATCTAAAAGTATCACAAACCAATTTGAAGCCACTAAAAGTTTCACAGTGGGTTACTTACAATCTGGGTCCATGGATTCTTCGTGTCGGCGCCACTCTAGAAACATACCATCAGCAGTTACCAGGTGAAATCGGAACGTGTGACCAACGCAAGATTTTCCATTCATCTAGCGTCCAACCTCAATGTTAAAAGTCCAAAGAGAGGCACTGGAAAAAATGTCGTGTACTAGCAACAGTACCTGAGTCACTCGCCTGCGTCCGTAGCCGATTAACGCCAAATATCGCCGCACAGTCGTAAGTCCTCTATTGATCCCTGTGATTTATTAGACAGTGTAGCATGTCCGGTAGCAGTGACTCTACTCAAACGCCACTTCTCACAGAAATTGCCAGTGTTTTTCCTGGACAATAGTGTATTAAATGTTGATTTATACCGTATTTTGTCCATAAATCCTTCAAGGTTGCATTTTTATTAATGAACAACCCGTTTCTAGTACGACATTTTATCGCTTGGTACGACGTGTAGCCGCTTCTGAGGCATTAATCTGTCCATCTGGAACTTTGACTGAAAACCCAAAGAGATTTTGATGTTAAATATACTAGTGGAAAAACACAAACAATACCCTCACTACGTGATAGTAATGTCGATCCTGCCGATGATAGCGGTACTAAAGCAGAGTTACTAAACACTGTTTTTAGAGCCACATTCACCAAAGAAGACGAAACTAATATTCCAGATTTCGAATTACAAACACAGGCAAGAATGAGTAGCGTTGCCACTACGGTCGGGGGTTCGAATCTCCCCTCGGGCATGGATATTTGTGCCGTCCTAGTTCGTAAGTAGTTCATAAGTAATTTGTAAGTTTAGGGACTGCTGACCCCGTAGTTAAGTCCCTTAAGCTTAACAAACATTTGAACTTTTTTTTTTTTTTTTTTTTTTTTTTTTTTTTTTTGAGTAGCGTTGAAGTTGATATCCTCGGAGTAGCGAATTGACTTAAAAACCTTAACAAGAACAAGTCTTCTGGTCCGGACTGTATACCCATTAGATTTCAATCTGATTACGCTGAAGCGATAGCACCTTCCTTACAGCCATATACAACAGCTCTCTCAAAGAAGGATCTTTACCAAAAGATTGGAAAGTTGCACAGGTCAATCCTATATTCAAGAAAGGCAGTACCAGTAACCCACTAAACTACAGGCCTATTTCATTGACGTCAATTTGTAGCAGGGTTTTGGAACATATCATGTATTCAAATGTGATGAATTATCTAAAACAAAATGATCGATTGACCCAAGGTCAACACGGATATAGAAAATATCGTTCATGTGAAACACAATAGCTCTTTACTCACACGAAGTGGTGAGTGCTATCGACAGTGGTTCTCAAATTGATTCCGTATTTCTTGATTTACAGAAGGCTTTCGTATCTCACAAACGGATTTTAATGAAATTGCGTGGTTATGGTATATCGCCCCATAATTGTAACTGTATAGGGGTTTGCCTGTCAGAGAGGACACACTTTCTAGTAATCGATGGTAAGGCATCGACTGGAAGAGAGGTGATATCGAGCGTTCCATAGGTTAGTGTTATTGGCCCTCTGCGGTTAATTACTTACATAAACGATTTGTGCGAACATCTAAGCTGCTCTCAAAGGTTGTTTGCAGATGACACTGTCATTTACCGTCAAGTAAAATCATCTTAAGATCAAAACCAACTGCAGAACGATCTAAATAAGGTATCACTAAGGTGTAAAAATTTGCAACTGACTTTAAATAATGAGAAGTGTGAAGTCGTCCACAAGAATACGTAAAGAAATCCGCTAAAATTCGTTTACAAAATAAATAAATCAAACTTGAAGGCCGTAAACTCCACAAAATACTTAAGAATTACGATTATTTCAGATTTAATCTGGAAAGAATACGTAGATAATGTCGTGGGAAAGACTAACCAGAGACTGCGTGCTATTGCTGCGCAGTGTGGGATCCTTATCAGGTGGGTTTGACGGAGGACATCAAAAGAGTTCAAAGGAGGGCAGTTCGTTTTGTATTGTCACGATACAGGGGAGACAGCGTCACGGGAATGATACAGGATCTGGGACGGGAATCATTACAACAATGGCGCTTATCGCTTCGGCGTGGGCTACTTACGAAATTCCAATCGCCAAATTGTTCTCCAAATGCGAAAGTATATTGTTGACTGACACATAGGTAGAAAAGATCATCAGAATAAAATACCAGAAATCCGTGTTAGAACGGGGAGATACAGGTGTTCTTTCTTTCCGCGCGCTATTCGAAAATGGAATGGGAGATAAATAGTATAAAGGTTTATTCGATGAATCGTCTGCCAGGCACTTCAATGTGATCTGCAGAATATCCAATGTAGATGAAGATGTTGCCGTCTGTACGTGTCTGAGATTGTGAATGTGGTACCTATAACTTTATTCCAGTAGTGAATTGCCTTGTCTGTGGTGCTGTGGCGAAGATAATGCTGACAGTGTTGACTATCAACAATATAACGTCCAAGTAATAAAATACTTCTTTACAGACGTCTGGGTTGTGCCTGAAATACATGACACAGAAAATCAATAATTCGACCAAAAATTTTAAATCACATATTGTAATCTCTGCTGCATTGTATGTTTACAGAAAACACTGAATTTTAATTTTTTCCAAAGCTGATTTAATACTGTGGAACTGAAAGCGTTAAGTATGTCGTCCTTGATGAGAGGTAACGAATGTAATTTGAAATTCTCGGCACACTTTTGACACTGTGAATACCGAAATAATAAATTTCTTACGGTATTTGAAATGGAATTATCCATGCATCTAGCTCCATCTACCTTGCAGCGTTTAAAGTTTGTTGATGCCGCTCTTGCGATCATAATCGCGTCCGAAACCTTTCTACATGAGTCACTCGACCATCAATTACAGCTCTGAACATACATTCCTTTTTCATAACTTCTGTTCTAAAGATTAGCACCATCTGCATTAGTGCATATCGATATCCGATAACGTATATACCCTAGTAAAAGTACGGTATTGTGGAGTCTCCGTTGTATTACACATACATGGTGGGAGTGCGTACCACGTTGAATGATTTTATCAACGCAGGGCTACAGCTGTTTTCAAATGATGCTACGGTGTCCCGAAAGTTGTCGACATCGAATGACGGTAGAAGGATGTAGGATAAAGTTGACAAATTTTCTGTTTGCTATAAAGAATAACAGAACGTGAACGTAGAAAAATGTAATGTCATGTATTAGATGAATAAGGAAACAATTTCCTAATGTTGGAATATTTCCTTAGTAGTGTACTACGTTACTCCGTCCAGTCTGTTACACATTCCAGAGCAATATGAAATGGAAGGAATGTAAAAGGAGCCGTTGGGAACACCGACGGTGCAATAATGTTTATTGGAAGACATTTGGAAGGATGTGGTGCAGACAGCATATAAGACGCTTAAGCGACCCAGTCTTGAGTGTTGCTCAAGTATTTTGCATCATCACCATATCGTCTTAAAGGAATGCATTAAGCACTTAAGTCGGGCCGAAAGGTTTATTACTGGTATTTGCAAATTATTAATAAAAGAGGAAAGCCGGCCGCGGTGGCCGAGGGTTCTGAGGGGCTCCAGTCACTGTCTGCACGGCCACTACGGTCGGGGGTTCGAATCCCCCGTCGGGCATGGATATTTGTGACGTCCTTAGCATTAGTTAGTTCATAAGTAGTTTGTAAGTTAGGAACTGATGACCCCATAGTTGAGTCCCGTAAGCTGTACAAACATTTGAACATTTTGAAAAGAGTGAAAGGAAGAAGGACTAGGAAAGAAAGGAAAGACAGCCGCTGTATTTGGGCATTGAAATGAAGCAATGTGTGACATGTGAAAATGTGAGCCGGCAGGTGAATCTATACCGGGTCTCCTGCTTCGGGCCATCTGGCGCCTTTCTTTCCTAATCCTTCTACCTTCCCGCCATTATCAATAATTTGCAAATGCAATATGACTATGAAGCAGGTTTGTTGTCTGTTCTTTCGGACCGAGATACGAGTTTGTTGGATTCTAAGAGTCTCGAAGAACATGTGCAGATTTAACATAATTACTCCAGATGCTCCTCTCTAGTGCTGTCTTTTGCCGATTACCTATTCCATTCCTTTTTGATATACTATTTCACTGCGCGAAGTGTTCATTTGTCTCCCCCTTGGAATTTTGCGATATGAAAACTTCCAGAATATTCCGCATGTATAAGCGTATACGCAAAGGAACTACTTGTTTTTTTCTGATTCACTACTGTGATAACTAACTATTATATCTTCTTCTTCCACGCCTGACCAGTCAAATTCCGAATAATTGCTGTCGTTAGAATTTTCATTTAGAAATCTTTCAATCTTATCCTCTGATAACCCTTTTTTTAAATAGACCCTAAAAGTATAAATAGAAGTGAAAGTTAATTGCTAGTGAAAGATTTAACACTAAATTAAGAAAATATTCATAATCACCATTAAAAAAAATTAAACCACAGGTCTACATCTGCATCTACATGGGATACTCTGTACATCAAATTAACGTTTCTGGCAGAGGGTTCATTGAACCACCTTTATAGTATTTATCTCCCATTCCATTGTTGAATAGTGCGCTGGAAGAAAGAACACTTGAATCTCTCCGTTCTACCTCTGATTTCTCGTATTTTATTCTGATGATCATTTCTATGTAAATGGGAGTCGACAATATATTTTCGTATTCGGAAAACAATGTTGGTGATTGGAGTATCGTAAGTAAACCACGCCACAGCGATAAGCGCCATTGTTGTAATGATTCCCATCCCAGATCCTGTATCATTTCCTTAACGCTGTCACCCCTGTATAGTGACAATACAAAACGAGCTGCCCTTATTTGGACTCTTTCGGTGTCCTACGTCAAACCCACCTGATACGGATCCGATACTCGGCAGCAATACTCCAAAAGAGGACGGACAAGAGTAGAGTATGCATTTTCTTTAGTTGTTGTGTTGCATCTCTTAAGGTTTCTGGCAATAAAACGAAGTCTCTGGTTCACCTTTCCCACGACATTATCTACGTGTTCTTTCCAATTTAATTCTGTAGTAATAGTAATTCCCAGGTATTTTGTGGGGTTTACGGCCTTCGTAAACCAGAAGGAACACGGACAAAAATAAGCTATAACTTTGGTCTATGTACGATCGCTACAAATACATCAACAATACGCGTGACCGACAGAGGTCCAACTAGAGGACACGCGGAACAACCCGAACGGCAGCAATGCGTAACCTGAATTCAGAGCGAAAATTCAGGTTAACTCAGTCACCAATGTGACTGCTCGAGTGTTATATAAACAGTGTAAATATTTATTATTTTGGAGTGGTGTCTGTTCTTTCGGACATGTCCGAAAGAATAGACATCACACCTTTTTCATTATTTTGGAGTGGTGTCTGTTCTTTCGGACATGTCCGAAAGAACAGACACCACACCTGCTTCGCAGCCAATTTCATTTGGAAATAAATGATAAAGAAGAGGAAGGAAGAAGTGTTAGGAAAGAAAGGATTGACAGTTGCTGCTTTAGGGCGTTGTAATAAAACAATGGTGACAAGTGAAAATGTGTGCCGGACCGGGAATCAAACCCGGGTCTCCCGCTTTGGACCAGCGGTCGCCTTAACCACTTGGCCACCCTGCTCGACTCCTGGCAGTCTCAAACACCCACATGTCGCACGCTATGGCTGTAGCTCCCCTACCGTCCATGCCCTCTCACACTCGCCATTTCGGAATCCTGTGCGAGGTCGAACGTATGACCGCATCTGCGGTGAAGTAATTAAAGCTGACGCCGTCGTCGCGTCTAAATTCTTGTTATTTTGGCGTGGTGTCTGTTCTTTCTGACATGTCAATTACGTCACCGCAGATGCGGTCATAAGTTCGACCTCGCACGGGAATCCGAAAAGGCGAGTGTAAGAGGGCACGAACGATAGGGGTGCTACAGCCATAGTGTGCGACATGTGGGAATTTGAGACGGCCACGAGGCGAGCACGGGTGGGCAAGTGGTTAAGGCGACCGCTGGCCCAAAGCGGGAGACCCGGGTTCGATTCCCGGTCCGGCTCACATTTACAATTGTCGCCATTGTTTCATTTCAATCCCTAAAGCAGCCACTGTCAATCCTTTCCTTCCTAATCCTTCTTACTTCCTCTCCTTTATCATTCATTTGCCAATGTAAATATGTTAGCAAAAGTAGGTGATTGTGTACTTATTTGAAGCATTGACACAGACATTAAACATTTATATATAGTGCTCGATGCAGAAGCATGATTGGTGCGGAATACACATAAATATATGGTGTGTGTGTGTGTGTTCCATGAGAAATAGTAATAAATGACTGTGAGACGCGAAGTCGCTCCATGTGACCCCTGCGGTTAACACCGAACGCTCTCCCTGGGACTTGGGTGAAGAAGTCGGCCACCCCTTCCACACCTGCGCCGCCACCGCTGCTAAACGCAGGCCGAGATCCCGGCCGCCGCGCCGGCTAGGAGGGCGTTTTTATGCGGGGCCTCTTCCGACGGCTGCAGCCAAGTTGGCCGAGGACAATAGGCCCCAAGTTGGCCAACTTGGCTTTTAGCGTCCGCTGCGGCTGGATGCGGGCCTGCGGAGGTCCGGGAACCGCGTCGAGGGAACCGGCACACCGTGGCGGGGTCGCTCCGAGGCCAGTGCTAGCCGCGGGGCATGGCGGCCGTGTTATCCGCGACACGGAAGGCGTCGCTCCTCGACGACGTGACAAAACCTCAGAGTTTTTAAGATTCAGGATGTGACATTAGAGATAAGGGGGAAGCTGATTGTTTCCATGTGAAAGGCCGGTTTTGTCAGGCTGTTGGGTTCCCCAGCCAGCCGGCTAACGGTTTGAGCCTAGTGAATGGATAGGTACTCAGGGTTTTCATAATCTGCTTGGAAACAAAACAGGAAACGGGCTCCATTTCATGAGCGATGACGGCTATTCCATTTTGGGTCCCGTTTCCAACGTTTGTCCTGGGTGTCGGTGGCCAAGTAGAGAGAAACCGACACAGGGAAATAGGATGCATGCGTGTGCAGGTACGGAGGTGACCAGCCAGTGGGACAGCAGAAACTAGAAACACTAGATAAATTAGAACGAGATATATATTTCATAGAGATGGTACAATACTTATCTTGGAGAGCAGCAGACTAGTAAAATGTTGATACATAGTTTAGATAGAGGCCTGACCACTGATGACTCCTAGTGCCTATCCGATAGCCAAATCTTAAATGGTGCCTATCTGTTTCCCTTTGACCCACAGAACTCTCGTCGGGTTGCACAGGAGACAGCTGCGGATGCGGACCTAAGTGTATGAGGACGTTTTGTTCGCTCAGGGTGGCCTGTCAGAGCCAACAACATTGATCGGCCTCTGGTTAGACGTTATTTTGCACAACGTCATGTATTATCTTTAAGTCACTGTGTTTAGTTGTTACAAACGGACAACGACCAAACAAGAGTGATTGTTCCTCGTTCCCTGCAACGAGAAGTCTTACGCCTCCTGCATCAAGGACATTGGGGTATTGTTAGGACAAAGCAACTGGCCAGACGTCATTGCACCTGGGTTGGTATGGATGCCCAGATAGAGAGTATGACGACACAGTGTACAAGTTTCTGCTGTCGTATTGGCTGGTGACCTCCGTACCTGCAAACGCATTCATCCTATTTTCCTGTGTCGTTCTCTCTCTACTCGGCCACCGACACCCAGGACAACCGGCGGAAACGAGAGACAAAAGTGGTGACGAAGATGGGATCGAAAAGTGGCGACGAGAATGGGATACAAAAGTGGCGACGAGGATGGGATACAATATTCCAAATTCTAAAAAACCATATAAGATCAGGGTATGATTATAGGGCAAATATAATTATAAGAATAGATACAGGCGACTTGGGATAATCAAACGCCGTAATTACAATTACAATACCCCTTACAGATAAAAATGCGCTAAATTTCAGTACTATAATAATAATTTATATGACTTACATTTACAATTATTGATACACGGTGTTTATTAGTACAAGGATGGAGCCCCTCCACGCCTACACCAACGTGGTGACCATCAAAAATGTTCTACTGTCACCTCCGTATTTGGTTAGTTTGATAAGTTGGATTACGGGATGTGGGAACCGCGATGTTATCCATACGAGTGGGCACGATCACCCATTAATACGGTGCATCTGGAGATAGTATTGGTCGAAAGGTATACGAAGGGTAAAGATATGTAAGGGCAGGGGAAAACAAGTGCCAAGGCAAGAGCCAAGGGGAAAAACCTCTGCAACAGTGGGGTAGGTTTTAAGGACAGTAGCAGTATGCTATCTGCGACAGATCGTGCAAGGTTTGGTAATGTTAGTAAAGGGTATATCTCGGTACCATTAACTTTGCTAGGTTTCTCATAAAGAATTAGTCCGGTTGATGCGAGTTTCTACTGCAGCTAAGCTCCTGTGAAGTCTCCTGAGTTGGCTGCGGTAGAATACCTGTGAATATAGCCAAGTTTATCATGGTAGTTAGACAGTTCGGGCATATGTGGCTAAATATGAGGGACTGTATAGGTTTACAGTAACAGTTTAAGAATCAAATGGGCAGCATTGCACCGCGCTACCTATCGTAAAAGACGCACCACATTATTTCCGCATTCTTTCAATAAACTTTGTTTTATTCTCTTCTTCTGCTTTTCGTTCAGGTAGTAATATTCTTGTGTCAGAACATAGATTCCACCACAGAAACACAAAACATGAATCCAGCAAAATCCATTTATATATTTATTTTAATATATTTAATATTATTCTTGGTAACGTTCGTTTTATGTTGTAGACAGCCACTTAAATGTTTCATGGTGGTCTAAAAATAGTAGATATACAGCAGATAATTTATATATAAACAGATACACGTATTTGTGGACAAGACCTGAATATATTTCCATAAAAAGCCATGATAAATTAAATATTAATTATTTAACTACGTTTCGACAGCGGCAGTAAATTTAAACAATGATAAGCCACGCTTAATATCTACCTCAGCAAAGAGCTTCAGTCTCAACAGATTTTAGTATTGTTAAATATGTATTTCTTTGTTAAATGTAAAAATAATTTGTAGGGAGGTGGTCAAAGTAATTGTAATGTATAATATTTTGGAAGGGGAATTGTATTTTAAAGATGAGGCGTTAGCATGCGCAGAAAGAATACAATTTTGGGAGCAGGTAGAGCACACTTTCGAACGCTTGGGAAGGAATTCGTAACTTGAACGCGGTGGTGAAAGGTTGTGATGCTGGATGGTCTGAAGCCGTGTTACCAGCTAGTGATTTGAAGAGATAGGCATGTGACGTAGAAAATTTACGGGACTGTGACTGCAAAATTTAGTCTCTGGTGAAATATGGTACACTATGGACGGTGGTAGGGCTGAGGAACTGTGAAAATTCAGCAATCGTGTGATCGTGGCATGTCAGACTGTATTTTGTAAAAAATATTGTAATAAATCGAGGATTAATTTGGAACTCAAATGTTCGATGGACTTCACGAATTTACTTTTACTCTCGAGTGCGTGTGATACTTATTATGCCTCTCATCAACAATAGCTGGGGAAATATTCAGTTATTTACCGATGTATAAAGTAGGACAACCCTCGAATTTTCATGTCCAAAAATGAGTAATAAACAACGTTTTTAAAGAATTACATTGTGAGTGAATCACTTCTTTATCTTACAATACATTTTGTTGTTTAATGAGAGGTTTAATTTATATTTGTTTCAATATATTTTCTCTTCACTTTATCCAGATTGATAGACTGGTTAAACTACAAGTTAATTATTGATCTTGTTTAAACAGATTGGGTAGTTATTTAGGGCATAGAAGCTGACATACGTAACTCACTCCTATGAACAAAGACAACGAGCCATAAACCATTTACGACCCTCAGATATGTATTGCTCAATTCTTATTCGTGAATACCGATACGAAGGTCGCAAGGGTGCCAGCGACAGTACAAGGGTCAGTCACTAAATAAGTCGCAAAATGAAGTAGACACGCCTGTACTGCGTTTACAAGCCTGAAAACCGCTTTACTCTCTCGTCGTTGGAGAAGGCTTTAAAAGCCTTGAGCTTGGAAATTTTGTGGCATGGTTTGCATCCTATATGATAATTTCTTGTGGCATTTTTGACCGTTAGACCCCGGCTGGGATCGTGTTCGACTTGCCTAGTACAAGTCTGTGGGTGACACTTCTTGGGCGACGATGAACAAATGATGATGAGGACAACACGACAGACAGTCCCCGAGTGAATAAAATCTTCAACCCAACCGGAAATCGACCCGGGTCCCCTGCGTGGCATTCTACCACACTGTTCACTGGACTACAGAGGCGGCCTGCATCCTGCAAGTGACTCCTTGAGCTGTAACTGTATTTGGTTCCTTAAACTGCTGCAACCCACAAGACGCAGGTGTCGTAGTGGTAGCGAAATACCCCTACACAGCGCGAAGTAGCTACTGGCGTGACTTATTTACTGACTCACCCTCGTATAGGTGTTTCCGTAAGAGTGTTAAGACATTTGACTGGATATCTGGGTTGCCCCACTGAAGGAGGTAGGGTACCAGTGGTTGGAGAAGGCAGATTAAGGAGGTCAAAGGGAAGTGAAGCTGCGTGGACGGGCCGCGAGGCGTGACACGATAGCTGAGTCGGTGTAGTCATCTGGCGAACTGCCTTTTATTACCAGAGGTTCCACTGTCTGTTATTCCATCAACATCCTCTTGCGTCCAGATTGCTCCTTCTTTTCACTATGAAAGACTAATTCCGTGGCGTGGTTAATTTCTAATTTCGTGCATTACGTTTTAGCTGATGTGTGGGAGGTGGACGATGAATTTCTCACATTATAGCAATACACAGTCACTGCATATTTTGAAGCATTTCACCTGCCTTGTTATAGGGACACTGTTCCAAGCTATTATTGTGTTCCTTAAGGTTTTCTCGACAGGCGAATTGTAGACATGGATCTTGGGATAAGCGTCAGGAATTGTGTAAACTGCACGACATTTCATCATCGCAACTAGCCATTTTCAAGTAATAATCACTCTTGTGTGTTTATCACCTGACGATGTCGGCCAGTTGCGCTGATGAAATGTCGCAGACTTGGCGCAACGATTCCCGACGCTTATGCCGAGAACCTTGTCTATAATCGTGCTGTTTTTACTTTTCCCCAAAAGAGATGAAAGTACAGAAAATAGAAAACAGTACAATAAAGAAAACAGAAATAAATTAATAAATTAAACAAAAAGTAATAAAAAAGAACCAGAACTATGTGAGGGAGCGGTTTGGTATCGGGAAGCATCTGGCCATGCCTCGACTTTCCACCCTTGCCCACTTTGTCTACACCAGTCTGAAGGTGGCTCCTTCAATTCCAGCATTCTGCTTTCCTCTCTCCATAGTCCCAACAAAAGGAAAGGAAGAAATTTAGGTTGAGCGCTTCTCCGCAAGAAGCAAAGGTGCTGGGTTTGAATCACTACCTGATACCCATTATTTTAATCTTTTGGAAGTTTCGTATTAGCACGCACACCGCTGTGCACTGAAAATATCAATCAGGAATGCATCAATGTCACTATGTGCATTTTATTCAGCGTTAGTCGTAGTTAATTGTAAATTAACCATCACTTACACAGTTAACGTACCTTGTGGACTCTATTTTACAAAATGTGCTGAAACCGACGGTCGTCGATACTTGTACGAACATGTTCTGGCGCACCCTGACAACTATCCTTGGTGTGTTTATAATAACATAACAATTCTGACGTCTTATTTCATTCCCATATCCACTGGTGTCTCATTCAATTCAAGTGACTGCTTAGGCCATTGAAAATGACTCTTCATTCTAAGCCAGTGTACAAACAATGACATCACTGAAGTGTTTACGAACATTGAAGTGAAGTGATGCACAGTCATAATGCAAGTACATCCCCAAAAGAGCAGACAAAGGATACGTTATCCATCAACTCAGAATTATTTCCAAAAACCTCAAGTACATATGTCCATTTGACATGCCTCATGAAATCCTAGCAATTGGTTTTGTTCACCTTCTTTCCTTGCAGGAAATAATAAATGTACCTGTAAATAAACAACACTGATCGAGTAAACTTGTAAGCTAATTACTTGTATAAATAATATAGCAAACAGTAATGCGAGACGAATCTTGAGACAAGTTATGTATCTCCTTATGGCGACTTCTTCGACCCCAGCCTCTCGCCCTGGATTGTTCAGTATACCATCGTTTATGTCCTCTAAAACTTGGACACGATCTTGCGGATACACCCTGTATACATGTAAAATAAAGTGACAGAAGCCAATGAGTAGCGAAATGCACAGATACATTGGCTTTTGCTGAATTACACAACGTAAGTGTGGTGTATTGGCAGTCATTTGTACACTGATTCATATCAAAAGTTTTCCGTTGCGATTATCTCTGCAGGTTGGGAATTTACATTGAATGCGGAATTGTAGATCCAGCTAGACTCATTGGCAACTATACTTGTTAAATGAATACGATATGCAATATTTATTTCTATTATTTCTCATTAGTTATTTTTTCTGTTTACTCTCAGTCCATACTGTGCACTCGGTAGACAATTCATTTCCTTAAACTTTCACTGTGGATATCAATGTGGCAGCGATTCATATCATTGATATCCTTTCACTCAGAATTTTGATACCAGTTTCGAAACATTCGTAATCCGAGCACGTCGTTCTTTGTCTTACAGTATGTTATTTCCCGTTAGGATTCCTAATTTTCCAATTTACTCTAAACATATAGTTGCAGAAATTTCTTCTCTA
This sequence comes from Locusta migratoria, assembly GCA_026315105.1. Classification (NCBI taxonomy): domain Eukaryota; kingdom Metazoa; phylum Arthropoda; class Insecta; order Orthoptera; family Acrididae; genus Locusta; species Locusta migratoria. The sequence goes on from CM048747.1 coordinate 471,139,188, forward strand.
ATAAGCATTATGTATGACACTGCTTGACTTCCATGCTTTCTTTGCCTGCGACAGTTTGTTCTTTATATCCTCATTGTGTCGGTTGTCATACGTTACTTTTGGGTCCAACATTACTTGATACACTTATTGGTCTGGATTATGATGTCAGTGATCTATTTCCTGGTAAATTTTCACGCCATTGATCGGTGCCAATTCCTTTGCGTTTTAAGGATAGTTCTATCCCTGTCTAGTGCAAGAGATTTTTCTGAAAAGTGGTTTAGTGCAAAGAATACTTCTGTATCTCCTACGCTACTCCGTATTTTTGACAAGACAGTTAAGCGAAGGAGAGGCATTCCTTCTATTTGGTGTCTACGGCCACCATTGCTCATTATTTTAATACAAAACTAGAAGACCCGTGCGAATACTTCATACCGTTAGTGGAATGCAAGAAAAATTGAAGTAAAGTTTAATGTTCACACATAGCTGTCTTCATAATCAGCCAATGTAATTGTTTAGAAGTGCAAATGAAAGAGCTTGGTCCGATGAGTGTTGTTAGAACAAAAGTAACTTCGTACCTTAATTAGCAGCGAAGATATTGTCAAACAAACCGATTAAAATATTCATTGCAAGGACAGAAGGATACCGCGTTTGAATTAAAAAAAAAAAAAAAAAAAAAAAAAAAAAAAGGGATGGAGAGACTCAGGTTAATTATTATACTGGATGACAAATCTGTGAATGAATACATGTAGTTTTAAAAAATGAAGGAAAATGCCGGGTAGTTTGGTCTGGCCGACTCATTTTACTTTTCGTAAATTATTTTGATGTATAAGATATTAGAAGTAGCTAGTTTCAAATAAATGACCCAAATTACGTTCATGCATAATCTTGGAGCATTATACCACAAGTTTAATAACCACAACAGACACACATAGTAGTTCTTTAGTAAACAATAATATATTCTCAAGTACTATTTACAACAGTTTGTAATCGCTGGAGTAGTTTTTTGATTCCACCGTTGTACAAATCTCAAGTGGATTCGAGGCGAAGAACAAGTCGATGCATGGTTGAAGTTGTTCAATAGAGAACCTACAAGGTGAAAATATAAAGGCCGAAGTTCATGTCAATTAGTTTTGTGTGGAATTTCTTCCAGATGCCGATACTGTGTAACGTGTATGGAAGTATAGCAGATTGCGGACGAGGGTTCTGGAGACGTAACAACACTTCACGCAGTCCACATGGTTGCTGTCTTGAGTTTCTTTTGTAAGACATTACAGGTGTTGACAATTAGTGTCAGCAGTACTGATTACTGGTCATCCTTGCTCCGCCTGAGGGATAATACTTTTTGTTGAATGGTGCAGGTCTTTCTACCCCTATGTTGATCCGTATGGGGACAACGAGTACTTTATTTCTCTGATCATTGCTTGACGACATTATTTCTCGTAAGTACGTGAATCTCAAAATGCTTTGCGTACGTTGCAGCTACGTCCATGGCATTCAAGATCTCCGGACGTCTTTCCAATGGATATGATGAGACAACTGTTGCGTGTGACTTATAAACCCACATATCCAGTAGAACTCTGTGAAAATTTGGAGCAGGCATGCAGCAAAATGTACCTGGACCGAATTCTCCATCTGTGTTATCGAATGAATTCCTATGTTAGTACCTACATTTCCGCCCTTGGCGGATACACGGTGTACTTATACGGGTGTCCTAGCATGGATTGACACTTGGTACCTCGGAACCGCGTGAGCTATTGCTCTAATAATGTAATCTTTTCGTTTACACCCTATGTACTATTTTAACAATAAGACTAGAGTGAACTGGAAAATTACAAAAGTTTGTAGTAATCTTTGTTTGCCTCAGTATGAGAGAAATCGAAAGTGTTCATATGTTCGTAAGCCTGTTGGCCAACGTCCCTTGACTAACAAAATACCTACACTAACTTAACACTGAGGATAACATCAGCATGGGAGTGGCTGCGAAGTGTAAGGCATCGTGCTAAGGGTTGAATGTTCACTCCCGGCGGACGTTCTAGTGCTTCTTCGGACATGTTTGTTTGTCCAAAAATGTTCAAATGTTTGTAAATCTAGGGAACTTAACGAAGTTGGTCTCGTTCCCTACGCTTACAAACTACTTAAAATAACTTAAGGTAACTTCAGCTTAGGATAACACAACTCATCCGTGTGCACCGCAAGAAGGCGCCTCAGTGCGCACGGCTATTCTGCCGCGGCTGTGTGTGTCCTTAGTGTAAGTTAGTTTACGTTGTACCTTGTTTGTAAATCTAGGAACTGATATATGTAGCTCTTCGGACCAATTGGTTTACAAACATTTGAAGGACAATACACACACCCGTGCCAGCTAGAGAGGACACGAACCTCCGGCAGGAGCGGCCGCTCAGTTTGTAGCATTATGCCTTAGACCTCTCGGTTACTCCTACGGAATATAGTAATCAGAGGTGGAACGGAAGATTTCGATTTTTGTTTCTACTGCAAGTTATATGAGAAGTGGGAATGAAGGTAAATAATCTGAAAGTACTGGAAAGTCTGACTGAGTAACCCATTTGACATATGGAACGAAGAAGTAACGGGGAACAAACATTATGGAGAATCAACAAGTTGTAAGCGGTATAGGAGGATGACGAATAGACTGTGCTTGTGACTGCGTGGGTAAGTTGGCACAGCGGGAGGTAGAGGATGCGGTGACCGGGGGCAACCGCAGCGCATTAGACAGTGGCCGGCTAACAGGTCCCGGCCTAACTCACCGGTGGCGAACGTCGACACCGCCCGCCCTGCCACAGGTAGTCGGCGGCTGCCGAGCCCTGTGCCACGGGCTTGCATACTCGCCAGGCGCAGGCAGTGCAGGGGCTAGTACACCTTAGTTCCGAGAGTTGAAGTGCGGGTGGCATACATCGCAGGATGCTGAAAATTAGTTCATTTGTTCATAACTTGCCCGCTAATATGTTATAACAGCCTCGGCGCTACTCACCAACGTTTGTTACTTCACGTAGTTTAGCCGTTCGCCGATTATCACTGTCTGCGGAATGTAGCTGGCTGCTGCTGAGTGAAGGGATTATGTTGTTAACCCTTGCATGATGCATGTGGTCTTTTTAGATCCTAAGGATCGATTATCAATAAATAAATGGTTTTAGTGTAGCTGGACTACTCATCCTCCAAATATACTATTCATGCACTTTTTGGGTGAAGTATTTATGATTATACCACAGTTTGTAGTACAACAATTTGAAGTTTTGGCAATGGGGTCAGAAAATACCAGACATACTATATGCGATTTTCAGTGCTATATTTATAAGTTTTGTTACGAAAAGAAATTTTGGCAACAATGGCCCTTATAAACCGAAATTAATTTTTACCTGGTTGTAAACAATGAATAGAAAATACATTCACTAGCACTGTTACGGCAAATTCGCAGTTGGGAATTGAGTTTTGTGGAAGGAAAACGTGGTGTTATAGTTTATTCGTCAAGGTTGGTGAAATATGTTTTGCAAGGGGCTACAGTTTCGAGCAGAATTTGTTAGAGCTACGGAAGGGTGGCAGTCATAACGAATCACTACTTGGAAATGAGGATTACAGTGGTGATGATGGTAATATTATAGACAAAGATATACAGGTCGTAGATTAAGTTGATATGAGTGACTGTGAAGAACCTAATTGTTATCAGGTAACAAGTGCATCTACTTTTGTGTGTACAAGTGGACAGATAACTTAAAACACAGCAGGTTTCAAAGAATGTCGTAAATTAAACCTTAGACCACAATTATAGACAAGAACAGATTGTATAAGTCATTTTTTGTGTACTCTACACGAAACATTTGAAGTAAATGAGTGTGAGCACAAAATCTGAAATAATAATGACTACAACAAAGTCTGGAGTTGTTACAGTTGATGAAATGGCTGGACAGTACTCAGTAAAACGTGGATCAAGAAGGTGGCCACTTTTCCTATTTTCTATGTACTAGATTTAGCTTGTCTCAATGCTTATGTTCTGTGTTGTACATTTTCACATGTTATGAGAAGAAAAAATGGAAGAAAAGAATCCTTCTCAGAACTAGGAAAGGAACAAGTCAAATCTCACAATGTATGAAAAACCCTGACGTCCCAGCGCAGAAGACAACATATTTGTTCACTGTAATATCTTCAAGCATAAGGTATCTTCGATGAGAATAACAACACAGTATCAAGGACAAATGACAAGAACGTGAACAACAATGTGATGGGAGGTACGATTTTGTGGGAAGTTCTCTGAACAAAGAACAATGTGATGGGTGTTACAACTGCATGAAAAACATGTTACATAGGTGTGTTCGTCCTAACAGATAGCGAGAAGGAGTGTATTTTAATAAAATTCCATGTAGGTGATATTACGTATGATATTAATAAATTACGGTATTTGGTGTGGGTCATGAATATTTCGTGTTAAAATAATTTTTGGATGAAACAAACAAAACAAAATATGTTTTCACATTTCAAACAAAAGTAGTAAATAGTTATAACTGATTTATAACTTAATTATATTAAGAAACATTAAGTTGTAATATCAATATCGTGCACATGTTTCTCAATAATTTATAATTACTTTTGTCAACATACATCAAATTTTATGGCTACAAAATTTCCTTGAATCACTTTGGGTCAAAAAGACCCCAGGAATTATATATATATATATATATATATATATATATATATATATATATATATATATATATATATATATAGCCTGTACTATGCCAGGGTTATTCACGCAGCTTCTTTCATTTCAGCTGTTTGGACTTCAACAACTTTGGTTACCTGCAAGCAAAGCAATCTATCTGCAAAGAAATGTATTCACATAAGTGCACTAAGAAAAATTTATTGCTCCTACTCACAGATTTTATCGACGAAAATACTACAATTGTACCTTGATTGGCATCTCAACCTTTTCTAAGCTACATAGTAATTGCGCCTTATTTACACAAGTAGCTTAAGCTTCCAATCTTGACTTTATTAGAACCGTAACTTCTTTCACTAGCAAAATGTAGAGGAGTACGGCTATTGGGCAGTTCTAAAATAAAATTTCTGGGGTATTTGTAACCTTTAGTTGAGCGGTATTGCTAAAGGATGCTATGTTTTATTACTTACTCACTAAAGCGAGGAGATTTTTATTTTATTTATTTATTATTCTGACAGCAGACTAATTTTACGTTCTTGGCATTTTATTTTGTTGTTTAGTACCCATTCTTTTGAGACAGTTTTTTCCTTGACTTTTAGATTAAAAGTACCCGGTCTTCTATTTCAACTCCATCTTCTGTAACTGTATTTTAGGGCACAGTTGTGTTGGTGTCCTCCTTAGAGTCAGCACTTCATTTACGTTTACGACACACCTAAATATCAATGGAGAGGATAATTTGGAAATCTTTTTGGAGTGCTACCTGATTTGAGAATCTTTCTTCAGGAATCGTATTTATAATTTGCATCGGTAAAGTGTTCACTGCGTACCCACTGATTAATTTCACAGAGTACTTGGGACGAGGTTTTCTCTAGACATCAAGCGTAACCATGTATTTCTTAGGTATCAACCACAAATGTTGAATGTTCAAATGTTTCATAAGCTTAAGGGACTTAACTGCGGGGTCATCAGTCCGTAAACTTATGAACTACCTTATACTAAAGACGACACAAACATCCATGGTCGTAGGGGGGATTTGAACCCCTGACCGTAGCGGCCGTGCCGACTGTGACTGACGCGCCACAGACCGCTCGGCCACTGTGGCCGGCCAACCACAATACGTTATATCTGAAGGCGATAGTTTTTCTCTTTGATTCTTACTTAAGTGCACACGTACAGTATGGCATGTAGATGAAATAAGGCATATGTTTCAAATTATAGGGCCACATGGTTGCGCAGCGCAGTGTTAATGTACTTTTATCGCGAAAATTCAGAACGTGCAGCAACACCACACCTCCAGTACAAATTCAGGCAATGCAATCACATTTTTAATATTACTCTCTTCATGTATTCCTTGCGATTCTTAAAAAACGTTTGCAGTTCAACGTTAATCGTCAAGTACAAGAAATTCAGTAATTCATATACTACATATCCACAGCTACACCAGCTCGTATGACATTGGCAGCAACAATTTTCACAGTCGGTCTAAATTGGGCATAGTCCTCTGTGTCCGTGGGAACTATCGGTACGTGGCGCCGCGCACGGCAAATGTTGCTACTTCCAAGTCCATGCTCAACCACATGAAATCCCGGGAAGCGCCGAGGCTATCACAGCATAGTAGCGGGCTATGGCACAACAATCAGGACGCTTATGGAGTCTATTAAAAAAAATTAATTCCATTTTCTGCCCTCAGGCGAAAATATAGTGCTGTACGCAGTCATAATGTGAAATGTTTCCTGGTCTGAGATCGGTATGCTAACGCTCGTTGATGTTTTTGAAATGACTATTGGTTAAAAGGTTCAGTTTTCCTTACCAACTGCTATTGCTACCGGGAAGGAAGACCGTGCACTGCCGATAAAGTTCCGTTATCATAACCGCAGCAAATCAGCGTGCAATGAAGGTATAGCCGATGTAAACAGCTGTCAATAAACGAGCTACATAATATGATTACGAAATTTGAAGAAACAGGTGAATTAATTTGCGCAGCATGGAGAGGGAGGCTTCCCATACCCGTGATTTTTGTTGGAAGTTTCTGTAGCTCCACCCGACCATGCAGCACATCCCTTAAATTCTGCAGCTTGTGTAAGAGTTGTATCACGGGAATTGTGTCTTTACTGGTCAACGGTCTGTTCTGTCTTTGGGATAATGTAGTTAGTAGAAGGAGGTGGACTGTGAAGAGCACATATGTGGGCAGGGGGCTGTAGCTAAATTAAGTTTAGTCCACATTAATTTGTTAATACAGTAAGATAAATACTCAGATGTGCTTGTGTGGTACAAATTCTTGCGAATTATTAAACAGTTCTGCTATGTAACCCTACGACGACATCTGGCAGCAGTACTGTAGACTGCGGATATAGTAGATGGTGCTCTTCTGTTAAACTTCATGGAACTATCGAACTCGTTGATCTCCTTCGTATTCTGGAACTCTCGTACTCAGTCGTTGCTGTGGTGCGCGGCATATCTTGGCCAGCCTCTTTCTTCGTATTAGCCTGCGCACTCAGCAGGCAAAGAGGTACCTAGACTGCGGGCACCAACGGCGGCCGAAGACTATGAAGTGACTCATCGTTCCTTTGTATGCTGACGCGGCAACTCGCGTGGGCCGCCGGTGTTGAGTCGAATTGCGATGCTACAACACAGTTCACAATACCCTGAGTCATAAAGTGCAGCAAATACAACTCTTCGATCGGCCACAACTCTATGACATTGACTTCGTTTCCGAGGACGCTTTGAAATGGATGACCTATGCCGATAGAATATTCTTTGCATATCCGATATACATTTTATTCTGTACAGTGCCTCGAATGCACAGAAATGTCGCATATGCGGTTCTACTACCCCATATGTTGTTGAAGAACATCTCCTACAGTCAGCGCATATGACTGTATGTTGTGATTTCACAAGTTCCTTCATTCTCCGTCCGTTTTACTTTAAGAAGACACCTCGAGGGGTTGTTAGGTGAAAAATAATATCTATATCTACACGGATACTCTACAAGCCACATTGAAGTGCATGGCAGAACGTTTATCGAACCACTTTTATAAAATTTCTCTTACAACCATTCCCTAATAACTCACGGGGAAGAGAAACATCTAAATCTTTCTGTTTTCGATCTCTATTATTTTATTATGATGATCATGTCTCACTATTTAGGTGTTTGCTAACATGTGTTCGCATTTGAAAGCGAAAGTAGGTGAAAGAAATTTCTCAAATAGATTTCGCCGCAACAAATAGCGCCATTCTTTTAATTATTTCCACCGCAACTCGTGCATCATTTCCGTGATACTCTCTCCCCTACATCGCGATAATACAAAACGAGCTGCCCCTCTCTGCACTTTCTCTAAATAGTCCGTCAGTCCCAACCGGTGTTGATCACACAATGCGCAGCAATAATTCAAAATAGGACCGCCAAGAATAGTGTTGGCAGTTTCTTTAGTAGATCTTTTGTATCATTTCAGTGTTCTTACACGTTATAATGACCTCATAGTGCAACTAGTGACTCCGGTTTTGACAGAACTGTGTCCTTACCACTATATTTACGCAATATGGAGAAACACCACATGTCGTATTGTAGGCGAACGACGTATTTCGAGGAACATTAGGCGGCGACAACATCCTCTTTAGACACTTTCAAGATTTATGACCTTCCAGATACCCCTACCCAAATCCATGTGGCTTCATGTTGAGAGGGATATTTGAAGGATTGTCACGGATGTATCCGAAATCGTTCTTACCTGAATGACAGAATACGATGACATATCGGCCAACTGTTGCCCGCGCCATGTTACAGATGCAACATGTGGCTTGTCTTGAGAGCATATCAAACACGTGCTGTAAACTTGTGACCCTGTGCCTATCAACGTTCCAGACCCAACATTATGATTTGTTTAATCATTTTTCTCTTAACCGTGAACCCACACCACAGTCTTTCTGTCTACCGTTCAATAATTTTGCCTGCTGGCAGAAAGTGGAACTATTATCTTTTGTCATACTCCACAAGTGCCACGATTACGGAAGATACCCACGAACTATGACCGTCCTGCGATGTATACATACCGCACTGTAGCACACGGATCAACGTCAATAAAATTACTACCACCTGTGATTTAGGCCGGGATCTGTTAGCCGGCCATTGTCCAATGCGCTGCGGTTGCCTCCGGTCACCGCATCCTCCACCACCCACTGCGCAAACTTACCCACGCAGTCACAAGCACAGTCTATTCGTCATCGGCGTATACCGTTTACCACTTGTTGATTTTGCATAACGTTTGTTCTTCGTTACATCTTCGTACCCCATGTGGGCTATTCACACCTCAGCAGGTAAGACTTTCCAGTACTTTCAGATTATTTATCTACATTTCCAATTCTCATATAACGTGCAGAAGAAACAAAAATCGAAATCTTCCGTTCCATTTCCATTTAAACAAATGTTATGACGTTATCAGAGAGATGATGTTCTTTCAGTTCATTTACTAAAAAGAAAAAGGTTTTCCTTCAATTACCATTTCTCCTTTTTTCGTTCGTTAGAGTTTTGTCGTGTCGAGTAGCGCTTTGGTAATGAATATCTCTGATGTGGTTTTCTGCTCGTTATTCGTAATTACGTGTGGCACCTCCTCCGCAGCGGCGGGCCAAATTAATTAACTACCTAGTGGATTGACTGTTCGCTGTTTGCAGTCAAACAAGACGAGACCACAAAGGCACAACAAAAACTATAATCCACACAACTTAACATTTAATTTGTTACTTACTTTTAGCAGTCAGCGCCTATTTTTAGTTTCTGTATGAAACGAACTATGCCTCACAAGCAGATAATATATACTTTTGTTGCACTAGAATAACTATTATGAGGAAGAGAAGCAGTCATGTGTAGGATGTAAGGAAGACTGTTTGCATATCTGTTTAGCATAATACAGACGAATTTTTCTCATTTTATTTTGTTGCTACATTTTGGTACGCAAGATAATGGAGTGTAATGAAATCAGAAAATATAGTTGTCTCGTTAATAGGGTCGTGACAGCAGTGTAGACAAGAAGAAATATTTGCACCATACGTGGAAAGCACCAAAGGTCTATTAGTAGCGTCTTATTCATAATGAAAACTTCCTCAGCCCCGGGTTCGAAACCAGCTACGCTTAAATTCTGCCTAAGTACAAAACGTCCTACTGCCAGCACCCTGGAGGACGGAGGCTGCCAGAACCCTGGAGGACGGAGGACCAGACATAGGTTCAGCAAACTCTGTTGTCATTGGGGTGCGTAACTACAACAATATGGCGGAAGAATCAGAAATAAATAACGACATGATAACGCGGAAAGCAATGGAAATCCCTGTATTAAAGTCAAATAATGTGTATCTAAATGACATGTTGCCAGTCATTAAGAAATAGTTATGAAGGCCCCTCCATTGCAGAAAATATGTTGGAATAGTCCCCCACACGGATCTTCGGGAACGGTCTGCTAAAGGTGAAATTACCACGAGGAAAACACAGAATTATGAAGTAATAACATTTTGCGAGTCGGAGCATGGAATCTTATGAGATTGAACATAACAGGTAAACCAGAAAATCAAATAATTCATTCGAAAACTTAATGAACGCATATTGGCGTCAGTGAATACAAATGGCGAGAAGACAAAGATTTCTGTTCACGCGAATATAGGGAAAAATCAACCGCTTCAGGAGATGAGGAGAAGGTGGTGGAATTCGTTATGAATCGGAAAGTGGGAATGAGAGTGGAATAGTGTCAATAGTTCAGTGACATTGAAGTCCCCCTCCGTAGTCTAGTGGATAGCGTGGTGGATTACCACGCAGGGGTCCCAGGTTCGATTTCCGGTCGGGTTGGAGATATTCTCCGCACGGGGACTGTGTGATGTATCGTTCTCATCATCATTTCATCATCAGAGACACTCAAGACGCCGAAGTGGCGTCAGCTAGAAAAGATTTGTAGCAGGAAGGCCGAACACGCCCCCAGTTAGGCCTTAAGGGCCATAAATTCCACCCAAAATCATCATCATCATCATCATCAGTGACATTGTAGTTCTATACTGATTCGACAATGAGCCAACACCGACAACAGACGTTTAGGTATACAGGGTCACGTAATAAACATAATATGAATATGTGGACACAGTGTCCGAGGACATTAGAGTGTTACTATATTATGTTAACGGAGATGGGAATCTACAAATCATTGGGAATTTCTGATTGCGCATATTCGTTGGTCTCTTAAGGCTGAATTGTACACCAGGTGGTTTGTATACTGAAGTGACTACACAGATTTTTAGTTCAGCACAGAAAAGTTCAACGTCATCTTCCTCTTGAATGCTGTAGAAAGGACTTATATCCCATTTTAACACACGCTGTACTACCGTATTGACGATGGGACCTCTCAGCTACAAGATTCATGCTATGTACCTTAGGTCTCCTTTGATTAGTGTTCCTGTGCGTCTATTGAACACATATTACGCTGGTATTCTTGACATATGTTTCGAAGGAGTTCTTGTGGACATGCCTGCCCCACTTGGCAGAAATATACCCATGCAAAACGAGTGGACGTGGCACTTAATGAAACTACAAGGCTAATTACAGGATGTCTGAAACCAGCTCCCAATGACAACCTGTAATACTAGGCAATCATTGCTCCCCCTGAAATACGCCTGGAGGTAGCTGGAAACGCTAAAAGAAAGTGGAAGAATATGAGCTACACCCACTGCATGGACATACACTTCCACGATCTAGATCTAAATCTAGAAACAGCTTCTACTGTCAACTTCTCCATTTGAAACACCTGCAAACAAAGCAAGAGAAGAACTGTGGGCAGCCACCTTCCGACAGGGGTGATACCAACTGAATGCTTGCCTGCCGGACACAATTTGGACGGAACCACATGGATATCGCTGAACAGATAAGAGTAGGTGTTGGCAAAACTAAGGATATCCTTGCTAAATGGGGGTACCTGTAAGAATCACCACTTTGTGAATGTGGAGAGATACAGATCACAAACTATCTGTGTCAGTGATCATGCTGCCCTGTCTCTTGCAGTGAGGATGAGTTGTTTAAGGCAAAAGAAAATGCAGTACTGTGGCCCGTTTAAGTGTGTTTATTTTATTATAAATATGTATTAATTCTTTGTATTTCATTGATTTGTATGTTATACAATCTTATTTATCATTCTGTGATTCGAGTAAATAATCAAATTGGGTATCAGACCGTGGATGTAGGTGAAGGAATAAGATAAAGTGTTGCAGGAGATTACGGGGGTTAGGAGTGGAATTTGAGAAGGAATACTAACCGATTTCTGTAATGGATTTCTGTCGGCAAGAGTTAAATCTGAGTTCAGGAACCACCAAAGAAGAAGGTAGTTGGAAAATCCTGAAATTTACCTCTGTCTTTCGTCCTTTATCTGTGAAAGGGGACGAGAATGGCAACTGCGCGAATAACGCACTTGGGACGCCGTGTGTATGTCCCTTCCTGACAGCACGTTACGTTGGGCCACCCAGAAGCGTTTGTTCGTCTCCGGGAGGCTTCCAGGAAGGTTATTGTCCAGTATTACGGTTTTTTATGAAAGGGATCACGTGGTGAGGTGAATTATTTATGCTTGATTTGGCACTGTCTCGCTTTCCTAGAATCAGCAGCGAGGGGAACCTTTGATATCCGAGGGAAATAATATTCTGGGCGCTCGTCTGTTATTCCGCGCGAGAACAGCAAGAGGACATGTGATTCGCCAGAACGTATGTATCGATGGGTAATGTCTTCTAAGGACGATATAACCGCATCCTTCAGGCTGCCGCGCAAATTGCAGACACGCTGACTGGCCAGCAAGACGCGTGGGTGGAAATTCGGGACAGCGTTGTGTTCCAAGAGGGCTGCGCCAGTGTGGAAGCCGACGATATTTTTTTTTTCTAGTGTCAGAGCATCGCCTGTTGAATTTGTTGGTTGGGTGCTAGTTATAATAACGCTCAGAGACTTGGTGAGCCTGTCGCTGGTATTGTTCCGGCAGTCCGTAGCTATTTTGATTTGACGAATCCATGTCCGTCACGCCAGGCTACAATTTTCTGTGTCAGAATACCAGCTCTAAGGAATTAGTTGCATCCTTAAAGCATGTCCGCTCACGTGGACGAAATGGTCTAGTGGTGAACGGCAGAACTGCGACGCATTAATTGACAACGAGCCTTACCAGTACTCGTGGTTCTATATGGAACTTCGGTCTTCGGCGCAATCTACGTCGCCGGCACTAATACGACGCAACCTGCTGATCACTCAATGGTAATGTACCGCAGCAATGCAGCTACAAAATCATTGTCTGTCTTTTACAGATCCCACGAGGCCAACAAAAATGTTCAAATGTTTCTAGAACTTATGAGACTTAACTACGGGGTCATCAGTCCCTAAGCTTACAAACTACTTATGAACTAGCTAAGACTAAGTACGGCACAAATATCCATGCCCGAAGGGGGATTCGAACCCCCGACCGTTGTGGCCGTGCAGACCGTGACTTAAGCGCCTCAGTCCACTCGGCCACCCCGGCCGGCGAGGCCAACATTTTTCTTAGGGTAGTATTTGTCTCATGTTTCCACAACGTGCTGATTAAAAATCGTAATTGTATCGAGTCAGTTGTTAAAAATCTAGAATCATTCGGTAACCCCCGACTCCGAGCTTTGCCATACTCGGAGCTTAAGAGTTTATAACGTTTCTGTAACCATATGTGTATTCCTTATTCAACAGCTTATTCCAATAAAAATTTAGATGAGATAAACGGTTTCTTTTCAGACACCTTCTCATCATCTTTATTCAATGAAAGTGTATTTGTAATTCTTGTGCTTGGTGAAAGATATCATCTAAACTGATTTATTCAACACAGTGGTATTCTAATACGGAAAGAAGCTCATCGTTTAACAGCAGTCAGATCTTAAATTCGATACAGTGGGCACTTCACAGTAGAAGCAGGCTACTGCATATTTATTTTTCATTTAATGACTAATAACCCAACGACAGGCCCTCAAGTCCTAGAGATACGGAAATGTTCAAACTGGATTGTCTCTTGGTCAGATACCTAAATCAAATGTTACATTGTAATGCACATCTAAGAGTCCATAAAGAGTCCGACTGAAATGCAAGTAATGGTGAAGAAAAGACGGTTGTTTAACAGAATTATTCCACAGAATGAGCGCGGGATCAAACAGAATACCAGAAGTACTCAGGAAGGATAGAGGCTTTTGTGTCCCAACTTCGTCGCCGCTTTTGTGTCCCAGCCTCGTCGTAGGTGACGGTGGCCGAGTGGAATGAGACCGACACAGGAATAAAGATAGCACGCTGGTGCAGGTACGGAGGGGAGCAGCCAGAAACTATAAACACTAGAGTAAATTAGAAAGAGATATATATTGCACAGAATGTAACAATACTTAACTTTTACATAGTACTGCAGAATGTTGATACATAGTTGTTAGAGACCTGCCTAGTGCCTGTACGATAGCAAAGTCTTCACTGGTGCCTATCTGATTACGAAGGTCCTAACTGGTTGCTATCTCAGTCCCAAGTGACGATGCCGTTCAGTGCTGGCCACGAGCGGCGTTGTAGCAGAGGGCGCTCGTGGCTGTCGTCGTAAGAACGCCGCGCCGTGCATGCATGGCGGCGCGCGGCGAAAGTAGGTGGCGCGCACTTTGTACTAGTGCGACACCACAGAGGCATTAGGAGTTCGCTTATGATGTGGTTGTAGTTATAAAGAGAATCTCTGAAATATACAGTCAGAAATTTAGAAAAGATAGACGTGGATACAAGGAATGTGACTGAAATATCCATGGGCAACAGCAGAAACACTCCATTTGCAAGACGAAGAAAGGTTTACAAAATTATTGCGAAAATTAAGAATACATAAGTACAAATGACGTACTTAACGAAGTTACAGGATATTCAGGGACACAAAAACGAAGTGGTTGCAGGGAAAATGAGAGGAAATTGTAAACGAAATTTTCTTCAGTAGGAATAATCATACACACATAAGTAAAAACAACTTTCGTTGAAATGCCTGTCAGGTTTTTATTTATTTATTTATTATTTAACATGCCCCATTACATAGTAATATTACATGTTTGATGGTTAGATTCAGGCGATTACATCAAATATTTTTGCAAACACAAGTACAGTATATAAGTTGACAGGGTTTACCAAGGAACAAACAATTTTATACATCAGGAAATCTTATTGAATTACAAAAATTGTAAAAGTCTGTAGTGAATTTATGTACTAAGTCATATTTACTGACGGGCCATCCTCCTCCTTTGGCAGCTATTTTTTTTTTTCCTGAGATGGTCCCTCTCTTTCAATAAATTCCAGCAGTCAAAAAGCACGTGGTCAATAGTTTGGACAGCACTGTTACATGTGCACGTTCCGTCTTCATTTATTTTGAACCGCTGATAGTAGGCTTTCAGTTTCCCAAGACCTGTTAACATAGCTGTAAAATTCTGAGATATTGGAAGTTTAATCGTAGGAAAATACGGTTTAGTGCTTCCTCCGTTTTTTGTTCTGTGCCACTCAATGTCCCATTTGTTCCTAAACTCTTCTCAAAGTTTCTTCTTTACGGCACTTGTAGGTATTTTGTTGTAGCGTATTGATTGTCGTGATCGAGCTGCTCTTTTAGCAAGGTTGTCCGCTAGTTCATTTCCCCATATCCCTTGATGTGCCTTAACCCATTCGAAATGCACCAGCCAGTTGTGTGTCTGCAATTTTCTTATTTCTTCAATCAACAAGTTGTGGTTCTTCTGATTTCGCAAAGAGTCGGTATTATTAAAAGTGCAATGGGAATTCCATGTTGAGAAGAGATGAGAAGACGGAATGGTACGAGTAATATACCGAAGGTAGACTTGACTGATGATGTGCTAGAAAAATAAATTGGTGTTGATACGGTTGAAATAGGGGTTTCAGTATTAGATTTAATAGAGCTGTGGAACACTTGAAATCAAATGAGGCACAAAGAAAGGATAACATTCCATCGAAATTTCTAAAATCATTTGAGGAATTGGACACCTGATGACTACAGAAGTTTGTGAGGAAATTCTACAACAATGGCTAGTTATATTATATATCAAGGAAAATGACATCCGCAAAAAATAGCGTAGAAAGGCAGATAAATTTGAAAACTACCGCTCACTCAACTCATGCATTCAAGGAAAAAATTACGTAACTTAAAATGGAAAAGGGAATTGGATATTTGTTATATGACGATCAGATTGAATTCAGGAATGGTAAAGATTCCGCAACTGGAGTTCCAACACAGCGCTTTATAATGGAAGTAAGGCTGATCAAAAAAACCAATACATTTCTTCTACTAGAGCAAACCATTTCAAATGTAAATTGTTAGAAGATTTTCGAAATTCTGAGAAGATTTTAGTTATAGAGGAGGATGAGCTATGTCTAATAGGTGATGCGAGCGAGGTCTGAACAGTAACACCTAATAATAATAATTCACTGATGTTATAGTTTGAAGTTTGCGGTGCTAAAGGTATTTTATTTTCATGTGCACCTGTAGCGACGGAAGCCCGTACTAAAACACACTAATAGTGCACATGTTACTGTCGTCAACTTGGGAATAGTAGCGCAGTTCGATATGTCCTTCTACAAGATCTTCAAGTGAGTCTAACTCATGAAGATACGCTTGACTTGTATGGAGTTGACTGTATGGTTCATAGATATTTTCTCTAGTGGTATACGCTCTTCCGAGAGGACCGTGTCCACTCAGTGATTTGCCACTAAAAAGTTCTTCAAATATTCGTAATGGTGAGGACATCGGTCCATAGACACACAAACTTCTTTGACTTATGCTGAGAACAACCTCCATTGGCTGAGAGAGGACCTCCAACGGGTGCGCAATGCATAGCATTACGTCATAAACCACGCGGTTATTCCTGCGCGGATAATATGCCACGCTTTGGGCGTCCAGTAGTATATGCGACCCTACATAATTCCTAAGCCACAGGAGCAGCAATTCTGGACAACTGGTGTATGCAGCTATCAACTTTATCGCAGCAGTTAAACATGTACTATGACGCAGTGTACGATATTGTTCTTAACAAGATGTTTCCTCGGAAAGTTTGCGGTCAACGTTTGCGTAAGTATATGTCAGATAACTCAATTGTCAGCTTGGATGGATTAAAATACGCTAGCGAAGGGAATATCTTTATGCCTTTATGCACTGTATCGTTACCGACGATGCGACTATAACCAAGTAGACAGTGATCCCCAGTATGATAAAAATAAATAAATAAATTTATAAAAGTTATATATATATATATATATATATATATATATATATATATATATATATATATATATATATAAAATAAGAAGCACCTAAAATTTCCCCCCATTTACTCAGAAAGTCTGTGTGACTACATTCTGTACCATTAATATTGTGTTATTTGTGAATATTACAGAAAACAAAGGTACTGTAAATGCAACTAATTACAGTACCACTTCGGTTACATAACAACAAGCCGTTCATGACGGCGTCCCACTTCTTTATTACAGTGCTCGCTCACATGTTGCTGCTCATGTTAGTGAAAAACCGCGAAATATGGGTAGCAGGTGCTTCAACACCCAGCACACAGTCTGGACCTTACACCGTTGGACGTTCACTCGTCCCATGAAAAATTTTCTGGCCGGCGACACTTTACAACTAATGCTGAAGTGAAATCAACAGTCCGCTGATGCCTACTCGAAACAAACGGAGCTCTACAAACAGAGCAAGTGGTAGCACGATAGCTGGGAAATGTCGTTGGTGACTATGTATGAAAGTAGGTAAAAGATTGAGCTATTGAGCTGCACTAGTGATTTTCTTTTGTTACCAATTAAAGTCTTTTGTAACACAGTTACTGTGCGTTACTTTCCGATTTTCTCACTTGATCAAGGAAACTCTTTCAGACTTAAGGCAGTTCCCCATTTCACTCTTTTGTTTCCCTACTGGACTTCAAAACCACAGAAAAAATGCTAAGTTACTATTTATTGAAAGAAGTGATGCAGGATGAATAGAAATTTTGCATCGCATTTGGAGACACATATTTAGCGATTTACATGTACTTGAAACCTTCTGTTGTTTACAAGGGTTGAAACCGTGGTTCATTAGGATATGTTATTGTGATGCCAAATATAATACAGTAACAGGCTGTTTGATAGTACCGGAAAGATACACTACGTTTAGTATAAGACTTTTAAAAAGTTATAATATCAAGGCTATTTCCCTCCCGTCTTCCAAGATTAGGGCACTGATTGGCTCCATCAAAGATGACTTGCAGCTTAGGAAACGCCTTGTTTATAAAATACTGTGGCAGTGTGGCGCTGTGGCGCACTGTGCAACACAGATGCGTAGAACATTGCTGACACACGAGGACAATGCAGCCTGAAAAATCGACGGTAGCAGATCACTAATTAACAGAGTGACAGAATATGATATGTCACGACATCCGCACAGTGGAGAATACCTCTGGTTTTTGGAACATTGTTCATAGAGAGCAGGTTCACGTACCATTTAATAAACAGTGGCACCGGGAATCCACTAATAAATTATATCAAATTGCGATGTTCTTCGATGTTCCTAGCACGAGTGATTGATTAACGGTAGGTTCAATACATCGTTATGTCACGTTCCACTACGGGCGGCTTCACCAGCCCAATTTAGAACGCAGCATGCACCGCGCACCCTACCGACCCCTATAGACGGAACTGCGGTTTTGTATCAGTATTCATTGGGAATCTACACCAGCGACGGTTCATTAAGATGAAATATTGAATGATTTTGATTTTACTTTCTGGTAGAAAACGCGAAGAAACTATGAAAGGGTCATTCTATTTACAGCTGCAGCCAATTATACAACATGGAATACTCCTGTTAGTCTCATGTTACATCATACAAGGGAAAGGAGAGGAACAGGGAATGTACTGTATGCTGGAAGAGAACTAAATTCAGCTATAACTTGAGGCATTACTAAACACCTACTCACGAACAACTGTAGAACCCCACTGTGGGGTGGAACGAATGTCATACATGACTTCTTACTTAGGTGTTTGTGTAGTCACCCATTAGTACGAGTGACGTACTCAATTACTCTTGAATGGCACATCAAACTTCTCACTTGGCTGACAATCGTGATGGAAAACATTGTTACTCAACCCACTACTATCTAACAGTGTTGATGGAAAAGAAGTCGCATAAAAGGGGAGGTGAACGACGCGTGAGAGGCGTAAGGGGTTTGTGGTAGGGGGATAGGCAGGGGTTGGGTATCCGGGACAGGGCAGTTTTATTTGAGAAGCAGACGCGATGAATATTCGAGGCGGAAATTCGAATTCTGCCGCCCGCCACCCCTCCGCCGCCGCTTCACCCACTTTACTTGAGGGAGATACAGCGCAAACTACATGTCGACTTCATCTCGAATTTCCATAAAGATTACCTGCCGTCGGAAAAACGGGAGGGGGAGGGGTAGGCGAGAGTAGTGGGAGGGGGGGGGAAGAACGGGCGGGAAGTATAGGGGGAGGAAGTTGGGAAGAGGGACAGCGGGTGGCTACGGTGGAGGGAAAAAAACCTCGAGGGACCGGCGCGGCGGCGGTAGTTCCGCGGACTGCCGAAGAGCGGAGCCACTCGAGCGGCAATCTTGGAGCGGCGCGAGCGCTGCGGGCGGCCGGTTTATAGGCGCGGCTGCCACCAGGTGAAGCGGACCTCCGAAGCGCCAGATGAAGATAGATGGCGCTCGCCCCTAGCCTGTAGCCATAGCCACCACCAGCGCGCTCCGCCTTTTACGAGAGGCGCTGCCCGTCTGGCCCGTGCTGGCTGCGCCACAGGATCAGTTTGTGTGTAGCCAGAAATTGCCGAACTGGAAGACGCCCGGAGGTTCCGAAACGACTTTGAGGTCTGCGCTGTGTCTGAGAAAAACTCTCCTCTCAACTTTTAAATCAGCTTTCACCTACCTCAGGTTCCAGCTGCATCATTATCCGTAGCACTGCCAAACTGATTACATTTATTTAGATAACACAGAAAGTTCTTACTTTTTATTTCCGACCAGTTGACTGCAACTGTTCCCATTCTTCAAGTGTATAATTGTGTACTAAAATTTCGATCGAAATGTGGTGGAATTATGATTTGCATTTATTGTTCCCATTATTGGTGCAGTACAGAGAAAGAATGTGAAAGAAGTTATAAGTGTTATTAATGGTTTGAAAAGTAAATAAATTTGCTGAACGAAAAATTGCCACTTTCTTTCTCACATTTTGGTCACAATTCTACACATAAATAAGAGTATTTACTAGGGCAACATCTGCCCCTGGAGTGCATAGGTAAGGGATAATATATACATTTTTTTTAAATCTTCATACCTATTTCACTCAACCTGGCTGGCCAGGCCGTTCACCGACCGTGCTCCGTGCTGCGTACCTGCTTCTGGAAGTTTCCACACGCATGATCCAGACACGTGTCTTGTTCACCGGCATTCCTTGGTGGCTTGGATCTGCTGAACAACCTAGCCACCATCCACGAGCTAGACTGGCAGTCACGTGGAGCAAGCTGTGCCGAAACCTGAACGACAGACCGAACCGAAACTCCCCACCTCCCCCCCCCGACTTCCATCATCGAGCTCCAATGTTACCTCTACTACTTTGCCACTGACTCCAAGATGTACCTTTAAGGACAGGGCCCGTTTTGGCGGAGGTAGTGGCCATTCTGGAAGCATTGAAGTTTGTTTCTACCATTTCCTACCCAAAAACATTAATTGAGTCTGACTCTTAAAGTGTCCTTCAAACCCTACAACATCGGAGATGAAAAAAAAGAAAAAAAAAAAAAAACCAGCTATATTCTGGTAGTGATTTCGGCATATATTCGCTGTACGAATAAGGGGCGGACAGTTGATTTACTGTGGGTACCTTCTCACGCTGGTATCTGCTATAATGAGGAAGTTGATGCATTGGCTAAACAGGCGGCATCCTTAGGCACATTCCTGGACCGACAACTACCATACACAGACTTCTTATCTGCGGTCAAGGAATACACAAAACAACAGTGGAAACAAATGTGGAACGTTTGCCAACAAATGAAAGGCGCTTCTTACGCTGTGCTGCAACCTCAGGTTTCTACGCAGCCGTGGTTTTTAAGGACTCTTCTGGACCTATCCGCGATTTCTACCATCATTCGCTTCAATCACGCCTTCTATCAACAACATTCCACACCGGATCAACGTCTACGCCGGCAAGTGAGTGTTATCCTGAAACGGAAGCTGATGTCAACCACATTCTGTTCAGGTGCCCCAAATTTGACCGGGAACGTTTGAACTTTCTGTAGACATTGGTGAAGATGGAATATCCCCTTCCCCAGTCAGCCTTCCCTTTTGTTTACAAAAGACATTCGTGTTTATAAAATCCTAATTAATTTTTTAAGACCACTGGACACAATCTGTAAATATCAAGTGTGTTGGTAATATATTATAAGGCTTTTCTTGTGAATATGTGAAAATGTTCCAATATTGTCTGAATTGTAATGTAATGCAATTTTGGCTTTGTTTCCACTCTCCCATTTTGACAAAATGTACTTCTCTTTTTTCTGTTTATTTAAATACATGCACGTCTCCACTGTGTGTTGTAGATGTCCACATTGAGTTAACACTCAGAAGGCCAAATAAAAATAAAAATACCACGTGACAACCATTTCCAAATAAAACCCATTCTGATATCACAATAACTTCACGCCATTTTCATTTAAATCCCATTTGGCTCGGCCATCCTCACGAAGGTAATAAAGTGCCAAAGAGGCCGAAATGAAAAAGTAAACTAAGACCTTGAAAGTTATTGCTGCCATATTTACATTCATATTGACCACAGTAGCTGATATGGACAAAATGCACAATGCAATATTTGTTACATGAAATACCTACGTGGGGCCTCAAAGTAATGGAAAGAAAGTGTAAATTTCATTTGTGATAATGTAAGTTGATTTAAATCAATCACCATTAACAGCAATTACGACTGCTTAGACATTTTTATTTATTTATTCATTTTTAAAATGGATAGTAAAAATAAGCCTCATAGTATTGGAAAGAAAGTGTCAATTTCATTTGTGATAATGTACGTTGATTTGAATCATTCACCATTAACAGCAATTACGACTGCTTAAACATTTTTATTTATTTATTTATTTACCATTTTGTAAAATGGATAGTAAAAATAAGCCTCAAAGTATTGGAAAGAAAGTGTCAATTTCATTTGTGATAATGTAAGTTGATTTGTATCAATCGCCATTAACAGCAATTACAACTGCTTAAACATTTTTCTTTCTTTATTTATTTATTCATTTTGTAAAATGGATAATAAAAATAGTAAATTGTACTAGGAACAGAATTAACAAATTATAAAGTTCCCTTCATATATTTTCCCCAGAAACGTTCATAAATTTATTACAAAAAGCTAGTAATAAATTTCAGTATAAATCAAACAAATTTCGAAAAGTAATTTTTTACACAACGCTGTCTTCTTGCTCCGTTTTCTGTAGACAGGCAGGGTGCAGGTAACAGTTGAATTTGTCAACTTCTAACATTTGATCTTCTTCGTACCGTCCGCTCTGCATCTGCTACTGTAGGTCACGATATCGTACTGCAGCTAAGCTTCCAATGTGTAATCATTTTATTTGCCTTGCGACGATCCTAAAATATTCGGACTCATTTGCTCTTATGAGTCCTTGTTAGTAAAGGACCTAAATTTATGATAAATACTCACCTGGTATTTAGAACTTATTTTCTATACATTCCGCCATATAGGAAGTATGACTATGTCACCGTATGCTTCAACGAAACTACAATTTTCAAACAATGGGAAAACTGTTTTATATTGAAACACAAATTAAAATGAAAGTAGATATCTATATTGATCAAAATATTTTCCCCAAGAGACGGACGTTCATTTCAATTTATGAAATCGTCGGTCACCTTCATGTGATGCGGACATTGGCCTCCATGGACAGAATTCTTAGGTAAGTATTTCGTACAGGACAGCAAACCACCGCAAGGCTGAACAAATGTGATAAATGCCCACATTCAGGTAAACCTGTGAAATACACTGAACCTGCATGCAGAATCTGTCCAGTCCTGGCTCACGTCATCCTCTTGCTTAGTACCTATGGATTGGAGCATCACAATCCCTCAAATTCCACAGTTCATCATAGTAAAAACATACAATGGCTGCGGAAGCAATAAAATTTCTTTTATATTGTTTCTTACAAAAGTACTCTTTCTGTTTCTGTGTAGTACGTTGGAGACAAGGCAGAAAAATAGACCACAGTTTGCTTTCCGTGTGTCAACTACATTTACTTCTTGAGATAAGCGTCAGCATAGGTTTAACGTTATAGACATTGATTTACAAATAAAATCTAAATTTTTGACATTTTTAATGCTTGTTTCGTGTATCTGGGCCTGTGTCCAAGAAAAGTCTTTGTTAAAAACTGAAATATATCAGCTAAGAATTTATTACATCGACGCTTTTCTCCATGTTTTCTGTTAAAAGATTCCACATTTGCATGTAAGGCTGTCTTAAGTAACGATATATAAAAACAGACTAGCAAAATAGGAGATCGTAATTTTGGTGGTATTCTTAATGGAAAGATGACAAAAAACTGTGATGTACCGAAAGATATATTTAAGATTTGCTACGCAATTTTTCAAGTGTTTGGAGGATACGACTTTAATGAACGGAAGGCAACGATAAATATGTCAAGACGTCCGTAGAGCTGAAATTATTTTTCTGCATTAAAATGCGAAATTCTTTTTACGCCGCGAGGCATTTGGCGCAAACATGCATGAATTATATCTTGAAACTTCCATTTATGCATATGAAGGGAGGGAACTGGCGCCTCACCAAGCCGTTTCAAGAAAAAGCCAACCAGAATCCCTGTGTAACTGAAACGCAAACACTTGATGAAGTATTTCATCTGCATGGCTTCAGTGTACACAATTGTCGAAATACCCCTTGTTCCAATAACGTCAGTAAACTGCAGCTTATACTGTTTTCAGGAAAACGTAACACTCCAATGATTGATAATGTCGAAACAAGAAAGAGTATTTTCTTTGTGCTTCCAATGATTAGACAACTGCTAATATTGGAAACATATCACATTATTTGAATATTGTGATATTCAGTGCCATGCAACAATAACCTGCTATTAACAGTTGATTTATTGATTTAGGGGGATATTCATTGGAAGCTTATTCGACCTACAAATTTTAAGGGATTAATTCAGTGTTGTGAAGTGTACGCGACACTAGATAAACGATGCACCAGAAGAGAAGGTTTCCAGTGATTGAGGAAAGTCGAATATGTAGCAGAGGCATTTTATCAGTGTACTGTAGCCAAAAGGCGATGGTTTTCTCACGAAACGCCACAGGGTGAAACGAGAAAACTACAAATGAAAAATTAAGATGTACCCATGTGGTGACCGACAAAATGAGACGTTTAGAACGTGTATAGAAGAATATATCCCTAATACCATCTACAACGTAAAGATGAATGGAGCGTTTAAAACATTGTTTTAAACAAAACTAATATCTCGACTACTTTGTGGTCCTCTACAGAAAATGAGTGAAAATGATATATTACGACACTACGCAAAAAGACATCGATTTCGCATCATTCTCTTAAGTGACACTCACCGACCCTTATGAGGAGATTATCAGTCGGGTAGCGTCTTTTATTTTTGCCGTTTCTCTCCTTACTGAACTATGACATTTCTTTTAGGAACTACATTTTTTCTCATACATTATATGTTATGCCATGTTGTCTGCAAATTAAGGTGAGATTTTCTGCTCTTTGTTAGAAACAAAGTGCAACAAGAACAACAGAGAATAATTATTTTTAAACGATGATTTGCTAAGTTAGACTATGAAGAGTTAACACAACTGCATGAATGAGGAACGTCGGGCAACCCCTTCAATTTAACCCAAAATAGACACCACAACGCGCACAAACAAAGTGGACAGAAAATCTCCGTCAGCAGTACTTAAACAATAGCAACGCGCTATAATTAGGCGAGAGTCCCATCGAATATCCTCGGCGTTTGAAATTGACACATCTATATGTCCTTCATCACCGAAGAATATTTTTCGTATGACTTATGGCTATTTCTGGAGGCTGTCAGAATTAGTTTTTCATTACCACATGTGAGTGGAATTAGCTATTGAACATAGGACATACATATTTCAAATTTCGATGCTGAAAACCTAGCTGGTAGTCAGATACTGGAAGATGAAATCTTGAATTCTAATCAGCAAAAATTGCAATGCTGCCAACATTATCAGTCTTGCTTACAGAAATTCCCATAAGTGCATTAAAAACAGAGAACACCTCAGGGTGCCCCTGAGAGCTTCTAGACTTTTAGCGATATCACTGTGTAGTCCTTTCGAGGTCCCACTTTATGTATTGTAATGCAACGTACAATATCGATTAAACGTAACATTTTTACAAACACCAGAACCTTTAATCCAAACATATATACATTCATCATCTTCGATCTTACGGCTACTGGGACTCCTTACAATAAAAGCAATATTGCAATAAGTCGTTCGAATATCTATAGTATAAACGTTATCAATATTAATGTATTAGAAATAAGAAGTTGTCAAGACCTCCTCACAACAAGCAGGATTTCGTGCAAAGCGAAGCTGCTGCGAGCATGTTCTCGCCTTTCTAGTGGCATTTATCGACCTCGCAGCAGCTTATGACACCGTGTGGCTGGATGGATTACTGTACTAGTTAAATCAAACAGATCCAAGCTCAAATATCACTCCAGTAATGGAAATCATGCTTAAAACCCGTTCTTTTAAATTTTACATAGGAGGTAACACAAGTAAGTCGTATACAATATACTGGGCTCGGTTCTGGCCACGATTTTATTCAACTTTTACATCATTGACATAGTCACCACTGACGATGTAATGTTTAGTTACGCTGACGACCTATCGATTCCAGCTCAATGCAACACATACGAAGAAGGTGAGGAAAACTCGATCAGCATTACAAAAAGAGGAGACTTTTCCCGAACCATAAAACAAAAGTCATTTCATTCCAATTAAACAAAAGGATGGCAAATGGGGAATTCAATGTTATCATTCGCAACAATAGTTTATGACAGACGCACCAAATGTTTGGATATAACTCTCGACAGATCCATGACATTTAAGAAATACTTAGAACTACCAGGACAGAAGCTAAAGTCAACAAATAATACACTTAGGAAACTGGATGGTGTTAGCTGGGGATTTACCACAAACACCTTATGTGCCCTGTCGCCGAATACTTTTCTCCCGTTTGGAACAGAAGTAGTCATTTCAACAAAATGGATATCCATCTAAATGAAGCTATGAGAATATTGACAGGAATTCTAAAATACACACCAACACCTTGGCTGTCAGTACTTGCCAATATTGCTCCTCCAAATCTACGACGACAACAAGCAGTAAAATAGCAATGGGAGAAACTCAGAGACTTACCTATTCACGAAACATTGAACAATGTACCACCCAGACTACAATCTAGAGAACCAATATGTGTAAGAACTGTCTAACTCATCCCAGACTGCTACAATCTAAAAGACAAAGGGAGAAAACAGTGGACCTCCTTCCATACTAAAAGAATATAGACAATGTAGACCCGACCATTCAACTTCCGGGTGCAAGCCTACGAAGAAAAATATGGAGCTTCCTTAACCGGATAAACATTGGCCACACCTTGGAAAAGCAACGCTACACAAGTGGAGAGTTACCGACGACGACCAATGCGACTGAGGAACATTGCCGCAGTGGAGTAGCCGAGCGGTCCAGGGCGCCTCGCTGCGGAGCGCGCGGTTGCTCGCCATCGGAGGTTCGAGTCCTCCCTGGGGCTTGGGTGTGTGTGTGTTGTCCTTAGGTTAGTTTACCTTAGTTTACGTAGTTTGTAAGCTATGGTCTAATGTCCACGTAGTTTGGTCCGATAGATTTACAAACGTTTGAACATTTGATTGTAGCGGAATATCGGCAGAAACGCTGTAGCACATTCAACTCGACTGCCCAGATAGAAGATTCATGGGTACCTGGACAGACTTTGTAGACGCAACACCTGCAACAATTAACTGGTTGAAATCTCTCGATATCTAACAATGACGAGAAATGGGGCTTCATCTGCTACCGCTTTACAGTATTTTTTTATTGTCTTACATATTTGTGAACTCATCCATATCACCTTACATAACAAGTTGATATGGATTATTGTATGCACTTAGCATAAAATTCTGTAAGCCATACGCTAAATAAATTCAAAGAACCAACACAAACGATTGCTACAGGAAGCAAACCAAAACTTGTTTGGTAAGTATCATTCTTCACTAAATGGTAATTTCAGTTAAACCCTACGATACTAGCAGGTGTGAAACAGATGATGGTTCGAACTTGAATAGTGGCAACGCTGCTATGGAGGCATTAAGCAATGCAATCTGCTATTGTCGCAGATTGCACACGTTGTTGACATACATACCTCGCCCCCGAACAAATGGACTCACCCGTCACACGTCACCGGCGTGCGCACAGTCGTAGGGAGTAGTCACTAGTCAGCGAGCGGTATAACGTAACGATGTAGCTACATTTTCGAAACGGAAAAAACGGAGCTGGATTAAGATTGAATATGCAAGAGGTCTTACAGCACGACAGTATCATCCAGTCTTTATGAGGCGATCCGGAAGTCGGCAGAACCATCAATGAAGGTCGGAAAACAGTGGCAGACAGGTATCGCGCTGGTCATCCTATCGCTCCTGAAGAAGTGATGCATAATGATTCCGAAGATGTAGGAACCACTTCGTGACATTCGCTTCAGAACTTTTCCAGGGATTCTACAGGAAGTAGATCGCTCCATTCGCACCAGCAGCACAACAGGTTATACTAAAGGTGTACTACGCCTTGCACATCGATGATGACGCGTTCTTCCAGGTGGCCTACGGACGCCGTTCTTTTAGTTAATCCCGGATACAACACACGCCGAAAGGTTGCCTAGCAGATAAGCATAAGCACAGGGGGCTCCAAATCAACAGGGAGGAGATATTTCTAAACCTATACTTGTGCTTTAAAATACATAATTTACAGCTGTAATTTGTCCTACCGTTCGTCACTAGACATCTTGCTTGCTGTAGGAGGGGTGCTACATTGTAAACAACACTAATTTATGACCAACATATGATGCAACAATTCGTGATTCACAATGGGCAATATGAAAAAATGGTATTTTTCCTTAATTTAAATAAAGAGTAATGAATATAATGTATGATGTTATAAACCTGTTATAGAATGACAAATTTTCATTATTACATCAGTCATAATGCAAATTTTCAAATGCATGTCTACCTTGTTGGATACATTGGTGGAAGTCCCTGTCGGTATTAGCATTGACAGCTCTTAACATTTCTGCAGGTACTGACGCGCAAACATGGCGTATTCGTTTTCTTTTTTCCTTTTTTTTCTTTTTTTTTTTTTTTCTTTTTTAACAGATCTACATTTTCCTGTTGCGTGTAGTATATCCTGGATTTGATGAATAAGAAAAACTACAAGGACGTTAAATAAGGCAATCTCGCTGGTAATTGAATGAAACCACCACGACATAGACACGGTTTGGGGTACACGTTGTTCAGATATTTCCTAACCCCTCTACAATAAAATGGGGTGGTGCACCATCACAGCTAACTGAAGTGGGATGTCCTCTAGGAAACTTCCAAGGTCCATCTCATATCTCATTCTGTAGGAACTATAAATACTGCCGACCAGTTAGTCTGGGAAGCAAATAAACTGGTCCAATAATGTGGTCTCCTAGAATCCCGTACCATACGTTAAGACCCCACTGCGCTTGCATGTGATGTGGTCGTAACCAGTGAGGATTTGCAGGAGCCCAGTAATGTAGATTCTGTCTGTTCACGGTGGCGTCATTAGCGAAATTGAACTCCCCATAAAATCTTTCTGATGAAGTTGGGATATGCGCGTACTGTATGTGATGGAAGTCTGCAGAACGATACCCAATTTTGGAAATCCTTTCCAGACAATTTTAGGTAGAAGCACCTTAATTGGATGCTATTTCTGTTCCTTCAGTATTCTTTGTACCGAATACCTCGACACCCCCAGCTCTGCTGCATTTGTTTGTTCTAATTACGATGGGAAATAGGTATTAGTGGATAATAGCTGATGACTTAGGTAATATTAATAACAATGATCATATTATTATAATAATTATGAGTATGAAAAATAACTTACATTACGTAGCACGATAACATTTTGTTTATACTTCGTAGTTACTAAGTATTATTTTCAATTAAAGTACGTTTACTTCCCGTGGGACGTGCTGCCAAGTACTGAATAACTTTCTGGATGCTACTAAGTTTTGATGTGGTACCATTATTTACCAAAGTTCCACTTGCAGATCCTTTATCCACGATTGACAAACATTTTGACAAGGAGATTGTATCATTATTTCAACATCTGCTCTCTTCAAATTAATTCATATTTTACAATGAATTTTATGAACAAATAGACGGAGTTGTTATGGAAAGTCAACTGTCACTCTTGGTGGCCAACTTTTTTTAAGGAAGAATGGAGGAGAAGGCGTTAACCTATGCAAGTTTCAAACCAACCGTTTTTGGAGATATGTGGATGACACATTCCTAGTATGGCTTCATGGTGAAGTAAAACTTAAGTAGTTTTTGAACCATCTAAATTCTATTCATAGATACATCCAATTTACGATGGAACTTGAAAAGGACAGTTGCCTCCCTTTCTTCCATGTCTTAGTTCAACGTAAAAGTCACGGTACACTTGGACATAGTATCTTTTCGTAAACCAACACATACGGATCTGAATCTGTGAGCAGACAGCTGTCATCATCTTGCCCAGACTAAGGGTGTTTTCAGAGGACCCATTGAAATTCGACTGGCGAGTAATTTAGTTAATAGTGATGATGGTTTTAATCTTGACAAAATTTGGAATCAGACACTCACAACCGTAAAGAATCAAAGACAACGGCGGTTCAACCCTGTTAATCACAGAACATCATTACACACACTCTTCATAGAGGATCACTACAGCTTCATACATCTTTGCCATCGATATCAACTACAGTATGTGATCATTTACACTCTACTTAGAGGGCACTACAACTGCCGTCGGTGTGTTACGGCTATGACGATGACTTCCCAATAGGCACGTGCACTGGATGAGAGCGCTCCGAGGATGGTTGGACGGTTTGCAGCCGAAATGTTAGCAGAAGAAAATATGTAGTTACGGCTGAATTTCCGCAATTTTATGAACCGTTATAGACCCAATTGCGAAGGTCGAGAAATGGCTCATCAGTGATACTTTACACTTGTACAGGGAACCTCATGGACTAAATTTTGCTTCAGAGAACAAGCCATTTAATATGGCGATAAAAACAGTACAGACGAGAGGATAAATAAGCAATGACAACATTAAGTGGCATTTCAGGAGCATTTCTGGCCGGTGGTGTTGACAGACGGCTGTCTGCCGTCTTCCATAGATCTTTAACTTTGTAATTTATCTAAGTTCACTAGGCCGGCTTTTTGTTTTGCTAAACGACAACCTCTTTCGTTCGGAGGCATTAGGAAAAGCATTTAATTTAATGTTTCTAAATGTTAGTTTCTGTAATACTGTGTTCATATTGCTGGGATTTTATTATGCCAATAATTTATCTTTGTGTCTATGAATGTGGCAATATGTGGTAGTACTACCAACTTGCTGATTGATCCATAGGTAGATACAAAGTGTACGATACGAAATAACTGGAATAAGCCAGCCTGCCCCTGTGGCCAACGTCCCCTAGTGTTCCATTTACCCTATTACACTTTTCAAATACATTTAATTTCTAACACAGAGCATATGGACTACATGAAGTGATTATATTCGTAGATTTTTTCCTCGACTAGTACTTCAGTACCTCGTGTCAAATCATGCTGAAACACCTACATTTGTATTTGGTGTAGCTTCCAGGGGCCGCAATGTAGACACTGATTCTGGTATCCTTTCGGTCATACGGATGGCGAATGCTATGTTGCAATGCATTATTCCATGCCTCTTGTAGCTTTTCACGCAGTTTTACATGAGGTGTGAGTTGACTAGTCGCACGTGTCAGTTGTCGTGTCATGATATGCCACACGTTCTCGACTGAACAGAAGACTGGACATCACTGGCCAGCGAATTTCATGTACTTATTCCAGAGTTTAGTTTTACGCCCAGTGTTTGGGTGAGTGTTATCCTACACCAAACCACCTTCCTTTTGAAAAAGAATTGGTCGTACAACATTCTGTTCTGCTGATGCCTGGTGAGCGTTGGCTCCACAACTGTAACAAGAGCCTATTCCACCCCAGACTCCAATGCCTGTAGTGGGGCCAGTGTTTACGTAGAATAATTTTGCGAGATAGCAGTCGTCAACGTTAGGTCTTAAGCGGGAAAGACAATCCATTGCGGTCAGGCAAAACGTGCATTTATCGCTGAGCACCATTATCCGCCATTCCAAGTGATCTTCCGACGGATGCACTCGTGCCGTGCACGTCTATGCAGTGGCGTGAGTGCAAGAGTGTCCTTAGTCCACTGCTGATAACTGGCCAGTAATAGTTCATGTTAACACTTCTAGTCACAGAAACACTTTCTTCTGTGCTGTGGTAGCTATAGGAAGTGCCATCGCTGCCCTTGAAAATCTACGGACGTATACGGTTGGGTGAATATACACGTGATCAGTGCAAGCAGAATCATCACACAACTGACGCATGACGTCCAACTCGGTGTGTCATTTCTTCGGAGTGACCATCCTTCCATTCAGAAAGAGACAATTAGACGCAAAGCGCTCAGTTGACCGTATGAAGCACGAGTTTGCTAACATACTGATATCCCACTCAGACGTACCGCTTTTCGCAATCCATATTCAATGCTACACATGGCGACATGGTAGCCATTATCAGTCTACTATCTGTTGGTGGGTATTGGAAACAGTCTCAGTACGCTTACTGTCCCCCAGGTACAATCTGCAATCGTGGGATCGAACTCTATGTCATCTTTCCAGGAGCGGTAATTATCCCGGTATTTTTGTACCCTGAACCACGCAAAATACACTAAAGGAAAATTAAAAAAGAACACAATAAATTCGTCGACCCATCACAGGCAAATTTTATTGGCACATTCGTGAGGTTGCTTACAACACACGATCACACAGACAGAGCCGTATGCACATGATTACAGTCACCAGAGCGTGCGCAATGTTTGCGTTAGTGCCGTGTATACCCTCCTTTTGCTTCAATGCAAACCGTAATTCTTTCATGGAAACGATCGTAGAGGTTCCGAATGCGGTTATGTGGATTGGCCTCTCATGGAGCTTCTATCATGTGCCTCATTTGGGCCAGATTTCGTGCCGCTCATGCTGACCGCGGTCCCACACATTGTCATTGAGGGTAGATGTGGGGATCGTGCTGGCCATGGTAGTTGCGTGCACCTTGGAGAGCACGTAGGGGATACATGTGAATCTGCATTGTCGTGTTCGAAAAGCATATCACCTTGTTGGTGCAGGAATGGTAGGAAGACGGGTTAAATGATGGTTTCATTGTACCGTTCACTGTTCAGTGTTCTCTAGACGATCACTAGTAAAGAATAGTGAATGTAGAATATCGCTTCCCTCACAAACACGATCATTTGTGCCGTCAGAGTCTCCTCCGCTCACGTCCCAACATCGTTCAGCTGGCCTCCAATGGGGTCATGGAAGGCGCTTATGAATGGACGATT
Source organism: Locusta migratoria (assembly GCA_026315105.1). Lineage (NCBI taxonomy): Eukaryota > Metazoa > Arthropoda > Insecta > Orthoptera > Acrididae > Locusta > Locusta migratoria. Next base: position 471,171,628 of record CM048747.1, read on the forward strand.
GGAGACCTGTGGTCTTCAGTGATGAGAGTCGTCGTTGACTCGGTGCCAGTGATGGACGTACGCTTGTGTAGTTTTGTGCAGGAGAGTACGTGAAACTGAATTGTACGTGACAGAGGCAAACGGGGCGGACACCTGGCATAATGGTGAGATGCGCCATATCCTACACTGGCCGTTACTGTATGATGTTCGTTTTCTGAATATTGAACAGTACACTGTACACAGAAACCATAATTCAACCCGTCTTGACACCGCTCTTGTACCAACAACGCGATGCGCTTTTCCAAGAGGTCAATGCATGTCCACACGCAACACGTACAACCCAACGTGCTCTTCTGCTGATCATTATCCGCAGATCTATCCACCACAGAGCATGTCTGGAGCCGTATGAAACGTCATCTTGTCGCGGTGTACACGACCAGTAAGAGATCTGGTCCAGCTGAGGCATCAGATGGTAATTGCATGGCAGGCCATGCTATAAGACTTCATACGGCATCTCCACAATCGTCTTCATGAGAAAGTTGCGCCCTATATTGCTGACAAAGTAGAGTATACACGCTACTAGCATCGACATTGTGCACGCTCTGGTGATTGTACTGACGTGCGTGTGGTTCTGGCTGCGTGATCGTGTGTTTTATACATCCTCAAGAATGAGGCAATAAAAATTTCGTTCTGCTGGATTGACGAATTCATTGTGTTCGTTTTTCATTTTGCAGTAGTGTATGATGCCGAGTAGGTACGGAGTTGTAAATGTAGTACGATTTTAACAGTAGTCGTATATCAACCGCCGAGGCATTTCAGGTAACAAGCTTTGTCTCAGTTACGGAGTACCTGGCACCTTCTGACCCTGGCGTATATACGGTTCCGCGTTGCATTCTACCCTCTTGCCTGCAGAGCGACGCCACGTCAGCGCCTGAAAAATCACCGGAGACGCAGTTTGGGGGCCTGTTGCGCGGGCAGGCTATTGGGCGGAGTGGCTGCGACACACGCCCGCAACTTATTTCCAATCTCGCTGAGTGGGCCACGTGCGCCGTGGCAGGCGTCGACGTTGAGGAACTGCCGCTGATGGCCTCGAGAGGTTCGCCTCCGAACCCACCCATCAGCGCGCGACATTGCCGGTTATTGCCGACATACAACAGGGCGCTCTACGCGAAGGGCGGGCTGTGGGTGCAAGCTCCGATGTAGACATCAAACACTGATCTTACGCAGTAAAGTCACAGGGCAGCTATATTTTTCACTGAGAGTTTGAATGCCGCTGTGGAATGCCGAGAAGTCTATGGGGCATGGCTGCGAAGCGCGCGGTTGCTCGCCGTCGGAGGTTCGAGTCCTCCCTTAAGCATGGGCGTGTTTGTTGTCCTTCCTTAGTTTGGTTTAACTTATAAGGAGACCACATGGGTATCGAATTTTATATATATGGTACGCGAAGTTCAGAACTCAAATAACAATCAGCCAAAGCCATTCGACACAATTCTGACAAATTCTCGAGATAATCGATTTTGAAATTTTGGAGGTACACTTAAGTACCTATGATTAGAACACTTGCAGCATATGTTGGTGTAGCCCAGGCGGCAGCGTTCTGTTTTTATAGGGACGGTGATTCGAATTACGCCGTAACCTTTATTTTCTCTCTTTTTTGTTGTTTTCGAACACATACAGCATTTAAAAACCCATTTTAAATTTTAAGAACAATGTAGCATTTTCGATTATTCGTAATTTTCTGCGTTTTATAAAAGATTGTCAATAATGATGATTTAAACATGCAACCAACCAAAGAAGAGTAAGTTCATGGAGGATGTGAACAGACTGACACTATTTCAAATTTAGTTACATAAAACATTTTGGGATCTCTACTTCCACGTGTTGTGTCAGTGTTTGTTTATGTGTATGCAGACGAGCTGAACACCTGATCGTCACCTATAACGATGGTTAGCTGCTTCAAAGACATCAGTGGCTAAGGAGATTACTTTCCAAAGTCTGCGTCTTAGCTTTTCACAAACTGAACAATCAATGACAACCGTTGTCAACTAATAGTGAAGCCAATACTGTAAGAAATGTAACTTTTTTTATTGGAAACCAGCATTATAAATAAACTTTCATAAAGTATAGAAAATTACGCATTAACAAAATTACGTACATTTTTCTTAAAAAATACTAATAGATATTAAAATTTTGTAAGTATTTGAACACAACTAAGAAAAAGAAAAAAAAATCTGTCACTTCCGGATTGGAACACTCAACTCTATGGTTGTAAAGCCAGATCGCTACCACCTGAGCTTCAGAGGCACGTGCTGCTATTCCTTTAATTGTTGGTGTCTACATGTATTTGCAAAACTTCAAAGTCGATTTTCTCGAGAATTATTGAGAGTTGCATCGAATTGATTTGCCTGATTATTATTTGAACCTCATGCACTATATATATCAAAATATTCTGAAATCCGATACCCATGTGGTCTCCTCTTTAGTTTAAGTAGCTTGTAGGCCTAGGGTCTAATAACCAAAGAAATTAAGTAGCATAGATTTACAAACATTTGAACTATCGACGAATTTCAGTACTTTATCCAGCCATATTTCGATCAGATATTTGTAGCGGCGCGACCACTTACATAGTATCATTAAAACAAACCTTGTCGTCATCTCGAGACAAATATATCTGCATTAGAAGAACTTAGCATAAGAACATATGTCTGAAGATTATCACAAAATGCTGAAACATAGTAAATAAAATACATAGAAGAAACATTGAGTTGCTGCAATAGACTATATATAAACATACGCACCCACCCACCCACCCACACACCCACCCACATACACACCGTAACAGATACACGATGCCGTTTTGACAGTGGATTGCAGGGACAGGAGCTATCTTTCTTCTTTTTTAATGGAACCCTACGTTAAATTTTAGCGTAACACGATGGTATTAAAAAGACGTTTTGAAATATGTGTATTTCCCAATATTTAGGCTTATAGTTTTTAAGGCACAGATATGTTCTCCTATCATATTCAGCATTCGAAGTGGGGTTGTCCAATGCTAACTTTCCTGTTGTGAAGACTACAAGGTAAACGTCCCGAGTTCGTCCTTACACAAACAACGCCGCTTCGATGGACGAATACGATACGGGAACATACTTGTGTCTCAAAAATTATTCGCCTAAATATTATGATGTACATATATTTGAAACCGTTTTTTTAAGCCCAAAATGTCAACACAGCGATCCATTAAAAAACGTAAAAATGGCCTCATATTTCTGTAATTAAAAATAGCACAAAAATGAAACGTCATGTATTAAAGTAGCCCCTGTCCCTGCAATTCACTGTCCAAACGGTATCTATGTATCCATTACGGTAGGGACGATCAAGGGGCGTTATGACTTACCTCTTATCTGCTTCACCACACATCTATATTGTTCTGGTCTTTCATCCGGAAATTGGAATGGTAAACTACATCAATTTGAACTTATTTACGTGTTCAGCTCTTGGTTTCCTTCTGCGATTTTTACCCGCATACTTCCCTTCGCTAAATTCACAATTCCTTGTTGTCCAAGAATGCGTCCTAACAATGGATCCCTTCTTTTAGTCAGGATATTCCAAAACCTTTTCTCCCCGGATCTATTCAGTATGCGATGTGTGTGTGTGTTTGTGTGTGTGTGTTTGTGTCAATGTATGTTGAAACTCATCTATGAAGGAGTTTCTTTCTCAACTTAAAGAACATTTTGAAATATACTAAATATGGGTATATAAATATGTATTCTTCTTTTAATAAGAAAATACATTTCGCTATTTAAAATGATATAATGACGAGCGTTTTAAAATGACTGAGAGAAAAATGATCATAAAACACAAGTTAAACAGTAATTTAACGCAGTACATATGTCAACGTATGTGACAGAATCAACATAATGAACTCGTCTCCATTTTGATGTTTCTGAGGTTCATGTTTAACTGAAATGCGACAAAGAAAGTCGTAATAATTTTTTTTATAGGATGGCGCAATATATCAAAGACATGTGGCATTTATTACCTTATCGCCTCCTTTATTGATGTCTCACTCTTGATTACCATTAGCTGGAATTCAAACGTTCAAATGTTTGTTAAGCTTATGGGACTTAACTACGGGGTCATCAGTCCCTAAACTTACAAACTACTTATCAACTACTTACGAACTAGGACGGCACAAATATCCATGCTCGAGAGGGGATTCGAACCCCCGACCGTAGTGGCCGTGCAGACCGTGACTGGAGCGCCTCAGTACCCTCGGCCACCGCGGCCGGCAGCTGGCATTCATGTAAACAATAAATTTTAACCAGTGCCTAAATGTTAAGTTTGATTTGATCTAAGATTTCACATGTATGTTTAATTGTTGGAGCTAACTGTGGAATATGGTCTTCATTATATTAACCTGTTATTTCCAACGATGTCCTACTCATTTGACATGTTAACGGATTCTATAGTGTAGCTTTCGTATTTTGGTTTGGTGCTGTAAATATAGGGACTAAATACCACTTATGGAACTTGATGGACTTCGGAATACCTGCAGAAATTATTTTTTACGATGATATCAGACTAGAGTGAGGATCATATAGGGGTTAAAAAAGCGCTAATCTTTGTTGAAGTTAAGTCAACACCTGGAAGCACCATTACAGAAGTAAGTTGGCGAATAGTTATATTTACCTACAGGATGAGGCGTGAAAGAGCTGTGGCCATTATTTTATGCTGGAATAAGGTATGAAACGATTAAATTAAGTTACTGACACAATAGGGAAATAAAATCATAATTCCGGGCGGAGAGGCCGAGTGCATTGAGGACTATGCTCCGATTCGTGAAGCTGGTCACCCTCGGAAGTTCGAATCCTCCATCGGGCATGGATGTATGTGTTGTGTTAGTGTAGGTTTAAAAGTACTTTGTATTTTTAGGGTCTGATGGCCCCGCAGTTAAGTCCCATAAGCATAAGAAGTATTTTAACAATTTGAAAATCGTAAAATATCAGACTGCGTTGAATAACAACATTAATTGCAGGTTCTGAAAATCAGATAGGTATACATTTAATGTAGGAAAGAGTTAAGTTTGAACAAGACAGTTTCAATCGCAAAACGAATCGTAATAATGGCGAAGCATTTCATTTCGTTTGACCGCAGCTTCGTGGAAACAATAAATAAAAGAAATTATTGAGGATAGGAGAAGATCATTTTGAATTTTTACAAAATGTTTGTATTAAATGGGGGAGGGGTATTTAGAATTAGAATGAAAAAAGCTCACACTTACATATTCCTAGCACAGAGTTAGACGAGGCGTCCGATCAGTAAAAGATTGCAGAACATAAAGACGAAAATTGTTTTCGTTCTCTCTCTAGGCCAGTTGGAAAAATAGATAATCCCGAAAGAAAAAGTGAGAGGAATACATTGAAGTGAGTACGGATACGCAAGCGACAAGAGTCGCAGATATAATTTAAATACAAAATTTTAATGTTATGCGACATTTCTACACTACATACTTTTCCAGCAGATTAAGGTCCTCCACCGAAATCTGGCGCGAAAAAATAAAATCATTGAAAGTAGTAATTGTCTAATTCGTTTTACGGAATAATTTGTTTCAACCGAGACTCATAGGGAGCTAATAGGGAGCTAAATATCTTTACGTTTCTTGTGCTTCACCTAATCTATTATACAGCCACTTCATTTTAGCTAGATGCATAACCTATGATGCGACAATATTTACAAACGCTGATTTTCAAATCAGTGAAACTGGTGGCGCCCCCCCCTTACAACCGTTCCTCCTTATAACGCAGCCGTTCTGAAAGAGCAAAAAAGAAACCCGTGCTTTTTCCCCTTGACTGGCGCGACGTTCCCCTCGATAGCAACTACAAAGTGACCCTCATTTCCTCAGACTCGGCAAACGCAAGATAACGCGCTCCGCCCCTCGCTGAGGGACGGCGCGACTGCTGCACTTAGGTCCCTGGATACCGTCATTCCAAACTCATTTTCTTCCTCACTTCACCGAAAATTACCCTCCCCCTTTTTTCTCACCCCCCGCTGACCGGTGGCGGCTCCTCCCACCCCAAGGAATCTGGAGGAAAGCGGACGCCTCGACTCGGCACCCCCGCTGGCTGCATAAATCATGCAGGGGTTGTCTGACGGCTGGGGTGGAAGTGGCAACGAGGGGAGGGGGCAGGGGTTGTTGACACAGATTCACTCCGCGACGGCCCGAGACCGCTGCCTCATTAGTGGCCATAGGCGTCGGGGTGGCGGCGTCGGCAGGAGGGAGGGAAAGGGTTGGGTAGCCTCGAGTCGGACGCCACGGATAGCCGGCGCCTCTGGCAGCTGGCGGTGCCCCTAATTAGAGTTTCCCATATGGCGCGGCGCCAGGGGGTATCATCTGGCCCTCTGCGGCACATAGGAAGCCAACTCGTCCTGCAGTTGGCCCACGTAGAGGTGGAGCTCATCGCATTTGACGACTACGTAGAAATGTTTATAGCTTATGAGGTGGTGTGACCTGTGCTGAAGGCTAAGCAACTGGACCGTAATTATATGAAACATTTACAGAAGCATTAATCCACAACATTTGACATGAGTCTGTGTGAATAAAATGGAGTACCCACACTCCTGGCCATTTCAATTGCTACACCACGACGATGACGTGCTACAGACGCGAAATTTAACCGACAGGAAGAAGATGCTGTGATATACAAAAGATTAGCTTTTCAGAACTTTCACACAAGGTTGGCTCCGGTGGGGACACCAGCAACGTGGTGAGATGAGGAGAGTTTCCAATCGATTTCTCGTACACAAACAGCAGTTGACCGGCGTTACCTGGACAAACGTTGTTGTGATGCCTCGCGTAAGGAGAAGTGCGTACCATCACTTTTCCGAGTCTGATGAACGTCGGATTGTAGCCTATCGCGAATGCGGTTTATCGTATCGCAACATTGCTGCTCGCGTTGGTAGCGATCCAGTGACTGTTAGCAGATTATGGAATCGGTGAGTTTAGGAGGGCAATATAGAACGCCGTGCTGGATCCCAACGGTCTCGTATCACTAGCAGTCGAGATGATAGGCATACTAACGGATCGTGCAGCCACGTCTCAGATCCCTGAGTCAACAAATGGGGACGTTTGCAAGACAACAACCATGTACCCGAACACTTCGATGACGTTTGCAGCAGCATGTACTATCAGCTCGGAGACCAAGGCTGTGGTTACCCTTGACGCTGCATCACAGACAGGAGCGCCTGCGATGGTGCACGAATGGCAAAACACTTTTTTTTCGGATTAATGCTGGTTCTGTTTACATCATCATAATAGTTGAATCCGTGTTTGGCGACATCGCGGTGAACGCGTGTATTTATCATCGCCATACTTCCCTACCACCCGGTGTGGTGGTATGGTGTGCCACTGGTTACACGTCTCGGTCTCTTCTTGTTCGGCACTCCAAAAGGTGGCCGTTCATTTCATATGTGTTACGACCTGTGGCTCTACCCTTCATTCGATCCCTGCGAAACCCTACAATTCAGCAGGATAATGCACGACCGTATTTTGCAGGTCCTGTACGGACATTTCTGGATACGGAAAATGTTACCCTGGCCAGCACATTCTCCAGATCTCTCACCAATTGAAAACGTCTGGTCAATGGTGGCCGAGCAATTTGCACGTCACAATAAGCCAGTCACTAAACTTGATGAACTGTGGTATCGTTTTGAAGCCGCATGGGCATCTGTATCTGTACACACCATCCAAGCTCTGCTTGACTCAATGCCCAGGCATATCAAGGCCGTTATTACAGCCAGAGATTGGTACTGATTTCTCGGGATCTATGCGCCCAAATTGCGTGAAAATGTAATAACATGTTCGTCCTATTATCATATATCTGTGCAATGAATACCCGTTTATCATCTGTATTTCTTATTGGTGTAGCAATTTTAATGTCCAGTAGTGTATTTTATACTCTGGATTCCAGAGAACACTTTCAGGTTCGCATGAATAAAGCGAGTCAGAGAATATACTTCAACCGAGTATGTGCTCATTGTGATTAAATTGGTGAGGGAAGTCGCTCACAACAGAGAACATTCTCCGATTTCGTAAAGTGGTGTAATAGAAAGGTGAATAGTTTGTGCTATAATTTTGTGAGAATAATAACATTTTTTTCGGATTGGTATCTTTAGAGCTATCAGCGTTATATATGTCTTTTAATGAAAATGCGCTATTAGAAATCCAAAAGCTTCTTTTGTAAGTAAAATACTATTTATTATTATAGGCGACTGTTTCGGCTTTATTGCCACCGTGGGATTATCTGTGAAAAGTAGATAACTTTCGGTATAGTTAATCGAATTTGATAATTGACAAGTATTACCACAGTAAGCCTGAGAGTGACAAAGCTACCAATCTATATGATTGTCAAGGCCAAATGAGGGTATATAGCTACGGGTACATATAAAATGTAAGTATTAGTTACTTATAAATTTCGATGTCTTGTGAAAAAATTACCCACATTGTTGCAAGTAAATTGAGAACCGTAAAAGGCGCCGATCGTCATAAACAGCCTATGACGTACAAAGCAGCATTTGGAGTTTATAATCACCCAAATAAATTTTTCTAAACGAGAAACTTCTGCATCATTCTGTAAATTACTCATCAGAAATATTATCAAATCATTATTTGATCAGATACGCAGAACTGAGTATTGCGGCTATTCTTCTTTATGCCATTTTTGTGAACGTGGTACTGTACATTATGTAATTTTCCAGCAGCGCTGACGTGAACTGCTAAAAGAAGAAATGCACCACGAGGTGAGAGGATATTAGTTTCTAGTAGGCAGACATTGTCACGTTGCAATGGAAGTAGGCTTGACTTCGAAGGCAACTAAACACAGCACTTCTACTGAAAGCACGTTTATTACGAACTCAACATACACGCAGCACTGACTGCCTCTCAGGCAGAGTGCTCTGCTATTTATACACAGACAGAATTTACCAGAAATTAGAAGAACAGTTAACATAAGAAACAAGTAGAATTTACAAATGAACATAAGAAAGATGTAGAACCTTCTGGAATTGTAAATTACAAAGAAATAAATTTTTGCCGGTGGGCGGGATTGAACCGGCGCCTTTCTGCTCCGCAGTCCGTGCCGCTATCCCCTGCGCCACGCCGGCAGTTGGTGTTCTTGGTCTCTCGCGGCATTGCTCCCTCTCCTGGAGCAACAGCGACCCGCTGTTATGATCCCTGTGGATCCAGCTGCAATGTCCTGGATCTTGACCGTGTCATGGGTCCTCTGTATGACAGTTCAAGAGAATCCTTCCCTTCTCCGCCATTATCGACGACAGACGTTCCTGTCGTGGCTTCATCAGGTACATTACCGTCCTTAAAGTCATTGAACAAGTAGCTATTGTCGTCTACCTGCTCTTCGGGATCGTAGTAAGGCTTCATGCGCAGGACGTGAACAATGTCTCTTCGTTTTTGACGTTTCGACGACGGCTCATAATCCTCAACTCCGTATGTGACGTCTGACAGTCGGACCAAAGTATGGCTTCAACAACTTTTCTGACAGTACAACCTTCCGTACAGGGGTAAACATCCATACCAGATCTCCTGGGCTGTACACAACAGGTCGGTGCTCGTCGTTATACCGCTGACGGTCCTTCTCCTGGGCGTCCAGTGTCCGTATGCGAGCCAGCTGTCTTGCTTCTTCGACCCGGGTGATGAGCTGTTTAACATAGTCATCCTAAGTATCGTCCGGTTGGAAAGGGAAACAGTGTATCCATTGTCGGCTCAGCTTCACGGTCATGGAGCAGGAAAAACGCAGTGAAGCCTGTGGTGCCTTGTCTTGCGGTATTGTAAGCAAATGTCACGACTGGCAGAATTGTATCCCAATCCTTCTGTTAAACATCGACGTACATCGACAGCATGTCGGCTAACGTTTTGTTAAAACGTTCCGTAAGACCATTTGTCTGAGGATGGTATGCATTTGTCATTCTGTGGACAATGTTGCACTGTGACATTACCTCTGATACTAGTTTTGACTGGAATACTTTTCCACGATCAGATATCATGACACGTGGTGCTCCATGCTTCAAAATAATGTCTTCTACAAAGAAGGAATTTTGCGATCTCTGGAGCTTCTGCAGTCGGCACAGGTTTGGCGACAGCGTAGCGTGTGAGTGCAGACTATTATCCAACGGTTACCGGTTGTCGACTTCGGGAACCTCCCTAAAAGATCGATCCAAACTCGGTGGAATGGAGCTGCTGCCGGCGGAATCGGTACGAGATGTCCTGGAGGTAATTGCGGCACATGCTTCCGTCGCTGGCACTCTTTACAGTGACTCACATAGTGCTTGACAGATCGGTAGAGACCTTTCCAGTAATACCAGCGTCTTATTCTATCTAGGGTCTTCACGAATCCCAGATGACCGGATATTGGAGCATCATGGAAATATTTGAGAATAGCTGGCTGGAGATGAGCTGGAACAACAAGTAGCCATTTGGGGCCCAATGGATCGTAGTTGCTCTTGTACAATGTTCCGTTTATAAGTTGGAATTCTCCATTGGTCGGTTCTCCTTTCTCCAACGCCTCTATCATTTTAATAGTGTTGGATCTTCCCTCTATTCCCTCTGTTCCGTTTATAAGTTGGAATTCTCCATTGGTCGGTTCTCCTTTCTCCAACGCCTCTATCATTTTTCCTCTTCCCTCTATTCAGCTATAACGTCATGTAATTCAGTGAGAGCTGAAATTTCATTAATGTTGTTGTGTTCCACTAATGGGTTCCTCGAAAGGCAGTCGGCCTCCTTGTGTTTGCGCCCGTTCTTGAATACCACTGTGACATCGTACTCTTGGAGTCTTAGTGCCCATCTTGCTAGTCGACCTGTTGGATCCCTCAAGATAGTCAGCCAACACAAAGAATGGTGGTCTGTCACGACGGTGAATGGTTTGCCGAATAAATACGGACGGAACTTGTTGATAGCCCAGATAACCGCGAGTCTTCTTTCTCAGTTGTAGAGTAGTTTATCTCGGACTCTGAGAGTACTCTTGACGCATAGGCTATCACTTTTTCGGCATCTTCCTTAACTTGTACAAGCACTGCACCAATCCCATAGCCACTGGCGTCTGTGTGAAGTTCCGTTTCTGCATTCTCGTCATACAAGGCTAGCACTGGTGCGGAAGTTAGAGCCTCCTTAAGTGCTCGGAAAGCTCTTTCTTTTGTCTCATCCCAGTAAAATTTGGCGTCTCCCTACAGAAGTTCTTGTAATGGACGTGCCTTGTTACAAAATCCTTTTATCAAACGTCGGTAGTATGAGCACAGCCCGAGAAAATTTCTCACATCACAAATGTGCTGAGGAGTTGGAAATTCTGTGACTGCCCTTACTTCATCTGGATCAGGACGGACACCATCTCCGTTGACTAGGTGCCCCAGAAGACGAAGAGGCACTTCTTTGGATTGAGACGGAGATTTGCAGCCTGAACACACTTCAACACAGTAGACAGGCGACTCAGATGTTCTTCAAATGTTTTCGAGAAAACGACAATGTCATCTAAATAGCAGAGACACGTCGTCCACTCAAGGTGTCGAAGCAAGTTGTCCATCGTGCGTTCGAATGTGGCCTGAGCATTACATAATCCAAATGGCATTACTTTAAATTCATAGAGACCGTCAGGTGTAATAAAAGCCGTCTTCTCCCTGTCAGCTTCGTCAATCTCGATTTGCCAGTAACCTGTCTGCATGTCCATAGTTGAGAAGTATGTAGATCCTTTCAAGCAGTCTAAGGTGTCGTCAATACGCGGCAATGGAAAGACATCTTTCTTTGTGATTCTGTTCAGCCGCCGATAGTCGACACAGAATCGCCATGTGCCATCCTTCTTCTTTACGAGGACCACCGGAGACGACCAAGGACTCTCTGAAGGTTGAATAATGTCATCTCGCAACATCTTCTCCACTTCCTCCCGAATTATTCGTCTTTCAGCTGGCGACACTCTATACGAACACTGGCTAATTGGCGGATGATCCCCAGTATTGATACGGTGCTTTATCGTGGGCCGTTTCGTCTGACTTTTCCTGCTGAGTTGTGAATGCACCCGAAAATTGGCGTAGTATACCTAACACCTGCTGACGTTGTTCCTTGGTCAGTCCAGGCCCTAGTGACAGTTCCACGTTTGTTTCCTCCAGCATGTTGTCTGTACTAACAGCAGGGCATGGGTCTTCATTGATGACGTTGAGCTCACCGTCCTGGATTGGTTCAGCTGTCCCGATACACATTCCCTTGGGGATAAGTCGTGACTGCTTGTGACAATTTGTGATCCAAATCTCTCCTTGACCACCGGTAATGCTTATGATAGACGCTGGTATGTAAACTTCTTTTGTGAGCCTGAGAAACTTTTTACTATCAACTAGAACTTCACAGTTTAACCAGTCATCTGTGTTTGTGACTGCAACTCTTCTTATTGTCAACGGCGGTATCGTCACATTGTCAACGACGAATAACTTCCCAGAAAATTCTGTATTACGTGTATCCGGCAGAGCGACTTCTTCAATTTGCAGCTCAGATCTTCCACAGTCAATGATAGCTTTTGATGCCTGAAAGAAGTCCCATCCGAGGATGACATTGTGACTACATTCTGTTAACACGACAAATTCAAACGGCTGCGTCCTGTTGTTGATGGTTATTCTTGCGACACAAGTTCCTGCTGGATGGACGTACTTTCCATTGGCGACCTGCAGCACAGTTTCTCCCGTATCATAGAACATTGTCTTCTTTAGTGTGCGGCGGTAATTATCCGATAATACAGAAAAAGAGGCTCCTGAATCAACAAGTGCCCGCACAGGTTGGCCGTCGATTATGACGTCGATGAGATTTCCCGACATCTTGGCGACTGTCGTCCATGGAGGATTTTCATCTGCGGCGGCCTCACCTCCGTAGATGGTCGCCTCGCTTAGTTTTCCTGGGCGCGGCGGCTAGGGGAGCGGCTGGTACCTCTGTACGGCGACAGTAAACGGCTGCGACGCGTCTAGGGTACGGCGATGGGCTTCTTCCCATAGGTCGACTGAACTCATCAGCAGGTGACTGCCTTGGATAGAACTGCTCCGACGGCTGACGTCTTGCGGCAAAATAATCATCGAATACTCGTTTCCTCTCTCTGCAGTAGCGTACGACATGTCCAGGGCGTCCACAGTGGAAACACAGTGGTGTGTTGTCTTCTGTCCTCCAGACGTCTGTTCTTCGGCGGGGCGTCATAGTTACCGGGGGAGTTGGCTGTGATCGCGTCGGTCCGGTTCATGGGCTGCCGTTTGGCGGCTGTAGCGTAAGTCATAGCAGGGCGACGCCATCCTTCACGTCAGGTGCGATTGACGGGGCAGACAGGAGTTAATGTTTTTAAATACCTCGTCCTCAGCGGCGTCGGCTACCTCGTGACTTACAGGGCTCACATCCATGGCCATAATATGATGCTCGCTCAGTCTAATAGTCCCGGCTGCCACGCACTGTTGAAATTCTTCTCTCACGATTTGTCGTATGAGAGAAGCCAAGTCTTGCTGGTCTTCCACAATGGCCATAGGGAATACATTTGGGAGTCTGTCATACTTCTTGCGTCCAACCCTCCTTTGTTGCATCTCTTCAATACGCTGGCACCACTTAATGAACTCTTCTGTCGTAGCGACGTCTTTTATCAGAAGAGCTTGGTACATATTTCTGCAATTCCCTTCATCAGGTGCGTGATTTTGTCCGCTTCAGTCACGTTCGGATTGACTACGTTACACAGGGCCATAACACTCTGTATGTACGATTGGGTCGGCTCACCATGTCGTTGGGCCCGGTTCTTCAGTTGTTCTTCCGCCGAGCGGATTTGTCGCTGGCGGTCTCCAAACGTCTTCTTAAGTTCCTCCTGGAACGTCTCCCAGTCATTCACCTTGTCTTCGTTGTATTCGAACCATTGCTGGGCTGTTCCATCCAGGTAGAAATAAACGTAGGCCAAGCACATAGTATGATCCCACCTGTTGTACTTGGCGACTCGGTCGAACCCTTTTAGCCATTTGTTGGGGTCCTCTCCAGCATCTCCAGAGAACACCGACGGCTGTCTGATGTGCAGCTGGCTTATTGCTGGTTTCGTCTCCATCGTTCTTCTGATAATACGGACTTTTGGAAGGATGTACTCGGTGTATCTCTTGTATTCCGGTTCCAGTCCGTGTAAGCGACGCCTTTTACGTTGCCTAATCGGAGCCACGGTGATGCAGCTGTTGCACAGTGTACCCGGCGCCTCCACCAAACAATGTCACGTTGCAATGGAAGTAGACTTGACTTCGAAGGCAATTAAACACAGCACTTCTACTGATAGCACGTTTATTACGAACTCAACACACACGCAGCACTGACTGCCTCTCAGGCAAAGTGCTCTGCTATTTATAAACAGACAGAATTTACCAGAAATTAGAAGAACAGTTAACATAAGAAACAAGCAGAATTTACAAATGAACATAAGAAAGATGTAGAACCTTCTGGAATTGAAAATTACAAAGAAATAAATTTTTGCCGGTGGGCGGGATTGAACCGGCGCCTTTCTGCTCCGCAGTCCGTGACGCTATCCTCTGCGCCATGCCGGCAGTTGGTGTTCGTTGTCTCTCGCGGCAATATTGAGATTCGAAATTGGTGCAGACCCCAATAAAACACGTACTAGTAGTCAATAATGCAATATGCAAGCTAATGATGTCTCTGTAATGGTGTTGTTAATGCTTATAGTGAGTGGGCTGAGACCTAAGCGCTATTGTAAACGATCTTTTGCCTCTAATGCTGTTACGTTCGGTAACTTGATCGTTAGCCATTTATTGACTCTATGTTCTTAAAGAATGCTGGAATTTTTAGCGATCACAATCCGCCATGTAACTGGACATCAGCTTCCCAAGATTTGTTATAAGAGCATTATACGCAACTACAGCGAACATAACCGAGAAATAAATTCGTAAAGAATTTACGCACCTCAGTATACATAGCTACTGTGCAGCTTCATCTTTACACCCTGGACAGCCGATCGTCGAACCACTTTAATAATATCATCATAACGTTCCACCCTCTAACAGTCCGTTAGAGAAATGAACACGTATGTGCATTGCAATAAATAATAATCAATACACCCGCTTAGAAATTTCCACTTCAGATTTCTACTGAGGAATTCTCGGCTCATAAATCATCTTACCTGTGCTGTAGTGCATGTAAGATTTGCCACTGCTATCCTTGCAATCCGACGACCCTGGTGATCGTCTGCGATTCATGGACTTTCACTACCTAATCTACGGGTGGGAGAATAACCGCGTGGCCATTGCAAACAGCATGTTTGCCCCACCCTGTCGCAGTACGTCTACGTTTTTGTAGGAACTCTCATGAAGCTTCATCCCACCTATAGGAAGGCCAAAATTTGACCTAACAGGCTGAGATGGCTATATCGATGGCGAGTGCGCCTCCATGAATTTTCGCCTTTTATTCTACACGTTGATGCCACACACATTCTTAAGGAATTTGTAACAATCTCTATTCAGGTGGCATCTGCCCTCAAAAAAAAAAAAAAAAAAAAAAAAAAAAAAGACGCCGATTGTCTGCGTGTAGAAGATATAGTTTTTTCCAGCGGTGTGTTTGCGTGAGATATATTACTGCCGTGTTCATTTATTCATTTGTATTTGTGTCGACTAAACTCCTATAACGCCTATAATTAAAACTCTCATATATCTTATTATACAACGTTTGGAACGTAAGTAGTAGCTACTATTTGTTCACAACAGATACAAAAGCGTTGCATGTTTGGATCTGTTACTGTCCTCGAAAGCAGTCACCAGCGCTGTGTGGAACCCATTGCCAGCAATATGGAAGGCGCACTATACCGTTAACAGATTCTCTTCTACTGATGGTCCGAATAAAGCGAACTGCTCCCTGTGGAAATTCTGGAACAGTTCTCAAGTGAAAGCCACAAAGTGGTTCCTTTATCTTCGGAATCAAATCAAACACAATGATGTGGGCCCAGGTTGTGGTGCAAAATGCTGGGTTGGTTTCACAGAAAGTGTTGCCGCTTCTTTCGCAAATACCGCTGTGCACTGATGGTCTGCCGTGGAGAAATGGCATGCATTAGGATAACATCATCACAGTCGTACACGATAATCACCATTACTTTCAAAATACTGGGGCTATGACTCACTTTCGGCTTTTGCGGCGCCTCATAATGACGCCACTGTTGAATTGGAGTTACAGTTCTAGCTCTTACGATGTGGGCCATGTACCATCCATTGTTACGATACGGCGTAAGAAAGTCTGTTATTCGCGCTGAGAGCACTCCAAGTGCGTTTTAGTAGCGTCGTAACGCATCCATTTCTGAATGTCCGACAGTTCATGCGGAACCCATCGTGATACAATGTTTCGCATGTCAAGGCGTTCCTTCAAGATGCGAATCACAGTCGTATGCGCTAATCCAGCTCTTGAGCCTCTTTAAGACCTTTATGACACTCTCGTGCTGTATGACCTCTGGCACATACAGACCCGCTGCTTCTGTTTAGAAAATATAGTGACACCGTTACGTTAGACCTCTCGCACACAAGTGACTGTATTTCCTTCCATTGTGCAGAAGCCGGTGACGTGGGACGGGCGACTCCATTGGCTCGGAGGTAAGGTAGCTATGTCAACTAAGTGTGGTATCAGCGACAATAGCAGATTCCAGAGCATAGTGTCTCCACTATTAAAGTTTCAACCTATGTGTGATGAATGTCGTCCTACCAAAGCAACGAGATTGTCATGTGTATGACACATGTACCATGTGCCTTATGAATAGGATATCCAGCCCAATTACAACATCAGAGCAGGGTTTGTGAGCATGTGAACTGGGACCAAACGTGGAGTATTAGCGTATCTGGTTCCGCTGTACTTAACTTGCAAATTTAAGCGTCTGTACCTTCCTTCCCTCTGAGTGTGCTGTTGTCAGCTTTATTCGGTAGTGCATCACTTATGAAAACCGTGCGGCTTTAACATCGCTTTATGTTGCTAGACACCTCACTGTCGGCTTTTTATATCATATACCCCCTAAACCACTGACCAGATTTCAATAAAACGAAGTTCAGATATTCCTTACTATCAGGCAACAATCGGTGTGGGGATGAGAAACTCTTACGATGCATATTTGAAGATATATGACGCCATTTGCGAAAAACTGCAACATCATGCGACAAAGTTGCGCATGTTCTCTTCTTACAGTAGTGGATTAATTTCAACTAAAGATTGTACACCAGACGTATACTGTTAGTTAAAAATCGCTATGGTGGTAAAAACCATCTACGATATATATTTAAGGATCTGTAATGTAATAAAAAATGAGAAACAAACTCCACTATGCTCCTCTTGAATAAAGAGATTTTATTCTGCCACAAAAGGTAACACTTAGTGGCTTACAATCATCTTTACAAATACTAAACTAAATTCGACGGGCCGCCGTGTCCTCCTCTGCCCGATGGGGTCTCCGGATGTGGTATGGAGGCGGACGCCGTCAGCGCCACGCACTGCCGGCCACTGTGTCGGGTTTGCAGACTTGAGACGCTACTACTCAATCAAGTAGCTACTGAATTGACCAAATAATAGCTGAGTGTACCCCGCTTTCCAACAGCGCTCGACAGACCAGAACGGTTACCCATCTCAGTACTAGCCAAGCCTGACAATTCTTAACTTCGGTGTCCTAACGGGAACTGGTGTATCCACTGCGGCACGACAGTCAAGAACGTTCTAGGCTGTTTTTATATAAATCTATCGTGAGGTCGATACGATGCTAAAGTAACAACATCTTTCAAAACTTTGCTATAAAAATCATTTCAAACCTATATGAATATTTTATGGACATCAACCTCAAGATAATGTTGAAAAGAAAGACATTTGTCCATTACTACTTTTCGGCTGATGATGCAGAAAGCTACTCCATTCGCCATGACGTTATAAAGTATTATTTCTACTATCAATTGTATTCGAGAGATATTTTACGTACATAATACACACATACCACTGAATGTAAGTTTCAAATTATGTCTGAGTGAGACCCGTAATTCAACATATGTAGATCACTAGCTGTAAACCCGGAGCTGCCCGGTTATTTATTTATCCTACACTCTCGTAGTCCACGTCACTTCCCCCCCCCCCTCTCTCTGCAACCACCTATTTCTCTCCCATCTCTCTGTACGTTTCCACCTCTCCCTCTCTCCGCGAAGTTTTCTACAAGTTACCCTCTGTCATGTACCATATAAACATTTATGTACCTAGTGATATTGCTCTTGGTTTAAAGGTAATCGGTGCAAAATTCAATAAGCTTGGAGCAAAACTATGCATTCGGTAAGTTAAGTACTCTCCACCACGCACCGAACGAAATTTTATACAGACAGTGACATTCCTCTTGGTTTTAAGGTAGTGATAAATTTCATCAATAACGGAACAAAACTATTGATTTATATGCAATATAGACGCAGGGTCACATTGAAAAACGTGCTTTTTTGTTCTCAAATATTCCAGTTTCATTTGATACAACCTTTGTTCTGAGAATAACGAGATATCAAAAAAAGAATCTGCGAAATCGGTCGAGCCGTTCTTAAGTTGTGGCGCGACTAAGGTATTTTTATGTTGCAAAGTACACTCCCCCATGCACCGTATGAAACTTAAGGTCGACGGTGACGTTCCTCTTGTTTTTAAGGTTTCGTGAAAATCGGAATGAAACTGTAATTTTCGTGAGTCTGTAGGAGAAGTACGCTCCGCAATGCACATAAACTATGTTCATGCCAAATTTCAGCTTCATAGGTGATTTATTTTTCGAGATTTCGTGTTTAGTCAGTGAGTGAGTAAGTGTCATTTCGCTTTTATATAGATACAGATGAAGAAAACAGATTGCTTAATTTTGGGTGCAAGAAATTTAAGGGAGATCTCAGACAAAAATAAATAGTAGCATGAAAATCAGTAATGCTAACACTTATTTGATACTAGTTGATGCTTGATGCGACAATTTTACGGCATCTACAGCGAAACTGTTAAGAGCGGTAGACTTCCTTTCGTTCCATCATTTTATGGGGGAGGGGGGCGTTAAGTTACAAAACGCTTCGTAAATGTCCGAAATTACATGCAAACTTTATTACAGGTCCCTAACTACGCCCATTTTCCAATAATTGACGCATAAATTTGGGTATTCTCACGAGGTGGCATCTCATTATTTATGACGCCATATGTCCTGAGATACGTGTCATGCTCTTTTGTTTTTGGGTCGTGGGCGTACGGTGAACAGTTCACCAAAGTTTGATTGCAATCGAATGATTGGTTTATGAACACATAGAGGAAATACAGACAAACCTTCATTTTTATATATGTAGATTATAATTAGTTTAATGGAAAACTTTCATGACAGGCATGAGTTTTCGATTTTCTACGCCTTTACTTAGAACTACATTCGCATTAAATTTCGCAGGTTGCTTGCTAATATGCAGCTCTACCAGCATGGAAAATAATATATTTGGAGGAGACATCGTCCATGAGATATATCTTAAGAATTGAGTTATGTGTAAACGAAACTACGATGTATGGAGAGTATGGTAGAATAAATTTTGATAGTGAGTAAGCAGATCGACTAACTTACGATTTTGTAACCTCAGTCAAAATGGGAGCTCAGATGGTTAGTATATGTCCAGCGGATGACTGAAGAAAGGCTCCCGACGTTGATGATGATGGGACATCTTGGTGGTAAATGAAGGAGATGATATCGACGTGACAGGTGACTGTAAGTTGTGGAAGCCAACCTGAGAGCAGTGGGAGTGAGGATGTGGCGCAGACTTGCTGACGGCCGAGGCGACTGAAAATCTGTGACTGAGAGGGTGCAGATCCTCAGAGGACCGTAGTGCCATGCAGTGAGTGAGTGCGTAACGTACAAAAGTTATACATACACAGCCGCGCTTTACCAAAAACTAAGGCTGCATGGCCACAAAAATTTATAAGTTCTCTTGAAAAATTCCTCGCTCCGTATCTCGAGAATTTATATGAACAGAAACGTCTTGCTTTATAAGTATGATTCTCTCAGGATCTGTAAGCATTTCTTCTTCGGGCTATCTCCGTGATTTTTTTTTTTTTTTTTTTTTCGTAATCTCTTTATTGGTGTCTACTTCGTTGCCTTGTACGCGGTCAGATATACACATACTTTTACAAGTTAAATTCATTGTGTCTCCTATACAACTTGGGTATTTATTGAATTGATAAATACAGGATTCTGCTTTCCCCCCTGGCACAAACTTCGACCTGTTCGACCTATTGTGCATTGTGTGTATGCGGGCAAATACAAAACTCAATAACGCTGCAAGTCAAAGACTCGTAAAGACAGAAACTGCAGCAATTGTTTCATCCTTCTGCGCCCATTGTCTTCTTTCCGGCATTTCTTTTTTTTAATCGGCGAGAAACCCAGAGCCGCTCCCAGCTACCCTGCCCCCTCTTCCGCAGCGATATTTTTCTTTCTCCCCCGCCTTTATCTCTTTTGATCGGCGCGTTTCAAATTATTTGCCCTTCATTGTCGTAACACTCTAGTTTAAGTCCGCGCGTGCCGCCTCGCTGCGCCATTTCTTTTCCCTTTTCGGCGCGTCGCTGCGGAACTGTCGGAGCGTGCGGCCTGGTAGGGTAGAAGTTCCAACAGGGGGAGGGTATTTTTCATTTTCACCTCGCCTCACACAGGGCGCCCCTGGTTTTTCTCTCTCTGGGATTATCCGCCAATATCCGCGCCTCGCCACCACCCCTCTATAGCCCGCACTCGCAGCCTCGGAAGAATCCCAGGACACGCTCGGCGTTCGCCTCCCCGGTAAAAACAATGACGGTAATGGGAACGGCCCCCTCGCGTTTTGTCTTTAATTGACGTTAATTATTGACAGCGCCCGCCCTCGTAATGACGAGCAGGCGGCCCGCGGGCGCTCGAGTTCCCAGCCGCCCCGACACATAACGACGTCTCCGCTACCCCCTCACCGCCCCCCTGCGGCAGTGCAATAAAGGTTTTAATGAGTTTATGTAAGCCAAGACACGGGAGGCACAGACTTAACAGCCAGCGGAGCCGCCTCCGCTGTCCTTATTTACTCTGTCCCGACTACAGGAGGCGCATTATGAACGAGGGCGCGGTGCGGAAAGGAGCGAAGCTTTTCCGCGACCGTATTTGAAAATCATTAGAGACGGCACAACTATATTTTGAGACAGAGCAGATAAAAACTCTCTTAGCACCGTTCTAAGAGACAGTCTCCAATCAAATAATAATAATTAGAAAACCTTCAGCGCCAAGCTTTCTTGGGGATTCGTAACGCCCAAAAGAGAAAATTTCACATTTTTACTTTTACGAAAATATGGATTCTTAGTCTTAATTTCGTTCCGTTTTATTTCAGTATTCGATTATTTCTTTGTTTGTTGTTATTTTAGTCTTCATTCCGGAGACAGCTTTGATGCAGCTCTCCAACGTAGTCTATCCTGAGCAATCCTCTTCATCTCCTCATAATATCGGCACCCTAAATATATTTGAATCTGCTTCTTGTATTCAGCTCTTGGTCTCCGTCTGCGAATTTTACACCAAACTCGTCCCTCCAACGCTAAATTGACGTTTTTTTTAAGGTTGAAAACAAACAAACTGTTTTTGTTCTACTAAATTTTGTTTATTTACTAACTAGTTTTCGGCTTATTAGGCCATCGTCAGTTAAATTAGAACAAAAACAATTTGTTTGTTTTCAACCTTAAATATTGAAGCGTTCTACCAAGAAGCGACGGAAGAATCCATTTATATGCTAAATTCACGATTACTTGATGACTAAGAATGTGTCCTTCCAATCGATCCCTCCTTTTAGTCAAGGTATGCCAGGAATTCCTTTTCTCCTCAATTCTGTTCAGTGCCTCATCATGAGTTACGCGATCCATCCACCTAATCTTCACCATTCTTCTGTAACAAAACATTTCAAAAGCTTCTATCCTCAACCTGTCCGCACTGTTCATTGTCTACGTTTCGCTCCCATATAAAGCAACGCCCCACACAAATGCCTTTAGAAAGGACATTCTTATGCTTAAATTTATACTTGATGTTTAACCAGTTTCTCTTTTTCAAGAACGCTTTTCTTCCCATTGCCATTCTGCATTTTATATCCTCTGTACTGCAACCATCGTGTATTATTTTACTCCCCAAGTAACAAAATACATCTACCGTCTTTATTGTTTCTAATTACTTTAGCATCGCCTGACTTTCTTAGACTGCATTCCAATACCCTTATTATGCTCTTTATAACATTAATCTTATACGCATCTTTCAACACAATGTCCATTCCGTTCACTGCTCTTCAAGTACTTTTTCTGTCTCTGACAGAATTACAATGTCATCGGCAAAACGCAATGTTTTTATTTGCTCACCTTGAACCTTAATTCCTTCTCCAAATATCTCCTTGCTTTCCTTTATAGCTTGCTCAGTGTACGAATTGAATAAAATTAGACAAAGGGTACAACACTTTATACTCCCTTCCCAAGCTCTGCAACCCTTTCATGCTCTTCAACTCTGATAACTGCTGTCTGATTATTGTAAAACTTGTAAATAACCCTCCGTTCCCTATCTTTTACTCATGCTGACGTCATAAGAGTCTATTCCAATCAACATTGTCGAAGGCTTAATTTCAAATCTACAAAAGCTATAACTGTAGGTTTGCCTTTCCATAATCTAAGACGGAAAGTGAGGATTGCCTCCCGTGTCCCTATATTTCTCCCGAATCCAAACTGATCTTTCCCGGGGTCAGCTTCTACCAGCATTTCCTTCAGTCTGTAAATAATTCGTGTTAAAATTTTGCAACCATGAGTTACTAAACTAATGGTTCTGTAATTTTCACATCTGTACGCGCCTGCTCTCTTTGGGATGGGGATTATTACATTTTTGTTTAAGTCTGGTGGTATTTCCCCTATCTCATACATCTTATGCACCAGGTGAAATAGTTTTGTCGTGGATGGCTCTCCCAGAAGCTTCAGTAGATCTGAGGGACATGTCATCACCTCCAAGGGCCTTGTTATTTTTCATTTTAAATAAACATTTGAAAAAAATCATGCCCAAACATTTCTGATAATTTTATTTTCCATCATTTCACATATAGATATTTTACTGTGGAACTATATAATCTAGAAGGCTGTGGCTTTTTTAAATTTAATTTTTTTGTTTGTTTTGTTTGGGAACGGCTTCCTTGCGTTTTGTCTTCAATTGACGTTAATTATTGACAGCGCCCTCCCTCGTAATGACGAGCAGACGTTATGCAATGTTACACAAGTTGCCTACAGTTGCGGTACTTCACATTAAACTCTTTGAACTGTACATTTGTTTGTGTTTGACGACAACAGATATTCACTAGAACTGTTTTAGTTTCTTTGTTTCCTTTGATAGTGTTTATCATGACTTAACAAAATTGGTCTTCTTAAAGGTGCCTATTCTGGAAGACTACAGGTTTAGGGATATCTTGGAATTCATGAAGTTTACAACACCACTAAAGGTGTGATGGACTGACATCAACTGCGATTCATGAAGGCAGAAACTGCAACAAACAATATGTCAAAAGAAGCCAGATCATAGAGAAGGAGAGCATCACTGGCTGAGAAAGAACAAGGAGGAGTTCAGGAGTACCATCCAGGAGGATTGTAACTAATTTTTTATGTATCAGTTGGCTGTATATTAAAATGTTTCTCCTTAAACGCAATTTTCTCAAAATGACATTTTTGAGTATAAATGCCCCTTGTTCTATGAAACTTCTCAATCTACATCAGTGAATTATTTCCCACATAACTTAGATAGTACAATGATGTTGTAGCTCTACTTTAGTGGTATTTACTTTAATAGTTAAAATTCAAGAAATTAAAACTTTGAAAATGTACACCAAAAGAAACTTTAGGGAAACAATCATAACATCTTATTGCAAATGTTACTTTCACTTGATTGTAGAGCAATACAGTCAAAAAACATGCCAGAACATCTGATAAAGACTACACATTTATGTACTCAACGGTTCTTGAGAGCCAAGGCGAAGCGGCCGAGCCTACTTTTGATAATACATTATCCTGAAACTGCCTTAGTGTCGAGATAAGCTAATGTAAATATACATTAGTGACACAGCCCATCATGGGCCATGGATTCATTTTTCAAATATTTAGAGGCTTTTGATCCCCAACAAAACAAGTTCCGTTTTTAAAATGTTCAATTGTTTGTAAATCTATCTGACCAAACTGTGTGGTCATCAGTCCGTAGCTTATAAACTACTTAAACTAAGGTAAACTAACCTAAGAACAACACACAAACACACACACACACACACACACACATGCCGCAGGGAGGACTCGAACCTCCGACCGTGAGCAACCGCGCTCGGCAGCGAAGCGCCTTACACCGCTCGACAACTCCACCGCCGAAAATTCCGTTTCTGATGGTAGTTTTAAGTTTACAGTTACAACACTTACGAAAGTAGCTTTCTCACATTAAACTATTGCCCTCGTCGTTATTCTTGACATATAACAAAAGGAAGTTACCACCACTAACGCCGCCGTTTGTCCTCTGTGTCAATTAGGATGTTTCAGGGTCTCCGGATACACTGTTGGAAAAAGTCGAAAGAACACTACGAATTCTTCGACCCATAGGAGTGAAATTTTATTACAAAATTCTGGACGATATATGCAACGCAGTGCCATACGAAGGTGTGTACAGTCGCCTGACCGTGCGAAATGTCGACGCTGCAATTCACCCATGCATACGATCGTAGAGGTGTGTAACATAGCTTTGCGGAATGGCCTGCCATGCAGATTTCACCTGGTACCTCAGTCGGGTCAGAGTTTGGAATCCACTGATCTACTGATCTGATGGAAAAGCATACCGCATTTTTAGTGGATGAACGGTATCTAGACGGTTTGTTTCATGGTTTCTGTGTACCGTACATCGTTCAATGTTTACTCGACGATCAATGAAAAACGGTGTAGCATGTGGCTCTGCATAGCATAATGCATAATGCACCATTATGCGGGCAGTTAGGGCGTTTTCCGTCCCAATATCGTTCAGCCCCCCCCCCCCTCCCCCCTCCGCCCACCAGTGGAGTCGAGATAGGCGACATCGCGTTATTGCTGTAAACGCGCCCTATTAAAAGGTAAAAGAAATGGCAATATGGGAGCTATGTCATTGCGTTATCTGTTTTTAGAAGAAGTCTAAACCCTTAACAGTATATTTAGCCGCGGTGGAGTATCCGAGCGGTCTAATGCACCTCGCTACGGAGCGCGCGGTTGCTTGCCGTGGAGGTTCTAATCCTCCGTGGGGAATGGGTGTGTGTGTTTGTCCGTAGGTTAGTTTACCTAGGTTTAAGTAGTTTATAAGCTACGGACTGCTGACCACGCAGTTAGGTCCGATAGATTTACAGACATTTGAACATTTTGAACAGTATATTTACTTTCTCACAGCTTTCCTCTGCCATCATCACAACACAGTCGACATTTGGGTCTACAGCGGCGCTGCTGTTGCAAAGTTACAGACAATCACTGGGAGTTTCGCGTCTCTTATATTTTTTAGCAGTATCTCATTTTCCCTACATGGCATGAACACTTAACCACGTGCTTGAACTGCTGCGCTACCTGCAGAATCTGATAGTTTGATCCGTGCTGATGTACCACAGCAAATGTTTGTCCAGTGACCTTATTAGATCCCTATGGTCCCGACATAGTTGGTTTTCTGTAAAATCTAGGCCATAATGGTGTTCACATAGTACTTGTAGGGCTGTATTATTAATTCATTTTCATACGGTCTGTCATTTTTCATTGTATGTAAGTTATTTTGTAGTGAATATTGTGAAATGGCCACAGACATATGTTGTAAGTGCTCCATTAACCTTTGGAAGTTGGACTGTAGAGTAAGCAATCTGGCTGCGATAGAGCATTCAGTTGCGAGTTAGTTGCCAGTTGCTTGAGAGGGGCGGTTTGGAAGCTGTTGGAAAAGGCAGCACTCCATTATTGTAATGCATGATGTTAATTTAAATTTTTGTAATATTTTTTTCTACTTCATATTTTCATAAGAATACATAATTTTATTATTTTAAATTCGCTTTCTGCGTTCTCATTTTGGCGTTTCTCCTTAGTTTTATTTTCTACATTTATGATGATTGTTTAATTTCTGCATATTTTAATACTGAAATCAGTCAAGTTATGAACCTGCATGCTACTTCCTGTTTCCTATTTTGTAATAAGAATATACAAGGTAAGTAAATTTTATTTTTTATTTTTTTTATCTTTGTCGCAGTCCGATTGTCTTCTCTATTCATTATTCAGGTTAATCAGTTTCATTGTACCCTTTGGGAGTACTTTCGACTAGGCCATAACTTTCAGTGTTTGTGAGTTCCCCTATTACCCGTGCATGTCCGTAGTACATATTACTGTTTTCTAAGTCTTAAGTCGGTGGTCGTAGTCACCACATTATTTGGTTTTTAAAAGTTCAAATTTTCCGTACATAGTACGCAGCATTGGACAATTTCCATTAAACTATGCTTAATTATTTGGCATACCTTGTAAACTACCATTAAGCTTTATTAATTTATTCGTGATACTATGCAAGGTTACGCTAGTAGCCGTTGATACAGTAGGCACCAGACTACGTCAACATTTCCAGGATCATTTTCAGGGCAATCTGCAGGTTACAGTTCCATTAAAATTTCTCTGTGAAGTTGTAGAGATTCGAGTGTTGGCAGCCGGGGATCAGCCAATCGCAAACATTTCTCGAGCTGCACGTGATCCCTGTGCTGCGTACTCAGCTTGCATACCTGCTGCTGTCGCTCCAACACTGCTTTCCCCACTATCAACTAAGACTTTGGCAACATTCGGTGAGAAGGCTGTGGGCGCATTCGTTGACCAGCAGAGCTAATCTGAGGTGCCTGTTATGGCATCGTGGTTACGAAGTAAGATGCGGGCAGTTCTGTGGCACAGCTTCGCGCGTGGTTTAAACATAGACCAGTGTTTCGAATAAATTACTCTTGTATTCGGTGATGTGTGTCAACATCGTACAGCTATATTCAAAAGGTACAGAAATTTTAAAGAAGAACTATCACCCTGGAAATCACTGGCAGGACGGGAAAGCCACGATCATCAGAGGAAAATTTTGATGCGGTTTGGTGAACGGTAGATAGGCGAGTGACCTATAAGCAGATAGGGGACATGTAAGATCATTGGCAAGTAAAAAATTTTCGTTGTCTCTTGGTACCGCAAGATTTCTAAGGGAGACTCATAGTATGTGAATAGCATCGAGGCAGGTTACGACACAAGGCTGTACTATAAAGGCTTAAAAACTAAGACGGACAGTTTGGATCTTTGAAGATGAAGACACACCCATTAGTCAGAAAAATCAGTGAAGAAGAGCATGATAGGGCGGAGCGCGTTGTTTTGCACACAGAAGACAGTCATAGCTATATGGCACAGTTAGCAGTGCTCCCCAAAGTCACCGAATCTCTGAAGAACCTGCGGCCGAAGTCAATAATGGACACTTGGCTCATCCATCACGACAACGCTTCAGCTCACTCCGCCAAAGCATGCACGGAATATTTGTGGGGTACAGGGCTGAAATTTCTCTAGCACCCTCCTTACAGTACATATCTTGCGCCTTGTGTCTTTGTACTGATCCCAAATTTAAAATGTAGCTGAAATGAGTCCAGTTTTTTAAGTGGTAAGGACCTACTGAGGGCTTGGGACATGGTGTGTGCCTTAGTACATACAGAAACTTGGCAGAAGTGTTTTGCAGGTCCGTTCCGTTGATTCCTCGGGATGGAGAAGTATATTCAATGCGGCGTAAATTTTTATTTTATATATTTATTCATTTTATTTATTTATTTATTGTGCGTCTGCAGGTGTCGGTCGCATGAGCACGTTGCACGTTCTGTACAATCTAGCAATCATGTTCCTCAGGCACACACTAATTTTAATCCAAGTAAGTTGCTGGCAAACTGCGACGGTGCTGCCGCCTGGCGGAGCGCTGGCAGTATGCGTGGCACGCGACGCTGGCCACTCGCCACAAGGCGTCGGCGAATGCGGAGACGCCTGACACCTCAAAGAGGCCTCTGCGGCCATTTCCATAGCAGAGGCGGCGATTGGGGCGTCTGCGGCCGCAGGCCACTTTCACCAACAAGCACCCACCCCCTCCCCACCCGATCGGGTATTCACTGGCGGTCCGACCTGACTACCCACTTAATCGCAAACTGCCCGCCACGCCTAGAGGGTCTCCCCGCTTTGAGCCTTCACTGTGTTGATGTCACTGATGCCGACAGTGAAAGACCCATACCAGTAGGAAAGACCTCGCTTCCTACTACACAGCGAGTGATCCCCGCAATGTTTCGCGTTTGTTTACCCATGTCCTACACCCCTTTTTCCTATCGCCCTCTTCCATCTTCCTATCTTTCAGTATCCTGGTCCCCCAGCCCTGTGTCCCAGATATCTTACCATTCCCATGGAGTGTGGGCCTTGTTAATTGTTACTGCTACTCACACGTTAAATAGGAACAGAAGCCACGTAAATCGGTTACTATCGTTGGCACACGTGGTATGAGGAAGATCTGTGAGGAAAACAAAACTAGCAATTATCGATGAGAAGAGAGAGGATTACAAGGTTTCGCACGATTCAAGTAATGTAGAATAACTTCAATCACAAGCTAGTTTCTCCTCTTAAAGGCTGAAGACTTTTAAATTATATTATTATTATTATTATTAAATTGCCATAATTAGAAGAACTAATAAGTTTTTCATGTCACTATTTACTGTCACTTTCATTTCCCTTCACAAAAATTGTATCTTATATTCACTGTGTTTCTTTTTTCTCTATTCAAATTCTTCCTCATATTTTTCCCTCCTGCTGTTTCTTCAAATGTCTGGTTCCTGATTTTTCTTTGCGTATTTCTCAGTTTATCATGTCTTGTGTTGACATATTTAGTTTCTTGATGTCCTCCATGGTTTCCTTTATCATGTTAGTTTTCAACGTATTACTTATCACTGTGTTAAAAATATTCTTGATTAGGCAGTTTTATGTGAATCTGTGTATGTATCCATAGACTAAATTCTTATTTATTATAATCTTCCCTTTCCATAAAGGCCTTTTGGTGTCTCTTAATCCAGATACCATCTCCGAACAGCCGAACAGACCTTTTACTGTATTTTCCTCTACTATTTTTACATGTAGTTGGGTTTAATTCAGCTTTTCATTTACTGTTGTTTCCGAGGTATAACAGGAATCTGTCATGGATAATATATAATTATTTAATAATTTGGCATTGAGATAAGCAGCCCGCGGTGGCCAAGGGGACTGCTGCGCGCCAGTCACGGTCTGCACGGCCACTATCATTTTCTTTGTAAAAGGCAGTGAGAATTGATGATTTTGCCGATTTGCCAAACTGGGGTGGCGGTCTTAGAGGTTCTGCACGGCCACTACGGTTGGGGGTTCGAATCCCCTCTTGGGCATGGATATTTGTGCCGTCCTTAGTAGTAGCTAGTTCATAAGTAGTTTGTAAGTTTAGGGACTGATGAACCTGTAGTTAAGTCCCATAAGCTCTACAAACATTCGATCATTTTCACATTTTGAACATTGAGATAAATTTTTGTTTAATGGTCCCATGTAAATCTCATGCTTTTGTAGTTTCATGATATTTTCTGTATTGGATATTGAGAGTTGTCCCCTTTTTCTATAATCTGTCATTGGTAACTGAAACTTCCTAATTGAATTCCCTGTTTGTACATTCGATTTTGTGGCCTTGTATTGCATTTTTTTCTAAGAGATTTATAATATTCTTTTGACTGCGATTGTGACTCTAGAGCTTCTGCTCCCTCCGTGTCTGACCCTTTTCCATCCAATCTATGGCTCTCCATGTCATAGCTCCTGGGAACTCATGCTGTTGTTGCGTTGCACTACAAGCTCACTAAACTATCTGAACCATGGTAATTTGCGTAATTCGTTTGGTAGAGTGAACCTGTCAACACCAGTCGTCTATGCAGCAACTTTTTGTTATTACCACTTTCTCTATTTCCGTCAGGTTTTTGTCTCCACTCTGTAGAGAATGATTCAAACCATTTTAGTTCATTGTTGTCTTAACTTTTGCATTGTTTCCTTCAAACATGATGCCAACTGTTTCTGTTTTCAGCGTTTCTGCTGCAGTTGAACCAGAAAAATGAATAGGCAACGTTTACGTGATTGTTCTATTAAAGAGTGCCAGAAGAAGCCTTGAAAGAATGAGATTTAGACGAAAGTTAGTTGGATGATGATTATATGGAAGAAATTAGATCGTCTGCGAGTGAAGATGAGTTTGAAGCCAAACCACTAGATGCTAATGATAACAAATATGATAAATTCATTGCAAAATGTAGACGAGAGTATATTACGAAGCCATCTCTGCAATATCGGCGTTCTGTAGAAAATATAGTGCTTCAAAGAATGGGGCTAAGACAACAAGGAAGAATTGCGTCTCTGAAAGACGTTATAGAGCTCTTTTTTTTTTTTTTTTTTTTTTTTTTTTTTACACCACATATTATGAATGTAATAAAACTACACTCAACACGCAGATGAAGATGAGGTATTTTGTTATATAGGGTTCTTGCTAATCATGGGATCAAATCCTGACAATAAAATACCTGTCCAATATTAATGGGCTGTGCTTCAGGGCCGACAAGTGAACAATCGATCAATGAGTCGGAGACGATTTTTCGAATTGTCTAAAATATTGAGGTTTGATGATGACAACACAAGAGAAATTCGTGGCTAGACTGACAAGTTCCAATGAAGGAAATTTTTGAAAACTTCAATTCTTCACTTCCATGGTATTTCATTTCTGGTCTACATACAACAGTGGATATCGTCTTTATCCCATAGTATTTGCATGTTCAAGCTGTTTCTAAAAGAAGAACATGGAAAATATGGCATTCTAATTAGAATTCTGTCTGATTCTGAGACTAGATATGTGATCAGCTTGGACGTCTATACAGGCAAGTTTGGAAAAGCACAGCATCCAAATGGACCAATGGAAATTGTAAAGAGACTAATACAACCCATTGAGAAATCAGGCCATAACGTTACCACAGATCTGTATTACACTTCAGTGGAGATGGCTGAGATTCTATGGATTTTTTTTTTTCACACTTGTTGGCAGCCTGCAGTCGAACAAACGACACATACCTGAAGACTACTACTGACCGTAGTGTACACTTACCCATCTTTGCTTATACTATCCTTCAGACACAGAGGCCATCAGTTACTCTTGCATCAACGCTAGTCCGCGAGAAACCAAAGCAACTGATGTAGATGCTTTCAACTTGTCACTCAGAAGTTGTGTTGAATGAAGATTCCATAAAGTTTAGTTGAAATCTTCTTTAATTTTCTTTCTCAATATCGAATTGTTACACGATATCAGCCAGAAAAGTATATTTTGCATAATGTTTACCATTTCAGACAAGTCTCAGAAACGAGGTATACTCGTTAAGAGAGTCTCATTATTTGTAATAATAAAAAAAAAAAGTTGATCTTTTTCCGATTTTTCAGAATCACTTATTCTGTCATACTGTCTTACCTATCAGTTGGTTCCAGAAGACAGTTTCCAGATTTCCCACTTATTTATTATTAACACATATTATAGAACAATCTATGACCTATACAGTTCATAGAGAAATCCCGTATTTTTAACACTAAAGATAATTCATATAATTCACTTAGGCATACGGTTTTGTGTTACTGAACCCCTAGTTATTTGGTGGTGTAAGTACTTCTTCCTGTGATCTCGACCGCCCCACCCCTTTCCCCGAGCAACACTTTGCAACCCACCCCCCTCTATAGTTAATGTGTATATTTAAATACACATATTTTCATTACACTATACTAGCTCACTTAATGTAACTGTGCCATTCACAGTGCATACTTTGATATACAGCTGTGTTTCTCATGTATCACGGCAGATGGCAGCATCTGCTGAGAAGAGTTGGGTGGATGCAGTATTGCACGACGCACCTATATAAGTCTAAAACTGCCGTTTTCTTCCATCCTATTACACGACAGACATAACGGGTAGCAGTCCGCACGAGTGCCTCCAGAGTACACTCTTGTTATTAGTTGTGTTGACGATTGACTACTTTACAAGAGATGCCGTATTGAAAATACAATTGAAGAGACAACCCTCTTTTAGAACAGATAACAAACTGGCTCTGAGGGTGCTACATAAGATTGACACAGGAGAGAATTGGATGGGCAAAGCGGGAGTGTATGAAATTCAGTGTCAAGGTTGTGAAATGAAGTATGCTGGACAAACGGGTAGAAACTATAAAGTAAGATTTACAGAGCATAGCAGTAGGGAGAGTAGTACATCGGCGGTGGCGAAGCACCTAATGGCAGAAAAACATTCATTGGGCAACATCAGTGACACTATGAGAGTACTTCATTTTGAGGGCAAAGGACGACTGTTATCATCACTTGAGGAAATTGAGATATTTTGCGCTCTTAAGGAGTGTTGTGACACCGTGCTGAATGAAAAGACAGAATTGTCTAAAGAGCATTTTTGGTTCCATTTTAGTAATGTCGAAATAATGACTTATCCGTTCGTTTACCATTACATAGGAACGTATTTTCTAATTTACACTGTTTATTTAAACGTTGCCTCACCTAGACACTATCTTTGAACCCTTCACAACAACATCGTTGAAAGTCGTGACTGGATTCCTTATATCTTTGACATGTAAGAGCAGTTGTCATGCTGCTTACGACCGACAAACATTGTGGTTACATTCCCTCACAAATGTATTCTTAATTAATTTTTATAATGGACCTGCATGAAACTTACGTACGTTTTAGAGTTTGACGTTGCTCATTGGAAGAATTGTTATTTAATTTATAAGGTGGGTGTCTTTGGCGTATTTACAGTTCCTTGTTTACGGTTTTCTAAAACATGGTATTTATATGTTATTTATGTGGTTCCTTGTTTTTAGCACTTGAAAATGGAACAATGTGGTTTCGAAACATGTCGTGAAAACTAAAATGTTATCATACTGACAATTGGTGCGATATTTTATGATACAATTGACAAACATTTGTACGATAGCGGCCATTCGGAATACCAGATGACTTTGTTTGATTTGAAGTTTGATATTGCTGAATCCTAATGCTGGTAAAAAAAAACCAAGATACAATCGCTGGATAGCTCACCAGGCAATAGCACAAAAAAGAGAAGGCAGCGAAATACAGCAAATACTGGTATCAGGAAGGATTGAATCGATCACTGGCTTAACTCCTGTTTAAAATCTGCGAGATGTGAATGTATGTAATTTCAAAAAAATGTACAAATGTTTGCAAGGCTTATGGGACTCAACTGCGGGGTCATCAGTCCCAAAACTTTCAAACTACTTATGAACTATCTTATACTACAGACAGCATAGACATCCATGTCCAATGGGGGATTCTAACCACCGACGGGGAACGTCCTCGAGCATCCGAGCATAATTTCAAAAAATAACAAAAGTAATGTGTACATAACTTGTCTCGTATTCGTGTTTTGTAACAGAAAGAAATAGTTTCTACTATTTTCACAATGTATAAATTAGGGAAGTATGTAATTGCAAAGTGGTAACATTTTGCCAACTGATGTATACCCAATCTTCCTAATGTTTTCCATAATTTTAATAAATTCATTTTACTTTAAAGTCTCAATTAGCTCATGTCCAATAAAATTCGAACGCTGTTCCCTTAAAATTTAGTACCTTCTTAAATGTAAGTAGTCACAACTTCCGTATTTGCCCAGTATATATTTGAATATAAAGTGTGATATTTTCGAAAATATACAGGGGTTTTCACTAAACGTGTTTGCCTCTGTAAGCTACGAAGTAATATGTGCCGGAAAAATTTATTGCGGTAGGTCACCATAAAAAACGTTACATTATATGCAGAGCTTATGAATATAGTTTATTTCGTCATTTTCCAAAGAGTTACAGAAAAAAGATACATACTTTAAATGGAACAATAGTTGTTTCTAACATGCACCACAACTTGTATATACGTCGGTTTTAATTTGGGGGCTACAACCCTTCAAAGTTTCAGTGGGAGATACCACACGCTTTCATAATTCATGGCTGTGTAGTGGGTGATGGATGTTCTGTCGGTGAGAAGTTGATTTAAATGAGATGTTCATGCACTTTTTCGTGGACCTTTTGTGATCGGCGGAAGTCGGCTTAGTTCGTGTGTCTACGGAAAGTTTAGCTCTCTACTAACCTTACCTCGAATCAGCATTGTATACCGAAGACATCGTCAATGCATTGTTGATTTGTGCTTGGTATTGATTATTGTTTTCCACTTTATTATTTGCTAAAATAAGTCCACATATCCCGACGACTTCTTTTAGAAAACGAAGCCTGTCCTTGAAAGTTCAAGCTGTCGGAATGTTAATTCCGATTGTTATTCAGTTATGACAATAAAAACATTCAGAAAGCGTTGCTACATTCGCTTAATATGACCCTTTTAAAATATTATTTTGCAGATTTACGTTCCAGTTTTCTATTACTCAAACGTTAAAGCGGTACTTAATTTCGTGTTTCATCTGTGACGCTTTAACCCCTTGCATGTTGTTTCTTTTAAAATCTGTAAGCTGGCGCCACTGGGAGAAAGAGGCGGGGTTTTTTCTAACAGTCAATGCGCTACGACGTGAATGCAAGCTTCAGCTCCTAACATTCTCCTCTCAGGGACTACGTTTTATGTGCGTGATCTGTATGTGTCCATCTTCCTTAGTGCACAATGGAATGCGCCTTCTAAAGGACTGCGGAAGAGATGTAACATCGCCTGTGTCACGGAGCATCTGGGAATGTGGTTTCAGTGACAGAAACACAATTCCATAAATATTCTCAGAAAAAAAATCGAATGGTGTTAAATTAGGTACCCTTTCGGGCCATCAATGTGGAGCATGGTGCAGCAACCATCTTCCTGCAAACCTATTGTGTAGTTCTTCCACAACAGCACGCGCAGAATGGGCTGGGTGTCCATCGTGTTGCATCCAAACATGGACTCTCGTGTATAGACACACTGAAACTGTCTACAAATGCGCGATATAACTCTTCTGTCAGTGTACTTAGGAAGTAGTGGGGACCGATGATTTCATCCCCAAGGTTCTACACGATACATAAATAGACCACTTACGTTGACGGTCGACAGGTCGTACCCATCGAGGATTGTCTGCCGACTAGTAGTGCACGTTATGACGATTCACTGCACCACAATTTGTGAACGTGGGATCCAGCGTGAAATTACGCATGGCCCATTCCCGGAATGTACCTCTCGCACCGAAATCGTTCCCATGCAGCTTCTGGGTCAGTGACAGGCTGTGTACTATACGCCACACAGATATGAGACTGACGCCAGCGATTATAGCAACGGCTCGGAAGCCAACATGAGGATCGTGGTGTACCGCAGCTAAAACAAACACCTCCGTCTCCTCATGCAGTTCTTCGTCTGTGACTGCGGAGCATTACCAAGCTGCCGGTGTCCGGAAGTAGTTCGGCAGGACAGAAAATAATGGCTGCTGGAGCTCTTCGCTTAGGATGTCTCAAGGCGTCAGTCTGTAGTCTAATAGCGCATCGAGGAAACTTCTCGCTCCGTGACACCGGCGACGTTACAACTGGGCCGCACTACATTTAAAAGGCCTATTGCGTTTGCGCAGCGTGTGCGGTATCTTCCCCTGGATCATTGAAGGGTTGTAGCTCCCAAAATAAACTTGATAGCAATATAATTGAAACTGATGGATACAGAGCTGGTGGTACTGATTTTAATGCATGATAGGAACATTCATTGTTCCATTTGAAAATTGAATCATTTTGGTGTAACTGTTTGCTAAATAACACAATCAATCATGATCATAGCTTCGTAGACAGTGTAACATTTCTTATGCTAACTTACTGCAATAAATATTTCTATCCCTTATTACTTTGTAACTTACAGAGGCAAACACATTTAGTGAAACACCTAGTATATACCGGATAGTTTATGATCATATATTTTACATTCAGGATCCCCAAGAATCTATAATTCCAATTTTGTTACTAGAAAGAATAATTCTTGTGCGATAGAGGGTTAAGGTGTAGTCGCACAAGCTGGTTACCCTTAAGATTCGCGTGTCTTGTTCGGCTGTCCTCAGTCCATCAAATACGGTGGGTTCGCCCACTGAGCCATGCAGTACTCCGGCACGCAGGCGTTCTTTGGCCGGAGTCCTAGAGACGTAGAAGAGTGACTCGTGGCCGTGACGCGTAGCATGTCAGACGGTCAGGCGGGCGGCACAGCGCAGCGCAGCGCGGGCCATTCCGCCGTGCGCCGAGACACTCGCACGGAAGTGACAAATCACTGCGCGGCGCGGCCGGGCCGATGGCCTGATGGATGTTTAAACAGCGCCGCCGCCACTCCGTCACTGCCAGCCGCACGCCGCCGCCCCCTCTAATTCCTCCCCCACATAACTCCCATCTCCGCCGCCACTTGCCCCCATCCATCCCGAGGCGCCTCCAGCTTCCCCCTACACTCCCAGACCACTGTCTCAGACAACCGCCGCATTTCACTTGTCGGGGAAGAAAAGAACGAATCTCACCGTAGCAATCATCGGCCGGGAAAACTCAATTAAACAATTACATCCGTCCCTAACTGGCGTGGAAATTCCGTAGGCGTCTTTTCTCGGCCCGCGGTGCCTCCACTGTGGGGCGCGGACGCGCTGCGAAAGTTTTCCATCTTATGAATACAAATAAGTGCCTATCGAACAAGTTTTTTCCGCCCGCACCCCCTACTTCGTCTTGCCTTGCCCCATCTGGTCCGCTTGACGCGGAACTCTTACCCGTCTGCGGTCCTTCCCCTTCATTAAATGCGGTTTTCTCGTCTCTCTCTCTCTCCTTTTTTTTTCTCCTTAGCAGACGCCATAGTGGGTGACGCGAGTTACGGGGCCACTTTGCGGGTGACTTTCGGCGTCAGCCCGCCTCAACTTCAAAAGAATAACTTTATGCGTTTCCAAGACTGTTTACTTTACGCTCCTAACAGACACTCGTCCCACAAATTCTGGAACAGTGACACCGCTATTCGGCATTGGGCGACACCAAGGCGATAGTCGGCAGGCAATTGAACCTTCTCCGGATCATATTCCCCCTCACTTCCATCGCGTCTGTTCGTTCTTGTGCACGTATCTTTCCCAACGTCTAATTTTCCACTTCTTTCCTCTATTTAAGTACTTCTGACCAATGTCTTTAGCTTTAATTTATATGCTTTTAATTAAGTGATTCCCCGCCAGGTCCTAGGATTTTTAACCGTCACTTTTCTTTCTTTCACCTCTGGCAGTATTGCTCATGTGAAATACCGAGTAGCACCGTGGTTCGGAACCTACTATAAACTGTAGGTCCCGCTATAACTGGCTGGGTTCAAAATGATTTGTTTGTAGAGTCTATGGGACTTAACTACGGGTCATAAGTCCCTAAACTTACAAACTACTTATAAACTAGCTAATCCTAAGGACGGCACAAATATCCATGCTCGAGGAGGGATTCGACCCCCGACCGTAGTGGCCGTTCAGACCGTGACTGGAGCCTCAGTCCCCTCGGCCACCGCGGCCGGCAACTGGCTGGGTAAGTCAGTTAGAAGGTCGGAGGAAGGCAACGGCATACCACCTCCAAACAGGACCATGCCTAGCAAAACACTGTGGTGTTCAAACCAATCTCCGGATTATTGACTGCTTTACCTTTTTTTAATTAAATGATGCATGGAATGTTGTTGGTTTTGTGGTTTTCTGCCCAGACACGAGTTTGATTCACATCTCCACGCTACCACATCCTGTGCAAGCCCCTTCATCTCCGAATATGAACAAAAATCTACATCCATTTGAACCTATTAATCTCTTTTACAGCAAGGAAGCTGAATGGGACGCAGCATTGTATGCCATACATCATACACAGAATAACTTCATTAAGACAGGTTTCGTATTTTATCCATTATGAGATACGCATCTGTTCGTGAGCATCACCAACATGTAGATACATTACAGATGTTAAGTAGATGAATGTTCGTTGTACAGATGCTGGTAGACGACCACACATCTCACTGATTGTCTATGCATTTAAGATCTGCAATACGTGAATCAAAGCTGTTGTTCATGATCAATCCGATGATGGTAAAATTCGAAACTTGTCATAATGAAGTTATGCCTTGCCTCATGTGTTGATAGTTTTTAGTAGCGCCTTTTGAGTATCAAAGCGGTATTCTCGGTGAAGTTCCGCGTATATTGTGCATTTCTTACCATACATACCACATCGTTTTGTATGCTCTGCTGGCGCCGTGGGTGCGTTGGATTGACGTAGGCATACACTGCAGTACTGGACATCAGAGGTGAGTTCAATGTTCTCCTCGACACATCTGCAATTCGCAGCAGTTTGCCTGTGTTGCATGAGGTAAGGCTGTTTGTACCTCATGTTTTGTTTCTCGTCATGTGTTGTATGTGGTCACGCCATCTTTTTTTTCGGTACACGCAGACACTAAGGTATCTCAGTTTCTCACAGAAACGGAACGGACATAAATGTTGTTTTATGTGTGTGCAGTATCAGTATTTTCTCATTTATCTCTGTCTACGAGTGAGCATCACTGCTTCGCGCTTGTGGACTTTTAGGACTCCATCATCAAGTGTTAAAATGTTTGTAAATCCATGGGACTTTACTACTGTGGCTATCAGTCCGTAGGCTTAGAAACGACTTAAAACAACTTCAGTTAAACTACGAGCAACACACACACTCATTCCCGAGGGAGGACTCGAACCTCCGACACGAGCAACCTCGCGCTCCGTAGAAACGTAACACGCCATCTTTCCACCGAAAGCTCAACAGTCCTGTAACAGTGTATTACGTTCAATGATTTGTAATCTTACGCTAAAGTAGCTGTAGACGGATACTATCGGTTTATCAGTCATTTGAAAGTAACAAATGTTGAGGTTAGAAGCGAGAAAACGCAGAATGCTGCCTTGGTGTTCTCCCGCTTGTACACCATGTTGTGTCAGTGTTCGAGCATCTGTTGCGGAAGGAAGAGTGTATTAGATGTACAGGCCTTCTGGCAATGTAGTATCGCTGAGTTCGCGAGAGGCAGTTCTGAAACAGAAAATCAAAAGCCTATTCGATATCCGGAAACAGGGTATGCGTTACTTTGCTTGTGTTAACACCGAGTGTGATGTTCTCGTGTAACCGGCGGATTTCTAAATGGAACGATACATGCCAATACCGGAATTTTTATTTCATTTATTCAAGACAACCGTTTTCGATACTCTATGGTAACATCATCTGGTTTGTAGGAAACATGTACAAAAATGTGGTTAAATGCAATTATTACAAATTAAGTGCAACTTGTGAAGTAGAAAAGCATATAAAACCTAATCTCAAAATTTGTACGAAAACTGGTAACATACCTAATTGAGCAAAAACTGCTTAAGATAACGCTCCACATAAAATCTGGTAGATGTACTGATTAAGATTTATATATGAAATCATGTGCTACTGGGTACCCACCAGCACATGATTTTATATATAAATATTAACCAGTACACCTACCAGAATTTGTGTGGAGAGTTATCATAAGCAATTGTTTGTCAATTAGGTATGTAACCGGTTTTCTTAGAAATTTTGAGATTACGTTTTATTTGAAATTTATACTTCACAAACTGCATTCGTCTTGTAATAATTCCATGTAACTAGATTTTTGTACACGTTTCCTACAGACCAGATGATGGCACCACATAGTGTCGAAACCGGTCGTCTTGAATAAATAAAATAAAAAATTGCGATCGTGGAATCTATCCATCCTATCATTTGGATTTATATGAGGTCTGCGATTTTATTATAAATTTTTTGAAATAATTTATACTCCAGCAGTCACTTTTTACTAATCTTTCTTTTATTATTAACAAAACTGCAAGTAAATAAAATAATATAGTAATCCAGAAGCTATAATCACGAAACATAATACTAAAATAGCTGTATCTTCCTGAACATGTGAAATGTTCAACCATAACCTCAGTGGCAGCTACAACACAAAACATAACCAAACAATAGATGGTGTGAAGAATGGCAGCCGGCCGCGGTGGCCGAAGGGAGTGAGGCGCTCCAGTCACGGTCTGCACGGCCACTACGGTCGGGGATTCGAATCCCCCGTCGGGCATGGATATTTGTGCCGTCCTTAGGATTAGCTAGTTCATAAGTAGTCTGTAAATTTAGGGACTGATGACCCTGTAGTTAAGTCCCATAAGCTATACAAACATTTGAACATTTGAAGAATGGCAGCTAGTTCTCAATGTAGAAAAATGTAAGGTGATGCGCATGAGTAGGAAAAACAATCCCATAGTGTTCGAATACAGCATTAGTAGTGAGTTTCTTGATGTTGTCGCGTCGTTCAAATATCTAGGCGTAACATTGCAGAGGAAAATGAAATGGAACGCACATGTAAGGACAGTTGTGAGTAAGGCGGACAGCTGAGTTCGGTTTGTTGGGAGAATTTTGGGAAGATGTACTTCATCTGTAAAGGAGACCGCGTATAAAACGCTTGTACGACAAAGTCTTGAGTATTGCTCAAGTGTTTGGGACCCGCAGCAGATCAATTTAAAGGAATACATAGAAGCAATTCAGAGGCGAGCAGCTAGGTATGTTACTGGTAAGTTCGACCAATAAGCGAGTGTCACGGAAATGCTCCGGCAAGTCAATTGGGAATCGTTGGAGGAAAGACGACGTTCTTTTCGTGAAATTCTGTTGAGGAAATTTAGAGGGCCGGAAATTGAAGTTGAGTGTAGTACGATCTTGCTGCCGCCTACGTACATTTCGCGTAGGGATCACAAAGACAAGATAAGAGAAATTAGGGCTCGTACGTAGGCATATAGACATTCTTTTTTTGCTCGTTCTATTTGGGAGTGGAATAGAAAAAAGAATGCCTAGTAGTGGTACAGTGTGCCCTCCGCCACGCAACTTACGATGAATTGCGGAGTATATATCTAGATGTAGAACTGTGAAATGTACCAGATGATGGCAGTTTGCTGGCGAAACGCGTCGTGCTAATACAAATATTAGTAAAAATTGACTGCTGCAGTACAAATTATTTCAATGAACTACCCTTCCATTTATAAAATAAGATTGCTTCCTAAGACGACTAAAATACGGCGGCTCTCTGTTGTTTAGTGGTGATTCCTCAAGCAGAGTTTTTCCGTTCTCAGGCTGTTAACTGTTTACATTGAATGACCACACATTCTCCGTGCAACAAAGTAGCGCCTGCCGCGGTGGCCGAGGGGACTGAGGCGCTTCAGTCACGGACTGCACGGCCACTAGGAATACAAATTTTGAGATTAGGTTTTATATGCTTTTCTACTTCACAAGTTGTACTTAATTTGTAATAATTGCATGTAACCACATTTTTTCATGTTTCCTACAAGCCAGATGATGATACCATAGAGTATCGGAACCGGTCGTCTTGAATAAATAAAATAAAAATTCCGATATTGGCATGTATCCTTCCATTTAGAAATCCGACGGTTACACGAGCACATCGCACACGGTGTTTACACAAGCAAAGTAACGGATACTCTGTTTCCGGATCTCGAATAGGCTTTTGATTGTCTGTTTCAGAATTGCCTCTCGCGAACTCAGCGATACTACTTTGCCAGAAGGCCTGTACATCTAATACACTCTTATTTCCGCAACAGATGCTTGAACACTGACACAACATGGTGTACAAGCGGGAGTACCCTAAGGCAGCATTCTGCGTTTTCTCGCTTCTAACCTCAACATTTATTACTTTCAAATGACTGATAACACGATGTTATCCGTCTACAGCTACTTTAGCGTAAGATTACAAACCATTGAACGTAATCCACTGTTACAGGACTGTTGAGTTTTAGGGGTTCGGATCCCCCCTCGGGCATGGATATTTGTGCCGTCCTTAGTCTTAGTTAGTTCATAAGTAGTTAAGTTCCATAGACTACACAAACATTTGAACATCTTTTTGAATAAAGTAGCAACTGACTTCTTTTAGTTTGTAAATATTCATTGGCACAGCAGCGAGTTGTCTTTAGAGATGACTGAACTCGCGAGTCCCTGGTAATACGAGGAGACGAGCAGTGGCGGGCGAACAGTGCCGGCCGCGGTTGCACTGGCTGCGGTCTGTGTCCACGCCGCCGCCCGACGCCGGTGGCCAACAACAATATTTGCTTTGCGACTTCCTGTGTGCGGCGGCGGGCAGCTGCAAATGGAACGGCCGGCGTCAAAGGCGCACTGAATAATAGATGCCGCCCACAGCCGCCTCGCCACCTTGCAGCTGGTCCCGCCGATGCCTGCGGCTCCGTCATCCGCCTACAGCCCGAGGAATTCTGCGCGGTTACGCTGCCGGTGGTGAGCCACAAGTTGTGCAGTCAAAGTCCTGTTACCAAACTGAGCCAGCTGATGCACGCCACTGTGGTGAAACTCCACTCCAGGAATGCCGGATCCATCCTTGGTGGCGAAGGAAACCATGCAATTTCAATTACTTAACAACAAATGAGCTATTTTTGCATTTAAGGCGGATAATAAAGCAAGGGCTGAAACAAAAAATTGCCACAGTAGAGGATTGATCCATACAATAAAGTGTCTAGTTAGGGAAATGAACTCTGTGAGTCAAACGACGAGGAACTTTGAACCGTATTTACGAGTATCTAATTCGCCATCGAACAGAATGCACACACCAATTTTAAAAATTTAATTAATAAATGAAATTTTTTTCACATCACTGGTCTGATATTTTTTTATATTGTTGAAATTTATTTTACAATATTCACTTTATTTCAAACAATAATTAATGTACTTATATCCAGAATGATACTTCACTCTGCAGCGGAGTGTGCGCTGATATGAAACTTCCTGGCAGATTAAAATTGTGTGCCGGAACCGGGACTCGAACCTGGGACCTTTGACTTTCGCGGGCAAGCGCACTACCGACTGTGCTATCCCGACACGACTCACGAAGCCGCCTCACAACTTTACTTCTGCCAGTACCTCGCCTCCTACTTTCCAAACTTCACAGAAGCTCTCTTGCAAACAC
Organism: Locusta migratoria; assembly: GCA_026315105.1. Classification (NCBI taxonomy): domain Eukaryota; kingdom Metazoa; phylum Arthropoda; class Insecta; order Orthoptera; family Acrididae; genus Locusta; species Locusta migratoria. Next base: position 471,214,703 of record CM048747.1, read on the forward strand.
GCAAGACTAGCACTCCTGGAAGAAAGGATATGGTGGAGACATGGCTCAGCCACAGCCTAAGGGATGTTTCCAGAATGAAACTTTCACTCTGCAGCGGAGTGTGCGCTGATATGCAGGAGAGCTTCTGTGAAGTTTGGAAAGTAGGAGGCGAGGTACTGGCAGAAGTAAAGTTGTGAGGCGGCTTCGTGAGTCGTGTCGGGATAGCACAGTCGGTAGTGCGCTTGCCCGCGAAAGGCAAAGGTCCCAGGTTCGAGTCCCGGTTCCGGCACACAATTTTAATCTGCCAGGAAGTTTCAATGTACTTATATATTTTTGACGACTTTATAGCGTTCATGTAATGAAATAAATCGCAGTTTGCAATCAGTTATGGCTTCACTCTACTAGGTTTAGATGGAATACCCAAGTGCGGCAAATGAAAATGTGTGCCCGGTCGGGATTCGAACCAAACCTAGTACAGTGAAGCCATAACTAATCGCAAACTGCGATTTATTTCATTTCAATAATGAATGTGTACATGAACCATAATAAAACGACAATACTAGAGTCCTTGGCAGCGAAAGGCAGTACTAGGTTCGAATCCCGGTTCTAGCACACAATTTTAATCTCCAAGACAATTTCATATAAGCGCACACTCATCTGCTTTGTTTCATTCTAGAAACATGCCTTAGGCTGTGGCTAAGCCATGTCTTCACCACGTCCTTTCTTCCAAAAGTGTTATTCATGTAAGTTTGGTAGGAGAACTTGTGTGAAATTTGGAAAGTAGGAGGCGAGGTAGAGTTATGAGGACGGCCTGTAAAGCGTGCCGGGATAGCTCAGCCGTTAGAGCGCTTGCCCGCGAAAGGTGAAGGTTCCAGGTTCGAATCCCGTTTCGTCACACAATTTAATTTCCCAGAAAGTTTCATATCAGCGTACACGCCGCTGCAGAGTGCAAGTTTTATTCTGGACAATAATTTATTTTCAGCTCTTCATTACGGTAATAAGTGACAATTTCATAATTAACACATTTTTCAGCAGAAAGAACTACATTCTGCTAACCCTCCGTATCGTGACTACCTAATACAAATACAGTGAAATTACTGTAGTACACCAACAATAATGAAACGAGTTTGAAAGTACAACAATGCATTGTAACATACGGGACATTGCCGAAATTTGTATGAGCAAATAAAACAAGCAATCAAAGACAGGTTCTATTTGATCTAACGAAAAAAGAAAATTTGTTTCCCTGGCAGCAATGGATTCTGTTCTGACGCCTCCGAACGGATTTGAGAACTGCAAATATTACCTGCTCTTTTAACTGGACAAAGTCTTACTCTATGTACGTCTTCCTTATTTAATTCACAGACACCATACTTACATTTTCTTGCTAGTGTGTTCTAAATGTTTTTCTACTTCATATCAGATAGTAAAAAATATACCGGTGAACGATTGTTTGTACTTTATTACAGTGCGAAATCGAATCTTAGACACATTCTTATATATCGTACTTCTTATGGTAAAAAAAGTGCCCACTAGATTCGAGTAAATATGGGTCCATAACGTTTAGAGAGTGTAATAATTAATACAGTGAAACACTGACATGACGAAGCACCTAAAAATGAGAAGCTTTCGTTGAGAAACACAAAGAGAGCTTGATGGCATTGCACTTTGAGGATAAACTTTGGTCCTTTGTACAATACTTGAGTAGATCAAAAGTATCCAGATAATCATCGTTTATTCACGGCTGGTGACAAGAAATGGAAAGCAGAAGTTGTAAAATTAACGTTTACGAAAACCTTTACGCAGCAGTACCATAAAAAACTTCAGGCATTTGATCATCGCAGACATTCAGAAATGGAGGGCAGAGTAATGGGCATCCCTGTTTTAAGGAAGCAGCAGAGAGAGCTGAAAACGAGTATGTCGCCAGGCACCGATTGAACCCATCCCGGTCTTACACTATGCCAGTGGCTCCTTACTTGATTGCATTTATCGCTAATCACTGAGCCAGCGACTCGACAAACTGACTCCAGTTCATAAGGAAAGGTAATACGGCGTATCCTCAAAATTGCGGACCACTAACACTAACATAATGTGCTTTAAATTTATTGAACGTATTCTCAATTGGAATACTGTAAAAATTTGCTGGAGACAGAAAAGCTTTTGTCCGTGCATCAGCACGGCATTAGGAATCAACTCAGCTTGCCCATTTCTCACACGAAATTTTGAGAGCGATGGATGAACTGGCAGACTGTACATATCTCGATTTCCGAATAGCAAAGGAAGGAAGGAAGTTTAGAGTTTAAGGTCCCGCCGACTGCGTGCCCATTAGAGACGGAGCTTACGCTTGGAGTGTTTGGGTAAGGATGTGGAAGGAAATCGGCCGTGCTATTTGAAAGGAACCATCCCGGCATGAATTGTTCTTAGGTTAGTTACTTTAGTTTAAGAAGATAGTAAGCTACTGATGACCAGACATTAAGTGCGATAGATTTACAAAAATTTAAATATTATGTACTATCATTACGTCATTTACAACAGTCATTGTAGCAGTATATCTCCAGTTTATGTACAGTCGTTGACAGAATTCGCGAGAACCCTCGCCTAATCGCTATACACAACCGCAAAGTTCTGCTGCTTGGTGGGAAGTATATACAGCTAGGCAACACGATCGTACATACTGTCGATTACCCATCTGACACGAAATCTGAGAGGAAAAATGTTATCTTCCAGTATCGCAGCCAGTTGTAAAAACACGCGTGCTTTCTATGCGACATGAAGGCGACTTCGAAAACTGATTTTAGAAACTGCCTTGCCTATTAGCCATAGCGTTTTAAGCTGTTCGCGACCGACAAATTCCTTTCCACATTTCTTTTCTTATAATTTCAATGAACAAAGACAGCAATTAGAATTGAGATGCTGCAGTCCGTGAGTATTTTCGGACGTTACTGACACATTCAAATGGAAAAATTGCATGTATATCATAGAATAAATAAAATTACATGAATGGACTTTGTAATGAAGCTAAGTGTTACATCATGGCGCATCATGTTCCGAGTATCGCTGACGGTTTCCGCCCACCGCCTCGGTTGCGCTATAAAGACGACAACCGTTTGGCGTCGCAGATCACTGATGGTATTTCCGAGAGTCAAGGTATCATGTCATTTCCTCTGGTTCTCTTTCGCGTGATGTTGCAACTAAGATATCAGCACAAATTTAACAACCATAAGCCAGCTGTGTCACCACAAATTACAGTTCTCCTCAGATGTTTGGTATTTTTCCCTACTCCTTGTCTTATTGAAATGCCTAATATTAAGCATTGGACAACATATTGGGCTATTATAATACCAGATACGATTATGTCAAATGAATGTGCAGAGAAGCAAACAAATGGTAAAGATAAGCTTATTTATCTCGTCAAATGGCCAACTACTGATCAACGAGCGACAGTTCGATTACTGAGTCTTTCGCATTTTTCTTCTATTTTGAAATATGGCTCATTATGTTTCTCACCTAACAATAACAAACACACATGATAATTGCAGCGATGGAGTAGCCGAGCGGTCTAAAGCGCCTCGCTGCGGAGCGCGCGGTTGCTCGCCGTGGAGGTTCGAGTCCTCCCTGGGGCATGGGTGTGAGTGTTTATCCTTAAGTTAGTTTACTTGGTTTAAGCAGTTTGTAATCTACGGACCGATGACCACGCAGTTTCGTCCGATAGATTTACAGACATTTGAACACTTGAACATATGATAATTGAGTAACAATCTGTATTCCAATCATTGTGAGGAAATTATTATTCCGTAACCATGAAAATATATTGATAATACTATATGAAACATGTGCAATACAGAATTGTGTTCCATCAAATGAATTTCTTTAAACTATCGTATCCACCACATAATTGTATTTTTATTCCGTTTCTTTCAATAACAACGCAAAATCTGCGTTTTTCGTGCAAGTAACATTAGGAATATTAAATCGCTGTGACATTCAAATCCGTAGTCGTTTAATATAATTCTGTTTCAATCCAGACAGTAGTACGACAATTCCGAATACTGACGCCACTTGGCTTCCCCAAAGAAATCTTTTGGTGTGAGTTGGTCACTGGCGAGTATCCCGCAATCTGCTCAGTCAGTCATAAACATTCTGCAGTAAAAAATGAAAGACAGAATCGTTGAGAAATATCTGCCATCCCCACTCCCCAATCCTTGAGGGTAAAAATTCTAGGTGTAGGAACATCCTCTTCCATGACCTACGGACTGAGACGCGATATTTTTGTGAAATTCAGTGTCCTGTTACAGCGACAGTCGTAAAAACTGTGGGAATAAAGTTTATAAAGTAGTTTCTGTTAATATTTATAAAGAAAATTTACGCTGTAGCTACGAATGCCTGATCTACGAAACAGCAACGAATCTAAATCATTAATATGAACGTGTTTCTGACGGCGTTTTGAGTCGTGAGTGTTCTATAGTTCAAAGGCATATGTGGTAACTTGAGAGTAATTTTGCGAAAAATTTGTAAGAAAAAGTGAGGGAGACGTATGTCGACCACGCTACTAAACACCCACATGCAAGGTCTTGGTATTCTGGAGTGTTCATTATACTATAAATCGCTGTTTTATGTCTTCTGACTTTATTGAAAGCAGTACGGTTTATTTAATAAATGACGCATGTCAAGTTACCAAAAAAAGGTGGTCTTATATTTGTCACCCTGATTTCTTTAATGAACAGTTTCATATTAAGAACATACCTAACGCAAGAATCATTATGAATCGTCTGAGACCAACTGAATAACATTTGGTAAGATTTAGCTGTAGTAGATTGTCGTGTAAGGAAGTTTGTTAACACGCGCTAGCCGTGCTGTGAAGTGCCCCGTTTACTTCCGTTCAAACCTCTGCCCGGCCACAAGCACTGACTGGAGGACGAGACATTCGCTGCGATTGAGCAGAGGCATGCCTCGCCTCTTCTCGACTGCCCACTGATGTGTCTGAACCTGTCTTTTCTTAAATGGACTGTTTGCCTTATGGCGCCTGGTTATCCTGATACCGATCTCCTAACGGATTCTCGTCCTAGGCTATATTATTGTGCACTGAATATAAATTTCTATTATTGGATGGTTCAGATAGCCCGCCTGTAAGTTGCCATATTTAGCGGCAATTCTTACATTATTAAACAATAAGTCTATAATAACTTCTTTATATTTGAACATTAACATGTCGTGACGCTGAAAAAAAGGTGTGTATGGTCTATTAAAATTGTATTCTGTTGAATGTGTAACACATGAACCTCGAAACTATCAAATTATATCTTAATAATGACGTGGCAGCGGAGGAGTGGCCGAGCGCATTGAGGCGCTACGCTACGATGTGCGAGGCCGTTCCCCCTCGGGGGTTCGAATCCCCCCCTTGGACATGGATGTTTGTACTGTCTGCAGTATAAGGTTGTTCATAGGTAGTTTTTAAGTTTAGGGACTGATACCCCACAGTTAAATCCCAAAAGCTTAACAAAAATTTAAACTTTTTCTTATGACATGGCAGTTACGTCTTGATTTGAACGTCTAGTCTTTTTGTTGGTTTTGAGGAGTTTTTAATGTTTTAATACCATTTCGATAGTCTAAGCTGCAAGCAAAGAACTAACCTTCGGGAAATCTAATGGTGAAACAAAGTACGCTGTTGTATGAACAAAAAATACAAAAGTTTCGAACCTCTGTTATAGTCTCTGTATCTGTTAGCTGGTTCAGAAGTGAGTTTTATACACAGCTTCAAGACGAATTTGAAAGTAATGCATAAAATCCATTACTCCACGACCCAAGTTATTGGCGCTTACCTTGTATACTATCGATATACCCGGAATATTACTACTATATATCGTACAAAGAGCTTTGCAACCTACTTCGAGAAACCTATTGGAAACCTCTGAGCTGAATAAAAAGACATGTCGTTTATGGCTGCTTACCATCAACAATAGTTATGATAAAGGGTTTCATTGTGTTTTATTTTTTATTTGGCCTTCATCGCCCTTCCAGACGAACCTCCTCCTTCCACAACGCTTTTTCATACTTGCTTCGTCTTCTGTACTACAATTGTTCATAATATGTTATTCATTCCCTAAATTAATGTTTAAAATTAATAGTGTTCTCCCTCATTGAAAAAAAAAGTACACAATACTAAAAGGAAATCATAGATTAGAACGTTAAAACATACTACATCCGCTTTAAAAAATGATTTCATTTCGTAGGGGAATTTTTTTTTCTATTCTATTGAACCTCGGTGTTTCTCAAACAGTTTGACTCGTTTGTTTTTTTGCCAATGGTAGCCAAACACTGGGTCCTATGAGTAGCGCTCTTATACTCTTACATACTAAACCATTATAAATAAATGAACGTCTTCTGATAATATTGCTTCCGCAACGATTCGAAGCCTATTGGGTATTCTCGTTTCTTATTATTTTTGTGTGGTGTCTGTTATTTCGGGCATATCCGAAGTAACGGACACCATACCAAAATAATTACGACTCGCGAAGACGGCGTTTCTTCAATCACTTCACCGCATATGCGGTCATACGTTTGACCTCGCACGATATGGGCGCTACAGCCATAGCGTGCAACTTGTGGAAGTTTGAGACAGACGCGGGGCGAGCACCGGTAGCCACGTGGTTAAGTTCACCGCTGGCCCGAAGCGGGCGACACGGGTTCAATTCCCGTCCCGCTTCATATTTTCACTTATCGCCCTTGTTTAATTTCAGTGCACTAATTCAGCACTATCATTCCTTTCCTTACTAATTCTTGTTCCTTCACCTCGTTCATAAATATTTTCCAGTTCTTGTTTCTTTTTCTTTGGACATCCTTATCTGCTCTTCTAGGCTGAACTGAACGTCGCTCACAAATTACGCCTTCATCGGCGATCTTGTACTCTAAACTTTTTGCAGATGTTTAGATGTTTAAAATACAGTTCTGCACCTCCATGTTTTATTATTACTATTATTGAATCCAGACACTGAATAGTTCTTCTCACGGAAAAAAAAATTATTATTACGAATCGTGATGAAAATTAGTTTTATACGTACAGTTTAAACTTACAACTGTCCTTAAAATAATAGTAAATAACTCTTCATTATAAGAAATAAATTCTCTGACTGCTTAAAAAACGAAGCAAACAAAACAAGAAATCAAAAAAATGTTCAAATGTTTGTAGAGCTTATTGGACTTACGTACAGGGTCATCAGTCCTTAAACTTACTACCTATTTATGAACTAGCTAATACTAAGGACTGCACAAATATCCATGCCAAAGGGGGAATTCGAACCCTCGACCGTAGTGGCAGTGCAGACCCTGACTGGAGTACCGCAGACCGCTTGGCCACTGCGGCCGGCCAAGAAACTCTACTACTAGTGTTCAACATCCCGTATATCCTTCTTCAGCCTCAAAACGGCTCGAAGACCACCCGGCAGTGAACCCACAACTCTAATCACGTAACATGGACATTCAAGTAACTGGTTCCAAGAGAATTGCCTGGATCGGTTTCGCGCCAACACCGCTTCCACATGGCACTGTTTCACCTTCCCTCCACCCCCAGTATATTTTAAAAACTAGGACTAACGCAACGGCGTTCAAGATTTATACTTTTTAATGAGGACGTGAAGTTAAGCTTTCGATTGTTTTAAATTTAACGTGAACGCTGGGGAACGCTAAATGGCAGATATATTTTTCTAAGGCATTTTAGCACCTGATGATGTGTCTACAGGACGCGAAACCGGTAGTGTTTTTTAAATAAAGTTTATTGCATTCGAAGCTGATTTTGTTTGAAAATGTTCCAAGAGTCCTGAATCACATGAAAAACCTGGTGGCGACTCGACAGTGAATGTCGTGCTTCGCCAGCCTGCGTTACGTCTGCAGCCGTGGAGCGATGACTACGAGAAAGACAGGCCCCGGCGCGCACGTCAGCCGACGTAAGCATAGCAGTCCTGAGCCGGCTGGCCGGCTAGCTAGTTGGCCGGCCGCTGTGAGACGGTGGGCCGTGCCCCAGAAATCTGTGAGTTTAAACTGGACGCACAGACTAATTTTCATCAGGAATCGTAATATTTATTTTTCCGAGAGAAGAAGTACTCATTTTCTAAATTTAATCAATATCTAAAACAAATATGGTTGTGCAGAATTGTATTTAAAACATCTGCGAAAAGTTTAAATATAGAAGATCGCCTATGCAGGCGTAATTTGTGAGGGAAGTTCAGTCTAGAAGGGGAGATAGAGAGGCCCAAACAAAAAGGAACAAGAATTTTCAAATAGTTATGAAGGAATATCAATGTAAAAGCAAATACACGAAACCTGAGACGATTTTTCTTTTCAAACATGTAAAAGACGTTAAAGATAAAGGTGAAGCACTGAATTAAAATTTGTGATGCGGTCGGGGATCGAACACAGACCTCCATGCTTACTAGTCTATTTCGCTGCGTGGAGAGCCTTGGCAGTTGTTCCAACATTCTTTGGAACGCAGAAGCTGAAGTAAAGTTTCTGACGTGGAGGCACCTTAATCGTTAGTGGTGCGATGGTCTAGTGGAGAGTAGTCTGCCTAGCAAGCAATTGTGAAGTAGGTGACGGAATAAGGATTAAGAAGAAAATGATCGCTAGTGCTGCATTAGGACAATGAAATTAAACAATGGCGACAAGTGAAAATGTGAAGCAGGCGGTAATCGAACCTGGGTCTCCAGCTTCGGGCCAGCGGTGAACTTAACCACGTGGATCCCGGTGCTCGCCCCGTGTCCATCTCAAACTTCCACAAGTTGCACGCTATGGCTTAAGCACCCCTATCGTGCGAGGTCGAACGTATGACTACATACGCTGTGAAGTGATTGAAGCAACGTCGTCTTCGCGTGTCGTAATTAATTATATTGGTATGGTGTCTGTTACTTCGGATAGCCCGAAATAACAGACATAACAAAAATATAATAAGAAAAAAGAATACCCAATAAGCTTCGAATCGTTGCGGAAGCAGAAGGCTGTAATACGTGATTCAGAGCAACATTAGAAGGAGAAGTTTATTTATTTAGAATGTTAAGTATGTAACGGTGTAAGAATGCTACTCATAAGATCCACCTTTTGTATACCATAGGCAAAAAAGCAAAGGTTTCAAACAGTTTGAGAAACACTGAGGTTCACTAGAACAGAATCAAGATCTCACCAACGAAATGAAACGATTTTTAGTTTACTTCTTTTAAAGCACATGCAGCATGTTTTAACGTTGTAATTTATGATTTCATTTTATTATTGTGTATTTTTTCAACGAGAAAGAACAGTATAACGTTTCAAGATTAATTTAGGGAATAAATAAATTAACAAATTGTGAACAATTATAGTACAGGAGACGAAACAAGTATAAAAAAACATTGTGGACGAAGCACGTTGGTCAGGAAGGGTGATGAAGGCAAAATTAAAAAAAAAAATTAAACAGAAGTTAAACTCTTTATCGCAATTATTGTTGAGGGTAAGAAGCCATCAACGATATCTGAATTTTTTGTTCTTTCAGGTCGGAGGTTTTCCGAGTGTTTTTTTCTCGAAGTTGTTTGCAAAGCTCTTTGTACGGTATATAGTAGTAATTTTCCCGGTATATCGATATTATAGAAGGTAATCGTCACCAACTTTGGTCGTCATGTAATGGAACTTACACGAAATTTCTTTTAAATTCTTTTTGAAGCCGTGTCCAAAACGCACTTCTTAACCAGCTGACAGACCATGACAAGAGGTTCAAAATCTATTGTATTTCTTGTCACACAAACAGCGAACTTTGTTACACCATCAGATTTCCGGCAGGTTAGTTCTTTGCTTGCAACGAAACCTATCGAAATTATTAAAATAAAATTTTAAAACCAACAAACAACCTCAATGTTCAAATCAATCTATAACTGCCATGTCATCATTCAGATATAATTTGAAAACTACTTCGAGCTTAATGTGTTGCAAATTCAACAGAATACATTTTTAGTAGAACACACACTCCTTTTTTAAAGCATCATAACTTGTTACTGTTGCAAATTAAAACAAAGTTATTGTACACTTGTTGTTTAGCAATCTAAGAATTACCACTAAATATAGTAACAACTCAGGGTGTCATAACATCTGGCCACCTTTCTGTGATAACTTGACACGCTTTATTTATTAAGAAGCCTGAGTGGCCAACGTACGTATCCAACACTTTTTGTCCTAAATTTTTCGCAAAATTACTCTCCTGTTGCCGCATGTCCCTTTCAACTACAGAACACCCACGACTCAAAATACCGACAGAAACACGTTCGTATTAATGATTTAGATACGTTGCTGTTTCGCAGATCTGGCATTCGTTGCTACAGAGAATATTCCGGGTATATCGATAGTATACAAGGTAAGCGCCAATGACTTGGGTCGTGGAGTAATGGATTTTATGCATTACTTTCAAATTCGTCTTGAAGCTGTGTATAAAACTCACTTCTGAACCAGCTAACAGATACAGAGACTATAACAGAGGTTCGAAACTTTTGTATTTTTTGTTCATACAACAGCGTACTTTGTTTCACCATTAGATTTCCCGAAGATTAGTTCTTTGCTTGCAGCTTAGACTATCGAAATGGTATTAAAACATTAAAAACTCCTCAAAACCAACAAACAGACTAGATGTTCAAATCAATACGTAACTGCCATGTGATAAGAAAAAGTTTAGATTTTTGTTAAGCTTATGGGATTTAACTGTGGGGTCATCAGTCGCTAAACTTAAAAACTACTTATGAACAACCTTATACTGCAAACGGTACAAACATCCATGCCCAAGTGGGGGATTCGAACCCCCGAGGGGTAACGGCCTCGCACATCGTAGCGTAGCGCCTTAATAAGTTCGGCCACTCCTCCGCGGCCATGTCATTAATAAGATATAATTTGATAGTTGCTTCGAGGTTAATGTGTTACACATTCAACAGAATACAGTTTTAATAGACCATACACACCTTTTTTTCAGCGTCACGACATGTTAATGTTCAAATATAAAGAAGTTATTACAGACTTATTGTTTAATAAAGTAAGAATTGCCGCTAAATATGGCAACTAACAGGCGGGTTATCTGAAACCATCCAATAATAAAATTTTTAATTCAGTCCACAATAATATAACCTAGGACGACAATCCATTAGGAGATCCGTATCAGGATAACCAGGCATCATGTGGCAAACAGTCCATTTAAAAAAAGGTAGGTTCAGACACATCAGTGGGCAGTCGAGAAGAGGCGAGGCATGCCTCTGCTCAATCGCAGCGAATGTCTCGTCCTCCAGTCAGTGCTTGTGGCCGGGCAGAGGTTTGAACGGAAGTAAACGGGGCACTTCACAGCACGGCTAGCGCGTGTTAACAAACTTCCTTACACGACAATCTACTACAGCTAAATCTTACCAACTGTTATTCAGTTGGTCTTCAATAAAGTCAGAAGACATAAAACAGCGATTGATAGTAGAATGAACACTCCATAATACCAAGACCTTGCATGTGGGTGTTTAGTAGCGTAGTCGACATACGTCTCCCTCACTTTTTCTTACAAATTTTTCGCAAAATTACTCTCAAGTTACCGCATATGCCTTTGAACTATAGAACACTCACGAGTCAAAATGCCGTCGGAAACATGTTCGTATTAATGATTTAGATTCGTTTCTGTTTCGTAGATCAGGCATTCGTAGCTACAGCGTAAAGTTTCTTCATAAATATTAACTGAAACTACTTTATAAACTTTATTCCCACAATTTGTACGACCGTCGCTGTAACAGGACACTGAATTTCACAAAAATATCGCGTCTCAGTCGGTGGATCATGGATGAGAATGTTCCTACTCCTAGAATTTTTACCCTCAAGGATTGGGGAGAGGGGGGCAGATATTTCTCAACGATTCTGTCTTTCAGTTTATACCGTAGAATATTTATGACTGACTGAGCAGATTGCGGGATGGTTTTGAAAGATTTCATTCAAACCCTGCGAGAAGGAAGTTGACAAACCCTTCAAATTCCCTAAATATCGCGTCCGAGTTGGCTAAAGGGAAGGCGAATACGGTGGCGAAATTTTCTCACCGACAAATAGGTGTTATATAAGCTGATTACTAACTTCCAGGCTTAGACGAGTGTGCTTAGCGTAGTGGATAAGTGCTTGGAGTGCAAAGTTAGAAGTGAAGGTTCGATTCCGCGGCACTCCTTACATTTTTGTTTATTTCATATTACCCATCGCAGTGTAAACCTTTTATTTATGAAATTTAAATTTACTTAAACGTTTCAGTGTGCCACAAACGTTGATGTCAATAGGTGTTTCAATAAAACACATTCAATCCTACAGCATCAGTTCAGAGCCACGATTCCATCCATACACTTGGTACGCACAAAAATCAACAGTGAAAAGTTATTTACTTAAAACTTGAATAAAGTATGCTTCGCAACGAAGCATATTTCGGATAAAATTTCTCGCTTTAACTACTTTGGTAAAGTCTGCATAGTGTGGAGATTTTCTTTGACGATGAACACCCTAAGGAATGTAATATAACTTCGGCATATAAATAAGTGCTAAAATTTTTGAAATATTATTTTCATTTAATACGTCATCGAATTATGAAAATTAAATGATGAAATAAGATATATTAATTAATTAAATTAGTTAAATGAAACCAAATATATATACTATGCATTGAAATTTTTATAATTGATAATTAAAACTACAAGGTTTAATATAAGAAATGTATTTTGGAAGGGACGGGATTCAACCCGTGCTGGTCTTTCATTCAAAAGCTAATCGTTTAGCTACTTCGCAACGCCGAATAAATCGTCATCAGCAATGGTGAGCCTCAATATTAGCTGATATTGCACCTATCTGTAGTTGGATCATTTGGCGTGAGTTTTATCTTTTCCTATAGCCTATACAGGGGAGATATTGTAGGAATTTAAAAGGTTCAAATTCGTGTTTCTTCTCTAACAGATTGGTCCAAGTAGGTGGGACCAGTACAGCGATCCCTACTTTTGAGACTTTCAACACGCAAACGTATAAGGGAATATTATTAGCCTTTATCAAGACACCCGCATTCGGAGATTGTCGTTGCAGCTATTACACTCTTGGTATGTGCTTGTCAAGTTTTGAACCCCACAACGTTTTCCAGTATGCACTTATTTCTAAAACCAAGGAATTAGCTTTCTCTAATTGCTACGATGGAGAATCACCAAAAGTCTACTCTTAGGTTTGAGATTTTACAAATTATTTAATCTGCTTGTTTTTGCTGTTTGCATTATCAAATAAATGCCTGCTTCTTTGAATAGATGACCGACTTCATTCTAAGGTGATTGTTCAGACGTCTACTTCCTGCATGATGTGGTTTGGCGGGTTTATATTTTTGATTAGTATGCGAAACATATCGTTTTCGATACTCGCCAGTGACCAACTCACACCAAAAGATCTCTTTGGGGAAGCCAAGTGGCGAACACCGAGCTCGCCAGAATTCGGAATTCTTGTTGTAGTACTACTGTATGGATTGAAACAGGATTATATTAAACGACTACGGATTTGATTGTCACGGCTATTTAATATTCCTAATGTTGCTTGCACGAAAAACGTAGCTTTTGCGTTGTTATTGAAAGAAACGGAATAAAAATACAATTATGTGTTGGATACGATAGTTTAAAGAAATTCATTTGATGGAACACAATTCTCTGTTGCACATGTTTCTTATAGTATTATCAATATATTTTCATGGTTACGGAATAATAATTTCCTCACAATGATTGCGATACAGATTGTTACTCAATTATCATGTGTTAAAACGTTCAAATGTCTGTATATCTATCGGACCACATTGCGTGGTTATCAGTCCGTAGCTTACAAACTGCTTAAACCTAAACTAACCTAAGGACAAACACACACACGCACCCATGCCCCAGGGAGGACTCGAACCTCCACGGTGAGCAACCGCGCGCTCCGCAGCGAGGCGCTTTAGTCCGCTCGGCTACTCCACCGCGGCAATTATCATATGTGTTTGTTATTGTTACGTGAGAAACATAATGAGCCATATTTCAAAATAGAAGAAAAATGCGAAAGACTCAGTAATCGAACTGTCGCTCGTTGATCAGTAGTTGACCATTTGGCGAGATAAATAAGCTTATCTTTATCATTTGTCTGCTTCTCTGCACATTCATTTGACATAATCGTATCTGGTATTAGAATAGCACAATACGTTGTCCAATGCTTAATATTAGGCATTTCAATAAGACAAGGACTATGGAAAAATACCAAACATCTGAGGAGAACTGTAATTTGTGGTGACACAGCTGGCTAATGTTTGTTAAATTTGTGCTGATATCTTAGTTGCAACATCAACCGAAAGAGAACTATTGGAAATGACACGATACCTTCACTCTCGGAATTACCATCAGTGATCTGCGGCGCCAAACGGTTGTCGTCTTTATAGCGCAACCGAGGCGGTGGGCGGAAACCGTCAGCGATACTCGGAACATGATGCTCCATGATGTAACACTTAGCTTCATTACAAAGTCCATTCATGTAATTGAATTAATTCTATGATATACATGCAACAGCTTAAAACGCTATGGCTAATACGCAAGGCAGTTTCTAAAACCAGTTTCCGAAGTCGCCTTCACGTCGCATAGAAAGCACGCGTGTTGTTACAACTGGCTGCGATACTTGAAGATAACATTTTTCCTTTCAGATTTCGTGTCAGATGGGTAATCGACAGTATGTACGATCGTGTTGCCTAGCTGTATATACTTCCCACTAAGTAGCAGAACTTTGCGGTTGTGTATAACGATTAGGCGAGGGTTCTCGCGAATTCTGTCACCGACTGTACATGTGATAAAAAAGTCTATGTTTGCAATTCGTTGGTATGTATTTCATGGCATGTTCTCGAAACAGAACAAATTCACTTTGCAGAGAAACCACTGTTACCTTTGAACAATTTGGAATCTTGCAGAATATAGTCTTGTTCAGTTAACAAGGGTGTGTGGAAACGTTTTAGGAAGCAAGAGAAAAAAAAATCTTCAGTGGTGGTTACATTTTTTTTTAAATCTATATACATATTTTTTGTTTTGTTTTCAGGAAGATCGATCTTTGGCAGTCGTTTTCTCATGTTCGTTCTGGGTTGTTCGACAAGAATTTTTCCCTTTTCTTCATTGCAGACGGCACCTGAACCATTTTTCTTTGGTTATTCGCTTTGATCGTGAACGTTGGTTTGGTTTGTGCTATGTTGATCGTTTCGTCGTTGATCCAGTATTTTCGTTACAGAGTGCGTCGAGCTACCATGCCGGCAACCCACTGACCGAGCGCGCCGAGCCACCGCGCCCTAGAAAGTTTCGAACCACCGTCTAACATGTTCGTACATCACAAACTAATTCGTATCGCATTACGCTACGGCGAGCAGCTGCGAGAGTAATCCGTAATTCTCCTACCATCGATGGTAGATATTAACTGCTAACATGGCAATTTTAGACGTCTGATTATAATTCATTGTTCCATTGCTTTCAAATGACAACGCTTGAGATATAATAAGAAAATCATCAATTACAAAAATCAAGATGGCTTATATACGCTGTGTTCCATCCAGGCTATGGTCACTCGCCCCAACGTCATTATGTACCCTATGTTCCTTCCAGGCAGTAGCGATTTCTAACCAGTACAAGCTAAGAAAATAAACTATGAACAAACTATGAAGACAAGGCAGCTGATAAGGTTTTAACTGAAAATTATAACGAAAATGTAGGTGAGATATTAAAATAACAGTTTAAAGAGGCAGAAGTTCAAGAAAAATGGTTTTCAAAGCTAAACTCAAACATCAAAAAAGTTTTGCTCTTTTTTAAAATACCCATATATCCATCAGAAAGAATATTACGTGTTGCGTGTATAGATATTATCACAAGAGTCGTAATCATATCGTCCATAAATTTTTATTATTTACATTTTTATTCTTGAGTTTCTCCCGGCGTATTTGATAATCAAAATATCCACAGCTGTACTGCCGGTGTACAGTATCCAACGGGCACAATATTTCGGCGATCATAGATGTCGCAATCATCAGGTGAACTGACGGACTGAGCTCCTGGAAACGCGCCGGCACGGAGGTCCGCACGCTACGGCTACTCGAAGGGAACTGGGTTCTATCCAGGTAGTGGGCGATTTAAATACCCTCGGCCCCCGGTGCGCCCTCTCCGTGGTCCGCACCGCGCGCCGCGGTCGCGCAGTGGAACCGATTGAGACGGCGTCTGAGATGACGTCGATGTGAGGGCTCTGTCCGCCGTGGTCGTCACTACGTTACGTTTGCTAGATTTACTCTTAATTAACCCAATAGCTGGTTCCCAAGCTTTGTTAACATTATAGCCACTGTGGCCGGCGCGTTTCCGGAGCTCAGTCCGTCATTTCACCTGAAGTATAACGACATCTATGATCGCCGAAATATTGTGCTCGTTGGACACTGTAGACCGGCAGTACACCCGTGGATATTTTGATTACTTTTTTATTATTTTTGTACGAAATGTTTCCAAAGAAATCGTGAAACTGCAAGCAAATGTAAAGTGGGTCATAAAACACGCCAGTGCGATGTTTTTAGGTTATTATCTACTATATTTCCAATGTTTTAGACAGACAAAAATATTTGCAGTTGAGATCGGACTCTCTCGTAATTAACGGTGTTAACAATAACGTCTTCAAACACAGATAAAGACATACACCAACACCTCCTCACATGACTGGCGATCTCTTTCTATTAGCAGCGCTAGAAAACAGAAACATAGCGACACGTCAGTAGTCCATCCGCACAAGTTTACTCGTAATAACTTGTGTTTATTCCCACAATCAAGAAATGATTTATCGCCATTACCAAACAGGTAGTGCGAGTCCACTAATCCATGTCACTTTATGTGATATAGTCTTTATCCTGGAACAGGTTCTCTTCTGCAGTAATTTTGTTACGGGTGCTGGAAGTACAGAAGGCAAGCATCTGCCGGACCAAAGACTAGAAACATCGGCTTCACGGTATAAAAGGCGAAGGCTATCGACGTCCTTGACACCACACGTGGTACGTACTGCCGATGCCCCTAGGTGGATCATGTGGTGACAAGTTTGGCAGATCTGCTACACTTACCAGCTCGACTGCTCGAATGAGAGTAAGCTCATGGAGTACTCGGCACACCGCCTTTCATCGTACAAGCTATTGTTTTTTTTATTTTTTATTTATTTATTTATTTATTTTTATCGCATATGACGTAAGTCACGATTGCATCAATAATACAGCAGGTTTACTGGGCAAAAGTGGCAATTCTTGCTCCATCCAGATACACGGTCTTCATACACTTACGTGGACTAATGAAGTTGGTACCCGGTCCACTCCCTATTCCAATATATCATTCTATCTAGACCGTTGTACCAATCGCCGTGTGCATGCACATTGACAGAAAAATTAATTCTCGCCATGGTGGTTTACAGTTTAAGAATTGCGGTGTCTGGTCTTTCGAGCAAGTCCGTAGGAAGAGACGTCGCATTTCTTAATTTCAATCTGAAATTGAAGGCATACAATAAATCGATATTAAATAACGTATCTGATGTTTGTTCAACAGCACACTGCAAACTAATTGAAAATCGAAGACAATTTGTGCTTATTTATCTAACTTGTTTGAAATTTATCCCTGTACATTAGTATTGTATTTTTTCACTTAGTATCTTAACGGAACATAAGTTTTTTACCTCTTACAGGATAATATAGTTCTCGCCTGCATGTCCTACAGAAGAGCACGAAAATCATGATGTTTTAGGGAAATGACCATGGCCACAGGCACATCTGTCTAGAAGCAGCTATGAAAGTGACATAGTGAATCACGTCTGGATTTCATATATTGCCATGCAGCGAATACTGCCGACTAATTATTACATCATTTCAGTATTTTTAGAAACATCTGAATCGCTGTAATAGCTCGTGGCGCCTGTAAGTGTAAATAATGATTTTGCGGCTTTATACCACAAAGAGGCTCAAGTTAGTATTTCTCCAATTATGCATTAACACACCAAGTTCTATTTGCTGAAATTTATATTTATTTACACAATTTGGAAAAGCAAAGACTGTGTTACACAAGTCTATTTGGCTTTTGCCGTTTCTCCTGTCTAAGGCTGTTCTTCATACTGCCACCATTTTCATCAGATGTTGGTTTTAGTTTTCGGAGCCTCCTGAAAAACCAACAAAATTGCTTTTCTGTCGTCATCCGCCTTCATTGAGTCCACATCTGTAAGTTTTCCTGTGATGCCTTTTATTTTTCCTTCTAAGAATTGGGTGATTTCTTCTGTTGAATTATGGCGTAGGTTTTTTGCCCATTTTAGGTTACGGTAGTAACACTAAAATTGGGCCTTTCCAATCGTCTTTTGACAGCCCGAAATTTAAATGAAATTGAATAAACAAATTTGTAAAGGAAAAAATTCTCTACAATTTTGCTCTAATTTTTTTCATATCTTGTATCATATCAGAGATAGTTGGAAAAGGAAAAAAAAAAAAAAAAAAAAAAAAAAAAAAAAAAAAAAAAAAAAAAAAAAAAGACGGCGATTTGACCATGTCTGTCTGTCTGTCCGTCTGTCTGTTGGTCTCTTCGTAACGTGTTCCCAATTTTTAGGTCGAACCATTCAACCGAAAAGAACCAAATTTTACAGACATAACTGTTGCCCGCTATAGATCAGAACCTCCCTTTCTAAAAATTTTCGGACAATTGATACGTTAGTAGCGCAAAAGAAACCATTGTTAGGTAATTGTAATTACAAACAAACCGTTCATCTGAAATGAAAATTGAGTAACCGAATTTATAGAGCAGAAAATTCATTACAACTTTCCTCTGTTATGCTTTTTTCGTAACGCGCACCGTTAGAGAGATATTTGGAAAAATAAGTAGAATTTATGTAAACCAAGTGCTAGGTAATATCACGTGACCCTCTTCGCCCAGAACTCTCTCTGGTATTCGCCATCTTGCTTCCTGTATTTTGTGATTTTCTTGTTATAACTTACGCGTTGTCATTTCAAAACAGTGGGGCACTAAAGAATTAACAAAACTCATCGTTTATAATACAATAGATTATAATCGAGTGTCTAAAAATGTCATTTTAGCTGTTAGCAACTGCCAGAAATAGTACAAGAAGTAAGAGATACTGGTGTAGTTGTTCGCTGTGGTGTAGTGGGCCGTGCGTTGCGTTGTTAAGCATGTGGTTGGTAGTTAGATAACCATTTTTATTTCGCATTAGCTCGAAAGTGTTTGCAGAACTCTTATTAATAAAATACAGCCATCTTCTACAATTGTCGTGAAATACGAAACAATGGATTGAAGACTGGTCTTCTGAAGCATTTGCACAACAATGGAGGACATACTGGGATAATGCAAATCTAATGTGGGCCGTACAGTACGCCAGTGCGATTTTCTTTGTTAATCTACTATCATCCATTCACACCAGATGACCGAACATATACCGTAAAAGATATTTTGCGCTGGTACACTTGTCCTAAGACTTATATTTGTGATTTTCTTGTTATAACTTACGCGTTGTCATTTCTAAGCAGTGGCGTACAGTGGCACAAAAGCACATTGATCATAGTACAATAAATTATAACCGACTGTCTAAAAATATCATTTTAGCTGTTAGCAACTGTCAGCAATAGTACGATAAGTAAGAGACACTGGTGTAGTTGTTCGCTGTGGTGTAGTGGGTCGTGCGTTGCGTTGTCATGCATATGGTTGATAGTTCTAAATCCGCCGATATCTTTTTTTTTTTTTTTTTTTTTTTTTTTTTTTTTTTTTTTTTTTTTTTTTTTTTTTTTTTTTCGCCTTGGCTCCAAAGAGTTTCCCGAGCTCTTACAAATAAAATACAGCCATCTGCGACAAATGCCGTGAAATACATAACAAAAGATTGAACACTGATCTTCTGAAGCATTTGCACAACAACGGGGAGCATACTGGGATAATGCAAATCTAAAGTGGGCCGTACAAGACGCCAGTGTAGTTTTCTTTGTTAATCTACTATCATCCTTTCACCCCAGATGACGTAAGATATACCGTAAAATATATCTTGCGCTGTAACACTTGTCCCTAAGACTTGCGAGGTAAATCCATTATTATCCGCAATTTAGTTATATTTTTGTTTATGTTGGTTGTACTGTCCTTTTACGTTGGTGACGCATGCTTTCTTTATTTGTTGTTATCTTTGAAATTTTCAAGGTGCTACGTTAGTTTCGTTGTCGCTGCCGTACTGTTAATCATGGCTGCTCCGCTGTCTATTTGCACCAAAGAAGAGCAACGTTTTTTGTGGGCGGAAGGTGTATCAAGGGCCGAAGTTCATAGAAGTCTTTCAGTACAGTAAGGGAGCAGTGTTTTGCCACAAAAAAAGTTTGTACGAGTGGATTGAAAAATTCCGAAATGGTCGCACGAGTGTTAAGCACGATGTAGGAGCTGGACGAGCGTTTACCGCCACAAATGAAGAAACCATTGAGCGATCACGTAAAATGATTCTCTTAGACAGACGATTAACTATTGATGAAGTAGCTCATTGTCTTCATATTAATCATGGTTCTGCCTACGAAATTGTTTACAACGGTCTTGGGATTCGTAAAGTTTGTGCAAGATGGGTCCCAAAACAAATCACACAGTTGCATAAGCAAATATCTGCAAAAAATATTTGCATCGCTATGGTAACGAAGGGGACAACTTCTTAGACAGAATCATTACTGGTGACGAAACATGGATCCATCATTACGAGCTGGAGTGTAAACGGCAGAGTATGATATGGAAACATCCAAATTCGCCGTGCAAGAAAAAGTCCAAGACCCAACCGTCCGCAGGTAAACTTATGCTTACGGGTTTTTGGGATGCACGAGGTCCTGTTCTGGAACATTACGGTGAAAAGGGCACAACAATAAACAGTTTACGTTATAGTGAGATGGTTACTGACAGGCTAAAGCCTGCAATTCGAAGCAAACGCCGAGGATTGCTGTCAGGAGGTGCTGTGTTGTTGCACGACGATGCCCGTCCGCATACTGCTGTCCACACTACTCAAACGCTCCAGAAACTAAAATTCGAAGTACTGGATCATCCTCCATATAGTCCCGATCTTGCCCCTTCTATCACTTGTTTGGTCCACTCAAACAGGCATTAACACTTTGAGTGCCAGCCATATATGCGAACCGACTTCCCCCAGTGCCAGCCCATTTTCTTAGTCTCCTTCCCCCAGTGCCGGCCATTTTTACACTATTTCGTCCTGTTGGTACAGATTCAGGAATAATCATTAACATATTTTTCTTGGTCAGGAATAAACTATATTATTTCCTCTTCAAATACTTGCCCCGTTCATTTCCCTGCTTTGTAAACCTTCATCACAACAATCAAAACAAGAAACGCTGTTTTCGAGTAGGTAAAAAATTGTTTTTTCGTATTATAAACTATTTATTAATAAACATGGCAATGTTTATGTGATTACATGAAAATATAATGAATACTAAACATCAGCAAACGGCTTTTATTGCAAATAGTTCTTTTTTGAGTGGTATAGCTGGAAGCAGGGCTGAACACAAAACCCCACTTTGCATACTGCATGGGCCGGCCGCGGTGACCGAGGAGACTGACGCGCTCCAGTCACGGTCTGCACGGCCACTACGGTCGGGGGGTCGAATCCCCCCCTCGGGCATGGATATTTGTGCCGTCATAGTTCGTAGGTAGTTCATAAGTAGTTTGTAAGTTTAGGGACTGATGACCCCGTAGTTAAGTCCCATAAACTATACAAACATTTGAAACATTTGATTTTGCATACTGCACACTGGAATGAAGTATCCTTCCTTCTGGCGACTCCTGCTTCTTTCTTGCCCCCATCTGAGCACACTGTACAAGTCTTTTTGCCTTCTTCTTCCCTGGTGGAATGGGTATTCTTTCCAGGGAATGTATTCCATCCAGTCGTGAAAGCGCAGCACCACTTTTACCAGGCTGAAAGTCGGCGGCACGTGGTGATGACAAGTCTTTGCATACCGCAGTAATAAACTGGCTGGTAGAAATGTGTTTCTTTGTCACCTGAGTGTACAGAGCACATGCATTTGAAATTGCCATCAAGATAATGTGGAATGATAGCTTTCTCCACCACTTGACTGAACGATGATCAAATATCCCATAAGACATTCTCTGGTCACTGAGGTCGAGACCGTGTCATCGCCATCAAAAACATCACTCAGATCATCTTCCGATTCATCAAGAATGCGGCGAATCTCGGCGTCGCTCAAAGGCCTACTGCTTGACATGTTGCGTCTAACGCTCGCCCTGATGTCTCACAGTCAACTGACACAAACCCTTGTTTCGTAAAGTGAACAGTATTGTGGCGCCTCCTAGTGGCAAAGAAGTCTACTACAAGGGTTTGCCTCCCTTCTGATAACTGCCGTACGGATAATGATGCGCGCGAAAGCTAGAATTCGTTTGAGAACAGCCGTCCGTAATATTACGGGCGCGGCAGTTCTCGCAAAGACACAGAGAACGTAATATTACGGGCGCGGCAATCTTCGAACAAACGACAGCAACTAAATATTACGGACATGGCACTCTAAGTGTTAAGGGGCCGTCGATTTGACTCTGACGAAGCAGTGAAGGAAGAGGTGAATTCCTGGCTCGCAGCTCAACCGAAAACCTTCTTTTATGAGGGCTTAAGGAAGCTTGTAGAGCGATGGACGAAGTGCATTGAAAAGCAAGGAGACTATGTCGAAAAATGATGTTCTTGTTAGTTTCGTATTTTATTACAATAAAATTGTATAACTACTTTGCGGACAATAATTGGCTTACCCTCGTATGTACAGGGTGTTTCACTAAGTGTGTTTACCTCTGTAACTTATAAAATAATAGGTGACGTGAAATTTTAATGCGGTAGGTCAACACAAGAAATGTTGCACTTTCTGCAAAGCTATTAACATAGTTTATTGTATCATTTTCCACAGAGTTACATCACAAAGATACAATTTTTTAATGGAACAATAGTTTTTTCTATCGTGCATCGGAATCGTTGAAACCAGCTGCGTCCAAATTAATTTAAACTACATTCCTATCACTGTTAGTTTGGCTGCTACAACCCTTCAAAGTTTCAGGGGTAGATACCACACGCTGTACATAATACACGGCTGTGTGGTGGGTCATGGATGTTATGGCTGTGGGAGTTTGATTTACATGAGATGTTCAAATGTGTGTCCATGTTCCTCAATGCATAATGCAATGCGCCGTCGAAAGGCTCTGCGGACGAGATGTAACATCGCCGGTGTGACGGAGCGACATGCGTCCTCGATGCGCCGTTTTAGATCATCTGGGGATGTGGGCTCAGTGACACAAACACGATCCTTTAGATATCCCCACAAAAAGAAATCTACTGGTGTTAAATCGTGCGACCTTGCGGGCCATGGCGCCCCAACCATCTTCCTGCAAACCTGTTGTTTAGTTCTTCCACAACAGCGCACGCAGAATGGGCTGGGTGAGCATCGTGCTGCATCCACATATGGACTCTCGTGTGTAAACACACATGTTCAAGGAGACCACCCAAACCGTCGGGTATAAAAGCGTGATATAACTCACCAGTCTGTGTACCTGGGAAGTAGTTTGGACCGATGATTTATCGTTGGCAGGGCTCACCTGTCCGAATGCCTAGCACGTTACTAATTCGCTCTCTGGGGCAGTGTCACGTACTGCTGTCACCACGAGGACGGCTGACGGTCGTGTCGTCTTTGTGGTAGCTCGTGGGCTCGGCGGCGCTAAGTGTGTTACTGTTGCAGTCCGGGTCGATTGCAGGGCGGCCCTCGGTGTAAATTGGACAGTGCGTTAGCGCGGCGAGCGCAGACAGGTGGCGCTGCCGGGTGTCGCTGCCTAATTGGACGGCGGCGGCGGCGCGCGCTGCACTTACCGCGCATTCGCACCTGCGGGATTGCGCCTAAGTGGCAGCGCACGCCACCCACGGCCGCGCTTCGTAATGGCGCGCTAAAAGCACGCGCGCTTCCTGCGGGAGCGCCAGTCGCCGGAGCGGTGGACACCCAGAGTGTCTGTGAGCTGACAGTGCCACGGGCCGTCTGGGTGAGAGGGGCTTTCTAGCTGACATTAGGTGTGGCCGCAACATTACCGCTGACTAAATGTAAAGTCTTCACAAGTAAATTCACCTGCCAGATTGCATTCTAATGATTTATTTCAGAAGTATATCATCGTCATTATGTGTTGTGTCTGCTACTGCGGGATGTAACTGCAGCCGGCACACATATAAGGATGCTGACTCGGGCGCATTAGTACAACAGCCAATCTGATTAACACGTTCGCTGCCGTTCACGCTCTGGCGCGTGTAAACTTTACTTGAGTCAGGTGCCGCTCACGCTGTGGCGCGTGCTGCGACAGAGCATCCTATTATGGGTTGTTGTAAACTGGCATCGTCTGATAAAGCTGTATACTCTGGTAGGCACTCAGGGAAGAGCATAAGTGATATGCACACGTACGTGGTTCCAGATTTCCGCGTTTGCATTACCGGCTACGAGCCACACAGGCTTCTCATGATGTCATGTTAGATTTATTGGATTCTTATGTAAACAAGCAAGCAAGCAAGCTTTTGTTTATTTTAATTTTATTTCGATTAGTTACCAGTTTATAAAAAATACTTCTTAGTTTTGATATTATTCATACTTATATTGCTGATGATATAGAAATAAGCATATGTTTTATGAAATACCTTGTATGTAGTGTTTATATTGTTCATTTGTTGTGTTCACAAAAATACAAATGCAAATAAAAAACCACATCAAAGAAACTGAAACCTAAAACCAAAACATTCAGTGGCTCAAAACTATGAAAAGATACTGTCAAAATAGGATCACGCAACAGAGCGTGAAGTGGCACCTAGCATCATCGCGCCAGAGCGTGAACGGCAGCGAACGCGTTAATAGAACAATTTATTCATCGAAACATGAATATCGATTCAAGTCCTGCACCAGGGAATAAGAGCACTGATAAGTAACAAAAAGAAACTGATCTTGTTCTGTTATAAATAGGGGAGACCAGGGCACGTTCGCCATTTTTTTTTAATATTAATTTACTTGAGATATTTAAATTTATGAAATTATTTTTAAATATTAGATAGGTCTTTACTGAATCTGGATGGCAGTTATTGAGCTCGAAAGTACCAGTGGAAGTATTGGGAAAAAAAATTATTTACTGGACATATGTCAAGTGGGCCAATCTGCACCTACTGTAGTGGGACATGTATTTAACCGTCCACTATTTTCCTCATAAAGCTCAATTTCGCAGTTATTCAGTACTTACGGAAATTATTGTTTTGAATGTTATTAATGTTTGAGAACATATACTTGTGTGAATTTTATTTGCTTTCATTTGTTTCATTTGTAACGACGGTGCTGCAGCAGTACGCAGTGACGGGTTCTCCGCCGACGTCAGTGAGAAAATGCTGCTCGCAATGAACTACAAGACATTGCCTGCTGTTGTGGACTGTGATAGATTTTTCTTTTTTTACCAATGAATATGAAGAAAAATGTTAATGAAAAAGAGTTAGTCGTGACTTGTATTACGTATTGAGAAGAAGTCTCTTTGCAATGATAATTAAATATACTGAATTGTATTTGATTAATTACGTCAAATATATTTAAAATAAAAGTTAAAAAAAAAAGTTACTGATGAGAGTCTACGATTAAATTACGTGTCATTAAAGTTGCACGAAAGTTGACATGGTTTTAGCGATCGCAGGCATATACGAGTGCCGTAGAACACTCAGGGGTTTACGAACTTAAAGAATCTGATGATAGAAAGCAATTCTGAAATATTTTAAATATTCAAGACAACGAATTTATTATGAATAATTTGGAAGCTAAAATTATCGTCAGGGATAATTATTGTGAGTTGGTACTAGTTAACTTCGTATACGAAGTCAAGATCATTTAAAGAGTTGTTTGTTAATGAAATCAGAATTCATTAAAACTGGTACCACCACACTACCTCGGGGTAAGTTGGCCCAGAGGCTGCGACACGTTGACCCATGTAGTATTTTGGTGAGTATAACTAGGAAATCAAAATAAAACTAACAGCTATCAAGAAATATACTTTAATGTACATAATGTCAAGTTGAATACTGAGTTAAATTCTTCACATTGAGAACTATGACAACAGGACTGGTTAAACTTATTACGATTTATAGTGTCTAAATACAAACCAGTCAACTTTAACCAATGTCTAGCGCCAAAGGGTCTGTCCAGTTTCACCACTCATAAAACAGTCCACGGATTTATTTTTTCACGCATCTTTGATGAGCCCAACGCTTATTTTTCATGAACTGAATTCCTGTGACTCTTCCTCATCGTCATCATTATCATCATCTTTCCTATTGGAAAAGTGGCTTTTCTAGCCGGTGATCTATTTTCCTTCAGTATTTCTTTCCAATGATTCGATCCAATGGGAAGAGTAGAAATTTAATTTCCGTTTCCTGAGTTTCAATTACCTGTGCAAACTGACATGAGACCTGTCTGTACTTAGCACAGTATCTCCAGTACGATTTTCTTGGAATCCCGAAGTCTTCGCTAACAGTCTTCACAGATCTTTCCTTTTCTTTTACTTGTATAACTGCTGTTAGCATCGTATCTTCAGAAACCATTCCCATTTCATTCTGTTATAATTTTGGATAATTTTTGTGATACTGCATATAAAACAAAGGTTTAAACCATGTTTTGAAAACAAGGAAATGAAAGAGATTCTGACTTCTCATATAACTGTTTAAGATTAAAATAAAATTTACTAGTTTGCGTTTATTCAACGCTTTTATCTCGTGAATATGACGATCTTTTGACCTCTGATACGTGTGAAATGTGTTTAAATTCGACAGTTATGTTAATAATGTAATAAACTCTAAGTATTATAAGCGTTGTTACCATTAAAAGTAACAAACCTTTCATCGAGTTTAAAGAAGTGCAGATTCTATAGGACGTGACAGGTTGTCTCGCCTAGCCATCGCGCCCCGTCCTCCCTGGGCCAACCTGCCACACTGCCATTTCTACAATAAATTATGTTCTTTAGAAAACTCACTGAAGCAATTAAGACTATGACATATAGAAATAATCATTAAAGAACGACCTTTCATTAAACTATTTACCCTGTTGCACCTAAAGCAAGCTAAACTTAAATAACACACATTAACCGACAAGAAGAATTTTACTGGAACACGGGAACACGCACAAAAATAATTAAGGACTACAGCTTGTCCAAAACTTCGCCGTCGGCGATAATGGCCCTGTATAAGGAGAAGGACAGTGCTACCTACTTTCTGTTTGATTCCTAGGACGTTTTAGTGTCTGTTGTATGAAATAATTCGACTTGGCCAACCTGTCTCTATAGCCAACGTGACCCGGTCTCCCATATATATGCAAAGATCTCTATATGAGTAGTTTATTTTATTTTAATTGGCAGATTTCAGCAATTGTATTTTTCATCTTCAGTTCCGCAACATGAAAGATATGATGACACGTAAGATGGACGAAACCGGTGATCAAAAACAAAAATAAATATTCTGAAAGCGATCTTGGCATTTGTATTCTGAAGTAATATATATATAGCACCCTCGCTTCAAAAATGTCAAACATATACAAAATGAGCTTTTGCTAACTGATTCTACTGGCTGTTAGTCGTGTGTCCGTTGGCTGACTGTCTGCAGACCAGCAACATGTGGCCAGTTAAGTTGTAGTATTTCGTGTTACCCTGACTAGACTTGTCGAATACTATTAGGACCATAAGCTGCCATTATTATGGTATTAACGCTATTCAGGCAAAGTATTTCATCTGCTACGTTTAGAAATTAATTAGTATGGAAAATTCCTGTCAATTTCCACGCAAATAATAACAGTTTGTTTCCACTAAAATAAAGGCGTTTTGAATTTTTTGCCGGTGGAACGGTTATGTGTAAGAAAAAAGAAAGCTGTTGTTATATAGTGGAGACGCTGTGTAAAAAAATGTACTGATTTTTCTGCTGTAAAACAATAAACATACTTAAAAGGTAAACGCTTTCACAGTTCTTTTATTATTTATGTGGATACGTACGATAATAGCCCTAACAGAGGGTATTTCTTTTGGTTGTACGAACCCCGTGGTGGTTGTGGGCATAGCCGCGTGATCTGTATTTAGCTAGTGTTGCTGTGCCTCCTAAACTTAGTTCTCTCGTTTCTGCGCTGGTACGTGTGCAGTCGATACGACAGGACTTCACAATTCCGATGGAGTATGAATTACACCACCAGAAATAAAACTAAAAATTTCTTCTCAGAGTTTCGTAACTACCCCAACATTTATTGTTGAAAACGTGCCTGTGAAACGCATATGTTGCCTCCACGGTCGGCAATGAAGGTGCTGTATCTGGTATCTATTTAGACTACATAATGGGGAGTACCGTGTACGCTACATCGGCTATCAGACTGCCATTAATGATTTTAATATAAATATTGTTACGTAAAAATTATTTTTGTAAATGGAACATTTATTTCCGATATATTAGGAATAACAGAAAATATCATAGTAACAGCAGCAAAGAACTCTAATATAATGTATAAAAGTATTGTTAGCGCTTGCAAATCGTACTAGTATCGGTCTGGATTGTACTGCTCACAGTCCAATTTATAAGAAAAGACTAGCTTAAAGCACGCTGCTTCGCATCCATAGGCTGGTTGGTCCTGCACCACTTGTTTCTCACTCTTAATAGAAATTTTCATAGATATAGCTTAAGTACGATCATAATGACATAGTGATACTACTTGTAGCCACGGCAGAATGGCCGTGCGTATTGAGGCGCCATGCTGCGGTGCGCGCTGCTGTTCGCCGTCGGGGGTTCGATTCGCCCGTCGGGCATGGGTGTTTGTGTTGTCCTTAGCATAAGTTAGTCTAAGTTAGTTTAATTGGTTATTAAGCCTTAGGGACTGATGACCACCTAGTTAAGTCTCATATGATTTAAAAACATTTGAACAGTTACTTATAATATTCCATTATGTGTTTTTTAAATTCCAACTAAGTATGCAAATATCATTTGTTTTGTAATTCGGGGTTCATAATTGGCTTAGTACAAACGTATTTTCAAAAAGTGTTTCACCCCCATTTCAGCCCTTAAATGATTAATTTTCTGAAAATACCTAAACACACATCTTTTTAATTTTGACCAAGAAAACATATACCAATTTATGTTGTTGTAGTTTCGAAATTGCTTTAATACCAAAAAATATTCGAAAAACATGCCCTCACCAATTTAACCCCCTTGATGGTTGATTTTCCAAAATTACGGAAAAACATGCTTTTAAAGTTCAATCCCCGATTCCAAATCCGTAAATTTGTAGTTCTAACTTCAAAATTGCCTAAATAGCAACAGATTTTCGAAAACATTCCCTCTCCAATTTAACCCCCTTTATTGTTGAATTTCCGAAAATACCGAAATACGATAT
Organism: Locusta migratoria; assembly: GCA_026315105.1. Lineage (NCBI taxonomy): Eukaryota > Metazoa > Arthropoda > Insecta > Orthoptera > Acrididae > Locusta > Locusta migratoria. The sequence continues at coordinate 471,244,149 of CM048747.1, forward strand.
TTTTTAAAAATTCTAAGCAACAATACAAATATCAGTTTTTGCAGCTCTAGCTTCAAAGTTTTCTGAATAGCAACGTGTAGCCAAAATAAATCTTTCATCTCCTGTTTTACACTCTTACTTGTTGAATTTCCAAAAATACTGACCAAGATTCCATATCCGAAGTTTCGTAGGTGTAGCTTAAAATTTCAGTTCAAAATGTTGAAATGTTGAAATTTTGAATACAAATTAAAATTTGGTGTTACAGTTAAGAAGTTGCTCAATATCTTACAACATAACCCCCAAAAATTTGACGCGTCAAGAAATACAGTGGATCAGGCGAGAAATACAGCTACAGTGCTCTAAGACAGTGAATGTGGAACAACTTAACAAATCTGTATGAAAGAACACGGCCTAATCGGAAAATCGCCACTTGACACCACAGAGCACGAGGGCAGCAAAGTGAGGAGCCGATGAAAGTCGGCCTACGTGCCCAGGGCGACGTGCCGCGGAGACCAGCACACGGCGGAGGCAGTGGCTTTACTGGAGCGTGTCCTGGGCAAGAAACAGATATTGGTCACATAAAGCAAGTCCAAACAACAACATATACACTCCCCCAAGAATGAACAGTAACAATCCGGTTGGATGCACTCCAAAAAGATAACTGGCATAAGAAACCACTTATTCCACCTAAAGTACATTTAGTTCTACACGTTATGTGAAATCTAAATACCACTTAATGTAGCTTACATTCTACATGTCCGAAAAACTAATAAAAATATCCTCCATTAATCAGACAGTAAGCTTAGGTCAGACATGAATTAACATCTTATTAGTAAAAGTATAATTACTCAGAAATAACAATTAGCACCTAAAATATGGAAATTATCAGGCCACTTAACACTACGCTGTCTCGCCGATACAGGGAAACCAACTTTGATCTTGGTCGACGAAAAGACAAAATTTCCTTATACATGAAATCAAAATACTGCCAATAACGTTGAAACTATAGTAGCTGAAAACACGGAGTATCCACGGGTTATTATTTATTTATTTCAGACGGCAGTTAGTACTTGTCCTATCCCTTCTCTCTCTCTCTCTCCATCTCCTCTTTTCTAAAAACGTGTTCTATTTATGGGAGGATATATAAGAAATAATGCGTCGGCCGCAGTGGCCGAGTGGTTTGCGGCGTGCCACTCACGGTCTGCATGGCTGCTGCGGTCGAGGGTTCGAATCCCCACAGGGGCATGGATGTCTGTGCCGTATTTAGTATAAGCTATTTAATAAGTAGTTTGTAAGTTTAGGGACTGATGACCCCTTAGTTAAGTCCCATAAGCTCTACAAACATTTGAACATTTAGAAATAATGCAATATTGCATAATGTTCAATGTTATAAGTGCAAAATCAAAACCAAGAAAGGTAGTAACCAAGGTGAAAATTGAATGTTACTTTCATACATACATTTAATTCAAAACTTGACTATAAATATTTTTTTCTTGTTACTCGTTCATCACTAATTATGAATAAATTGTTTGGTGAGCACAGCCATGAGCAAGAGACGTAAAGTTGTCCGCGTGAGAAACATGGAAATGTGAAATCAATTCCGCGGCATTTAATAGATTTCTCTGCTATTTATTAATCGTTATAAAAGTGCTAGCCTCACATGAAACTGCAGTCACTTATGGTAAAAACGTACATCTGTGGCACGTAATGGGTACTCTTTGGACGTACACTTCTTCATTCTCTCCTTTCCTTGTAGTCTTATAGAACTCTATTTCTTTCGACTGCTGTCGCATGGGCTTGACATTTTTCAGTTGGTTCAACTGTGTCAACAGCACTGTCGTCGCTCAGGAGTTTTCTTAAGCTGACTGGAACACAGGAGTGTCTTAGTAAAGATGTAAAAGTGTTAAAACGTGGAGCATCATATAAAAGACTTTCACCCATCGCAGAATATATTAGCTCATTTTTATTGAAGTATATGCTGTAGAATTTTAAATTTTTGCGGATATACATTCAAACTATACGGTTCTCAGAAAACTCAAGAGTGGGACTTCTAACCTCTACCAACTGAAACTACAGTTCAAAGCAAAACAGGTGACGTCGTGACTCACACAGAGGAAGAATAGACAGTTACTTAAATGCGGCTCTAATATACACGCGAGCACACAATAAATTTACAAACTGAAAGAAGAACGTGCACAGAAAAATAAAAATTCTGAATGTCAGAAGCTGTTTATCCTCATAAAATACTAAGGTGCGCCGAGATTTGAACGAGACGTAGGCCATTCAGCTATTGTCTTGGACCTCTACCAACTAATACAACCTTCGAAACAAAGCAAAAACAGACGGCAGTCATAATTCCTCCGGAGGAAGAATGCACACCTAATTATACGCGAATCTAGTGTACATCCAAACACGCAATATATTTTTAAAAACTGAAAGAAAAACCGCACAAAGTGATGAAAATAATGTCGCTTCTCGACAGAAACTTGTTACACGTACAACGGCTGTCCTTAAAAAGGTGTTACCACAAATAACAATAATGGCTTCAACACTAATAACCTGGTCATATTTTGCCAGCTTTACAAAGAAAACTTATCGTGAATGTGTAGCAGGGGAGAGGGTTGACTACGATATCAGAACGCATAGTGGCCGAGGGTTGAAGCATGGATGATGACCTATAGAACAAGAGAATCAAGGGTGTCAAAAAGGTTCTCAAATAATTGAGTTACACCATTTTTTTTATACCCCACAATGCAGCTAACCATAAGTACAGAAAACCACCTTATTTTTTAGATATAATTTCTTTCTTTTCTCTTACATTGTTTAACCCATAATTTTACAATTAACAAATTTCACAATACGTTAAACTTCGACATGTGTATAACAGCCATGTAACCAATCCTGGTTAAATTTCATATCCTTACTACACACAGTGACAGTTATTGCATGCAATTTCGTGTGTGCATCGAACACATTTTCAATCATGGATTGTATCATTTAACTTGATTTCAATAAAATAGTGACACCCATCAAATTTCCTGTTTTCTCTTCATTTGATTACGTCTGGAGTGGGGTTTTAGGACATATCACCCAAAAATGTTGTATTAATACATTAAATTAAAAACTGTCGACTGAATACGTTGTATTTTTTTAATCTTTGATGCCGACTCCTGTATACCTTGCAAAGTGAAGTACGTTGAATAACGTAATTATACTACTTCTGGATTGTTCTTATTTGGATGATTCTAAAACTGGTCCGGGGATAGCCCGCAACTACATCATTTGAATTAGGAAAAGAGTCGTCCATTAGTACGGAATGTGGAAGTTTCGTAACTTCGACTGTTGCTGCATATTTGAACTAGCGAAAATAGTCGTCAGTTATTAACCCAATTGCGCTGACGTCCTTCCAGACGGACGAGAATGGCAGCTTACTTGGTTACTCTTGTCTGTAAGAATTCGTGTACATTGTCATATTTTATTTCTTTGAATCTCCTGCTCCCATTGCAAATCAATTTTAGCATGTATTGTCGATTGCAAAGTGGTTGGGTACAGCTGAAAATTTGAGGTTCATACAGAAGATACTGAAGATTTTTTCATAGTTGTAGTTATATTTCTTGAACTTTCTTAAATTTTTGAGACATTTATATGTATATATTTAATCTTAAATGTTGTTTTAATAATAATAATTCATCAGATTAAAATTATAAAACATTCATTTTGATGTCACTCCAGAAGGAATGCCAGTATACCAAAACTAATGCTGTGATTGTGAAAAAAATCACTTATAACGATCTTGTGCAGTCATATGAAGATAAATACCAGCTCCTGAGAAAAAAAAATTGAACCAAAAATAATTCCGCGTTATCTGGGTTAAAAATGTGCCTTTTTTTTACAATTTTTGCGGTTGCCATATCTTTTAATTTAGAGAAAATAGGCCTGAAACAATACAGAAGTAATTTTTGTAATTTTGGCTCTCGCTACATCAATTTATCAAGCGAAAATAATGGTAATAATGACGTACTTTTGCAACTATCGCTGTCATTAAATCATATCGTCTAGCAAAGGTATTTCAAAAAGGGAGTTATTTTCAGAACATTGTCGCTACATTACGTTATTTACGTGACTTGTTCAACTGAATTTTCAAGATCCTGTTATTCCATATTCTAGCTACTTGTTGTCGCCGGACGCCGAGAGTGAAGTACTGAAGACGGCCAGTTGCCAGCCTTATGCCACCATTGGCCATCTTAATAAGTCACCGGGAGAGGACTCGTCCGTTTCAGAAGACGGCCCTCGTTAGGTTGCCCTTTCCGGCTCCACTCCCGCCTCCGCTATCGGCTGCACATCTCCCCTTCGCAACGCGTCGTACGTGAAGCGACCGACAAGTGGTCCACGCATCATTAGGAAGGGTTTGACGGGCCGGTCAACCGCTTTACGGCCGAGGGCCGATAGCCTTCGGCGTCCGCCTTTCAATCGAACGAGCATCGGAAGAGGCGTGGGTGGCAGTAGTTAGGGGGCGGCGCGGAGCAAGAAGGAAGTGGCAGGTCCTTTTCAGCGGCAGCACACACACACACAGACACCGAGGCAATAGACGCCGGCGGCGCTGGGGCAGAAGATTCACTCAGGCTGCCTTCCACGGCGACAATTACCATTTACAAAGACGATTTGTGTCCGCTTAGATGGCGGGGACAGCGGCGTGGGGGGCGCCCCCCTGGCAGAGCAATGGCACGCATCAAGGGGTGGGGGAGGGGGGCAGGGGGGGGAGAAGTGTCTAGAGGATGGGAGGGGGAGGAAAGATCAAATTAAACGGCCCGCGGCAGGCGCTGGAGGAACTCGGCGCGGAGCAGAGCAGCCATTCGAATTAACTAAAGCGCCCTCTTGATCTCTAATGCGGTTATTTATTGGCTCCTCCAAGTGCGACGCGCGCCACGTTCGCTCCTTCATGCACTGCTCGGCACACATCGATCGCGAGGAGCGGCACAGGAGTCTATGTTGCTCCCCCACTGCCGGCCGCGGAAGATAAAAGAAGTGGAGCTACACCCTGTTGTCTTTGCTTAGCTGCTTGTCGCAGACGAAGAGGAACCGGCGTGACTCCTTGGTGCGCTGAAGACAATAGCGAAAGGGGCGAAGAGAGCGTCCTGCGATTAAAATTTGAAGCGATCTTAGTGCCCGTTAACAGGCCTTGATGTGAAATATTAATGAAGAGCAGAAAGAACGTTTATCTTTTTTCTTTTTCAATTGTTATTATTATTATTATTATTATTATTAGCCGCCACAAATTTATGTCTTTGACTGGTGTCAATTTTCTTCTTTACTCCCCGAGATATTTCTGCCAATCGATAAAAATACATGTATTAACCCTGTCTTATTCATTAAGCGACAGTTACGCAAATAATGGTATGGACATTAACGCCTTTAGTTCTTGCAAAAAAATTTGCAACAGCCGTTCACGTTATAATTTTATTTAGGTGACTAGTTTCGGTACATCAATAGTACCAACTTCAGGCACCAATAATGGATTTTTGGATAAGCTCCTCCAATGCATAAGGTTGGACCGCAACTAGCATCCGTTTTACCAAACTCCAGTATGTGTCAACGCTGCAACTATTAACTAACGGTTGATAATACAGCTATGTAATTTTTGCGGATCACACTTTTGCCCTTCTTGAATACTGGAGTGTCCTGTGCAACTTTCCAGTCTTTGGGTTCACAACGTTCACTATGCGAGAGGTATGTATATGATATGAGGCTACTGCTGTGTAATGAAAGTAATGTTTGCGTTTTTCCGCTAGTATACTTTATATACAACCATAATTTCTTAGTATACTCTACCAAATTACGTGACAGATTTCGTTATGGTAACTATTGTAAGCTTCACTAATTGAAGTTCGAGCTAAATTTCTAGATGCAGTTTCTAGATTTCTAGATTACCACTCAACCTGATTTTTTGTGCGTTTAAATTTTGCATGCCTTTTTCTTTGTTTTATAACAGTGATGTAACCTGTTTTGTGTACCACCGTGAGCCACCCCTTCTTTTGTTAATTTGCTTGGGATGGTTGTCGATATTATTTCTTTGAATATATGCCACATCTCATCTACACTCACATTCTTAATTTCGAAGCACTGAAAATCTTCACTCAGGAAAGTGTTTACCAAATTTCTATCTGCTTTTTTGAATAAATGTAATTTTCTTTTAATTTTCTTCCATTTGGAAAGTCGGGTATTCAGTCTTGCTATGACAACTCTGTGTTCACTAATCACTGTATCTGTTTTGATGCTGCCGGCCGCGGCGGCCGAGGGGACTGAGGCGCTCCAGTCACGGTCTGCACGGCCACTCCGGTCGGGGGTTCGAATCCCTCCTCGGGCATGGATATTTGTGCCGTCCTTAGTATTAAGTAGTTCATAAGTAGTTTGTAAGTTTAGGGGCTGATGACCCCGTAGTTAAGTCGCATAAGCTATACAAACATTTGAAACATTTGTTTTTGTTTTGATGCTCTTCATTAGCTGTTTTGTTTGTGAAGCTTAAGGGACTTAATCGCGGCGTCATCAGTCCCTAAACTTACAAACTACTTATGAACTACCTTATACTAAAGACGACACAAACATCCATGCCCGAGGGGTGATTCGAACCTCGGAACGGCATCGCACATCGCAGCATAGTGCCTCAATGCGCTCGGCCGCTCCGCCGCTGCTCTTCATTAGCTCCGCATTATTTATTACTAGGAGGTCAAGTATGATCTCACAACCATTTACTATTCTAGTGGGTTCGTGAACTAAGTGCTGGTGATAATTTTTGGACGATGTGAAATTTTTTCCTCCAGTTGAGAACATGTACTTTACCAATATATCGAAGGTAAATTGAAGTCGCCAACAATTAAAATTTTATTTTTTGGATTGATAGAATTTGATCCAGACTTTGTTTGAACATTTCTGCAGTCGAATCGTCTGAATCGTCTACCCATACCAACTCACAGGAGCAATCTACTTCAATCTCGCTACAGGATAAACAGATTCTAACAGAAATAGATGCGCAGTCACATATTTTATTCAATCTATCTTTTCTGAACACCATTTGCACCATTGTAAAACTTTCAGCTGAACTTCGGCTTTAGCTAGCTTTCGGAACCTACGTTGATTTGAGATTCAGTTGTTGTCTCCCCAAACAGCTACGATAATTTACAAGTCGAGTAATCTGCATTCCGCACAGTCACTGAACCGTCTGAGTCTCTGATGTAGACCCTCCACTCTCTCTGTACCAGAAGTCCACAGTCGGCCATGTGAACTATGCTGCAAATGGAGAGCTCTGCTTTCATCTTGTAAGGAAGACTGGCAGTTTTTAGCAGTTCAGGTAGCTGCTCAAAACCCGAGAGAATCTCTTCAGCTCTATACCAAAACACATCATTGGTACCGACGATACTGAGGCGGCATTTATGCTTGATCCCCCTAACCTTTCACCATACTTCTTGAATCAAGCGTAAATGAACTTGGTTTCCTCGAATGAAATTAGTGACCTAGTGTTTTCAGCAGATTCCTTGAGTTTGTTTGATACCTGTGATTTCGCTTCCCAGTTGTATCGCTAGATGGTCTACATAGGACAGGAAACTGACCTTGTCCACTTGTTCACGATGAGAGAGTTCTTATTAGTTGTGATTTTTAAGTTCATTCTCCAATTCTGTAATGAACTTTTGAAGGTTGAAGGTCAATGGTTGCAATCCGTCACCTTGTTGCACGCCGGTCTTTATCTCGAAAGGGTTTGATATATATATATATATATATATATATATATATATATATATATATATATATATATATATATGAATAATCTTTACCGATAAGAGTTTGCTTGCTGAGGAATAGTGTTTCGTGTCAAGTCCAAGATAATCTACGACATTTGAACATTTGAAGAAGGACTGTCGACTAATGAAATCATACGCCTTTTTGAAGTTAAGGAAAATATAAATAAGAGAACAACTTCGTGTTACCTTACATATTTGTTTTAAGATTGAAAATGTGTTCTGCGCGGAATCACCCTGATCGAAAGTCTGCTCGGTATTACCTAATCTTGTGTTCGAGATGCCCTTCAGTTCGATATGAAAATTTCACTATCATTATTAATATCGAAATTTCACTTTTTATTTATTGGCTGGATGAGTGTACATTTCCAGTCCTCAGATAGGTGTTCCGTCTATAGATTTTTGTTTGTCACGTATGTATTAGAATTTCTGTGAGATCGTCAAGTGCGGCTAGGTTCTTAATCCTGTATGAGCATGTGTGATAATCGCCTGGATTTCTTTATTATGGAGACAAAGGAAGAACAAAGATTACGAAACGGAACAGAAAAATCCAGATGTGTTAAAAGAACAAATACGTCATTCTTGAGTTTCAATGTCTTCGTGATTCACTACAATAAACCATCGTCATCGTTTATTCCTGACTGATGTTTGAGCTAATTTTGGCAAATTTTAATCCGGTTTCTTTGTACTTCAAAAGTTGCAACACTAGTTATGCATTTCAAACTTGTCAGTGCTCAGCCTTAATACAGAGTGGAATTTAGTGTGATTCTGAATCGTTCTGTTGTATCCGTGAATTTTGCATTGCATGCTTCTCATTCAGATAATGTGCCTCAGCTATCACGCTTTCAGGGCCAATTTTTTTTAATGTTTAACTGAAATGATAGTTTAGAGCTTGTGATCAGAAATTATTTTTAGAGCTTGTGATCAGAAATTATTGTGATTCACTTTGTTTCTGATACGCTTCTTTGTACTTGCAACTTTTCCGTTACGTGTTGATCATTACATTTGGTGTCGCTTAGAACTGTCACTGTGGTAAATATTAAACGACTACTTGCGGTCTGTAAGAGTCGGAGAGATTTACAGAAATCAGATTGGTTTAGTGTGTTTTATTAACAGCACATGTTGTGTTTCTTGTGTAAGTGCCCGCTTTCAAAATGTTTCTTTAATGTTAAAGTGGATAAAGAGAATATTCGACGTAGAACGAGAGAGTTTGCTGGTCGGATGAAAAATATTTGCATGGGCTTATGTATTTGAAAAGTTTCGAGTAAGAGGACTGTGTGGCGTGGACTGGGCGGTTTTTTAGGATAGAGGGCTTCGGGGGATAACAAAATGGATAGTGTCAAAGGGTGCAGGTGAATCACAAGAGAAAAATTAGATCTAGGAGCTATCGGTATAACAGTTGTAAATTGTCGTAGGTGTGTCGGGAAAGTACCAGAAATCCAAGCGTTAATAGAAAGTACTGAAACACACATCATTATAGTCATTGAAAGTTGGATGAAGCGGAAAATAAGTTCAGCCGAATATTTTGCAAAAGATGTAACTGTGTTCAGGAAGGATAGATTAAACAAAATAGGTGTAGGCGTGTTTGTCGCCGTCAAAAGTTGTCTTTCGTGTAGCGAAGTTATAGTTGATAGTTCCTGTGAGCTATTATGGGTAAAAATTGTACCTGAAAATCGTAAGAGGTTAATAATTGGTTCCTTTTAGCAACCTTCCGACTCTGACGATACAATAGCAGAACGGTTCGAAGAAAACCTGTGTCAAATTGTAAACACATAATGGACTCATACAATGATAGTAGTCGGTGATTTGAATTTACCGTCAATCTGTTACCGAAATTAAATGTTCAAATCAAATTGAATATCGAAAGTACCAAATTTTCCAAAATTAGACAAGAAGTATATTTGTTCAGAAAATCAGATAGATATGGACTAAACTGCTTCTTGAAAGACAGTTTGGACTCATTTCAAACCCTAAACGTGAGTGTAGACCAGATGTGGGTCAAATTCAAAGTACTAATATCGACAGCATTTGACAGTTTTATAGCAAATAAATTAATAAAATAAGGTTGTGTTTCCCCTCGGTACACAACACAGGTCAGGACACTGTTGCGCTTTTTTCACAACGAAACTTTTTCTCGAAATTTGACTGAGAACCCAAAGAGATTTGGGTTATATTTCAAATATACTAGAGGCAAAACACAACAATACCCTCACTGCGCGATAGAAATGGCGATCCTGTTGATGATAGCGCTACTAAAGCAGAGTTACTAGATTTTCGAAACTCAATCACTAAAGAAGACGAAACCATTATTCCCGATTTCGAATTACGAACAGAGGCCAGAATGAGTAGCGTAGAAGTAGATATCATCGGAGTAGTGAAGCAACTAAAATTACTTAACAAGAACAAGTCTTGTAGTCCGGACTGTATACCCTTCAGATTTCTATTTCATTATGCTGATGCGATAGCTCCTTACTTAACAGCCATATACAACCTCTCGCTCAACGAAGAATTTGCACGAAGAGACTGGAATGTTTTAAAATTCAAATGTTCAAATGTTTGTTAAACTTAAAGGACTTAACTGCGGAGTCATCACTCCCTAATCGTGCAAACTACTTATGAACTACCTTATACTAAAGGCGACACAAACATCCATGCCCAATGGGGGGATTCGAACCGCCGACCGTAGCGGCCGTGCAGACTTTGACTGGTGCGCCGCAGGCCGCTCGGCCACTGTGGCCGGCTGGAATGTTTCACAGGTCACATCGATATTCAAGAAAGGTAGTATGATTAACGCACTAAACTACAAGCCTATTTCACTGATGACACTTTGTTTCAGGGTTTTGGAACATCTGTAGTCAAACGTTATGAATTAACGCGTACAGAATGATCTATTGACCCAAGGTCAACACGAATTTAAAAAAGAAATATCGTTTATATGAAACACAACTAGGATTGTGCTCACATAAAGTGATGAGTGCTATCGACAAGGTATCTCTAATTGATTTCCGTATTTCTAGATTTCCAGAAGGCTTTTGACACCGTACCTCACAAATGGCCTTTAATCAAATTGAGTGGTTATGGAATGAAGCCCCAGATTTGTGACTACATAAACGATTTCGGAAAAAATCTGAGCAGTTCTCTTAAGGTCTACTTCGCTGCGATTGCCGGCCGAAGCGGTCGGCAATGACTGCGGGCAGTTGGCTCCGCGACCGCTGCAATAAGCACAGCGTCGCAAAAAGGTTTACGCGATGGCGACAAACAGTTAGTGCAGTCCAGAATAAAACATTCACTCTGCAGCGGCGTATGTGTTGATATGGAACTTCTTGGCCGATTATAATTTTGTACCGTAACCGGGACTTGAAACTGGAACCTTTGTCTTTCGCGGACAAGCGCACTACCACTGAGCTATTCCGACACGGCTCACGGCCAGACCTGACAACTTCAATTCTGCCAGTACCTCGCCTCCTAACGTTAAGTTAGTGCAGTGTGCGAGCAGATACTCTTTTTGTATCACCATATGCATACATATTTCAGATATCAATACTGAAGCTACATTATTTACGTGTTAGTTTTTCTCCCGGTTGTAGGTTCAGAGGAAGAATTGCCTGATGAGCAGGATCCCGAACATGATATAGACATTCATGAGAAGTATCGCAGCGTCCATTAGGATACTGCAAGGTTACGTCATTGATGAAGCAACATTCGTCATTTCAAACTAAGTTAAGATACTGGAATGTTCTTCTGAAACCTCTCTCGTCTTACTACCTAGGAACAGGAGTCTTTCGAGTTCTTCTTATAGAACTTCAAGACAGTCAGATGTTTCGTCTGTTGGAGACAAAGCACGTTATACTGTTACTACATTTGAAATAATTAGTTGTAATATTGTAAACACAACGTACAAGCACTGAGTCATTTCCTTATAAATCTGTTATCTTCGCAGTCTTTTATCTTATTTGAAGTAATTGCAAAATTATCTGTATTAAACCGATGTTTATGAATACGTAAATTTTTATACAGCAACTTAACGAAAAGCATGTGCCATTTCTTCATCATATTGGATTATAGTTTGTACCGTACTGATAGCTGTTCATATTATATTTTCTTTCAGCACGCGCAAAATAAAGTCGAACTGAGCTGGATTAATCCTCTGTACCTATCTTCATCATTTCACAAATGGATTGTTTTCCGTGTCTCTAAAATGCTGTAAAGGCAATATATCGTAAATAGTACCATTATTTCCTGTTTCTCTTCTTCCTCGTCCAATAAAAAACCTAAAATGGTATTAGTACTCGCGTGTTCTTTCACAGAGACACGGCACTGAGAGGCGCGGCCGCTGCGTCAAGCAGTCGTGCGAAATACGCGGGCAGCGGCGGTCAGCAGTTACGGTTGGAAGCTAATGCCGGCCGCTACGTCGCACCGTCGCAGCCAAATAGACCTTTAGGTTGTTTGCAGATGACGACGTCATTTATCGTCTAGTAAAGTCATCTGAAGGTCAAAACCAAATTCAGAACGATCTAAATAAGAATCAGTATGGTGTAGAAAGAGGCAATTGACCCTATATAACGAGAAGTGTGAAGTCATCCCCATGAGTACGAATAGAAATCCTTTAAAGTTTGTTTACAAGATAAATCAATCAAATTTGAAGGCCGTAAACTCCACTAAATATCTACGAATTACTATTACTTCAGATTTAAAGTGGAAATAACACGTAGAGAATGTAGTAGGAAGGGGGAACAAGAGATTGCGTTTTATTGGCATAATTCTTAAAAGATGGAACAGAACTACTAAAGAGACTGCATACACCACGCTTGTCTGTCCTCATTTGGAGTATTGGTGCCCTATGTGGGATCCTTATCAAGTAGGTTTCAAGGAAGTCATCGAAAGAGTGCAAAGAAAGGCCGAACGTTTTGAATTGTCACGACAAAGGAGAGACAGCATCACAGAAATGGTACAGGATCTGTAATGGGAATCATTACAACAACAGCGTTTATCGCTGCGGCGTGGTCTACTTACGAAACTCCAATCGCCAGCATTCTCCTCCGAATGAGAGAATATAGTGTTGACTGCCACCTACATAGGTAGAAATGATCATCAGAATAAAATACGAGAAATCGGAGCTCGAACGGACAGATTCAGATGGACTTTCTTTCCGCGTGCTCTTCGAAAATAGAATAGTAGTTGAATAGTATAAAGGTGGTTCGATGAACGCTCTGCCATGCACATAAACGTGATTTGCAATGTATCCCATGTAGATGTAAATATGATAATATTCTGTCTTGATGCCATGTACTGTGGCCAGCGTGAATTTTTAAATTTAATATTGTTTGCATTTTCTGGATGTATTCTTCACAATAATGGAGTTAGGAACTCTATTCAAAATTGTGCTGCATTATGTGCAGATTGCCCTCCACTGTTCTGCATAGACAAACCATTCGGTGACCGTGGTATGCGGTATGTGCTGACACCGACAGAGGACGGGGTGCGATGGCCACCTGGTACACATTGTTTCAATAATGAATCTTGAGTGAATTGGAATATTCTGAGAGGGTGAACAAATTTTTTATTTACTCCGGTGTAGATGTGGTGTAAATCCATGAAGTGATATGAAAAGAATAATACGATTTCTATTGAGCCGTATATATGGTTACATAAACTACAGTACACCACCATAGTCAATTGGGCAATGTTGTGTGTTGGCACCAAGGTGGCCGTGATTCGATTATCGGTCGGGTAGGAGATTTTCTCCCCTCGGAAACTGGCTGTTGTGTCGTCGCCATCACTACTTCATCATCATTGACACGAAAGTCGCTGAAGCGGCGTCATCTAAAATGACTTGCACCAGGCTGGTTGATCTCACCAGTTGAGGTCTAACGGCCATAAGTGACACATTATCATCAACTGCAGAGCATACCTAGTGAAAAAAAATCACTAAGATAGAATTTGAGGGATTACTGGCAATTGGGTTTCCCTGCTGTCCATACACGAGAGTAACCGGATGCGGAAAATTTACGGAAGTGCACAAAGTGGTCTGCCATACGCCGTGAGGTCTGATGTTCTAGGTAACTGATGACATGGGGTCCACGTGGGTTCTCTGTAGTGAAGCTGCAATTAAACTTTAGGTACGTGTATTATCTTGCAGCAAATTTCAAACTGTAACTCGTTAACTGTTGTGAAAGCTTTCTTTAAATATGCAGCACAAGTACTGTAAATTACCCTTAATGTGTCCTCTGTGATATTAGTTATGTCGACAAAGTAAGATTCTTTTCGATATATAAAACAAACGTGTACAGATACTGAAAAAGTATGTATTGTACAAAATTCAGTAACTGTTCAACTACTTTTCTACATAGCTTCTAAAACTTTGTAGGCACTTGTTGTAGCGTGGTCGAAATTTTTGTATGTTTTCTTCATAGAAGGTTGCCGCCTGTCTGTTAAACCATGTGGTATCATGCTCTTTCAGCTCGTCATCATCGTTCACCACCAAGAACAGATTTCAGGTGTAAGAAGAGATAAAACTCGCTAGGAGCGAGGTCCTGGCTGTACGGAGGATGATCAAACACGTCCCACTAAAATTCCCTTAAGAGTTGTTTGAGCACATTCGTCGTGCGAGGTCGGAAATTATCGTGGAAGAAAAAAAAAAAAAAGATTCACATGAGTTTTCGTAGTGTCAATATTAGCTTAGGCTTAGCTTCGTTGGGGATGAAGTGAGCCTCCATTCCATTAATTGCCGTTTTGTGTCAGGGGTATCATACGGTACCCAAGTTTCATCTCCCATGCATACCCGAGAAAGAAAACCAACATCTTGTTCATTGCACCGTGTCAAAAACAGAAGTACACTGCCTATCCGTTGTATTTTATGTTGTTCAGTAATAATTTTGGGGTTTAAACATGAACAAAGTTTTCGAAATTTCGAACTTTCAATAACAATTTCATGAATTAGTGGTCGTGAGATTTGCAGAACTTCCATAGCAAGGGCACTAAGTGCAAACTTAGGGTTGCGCTTAATCTTCTTTTCAATTGTGTCAACCAGTTCATCACTAACTACAGACGGGTGTCAACTTCGTTCTTCATAGTGCACTTGATGACTTCCTTCATTGAACAGTCTGACGCATTAAATTACTCAAAGCATTTTGTCTGTAAACCTCGCAGATTTATTGCTGAATTGCCTTTAGTTTTTTCTTTGTATTTAGAAAACGAATCACAGATCTGATTACACACTCTGCGGTATTTTCAATTATTACTGACATTATAAAGGAGCACTAAAAAACCCATGTCAGCAGCAGTGATCTGAAAATGGCGTACATGACTCCTCCTTCAGTCAGAGTAACTGTCGTGCATGCTCGGAATGACGATCGTATCGCTGCCGCGGATGGAAATTGAAACGGAGCTTACTTTGCGTACGACCCTCGCATACAGGTGGGTCAGAACTAAACAACGTCTTACTATATTTCTTCGGAACACAAGCTTATCTGGTCTGTTATCATCCGCCGTCTTTTTAAGGACGTAATAACGAAAGTAACGAAACTTTGTATGATACCCTTTCGCATGTAAGATGCTGCCTGCTGGCCCATATCTAGCAAGTGTAAATAATTACTTGAATATGCACTAGTGCGTGAAAAAGGGGCCACTCCGCAGAACCACGCGATAAACATTTAGTGACTAATGAGACACCGCTTCAATCAATGCGTAATTAATCCTGCAGGTAAACTTTAATATTGGGGAAAAAGCACGTTATAATTGAGATCCCATGAAACGTAATCCATTGTCGGTGTACATACAACAAATGAAACTGCGCTTTGCTTCACCGAAACAGACACAACCTTTTTTGTTTTTTATCCTGTACTGACTGCGATTTCCATCGGGAACGTCAATTTTTATTCATGAGCTCGACTTCCCGCGGTGACGATCCCGGCAACCTGACACGAATCGACATCCGCACAGCTGGACAGAATTGCAGATGAGCTACAAATTACCACCTTTAATCGTTTATTGCAATGACTGTCGTCCGTTACTGTCAGCCTAAACGCATATTGCTTCAACACCGAAATCAATTCAGTGTAATATGTAACTGCGAATTGACTCATAAATGGCACTATCTACATATGCAGTTAAAATTTCAATAATGCGTAGCATTTAGTCAAAATGGGCACATCCGTCGTTGATAAATGTAAAGACATCCAGTGACAGACCAATAATGCTTCGTTTGCTCTGCCCATAAATCAGGTACAATACATTCAAATGTAAATGTGAAGCTGTCACATATTACACATATTCAACAGAATAATTTTTGATGCGGTAACGGCTAATTTTGGCGTCCATTCCCATGGCGTGTTGCGCAAATATAACTACATATAACTCTGGAGAATTATCGTTGTTACTGTTCTTCTAGCACACCACACTCTTCAGTATGAAAAAATGCATAATTATATCACTAACACGTTACCATATGAGTTCCATCTTTTCAAGATTGTGCAAAATCTAGTGAAATCCTTTCTTATTTTTTTATTTTATTTTTTTTTTTTTTAGATCTTTCCATATCGGACAGAAATGAGAGTGACTTAGTAATAGGAGCAAGAACGTTGTTCTGAATAGCTTGTGCTTACCAGAACAAAGCAATGTCCCAGGGAAGCTTGATGGAATCACTCTAGTTTTATCGATATGTTAAAATTCGATTAACAGACTAAACATCAGCCTATGACTGTTTGCTGATGATGACGTAGTACACATGGGTACGTATTTAAGTTATTCTTTGTAATACTTCACCATTTTCATAATAAAATCCTTTTTCGGCTAACAATGCCATGAAGTACGTGGACACTGTACACAGGCTTGATAAACATTATACATAATTGTCTTTCGTGATTTAGCTGCCTGAATTTGACTGGAAAAGTTTGATTTAGTTTTAGTACTTTGACATTTACGGAAAAGATCACAGTTACCGACTCATTTAGCCATCCCCACCACAACTACAGAAAGAGGAAAACCGCTTATTTCTTATCATATGTCAAGTTCAATTTATTATGCCTGAAAAGACCTCATATTGAAACTGATGTATCCTAACGCAAAATAATAGTTTCTCAGTTTTATCTGAACGAAATCAGATCTTTTAAAAAGTAAGCACCAATTTTGTCTCCTTAAATGTAACCCGTAATAATAAATCTGGTATTCAGTACGCAGACTGATTCGCTGCAGCTCGACACTCTACGATATCCTGAGAATACTTCATGGTGCCTTATAAGAACGATAACCCACACACATTTGAACCTGCTAAATATATTCATCTCTTGGTCCAAGTATGTGATTTTACCACACACACTTCCCTCCAATGTGAAATTTAACATCGTTGATATCAAAGACAGCAAATCGATTCCTTCTTTTAGTTAAGGTATTTCAGAATTTATTTCCTCTCCAATTCTGTTCATTACATGTTAGTTACACATGTACTCTTCGACATTCGTTTTTAGCACCATATTTCAAATAAGTCTATGCTCTGTTTGTTTGAAATGTTTACCGTTCATGTTTCATTCTCGTGCAAGGAAATTACAAAAAAGCTTAGAGGAAGGACGTACTAAGACTCAAAATTAATATCAACAAATCTCATTTTCGCTAAAACTTCTCCCCTCATTGCAATTCTATTTTTACATGATCTGTACATCGACCGTCTACTATATTCATCGTCTCGTTACCGTATCTAATCCCTTCTGCATCACCTGATTTTCTTAGACCACATTCAGTTTCCCTGTTTCGATCGTATTAATGTATTATGTTATACACAGCTTTTAAGACACTGTCAATTGAGTTCAATTGCTCTTTCAGTATCTTACTGTCTCTGACAGGATTTCAGTGTCATAGGCACAACGCAAAACATTTCTTCCTTCATCCTAAAATTTAACTCCTTCTCAAAGTTCTCCAAGCTTTACTTCACAGGATGCTCAATCTTCAGATTAAATAACACTGGGGAAAGGATACAAACTTTCCCAACAAATGCTTGCCTTTCATGTCTTTCGACTCTTACAACTGCTATCTGGTTTCTGTAACAGTAGTAAACTTCCGTTGCGTATATTTTACCCCTGATATCTTCGTAAAATGATGGAGTGTATTCAAGTCAACATTATCAAAAGCCTACTCCACGTGTACGAAAGCTATATATGTTGGTTTGCCTTTCCTTAATGGATCTTCTAACACACGTCTTAATGTGAGTATTTCCACAATTGTCCTTAACTTTCTCTTAAATTCAATCTGGACCATCTGAGATTGGCTTCTAATGGTTGAAGCTTATTTACATCATACACATTACAGAGGGAAGAGAAGAGCTTATTGTCACAAACATTAATGAAACTATTTATTCTGTCGGTACATGGTGGAATACAGATATATTAAAAACTTCAACACTTTGCGTTTCTGTTCCACAGTATTCAACTGATATTGACCTAAGAAGCCGAAGGCCGGTTCATAACAAACCAATAAATTAATACTGTGGAACAAAAGATAAGGTGTTGCAGTTTCTAATTAATGAAAGTGGTTCAGTTCTGTACAATCAACTTAATTTCATCATCGTTTAATACTTCGCCGAAGTGGCATCAAATTGAAAGACTTGCACCAGGCCACTGAGCCACACGAAATTACGTATTACTGTTGTAAATAGGACTGGTATTATTGTTGCTTGTATTTATATTTGCTATGCATTCCTGCCGGTATTTCACTCTTTTTTCTTTCCTTTACAGCCACAGTTCTCGCGAGCAATGTACACCCTTCTGTGACGTCAGCTCCACTGCCAACTTGGCTACGCACTGCCAACTGCACAGCGCGTGAAGAATTTGCTTTACGCCTCCATATCACGTCAACAACAATACCTCCGTTGGAACAGGCAGTACCCGCTCATGTGAAATTGGTTCTGTATCGTCCCATGTCTTCGTAAACAGAAAATAGGATGGTAGTTAATGTGAAATAATTTCGAAACTTTTAGATGCCAGAACACATGTCTTCGACTACACAACCCCTTCCCAGAGCCTTAGACATTACTAGTAACATCTTTTAAAGGTGAGACAATAATACAGAAAACTTTCAAAATACTTTATGCAATTCGTAGTTCTTAAAACATAATATCTTTCAGAGAAACAATAAAGGAAAAGGATTTAAAATAACAGCTCCTGCAGACATTTTTGCCTTTATTTATGTTAGAAATATATGACAAGTTAAGGCGGCAGTCTCCATGAGTGTGACATAATATTTTCAACTGCTGCTAGCCACAACTTATTTTGGTTATGCTACAATTTTCTTGGGTGTTGGAAGTAGTGGATAGGCGACAGAAAGCGCCCTGGCCATCACATGACATTGGTCATTCATTGCTACTTGTGCCTTCGCAGAGGAAAATTATAGATATGAGTACTTTGCAATTTGATACGCATGTACTCTTCTAAATCTGCAGTTCCTACTTGTTCTAGAGTGTTAAAATAACTGTAAGGGAGAGGTGCCTGAACGCCACCGCTGCTCGTTCCGAGCAAATGTAACTTGAGGTAATATGCGGAAATGTATAGACGATCTATTGATAACACAAGTAATTAAC
Organism: Locusta migratoria; assembly: GCA_026315105.1. Lineage (NCBI taxonomy): Eukaryota > Metazoa > Arthropoda > Insecta > Orthoptera > Acrididae > Locusta > Locusta migratoria. The sequence goes on from CM048747.1 coordinate 471,263,484, forward strand.
ATACTATACGGTCAGGGTATCTTTTCCTTTGAAAGACGACCGTCTGTCGTCTTCCATATATTTTTTGTATATTTCTGTAAAGTTATAACTTATTTAATGTCGCTAGATTACCATTTTGTTAAAACTTAAATCCCACTCTTTTCAAGGCTTGAAGAATAACATTTTTATTTCATGTGTTAAAATATTAGTTAATATTGCTAAGTTTTTTTTATTTTGTTATGTTAATAAATTACTATTATATTAATTAATGTGGCTTCTCCGCTACGCCACTGTCCCTGTGAGAAGGTGTACTTCTCTTACTTCTAAGTGGATGTGCGAGAATCTATGGCTGTCTGAATTTCGCCTACGATAGCGGCGCCTGCTTCCGCCTCGTCTCAGCACGCTGATTTTGGTGAGTTTCGCTGTGGCATTGCGTGTGTGTGAGAGAATGATGGTTGTTTGTGAATCCTTCCCCCCAGTAGCGTTAAACCATATATAATTTAGACTGGGCACCGTCCGCATTAATACATGTAAGAGATGCATTTTTATTGTGTTAACAGAATTGGTTCCCCATTTTGCTTGTTTTCAATCTGAATAAACAAGTCTAAGTTCAGCATAATTCGTAAGTTGCCTATAAATTGTAGTCTTAGAGCACCTTGCACCTTTTATTTAATATTGTTCTTCACAAATGCTGAGAAAAAGTTCAGGTGCACTTATTCTTATCTCAAAATTCCGTTGCGCCATAAATGTTTTCTTAACCACCTTTCTAAGATAACTTTAATTGTGGGGGGTTGCTTTTTAATGTCTCTATGTAATAACGTGTGAACTACTAGCCGGCCGCGGTGGCCGCGGGGACTGAGGCACTTCAGTCACGGTCTGCACGGTCACTACGGTCGGGGGTTCGAATCCCCCCTCGGGCATGGATATTTGTGCCGTCCTTAGTTGTAGCTAGTTCATAAGTAGTTTGTAAGTTTAGGGACTGATGACCCCGTAGTTAAGTCCCATAGACTCTACAAACATTTGAACATTTTTTTGTGAACTACTATGTATATTGACCACTGTAGTATTAACTTCCTGTTATTGAAGTAATTAGAAACGAGACACTTCTCAGTTTGGGCCAGGGAACAAGATTTTGTAGCAGGGAGTAACCGGTAGTTCACACGGACCTTATTTACTAATTTTAGTAATATGACAAAGCTCTTGTTTCGTACAGTGGTCGATTTTCACCTTTAATTACAGTTCCACCTAAATGTATGGTTCGTCCGTGTCTGATTCCCAGCGAGGTTCTACAAATTTGCAAAATTATAAATAATTTGTGCCACAATACCCCACAGCAGACTGTTGACGAATGTACGAGCTTACGGGTTAACAGCTCGGATATGTTAGTAGCTCAAACACTTATCATGTAAATAATACCTAGTACGTTGTCCTGGACGACGAATGTTGATCAGACTAATATATCGCCAGGTGATATTTTCTCCTTATATGACCTGACGATGTGTACAAATCTGCGTCTGTTTTCTGGTGATTTAGTGACTTACGGGAAGATGTCGTAGTTGAGTGACTGAAGCGGAAAACAAGATGATTAGTATTAGAAATACTTTCTTGTTGCTGTGAAAAAGGGAATTAAATTTTAACGTAAAAAGTAAGTGAATGCAAATTAGCAAGAAAAATATTTCCGTAATGTTCAAATACTGTATCAGCAGTGTGATGCTTAACAGAATCTTTTCGACCTAACATTCCGTCATAAGGTTGCGGCACGTTATGTCATGGAATGAGCGCGTAAGGACGCTTTTAGGATGGCGGATAGTCGAACCTTTTCTGTTTTGGTGCCTTTCAGCCTGAAGAATGGTTTCATGTAGCTCATCATCTTATTCTGTTCTGAAAGCCTTTTCCTGTACAAATAACAACGGAAACCAACATTCTTTTCCACCTGCTTACTGCAAGCGTCTCATGATCTTGCTTGAGATTTTTCTTCATCTGCATTTATAGCTACTCTCCAAATCATGTGTAAGTTATACCACAGTGTTCATCGACTCGCGTTCAGAATATATCTTTACGGTTGCATTCTCGAATAACAAACGAGAGAAAGAAAGACCTAAATCTAAATAATTTAAATCTGATTGGTCTTTTTTTAAGTTCTCGTTTCCCTATACAGATGTGCCGAAGAAAAAAGGTGTTCACATTACGAGACAGAAAGTTGGTGAAAGAAATTCCGGCAATAGTTCCCTTCGGAACGAATAATGGCTTTCCTTTAATGATTTCCTCACGAACTCATGCATCTGTTTCATAGGACCCTTTCCCCTCAGTATCGGGATAATAGGAAACAAGTAGCCGTTCTCCAAAGTTTTTCTACGTTCTTCGTCATTCTCACCTGTAAGGATCTCATACTCCGTAGCAATACTCCAAAAGAGGACTGACAGTTTTAGTATAGGCAGATTCTTTAATACAACTATTGCATCTTCGAAGCGTTCTGCCAAGGAAGAGCAGTCTTTGATTCGCAGGTCTTACAACATTATCTGTGTGTTCTAACTTACGTTGTTCGTAACTGAATTTCCTAGGTATTTAGTTCAATTCAAGGCTGTATATTTTACCGAAACTTGTTTCATATCAGCGCACACTCCGTTGCAGAGTGAAAGTTTCATTCTGGAAATATCCCCTAGGCTGTGGCTAAGCCATGTCTCCACCATATCCTTTCTTCCAGGAGTGCTAGTCTTGCACGTTTCGCAGGGGAGCTTATGAGAAGTTTGGAAAGTAGGAGGCGAGGTACTGGCGGAAGTAAAGTTGAGGCGGCATCGTGAGTCGTATCGGTATAGCACAGTCGGTAGTGCGCTTGCCCGCGAAAGGCAAAAGTCCCATGTTCGAGTCCCGGTTCCGGCACACAATTTTAATCTGCCAGGAAGTTTCATATCAGCGCACACTCCCCTGCAGAGTGAAAGTTACATTATGTATATCTTAGTGATTTATCATGTAAATGAAGCTTAACCGGATAGGTCTTTGCTCCCTGTGGATAATCGTCATAGGAAAGATTCCTCGGAGAACTTTCTGGTGTTATCTACTTCGGATATGACCTGTATTCACCCATGTCTCTTCCAATAATAAACAGCTCTTCCTTTATCTCTAAACATATTAACGGCTTATAGACAACGACCCCTCCATAAAAGATGACATCCATGTCTATTAACAAGATACTACCTTCACCCCGAACGTATTTAAGACTCATTTATTTTAACGTTTTGTAATACGAGGTTTAGAACTTAAATTTTAGTAACTATTTACCCACAACCGATACAAAAGCGTAACATGTGTCAATCTGTTACTGTCCTTCAAAGTAGTCACTAGTGTTGTGTAGAATCCGTTGCCAGCGATGCGGAACGCCAGGATAGCGATGGTGTGAATGAAGTGGTCTACGGCCTGTCTAATCTCTGGAACAGTTCTGAAGCGAATGCCACAGAGTTGCTCCTTCATCTTCGAAATCAAACTAAAGTTAGAACGACTTAAGTCCAGAAAACATAGTGGATGGTACAGCACTTCCCAGTCCCATCGACCGAACAGAGCAGCCAGAGATTGCGCTGTACCTATGTGACCTCGCCTTGCCGTGCTAGCGATCGGTGGATTGCGCAGAAATTGTTGCCGCTTCTTTCGCAAAGCTGGTCGCAGGTGATGCTTTACGACATTTGGCACATTCAGTCTTGATCGAACTTCGTTGTTCCTGTTCCAAAAACATAGTAACACCGTGACTTTAGACCGTCGCTCACAAGTCACTGTGTTTCTTTCGATTGTGCGCACGCCGGTGACGGACGAGTGCGTCAATTTGCTCGGAGGTAAGGTAGGTCTGTCAGCAACGTGTGCTATCAGCGACAATAGTAAATTCCATTGCACAGTGTCTCCATAGCAGTTTTGCTAGTATTTAAGTAGCAACCCTCGTATCTAGTCTTGTGAAAACTGCCCAAATTTAGATATCCGTTTACGTCAGCTGGCGCATTCTCAAATGTTGGCAATCCGTTACGAGAAATATTAAATTGGCTTTTCTTCATACGACATTTCTGTCAAAGGCATCGAAACTTTCTGAAAGCTTGTGTTTTGATTTGTTTTTTCTTTGGGAGCCTTGCTGAAAGCGTATTTCCCTGAACGCACGACACGATACACCGTTAAATGTTGCAGTTTTCGGAACAATATACGTCATTAACTGCTCAGACCGCAACAGTTACGTTTTATACGTATCAAGGATCATGTGGCTCTCTGAGATACTGAACGATTTTATCTCCTATCGCTTTTTAGATTGTTTCGAAATTGCGGTTTAAGGCGTCTTACTGTGGAGCGCGCGGTTACCCACCGTCGGAGGCTAGAGTCGTCCCTCACGTATGAGCGCGCGCGCGTGTCGGTCTCTCTCTCTCTCTCTCTCTCTCTCTCTCTCTCTCTCTCTCTGTGTGTGTGTGTGTGTGTGTGTGTGTGTGTGTGTGTGTGTATTGTCCTAAGTGTAAGTTCGTTTAATTAGTTTTAAGGCTAGGGACTGATGACCATAGCAGATTCGTCCAATATGTTTATAATCATTTGAACTTGGCACGTAGATTCGCTCGCTATACCCGTCGAGGAGTGAAGGATAACGCAGTGTTTTCACTCTTACGTGAAACTAGTGAGAGGGTGAAAAAGATTAAATCATACTATTGGAAGAATAAAGAGAAAATTAGTACTGCAATTTGATTGAAAATAGTAACACACTACTAACAACTTTTCGATTAAAATGAAGTTCACCACAGCTTATGATATCACCGCTGTACAGGGTAAACGCGTAAAAACGTGCAAAACGTTAACAAACTATAGAGAACAATTTGAGGTACGGAACTTGCGCTCGGTTAGGTCTACTTTATGAAATATAGACGAAAACGTGTCTACCGCTTTGTCTGGTATTACAGTTTTCCACCTAGTTTACAACTACTGTGCTGTTTATTTACATATACACCATTAATGTTTTGCAAACAGAGAAGGAGGACGAGTCTGATTCACATCTCAATGTTGTACACTTGTGGCGAATATTATTGATCACGGGAGAAATTTTGCACATGTGCGATGTACGGAAGAGTTACTAAATCTTGTGTCTACAAAGTATTTTGTCAGCATCTAAAAGGATAAAAACTAATGATCTACCTCAAAGCTATCAATAAAACACCTGTATTAATAACATTTTTCATCTTTTAGTCAGGTGTATTCTTTCTTTGTATATTAATATCACTAATCTTGTCCACTTTTCTTGATTAGATCAGTGACATCAGTGTTACTTCTTCACAGATCGTAAACGAAACGAACTTAGTAGAAAGAAAGAAGAACGTGCATATAAAGCTTTCTCTCGAGCTTGAAAAATCAGAGGTAGAGGTTATGAAAAAAATGAAATGTTTGCGTTGATCCGTGCCATGTGCTACTGACACTTCGCCATGACCGGGTCGCGTGTCACTGAGCCTAGAAGTGACTGCAAGCGGATCACAGCAGACCGTGAGGACCGAACGACAGTAAGAGAGTCGTTAGGAAACAGGAGGAGAACTTCATTACACCTCGCTGCTTAGTTCACTTAAAGTTTGAAAAAGAAAAAACTATCTGCTCGCACCACTTACAGACGACTCCGAGCAAGAAAGAAGCTATGGCCGTCTGAAAAGAATAAGGAGGCACGTTATCAGTAGGTTCTGAAACACGAAACTTTCACCGAACAAGACAATATCGTCTCGAATCAAACTTTCAGGTAAGTTTGTCAAACTGATGCTCTAGCAGCAGATAACAAATCTTGTTAGAAAAAATAAAATAAATGAATTCTTTATTATATTCACTGACATTTCAGATGTTTGGTAGAACTGATGAGCGAGGAATATAAATCTGAATATGTGGTTCCTACTGTAAGACACGGCGGAGGGATCGACGTGATCTGGGCCTTCATGGGCGCTGCTGCAGTGGGAAAAATTGTCGTATCTGAAGGCCGCATTGATTCCGTTAAATTTATAGACCTCGAAGAGTCTGCTTTACCGGCCTGTTTTAGGCTACAAAAATGTGGACGGCGTTAAATTCTAGCAAGAGAACGCACCCTGGATTGGTCTGCCGAGTCACCGGGCCTGAACCCTATACAACATTCATGGGTTTCACTGAAGCGCAAATTCAGGCGCCACGCAGTTTATTCAAAAAATATTTAAGCGACCGCCTCTCAACCAAAGATATTTCTGCTGTAATAATGGAAAATAGCCCCACAAAAAAGAAAAAAAAGGTATTTGTTATATTTTCAAAAAAGAAAATCTACTTAAATTTATTATACTTCGAATCATACAAAGGTACCTAGGATGCACAATACTTTTTGCCATGTGAGTATTTCCAGGTTGTTGAATTGGAAGGGAAGGTCCCATTTCAAAGCCTGCAAGGTAACCTCATCTGAAACCCCTTGAATCTATCTGTATACACAAGGGGATACAGGTAAATACTTTGTTGTGAAAATTGAAGACTATTGTCACGATTTTTCTTTTTTTTTTTCTTTTTTTTTCTTTTTTTTTTTTCAGGTATTTATCACAGTGGCTCAGAGTCTCGTAAGATGTAGTCATGCCTCATTGAGGTTCATGACTAAGTACACACTATTCCTATTATTTCCTTAAGCCGACTTCTCGCAGCCGGAGTTCACTACCTCAAAATTATTCAATGGCACATCATCATCTGATGTTGTTGTGGTCGGGAGACTGGTTTCATGCAGCTCTCCACAATAAACCATCCTGAGCTAGCCTCTTCAACTCCACATAAGAATAGCAACCTGCATCTGTCTGAATCTGCCTGCTGCATTCATCGCTTGGTCTTCCTCTGCGGCTTTTACCCCACACACATCCCTCCAACGCTAAATTCACAATTCCTTTATGTCTAAGAATGTGTCCTACCAATCGATCCCTTCTTTTAGTCAAGATATTCCAGAAATTCCTTTTATCTCCAATTCTGTTCAGTACCTTCTCATTAGTTACGTGATCCACCCACCTAATCTTCAGCATTCTTCTGTAACACCACATTTATCGACCACGTTTCATTCCCATACAAGGCAACACTCCACACAAATGCCTTCAGAAAGGACTTCCTTGGGCTTAAATCAACATTCGTTGTAAACAAATTTCTCTTCCACGAACGCTATTCTACCTATTGCCATTCTGCATTTTATATCCTCTATACTGCGACCATCATTTGTAATTTTACTGTCCAAGTAACAAAACTCATCTACCTCCGCTATTTTTTCGTTACCTAATATAATTCCTTTAGCATCACCTGATTATTTTAGACTTCACTCCATTACCCTTGTTTCATTCTTGTTAATGTTCATCTCATATGCACCTCTCAGTACACTGTCCATTCCGTTCAACTGGTCTTCCAGGTTCTTTGCTGTCTCTGACAGAATGACTATGTCATCGGCAAAACGCAATGTTTTAATCCTTCGCCCTGAAATTTAATTCCATCTCCAAATTTTTCCTTGCTTTCTTTTGTAGCTTGCTCAATGTACAAATTGAATAACATTGCAGAAAGGCTACAACCATGTCTTACTCCCTTTCCAACCACTGCATCCCTTTCACGCCCTTCAACTCTGAAAACCGCTGTCTGGGTTTTGTAAAGTTTTAAATAACCTTACAGTACCTATATTTTACTCCTGCTTGCTTCAGAAATTGAAACAATTTATTTCAATCAACATTGTCAAAAGCCTTCTCCAAATCTACAAAAGCTAGATATGTAGGTTTCCCTTTTCTTAATCTATCGTCTAGGATAAGCCGTAAAGTGAGTATTGCCTTCCGTGTTCCTACATTTCTCCTGAACCTAAACTGATCTTCCCCGATGTCGGCTTCTACCAGCTTTCCCATCCTTCTGTATATAATTCATGTTAATATTTTGCAACCATGCCTTATCAAACTGATCATTCTGTAATTTTCACAGCTGTTTCATTTGGAATGGGGATTAATACATATTTCTTAAAGTCTGAGGGTACTGTCTCATACATCTTACACACCAGGTGAAACAGTTTTGTCACGGCTGGTTCTCCCAGAGACTTCAGTAGCTCTGAGGGAATGTAATCTACTCCAGGGGCCTTGTTTCGACTTAGGTCTTTCAGTGCTCTGTCAAATTCATCTCTCAGTATAGTATCTCCTATTTCATCCACATCTACTTCTTCTCCCCTTCCTACAATATTGCCTCTAAGTTCATTTCCTTCGTAGAGCCTCCCTGTATACTCCTTCCACGTTTCAGCCCTCCCTTCTTTGCTGTGAACTAATTTTCCTTTTGTGTTCTTGATATTCATAGAGCTGTTTTTCTTATCTCCAAATACCTCTTTTATTTTCCTGTAGGCTGCATCTATTTTTCCCCTATTTATACACTCTTCTACATCCTTGCATTTGCCTTCTAACCACTCCTGCTTAGCCATTTTGCACTTCCTGTCAATCTCATTTCTTAGTCGTCTGTACTCCATTTTGCCTGTTTCATTTACTCCATTTTTATATTTTCTCCTTTCGTCGATTAAATTCAGTATGTCTTGTTACAACCAAGGATTGTTTGAAGGTCTTTTCTTCCTACCTATTTTGTCCTCTACTGCCTTCGCTATTTCATCTCTCAATGTTACCCATTCCCCATCTACTGTTTTATTTTCCATCGCTTCTGTCAAATGTTGCCTAAAGCTCCCTCTGAAATTCTCAAGATCTCCAGGTTCCTTCAGTTCATCAAGATCCCATCTCCTTATTGTCCTACCTTTCTGCAGTTTCTTTCAGTTTCAGCCTAAAATTCATAACCATTAAGTTATGGTCAGAGTTTGTATCTGCCCCTGGGTCTGTCTTACAGTTTAAAACCTGATTCCCAAATCTATGTCTTACCACTATAAAATCTATCTGGTATCTCCCGGTGCCTCCTGGTCTCTTCCACGTATACAACTTTCTTTCGTAATTATTAAGCCAGGTGTTAGTTATAAGTAAATTGTTCCTCGCAAAATTCTACCAGGCGGCTTCCTCTTTCATTCCCTTTTGCCGGACCATATTCAACTACTATCTTCCCTTCTCTTCCTTGTCCTACTACATAATTCCAGTCTTTCTTAAAATTTAAATTTTCCTCTCCCTTAATTGTCGTAACAATTTCCTATAGCTCCTCATAAATTTCTTCGATCTCCTCATTATCGACAGAGGTAGTTGGTATATAAACCAGTAATACCGTGGTCGATGTTGACTTCGTATCTATCTTGACTACGATAATCGGGTCACTGTGTTGCTTATAGTAGTTTACCTGCATTCAAATTTTCTTTTTCATTATCAGACCTACTCCTGTATTACCCCCAACTGATTTTGTATTTATAATCCTGTACTCACCTGACCAGAAATCGTATTCCTCTTTCCACCGAAATTCACTAAACTCCAGTATATCTAACTTCAACCTATCCATTTCTCTTTTTACGTTTTCCAGCTTCCCTGCCCGATTAAGGGATCTAACATTCCACGCTCCGATCAGTAGAATGCCAGTGTTGTCTTTCCTGATGGTCACATCCTCCTGAGTGGTCCCCGCCCGGAGATCCGAATGGAGGACTATTTTACCTCCGGAATATTTTACTCGAGAGGATGCCGTCATCATATGTTCATACAGTAGAGTTGCATGTACTCGGGAAAAGTAACGGCTGTAGTTTCCCCTTGCTTTCATGGCTGATGTCACAAGGCCAGCTCAGTCAATCATCCAGACTATCTTCTATGACCTGTAAAATATTTTCACGCTCTTACAGAAATACCATGTATGACAGCAGACACTGCGACCTTAACACCTGAAACGACACGGTCAAACTGAGCGAACGCTTTCGTGTTGCTGACCTCTGCGCGGCAGCTCTGGGTTCATACCTGCCTAATGATATTGAAATGTTGTTTACGTTTCTCTTCATTGCACAGCCGGCCGCGGTGGCCGAGAGGACTGAGGCGCTCCAGTCACGGTCTGCACGGCCACTACGATCGGGGGTTCGAATCCCCCCTCGGGCATGGATATTTGTGCCGTCCTTAGTTGTAAGTAGTTCATAAGTAGTTTGTAAGATAGGGACTGATGACCCCGTAGTTAAGTCCCATAGGCTCTACAAACATTTGAACATTTTTTGAACATATGAACATTTTCCATTGCACATTGCATTAACATTTTCATCCCTTAAACCTGAGGCACACCATTACGTCGTCTCCGATTCCGTCGACGGTTTCAGACACCAGTAGTAAATCAAACAAAGCGTCCGCCGTGAACACCTTTTTACATCGCCGATGGCAGTGCTCTGCCAAACGGACGAGCTACTCTCAGCTCAGCAATTTCGCGGCGGACTCGGGTATTTTGGCAGAGGCGCATGCGCGTTGTTGGCCCCAGTGCCGGAAGTGCGAACGACTGCCGTATAGGGGGGGGGGGGGGGGCGGCGATCTTGAGTTATGTGGACTGTGTAAAAGGCGGTGTGGTGCGCGGGAGGGGGGCGGTGCAGCCACTTAGGAGCGCCACGTGATTCACTGCGGGGCGCCCCGGCTTACTTAATGGAGAGGGCCAATAAAAAAAAAGGAGAAGAAGAGAGAATAAGTGGCGTTGCCGGGCGACAGGCGGCGCGGAACAATGGCGCGAACAGCACCTCGCCTCGCCTCGCGTCCCGCCGCCCGCGGGGGAACGAACCCATTACCGGACGCGCGCGGCCTCCATTACGGGGAACCCCCGACTGCAGGGCTGCCCGCTCATAGCCGGACACTGCCTTGTTCTGAGCGGAGGCAATGCGGCAATTGTCAGGCGCCAGGGAGCAGATGGCTCTGTAGGGTCAGGAGGCGCCGCGGCGCGCAGATTGCAGTGGGAGGGAAGAATATGCGCTTCACAGCAGGCATGGAAACGCTCTTAATATCCTTTGCAGCTTCTCTTAAGGTGAGTCGAACCGCAAAAAATGGCAAAATTTCACATTCTCGATTTGATGAAAATTATGAAAATATTGATAATTATTCTAAGTTTTCACAGAATATAGGACATCAACTGCGATTGGGGAATTTTTATCTTACGGGAGGCAAGCTCAGATAGTCCTTGCAGGTGCGGTGATCACTGTGTCCCCAATACAAAGGAAGAACAGTTGAAACAGGTATTCAGTGATATGGACTTCTTGGGTTGGTACACAACTGGTGATGAGCCAGATGATATAGATATCAAGATTCATAAGCAGATTTGTCAGATTAATGAAAGTCCTGTACTGCTAAAGTTAAACCCACAAGCTAGGCACAGTGATCTACCAGTAGCGATGTACGAATCAGTTATAGATCTAGTTGGTGGCGAAGCCACTATTCTCTTTGTGGAACTACATTATACTCTAGCTACAGAGGAAGCAGAAAGGATTGGCGTTGATCACGTGGCTAGAATGTCAAGTAATGAGGCTGGTGAAAGCTCATTAGTTTCAGAGCATCTTACTGCACAACACTCAGCCATTAAGATGCTGCACAGTCGGGTGAAGCTCGTCCTGCAATATGTGCGAGCAGTGCAAGATGGACAGTTGCCTAGGAATCATGAAATACTTCGAGAAGCTAATAGCCTTAGTCATCGTCTGCCTGTTTTGCAAAGTCCCCAGTTTCGTGCTGATTTTTACAATCAATGCAACGATGTTGGTCTCATGACATATTTGGGAACAATAACTAAAGGCTGCAATGATATTAATCAGTTTGTCAATAAGTTTAGTATACTTTATGATCCACAGGGAATGGGACGTCGTATGCGTGGTATATATTTTTGAATGATTTAAAAAAATTATTGAAAATGGGCTTTTCGTCTGAGACAACAATGCAAGTCGTAACCTTGCTCATAACTGATGTTTAATGTTAAAGGTGTGATACATTACTTCATTCTTTATTGTCATCAACCTAATTTGAAAAATTTGTGGTAACAAATGCTCTGCGCTACAGAAATAAAAAAAATGTGGCATAGGGGTCAACGCAACTGCCTAGAAAATAGGAGACCCGGGTTCGAATCCCGGATGGTTACACATTTTCAGCTTTGCCCAATCGCAGTTTATGTCATATATTCTGTGAATATTAAAGAATAACAACTGCAGGATCAGAAGTGACGTCTGTTCTTTCTGAACAAACGCCACATGTATATATTCTTAATTTGGTGTTGGTTTTATTGAAATATTCGTTTATTTACTGTTTTAATAAATATTTGGAAATCATAATGGACTGACGTTTCTGAGAATTTTGTTTTCGAACATTTCGCATATTGGCATTTTACTCTGGTGTTATATAGTCTAGAAGGCTGTTTTGATTTGTTTACAGGACTGCCTACACTATCGGTTCTTCGCAGTAGTCATTGAACCGTATACTTTTTGTGTTTGAAAAGAACAGTTATCCACCAGCCGTGTTTTGGTTTCTGTGGTTGCTGGAAGGTCAGTCCTTGAACTTCGTGTTTTTGACGATGTTCTTACTTTTAAATGTAACTATTCTGGAAGGCTACAGGTTTTGGAGCATCTTGGAATTTATAAAGGTTACAACACCACTACGTGTGATGGGCTTGGAGCAATTGCGAATGATGAAAGCAGAAATTGCGACGAGCATTACGTCAAAAGAAGCCACATCCAAGAGAAGGAGGTCACCACTACCATCCAGGAAGTTTCTAACATATTTTTATATATCATTTGTCTGTATATCAATTTTTTTCATTAAACAGAATTTTCTGAAAATACCATTTTCCCGTATAAATGCCCCTTTTCTGAGAAAAATTTGAAACTATATCAATGAATTATTTACCGCACAACATATATAGAACATTTCCAGCTATCATTTTAAAGTGGTTCTAGAGCAATACAGTCACAAAACGTACGAGAACATGTGATAAAAACTCTACAGTTATATACTTAACAGTTCATGAGAAAACGGGGCATTTGTACAGCCAATTTAACATTGTCGATATAGGGTGGTACGACTCCCCTTAAGTACATAAATAAATAGAGTTAGATAGGGTTTCATTGTACAGACATTATGTAAAACAGGCGAGATGTGTGACAAGCTGTTAGAGGAACCCAAGTTTTCAAAAAAATATAACCAAAGTTTTCTAGGAGGCATGTCAAACAGCAACTCATACTTATAGGACTATGTCCTTATCGCGAGAAATTTGTTACCCATCTTGAACATGGATATGCATCGACTGTGTAATTTGTTGTTGACATGAAAATTTTTGCCTTACCAGGACGTGAACCTAAATTTCCGTCTTTTTCAGAGTGCTCCATATAACCATTAGCCGAGGGACAGATGTACGTTTGCCGACTCGCGGGTGTATCGATGCCAGCCCTAAGAAAAAGATTAATGAAGGACCCTATACCCTTTTTATCGATGTAGAATATCCATAATAGAATAATGTCCATTCATTTATTCATTTCTATACCTACAGTTTACATATCTGTAAATACTTTAGTTTCATTCGCAATCTCTCGTGAATATAAAGAGTAATATAGCACTTAACCAGATCAATTCCATTATTAATGAAATAAAATTTTCGCTCCTTTTATGAGGTGATACAGCACAGCATTCGTCCTAGATCTCCAGATACTATTGTTATCTTGAACTGCCCCATAAATCTTGCGCAAAACTCTACGTTCTAATACCCTACGCTTATGCTCATCAGTGATTGTTAGCGTCTATGTTTCGGTTACAACTGGCCTGATAGTAACCTTATATACTTGCAGTTGCAGCTGCCTATTTATTATCCTAGAGGGCAACAGCTTCTCAAATGTGGGGAAGCATCTATTACCACTCAAGATGCGCTGTTTTATTTCAATTCACGTGGCAGTTTTCTTATTTATATTAGAGCCCAAATAATCAAAGTTCTGCAGGTGGTCAAAATTGAACCATAAAGATAGTCTAACCAAGATGTCATTCTATATCTTCGAGAAATTTATGTACTTGGTCTTATTTTCATATATAGAAAGGCCTCTGGCTTCCGCGGCTTCTTTCAGCTCGCCTATTTTGCTCTCTAATGATAACCTTATTCGGCTAATAATTACTACATCATCGGCATATGCCCCTTTTTTGGTTGACTTTGTACCTCTGTAACCAGATATTTGGAGCTCACATCGGGGGTTCGAATCCCCCCTCGGGCATGGATGTTTGTGCTATCTTTAGTATAAGCTAGTTCATAAGTAGTTTGTAAGTTTAGGGACTGATAACCCGGCAGTTAAGTCCCATAAGCTTTGCAAACATTTGAGCATTTGAACATTTCTTCCGTTGGTGTATATACAGTGACAAATGTCAGATTGTGACATTTGCCTTTGATACGCAGAGTACATATTCTTTCAATCTGTGGGGTAAAAGCAATGACGGATCTACGCATATCCATAGAGACTATAAATCCAACTCTATACTCCCCTTGCTTTTCCTGTTTCCACCTGATTTCCTGCACTGAAAAAACTCCCATTCCATACCTCAGTACCTCTTCTGCAACACTATTCATCGCTCCTATCTGCAGCAGTGTACGCACATACCGCGCTCGAAATTTAAGCAACGATACATCCGTATCCCTGTTTCCTTGCAAAGTTCGCTTTCGTAAGCGCGGTCCGGCATCTGTGTTAAATTATTCGCCATAGAAAAAAATTTACAAGGCAGAGGTTTCAACCCTGTGATTAACCCCCAACCTTGAGGACCGGGCTTTCATTTCGTGGTTGGCTTCCTTAGAGAGTTTGGCGATCAAGTCTATAGAGTATCCCCTACCCTCTTCCCTGTTTGTAGGGAAATTAAAATGATTATGAAAAGGGGTAGACCTGAGGTAGGATAGGACAGGAGACAAGACAGGTAGGTCGTTGTGGGATACGATTTGTCTGGCTTCTCCCCTTCAGCCTGACCAGCTTGGGTGATCCTGCTGATAGCTAAGCTACCAACGGGATATCCCTCCGGATCCAGAACACACAAACCTCCTCGCCCGCACGAATAGTGCTACATTAAGGCGGTATCCCCTGAGGAGGGTTTCTGCTGATTAATCTGATGGATATCTCATTTGTGAAACACGTTTAATTTGATTACGGAAATTAAAATCAGGAATTTTTTTGTTCCAGAACACTTAATAACCTGGAATTATCAATAGGTATGTGCGCTTTGTGACAGGAGGAAGTAAGTGTGCCTAAATTTGTAGTATGTAGTGAGCGGTTGTTTATCGGGCACTACATGGTTTATTAGTGCAAATGATGCAATAAAGTTTGTCAACTGAAAGAACATTTGCAGTTCCTATGACTAATAAATAAAACCTCGGTGACAATATAAAACAATTACAGGATGTAAAGAGGCTGGCTTTCTTCGTGGGATAACCTACAAAGCAGGTAATGAAATTATGACTTTAACGTAGTTGTGGCGGTTCCGTACTTCTAAAAAGACAGTAACGTCACACGGGGAAAAACAGTAATTCGTCTCACCCCATCCTCAACCCTTATAATGCAACTGACGAAATAAAAGATTTAATACAAACAAAATATATATTGCAATATTATTTTAATAACGGAAAATAAGGTTTTTATTAATCGTATACTGTCATTAAACTAGATTAGATTAATACTTGTTCCATAGATCATGAATACGACACTTCGTAATGATTTGGAACGTGTCAGGTTAATGAAGGGTGTCTGTTCAAGACGTTACATTAGACAAAATACTACATGACACAATTGTTTTATATAGATTTACTAATTTATATCTAAAAACTGATCCAATGATTGGAAGGCGTTGTCATTCAGGAATTCTTTTGATTTATTTTTAAATGTTAGTTGGCTATCCGTCAGGCTTATAATGCTGTTTTGTAGGTGACCAAAGATTTTTGTGGTAGAATAATTTACCCCTTTCTGTGCCAAACTCAGATTTAGCCCTACATAGGGAAGATCATCCTTTCTTCTGGTGTTGTAGCTGTGCACACTGCTATTACTTTTCAACTAGGTTAGATTATTAACAACAAATTTCATAAGTGAATATATACACTGTTAAGTTACTGCGAGGATATCTAAATCCTCAAATAGATATCTACAGGATGAACGTCGGTGAGTTCCAGCAATTATTCTGATTACATGCATTTCTGCAATGAATACTTTTTTACTCAATGATGAATTACCCCAGAATATGATGCCATACGAAAGCAGTGAATGAAAATAGGCATAGTAAGCTAATTTACTGAGATTGTGGTCGCCAAAATTTGTAATAACCCTCACAGAATACGTAGCTGAACTAAACGTTTTAGCTAACTAAAAGTATATTCCTGTCTGCAGCATTCACATTTGCATAATAAATGACATATGGGGCCAAGACAAACACGCGAGTTACAATCAGTCTATATATAGCTTTTGATATTTTTACCTTCTTATATATCGATGTTACTTAATTGTTCCAGTATGAAGTCTCTTTATTACATCCGACTACGGTGATGATTTTCGATTTATAATGTTCCTATGACCAAGTTCCAATCAAATATCTTTTATCTGAATGTTTTCCTGTCTGTAACACTTGTGTCAGTTACACCAGTACTTAAAGATCCCCCTTAATCACTGGCTTAGTTTTAGCCATACATGTCCTTTCGTAGAATTCTTCAATTCTTTTTTCATTATTTTAACGTCCCTACAACATTTAATTCTTTGATATCTCATGTCACCATATATGTCAGTGTATTCTTGTGTTACAGTATTACTTCTCAACCTTTACGTTTCTCCATCAGTAATATCTCGGCTTAATATTTTCTTAATAATTTTCCTTTCTTTGTTTTGAATTGCTTCGACATTCCAATTTACATTTATGTTTTAACATTCTGCTCCATAAAGATATTTAGCGTATATTACCGTTCAGTAATGTAAACGCTCACTGGATTTAGAAAGAGATGTTTCATTATCAATATTCTCTGTTAATCTGATTGCTATTGCCGGTTTTTGACACCGAACTTTGTTTGCAGTTCTTTTCAAACTGTTCACTTTTATGATATTCCCCAAGTACTTAAAATGAGGAAACCAAACCTTTCTTATTTTTTCCGTAATTTCATAACTTTTGGCGTTTCTTTGTTATATGTCATGTATTTGTAATCCTACTTCTTCCGCAACTTCTTCAAAAATTTCAATTTGTTTTGAGCTGTGGCAACATTCATAGATACAATGCTAGATCGTCTGACACTTCATTTATTTCATACCGGCTGTCGTGTTATCCTCTGCCCGAAAGTGTCAACAGGTGCAGTACGACTTATTTTCGGATTTCTTTGCCGGAGGCGTTACTTCTAAATTAAAGAGCTCTTCAATTGCCCTCACAAGGGCTGACTGCACCTCGCTTGCCAGCAGCTCTCGCCAGACTTGTACTTTGAACTATCAAAATAGTAAAGAAGCTCGACAGAGCTTAACTTTCCTGATCAACGTTTACTCTAACGTAATTCGATGAATCTTGAGCACACTGCACCAAATTTGCTATCTTACTTTAATCTTGAAAAATATGAATTTTGCATCCATGTTGGCACAAATGGCCTAAGATTGTAACTCATTAACATCTGATTCAAGTTATCTAGAATCATCAATAATTGATTCACTACATATAAGAAACTGTTATCAGTGTTCTACTAATATAAACTTAAGTTTGATTTGATTTGATTTTCTCAGGGAAGCCAAAACAGTCTTGGTCCAAGCCGCCACTGCCCGCACCGAAACGAAGTTTATTGTACGGTATCGCTCCCTGTATATCTAGTAAAGCCAACCAGTGCTCTTGAACAGTGCAAGGAGTCTCTTTACCAGTTCTTTGTTAGACACAATTTCTTCGGGTCTGGTTGTCCCAAATGTTCTGTGCCTTTTACTCTCCAATGCAATGTATTCGAAGATTAGATGTGATACAGTTTCATCACCGTCATCACAGATCCTACATTTAGGGTCCTCTTCTGTTATTCCCATTGTATGTAGGTGTTTTTTTTTAAATTTCCATGGCCTGTCAGCAATCCAACCATGAGTCTAATCTCTCTCCTGTTCAGACCCAGGATTGCGGAGCTTCTTTTAAAACATGGCTTTGGCATCATTACCTTGCCATGTTTTTGTTGACTTTGGTCCAATATTCTACGTGCTGTCTTCTGAGCCAGATTCGTAGCTCCAATTTAATCATTGCCTTGGTGATTGTCAGGACAGGTTCCGGTCCAATAAATGGAGTCTCTGCCCCCATCCTGGCTAATCTGTCGGCATGTTCGTTGCCACTGATCCCCGAGTGGCCAGGGACCCACAATAGGTATACTCTATTGCTTTCCCCTAGATCCACCAGAACCCTGCGACATTCTGCAACAATTTTAGACCTTGTTGCAGGAGCTGCCAGTGATCTCAGGGTTGGATGGCTGTCTGAATAGATATAGATGCTACGGTCGTTGTAGCACCTACGCAAATTCTCCTCCACACACGCCCTGATGGCAGTGATTTCGGCCTGGAATACTGAGGCCAGCTTCCCTAGAGAGATGACGCCCTCCAGTTTTGGCTGCACCCCGTATACCCCGGCCCCAACGCCTTGGTCTGATTTTGACCCGTAAGTGAACCAGACAATATCCCCCGTACGGTGTCGAACTATTTTCTCCCATTGCCCCCTACTTCCAATTGTTATATTGGAAGGCTTGTTGAAGCAGTATGGTGTTATAATATAGGCGGCTGGCATTACCCCAACCTTTCCTATATTTATCACACTTACTATTTTACTCTGTGATTCTGGATATACCAAAGAGTTCCAGTTTTGAGTCTGTATGCACCAGTCGCTGCCTCCATCTTGACCCAAAGTTGGGGGCATATCCATCATGGTTTCTTTTGTGTCCCAGCCTCGTCGCCACTTTTCTGACTCGTTTCCGTCGTAGGTGTCGGTGGCCGAGTAGAAAGACAGACACAGGAATAAAGGATGCACGCTAGTGCAGGTACGGAGGTGAGCAGCCAGTGGGACAGCAGAAACTAGAAACACTAGAGTAAATTAGAACGAGATCTATATTTCTTAGAGACTTAGCTCAGTACTGCAGAATGCTGATACATAGTTGAGCTAGAGGCCTGCCTAGTGCCTGTTCGATAGCCAAGTCGTCACTGGTGCCTATCTGATTCCGAAGTGTTAACTGGTTCCTATCTCAGTCCCAAGTGAACGATGTCGTTCAGTGGTGGCCACGAGCGGGATCGTAGTAGAGGGCGCTCGTGGCTGACGTCGTAAGAACACCGCGCCGTGCGTGCATGGCGGCGCGCGGCTAAAGTAGGTGGCGCGCACTTTAGACTTGTGCGACACCACAGTTTCCATCCCAGCAGTTGGTGTGCTGATAATTCCGCAGGCTAATCTCTGCACCTTACCAAGCTCCTTAGCAGCAACCTACTTTTATACTTTCTTCCACCACACGACCGCCCCATATGTGATCCTGGGTCTAATAACCGTGGTGTATATCCACTGCATACACTTGGGCTCAGGCCCCAATTTTTGCCACAACTCTCCCGGTACTTACCAGAGTACCTTTTCCTTGAAGCAAATATTCCTAAGGTGAGGGATCCATGTCAGTTTCTCATCTAAGTTAACCCACAGATATTTCACTTTCCCCTTCACAGGTAGCGCTTCATTGAAAAGCTTTAGATTCCAAGTTGAATGTTGGATATGCTTCTTTGGGAATGGTACAACAACAGTCTTCTTAGGACTAACCCCCAGATCCTCTTTTCTGCACCAGTATTGCACAATGTCCAACGCCCCTTCTGCCGTATTCTTGACTATGTCAGCAAATTTGCTAAGTATTACTATGACAAGATCATGTGCGTTTCCTTGGCAAAAGTACTGCCTAGAGTTTAATTATCCAATGAGATCATTCACCACTAGATTCCACAATAAAGGGGAAAGAACTCCTCCTTGCGGGCAACCCATAGTGGTGTTGATTACCATTTCTTCATTCATCATGGCCTTAGTCCACCTACATATAGTGGTCACTAGGTCATGCACCTCTGCTGCCCTAACCAACGAATCAAAGGTCGTGTTGCTAAAAGACCACTCAATGCCCAGGAAGATACAGAGGGCTATTTCCTGAAAGTGTACTGCTTTCTCCACCTTCCCAACGAGTTGGTGGAGAGCTGTCTCACATGATTTACCTGGCACATATGAATGTTGGTTTGAATGTAGAGAAGCCCTACTTAACCTCCTTTCTCCAACATGCACATTAACCAGCTTTTCCAGTGTCTTAAGAATGAAGGATGACAGGATGATTGGTCTCATATCCTTGGCCTTGGTATGATCAATTCTCCATGGTTTTGGAATGAAGACAACCTTCACTGCCCTCCAGACATTGGGAATGATTCCTGCTGCTAGGCCTACCCTGAATAACCTGCATAAGAAACTAATAAGATTTTTTCCCGCTTGTTGCAGGAGAGCTGGAAAGATTCCATCGGAGCCAGGTTACTTGAACGGTTGAAATGTTTCCACCGCCCATCGGACCTTACTGAGATCGACACACTCCTTGGCCTAATTCCAGTCCTCTTTGCGAATACCTGAGAACCTTTGTCTCTCAGGAATTGCATTCTGGTCTGAGTTATCCCCCAGAGTATATTGAGGAAAGTGAGTCTTGAGGAGCAATTCCAGCGTTTCATGTGCTGTCTTTGTATACTCCCCATCCTCCTTCCTCAATGTTCCTCCTGGATTAGTTGGTACCCTAGTGAAGATTTTATGATGTCTCGCTTGAGCAGCCGTGCCCTCTACTTCCTCACAGAATACCTTCCAGGATGTCTTCTATGCCCGTCTGTTGGCAAGGTTGTCATTGACAAGGGCCTCACGATACTTGCCCATTGTCCTTTGCACCTCGCATGGTTAAACAGTCTTCGTATCTGTATCTTTTGCATTTCCAGGTTATTATTCCACCAAGGCACACTCCTATTTCTGCACTTCTTGGTGATTGAGCAGTTGTCCTGGTATGAGGTCACTATAGCAGAGGTTATGGCCTCTGCTACTTCCTCAAACTCTGTCGGATTCCTTATCGAAGTTTTAATTTCCGATAGGCTGAAGTCAAGGTCTCTCCTATATGTCTTCCAGTCCGTTTTCCTGGGATTCCTGTAGGCCATGGTCTGTCTGGTTCACATTTCAACCTTGAATTTAATATACATGTGATCTGATGAGGATGGCTCCAGGACCACATGCCACTGTATGACGTAACTGCCCATCATCATGAAAGTATAAGTTATTTCAATTACTTCTTCCCTTCTACTATTCCTGAATGTAGGTTCATTGCCCCTATTCAGGATATCCAAGTTGCTAGATAGGAGAATTTCAAGAAGGTGCTCACCTCTACTGTTGGTTTCCTTGCTGCCCCACGATAGATTGTGGGCATTGGCATCAATGTGGCCTGTTCGAAACAGGAAGAGCTCTCATTAATTATAAGTATAAAGAATAGTCATTCTATAGTGATCTTTTTTAAAACATAATGAGTGAGTGTATTCAGATCTCATTAATTTGGGAGTTAAACTCTAGTCTCCGATACCGCTTTGACCAATGACGTCATCATAATCGAGAGATACTACGAACACATGTTTACCACAATACGGTATCGCCGGCCGCGGTGGCCGAGGAGACTGAGGCGCTCCAGTCACGGTCTGCACGGCCACTACGGTCGGGGGTTCGAATCCCCCTTCGGACATGGATATTTGTGCCGTCCTAGTTCGTAAGTAGTTCATAAGTAGTTTGTAAGTTTAGGGACTGATGATCCCGTAGGTAAGTCCCATAGACTTGACAAACATTTGAACATTTGAATACGGTATCAGTAGTTAGATTTCACCTAAGTATGTCTATCTACTTAATGATACCACGTCTTCAAAATACATTTAATAATTACGTAATTACAAAGGAAGCTTGCACTCGAAGTTGTACGGCCTGAAATGATATATTTATGTCGAACATACAACTGTAAATCGATTGAGTGTTTCTGAAAAGGAGATTCAAGCGCTAGGCGCCCTCACCTAACCTTCTTAGGGCTACGCTACAGATAACTTTTTTTAAAGTGAAAGTTAGAGTGTCTCAAATATATCAGACACAGTGAGTACCGGTATTGAAAACACGCGCGGGACGGAATGACGTAAAACAGGACGTCATTGGTCAAAGTGGTATCGGAGACTAGATTTGACCCCATTTGTGTATTGTCAAAAATCAATGGTTAAACCCAATCGTATGTTGTCGATGTGACTAAAGGAATCCAAACGTATAATGCCTACTATTTACGTTTCATTTTGCTTCCGTTTCCTCTAATTTGGCAATATTGTCTAGTTAATACGTGTCTGGGCTAGTTGAAAACACTATATGGTATTGTCGCCTTATGACACTGTTTGAGCCTCAATGAGCCAAATCGTTATTGTTAGCAGTGCACATCGGCAATATAGTGTTGTGTTTTTTTGTGTATTGCTCTCAATGGATTTAGGAAAAATATTTCCAGATCGAAGCGAAATTTTTGTACCTGCCATAAGTGAATTTTGAAGACATTTATTACGCCCAGAAAATAGTATTATATTGCTTCGGAATAACAAATATAGAAATTACACACCATAGTTTCTAAGAATGGAATGAAGCTCATGTTGGAAGAGTACCACAAAATATTGCATCAGCCATCAAAAATTTTCTTTTTAAAACATCCTTTGAGTGAACTATCAGATCATTCAGACACTTTGCTGATGCGTCTGTTGACCGTAATGAAAATCACATTTGATACATGCTGTTACATTCTGGCTACTAAAGTGGTAATTATAATGAAGTTGGACAAGGACGAGGTGTTACTAAAGATTGAGAGCTTAAGGATTATCAACAACTAACAAAGCCGTGGAGAAAGACTGACATTAACAGGTAAGTAATAATTAAGGAACAGTTAAGTAACAATTTAGTAACAGTTAAGTAACGATTTTTTTAAAAAAGAAAGGTGAAATTGAACAGTTTTAATGTTACTTGGATGACCACTCTAAACGATTCACAGAATTAGTAAAACGTGGACATAAGATGCTATCTGCTACTGCGAGACCTATACTGACATTATCAAAGTTTCAAATGTTTGTATAGCTTATGGGACTTAACTACGGGGTTATCAGTCCCTAAACTTACAAACTACTAATGAACTACTTACGAACTAGGACGGCACAAATATCCATGCCCGAGGGGGGATTCGAACCCCCGACCGTAGTGGCCGTGCAGACCGTGACTGGATCGCCTCAGTCCCCTCGGCCACCGCGGCCGGCACTGACATTATCAAGCTAGATAAATGGAAAGGGAGGATGTTAAAACACTGTTCTGTTTAAGATTTGGCACACACTCGAAATATGAGCAACAACTTAGCTTTTTCTTCTCGGCTTTAGAAGTTCCAAGCAACAGCTTCACTCCTGAACAAATTGCTTGTGAATGCTTAGAGGAAGAGCCTGTAATGGACAAAAAGTAATAAATGTATTTTACCAACAATATTCTTCCTGTAACTAAGTAATGTAAAGATATATAGCATTCCTTGAAGTAAATATTAATCTGATGTTATTCTAAATGATACATCACATGTGAAGTGTGAGTGTGTAATCCAAGTTAATTTAATTAACTATATAATTTAATGTCAAGTATTGACGGTATGTTACTGAAAACCAATCAAAACATGTAATGTCCTAAATTACTGAGCAAAACATATATTGTTCAGAATATAAATGGATTTTGTAACGTGACTAAACAAGATTTGATCTGGAATATTCCTGAGAAGTACTTCAAAACTGAACTAATTTTGAAAACTGCACAAAATTTTCCTAAATAGTTTGGCAGATAACAGTTTCTTATTTCCCTTGAAAAATGAGCATCAATGGACATTATACATTTTGATTAGTTTATCCTTATATATATTCTCCATTTCCGGCAGGAGATTACTTACATTTAATGTGCTGTGATCTTCTTTTCCTTGTTTCTATGGACAAGTTTATTCGTCACTTGTTAGTGTTATATTCGCTTGTATTCGTTGTTATCGACAGAGAGTGTTCATCCATTTCCGGCAGGAGATTACTTACATTTAATGTGCTGTGATCTTCTTTTCCTTGTTTCTATGGACAAGTTTATTCGTCACTTGTTAGTGTTATATTCGCTTGTATTCGTTGTTATCGACAGAGAGTGTTCATTCAACCATTTCACATATTGTATACGCAATGTAGTTTTAATTTGTTTCATAAGGTATTCATAATGTGGCACGCGAATATTAGTGTTGTTGAAGTTCATGTTATTTAGCATAACACTTTTGTGTGTGTTGTTCTGTGTATGTGTCTGTGTGGAGGGAGTCATATATTTCATTTCTACGTGTGATATGTGTATTTAACAGAGTGATAAAAAGAAAATGAAAGTGAGAGACTGTTTTTTGATACATGGGTGTATGAGCGTATGTGGGTGTCAGTGTGAATGGCTGTTTGCGTGTGAGTTTGTTGAGAGGCTGATATACATTGCATGACTGTGTGTGTGCATCTGTGTGTGTATGTCTGTGTGTGTCAGAGAGAGAGAGAGAGAGAGACAGACAGACAGACAGAGACAGGGAGAAGAGAGAGAGAGAGAGAGAGAGAGAGAGAAGGGGGGGAGAGAGGAGAGAGAGAGAGAGAGAGAGAGAGAGAGAGAGATTGAAGTATCATGTACTAATACGTAGAGTGTTTGGCGTTGTGACGATGCTGCTGGCCCTCTCATCTCAATGTTATCGTATGATACCGTCTACGTCGGACCCGGAATCGTGTGGTCTAATAGTGATATACGTTGCGTGTGAAGTTAGTTACAAATGAAATAGCCACCCTAGGAATCAGTGTAGGACAGTGTCTCGGTGACACTGTGATTAGTTAAAAAGTGATAGATTTCATTAATTAAGAGATTCGTATATTTTCTTTCCAGACAGTACTATAAACAAAAGTTTCGTCATTGTATATTATTTCAAGACTTAGACAGACGAATTGTAAAAGCCTTGGTAAAACAAAAAGACATGAAAATAAATAGCATTTTATATATGTTAGGCTTATAAACAAGTTGTGTAGACTAGCTAATGGTGTAATTTTATTAAATAGTCGAGAGTTGAAGATTGTAAATTTTTGTATATATTGACTGACGTGATATTTGAACCTATTTTCAGAATTGCCAAGATATTTGACAGTTCAATATATGTTAGGAACATATATGATGTACTCATTAACGAATTAATTGACATTTGGCGTTACTCTTTGTTGTAAAACAAAAAGGAGTGAGGTTACGACTTAAAAAGATATGCGCCATCTAAAATTATTGTATGTACAGTTTTCATTTTATGTTGTGATTATTTTTGTCTACATTAAATGTTTTACTGTTGTGTTCGGTAATTGTAAACTAGTATATTCAATTGTTAGGAACAATGCATAATGTAATGACATTATTGTCAATGTTATATATTTGCCTCGCCGCCTTGCGTTGGGGAGTTTGAGTTTTAGCGTTTGCAATGTGCTGTGGATTGTATGTCACTCTGTGTTTTAAAATGGAAGTACTATCAGCTGAGTTCTGTTTCATTGTGTACGTATGAAGGAATTTGTAATGTTTTGGTAGAGAAGCAGTTTGCAAATTAAAGAAGAAGTGAAAAATTGTACCTACGAGTATTTATTTCTACCACGACGCCCCAGGTGAATAATTTTGCAGCGAGCATAACCCCCATACTTCGTAATGTTGAAAAGCTGAGTATTATTTTTGAAAGTGGTAGAATCTAATTATTTAATAAGATAGTAAACATTATAGCGTGGAGTATGGGGGGATACGATTTAGTTGCACCAGGGCGATGGTGTAGGGTTGGGGGTTATTCAGATAGTTTTTGTGGTGCCTACATCGTATGGGCTACTGACGTTTCGATGACCTACGTTTCTTCTGTTGCAATTTTTTTAATAATTTATTAATAGGTTCAATAATTTGCACATTACGTCCTGTGATTCTAGAGCTGTGGTTTTATTTTGATAAGTGATTTTCAACTGTCAGTTCTCCCAAGATGTTCTTCTTTTCTTACCCAAAATTCCTGCGTGTCTTACTGACATGTACCAACTGGCATTTATTGATTGGTAATTAATACATACGTGACTGGATTTATTTGGCAGTGTTGATGCTGTGTCCTCTGATGATATGTTTATTAGATTGAGTTGGTTTATGTTCTATGAGGCGATCCAATTATGATATTGTAGAAAGATATTAAAAAGCCAAGATCGCTGATCATCAATTTTTATTTAAGACGACCGGTTTCGCTGATCTATGTCTGCATCATCTGGTCCAATAAAATCATTTTACAAGGCCATAATCTTATAATGGCAAACTTGGTATATAACATAATTTACAGTGCATAGGTGCACTACGTCATTATAATAAAACATAATTATCACAGTGAGTGACAATAGCAAACTGATCAGAGACAGAGAAGTGAGAGAGAGAGAGAGAGAGAGAGAGAGAGAGGGAGAGAGAGAGAGAGAGAGAGAGAGAGAGAGAGAGAGAGAGAGAGATTGAAGTATTAAGTACTAACAGGTAGAGTGATAGGCGTTGTGACGATACTGCTGGCCCTCTCATGTCAATGTTATCATATTACCCTCTGCGTCGGACCCGGAGTCGTGTGATCTAATAGTGATATATGTTGCGTGTGAATTTAGTTACAAACGAAATAATTATGTTTTATTATAATGACGTAGTGCACCTATCCACTGTAAATTATATTATATAGCAACTGTTTGACATTACAAGATTATTGCCTTGTAAAATGATTTTATTGGACCAGATGATGCTGACATAGTTCAGCGAAACCGGTCGTCTTAAATGAAAGAATAATGATCAGCGAACTTGACTTTTTAATATCTTTCTACAATATTTATTTAGATTATTCAGCTCGTATTTTGCCTCTAAACACCCGTAAAATTTTGTGTTTTCTGATTATAACAAGATACTGGGAGGCCATTCTTTTTCCGGGGAGTGACCGCCGCCCATCCCTGCAACCGGCTCCCGCGAGTAGATGGAGGGGTGAAGGCGAGGTCTGGGGAGACGACGAGGGGTGGGGGTGGGGGGTGGGTCGAGTTTATTCCAGAAGCACGGCCGCGGAACTTCCTGTTTCTTTGCGCGCCAAGCGGCCATAACTAAAACAACGCCCGCCACTGTTCCTCGGCTGCCGCCCTCTCTGGGGGCTAACTCCTCTTGTTTTATGCCTCAAGTTATTTATTTAAATGCGGACAGTTTTTCGTGCATGGAATCTTGGATGAAAGGCCGATAACCGTACACTGGCGAACCGCAGGAGGGCCACGCCACTAGATAACAAAAAAAAAAAAAAAAAAAAAAAAAAAAAAAAAAAAAAAAAAAAAAAAAAAAAAAACATGGAAAGCAGTAACACTGGCGCGAGAAAGACGAGACGGAAGAGACGAGAGGGGAAAAAAAGAGTTGTGAAGAAGAAAAAAAAAAAAAAAAGAAAGGTTTTTGTGTTGTGGTCAGGGTCGTTCTGATATGCATGCGTATCTTGCTTAAAGCGATACAATCTATGTAAATATCTGGTAGGGGCATCTGCATCGGACTTGGACCTTCTTGGCGGAACAAGGATTACACCGACCGTCCCCACAGTGCTTTACTCCTAGACTTCCTCCCTTCACAACGTTGTTGAGGTTCATATTCCTCCATCATTATGTGGTGTATCTTTTCTGACCATGTTATCAATCACCTCTTTAATTACTTTATAGTAATGCCGAATATTCTAATACATATGGCATGATCCACAATTTTTCTGAATTTCAGATTAGCCGAATTTATAAGATAGTTGCTTCAACTATTCTTTACTGCTACGAGTCCTTGGAGAAATCGTCAGTTATTGGAAATGACTGTAACCCCTCTGGAACTAACTGGAGTTACAAGGGGTTGTTTCAAAGATTGTATGAGAGGAAAATATATTTGAGATGCTGTATACATGTCATTCAATGAAATTTTTATCCAAGTTTAGAACCATACAGGTTTTTAAATATATATATATATATATATATATATATATATATATATATATATATATATATATATATATATATCTCAGCTATAGTTTGTCAAGCAAAATTCTATCAATTAATCTTTTACAGTGTTCTGAGAAATGTATATTTCAGCAATTTAGTGAAAGTAATATAAACAATGGAAGAGTAATTATTTGACACAGGTATTTGGTAGCACCCATTTTTAAAATAGGAGACACAAAAATCTCAGAAGTTAGTATTTTAGGTTTGTTAAATATGTTTACTGTTGTAATATGAATTAATATTAAGGTCTCTAATGCAGAACATACCATGATAAGATTCTCAGATATTGAAGAGAAAGATCGATATGAATAAAAAGAACAATAGTAATCACAATTGGAGTCAAGTAGAAGTTTGCTGTTCTTTATGGTCACTTTCAAAAAATGTTCAAATGTTTGTATAGTCTATGGGACTTAACTACGGGGTCATCAGTCCCTAAACATACAAACTACTTATGAACTACTTACGAACTAGGACGGCACAAATATCCATGCCCGAGGGGGGATTCGAACCCCCGACCGTAGTGGCCGTGCAGACCGTGACTGGAGCGCCTCAGTCTCCTCGGCCACCGCGGCCGGCTATGGTCACTTTAAGGGACATTTCCTATCGGTTACTATGTCAGAGATAAGACGTTAATCAAGATGAAGGAAGTAACTACAATAAGGACATCATTAAATGTATAATGTGACTCTAAAGAGAAAGAACGTACAGAAGTTAACATCTCTGAGACTTATATTTAATCACTAAAATTATTGACATATCCTAGACATGAAGAGGAAACTGAGTGAAATTTGAATTAATGTGGGTATGAAACGTGATTAGATGGGAAATAGCATGATGAATAGTAGCAGCGTCATTGGGTATTTGCATACTTCTGTCTGGCGAATCGTTTGCCGAAAGCCATTTATCAACTCTGTATTAACAAAAGTCGTTAATATAATTCCTGTCCAGTAATATTAATTTTTATTTTCTCCTGATAGAGCTTTAGCTTCCATCATCAATATTCAGTCAATTTACGAGTGAACTGAGAGACCAAACAATATTAGTGAGGGCTTCTAGATGCGACAAGATTACTGTTTTGCATGTAATGTGTTATCTATATATTAATTATATACAAATAAAACTAAAAGATTCATTTTACACTACAATTCCATAATAACATTTTTGACTGTCCGAAACATAATCTACGCAAGCAATGTAGTCAGCAGATAATTCAAAATTATGTACAAATAAGGTAATTAGTATTATAACTCATTAAAATTTCAATTTAGATACCTTTGGTGAACTGCCGTAAATATATTGAAGTTCATCTGATTAACATAACTAGTGAGAAACCTTATACTACCTTGTATATCGAAATATAAAAGCAAATCAATACATCAGCTTACTGGAACAGAATACAATGGCAAACGTTTAATCTTCACCAGGTGCTAAATACGAAATGGAAAATGAGTCGGTAGGCAGAGAGAAAAATAGATGGTTTTTTTATGTTACATGATTTAGAATAATGTGAAAGGGATGTTCTGACTGTAGGAAATATAACAAATGTATATGTATGTAGTCACTAATTCACAAGAATTTAAATTCCAAATCAGTAAGAAGCATAACTTTGAGCAATGTTGGTTTCTTGCTTTAATTTATTAAGATTTAAATAATATCATATGTAACTTTCGAATTCGTTGAGAAAAACACAAATTGTCAGTTTCTATACTATTCTCATGTTCACTATAACGTAAAACTCACAGATGATTTTACAATGTGTACGCTATTTTAAACTTTAATTGCTTTTTATTGATCCAGGTATGATTAACAACGATGTTGATTTGTCATCAATATACCGTGAAAATAAATGATTCGACGTTTGGTAGAATCATCCTGAATGGGCACAGCTGATAGGTGTTTCTGTATCTGTTGACCTATTACTAAACATCTCTTCAATATAGATTGGTTCACGATTAATATTAATGCTAAATATATCTGTATCTACATAATGTTTTCAAAAATAATTACTGATATAAATTGAAAAAGAACTTCGAGCAATACAAAACTCTGAGGAACAGTGACCTAAGTTTGCATAATTTTGTGTACTATAAACTTATCCTTAGCCATGCAGAAATATTATTACCCTTCTTTAATCAGTTTTCCATGCACGTTATCAACCACTAGTTCCCTATTAAGTTTACACCTTAGGTTTTTAACCTCGTCGGTATTATTTTGTAGTCCACCCACCTCACTAGGCAAGCAGATTATACGCATTTTTCTGCGATACACGACAGCCTGGACCTGGTTTACACACTAGTTTCCTTTACTGATGGTGAATGTTGCATTGGTATTCACATAATACCTCAGTTACACGTTTCGCCAACATTTAAAATATATTCAGACACTTTCACATCAATACAACTAACAGGGGTAAAGGGACCGATAACAGGAAGAATATCCAGCGACTTCTTCATATTAACAATGCCGAATTTAATGCTTACTGTTCTGGCATAGTGTATACACTCTACAAAAGCAAAAATAATGGCAGTTGGAAGTAGCAGAAGCCTTGGAATAGAGTTGAATTATAGCTGTCACACAAAAAAGAATTCTACTTAACAACTTGTAACACGGAAAGGACATAAAAAAAAGGTTCGGTTTCTGATACTAAACGCTGCTTAATAAAACAGATCCGCAGTGTGACAAGACTTATAACATTATGATCTGCATAACGTCTAGAAACGTTAGAGTAAAATACATTTACTGTGATACTTGATTTAGTTATCTAAAACCTTACCAACTTCTGCATCTGAACTTTTTAACTATCGTAATGTAACGGGGCATATATTTAAATTGCTAATATGAAAAGGTTTTTATAGTATTTAATCTTTCCTAAACATATTGTTACCGTGGATGGGTGAAACAAATTATTCTAGAATATCCAATTAAAAGGGAAACGCAGATTTTATTTCAGTCCATAAAAATAATGATTTTTATATGCTGCCAATGGCTTGTACAAACTGTATGCATCACTTGGAATACAATTACAAATCCTTTAGACAGTGATGAAAAAAGGTAAACAAAGTAATCATTTGTACATTAAGTTATTGAAACTTCTCTACTAGCAGAAAATTATGTCAGTATCAAAGCTACATTATTTAATATTGCGAATAATCTTAATTTATTAATTTATGGTATACAATTTCTTTTCATATACATATAACCGGCAAAAGAAATTGAATTTACATAACTATTCAATACCACGATATTTTCTTCCAGTAGCCGCTTGATTTCACTAAATCGGTGCATAGATTTATTAACCCAACAGTGTAGGAGATTTTTGCTACATTCCTTTACATTAATATGACACCTTGCATCACAAATGAAATATAAACCACTTACAAGAATTTAAAAGTGTTAGAAACAAATTAGACTGTCCAATTTTTGGGAGATTATCATGAATATTTTGTTTATCCGATATTTTTTCTGCAGTGGATAGAGTAATCACCAGTTATAATCATTAACTACATCTCCACTGGGATCGTGTTTCTGCAGTTTTGTTAGAATTTGTTGAATTGTAAGTCTATGTGGAATTCTGTTTTCCTCTCTGAATAGTAAAATGTGAATGAGAGAAAATATTGTACAGTATAAAGGAAAGAGGTGTGAAGAATGTATATAGTAATTTTTGTGTAAAAGAATGGATGTGTATTACAGCACATTTATGAATAGGGCACAGGTGTTTGATAATGTAAATTTATATGATCTCATTATTGGGACATTAAAAATTTGCACTTACCTCTGCAAATCTGAATAATACTGAATGTTACATGGATATCTGTATTTCAACAAACACACCCAGACAATTAAACGACAATATATTGAAGAGCAACTACACAGCAACGGCCTTTAAGTGCAATATTTCTTCTTAATTTGTACATCCATCCTTCAGTATAATTTTTGCCTAACGTTTAAATGTGTCTTATTCTACTGTCTGTTGTTTTTTCAGTTTATTAACTGGTTTACGGCTTACAAGGCTATCTTCAGACTTTACTGTTTTATCAAAGAAAATTAGCAGTAACATTTGAAGATGCAAGTAAAACACAGGTTAATAATAAAGTTAACTTATGGAACACACACAATACTGTGATTTTTAATTCAGTAAAAGGTTCCCTGTTACTTTTCCTATGTTTTGTGTTTCTTCCGTCCTCACATCTTCGTTTACGAAGTCTTACTGCAAAGATATATTTGTCATACTGATTACTTATGTGGTCAATGTTACCTCTAGTGGGCTATAAGGAATATATTGACAGTATTATGAAGAAATAACATAAAAACACAGACTTCAGCACTTCAAAAATAGACATCCTTCTATGTTCATGGAAGTAGCATGGAAAAACAGTAATAAATTGATATCAGGGTCATATTTTTTCGAGTGGCACACATTCCAAACATTTAGGAATAATTTTAATTTTTTTAAATGTATAATTGAACAAAAAATCATGCATACAATTACCTCAGAGGAAGGAGGGGTTATATTTGGAAAATAATACCACTGAAAATAAGTCATACATGTATTAGAAGTGTGTTAATTGACTTATAACGACTACAGTTGTACTAGAAATTGTTCTACAGCTGATGCAAAACACACTACAATATGTGGATAACAATTAGCTTGAAATTATGTTTTTATTGTTGCCTACTTATTGAATAATACATGTTCAACAAAATATTCATAATTTTTATTTTCATACATTTTAAATTAAAGAAACAAACAAATCGTTTAATTTCATTGATATTGTAACAGAATTATTTAGCACAGAGGATATGGACAGACTATTACATATTTTAAATATAAAAAGGATCAAACCTTCAGTGGAAACTATTGACTCAGGTTAAGAGAATTATTGTAACCTAGACAAATCAGGTCAATGTGCTTTCTCCAATCATTTCCCTTTGTGTCCTGCAGCAGCATTAAGCGTCCCATAGTGGCAGTGGCCAGCCGCGGTGGCCGAGGGGACTGAGGCGCTTCAGTCACGGTCTGCGCGGCCACTACGGTCGGGGGTTCGAATCCCCCCTCGGGCATGGATATTTGTGCCGTCCTTAGGATAAGCCAGTTGATAAGTAGTTTCTAAGTTTAGGGACTGATAACCCCGTAGTTAAGTCACATAGGCTTAACAAACATTTGAACAACATAGTGGCAGTGGAGGACTAAGGAGGGCGCACCGCACAGGACCTCTCGTCTTGGAGGCCACCAAATACCTAGAAAGCACTTTATTTAATTTATTTAATTTTTATTTTTTATTTTATTATTATTATTTCTTTTGAGCCCCCTTTGCATCTTGTTCTGGGGCCTCCAAATCTCGGAGGCTATTTTTCTTAGACTGTACCGTTCCTCTCGTCCTGGGGGTGGGGCTCCAAATCTCAAAAGTTGCTTTTTCATGAAGATACACGTTTTTCCAAGTCGACGGGAGGCCTCATTTTCTTTTGCCACCGTTCCGGACCTCCGATAACCTTAGTCCGTCACTGCATAGTGGGGCTCCTGCATTCGTACGTCAGCCAACGGCAGTGCTAAGAATGTGTCCCCGTTGCTGGTAACGCCGTTTTCCCGACAGTCATCTGACATACGAAACGTTTCAGTAGCGTATCACCCGTTATCGAAACTCCATGACTTTCCATACTGAGTACTTAATATGTTTTAACATATGACGCATTGATGGAATCAATATATTAGGTTTCCGATGCATCAGGGTACGAAGATTCGTTTTAAATTTGTCTCGACAGTAGGTAAATTTTTGGGTGATACAAGTTTGTAAGTTAAATCCATTTTACTTATTGTACTCGTAGTTTTTATAATACGATATTTGTATTTGTTTTGCAAAAATACTGTATGTCATCAAAGTGTTTTGTACAGATGTTGTACTTCCTCAAAACTCTGTACCGAAACATTGAAGATATTGAAGAACTGTGCTCTGTTTTCATGCATCTCACTAACATATAGTACAGACGTGTTCGTATATTGCACTAGTAGTGGACAACGGGTGCTCCCAGTTTACGGTATACGTACCTGAGTTTTCATTTAATAACAATGCCTGAATAAGTAACTCATCGTCTGAGTCTAAATTATCGCTTTAGTGGGAAGTAGTACGGAGTGAGCATTCCGGATCACAAATGGCAAAAGCGCTTCTGAGCACAGCAGCGAAAGACCCTGGGGCGCGACACACATTGTTGAGGGTGAGGCTTTCACAATCGTACATAACCACTGGCATAATCATACTTTGATACAACCTAGTCTTGAAACTTCTTGTCAAGGACCTTCCCTTTAGCACGTCGTGAAGGCTAAAGTATGCTCTATTGCCTCCAACAATTCTTGCATTTATTTCTGGGCACCACTAGGAACCAGTACTCTTCTCTCCCCTCCTCTTCTCTCCCCCCCCCACCCTCCTACTTCCTGCAGTACCAGGGCCAAGATGTGCCTCTTCAATTTGCGTCATTAATTCAGCATTAGCACACTGTATTATTAAACAATCTGCGATGAATTCCTAATACGAGGCGCGTCCTGAAAGTAAGTTCCGTTTCAATTTATCTCCGCTGCAACACTGCGATTGCAGTTCCGCACATGCGCTGTAAGACTATGTGTATCAAGGAGACGAACGTGCGCCATTTGGAGATCGCTGTCAGTTACGTACGCGTTGTTGTGCTTGTTTGAAATGTCGGCGTTGATTGAAAATCCCGCCGCCTGTGAAATCAGGTCGGTGATTCGGTTTCTGAATGCGAGTAAAGTGAAACCAAGTGAAATTTATTGGTAAATTTGCGATGTTTATGACAAAATACGATGAATGATTCGATGGTGAGAAGATGGGTCCGACAGTTCAATGGCGGGCGTAGTGATGAGCACGATGAAGAACGAAGTGGGTGTCCACCTTTGGTTACAGAAGAACTGGTTCACGCGATTGATGGCAAGATCCATGACATCTCAAGTCTTTCCTTGGCGGTCAACACTTCAACAATGACGACGAGCTGAAAGAAACTGTTTCCAACTGGTTGAAGATACAGGTGGCAGATTTCTATGAAGAAGGTATACAAAACCTGGTGCCACGCTATGACAAATGCCGTAAAAATTTCGGCAGTTATGTAGAAAAGTAGTTTAAGAGTTGTAGAATTCTGTGCAATAAAAATTTCTTCTGTATCCGTGTAAAATTTCATTTTATTACCAAACGGAAATTACTTTCTGGACGCGACTCGTAAATGTTACACAAGGAACTCTGTAATTTTAACATTAAATATGTTTCACTTGTGCATAGGTTTTTGTATTCTGAACCTCTGGTTATTTCATATTTCATGATGGAAGTCCTTCCTCCAGCGACAGCGAGCCAGAGGAAGTATTTGGGAACCCCCTGGGTTTCGAGATTCACAGGTTGAAAACCACAGTTCTATGTAATTCTGATGCCCAGCAGCGCTGCGGAAAATAGCGCGTGTTCCAGAGACCTTAATGCATGCGCCTGATAATTTAGGGTAAGGTGGTACAATTTCGATAATTTCGGACAAATGTTACTGTAACTGGAAATACATTGTGAAAATATATAATTTTAGCTATGGCACTTGTTCTTGGATGCTTTATGCTTATGTAACACAAATATTAGACAATTACAAATGTTGGTATAAACACAAAAGAAGGTTACCTAATTCAAAAAAATCGATAGATAATGCACCACACTAGGTACAATTATGATCACATCCTTGTACAATTTTGATTACTAACATTTCCCACATAAAAAGCACTTCTTCTGTCAGGCACCAACGCATTCGTCGTGGTTCCAAACATTGAATTTTTGTCAGCGGATCTATTCACCCTAATTTACAGGAGCGCGTTAGACTAAACAGCTTCGCTTACCTCTTAAGAGGAAAAAAAAAATTATATCTTCTTGGCACAGTGATGTAATCTTAGAAAAGACAGCAGGATCTCTAGAAACGGAAGGAAGGAAATTTGGAGTTTAACGTCCCGTCGACAGCGTGGTCATTAGAGACGGAGCTTACGCTCGGAAGGGTAGGGTAAGGATGTGGAAGGAAATCGGCCGTGCCCTTTCAAAAGAACCATCCCGGCATTTGCCTGGAGTGATTTAGGGAAATCACGGAAAACCTAAACCTGGATGGCCGGAGGTGGATTTGAACCACCATGCTCTATAAACCTGCTACACTACAACGCCACACAACGTGACACTACGAGACTGACAAATGGCGCGAAAACTTACGCTGATCGGAATTGTACCTATATCGAATTTGTACCACCTTACCCTAGATACTATCTAACTTATGGTGACGAGCGCCACACAGTAAGTGGTGAGGACCGAGAGGATGGAGAACAGCAGCTGTAGGTTGAGTTGGAGCGGCCCGAGCAGCCCGAAGTGCGGCGGGAAGTGCGTCAGCTGGTCGGCGAACAGCTCCAGCTCGACCTCCGCCTTCTGCCCCAGC
This sequence comes from Locusta migratoria, assembly GCA_026315105.1. NCBI lineage: Eukaryota > Metazoa > Arthropoda > Insecta > Orthoptera > Acrididae > Locusta > Locusta migratoria. Next base: position 471,299,890 of record CM048747.1, read on the forward strand.
TGGTGGTCGGCCATGAGGCGCGCGACCACCTGGCGTGTGGAGTCGGTCTCCGACGACGCCGCGTGCGCCGGGGCCACCAGCGAGAGCGGCAGAGCCAGAAGAGTGCACAGGAGCGCCACTGTAACCAGCAGGTACCAGGGGCTGCTTAGGATGAGCGCCACCTGCAGAGCGAACACCACAAAGGCCGTTTCACACCGCTGTCACACTATGTCACGTTACGTAACGTGACAGATTTTCCAAAAGATCTGCTTCCGTAGTTTTAAATGGTGTAATTCACACCGTCCTCGACGCCCCAGACGTCGACAGACGAATCTGTGGGATCGCTCCGAGAGCGATCTTTTCAAAACGTCTGTCGACGTCTTTGGCCTCGCGCATGCGCACTGGCCCACTAACCCTCCGCGCACATGACCACACCTGTCACGCAGTTTCATATTGTAACTCGTTACAAGAAGCTGTATTATTTTTATTTTTAATTTGTTATGGAACAGTTCATTGAAGCCGTAAGAACGCTGTGATATACAGAATGGAGGAGTATAGAGACAATAATTTATAGGACACAGCATGGAGCGAAATAGAAAAGCGACTGGAACAAAATAGATTAGTTCAAATATGAACAAAAATTCATTAATTTTGATTTATTAATAAAGAACAGTCGAGAATGCAGTAATTTATTTCATTCAGCTAGTTTCAGTCTTATTTAGACCATCTTCAGGAATTTTGTCTCCATCGATGTTGTTGAGCTGGCAGGTAGCTGGGAGCCTTCCAGTGCATCACTGCTCATGCTCAGTGACGCACTGGAAGGCTCTCAGCTACCTGCCTGCTACACAACATCGATGGAGACAAAATTCCTGAAGATGGTGTAAATAAGACTGAAACTAGTTAAATGAAATAAATTAGTGTATTCTAGACTTTCTTTATTAATAAATTTAAATAGATTGTTGTTGACCTAAAAATAGAGAAACGAAAATGTTTTCTAAAATATGTCATTAATATTGAAACTTACCGTTTGTTTAATAACTATTAACTTTTAGCTGTCTACTTTATTTATCAACCTTAACAAGTTATTTAAAGTTAATAATGGAGAAGGAATCGGCTCTAATTATTCACATTGTTTATATGTTTGAAAGAAATTTTACCAAAATTATAAACCACCTACAATAAGATTTCAGAAAAGTAAATTGTATAAGACTTACCTTAAGCATAGTAGCATTCTTTCTATGCTGGAAATAGATCACCTGTAGTTAGTGTCTTTTCTACTAATATCGTTACTTATCAATGTTAAGATCTCTTCATACTCAGGTTTAGATAGCCTAAAATGTGTTGTGAATCTGTCATCATCTAGCTGCAAGTCCTCCATCAGATTACGATACTTGAAGCACTTTTCCATCTTTGGTTGATGGGTTGCACCAAAGCGTTCGGTTTGTAACCGAGTACAACAGCATGAGTTCCTCTACACTACTCTAACTTACTTCGGATCGCTTAACAAAATGTTTTATCTCTTTGACTGGAACGAGGGACTGATAACCGTCGCTGTTTAGTCCCTTCCAAAACCCAACAACAACAACAACTACCCTAACTACTATAGCCGTCATCCAACCAAGGCACATGTTTAGTAAATGCGAAATGGCACCACGAACCACTTAGCATGTTACCTACTTCAAATGAACCGTTTGACAGAGCAGACACGATGCCCCAATATGTGACAGACGTCGGTGGTGTTGTGAACTTCACATCTGTCACGTGACATCTGTCACTTTACGTAACGTGACATAGTTTGACTGCGGTGTGAAACGGCCTTAAGAGGCAAATGCACTAATGTAAGCACTCACACTGGTCGTCAATGGGCAGCACTAGGAACCAGTACCACCCCATCTTCCCCCACCGTCACCCTCCTAACTTTACTCTCTTCCTGCAGCAACAGGGCCATGATGGGCCTCTTCACTTCAAGTCAATTAAATACTGTTATAGATGTCAAAGCCTGGCTCGCTTTCGTAAAGTCGTTGGAACACGGAATTTGTATCTGAACGAGTGTGTCCAACGTGGCGCGTTTCTGACGTCACAACCTGCGAGGCTTTCCCAACGTGTCGGACAGTATCAAGCATGCCAGATATTCTCTATGCCCGTCTGGACGATCACCAATAAGGTGGGAGAACGCCACCGACGTCTCACTACCTGGCTATCCGGGGAGGGGGCAGCTGTTTTCCGCAGAGAGATGAAGACGCCATATTGGCCGTCGTATATAAGTTACTTCTTATGAATGTATGGCATTTAAATGCATGCAAGTGAATAAATTCATAATCTCCCTAAAAACCAGTTATTAGAGGTACTATTTGTTGGAATAAATGACTGGAAACGCCTTATTTGTGGTTAAAACATTCTATCTACCAGTAGTGTATACAACATGTCTAATACCTTCAGAGATTATACTCAGGTATGTTAGTGGCTGTAGCATAGGCAGCAAAGTCGTGGACTGTGAAATGCAGAATGTCCCATAGTGGTCTTTTTAAGCTCCTCGAAAGCAAGTATTTTTTCTTCTTATATCCGGGTTTTTAGATGGACTCAAAGACTTTCCTATAAATTTCATAGAAGTATACTGCAAAAAATTCGACGCTATGTACACATAGCTCAGCAACCTCTGAGGAGTGAGTTCGTGGGATTAGTTTTATGAAAGGATAGTTTGCATCTTACTTGGAGGAAAAAAAGAACACTTTATTGCTTCACGTATTACAGTTTACACGTTCTTAACATTCTTCTACTGAATAGCAACAATGACCAGGGAAGAATGACTTAGTTTTACTAAAAAGCGAGACTGTGATAATAAAGTTTGCCTCAGATGAAGGTATTTTCTAATTTTATATTGTTCAGTTTGTCATGAAACTTTTATAATTCGCTGCTCGTATTTACATAACATGCAACTACTATAAGAATCTTAAGCTCATATTTTGTTGTTTGTTATGTCGGACTATATCACAGATCATAACGAACATATGCACAAGGGCGGAAGTAAGTGATTTACTAGAAGTAAAGCAGGAATTCAACTCTTACGATTTCGGAAACAGTGTGATACCAGAAACTGATGCCGCCAACTGTCGTTGGAGTGCGATGCGGTCGCGTGTAGCTCGTTGAGGCACACGTCTCATATGCACAAGTCGCGACGTCACCGAGCGTTCAGCCGCATGTTGGGCTCGACATCTTGACCACACACATGCAGAAAACGCTCAGTGTGCCGACTGTTTTAATTATGATAGTAAAATTAATTATAGTAAAATGTACTGAAATATTTTACAAGCATTTTCACCGAGAAGAGTTCCTACTGTTGTTTAAACTAACTGATTGGCTATATAGTTCGTTCGTAACTAAATACTTGTAGACAAAAGATTTTCTTTTCTAAAATGAAGTTAATTAAATTGGAAGTAAGGAATAAACATACTGATACACAACCTGACTGGAGAAATGCTGTTGATAGCCAGCAATCTCACTCCAAACATCGATATAATAGTTAAAAAATAAATTTAAAAAACCTGTTAATCATAACGCACTATTTCTTACATATTCATAAGTACTCTGTCAGCTCTACGCTTAACACTTTTCAGTAATATATATATATATATATATATATATATATATATATATATATATATATATATTCATAATTATGTAATAAAATTGCATGTATGATTTATTTTCTTATTTTGTCTCTGTGTTGTTTTTGTGACCACACGATTTCACTGTCAACACAGCTTACATTCTAAACAAGTTGTCGGTAAAAACAAAGGATTGTTTCGACTGGTTTAGTATCGATATATCGATCTTTAGTAAGTCTAGTAAGTAACAGCAAGACCAGCGGAAGAGAAAGAAGACACTCCAAGTAGTTCTGTATGCTAAACATCGTAATATCGATACTAAACCAGTCGAAACAATCCTTTGTTTTGACCGCCATCTTGTTTAGAGTGTCAGCTGTGTTGACAGTGAAATGTTATGTGGTGTGAACAGCAAGCCAATAAGTGCTAAAATTTTGCCTCCAGCAGCAGAAGAAGAAGAATGCTACTTAACAAAGATCGTGAGTTAATAATATTAACTTACGTAATCAAACGAGATTTCAGGACACAGAGACATCATCTCAAAAAGATTTATTTGTGTTTTCATAGGTCCTTGCAACAGACCGCAAGAATGTAGTATAATCTTAGTAATAGTTTTGTGTATGCCAAATAGCCTGAAAATGAGGCACATGCGTCGAAGCAGGTAGCTCAATAAATAATTTTAACAGCTACATGCATTGTGACTCGTAGCGGCAAATTCAATTACCCTGTTAATTACCAAACAAACTGCCTACGCCAAACTTGCCGTTTCTGTTTTCGAGTATTACTGCGTATTATAGGATTCTCACCAGGTGGTACTGACAGAGGATATAGAGAATGTTCATAGAAGGGAATCTCGTTTTGTATTATAGCGATGCAGGGGAGAGAGTGACACGGAAATTATCGACAATTTGGTGTAGAAATCATAAAAGAAATGTGTTATTCCTTGCTTCGGGATCTATTTGCGACATTTCTTTCACCAACCTTCTACTACAAATGGAAACATATATGGTTAGCACCCAACTACGTAAAGAGAGTTGATCATCAATAATAAAATAAGATAAATTTGATTGAAAACTGAAAGATGTAGGTATTTCTTTTTCCGAGTGTTATTAGGCAATTTAACGGTAGAGAAGTGTTAGGAAAGCGATTAGACGGACCCTCTGCCAGGCACTTAAACACAATTTCATGACGAATTATGTAAATGGAGGTGAATCTTTCTTACGAGGACATGTGCGCTATGGCCGAATTTTTATGCGAATCGGCAATATGCCACTAGTAATGAATGGAAATTAGTAGTGGAAGTCGTTCAAGGTTAGTCCGTGTACGTGTGGTGATCACTGTGTCTCTGTGCCTAACAAGCAGGAGACCCAGCTTCGAATGCCGGCCGGCCGCGGTGGCCGAGGGGAATGAGGCGCGTCAGTCACGGTCTGCACGGCCACTACGGTCGGGGGCTCGAATCCCCCCTCGGGCATGGATATTTGTGCCGTCCTTATTATTAGCTAGTTCATAAGTAGTTTGAACATTCGAATGCCGAGTGGCCCCTAGTTTTTTACTTCCCTTGTTGTTTAAATTCAGTGGTCAGTGGCAATGAAGTAAGTTTCTTAGTGTCCTAATTTGCAATTGCTTTGGTGCACCCATTCCATGGGAGAGCGATGTGGCGCAGTGGTAACACACTGGACTCGCATTTGGGAGGACGGTGGTTCAAATTCAACTTCGGCCACCCTGATTTAGTTTTCTGTGATTTCCCTAAATCACTCCAGGCAAAGCCGAGATGGTTGCATTCAAAAGTCACGACCGATTTACTGCCCCATACTTACTCAAAACTCCAAGCGTTAGCTCCGTCTCCAATAACCAAGCTGTGGGCGGGACGTTAACCCCTAAGCTTCCTTCCTTACATTCCATGGGAGAGGTAGGAGGAACGTATGTTCACTGGTGAGCGGTCTTGTATCTCATGCAGTTGCTCAGGAGACATGTAGCTGATCCTAACATTACACCTTTCCCCGCTGGACGGTCACGAAACTATGAATCTAAGGATTAACTAAGTTCCTGAAAACCAGTCGCCACATTCCAGCTCCCCTCCTCTGCATCTCAAAAAGCGGCAAGTAACTTGTAGGACCGTTAATTTTCGTTACAACAAATAAATAAATCTATCTAACAGGAAATCTTTTTATACAGGTTGAAGCATTCAAAACTGTTTTCAGAATATGTGCAAGTGTACCCGTCAGATTTAAAAATAGTTGTAACGAATGTTGTTCTCCTCAAGAAAGGCCATCCCGTACAACCCGCGGAAGGGAGATTGAAAAACAAATCGCAACCCCTTCTTTTTCTTGTAGGTTTGGTTTCCCCGTAAATAATATGTAACTTCTGTATGAAACATTTATGACTTTAATTGGCAAAACCAAAAATGAAATGAAAATTGTTGAAAAATGCAAATATCTACAACAAATATTCATCGCATAATGTCTATAGGTTTAATAGTTCCGACTTCAGTAAACTGTTTGTCAACAATGCGAAATGTCGTTGCAGAAGGAACATTCCTATTAGGGACCAGATTAGCACATCTTTGGTGTGCGCCTTCAACATTTATTTGAAGAAATGATGTCTAATTCCTCTGCAACCGTTGACACCGTGTAATAGTTGCTTAGATATGTGTACGGTCCTAATCATTAAAGTGCAATGTACGGTCTGACCGTAGTATAAGAGCATATTCTGTCGTAATTTGAAATATATGTGTTTGAGATGTTCCGCTGTTCAACAACTTTTACTTTTGACGATTACAGTGCCATCTATCATGAACCGAAGGTAATGTGTCGTTCAAAAGTTTGATTTTTTTTTTTTCGCGGAGAAGCCAGATATGCAATAGTTTTTTAGTGATAGTTCTTTACTAGGTAAACAACTTTTGTTGCCACTGTTTTTTAAAATCCAATTTGTACTTATCCAGATATTTCGAAAAACAATTTGAAGGGCCTCACCGTGGGATTTAGCCTTAGGAAACCCATCAGTCTTGTTTGGAAGTATCCGATACCCTTTATGTCTATGTTTATAAAAGTAGAAGGGCCAGCAATGTATAGTTATTTTGTACATCCATAGATTACAGATTCTCAAATACTATAATCTTCTGTATAACATAGTTACTGAGATAATCCTTTATTTGTAATTACTTCATTTTGATTCGAAATTAACCAGATTAATTTTTGTAAAAGTAATGGAGTAAGAGTTTCGAAAAGCACTCTTCAGGACTAAAATTCATTTGACAGGGCATAATTATATCGTAATGCAAATAATGTTATAAAAATAGTTTTCCACACCGTAAATTTTACCGTCCTGATCATTCTCTGTCCAATTACTTACTTTAAATTACAGTTTATAAAAGTCTCTTAATAACGATTATATTGTTGACTGGTGACTTTTTGAAATTACTCCAATTACTACGCGAATACAATTAATACCATTTCCTGATGTCATGCAATGTGTCTTAATCTGTCTGACTGTAACAGTTTGTAACAAAACTCTACAGCTGACAACTATTTATCGATTTCAGTTACTTAACAAGCAAACACTGTACTAATAATATTTTGCATAAATGTCATTATACAATTTAGCTCGAGCTAAAAATATATGTAAAAATTTCTACTGTTTGTGTTGATTAGACTGATGTATATTGTATTTGTGATAAACACCTAATTCAATTACGGATTGTTGTGTAACAACTATATTCGGGAACTTCCTAGAACCTATCATTATGTAGACATACGAGTGCGATGGATCACTGTCCTTAGTTCGGCTCATTATTTGAATTGTGATACCATGTTAGAGTGTCTGTTATTTTATTTTTACCGACATAATTAAAATTTTTGGGACATAATGAAGTAGAAGTCAATCTGCTACGAAAAACGCAGGTTGCATAATTAAATAGTTTCAGGACAACATTGATAATGCGAAGATGCTTCTTAACACACAGCTGATTTTTTACATCAGCGAAGCAGGCGATGAAATTTAAAACATTGTACTGTTTATATAGATTTTTATTACCAACGTATTTTCACCTTTCTCATTTGTCACGATACTTTCACTTTTCTCAGCCTCGTTTAATTTAAACTTTTTGAAATGCGTAAAAATTTAAAAAAAGTGCCGTCTCAGATAGAATGTATTTTCTTTCATGTTTGTTACCTCAGAACCTTCGACTGCGTGGACCGATTTTAATGATTCTTTTTCTGTTTGAAAGCTGGTACTTCCCGTGTGGTTCCATTTCTATTTGGTCCAGTTCTGACAATAGCATCCATAAGAGAACAATGAAAGTCTTACATTTGCATTTAGTATGTGCGCGACAAACGGACGAATAATTCAATTTCACGCCGAGTTCAATTATTCTTTTTTTTTATATTGGAAAGGATATATTTCAGGGGTAGTTTTATGAGAGTTTGGTTAGGTTCTGAGTATGAGAACAATGACAAAGAAACCGAACATCTTCAATACTTAAGAGCTCATTAACAATACTTGGCCGAATCATTTATAGGTTATCCGGATATTTCAGACATACACTGTAACGTCCTTATGGTCAAGTAATTCCATGATCAAAACTTTTGTTATGTCAAGCAGCATTTTTAAAGATGTTTTTTTTTTTTTTTTTTTTTTTTTTTTTTTTTTTTTTTTTTTTTTTTTTTTTTGCGCTCTTCCCAAGAATCTTTTGAAATCGTCCTCGAGGTAGTTTTCCACTGTTGAGACAGGCTTCCTCCATGACAGTGTTTGTTTCTTTTAAACGGCGCTGTTTCAGATGACCCGACGTTTAGTAACTCTACCCATATTCAGAAAAATTTGATAGTGTACTTCAGATTCACAAAAAAAAGAAAACTAACTTTTTTTACAAAAAAAAAAATTTGAAAAAATTATTCCATAACAAATTGAGACACACAAAAAAGTAAAATTAATTATTGGGTAGTCTTTTACAGCTTAATAATCAAATTACTTTTTCTACTTATTATGCAGGTACAAACTATGTGTTTTCCATGCAAGGAGATAGGTAGGTAACAATCCACTTTAAATCTAACTCAACACATACCTATGAATAACGAACAATGATCAAAATATTTTTAGAGTTCTTCTAAGTAAAATGAACTTAAAAATATTAGACTACATAAAAGTCAATCAATTTATTACGATAATATAAGGTAGTTACAATTACTGTTATGTTTTGGAGTGGGTGTCAGGTAAGGGTAACAGTACAATATACCTAGCAAAAATAATACGACAATATTGAGACCGAATTCGGCTAGGATGTTGTTATTAAGATGTGGAAGAATATTCAATTAAGGTTTTTTTTTTTTTTTAATGCTGTGGGGTATTCGAAAATCTTACGGTTGTGCAGACAGGTATCAGGAGACCACCCTGCCATTTTCAAGACGAAACTGCAGTGAGGAAGCAATGTGCAACAACCTTTAAAACCTCGGTTTTCAATGAGTAAATAGGAAAGACAACACGCACCGAGCAAGTAAGCACACAGCGCCGACACGACCAAAGATATAAACGGTCAGGATATCCATAATAAACATCAGTTATCGACGGATGACAGAGCAGGATCCCTAGCGGAATTTAAGCAATTTCTGTTCAAAAGGTTGTCAGCTAGTTTTATATCTATGGTTTCCCAGTAGATGGATGTCCATGCCAAAGATTCCGTTTTATTGTATACTTTAGGGTGACCTGTGTCAAGACAGTGTTCGGCCACAGCAGATTTGTTTGGCTGTTGTAAAGGTGTGACATTTATGCTCAATACAACGGTCCTTAAGAGTCCTAATACTTTGACCAACATATGACATGCCACAGCTGCACTGGATACGATAGAAACCCGCCTTGCGCAAACCGAGATCATCCTTAACGGATCCCAACAGTGCCTTAATTTTAGATGGTGGACGAAACACACATTTTACATTGTTTTCGCGCAAAATTCGACCAATCTTGTTGCTAACGTATGGGAGAAAGGCCACTAACGTGGGTGCCGACTCTATGCTGTCATCACTAGCCCGTTTCACATGTGGTCGAAAGCGCCACGCTCTTTTAATATGCCCTTCAGTATATCCATTCTGTCGAAAAGTGACCTCCACATGGGACAGCCCATTGGGCAAATTTTACGGGTTAGAAATGACGCGAGACTTATGCACTAAGGTTCAATTTTGATACCTGGCTGCATACCCGTTAGTTTTTCGAAGTTGTTATTCTCCAGAAGAAATTCTGGAATCACATTTTTTTTTATTTTGAAAGTAATGTCTGTGGGAAAGAGATATAAACAGATTGAGTGCCAACTAGGAGGAACAAAGTTAGAACAGGTGGACAGTTTTATGTACCTGGGGTGTATTTTCTCGCAGGATGGCAACATAGTGAAAGAACTGGAATCGAGGTGCAGCAAAGCTAATGCAGTGAGTGCTCAGCTAAGATCTACTCTCTTCTGCAAGATGGATGTCAGTACCAAGACTAAGCTAGCAGTGCACCGCTCTATCTTTCGACCAACTTTGTTGTATGGGAGTGAAAGTTGTGTGGATACAGTTTACCTTGTTCATAAGGTAGAGGTTACAGATATGAAAGTAGCAAGAATAATTGCAGGTACTAATAGATGGGAACAATGGCAGGAGGGTGTCCATAATGAGGAAAACAAAAAAGAAACCTGGGAATGAACACCATAGACGAAACAGTTAGAACGAACAGACTGAGATGGTGGGAGAATCAAGGTTACCTAAGAGACTCATGAGCTCGGCAGCGGAGGGTAAGAGGAGTCGAGATAGACCAAGAAGAAAGTATTTACATTCGGTGCACAATGATTTTGAAGTTAAAGGCATAACATCAGACGAGGCATCAATGTTAGCATTGAATAGGGGATCATGGGGGAATTTTATTAAAGGTACTATGCTCCAGACTGAACGCTGAAAGGCATAATCAGTCTCTAATAATGATGATGATGATGATCTTTTTGTTAAAATTTTTTTTTATAATGAGCCAGGAAGTTTGATGTCAGTGCATAGAACGCTACAGTGTGAAAGCTATATCCTTCTACACGCTGTCGGAAACTTACTTGTGTGATCACGTAGAGCAGGAAAACACTGAATACCACGGCGTACGCCAATGACAGCAATATGAAACAGCGATGGGCCTCCATCATCAGCAGGGACATGTCACGCAGGGCCCACATGACCCGCCGAAGTTGCAGGATGGCGTCTGCCACGTTCGCCTCGACCTGTGTCACGCACCATGCTTGACTGACATCTGGGTCGGTACTTTCCCACGGCTCCCGGCTCAACCTGGCCAACTTGCCGTTCACTGTACGGATCTTAAAGCGAAGCACAAGAGCCAGGTTTACAAATCTTAAGCTGTAGGAACAAACCCTGATCCCGCCGACGATGAAGAAAGCTGACTCTATTCCCTTGAATTCTTCGACGATCATCCAGGAAATGATCAGTCCAATGCCGCAGAATATCAGCACCAGTTCCATCCAAACCACAAGCCGAGTCTTAAGAATCAGCTCCCTACCCTCCCCGCCTAAGTTTTTGTCGCAATACTGCAGGATGCGCACCATATTGTCCAACCTCTCCCGGTTCCCGAAAAGGTCTGCTACAATGGGCGCCATACTCAAGGGAATATAACCGACGTTTACGAGAATTAGAACTACCTGAACAGCACTCTGTATGCTAACGTGTCTCAGATCCGTGTAACTTAAGGGTATGGTAATGTAGAGCTGCAGAAAGAGATAGAGGCCCATGAACGCCATCTGCAAGTAGCTGGTGACGAGCTTCGACGCCTTCACGTCTATGAAGAAGGGCTCGAGGGCGAGCAGCATGTTGACGGCATGCAGCGGCTTCACTGCCCGTAGCAGCTGCCGCGTCGCGTCCAGCGTCTGTAGATTGGCATCCCGTGTCATCTTTCCTGAAAATATTACGTTGAGTCACTTGTATTATTCCGATGTAGTGACACTAAATAAAGATCAGTGTGAAGTAAATCACATGACCACTAAAAAAAAATCCGCTCAACTTCATTTACGCGATAAATCAGTCAAACCTTAACCCTTTCCGTCCTGATGGGACTTAAAAGTCCCGGCCCGTTTACAGTGTCATAAAACAAAGTAGAAAATGATATCTTACTTGTGTTCCTTATAGGATGTTAGTGTCCCTCTGATGTGTCATATGAAACACTCGCTGGCCAAGATTGCTCAATATATCTGCTCAGAAAGAAAGGTAAACAATGGATTGTTTTATGTCTTTGTGTACGATTTCACCAGGCGAGTTTTGTTGTCACAAAAAGATACTGTTGTTTGTTCTCACATTGGTAATTTGGTTTTGTATTGTTTTAGCTAATGGAAACTGATATCAATTAAGGAATACAGCGATTTTTATTTATATTGCATTCAAAACTGTGACTGAAAATGTTTAGTACTTAGTGTATCAAAGGCATTTTGTGCATGTGATTTATGTAGTTGTCTTTGTTGCTAGGTGTCACTATCAAATTGTTGTTGTTTTGTTTTCTTTTGCTTACGAATTATGAAATATGAATGTGGTTCAGGGAGCACTACAGTTTGCTTTTGTTCCTCCGTTCAGATCAGTATCTAAAATGGTAATTCGATACCAAAAACTTTGCTATCTTTCTGTTATTGGTAAATCCTTGTATTAACAGAGATAAGCATTGCATAATGTCTCCCAATTGCATTATATCCTTTTGTAATTTGAAGTCCCACTTTTTAATTTTTTTAGTTAATATTTTTTGTGTCAAAGAAGGAAAACAGAAATGTATCAATACACTACCTTTAGTAGCAAAATAACCAAATATGAAGCTAGGTGCTCGAATATTTGATAGCTTCGGCAGGAAAGGGTTAAGGTCGTAAATTCTGCCAAGTTCCTAGGAGTTACAATTACGAACAACTTTGACTGGAGAGAAAACATAGAAAATATTGTGCAGAAGGCGAACCAAAGGTTACGTTTCATTGGCAGAACGCTTCGCAGATGCACCAGCTCCACTAAAGAGACTCCTTACATCACACTTGAACGTCCTCTCATGGAGTACTGTTGCCCCATGTGGGACCCTCACCAGGTGGGACTGACGGAAGACATTGAGAAGGTGCAGAGAAGGGCAGCTCGTTTTGTTTTATCACGTTACGGGGGCGGGGGGGGGGGGGAAGCGTCACGGAAATGTTGCACGAATTGGAGTGGAAATCATTAAAAGACAGACGTTATTCATTGCGGCGTGATCTGTTTGCTAAGTTTCAATCACCGACTTTTACTTCTGAAAGTGAAAATATTTTGCTAGCACCCACCTACTTAGGGTGACATGACCATCCCTATAAAATAAGAGAAATCAGATCGAAAACGGAACGATTTAGGTGTTCTTTCTTCCCGCGCGCTATTAGAGAATAGAACGGCAGAGAAAAGTTATGAAAGTGGTTAATGAACCCTCTGCCAGGCACTTAAATGTGATTTTTCAAATTTGTTAATAAAGAACAGTCTAGAATGCACTAATTTATTTCATTCAACTAGTTTCAGTCTTATGTAGACCTTCTTCAGGAATTTGTCTCCTTCGATGTTGTGGAGCTGAATGAAATAAATGAAATAAATTAGTGCATTCTAGACTGTTCTTTATTGACAAATTTAAATAGAGTGCTGTTTACCCAAAAATAGAGAAACAAAAATGTTTCCAAAAATATGTGATTTTTCAAATGTTCAAATGTCTTAAATCTATCGGACCAAACTGCGTGGTCATCAGTCCGTAGCTTACAAACTACTTAAACCTAGGTAAACTAACCTACGGACAAACACACACACCCATGCCCCAGGAAGGACTCGAACCTTCACGGCGAGCAACCGCGCGCGTCGCAACGAGGTGCTTTAGACCGCTCGGCTACTCCACCGTGGCTAAATCTGATTTGCAGAGTATCTATGTAGTTGTAGATGTATCGCGTGGCATTAGGCGTAGGTATTTACTATCTCCCTCACTGTGTACAAAAGTGGTAATATTTTATGTCTGTTTATGCGTATATGTATCTGAGCTTAAATTTCAATTAATACCATTTGAATGAAAAGAAGGTAAATGACAATCAGTTGCTCTGTCTGCACGATACGACGAATAGTCGTGACAAACAGCACGCTGAAACTTTATTAAAATCAACACATACACACACAAACTGGGCTTTTCACTTCGTGAACGGAAGATGTGAGTTTCAGTTCTGGTCACGTTCTGGATGTATGATCCGTCAGAGATATATTTTTCCACTATAATTCAAAATGTTAGCAGCGGAAATTGTTCAGGTTCAAAGCAACAAACATCCAGATACTAAGCACAACGAAGATATATTCCGATATATTAATAGTAGTTCGTAACGTATAATAGTCAAATAAGCATTAGGCTCCTTTCCTTTCCATTTAAGTTATGTATTTTTGATAATTTCTTGCTTTATACACAACATACATACATAGTTAAAAGACATATACATTCTAGTATACATTCCTTTTTTCGTACGTTTATACATTCTAGAGTAACCCTATTCACAAAGAGTACCTATACTAGCTGCTCACTCCCGCCACCGCTATTATCGCTGACTTTCGCGGTGGCACAAAAAAATTGTGCTATTATAGACCGTAGCAGCAGAGTATTCCACACAAGGTACATTCGCGAAGTTTCTTTCCGATACTGAAATAACATTATCTACAATGGAAACATGTAATCAATAATTACTATACCAGATTTGCTGTTCATAGCGGTAACTGTACATTTCTTTAGTCTGATAGATCGTGATGTAATTATGAATAGGACAGGAAACACAGGTACCAATGTAACATAATGATTATTATTATTGATTCACTTCTTCTACGTACAAATCATGAAGCATGTTCCTCGGTCTTCGTATAGGAACATCTTAAACACAAATCCAACAACATGCGCACTGAGTAACTGATGCGGGTAGGTGATGAACAATTTTAATCTTCCGTTTTCCGAATAATAAATGTTCAAATGTCTGTTAAGATTATGGGACTTAACTGCGTGGTCATCAGTCCCCTAAGCTGTCAGAGCATTCGTACAGGCATGCTTGATCATGTTGTTGAATATATATGTACAGAAATAATTATGTATGAGTGCGTGAAGGTTGATTATAGCGTTGCAACCTAGGAAGTCACTTGTAATGTTGTCCAGTAAAGCTCGATCACAATATTAGCGAATGTTTTCTACTGACATTCAAAAAGACATGTTGCGCCAGGTAAAGTGGTTGTTATCTTTACGTATTTAACTACATTTAAGAGCAGTTGATGCTGGTACAGTAGAATGAACCCAGAACATTACAACATTTTGTTTCAAGATTGGGGGACACGCCATTATCTCGACATTGCACTAGGATACGTCTCTTCACCTTGCCTGATTTTGAAACCTTTGTGTTTAAATTCGAAGTATGGTTCCTGGTCTCATTGAGCACGATACAAACAGAAATTCAGAGTATTCACTGACAGTTAACTATATTACACACATATTATTACAATAAAAATACTTCTCGAGCAGTGGCAAGGCACTAAGCTGCCATGCATTCGGATTAATACCTGCAACTAACGGTATTTTATTCAACTTTCAGCATCGACCGTTAAACTGTGCGTTAATTAAGTCTATTAAATCGGTTAGGACTAAGTGCCAAACATAACGTTAATGTCCATAAGTCAGTTCGTGAATGTTACTTTTAAAAAGAAACACCATGAGTAGATACATGCATTTAAAGAAATTTAATCTTTAATGTGGTATATAGTTACCTCTCCTGCGCGCTCCAAAGGCAAATGCTGTAAAAGCCAGACCAGATGAAGTAATGAAATTATCGGTTCCGGCAACATGTGACGTATCACCCATATCGAATGTGCTATTTACGGGCCAGAGAGAAGATGATGGTTTTAATTTTAAAATAAATAAATAAATTAGTTAGTTGTGGTCTTCAGTCCGGAGACTGGTTTGATGCAGCTCTCCACAATACCCTATCCTGAGCAAGCCTCTCCATCTCCAGATAAGAACGGCAACCTACATCTGTCTGAATCTGCTTACTGTATCCATCTCTTGGTCTTCCTCTGCGATTTTTTCTCCACACACTTCCCTCCAACGCTAAATTCACAATTCCTTGATGTCTAAGAATGTGTCCTACCAATCTATCCCTTCTTTTAGTCAAGGTATGCCAGAAATTTCTTTTCTCCCTAATTCTGTTCAGTACCTCCTCATTAGTTACGCGATCCACCCACCTAATCTTCAGCATTCTTCTGTAGCACCATATTTCAAAAGCCTCAATCCTCTTCCTGTCCGCACTGTTTATCGTCCATGTCTCAGTCCCATACAAGGCAACACTCCATACAAATGCCTTCAGAAAAGACTTCCTTAGGCTTAAATCAATATTCGATGTTAACAAATTTCTCTTTCTGAAGAACGCTTTTCTACCCATTGCCATTCTGCATTTTATATCTTCTGTACTGCGACAATCATTTGTTATTTTACTGCCCAAGTAACAAAACTCATCTACCTCCTTTATTACTTCGTTTCCCAATCTAATTCCTTCAGCATCATCTGATTTTCTTACACTGCACTCCATTATCCTAGTTTTGCTCTTGTTAATGTTCATCTTATATGCACCTTTTAGCACACTGTCCATTCCGTTCAATTGCTCTTCCAGATCCTTTGCTGTATCTGACAGAATTACTATGTCGTCGGCAAAACGCAATGTTTTTAATTCTTCCGCCTGAACTTTAATTCCTTCTCCGAATTTACCCTTGCTTTCCTTTATAGCTTGCTCAATGTACAAATTGAATAACAATGAAGAAAGAATACAACCGTGTCTTACTCCCTTTCCAACCACTGCATCCCTTTCATGCCCTTCAACTCTGATAACCGCTGTCGGTTTTTGTACAAGTGGTAAATAACCTTACGCTCCCGATGTTTTACTCCTGCTTGCTTCAGAACTTGAAAGAGTTTATTCCAGTCAACATTGTCAAAAGCCTTCTCCAAATCTACAAAAGCTAGAAATGTAGGTTTGCCTTTTCTTAATCTATCTTCTAGGATAAGCCGTAAAGTGAGTATTGCGTCCCGTGTTCCTACTGTGGTGTCGCACAAGTCCAAAGTGCGCGCCACCTACTTTCGCAGCGCGCCGCCATGCACGCACGTCGCGGCGTTCTTACGACGTCAGCCACAAGCGCCCTGTGCTACAACTCTGCTCGTGGCCACCACTGAACGACATCGTTCACTTGGGACTGAGATAGGAACCAGCTAACACTTCGGAATCAGATAGGCACCAGGGAAGACTTTGCTATCGGATAGGCACTAGGCAGGCCTCTAGCTAAACTATGTATCAGCATTCTGCAGTACTGAGCTATGTTAAAGTTAAGTATTGTATAAATTATGTGCAATATATATCTCGTTCTGATTTACTCTAGTGTTTCTAGTTACTGCTGTCCCACTGGCTGCTCACCTTCGTACCTGCACAAGAGTGCAACCTTTATTCCTGTGTCGGTACTTTTCTACTCGGCCACCGACACCTACGACGGAAAAGAGACACAAAAGTGGCGACGAGGCTGGGACACAAAACCTACATTTCTCCTGAACCCAAACTGATCTTCCCCGAGGTCGGCTTCTACCTGCTTCTCCATCCTTCTGTATATAATTCGTGTTAACATTTTGCAACCATGACTTATTAAACTGATGGTTCTGTAGTTTTCACACCTGTCTGCACCTGCTTTCTTTGGAATGGGGATTATAACATTTTTCTTAAAGTCTGAGGGTACTTCTCCTGTCTCATACATCTTACGCACCAGGTGAAACAGGTTTGTCATGGTTGGTTCTCCCAGAGACTTCAGTAGCTCTGAGGGAATATCATCTACTCCAGGGGCCTTGTTTCGACATAGGTCTTTCAGGGCTCTGTCAAATTCTTCTCTCAGTACAGTATCTCCTATTTCATGGTCATCTACATCCTCTTACCTTCCTACAATATTGTCTCGAAGTTCATTTCCTTTGTAGAGCGCCTCTATATACTCTTTCCACCTTTCAGCTTTCCCTTCTTTGCTGAGAACTGGTTTTCCATCAGAGTCCTTGATATTCATAGAGCTGTTTTTCTTATCTCCAAATGTTGCTTTTATTTTCCTGTAGGCTGCATCTATTATTCCCCTATTTATACATTCTTCTACATCCTTGCATTTGGCTTCTAGCCACTCCTGCTTAGCCATTTTGCACTTCTTGTCAATCTCATTTCTTAGTCTTTTTTTTTTTTCATTTACTGCATTCTTATATTTTCTCCTTTCATCGATTAAATTTAGTATCTGCTGTGATATCCAAGGATGTTTTGTAGGTCTTGCTTCCTACCTATTTTGTCCTCTGCTACCTTCACTATTTCATCTCTCAATTTTACCCATTCTTCCTCTACTGTTTTATTTTCCCTTGTTTCTGTCAATTGTTGCCTAAAGCTCCCTCTGAAATTCTTAAGAACCTCAGGTTCCTTCAATTTATCCAGGTCCCATCTCCTTATTTTCCTACCGATTTGTAGTTTCTTTAGTTTCAGCCTACAGTTCATAAGCAACAAGTTATGGTCAGAGTGGTATGTCTTACACTGTAAAACCTGGTACCGAAATCTATGTCTTACCATTATAAAATCTATCTGGTATCTCCCGGTGTCTCCTGGTCTCTTCCACGTATACAACCTTCTTTTGTGATTCTTGAACCAGGTGTTTGTTATAACTAAATTATGTTCCGTGCAAAATTCTACCAGGCGGTTTCCTCTTTCATTCCTTTTGCCCAGACCATATTCACCTACTGTCTTCCCTTCCATTCCTTGTCCTACTACCGAATTCCAGTTTCCCATAACAATGAAGTTTTCCTCTCCCTTAATTGTCTGAATAATTTCCTTTAGCTCCTCATATATTTCTTCGATTTCCTCATCATCGACAGAGCTAGTTGGCATATAAACCTGTACTACTGTTGTCGGTGTTGGCTTCGTATCTATCTTGACAATGATAATGCGATCACTGTGCTGGTCATAGTAGTTTACCCGCATTACTCTTTTCTTATTCATTATCTATCCTACTCCTGTGATACTCCCAATTGATTTTGTATTTATAATCCTGTACTCGCCTGACCAGAAATCCTATATTTCTCACTGGCCGTAAATGGCACCTTCGGTAATTGTGTTTTGCATGTGTCAGTAAATTCGTCACATGTAGCCGGAATTGTTGGCTTCGTATCTATCTTGACAATGATAATGCGATCACTGTGCTGGTCATAGTAGTTTACCCGCATTCCTCTTTTCTTATTCATTATCTATCCTACTCCTGTGATACCCCCAATTGATTTTGTATTTATAATCCTGTACTCGCCTGACCAGAAATCCTATATTTCTCACTGGCCGTAAATGGCACCTTCGGCAATTGTGTTTTGCATGTGTCAGTAAATTCGTCACATATAGCCGGAACCCATAAGTTCACTACTTCATCTGGTATGTTAATTACAGCTTTTGCCTTTGGGGAGCGGGAAAACAATATCTTTATTTCTGTGCCACATTAAAAAAGAGGTTTCTTTAAATGCTTCTATGTTCTCATGGTATTGTTTGTTAAAAGGCAGAAACATTAAGTGACTTGCGAATATTATCCCATGTTTGGTACCAAGGCTAACTAGTCCACTATATGAGTAACAGACGAGTATTAAACCAGCAGAAACCCATCTCGTAAGGTCTGAGTTGCATCCAGTCTCCTTTTTTAACTGGCTGTTAACCGGAGCAATGGTTATCTCTAGCTGATGTTACCCATGGACATCCTTGGCCTTGACAACGAAGTATCTGTAGCCACCTCCGCTGTGTCTGTCCCACTTCCAACCATCCTACGGCTCGCCATGCCATAGCTTCAGGTAAGTCAAGTTGTTGTAATGCACTACCAGCATACTATGAGATCTGAACGCAATTGCTCGTGTAATTCGTTTGGTAATCAACAACGCCCTCTGCAGCTACTTTCTGTTATTTCAGCTATCTCGGTTGCCGTAGAACCGAGACAAAGCATTTCAGTTCATTTTTCCGACGACAATAATTCAGAACCTAGATATCTCAACTGATTCCTTAATTGTATTGACTAGTGTATGTTATCGAGGAAATAAACGTTACTCATTTCACCAACGAAATTTTTCAACTGTCCCAGTCCGAATTTAAATACATTAATCTCTAGAAAAGCCAGTGTCAGATTACACATGTAGGTACTAGTAACAAGAATTATGATGAAAATTTCCGAATTCTGTCACCAATTCCTTGGGGTACTCTGTAGTATTAATCCAAGAAATTTTGGAAAAATGTAAATTATTTTCTTGCGAACATACATTTTTGTTTACTTTAGAGTGTACATATTAACTGAAGCATCGCTAACAACGGGGCCTTCCAGAAAAGGCAATTAAGAGAAAAATTGCATCGTCAAAAAATTACAATTGCATGGAGACATACTTTTTTATGGCCTCCCCTCTCGCCCCAAGAGCTCTGAACTCCGAATTGATCTCCACTTTCCTCCCCCTGTTCTTTCGGGTGGGTTGAAGTTACCTCTGCATCCGTCCCTAAGTGTCTTTTCAAACAAATTAATATGAGAAGTGTGCTATTGAATAAATTGCTATTCGGAAACGAAAATGAGATAAACCACTTGTCAAGTGACGATAACATGATTTGGGTTTTATATAACTCTTAACCAATATTTCTAGAATACATGATATTACGAGGAACAAGTTCGAGATTCTTCAATATGTTTGAGCTAACTGGACTTCATTTAGAAACAACCGATTTAATATTAAATTATTGAACAAGGTAGTGTTGAATTTAGGGGCATGTCTGTATAGGGAAGTCTCATTTAGATGCAATTGCCATTAAGTGGTATCATAAAGTTTTAAGCAACCTTCACACCTACATACAGTGCGGTAAAAGTGAGTGATTCAAGGCCAAAACTGTTTCATTCCCTTTGTTGCATATTCAACGTCATACATGAAACGCAGAGACAAGTTTATGAATTTTATGAATTTGAGCTGCAAGCATGTTGGAATTCAGTATGTACTCATTATAAAATAGAGTTTGAGCAATTTACGTGCCATTTCAATTAATAATGAGGAAACTAGTGGTAGTGCATTGCAAAAGATGCCTACATTGTTTTCACTCATTTAACTGCTTTTTACTTCTTATGTGCTGAACTGCATATGGTTCAGTAAAGATAATTTTTTTGCGTCCGATGGTAATATAGATACCACATACAAAATGTATGACCTAAAGGATTCGGCAATCATGTAAGTGCTGAGAGCAAACATCCAGTACGCCATAAACCATTTTTACTCTCGTTGTTCTCTGTGTGGTGTCCGCAAGATAATTCTTCCTAAAGATTCTAAATTATGTAAGAAGTTAGTTGAAAGAACGACAGTGTGCTAATTGAAATTACCGCTATATTGTTGTAGGGTCTTCACAGATTGTTAACGTATCAACTTGATCATTAATATTAGTGATGTTGGGTAGACATAGAGTAATAGCAGCGTAAAAGAATTTCCTTCTGCATCATACGATGAAACAAGTGCAGCTTCCAAATGACTTACAAACATTGTGTATTAATTTTGAATTTAGGTGCACGGTGTGTATCGAGCTAGCCTCGTTAGAGTGAAAAATAGTGATGAAGGAGCATGTAATTTAACAACTGGGTACCCTAAGTGCGGAAAGTTAGCTTTCTTGATTTAGGGGACAATGTGACCAGCTGTCTAACACAGTTCTCGAACCATGCTATTCTTTATCTGTTAGTAAAGTCACCACCAAGATAAAAGGAACACATAAATGATTTACATAAGATATCTGAATTGTGCAAAAGCTGGCAATTGACCCTGAATAATGTTATGTGTTAAGTCGTCCATATGAGCACTAAAAGAAATCCGCTAAATCTCATTTACACAATAAATCATATGTTCAAATGTTTGTAGAGCTTATGGGACTAAATTACGGGGTCATCAGTCCCTAAACTTACAAACTACTTATGAACTAGCTATTACTAAGGACGGCACAAACATCCATGCCCGGGATTCGAACTCCCCACCGTAGTAGATGTGCAGACCGTAACTGGCGCGCCTCAGACCGCTTGGCCACCGCGGCCGGCTATACGATAAATCAGTCAAATCCACAAGTCGTAAATTCAACTAAGTTCCTAGGAATAACAATTACGAACAACTTAAACTAGAAGAAACATATTTTTACTGTAATGTGTATTAACAGACGTAATATCCTTTAGAAAATACATATTGACAACAATCAGCTAATTATTATATTTATAGCTTTACCGGTTTTGGTTGTGAACCATCATCAGAAAAGTAAATTAAGCTAACTAATCACTTTGGTACGCTGTCCATCTTGTCCGGTTCCATCAATAAAGAGTACGTAAAATGTCACAAGACATTGGGTTTTGTATCATCAAGACCGAACGACACGTGACATTTTACGTATCTTTTATTGACTGACAAGGATAAGGTGACAGAAAATGTATCTACGTAATTAGTTTGTTTAAGTTACTTTTCCGATGATGGTTCATAACCGAAACCGGTAAAGTTGAAAATATAATAAACAGTTGATGGTTAACAAGATGAATTTTTTAAAACATTGAAAACATTGTATGTAAGGCGAACAAAAGGCTACGTTTCAGTGTCAGAACACTTAGCAGGTGCTACTGTTCTAAAGAAACGGCCTACACAACACTTGAGCATCCAATATTGGAGTACTGCTGCCTACTGCGGGAGCCCCAACAAGTGGAACTGACGGGCGTTTTAGAGAAAGCTCAGAGAATGATAGCTCGTTTTGTAACACGATATAGGTGTGAGAATGACACGGAATTGATGCACGATTTGGAATGAATCTCATTAGGAGAAAGACAGTATTCATAGTAGCGAGATTTATTTGAGAAATTTCTAGCACCAACTTTCTCTTCCGATATTGTTAGCACCGACGACAAAGGGAACATTACTCTTCTCTGCCCCCTCTGATGGGACAGAGTAATACGCTTCGCGTGCATTCAAGGAGGCTCACTAACCCTAGAATCTGGTGAAGCCAGATGAATGTGAGGGTCCTTTAGTTACAGCGTGCCAAGTGACTGGCAGTGCTGCATTTTGCAGCCCATGTCCATCTGAGAAACATCCGCAGTCTTGAGGCCTAGCCCTACCTCGAGCAAGCCATGCTGTCAGCATTCTCCGACACCCCTTTGGTAGTTTCCACTTTCCAAAACGTCACCTCACGAGTATCACTAATTGCATATGCACCCAGTACGTCATGAATCACACCGTTTGTTGGTGAATACCGTATGAAAATCCGGACAGCAGTTTCTTACTTCATCGAGGACACACAGACACGGCGGGATGACGTTGTGTTTTATAGATATAGATAAATACATTGTAGTCGCTGTAGTGGGTACGAAAACGTCTCCAGAAAATCTGTAGGTCTCCTAAGAAGAAATATAGGGAACCACAGTTCTAGAGAGATGAAAAGCTGCCACTGTAGCGAGCTGGTGTCTTTCTATGTCGAAAAATGTAGATAAGTGACTAAATTACAGAAGAAAGTAATTCTCAAAATCTTTTTATTTATTGATTTCTTTATTTTGCAGCACGATGAAATACTACTCAGAATTTGAAGGATTTCAACAGAACCGGGAAGCGTTTTTGTTATATGGTATTGAATTTTCGAGATGGCATCCAGATGTACCCTGTGCAGTCAACGGATTAAATTGAAAAGTTTCTATAACAGTGATTCTAATTACTTTGAGTCATCACCAATAATCGATCTTATTTTGTTCGGTAGAAATTTTTTTCTCGGTTATCATTATTTCCTTTTAAAGTATATCTGCACCTTTATTTAACACGAGTTTTGAAATCTTGCACCTTGTCATTAAGATTAAAAAGGTTATTGCAGAAAATGATATTCGTTGGTAAAGTGAGGCACTCCGCTTTGAGAAAAGATTGCAAACATTTCAAAAGCTTGCAAGTCACTTTTGTCCGGTTATTGTTTATCGAACATGGATGCCACCATTACGCATTACTGGCAGAGTACTTCCAATTCTTATCCCTAGTGGCCGCGGTGGAGTATCCGAGTATTCTAAAGCGCCTTGCTACGAAGCGGGCAATTACTCACAGTCGGAGGTTCCAGTCTTTAGCATAAATTAGTATAATTAGTTTGTAAGTCTAGGAACTGATAACCGCAACAGTTAACTGACTTACATTTACAAACATTAAACATTCGTTCTTAACACTAGTTAAAACATTTAGTCGATATGTGTTGCAACTCATAAATTGCCATTCGTACACTTCGTGATTATTTTTCTTTGTGTTTCTGTGCTACATAGGCAAGTTGTATTTCTATTAACTTTGCAATGTCTCTTAACACTTCGAAATATTTCGTAAATGATAAAGTAACATAGACTTTTATTGCGATCACGTGACGTTGGAAGTTTTATGAGAAGTCAGGGGGAGGTACTTTCTGGAACCCAACACTCATTGTCAGTGAATTTATACATTTTGTGGTCAAATGTTATATACCATTTACTCGAACACATTGTCAGTCAAGCGCTGTTAGAAACATTTTCAGCAGAGAGTCTACTAAATATGACATGTTCAAGACAAAAGGAAAAAAGTGATTCATATTGGAAAAAGTTACATTCATACTTCAAGTTTCTGTCATACCTGATTATCACTGCTAACGATCAAGATTTCAGACAAAGACTGACTCAACGGAGTGATTTCAATAGAGATTTTACATATTACAGTAATTTATATGTGAAATATATTACGTTTCCCATTTTCAAACACCCTCTTTCACGAGAGCTCATATTATATAGGATTTCTATTCGACGATGTCGAAATGTCGTCGTTTAGAGCCATATGTTGGACTCGTTCTGTCATTATTGTTAGTTTCAATAAAACGTCACATAAAAACATAATTTTCAAATGACATGTGACTTTTGGGGTCAATCTGCAAATCTGAAAAGTGGCGGGATATTCTGAGGGAAATATCTAACAACGCACTGAACTATCATAGTTGAAAAGACAGTTACTAACATGTTCACTGTGGAGCAGACTAAGTCTGACGTATGAAGAACTTGTTGAAATAGTTAAATTACTAATATTACGTACCAGTTCGCATTTTCTGCTCCTGGAGCCCGAACTACCGTCCACCGCCTTCCACCGGATACTACGTCTGCTGACACTGCCTATCGATTGGGACGCCCCAGCAGGTGCTGTCATTCGCCATTCTTAATTGTGTCGACGCAGTAATTAAATTGCAATCGATAATCGTAACATCTTTTCGCATCGTGTCACCAATGTAGGTTTGCACGTTATCCAGTACAGCCTGAATCGCAACTGAAATATATGCGATGAATATGGCTTCATAAACATCCATATCTGAACTAGCAAATTCAAATAATAGAGGTCTGAACTATACAGTTGTCTCCCACGCTAATACTCGTTTTCAAACATTCACCTGCTGCACTACTCTCCACTACCCCAATTACCGTTTTAGATACTTGGTACGTTTCTAGTGGAAACGTACAAGCTTGACTACGTAATTGTTTCACGGAATTCACAAATCTTGGTACAAATCTGTTATTAAGGTCGCTTAATATAAAAGCTTCCTAATATGTTTTTGGTCCTGCATATGTTTCTATACTAGTCGCTCGCTTTGTATATTCAGATCCTCAACTAAGTTTCTGTTTGAGAATAATTTCTCTACCTATGGATGATAATATTTATAAACCCGAGATACGATTTGATCTTCGTTTTTAATAACATGTGCTCTGCTAGTATACCACTAGCCATATTGCAATTCCGAAGTTAATACCATAGTATTGCTTTCATGGTACAAAATGTCTTTTATAGACTTCTCTACAAATATCGAAATATAAGACTCAATTAGTTGTAATAGTATGCCAGGTAAGTGAACTTATTTTAGTTTTTACATCATATAAGTTATTTGTGATATGTGCACTCAAATGTTTTAGTTGCTATTATCAAATGCCTAAAATTCTATAAAGCCTGTACAATGGCCTTTGCATCTTTTTTAGTCACTATATAAAAAAATTTCCGATTTATCAAAAATTATATTTGCAAAACTAATGTTGCTCTTTTCATCCATTACTATTAGGAAGATAATCGCTCTTATTCCATACGCTGAGGCGTCACCTCCAAGAAAGAACGTGAGATACGTCTGGGTGTGAAAGTTTAATGCAGTTTCTTGGGCAATCCTAAACAATTTGAAATCAATGATAACGAAGTTATGCCCTTCCCAGTAAGCTGTAATAGTGGGCATGCATACAATACTAGTTTAGTAGCAAATTTATGATATAATATCTATAAAACCAGGAATCCTTGTACCTGTGTTTTGTTCGTACGGTCAGGGAATTTCTCCTAGATATAGTCTAACTCCTGATGCAGAAATAATATATCGCACAAATGAGATCTCCTTTTACTTTCGGCATTACTGCAAGTACCTGGCTTTAAATAATCTGCAATCTAGAAGTTTCTTGTCATAGGTCTACAACTGCAATTGTATAATATCAAATGTAGATTACTTTAGTTAAGTACAATACATCAACCACAAACTCAAATATTATGAAAATAAAGCTCTTAAATGAACGTAATTTTCACACATTTGACACAGTACTTTATTTGCCTCAGTTGTTAGAGAAAAATTTCCATTAATCATATATGGAAGGAGATAAGCTTTAATGCTCTTCTCAAACGGCTTTGTTATGTTCTCTTTCCTCCATTTCACAATTCAAAAACTACAAGTAACACTCCCAACAAATTTGAAAGCTAACTGAAAACGACACATCATTGGAAATGATTTCGTTCCAGCAAACACATCCACTCGTATCATAGTATGAAATATTTCAGTTTCTTTTATGCAACGTGAATATCGAAATTTAAATGACTGCTGCATGCTTATTAAACAATCCTGACATTTATGCCCTTAAAACTTTGAAATTTCAGTGTAGGATACTCCACAGATTATTGATGTTTATTTTAAACGTAAGATGAAACAAGCGATTTCTTAATCATAGCATTCACCATAAGCGACGACAATCTTATAGTTATTTCATGTAAATGACGCATCTGAAGATGACAGCTAGACTGCTGAAATTAGTAGTGCAATACTAGAAAAATTGCAAAAAGCTTTCTTTGGCATTGTTTCCCTATCAAAGCTGATCGCGTCCACAATATGTGCAAACTGTATATGCAGGTGTTATATGAATCTGCTGGGAATGTTTGCAATGCATAAAACAAGATGTTGGAACGAAAAGGCAATGTCGCTACAACAATAACTGACAACAGTACAACAACTTTTAAAATATAAATGAATCACGTACAATACAAAATAAACCTAAACAAAATAGAATAGAGTAAATGTACATAGAAAATATAATAAAAAATTACATTAAAAAGTATCAAAATTACTAGAATATCCGATGACATGATGGGCCATGTCCACGTATTCTTTGAGCAACCATATCTTCTCAATATGCAATCCAACAATACTAGGCATACTACAAGCACTATTAAAATGGTTAAGGGCAGTAGCAGTGATGTGTCCGTACACAGTCTAAATGTTTCAGCCACTCGAAGTTGGTGACAGTGTGCGGTGGAGATATTTCGCCAAAGATATGGTCGAGGCACTTGTACATGGAGCTATCAGACAACTCAACATCTGCTTGAGTGGTTATGTAAGAAACACAATTGCCACCATTGGGGGACGAAAATCCTCAATGAAGTCGCACCCTACTTCCAGAAAGTGTCACAGTGCAATGTGCCATATCGTCGAAGCGAATCATACACTTTGAGGGTATGGGAGAGTTGCTGCTGCTGCACTTTGGCCTCAACATCACTTGCCGTTACTGGTTCACGGTGGATGGGTCTCGTCCTAAAGAACTCTTACAGGTCTTCAGTTGACTTGAAATGTCGTTTGATGAGCATATCATTCCAGTGGCCACAAAATCACGGGGTATGGAACAGAGTTGATAACATATACTCAGGCCTCAATCCATATTCACCAAAAGGTAGTTCACTTACTTGCAGGTTATGTTTCTCAACAGCGATTGCATACTTCCTGATTACTAATTATGTATAGCGTAGATTGAAAGTTTGAAATCATTTGAAAAACATTTAAAGTACATAATGAGAGTGTGTAGTCACAAATAATTAAAACACAAAGGTGTATGCGTGTTGTGCGTATCAGACAGTACCTTTTGTTGAAAGGTATGTTTGTGTGTGTGTTTCTGTGTCTGTTACCACAGTTATTTAGGACAGACAGATTTCAGCTGCGAATGTAAATATCTCCAACTGCAAATAAATTTTCATCTTTCTTCCACATGAGAAACAGACTGAAAACTAAAAACATTTGCAAGCTGCTTTTGATTATGTGTTATCGTAAATCATAGGTAAAACTATTCTATATCCTAATGCTTCTTGATACGTCAGTGCTATTTTCAAAACGGATGTTCTGTACCTCGCCTACATAAATTAAAAACATTTGAAAGTAACGTAATAACAGAAAATAATAAATGTTTTATAGTTTTAAGAAGTAGTTTCAATTTTGGATCCTTTTATTTATTTTTATGTATCACGTTCCGCAGAGGAGATAGTTAATAAATAAAACGTGTAGAAAACTTATGCACGCTTCAGGCCAAAGCATAAGTAAACAGCGGCAAAACTTGACGAAGATATTTGTGTAGTTATTTAATTTTCCCACCAATTCCTTGACGGAAGAGAAGTAGTGAACCGTGAAGATTCTTTCATTTTAGCCTTGAAAGTGCTTCGAAGACTACAAAGTTTTTTGACTTCTTGTCGTCGCTACACATAACTCATAACTACTGTCAAGGAGGTATTATCTAAATGCAGATTCCATATCTGTCTAGTGTTAACTGAGTGGAAGGTACTAAATCTTAGGAATAATCAAATGTTATTCACAAGAAACGACGTTCAAGAATGTATGTATTGAGAGGCTACTGAACACGGCTCGATTAGAGGTTCACAAGCTTACACAGTGCTGGAACCGCCCGTTTCTGTGCAATGAATACGATTTTGGATCAGTGTGTTTAGCCCAAAAAATTACACCATAAGTCACAAGAGAAGGAAAATAAGCAAAGTAGACTAATTTTAGTGTTGAACTATCACTTATTTCCGACACTATTTTGGTGGTAAACATTGGAGCATTTTAGTTGTGAACAAGAAGCTGAACATGAGCTTTCTACGAAAGCTTACTATCCATCTGAACGCCTAGCAAAGTAAACTGTTCCGTCTTACGTATCATGTTCCCAGTCTGTTTAATCTAAATGTCAGTTTTCGTTGAATTGTATTTTAGAAATTGCTATTTATCTGAAACCTAATAGGAGCCGCGTGCAATGGCCGCGTAGTCCAAAGCGTCAGTGGCGTCCATTTTCCCCAGTGGGAGGGGTTCTCCCTCTCGCATGGGGGTGGGGGGGATTGTTATCCTTAGTTGAGGTAAAATGTAAGTCTGAAGACTCATGATCATAGTATTTTGGTCCAATAGGTGTACAAACATTTTAACATTTCAACTGATTAGATTTCACATGACAATATTTTCAGTCGCACTTAACTGACGATGTGCGGTTGCAAAAGTGTCAATTTCAGGATAAATTAAGAGGGAGATACTGTTTTATAAAGGACTGGGTGCATTAAAAGAACAATGTTTACTGCATTAAGAAATAAAATTCATTTCGCATTACATTCCTGAACCCGTAGTCTGTATTTAGATGCCTCCTGGCATTCAACAATGAACGAAATAAAATTTGTATATCTGTCTAATCGTTGGGAAAAAATCGTTAATATAAACTTCAAATCATTTAAAAATTCGATATGCTTCCAGCAGAGAAAACATCTTGTGTTATGAAAATGCATCTTGTTCTCGTTCCACAGAGAATTTCACTGCAATCGTAGCACACTATTTCTCTCTCATCATCATTTTGACCACTGTCTAAAAGCTTCCACGACGCTTTTTTCAAAGCTATAAGGATACAACACAGTAAACTAACTTTATGCTTCTTTGTCAAAAACTGCCAAACCTGATATTCAGAGAACGTGGATATGTTGAAAATAGAGAAGAAAACAGCAACCAGACATTACTAATAATTCGTCGGGCCCGGTGGTCTTTGGGTAAACCGCTCGACTGAAAACCGAAAGGTTGCGGGTCCGATACCCGGTCAGACCTCGGATTTTTTCAGTCTGCACTTTAATTCATCCTTCCAACGATGTGAGGAGTCGCCAGGAATTACACGTGTTCGGATTCCACGTTAAGCCGTAGGTCCCCTTTCCCCGGTTGGGTAACTGGGGCTTGCAAAGAACACGCAAGTCGCCGAAGTGGCGTCCAATTGAGAGACTTGCACCAGGCCAATGAGCCACACCACAAATAATAATTTGATTTCCTTAAAAACATCTCAGTTATCGGTTTCACCAGACTTCGCTTCCAAATACATTAACTTTTACTCACACCTTCAGTCGGCAAAACGGGTTATCATCAAGACATAAATAATAACAAACTTATTTCGAGACGAACCGGTAATGGCGCTCGTTATTCAATAATATAGGTCTATTAGGAGCGGCTGCTTGCTGTGATCTTCCTTGCAAGAATCAACCTGTAGACTATATCGTTGTTGCCAAAGTATCTAAACGGAAAGAGAAAAATGAATCAAGAGAAGGCATTCAATTCAGATGTGCCCTCTCATCTCTCTACAGGAAATTACAACTTGCACTATGGTTATGTAACCTCTTCAGTCTGTAAGTGCACATATGTGCACCTTGGTTTGTAAACAGTTTTCTCTGTCTGTGGCGTAATTTGTGTGCTCACACCGCGAGTGCACAATCATGTACCATTTTGATTTCAAATGACACCACTTGTATATCACTTGCAGCATTACTTCTGGAGCTACACGAATCAGAAAATTTACGTTAGTGAAGCTGGCAGCCCGGCAGCGTCGTTATGACATCAAGTAATAAGTGAGTAATACATATACTTTTACGTGTTTACCTTTGCTGTAGTGAGTGATAAGTGAAATTTGAAGAATCATCTGAAATACAGCAAATGTGATTTATTTCAATTTTCCTGCGTAATAAATACCGATGTTTTCATAGTACACATCTGTGTACCTTGATTCTTAATGCGCACGTTTACAATAGCTCTGTACTTTATAACGTACTATATATTGGCAGCTCATGTGCTCAGTGATGAAGAGATATCACACATACTAAAGGTAACTGTTGCACATTATTCCAATTCTGTACTTGAGGATGGTTTATTGGCTGTAATGAACCGACAGAATACGAATACTGACTCCCCATGTGATACTCCTGACGAAATTCAGTCTCAAAACATCTAAGATGTAATGAATGGTGATATTAAAAAATCCATAAGAGGTTTGACGTGAAGAGCTATTTGCTTAGTATTGTTATACTTTGAAGAAATATATTTACGTTTTTTTTCTTTATTTGTAACAAAATGTGTAAATTTTGACATAAAATTTTAAGAAAAAAGTAGGTTTGGTGCCTATCCAATGTTTGTTCGTTAGTTTTTTAGCATGCCTGACATTGACGCATCACTGGAAAGCAAAGTGATTCCAGTGGATCTAAAGGAGGCTTGGAATCTTTCACTGAATTGTTTCCAGTTGAATTCTGAAAGACTGTGACATATTAGACAAACGTGAAATCTGTGCAGACTAGTTCACTTAGTTTCAAACCAACCACATCATAAATATTGCATTATGTCGGGATTAAAGTTGTCACGGGGATTCATACAAAACCACTTGGCAGTAACAAATACTTGAAAATATGTATTGTAACATTTCGTATTGTAAATAAAGTATATAGGTTGTACAAATACAACATACTGTAATTAAAGTTACCCGTAAATTCAGTATGCTCTATTAAGAAAATTTGAGAAATATGTTTACGATTAAAACTTTTATCCATTGAGGATGAGGAACACTGCGACTGTGGTGAAATAAGGTCTCTTGAATGACAGCAACCAGTCGCCTTTTATGTAAAATGTTTTTATTATATTTCTCCCATTATCTGTTTCGATATGCCTAGCATATCATCATCAGATGTTGAACGGTTTTTTATATTTCAGATGGTGTGTGGAGGAATTTGTGCATAATTTGTGTTATACATAAACCCATTGTCACAAATAGTAGCATGCACACACTCATTGTGCTGCTATGCACGTCACTCGTATTACAAGGCTTAACAGGTGGCGTGCACATATTTATTGTGCTGCAAAACACTTTATACATGATGCACTAAAAAACTTCATGAAATTCCATGAAATTCTCAGTAGTGATGTCTTTAATGTTGTCAATCCGTTCATAAGTGTTCTTTATGGAGTAGTTTGATGAAAATGTGTATGATTTACTGAGAGTTTCATGAAGTTTTTTAGTGTATCATATATAAAGTGTTTAGCAGCACAATAAATATGTGCACGCCACCCGTTATGCCTTGTAATACGAGTGAAGTGCATAGCAGCACAGTGAATGTGTGCATGCTACCATTTGTGACAATGGGTTTATGGATAAAACAAATTATGTACAAATTCTTCCACACACCATCTGCAATATAAAAAACCGTTCACCATCTGATGATGATATGCTAGGCATATCGAAACAGGTAATGGGAGAAATGTAATAAAAACATTTTACATAAAAGGCCACTGGTTGCTGCCATTCAAGATACCTTATGTTTACGATTGAAACCCGAGGTACACAAGCGTGTACCATCAACGTTCAAAAAATGAAAATTTTTCCAGTTTGAAAAAGAGAGAAATATGGTGCCAATGCAACATAATAAAAAAATTTCAAAATTTTAAATTAACTTTGGCACAGGGACTTATAAAGTTGCCCTTGCTTCGTATGATGTCATAATTGTTAAAAGTAGATTCCGCGATTATATTTTTTTGGAGAAGTGATTGATGGTACCGTATGTTTAATTTGAAATAAGTTAAAGTACAGCACAAAATGAACATTAAAGCAAATAAACCGCGGGTTGCATATTAAAGTTGGGCACCATACAAGCAACAGCACTTTATAAGACTTGCGGAAAGCATATAGCTGGATACTGGGCTTCGTATTTTCTTTAATATGTGAACGTTGAAGATACTTTCCGTAGTAGATCAATGCTCAGACTGTTCACTTCGCTTTTCATTGTTGTGTGACCGTTAGTGGAATATGAAGTTACTGGTAATTATAGAAAAATTAAAAAAAAAAAATAATCCGACTTCGTGAAATTACAAAAGAAATGACTGCAGGTTCTGTAATCAAGCAAGGTATTGTATAAGAATGACTAATAGGAAGTGAAATTTTGAAGGCATGCGAAGCGATAGTAATGGCGTCTGAACATTAAACTATTATGGACGTCGAGGAGCTGAAAACAATAGAAAATAAGTATTTGACGTGGAGGGATTCATTTAAATAAAAGCCAAAGAGAGGGGATGATTTTAAATTTAAGTAATATATTTTTACAACAACTTGTATCACTTACATTAGTGGAGACAGGTATGAAAGACGTCTACACCGATTAGATAAAGACCAGAGAGTGAGTAAAAACTACTATCACGGTTTCGTCTTCTGGGTTTTTTTAAGTAAAAAATGACGTTCGAAATTAAATTAGTTGCATTGCGAGTCAGAGGGAATAGGAAGCGATAAGCATCGCTGATCAAAGATAAACAAGCCGGCCGCGGTGGCCGGAGTACAGAGACGCTCCAGTCACGGTCTGCACGGCCACTACGGTCGGGGGTTCGAATCCCCCATCGGGCATGGATATTTGTGCCGTCCTTAGTATTAGCTAGTTCATAAGTAGTTTGTAAGTTTAGGGACTGATGAACCCGTAGTTATGTCCCATAAGCTATACAAACATTTGAACATTTGATAAACAAAAATATAAAATTTAAGTGTATCGTTACAGACTGAAGAGGATAAAAATAGGTCTCAGTTGTTTCTTCTGGTGTCGTGGTAGAGCTTAAGCTAGTTTTGCTCAAAATATTGCTTACAACAAGCAAGACGTCTTCCATTTGGAAATTCAGCGCAGCTATTGCCGCAGTGCTCACAGAAGTAGCGGGGTCATATCGAGCAGACAGGGGGTCCGCAGAATGTAGAGGGGTGAGGGGTGGGGGAGAAAGGCTGTAAAACAGAGGGAGGAGCCGGCCGCATGCCGACGGCGCGTGACGCATAAGAAGCCGTGGATAACTTATGCATGAAATAGCCGCGCGCCATGTGAGGGCCGGCGGCGGGGGCGGCGTCGGCGGCGGGGGCGGCGTCGGCGTCGGCTGTGACCTCGACGCCGGGCCCCATCCGGGGGCAGTAACTTAGCGTCAGCCAGTTTCGCCGGCCACGAAATATGAAGTCGCCGCGACCCGCCACGGGAATTGGTCGACACAGAGCGCGCTGCGGTCGAGGCAGGGGGTGGTGGGGCTGGGGCAGCGCGTGGAGGGGGGTGCTTTTACCAGCGGCGTTTTCTTGCCCTGTCCGCTGGCCGGCGCCCACTAAATCTGCCGCGGTCACTCGCCGCTGCAGCACTATATCAGCTGCAAGAAACGCGCGCGGGGCGGCCGGCGGCGGGGGCGGCGTCGGGGGTGGCGTCGGTTCTCCTGGGAGGCTGAGGCGCCGCTCTGCCTGCAGCTAAGACGCGTGCCAGGACGCTGCAGTCGGTCAACTGAACTATACTCGCAATGAGATCACGTGGGTTTCGGCATTTTTTATACGAGGCGCGTCCAGAAAGTAAGTTCCGTTTGGTAATAAAATGAAATTGTACACAGATACCGAAGAAATTTTTATTGCACAAAATTCTACAGCTCTTAAACTATATTTCCACGTAACTGCCGAAATTTTGTAGACACTTGTCACTTTTGTGTCCCAGCCTCGTCGCCACTTTTGTATCTCATCCTCGTCGGTTGTCGTAGGTGTCGGTGGCCGAGTAGAAAGAGACCGACGCAGGAATAAAGGGTGCACGCGTGTGCAGGTACGGAGGTGACCAGCCAGTGGGACAGCAGAAACAAGAAACACTAGATTAAATTGGAAAGAGATATATATTTCATAGAGGCTTAGTAATACTTAACTTCTAGATAGTTCTTGACTGCAGAATGCTGATACATAGTTTGGATAGAGGCCTGCCTACTACTGATTCCTAGTACCTATCCGATAGCCAACTCTTAACTGGTGCCTATCTGATTCCCAAGTCTTAACTGGTTCCTATCTCTGTCCCAAGTGAACGATGCAGTCCAGTCGTGGGCACGAGCGGAGTTGCAGCAGAGTGCGCTCTTGGCTGACATCGAAAGAACACCGCGCCGTGGGTGCATAGCGGCGTGCGGCGAAAGTACGTGGCGTGCACTTCATACTTGTGCGACACCATAGTCATAGCGTGCCAAACGTTTTTGCATGCATCTTTCACAAAAGGTTGCCACCTGTGTATTCAACCATGTGGTAACAGCTCTTTATCATCGTTGATGTGTTGACCACCAAGGACAGATTTTACGTGTAAGAAGAGATGAAAGTCGCTAGGAGAGAGTTCCGAGCTATATGGAGGATGATCAAACAGGTCCAATTGAAATTTCCGTAAGAATTGTTTGGTCACATTCGGTGTGTGAGGTCAGGCATTATCGTGAAAAAAATCTGTTGACAGTAATCCTCTTCTTACACCTAAAATCTGTCCTTGGTGGACACACTTCAACGATGATGACGAGCTTGAAGAACATGATACTACGTGGTTGAATACACAGGCGGCAACTTTCTATAAAAAAGTAAGTTAAGTTTGGTAATAAATGAATTGTCTACATCATTGACGTCCATTTTCAGCAGGATTTTAGAACACATACTTTCCTCTAACATTATGAACT
The DNA here is from genome assembly GCA_026315105.1 of Locusta migratoria. Taxonomy (NCBI): domain Eukaryota; kingdom Metazoa; phylum Arthropoda; class Insecta; order Orthoptera; family Acrididae; genus Locusta; species Locusta migratoria. Next base: position 471,335,365 of record CM048747.1, read on the forward strand.
ATCTCGATTAATATGACTAATTGACCCATAGTGAACACGGATTCAGATAGTATCGTTCTTCTGGAACAAAGCTAGCTCTTTACCCAAATGATGTGATGAGTGCTACCGACAAACGATGTCATATATATTCCGTATTTCTAGATTTCTGTGTTTTCGACACTGTACCTAACAAGCGCTTCTAATAAAATTGCCTGTTTATGAAATATCGCCACAGTTGTGCGATTGGGCTTGTGATTTCCTGACAGACACAGTACGTTGTAATTGACGGTAAGTCAATGAGTGGAACAGAAGTGATACCTTGCGTTTCCCATTGAACTGTTATTTTTATAAACGATTTAAGAAACAGTATCTTACAGCTTGCGGATGATGTTGTAAACTATCGGTTAGTGAAGTCACCAGAAGGTGAAAGGAACTGCAAAATGATCCGTTAAACCTCAGTTGCAGGCTACATAAAACAAATCTATAAGCTGTAAGTTCTACTTAATACATAGGAATATCGAAAACAATTTAAATTGGAAAGAACACATAGAAAATATCGTAGAGAAGGCTAGGTTTCACTGGTAGACGCAACAGTTATACTAAAGAAACTGCCTACACTATACTAGTGCGTCCTATTTTGAAGTATTGCTGCGCATTGTGGAATCCACACCAGGTACGACTGACGGAAGATTTAGAGAATGTTCAGAGAAGGGCAGCTCGTTACGTATTATCTCGATATAGGGTAGAGAGTGTCACAGAAATGATGTACGAATTATGGTAGATATCATTAAAAGAAATTCGTTGTTTGTTTCGGTAAGATCTATTTGCGAAATTTCTTTCAGCAATTTCCTCTTCTGTATGCGAACGTATTTTCCTAGCACCCACCTACACAGGGAGACATGATCATCATGATAAAATATAAAAAGTCTGCTCGAAAACAGAAATATTCAGATGTTCCGTATCCCCGCAAACTATTAGATAGTTAAACTGTAGAGAAATGTCATAAAGGCGGTTCGATGAACCCTCTGCCATGAATTTCAATGTTACTTGCAGAGTATCTATGTAGATATAGTTGTAGAATGTTGTCCATTCGAGTACCAGAAGGTCTGCGTATTATTTCAACGGTGTTGGAGTTGTAAATATCTTCGTCACCCTCTGCTCTACAACTTACCATAACGGTTCAGTTATGTAGAGACGTGACGACATTACTGTTTATCTCGATGCCTTACAATTTTCTTATGCTGTAAAAACCCGGCCTGAAACGTTTTAGCCGTAAGTGTGGACACAATATCATTTTGGAATTTGGCAAGTATTTCTAGAAACATTGTATCCACACATACGGCCTTAGCTGTTAAGGCTGGTGAGACAGTTATTAACAGTTATACGAACAGTGCGGGTAATCAGATTAATACTCTAATAGCGTAATATACATGCAAAGTTGCGGACAGAGATTCCCCCTGTTTGATTGTAGGAAGCAGACATGCCATTTCGTAAGTTTCTGTAGGCGCTTTCGATACATAAAACCTGTTCATTGTATCAAGCAATGTAAACGACGATTCATCGATCAGTACCGCATACTTCCAGTCGTCAATTGTCGAGGTGCGTGGTATCACATCCTTTGGAACTTGGCGATGGCTTCCCTTATTGTTATTGTGGTGTCGCACAAGTACAAAGTGCGCGCCACCTACTTTCGCCGCGCGCCGCCATGCACGCACGGCGCGGCGTTCTTACGACGACAGCCACGAGCGACCTCTGCTGCAACCCCGCTCGTGGCCACCACGGAAAGAAATTGGGCACTTGGGACTGAGATAGCAACCAGTTAGGACCTTCGTAATCAGATAGGCACCAGTGAAGACTTTGCTATTGTACAGGCACTAGGCAGGCCTCTAACAACTATGTATCAACATTCTGCAGTACTATGTAAAAGTTAAGTATTGTTACATTCTGTGCAATATATGTCTCTTTCTAATTTACTCTAGTGTTTGTAGTTTCTGGCTGCTCCCCTCCGTACCTGCACCGGCGTGCTATCTTTGTTACTGTGTCGGTCTCGTTCCACTCGGCCACCGACACCTACGAGACACAAAAGTGGCGACGAAGTTGGGACACAAAAGTGGCGACGAGGAGTGATAGACGAACCTTGGACCAGCCCGCTTGCAGCAGTCAGACATCAGCAGTTGGAGCACGCAGAAATTGCTCCCGCCCACCCACCCTTATTATAAGATTTTTGGGGGAACGTTTTCAGTTACGTGTTTTGTGGAGTTTTTGTTGCAGAGCGTCCTCTTTCATATTGCATTTGTGTTTTGTTATAAGTTACTTGTATGCGCGGCGCCTAATCGGTCAGCATGGCCACTACCCCGAACCCAAACTTAATGGAAATTATTCAGTTACAGACGGCGCAAATAACACAACTTCTCCAGGCGTTGGCGCAGTTGACGGCAACTCAACAACAGCCGTCGCATCAGCAGCCCACACCTGCCGCTGTAACGCTTCCTACGTTTCGCCAGTACAACGTACGAGAGGAAGAATGGAGTGACTACTTCGCTCACTTTCAAGAACTCGTCGCGGCTCATCAAATAACAGGTCAGAGAGTTAAGAACCTTTTCTTATCGATTGTGGGCCCCCAGACCATCGTATTATTGCAAAAACTTTTCCCTCACGCACCTCCTCGTGATGTAGACTTTGAACAAATTGTAGATGCACTGAATGCTCATTACGAGAGAAAAGTTCTCGTAGCCGCTGCGCGGTACCGATTTTTCAGACTTTAAAAATTACCAGAGCAGTCCCACCAGCAGTGGATTACGGAATTGAAGGGCTTAACCCGCCAATGTAAATTTACTTGCTCTTGTGGACTTTCTTATAGTGACTTTATGTTAAGAGATGCGATTACGCAGAACATTCAGGACCCCAGAATTAGGGCAGCAATTCTAAAACAGTCAGACCCTTCATTAGACAGTGTACTGCAGCTTATAGAAGCGCATGATACTTTTGACTTAGCAGATGTAGAAATGCAAAGCCACAGTGTTAATTCAGTGCGCCGCAACGGTCGCTTTCCTAGCCGTAGTTCTCAGTGTAGCACTAGTGATTCTTACAATAGTACAGGCCGTGCTGAACAGACAGTGAACAGTAGCCAGTGTAAAAGTGCGACACAAAGGTCGCCCCGTCGTATTGGAAACAGTAATTGGAATAACGGGCGCCAACGCTCATTTCAGAAAAATGTACGTAAATCTTGCCCCCAGTGTGTGTCTCGCCACAAGCGTGCTCATTGCCCTAGTCGCAACGCAACCTGTTATCAATGTGGCAAATCAGGACATGTACAGTCTGTGTGTATGCAAATTAAAAACTCAAAGAACGGTACCGTTAGAAACAGTGCTTCGCAGAGTGCGAGAACAGTTCATTCTGTAAATGTTATACGGGCTGTGGAATTGAACACTGCTTTCCTTGGATCTCAATTGCAAGAAAGTAGTTCTGCGCCTATGGCAAAACTATATAGTGCACCACGTAGCAAACGCCGACGAGCGCGTAAAACAGTGCAACGGAAAAGGGTTCGGGACAAGCAAAATGACTATGAACTGTGCATTCCTGTAGTGAAAATAGTGCCTTCTGCAACTGCTCCTTGTAATAGTGCCCAGTACTGTGTAGCTAGTGACAGTAGACATCAAGTAGCTGCTCAAGAGTGTAGTGCAGTAGTTAGTGACTCTGTAGTAGCCTCGCATTGCACGGACGCCGACCCGGCGGAAGTGCCATCTAGTGACTGTGATATTAATCCGCTGCGTGCCGAGTCTACGCCGCTTACTTCACTACGCGGCCCGCGCAAGCGCAGTAAACAAACCGTAGCAGACGTTGCCCACATTCGCGCACCTGTCGTGCGCCAAAAGCACAAACTGTTTGTGACTCTTTCGATCGAAAATAAGTCTGTGCAATTTCAGCTTGACACTGGTTCCGCTGTTACCTTAATAAATAAAGATACTTATGAACTTCTGGGTTCGCCAAAATTGTCGCCGTCACAGCAAGTGTTAACAGCTTATACAGGTCAAAATATTCCCGTGCTAGGAACGTGTAGCCTGCCCACTTCTTTTCAAGGTGTAACAAAAACAGTTTTTTTTTGTAGTTCTTCAGGCCAAATCTACACAGAACATTTTTGGACTAGATGCTTTTGACTTGTTTGGTTTATCAATTCAAAGAGATGTGCTTCAAATTTCGTCAATAGCGCCTCAGGATAAAATCAATGCATTGTGTGACAAATAGAGTGACTTGTTTTCGCCGGAACTAGGTTGTGCAAAAGACTTCGTGGCACATGTAACTTTAAAAGAATCTGCAGTTCCAAAATTTCGTAAAGCTAGACCAGTGCCTATCGCCTTGTGTGATACAGTTTCCGAAGAACTTAAACGTTGGCAAGATAGTGGGGTGATTTCTCCTGTTTCTGCGAGTCACTGGGCCTCGCCTATAGATATTATACCCAAGCCGTCAGGAAAACTTCGTCTCTGTGCGGACTTCAAATCAACTGTCAACAGTCAAACAATTGTAGACACTTACCCCCTGCCCAGACCTGACGAACTTATGGACAAATTAGGACAGTCTCGCTTCTTTTCTAAGATTGATTTAGCAGAGGCATACTTACAAATTCCGCTTGATGACGAGTCAAAAAAATTTTTCGTCATTAATACTCACATGGGCCTTTTTCAATTTCAATGCCTACCCTTTGGCAGTTCTTCCGCTCCCGCTATTTTTCAGCGCTTTTTGGAACAGCTGACAGTTTCTGTACCGTGTTTTTCGAACTATTTAGATGATATTGTGGTATCCGGACGTACAGTTGAAGAACATTTAGCAAACCTGGAGTGCCTTTTCAAAGTTTTGACTGCAGCAGGTCTACGTTGTAATAAAGCAAAGTGTTCGTTTTTTCAAACTGAAATAGAGTACCTAGGCCATGTGATTAATGCCCAAGGAATTCATCCCTTACAGTCACATCTTCGAGCAATCAAAGACTTGCCTCCTCCTAAGAATGTGCACGATTTGCAAGCAGTAATGGGAAAGCTGAACTATTATTTCAGGTTTATTCCCAATGCCTCTCAGATTGCAGCTCCACTGCATCACTTACGTAGGAAGAATGTTCCTTTTGTATGGTCCAAAGGTTGCCAGGTTGCCTTTGACAAATTAAAGTCTGCACTACTCAGTGATGCATGTTTGATTCCCTTTGACCCACAGAGGCCTGTAGTGCTAGCAGTCGATGCCTCATCATACGGTCTGGGCGCAGTAATCTCACATCGTATTGGTTCTCACGATCGTCCTATTGCCTTTGCATCCAAGCTACTGACGCCGACGCAACAGAATTACAGTCAGATAGAAAAGGAGGCCTTAGCAATCATTTAAGGCGTCACAAAGTTTCATCATTATCTCTATGGCAGAAAATTCTATTTGTTGACAGACCACAAACCTCTCACGTCGTTGTTCTCACCCACAAAGCCAATTCCGCCACGAACGGCACAAAAGCTTCAGCGATGGTCCTTGATATTGTCTAATTATCAATATGAGATTTTGTACCGACCTACCACTAAACACGCCAACGCGGACACACTTTCCCGACTTCCGGTTGGCCAGGATGTATCATTTGATTCTTCAGAAATGGCATGTTGTCAGATAGACTCCAGAGATGCTTCCGCTGTCGCAGACTTTCCTTTGAACTCTCGTCGGGTTGCACAGGAAACAGCTGCGGATGCAGACCTAAGTGTGGTAGCACGTTTTGTTCGCTCTGGGTGGCCTGCCAGAGCCAAAGACATTGATCGGCCTCTGGTTCGACGTTATTTTGCACAACGTCATGCATTATCTTTAAGTCAGGGTGTTTTGTTGTTGCATACTGACAACGACCAAACAAGAGTGATTGTTCCTCGTTCCCTGCAACGAGAAGTGTTACGCCTCCTGCATCAAGGACATTGGGGTATTGTTAGGACAAAGCAACTGGCCAGACGTCATTGTACCTGGGTTGGTATGGACGCTCAGATAGAGAGCATGACATCACGGTGTACAGTTTGTGCGGAGCATCAGGCGGCTCCTCCACAGCGTTTCTCAGACTGGCCACGCCCCAAGGGACCATGGCAACGTTTACATATTGACTTTGCCGGACCTTTCTGGAATACGCGCTGGTTAATTGTTGTCGATGCTTTCAGCAAATTTCCTTTTGTGATTGCCATGAACTCAACGACGGCTTCTAGTACAATCAGTGCCTTAACATCAGTGTTTTGCATCGAAGGCTTGCCTGAAACTATCGTCAGTGACAATGGACCTCAGTTTGTTAGTGCGGAATTTCAACAGTTTTGTCGTGTGAATGGCATTCAGCATATTACCACTGCACCTTTTCACCCTCAGTCCAATGGTAAAGCAGAACGTTTCGTTCGATCATTCAAGTCTCACATGGAGAAGATGAAAGGTCAGCACTCCAGGTAGCAAGCTCTTCAAATTTTCCTGTCTACGTATCGATGCATGCCACGTGACGGCCCGTCTCCTGCCGAGCTGCTACACGGCCGCCGTCACCGCACTCTCCTTCACCTGCTGCAGCCTCCCACGCACCGAGTCGGTTCGTATGGCGCTACGCGTTTTCAGGTTTCTACGCCGGTGCTGTACAGGGTGTTTGCTGGTATGAAGAAGACATGGTTGCCAGGCACCATTCAGCGCGTGCTCGGTCGCAATATGTATGTTGTACGTTCTTCCACAGGGTCGGAGCTGCGGCGCCACGCAAACCAATTGCGCTTGCACAGGCTGCGCGATCCTGTCTCCGGTTTCTTGATTCCAGACCCAGTTCACCGCCAGGGAGCACAAACACATCGTTCGTCAACGGGTCCAGCGTCCCCGGACTACGAGATCGTCCCGATGGAGATCGACGCTACGCCGCCGCTGTCGCCGCCGCAGATGACAGCGTCACCGAGAGGGACTCCGGGACCGTGCGTGCCGCCGCCGCCTGGGCCACGCACCTCAGAAGAAGATGACCTGCTCCCTCTGGGCGGGGGCGGGCGCCCTTCCGCTGGTTTTCGCGGGTTTTCCAGCGGATCGCATGGTGTATGCCGGGGCGCGGACGGCGTCTCGATCCCAGCCTCAGCTACGACGCCCGTCCCACCAGTAACGCCCCCGCCCGTCGCCGTGGCCCTCAGCCCTACGCCACGACGGCGCGGCGGTTTGGGGGGGAGGGGTGTGGTGTCGCACAAGTACAAAGTGCGCGCCACCTACTTTCGCCGCGCGCCGCCATGCACGCACGGCGCGGCGTTCTTACGACGACAGCCACGAGCGCCCTCTGCTGCAACCCCGCTCGTGGCCACCACGGAAAGACATCGGTCACTTCGGACGGAGATAGCAACCAGTTAGGACCTTCGTAATCAGATAGGCACCAGTGAAGGCTTTGCTATTGTACAGGCACTAGGCAGGCCTCTAACAACTATGTATCAACATTCTGCAGTACTATGTAAAAGTTAAGTATTGTTACATTCTGTGCAATATATATCTCTTTCTAATTTACTCTAGTGTTTGTAGTTTCTGGCTGCTCCCCTCCGTACCTGCACCGGCGTGCTATCTTTGTTACTGTGTCGGTCTCGTTCCACTCGGCCACCGACACCTACGAGACACAAAAGCGGCGACGAAGTTGGGACACAAAAGTTATAATATATGATTTTCTGCACTCCTTTATATGTTTGTATACCAGAAGTTTTTCGAAATTCTATAGTAACGTTCCTATTTTAACAAATTTAAATTTATAATGACTCGTTTGACGTTTCAGGCACCTTCCAATTTTCTTAACCTGCGAATTGACAGCTGTCACATTTTCAGAAAATCTTCATATGCCGCAGAAGCCTTAAAACTATCATTAATAATTTTTAAAATTTTTAATGGACATTTTTATTTATTTACAGAAACAGTAATTAGTATCCTTTTACACAAGGTAATGATAAATAACATGTCCATAACATGAAAACATTTGTTCCACTGAATTATTCACACTACATTTGGTTGGGCCTCTGTCCTGCAAGTCATTTGTCCCAGGGGATCAGACGTCGTTTCTAATAGGAAATGTTTCGTCGCCTGAAATAGAATTGGTTTACAAAATGGGGCAGTGTAGAAGTACAGATATCCGCTCGAAACATACGAGGGACACTCCAAAAGAAATGTACACATTTTTTTTTTTCATACAGATTTTATTCTACATATTTGAATGATTTACAGTCTGTAGATACGTCCTTTAGGAACAATATTTTCATTTCTCCATATAATGCCCATCCCTCTCAACTGCCGTACGCCATCTTGTCTGCAGTATGTGCAGTAAGAGGCCTGCCGCTGCGAGGACGATCCTCAATATTGCCGTGCCCGCTTTCATCACGTAACCTGCTTGCCCTCCGACTAACTGTACTGCGATCGACAGCAGCATCTCCATACACCTTTTTCAACCTCTTGTGGATGTTTCCCACTGTCTCGTTTTCACAGCACAGGACTTCAATGACAGTACGTTGCTTCTGACGAACGTCAAGTGTAGCAGCCCTCTTGAAGACATGTAATGACGGCGCCACTCACGGGTACAGGTTAAACTGAATTTGAAAACAAGCGGGAAGGATGTATCTACACACTGTACAACTTTCAAACATGCAGAATGAAAACTGCTTTTTTTTAATAGTGTGTAGTTCTTTTGGAATGACCATCGCATATTCTGAGGCAAGCACATGGGCTACATATGACGTAGTGCTTTGACAAGTATCCATAAACCATCACTCATTGAATGTAGCAGCTTGGCGAGAAACAGACGGTACTGTCGGAGATATAACTATTCACACAAAATTAGCGTCTTCAGAATAAAGAGCAGTCACCAGACAAGGCTCAGAAGTGAATTACGCATTGTAACAATATTAGAAATAATTACACATGAGGAACGAGTATGTTCACGTAACAGGAGACGGACAATGGTGTCTGTTACCCCACATATCTGATTCACCTCGCACGAATCCTGTGGCAGAAATCCAGCGATATCACAACTGTCGAATACTTCGTCGCTGTAAACATAACCAGTAGTTCGCGGTTGACTTAAAAACACCGTTTCCAAGGTAAGGAGAACCATGTATCACTAAATGGAGGTAATTACAGCGCTGCTAAAATTTCACGTACCAAAAGGGAAGACTTATTATTAAATTTTTGTTGAACACTGTTTCTGTGTGCTATACTAACACCTTTCAAATTATCTAATAGATTCTTTTAAAAATGTACGTGACAGCAAAGATAATAACGATGACGAATAGTCAGGAACACATTTATTTCTTCCGCCCCCAAGCAGATAATTCGGGGGCCAGGGAACTGCTGATGCAATAATAAAACGTATGTTGAGGTGAGACTCGACTCGAAGCCAGAAGACTACATTGTTTTCTGCTGCAGAACGCCATATATGATACCATGTTCGAAGCAAATGCTCTTCCCAGTTCAGCCAGCCGCCTCTGAGTCAATTTGGCAATCGTCATATTTGCGACAAAAATCACTTTTTTCCTCCAGCTTCACCCTTTAGGCTCCTAAATTGTTATAGGATCTTTCTTGAGTTGCCCCTCTTGTCTTCCTCCCTTACTCAAGCTTCTCCCACAAAATCCAAGAAGGTGGATCGGTTGCTGCTGGCATAAGGAGAATGCATCACCCTCATGTGTTTGAAGTTACCAATAATTGGAAACACTCTGAGATTAGAAGCTCATGGGTATAAGCGTATCTTACAAAAGTCGGAACGTCGCCTGCTGGCCACATTTTACCAAATGTATCGAACTGCGTTTTATCCTAGTTTAAACTGGGATTCAATGCTACGCTCTTTTGTTTGGTTGCTGAATCGACATTGCCTTAGCCCTGCTACTAATGAGAAACAAAACATATTCCCATGTTCTTGGGAGTTGTTGATTAGAGTGATGCAAGGTTGGAATCCCATACAATGGACACATTCTGCATGTTTGGTTGTCTTCAGGGGATATTTAGCACAGACTGGCATGGAGTCTCCAGTGGTTATGTTGTCGTCGTCATCCCATCATTCTGTATTTTTCATATGTGAACGACCGACAGTTGTATGAGTAGGACTCCATGTTTAAAAGTGTTCTTACACGTCTCCTACCTGCCAATTTATCAACAAGGCGTCGTATTCTACCACATGTATAGGTACAGGAATATGACGGACAATATTACAATTATTGTCATGAACTCTAAATCTAATAGTTTTTAGAAATACAGATGAAAATGAGTGGAAAAAACATTATTTTTGGGACCAAACCCACGAATTGTTTAGATGGGGACTTCAATTCTTTCTATTAATTAAAAATCTTCATTGTTTTAACCATATTTTTTAATATGATATCTTTTTTCACTCTCCACAGAACAGAGCTGACGAGCAAGTCTCCGTGGGGACTGAACTAGTCAGTACATTACATTGTACCAAAAGAGTAGTAGCAGATAAATGGAAGCGTATAATATTTCTGTGCACACGACAGGCCTAGGAATAACTAAGTAGTACCTATTATTATTATTATTATTATTATTTTCCAGGCATTGATCGACAGAACACATAGGGAACCAGTAGGAAACTCTTCGGTTTAGTCTTGAACTTGCGTGGATTCCAATACTTAGCGTCTACTGTCAAACTATTGCTACGTTCTTATTTGTCGGTCTGCAGTTTGCCATCAGATATAAAAGAACGGATAGAGACCTTTCTTTAGAAAACGGTCGGCCAACAAGGCAACAGCAGCCTCGCAATTTCTCTTACATTCGCTGCGAATTATCAACATATCAATTCTTCCTTTAGTGGCCGTAACATTCATAACTACCCCCAATTATGTTTTACAAATGATAGGTAGTTTTTAATACAACAGAAACTGCACAAGTAATGTTTACTGATATGTCTGTTCCACGTCTGCAAGATACGTTAATAGCTGTTGTAATGTACTGCCTGTTATGATACGTTTTTAGTTCGGTACACGGCGACTGTAGCACGTCGCGTAAGTATACTGATCAATATGTCAGTGAAATACGACGTTGCGAAATAGGTTGAAAGTTGTGAAATAACAGTAAGTCCTGCCCTCGCTGAATGGAGTTCTGTTCCCACTTATCATTGGATTTTTACGGTCACTCAGTAGCATGTTGCATAAAACCATTGTCAAGGTATTTCGATTCCACCGTCTACAGAGCCAACTGTGGCGAAACGTAGCAAATGCTTTAAAAAACTAGTTTTTACCGTACAATCCTAATCTGTAATAAAAATGTAGTGTTTTAATGGAAAATTCCAAGACAAATAAATTTGAATGGTGTTTTTCTTTATCTGTTGTGTACTTTTGGAGTTATTTCAAAGTTTTTAGTCGAAATGAACATCTTGTATTTGTATAACTAAGGCAAAGGCCAAATTGCTTGATTCTTCAGTGCGGGTGCACATCTGGCCCGAACTCGTAAGGGAAACTGTGACGTTCCACGAGTAAAGAATCATTATGGGAAGTAGTGAGTACTGTACGTTAAGCTGCGAATTTGATAGAAGTTTTACCAGTGTAGTCCTGCGTGGCAGGAGCGCTGTGATCAGCACGTCAGCAGAGTAACAAGAAGACCAGAGCTCTAATTCGATGGGTAACTAATTTACAGCCTTCATCAGTGATTTATTTCTATGCCCAATGAAAGGATATCGTAGCTCCTTTTTGTGAATACTTTGCATTATCTTACTGTGTGACAATCCTCAGTGCGTTATGTGTGAGTTCATCCTAAGCGAAAGCATTCTGTGTCTACACCAGGTTGTAAGTTGAGCACACCCTAGTTGAGAGTTAAGGTTTATTAAGAACATGGAGCGGATGAAGTTCTAAGTAGAAAGGCACACAATGAGAAGCTTTACAAGTCCGGGAGTGCAGAGTTGTGCAGGCACAGTCTCCAGAAGCCGCAACTTCCAAGGCTGCTTCTCGACAGCGGCGAGTGGGGGGGGGGGGGGCAGTAGCGACGGTGATCGGAGATGTACACCTTTATAAAAACTCCCACAGTGCTCCCACAGAAAGAATTTCAGCCCTTGTTTACCAGTACCTACAACCAATGCTTCGAAACCTAGCCTCTCACATACAAGATGTCACCCACTTCCTTCACAGATTCTCCATCATCCCCACCCCTTCACCTCCAGGATCTTTACTTGTCACTGTTGATGCCACTTCACTGTACACCAATATGCCACATGCCCATGGTCTTGCTGCTCTGGGACATTAACTTTCTCAACGTCCTTCAGACTTCAATCCCAGTACCTCATTCCTTAGGACACTCCTAACAAACAGTTACTTTTTTTTTTGGAAGTAAACCCCAAACGCCTGGTTTGGATTAGGTTCATTGACGATATTTTCATGATTTGGACACAGAGCCAGGACACCCTATGGTAATTCCTTCAAAACCTCAATTCCTTGTCCCACATGTTTCACTTCGTCCTTCCTTGATGTTAACCTCCACCTCACTGACGTGTTTGTAAATTTATCGGACCAAGCTGCGTGGTCATCAGTCCGTAGCTTACAAACTACTTAAACTAAGGTAAACTAAGCTAAGGACAACACACACACCCATGCGCAAGGGAGGACGCGAACCTCCGACAGCGAGCAACCGCGCGCTCCGCAGCGAGGCGCCTTAGATCGCTCGGCTACTCCACCGCGGCACTGACGGCTTCATCCACAGCTCTATCCATATTAAGCGTACTAATTACCATCGGAACCAGCACTTTGATAGCTGCCATCCACATAAAAAAAAAAACCGTCCCATACAGCCTTGACATCCGTAGACGGCGAAATTGCAGTGAAGAGAAGTGCCTTATCCATTACGCCGAAGGCCTCACAAAGGTCGTTACAGACAGAAATTACCATTCTGACCTAGTCCGCAAACAGATTTCCTGTGTGCCGGCCGCGGTGGCCAAGGGGTCTGCGACGCGCCAGTCACGGTCTGCATCGCCACTACGGTCGGGGGTTCGAATCCCCCCCCCCTTGAGCATGGTTACTTATGCCGCCTTTAGTATTAGCTAGTTCATAAGAAGTTTGTAAGTTTAGGAACTGATGACCCCGTAGTTAAGTCCCATAAGCTCTACAAACATTTGAACATTTGAATTTCCCGTGTCATATCCCTACACACCAGGAACCTTCCACTAACTACAATAACCAGACGGAAAGAAATGTCCTCCTTGTCATCCTAAACCACGCCGCACTGGAACAACTTAATCACATCTGTCGTCCGAGCTTTTATTAACCTTCATCATACACTGAAATGAGAGACATTCTACCCAAGATCCTTCCTTGGGTGTTCCGTCGCCCACCCAACCTCCATAACATCCTAGTCCATCCCTTCTCCACTCCCAAATCCAACACCGTACGACAGGGACTATATCCCTATGAAAGACACCGATGCAAAACCTACCCATTCCATCCACCCAGCACTTTCTTTTCCTGTCCCGTCACTGGCTGATCCTACACCATCAGATGTCAAGGCACCTGTGAAAGCAGCCGTGTGATATACCAACTCTGCTGAAATCATTGCACAGCGTTTTATATTGGTATGACGACGAACCTATTGAATGGCCACAGCCAAACTGTGGTAAAAGGCGAGGTAGACCACACTGTGGTGCAGAATGCAGCTGGGCACAACACTGGATTTCAATGGCTGCTTTACTACCCGAGCCATCTGGATCCTCCCCTCCACCAGAAGCTCTTCTGAACGGCGCAGGTGAGAGTTGTCCCTTTAACACATTCTACGGTCCCGCAACCATCTTGGCCTCAACCTAAGATAACATCCCTGCACCCTATGCCTTAGATCTTCCCCCCTCCCCCTCTTTCTTCCCCACCCAATATCCTGTATCTCATGTCTTCCTTACAACTGCGTGTCACAGCTTACAATTACTCTTTATTTTAAATTATTTTCTTTATTTTTTCATATTTTCCTACCTTTACTTTTTCCTTTTTAACTATTTTTTATTTTTCCTTATTATTCTTATCTCTTCAAATCCCCCACACTTCTCCACACCTTCCTTTTACCTTTTCCCGCCCCTTTCCTTCACTGTATTCAATACCGCAATTCAAATTCCCGCCTACCATAGCCTTTAAAATATATCGTGATACGCAGAACTTTCGAAACCCACCTTTACCCGGCGTCCTTCCCCTTCCACTCCCCACCTCACCCACGGTCTAAATTCTTGTGTCGCTGGAGTGGCCGTACATGATAGTTGTGTGTGTATAATTATCTGTGTGACTGCGTGAATGTGTTTCTTTCTCTGACGAAGTCCATGATCGAAAACTTAAGTTGTGTGAATGTGATTACCTATTTTCGTGTTTGTCAGCAGCTCAGCGAGCCTCATTACGACGAGTTGTTAGCTATCCTCAAATATTGATTCTACTATCGGCTTTTCCATTGTTAAAATTTTATAGGTACTCTGCAGGTCACATTAACTTGCATGGCGGTTGTTCAACAGAATTCATCTGGAGGATGAACTGTCACCTCTGGACTTGTCACGGGCTGTGTCACGCCCACGTTAGACACTACTTCATTCGTTATTTTCCGTGTTGGTGCATGAATACTTTAGTTAGGTAATCGCACGCCATTGTTCACTGAGAAAGGCGATTGCTAGCAGTTTTCTGCATCATCGCTGTCTGTAACTACTCCTGTCAGATATTTTAGGTACTGTCTGCGGTAAAAACTGGTCTGCGGAAATTAACATGCTGTGGTCGTGGATGGCCGGCTGTTGTCCCTTGGCTCATCGACCTATCTAGCCGAAGTAAGTTTTCCTATTGTTTTTACCAAATAAAAGACTTGCATGATACATTTTATTGACTAAAAAAATGCAGTCAACAATCCGAAGATTGGTTTGAATACCACAGTGGTTTACTAGGCATGGCCCCGTTTGGAGGTGGTATGCCATTGCCTTCCTCCGACCTTCGAACTGACTTACCTAGCCAGTTATAGGGGGACCTACAGTTTAACGTGAGTTCCGAACCACGGTGCTACTCGGATTTTTCACATGAGCAATTCTGCCAGAGGTGAAAGAAGTGGAAAGTGACAGATAAAAATCCTAGGACATGGCGGGGATCGAACCCGCGACCTTTGGATTTGTAGTCTGGCACTCTACCACTGTGCAACCGAATCGCACTTTTATTGACTATAATTATGGAAATGTCAGTGTTATCTTTGAGGGTCACCAAAATTTATATTTTGTTAACCTAATGGTCGAACTACTGAAGTCATCGGTCCAGAAACGTGCAAGCTACTTAAACTAAGTTATGTTAAGGACAATGCATACTACTACGCCCGACGAAGAATTCAAATCTCCGAAAGGGAGTGACGTAGTAATCTGTAGCATGCAGAATTAGACCAAACGGCCATTCCCTCACAGGTCAGGTTGAGATGTCCTATCGTAGCTTCAACTATCGTATCTTTTGTCAAATATTACAAAAAACAGTCTTTATCGCAGAAATTAACAGTTTCAATTAATCAGTTTCGACCTGATGTAGGTCATCTTCGAAATTACAAGTAGCCCATGTGGCCAGTGCTGCACTCGGCTGGGCTGGGCTGCCCTGGGCTGTTCTTCTGCCAGCAGAACAGTTACCTGCTGACAGCAGAACAGCCCAGCCCAGCAGAGTGCAGCACTGGCTACATGGGCTACTTGTAATTCCGAAGATGATCTACATCAGGTCGAAACTGGTTAATTGAAACTGTTAATTTCTGCGGTCAAGACTGTGTTTTGTAATATTTATCATATCAAATAAGTCACTGTTTTTCCCCTCTGACAATGTTGTCAAAATTAATGAGTATCTTCCGTCATCGAAGTTTGACGCCTGTAAATGGAATCAACGCGCGTCAGTCGTCTTCAGGTCTTCGTCGTTGTCGAATCGCTGACGGAAGAAAAGTAATTTTTTGTCGCGCAAGAAAAGTTGGCAATAGATGGTAGTAACGTCAGGACTGTATGCTTTCTCAGCAAACTCTCTCCGGGACCTCTGTAAAAGGGTTGAACCGTATGGAGACGATCCGTGTCACGGAGCTGCATAACACTGGTTCTGAATGGTATGTGCTCCAGCGAGCTGTTTGAATGCGTCCAAGGTTACTGTCATACACTGGTTTCATTCACAGGCGGCAGATTTCTACGAATGCAAAATTTTATCCAATGATGTAAGAAGTAAAAGAGTCCTTTCGGTACTGTGTTAAAAGTAGCTCAAGTTTTGCTGTACCTGTTAACAATTGGTGTTTCATGTAACTGTTTTTTTGATGAGCCAACAAATGTAACAAATTAACGCAAATGTGATTTAGCCTACTTGAGTCTCCCAAGCACGCGTCCACGTGTAAAACAATCTAGTGTGCTGACAGACTGGCTGTGCTAACCGCGCCGCGTATCGGAGCGTTCGCGAATCAATTCCTGGCAGCAGGGTGGCGGTGTGGGAGCGACTATGGCGAGGTAACGAGCGACGCCGGCGGGAGGCGCGTCCGCGCATATTGACGGCGCATTTGCATAACGAGTCGCGGCCACACGTGGTCCGGCCGCCTGTACACGGCGCCACGCCAGCCGCCACCTAGCGGACACGTGCTTGTTTGTTCCGCCGTGCTAAACACGCCGCTCTCGGAGCTGCACTTGTGATTCCCGCGTCATTGGATCAGGTTCTGTCCTTGTTTCCCACAAATCACAGCTGTTTCTGCTGTGTACACTGTCGGGCGCAATGTGGAAGGCCTCATTTTGCCGGTTTACATAGGAGAAGCAATCGGTTACAGAAATTACTTCCTTTGAGGGACATTTCTGAAAGACGTTTAGATTTCCTCATAGAAAATCCAAACCTTAGCAGAGTTCGGGTAGTAAATTAACTGGAATAGCGGCAAATAGAACTGCTGCGCTGGTACTCGACTCGAGATACAGGCTTTATTGCAGCAAAGCTTTCTCATGATTCCTACAAAAACGAAATTCATATTTACTGAAAACACCACAGTCCTCACTGATCGTAGATTAAGACTGTATCCCCGTGAGTGGTTGAACCAGCAACGAAAAATACGCCAAGTTGTTCTTGAGAGAAGAAATTCAGTTTAGGAATGACCTGTACAGCACAGGTCATTCTGAAATTCTTAGGGGCCGGAATCCAATTGCTATAGTTCAGCTTATAAATATACCACTTTGAATTATGTAGCTAACAGGCTAGACACTATGGTGGACGAATGCAATACACGGCTGTAATTCTGGTGCCAACTAGGTAGGAAATATGACAGCTCGCTATGCCATACATGATGGGCAGGGAACTTGCATGTGACAAAGTCACTTTGAGTGTGCTGGGAATTTGTACCTGACAGACTAAGCACTTCAGAGCAGCACCTAACGTCATGCAAAGTGGCCTGAGACCCTGTAGCCGAATGGCTAGGAAATTTGACATAGCTCACTGCCACTGTGTTGTGTCCTGTAGCTGATAGGTTAGCAGATTAAGCACAGCACCCTATGCATTGAGAATGCACAGGGCTCCTATAAAGCTGCGGTGGAGTAGTCGAGCGGTCTCGCCGTCGGAGGTGGGGCATGGGTGTGTGTGTGTGTGTTGTCCTTAGGTTAGTTTACCTTAGTTTAAATAGTTTGTAAGCTACGGACTGATGACCACGGAGTTTGGTCCAATAGATTTACAAACATTTGAAAATTTTTTTTGGCCTATAGATGACTATGCAATTTATTGGGCAGGGAACCTGCAGGTCATCATGACAGAGTGTGCTGCAGTACAGCAAGTAACAGGCTAACTGCTATGTCATGCAGAGTTAGCTTGTATCCTGCAGTTGACCTATTCTACAACTGATTACTGACTATACTTGATACCTTTATTCTGAAAATTAAAATACACAATATTGTGTATGTTCCACAGGTTTGTTTATTTTGTGAGTAGATTTTCGACTTATTAGGTCATAATGATACCTTTGTCTCCATTCACTAGACACTAACATCAAAATGTTTACAGATTTCCTTGTGAGAATTTGTATCAGCGAAACCGCTAAGAACAGACGTCACAATAAACAACCTATAGATGTTGTGCTGAAAGTGTGGTAAGCAGCTTCTTTTAATTGCCAGTAGAATCATTTATCAGGACTTTAAAACTGAAGTCCATATTATCTGCCCCAAATTCTCTTCTGTGGAGATCGAATAAGAGAATCACAACATTATCAGATTCTTTTACAGCTTTGATGGGTCTACAAACGATGCAGGGCAACGTCACATACATTTGATTTTCGACGTAGTTATATGCCTTACAGAATTCCAGTACGATTTTCTTTATCAAGGGAAACTGTAAAGTTTGCGTCAATAAAGTGGGAGACGGAGCCAGAAAAGTGGCGTAATATTAAACGACTGCGAATGACACGGGGTACAATTTTCCCACTTAACTGTCGTCCTGCAAAGCAGAGAGCACGAATATTACGACAATTCGTCGTCTAAGATTCTTGTTCTTGTTATTGTTGTTTAGAGGGGACTAAACTGCTACGTCATCAAGGTTATTGCCATAGATGTCTGAAAGTTCGTTACGCAAGTGCTTCAAATTTTCCAAATTCGTATGAATGCAGGCTATACATTGTAATATACATTTAAATATCTAACAATATAGTAATAAGGACAGTTTCGAACTCACTGCAAAGACGTGACGACGAGCTGCGACAGGCACATAAAAAAGATACACATTTATAACACTTCAGCTATCGACCATAGCCTTCTTCAGATAATAGAACATTCATGCAATCAGACAGGCACACAACATAGTGACAGAACCGTCATCTCCGGCTGCCGCACTCCCGAAATATAACGTATGTAAGGCAAACATTTTTTTCGAACTGAGAGACTTAATTATAAAAGCGGTAAAAATCTTCTAAATACTTTTATTACATAATTTTATATGATACTCTAATGTACATTCGGACAAACACTTGCTTTATATTATAAAAATATAATATCTAATACGTTTTCAACTATCTAAACACCCCGGCTTTACACTGGTAGCGCTAATTAATAGCTATAGCAAAATAACTTCCGATGGGTGGCCGGTGAAGACCCTGTGACGAAGTTTTAGCATATATATCTATGGATTCCGAGACGGCTGGCGCAATTGTTGAGAAATATTTACATTTGTTCAGCGGGTTGACCTGTGGTAGCGATTGAATCCCGAAATGTATTGACTGGAAAAATATAACGCGGAATGTGAAACAGTAATTTAACTTTCAAAAAGCTATTTACACGTCAAAAACAATAGCAGATTGATGGCGGAACTGTCATTGGTGACAGCCTAACACATGAGTCACTAATCTCGCAGAAGTTTGCTCAAACTACGCTTCTGCAACGCAGCTAAGCGGGCAACCAGTACAAGCTACTGCCAAACTGTTGGTGGTTAGATATGTCTAAATGACATGTCTAAATTGTCTTGAGCAGTTAAACCGGCAACCCACGCGCAATGGAAATATTCTAGACCTTATAGCCACAAACGGGCCTGACCTTATTAACGATGTCTGTGTACAGGAATTAGTGATCATGATATCGTCATAGCGTCGATGGTGACCAAAGTTCATAAACCAATCAAGAAGGCTTGGAGCGTGTTTTTGTTGGGAAGAGCCGACAAGCAAATGTTACGATCGCACTTAGAAAGGGGCATCGTTTAATTCCGGGACTATGGATGTAGAGGAATTGTGGACTAAATTTAAGTGCATTGTTAACAAAAGGTTAGAGAAATATGTGCCAGTAAAGACGATTAAGGATGGAAAAGATCCACCGTGGTATAATAATAATGTTAGAAAGCTGCTGAGAAAGCAAAGGCTGTTGCATTCTCGATTCAAAGAAGAACACGCAAATGATGACAGGCAAAAGTTAGTAGAGATTCGTGCGTCTGTAAAAAGATCGATGCGTGAAGCATACAATAATTATCACAGCCATACCTTAGCAAAAGATCTTTCCGAGAAGCCGAAAAAATTCTGGTCCTATGTAAAATCGATAAGCGGGTCAAAGCCCACTGTCCAGTCACTAGTTCATCATTCCAGGGCAGTAATAGAAGGAAGCAAACGGAAAGCTGAAGTTCTAAATTTAACCTTTAAGAAATCTTTCACGCAGGAGGACCGCACAAATATACCATCATTTGATCAACGTACTACTTCCGAAATGGGGGACATAGCAATAGGTATTTCCGGTGTAGAGAAGCAGCTGAGAGAGCTAAATACGAAAAAGTCCGCTGGTCCGGATGGAATACCAGTTCGGTTTTAAAAAGACTATTCTGCGGCGTTGGCCCCCTACTTAGCTTGCATTTATAACGAATCTTTAATTCAGCGCAAAGTTCCTAGTGATTGGAAAAAAGCGCAGGTGACTCCCGTGTATAAGAAAGGAAAGAGAACTGACCCATACAATTACAGGCCAATATCGTTGACATCAGTTTCATGTAGAATTTTGGAGCATATTCTCAGTTCGAATAAATTTCCTTCAAACGGAAGAGCTTCTTTCCATGAATCAGCACGGGTTTAGGAAACATCGTTCATGTGAAACTCAGCTTGCCCTTTTCTCACATGACATCTTGCGAGCCAGGGATGAAGGGCAACAGACGGATTGTGTTTTTCTCGACTTCAAAAAGGCGTTCGACGCGGTGCCACACTGCAGACTGCTAACGAAGATACGAGCTTATGGAATAGGTTCACAGATTTGTGACTGGCTGGAAGACTTCCTAAGTAATAGAACGCAGTACGTTGTTCTCGACGGCGAGTGTTCATCAGAGACGAGTGTATCGTCAGGCGTGCCCCAGGGGAGTGTGATAGGACCGCCATTATATTCTATCTATATAAATGATCTGATGGACAGAGTAAGTTGTAATTTGCGGCAGTTTGCTGATGATACTGTGGTGTATGGGAGGGTGTCGTCTGTAACTGACTGTGATAGCATACAGGTTGACTTAGACAAAATTTCTAGTTGGTGCGAAGAATGGCACCTAGCTCTCAATGTAGAAAAATGTAAGGTGATGCGCATGAGTAGAAAAAACAATCCTATAATGTTCGAATACAGCATTAGTAGTGAGCTTCTTGATGCTGTCGCGTCGTTCAAATATCTAGGCGTAACATTGCAGAGCGATATGAAATGGAACGAGCATGTAAGGACAGTTGTGAGTAAGGCAGACAGCCGACTTCGGTTTATTGGGAGAATTTTGGGAAGATGTACTTCACCTGTAAAGGAGACCGCGTATAAAACGCTTGTACGACCACGCCTTGAGTATTGCTCAAGTATTTGGGATCCGCAGCAGATCGGTTTGAAGGAAGACATAGAGGCGGTTCAGAGGCGAGCAGCTAGAATTGTTACCGGTAGGTTCGACCAATGCGCGAGTGTCACGGAAATGCTCCGGCAACTCAATTGGGGATCGCTGGAAGAAAGACGACGTTCATTTCGTGAATTTTTGTTAAGTAAGTTTAGAGGGCCGGAATTTAAAGCTGAGTGTAGTACGATCTTGCTGCCGCCTACTTACATTTCGCGTAAAGATCACAAAGACAAGATAAGAGAAATTAGGGCTCGTACGGAGGCATATAGGCATTCTTTTTTTCCTCGTTCAATTTGGGAGTGGAATAGGAAAGTAAATGCCTAGTAGTGGTACAGTGTACCCTCCGCCACGCACCTTACGTTGAATTGCGGTGTATGTATGTAGATGTATGTAGATGTAGAAATGATGGAAAAGTGCATTACAATGCGGTCGTATTTCGTAGTATTCCGTGGCGATAAAAGAAATTATCACCAATAAAATATATTATTCGGAAATGTCTCTCTTTCCATTTTTAAAGGATGCTGAGGGATAAGTCACTAATGTTACGAATATTAATATTCTGTTTTTAAAACAGTAACATGAAACCCGAAGCAAGGTCGTGTAGATGAACATAATCATTTCCTTCCGCAGCCAATCACGTGCGGTCACAATCCATTTCTCTCGTTAAGCGATTTTCTATGATATAATTACGATTGTGACACTGTGAACAAACGTCTGTGAACCACACGTACTGCAGTACTATGACATTCTATTACTACAGGTAGATATTAACAGGAGATGGAACATTATTGTAATTAGTTTTAGTTATTCCTGTTGGAAAATTCACCATTAAAGCTGTGAAACATGGAAATAGGGAAATAGCAGCATTAGAAATAGCACGTTCTCATTTTGCATCAGGGCATTCTTTTGTTGCTGCATACTGCCGCTTGGAGCGTTAGCGTCACTTCAGTAACTGTTCCTGACAGACTATGCATTGATAGTGCCGCAACTGTTCGCTATTTTTCCGCTATGGGCGCTACTGTCGTTTCAAGTGCCAGACGCAAGTTACTATTTACACATTAGACTGTTATGTTAGTATGTAAATAGGGATTAAACACGCAGAGGATTGTATAAGAATCGTATTCATTGTGTGAATCGTCTTATATGGAACATAACGAAGAATAAAATATTTTCTGATATATGGTATGGTTGAAAACAAAACAGATTTTCCAAGGCGTATTTATTGCTTCAGATTTCACGTTATATTCTACGAATCATTAAATATGTGATCACTAACAAACTTCTCAGAATCACCCGCTGGGTTAATCTCAAGATTTTCTATTTATTCCATCGAAATTGTTTCAGCAGTCTGGTAGTCCATTGGGAAAATACATAGATACATCGATTTTTATACACATAGGAATATAAAAGTTAAGATTATCTACCAGAAATATCGGTAAGTTGTTGGCCGATTTAATTTAATTTTGTAAACGATATTGGAACGAAATTTCGGGTGGACAAAGCTTTTATATTTTTAATATGCATAATGTACATATACGTACGTAAGATATCAACTGGGAACTTGAATAGCAATCTCAAAAAGTTTGTTATAATTTACTTAAAATATTTTAAACTATGCGTACAAGTCACCTTATAAAACCGACAGCAATGAAAAGAAAGGTTGGGCTGTGAAAATCTGTGAGTTGTATTTGATTCTTGCTCTATGTGTCTCCTGCAATAGAAAGTTAAGTAAGTCCTTTTTGATTTTACCCCTTAAATGTAATTTTAAAGAAAAAATCGTGCTGGCTTGTTTTACTGCTCACTTGAGCTTTTGCTGTAGTTATATGCTTTTAGAAATATTTAGGACAAAAATAATAAAATATAAATAATATAAAATTATGCACTCAACACGTAATATTCTCTCTGGTCGTATATTAACAAAATACCAAAATCATTTCATTTTTGAGTTTTCCAATCGAAACTATCATATATTTCTTCCATACTTTTACAATCTTTTTCCGTTAAAATATTATCACCTGCTTTGCGATGGTACGGTTTATGTAAAATCAGCTGACAGTGTCAGATCGCCGTTCTTTTTCGCTAATATCTCTGAAACGGTGTGAATTATGGAAATGGAATAACAGAGAAAAGTTGTGGAAAATTTTCTCCTCTACAAACAAGTTCATTCAATGTTTGTCTCAGATAAACGGTTAAAGCGTTATTTACAATTACATTTTCTAGTGTCAGAAGGCCATCACAAATAGCCTAATTTTATTGTTACTAACCTACTTTTTGTTCAAAATATTTGAAAAAGGGAGGTTCTGGTCGCTGTCTACCGACAATTGAGTCTGTGAGATTTGCTGCCGATTGGTTGAACGGCGCAATCTAAAAAGTGGGAACACGTTACAGATACAGACAGATAGTGTCAAATCGCCGTTATTTTTGAAATTAAATTTGAAAACATGCGAGATACGAAAAAACATAGAAGAGCAAAGCTGTAGAGAATTTTCGCGTCTACAAATTCCTTTATTAAATTTTCATGTCAGAAGAAAGGTCCAACCGTTACTTTCATTTAAATTTCGAGCTGTCAAAAGGCGATCGCCAAGGCCCACTTTTAGTGTTACTTCGGTAACCTAAAATGGGAAAATTGTGTATTGAACTGTTTGTTGTTTAGTTGTTTTTCCCACGTCATTTTCAACACAAAAACAATGTTACATATATTTTTAGTGGCAGCTTATTATAAAGTTACTACTACAGAACGTCAGTGGTTGGCGACTTTTTAGTCCTACCCATTTGCGGATTGAAAGGATGCGCTATACCGTCATTGAAGCTTCCTATAGGTTGTTAAGCCCTAATTTTTTTTTCTGTTTTAGCATGTAACTGCAGGCGAGGACTCTCCGATACACCATAAACCAATTAGCCAAAACGATTTATTTGAAGGAACCTCAATTCACAATTATCGTTTCTTTTTGCAATAACAATCAACATCGCACAAAGTCAGTGGTAAGAAGACGTAAACAGGGAGGGGGAGCGAATTTTCAGGGTGTGCAGAAAATAGATCATGCACGGAGATGGTTGAGATGTATCAGATGATGGGCGGGACAGAAATGGAACGGGAAGGGGGTGCGCAATAGGTAATGGGAAATATACATTTCCTATATTTACTTATTTATTTATCTATATTTATCATATTCCGCAAGAGAGAATTGTGGAGCAAGTCTCCATGGTCATGGAACGAGTCAGTATATCACAAAACGGTAACAATAATTTAATGAAATGTATAGTAACATTATGCACACGACAGGCTTAAGCTTAAATTAAAATCGCCAATAACCTAAAACAGAAATTAGTGTTTTTTTTTTTTTTTTTTTTTTAATTTCTCGACGGGCTAGAAAGAATGAGTAGCGAGGAAACTCTTCAGTTTACTCTTGAAAGTGCGTGGATTACTACTAAGCCTTGACAGCTTGTTAAAATGGATTCGGAAGAATGCTGCACATCTTTTTGCACTTGGGAGACGACGTGTGATCGATATATGAAAGATAATATGATTTGAGAGGCCAGTGTTAGAAACCATGAGGTTCGCGAGTTTACCTGACATAATGCTGGAACCACCCTTTTCTGCGTAATAAATATCCTTTTTCGAATCAGATAACGCCTTACATCATAAACGAATGAAAATAAACAAAGTAGAATACTTTTCTTGTTGAACCATGGCTTATTTCACATATTGTTCGAATAATAAAGATCACAGAATTTAGTTTTTGAGCAAGCTCCTGAACATGGAATTTACAAGACAGCTTATTATCTATGCGAAATTTGAGCTGTTTAGTATCACTGATCATGTGCTCACTGTGTGTAATCAAAATGTCAGGTTTTGTTTAATTGTGTGTTAGAAAATCAAAATACAAATGTAAATAAATTTTCTACAAGGCATGATCAAATTTCTTTAGCCAAATTGTATGATATTGCATCTATATTGCCAACAACATCCTTTATACTATAAGATATATAAATTATGTAAGTGAGAAACAACATTGGCCCCATAACAGAACATTGGCACCCCCTTCCGCCACATAAATGAAGACCTCTGCGGTAAATAATGATAACCTTCAACTTTTTTTATTTTTAATGTATTTGGTGCAGACAATCATATCCGACAGAATGTTTCATTTTCTTCAAGTAGAACATGAAGCTGCAGAGGGATGGCAAACATAAATATTAAAACAAATAATACAACTTGTAATAAAAACTATTTTAGGCATACAAATCGTCATATCTCAACACCTTATAAATGACGGTTATCATTATTTTTCCCCGAGGTCTTCAATTGTGCCACAGCCATTTTCAGCACTGCCGAGAACCACCTTCAGCAGTCAGTAGCAAACATTATCAGGTTCACTAGTAAGGTTACAATCAAAAATTAATCAAGTGATGTTGGACATATCTGTTTAGAGCAGCGTTTTCCACAAAAGATCTACTATGTCAGATAATGTGTAGTGTAAGGAGAGTACATTTAACGAAAAATTACAGCCACCCTTAGTGTAATATTAGCTGAAATTGGAGTATAAAGACATAATAAATAACACCAACGTAAAATTAAAACTGCCTCGAAACTGTAAAGGAGCTCTAAATTGATCTGCAGAATGTTAACAATACATAAAGTCACATTAAAAAGGACGGTATGAAAATTACAAAATCGATAAGCTGTTTATCTTCCCAGGCTTTTTCAGCTGTTTATTTCTAGCGGCAGAGGCGGTAAGGGGGCGAAGGTCGTTAACATTTGCGTGTAATGGGGTCTGGCGTAGGCTATTAACCTGGTAGCAAAGAATTATTAGTCCGGCAGTGTGCAGTTTCGCGGACGCTCCGTGGAATTTCGTTCGCCCGAACCCCCTCGATCTTTATGTTCTTTAAATAGCTTTTGTCATTAGGTACTATGTAATGTTTCTGTGAACTAATACAGGGGCTGGGATATACATTGTTTAGATTCTTCTCTGTTATGAAGGATCCCAATTTCATACTTTCCCCGGCATTGATAATAACTTCTTCCGTATCTCCTTCACAAACTGATAATCCATTTGTCACGCAGTGACATTGATTACATTATCTGTGTTACATAAAGTATATAAATATATACGTCTTGGCACCTGTAATTTCTGTTGTATAAGTTCTGTGTTCATATAAGTTGATGAAATGCGGAGGGATACATGGACAGAGTTAGAATACCTTTGGACAGAGGACAAAGACCAATACAGAATGTCGACTGAGACGATTCAAGCACCAGGAGTTAGCCGCACGGGAGTAGCCGAGCGGTCTGGAGCACCACGTTGCGGAACGCGCGGCCTCCCGAGTCGGAGGTTCGAATCCTCCCTCTGGCATAGACGTTTGTGTTGTTTTTAGTACAAGGTAATTCTTAAGCAGTTTGTAAATTTAGGGACTGATGACCACACAGTTAAGTCCCGTAAGTTTTACAAACAGTTGAATCAGGAGTTAATGAAATAGTTATAACGAAGTGTATTACTGAAAATGCAATTAAATAGTACAAATATTGTTCAAGTTGGGCAAACAACTTATGGGCATGCGTTTCGAACCGTTGTGAATTAAATGCACTGATCAACTAGAAAATTTGGCCATCCATCTCACCGTATGTCCACCTCTGTCATGGATGAGAGCTGCGACGCATATTTCCATGGAAGCAACGAAGGGTTGATAGGTAACTGAAGTAGGGGAAATATGAGCTATAATGCTAAGTTCGTTCACATTCCAGCTGTGACATGGCACATACTGACGATGTGGTCTTCAGTCCGGAAATGTTCTTGTCCACCTTACTCTGAACTGAGCAAGCCACTTCATCTCCTAACAAGAATGGCAACCCAGATCCATTTGAACCTGCTTACTGTCTTCGTCTCCTCTTCTCCTTTTACAGTTTTACTCCACACACTTCCCTCAAATGCTAAATTCACGATTCTATGATGTCTAAGAACGTGTACTACCAATCGATGCCTTACGTATGGTCAAGGTATGCCATAAATTGCTTTTCTCCTCAATCCTGTTCAATACCTTCTCATTAGTTACGATATCTACCCAACTAATCTTCAGCATTCTTCTATATCGCCACATTTCAAAAGCCTCTATCCTCTACCTGTCTGAGCTACTTATCGTCTATGTTTCACTACAGTACAAGGCGACACTCTACATATTGCCTTCAGAAAAGACATATTTTCATTTTAATTAAAACCGGCTAACAAATTACACTTTTTTCAGAAACGCCTTTTTTTTCCTTGCCATTCTGCATTTTGTATTATCCGTGCTGCGAACGTCGCATGTTATTTTACTGCCGATTAACAAAACTAATCAACCATATTTATTGTTTCGTTACCTATTCTGATTCCCTCACCAACGCCTGATTTTCTTATACATTTCATTATCATTGTTTTGCTGTTGTTGATGTTCATCATATAAGCTCATTTCAAATTACTGTTCATTTTGTACAGTTGCTCTTCCAGCTCTGACAAATTTACAATGTCTTCAGGAAAACGCATACATTTTATTTCTGAGGCATGAACATCAATTCCTTCCCCAAATTACTCCTTGCTTTTCTTCACAGTTGCTCACTATGCAGATAGAATGACACTGACGAAAGACTGCAAACGTTTCTGACTCCATTCCCAACCAATGCTTCACTCTCGTGTCATCGACTCTAATACCTGCTGTCTGTTTTTGTGAAGTTGTAAACAACCTTCCATTCTCTATATTGTACCATTACCGACTTCAGAATTTGAAAGAGTGTATTCCAAACAATATTGTCAAAATCCTTATCCAAATCTACAAATGCTAGAAATGTACGTTTGGCTTTCCTTACTACTTCTTGTAAGATAAGTCGTAAGGTGAGCACTCCCTTACCAGCTCCCACATATCTTCACCGAAGTCGGCTTCCACCAGTTTTTCCATTCTTCTGTAAATAACAAAATGAGTTAAAATATTGCGATCATGAACTATTAAACTAATGGTTCTGCAATTTTCACACCTATCTTTACGTGCATTCTTTTGAATTAGTATTATTACATTTTTTTTAAATCCGATGGTATTTCGCCAGTCTCACACATGATGCACGTGTGGCTCTCGCATATACTTTTCAGTAACGCTAGAGAGATCTCGTTTAATCTGCCTTGTTTCGACTTAGGACTTTCAGCACACTGTCAAATTCTTCTCTTAGTACACTCATATTTCACCTTCACGTATTTCCTCTTCTATTTCTACAGTATTCTCTCGAAATTAATTTCCTTTGTAGATTCGCTTTATAGATTCCTTCCAGCGATCATATTTCTCTTATTTACTCAGAACTGGTTCTCCATTGAGTTCTTGATATTCACACAGCCGCTTTTCTTGTTTCCAAAAATCTCTTTTATTTTCCCGTAGGCGGTATTGTTGTTTTGCTAGTTATACAATCTTCTACAGACTTCCATTTGTCCTGTATCCAAACTTGCTTAACCAGTTTGCACTATCCGTCAATCTCAATGTTTAGTCGTGCGTTTTTCACTTTACTTACTTCACTCATATATATCCTCCTTTCATCGATTATATTCAGTATTTTCTGTGATATACAAGAACTTTTATTATGTCTTGTCTTTCTATTTGTTTGGTCTTCTGGTTCATTCACTATTTCGTTTCTAAGTGGTATCCATTCATCTTGTATTGTGTTATTTCCCCTTCGTTTATGTCAATTGTTGCCTAAAGCTCTTTCTGAAACTATCAAGAATCAGTTCCCATAACGTCGTTTTCCAACCTTTATACAATTTCTGCAGTTTCAGTCTACATTTCGTAACCAATAACTTATGATCAGAGTCTATATCTGTCCCCGGGTAGGTCTCACGGTATAAAACCTGGTTTTGAAATCTATGACCTACCACTATAAAGTCTGTTTAAATATTAATATGTTTGTAAATCTAAGGGACTTAACTACTTACACTAATTTAAAGTAGCTTATGCTAAGTACAACACATAAAGCCATGCCCGACGGACTCGAATCGCTGACAACAAACTGCAGCGTAAACCGCAGCAGAGTGTCTCATTGCGGACGGCAATTCTGCTGCGGCTGGGTATTCCTATCTGATACCTTCCGGTATCTCCTGGTCTCTTCCCCGCACACAACCGTATTGCATGACTCTTAATCGAAGTGTTTGTCATGATTAAATTAAGTTCTCTGCAAAATTCTACCAGACTGCGTACTCTTCCATTCTTCTCCCTCGGTTCATGTTCACCTGCTATTTTTCCTTCCCTTCCTTTTCTGGCTATTTTAACTCCGGTGCCCCATCACACTCATGTTTTTCTGTCCCTCAACTGTCTGAATACTTTCTTTAGCCACCTCATATATTTATTCTCTCTCCACATCATCGGAGAACCAGTTGGCGCTATTAACGTGTACTAAAGTGGTCGGTCTTCTTCGTAAAAAAATATGAATTGAATTGTAAGCATTGTACGATGCTTCTTGACAGTTACAGTGCCTTTCACAAGGTCCAATTTGCCTGGTAGCATAACGCATCCACCTCTACCTTGATTAAGTACCGCGGCACGGAGCTTTTTTCCCGAAAGACGACAGAATTATTCTCTCTTTAATCGGAGTGATGAAGAAAGTACCGACATTTAAAGACATTGTTACGCTGTGCTACTGTACCAGTGGCCAGTCACGGTGGTCAAGTGGTCATTCCACGGTGGCGAAGTGCCTATTTCAGTCGTAGTTGACGATATCCTGGTGTTAACATTGGAACATGCATGAGTCCTTGACTGCGGAGTTCCGTCGTTGGGAGTGTTGAGCTTACTGTGTGTTCAGGCCAACACCAGAGAGAAGGCTGCGGCGTCACGCAGAGTAGGCCTCGCTTGCGTTTCTGACTGGGTGGCCGCTGAGACACGGCCTACTATGGCGTACTGGCCAGCCAGTCAACTATGCCATCGTGGCCTCTTCTGTGTCACACGAGAGAGCCACGGCCTTCTATCTCGATGGTGTTGGTTCAAACACACATGTGCGCTGCACAGAGTTTGTCTGTTGATAGTTCCCCCACAGTTTCCGCCTGTCCCGTTTCACCAGACTCCTCAGCCTACGACGCCCGACAGTCGTAATGAGAAATGACCGCCCCACATCTCGAAACTTACTTCTATGTTTCGCCATATCGGACAAGTCCAAGTCCCAGAAATGCTCGACCAAACGAGTTGACCGTCACCTCACTGATAATGCACGCACGCACCGTAACTATATGTCTTTCCACAACAGGTGGCACTGCTGTCCCCTGTAGTTAGGTGTTCATAATATTATGGTTGACCAGTATATGGTAGTCCAACCGAGACTAGTATTCATTTACTGGCCATAGGTAATTTCGTTCTTCAGAAAAAATCCTTTCATTCAGTTCAAAAATTCTGGGAAAAGTCCCTGAGCAGGCATTTTAGTGATTACTGACATAAAATCAAGAAAAATTCAAAAACAGTGAAGACATATACTGCAGCATCACTCGTCGTCATGAAGCGTTTAAGAGATAGTAGGGACTTTGGCATATTTTTCTCGAAATTGTTATAAATTGACAGTGAAAATTAATTGAAATTCTGGTCTAGTTCAGATGAAAGGAAGCAATCAACGATTTGAAGACGTTAATCCACAATGTAGACAAAAGTAAAATCCTTTTTAATTCACGAGAGACCATTTGGTGGATTTCCTCATGGGGAAGCCAATAATTGCAAAAATCGTTACAGACACTCTTATCAGTTACCGGACTGATAGTTAACTTGGGGTTGTACGAATAATATTTCGAAGCAAACTTTATGTTAAAACTATCCACCTAATTGGAATTCTACTATACTGGCTTGTGCATAATAATGTATTTCATTATCATGTAGAACAAGTCTTTGACAATCTATTTATTCCACCACAAAATATCAGCTTCGCTATTGAATTTCCTTCAGTGCCCTACAACGGTCAACATGATTAAATATTTCGATATCGTAAACTGCATTTATGCCACATTGCTTTTAGTCATAACCTGGAGGTTAAAGAGGATAAGAAAAATGTCAAATCATTATTCAACTACAGTATCTGTCTTATTTAAACATCAGATCCTGCTCTTGCAATGAAAAGAACGGAACCAGCTGAAAAACACTGCTGTCGATGCTCAAAAGGAGAAATATGTTCCGTGTTTCAAATACAAAAACAGAAGGGTGGGCAACGCGCTGCTTTACCAAAAATTCTGGCAAGCAAACATAACTGCCCTTTTTTGTCCCAAAAGAAAATAGAAGTGACATCGGAAGACGGAAGGAAAAGTACCAGTTAGAAAGAGCAGCTACTGTGTGAGAGAGACAATGGTAGTAAAGACGATAGAAGAGTGGTAATAGTAGCAGTGGGTACAAAGATGGAAAAAGGCAGTAAAAATGAAAAATACAGTGGAGTGGAAACCATACATAAGCTTTGGGGTTTAGATACCAAAAACCTGTGACCCTTAAAGGGACCTTGATGTTAAAATGACTGAAAAATCGAAAAAGAAATTTTTGCCTCTATCTGGAAGAAAAATTTCTCCCGTTTAGCTTGTTGTTGTTGTTGTGGTCTTCAGTCCGGAGACTGGTTTGATGCAGCTCTCCACAATACCCTATCCTGAGCAAGCCTCTTCATCTCCACATAAGAACGACAACCTACATCTGTCTGAATCTGCTTACTGTATCCATCTCTTGGTCTTCCCCTGCGATTTTTTCCCCACACACTTCCCTCCAATGCTAAATTAACAATTCCTTGATGTCTAAGAATGTGTCCTACCAATCTATCCCTTCTTTTAGTCAAGGTATGCCAGAAATTCCTTTTCTCCCCAATTCTGTTCAGTACCTCCTCATTAGTTACGCGATCCACCCACCTAATCTTCAGCATTCTTCTGTAGCACCATATTTCAAAAGCCTCAATCCTCTTCCTGTCCGCACTGTTTATCGTCCATGTCTCACTCCCATACAAGGCAACACTCCATACAAATGCCCTCAGAAAGGACTTCCTTAGGCCTAAATCAATATTCGATGTTAACAAATTTCTCTTTTTCAAAAACGCTTTTCTACCCATTGCCATTCTGCATTTTATATCCTCTGTACTGCGCCCATCATTTGTTATTTTACTGCCCAAGTAACAAAACTCATCTACCTCCTTTATTGCTTCGTTTCCCAATCTAATTCCTTCAGCATCACCTGATTTTCTTACACTGCACTCCATTACCCTAGTTTTGCTCTTGTTAATGTTCATCTTATATGCACCTTTCAGCACACTGTCCATTCCATTCAATTGCTCTTCCAGGTCCTTTGCTGTATCTGACAGAATTACTATGTCATCGGCAAAACGCAATGTTTTTAATTCTTCCCCCTGAACTTTTATTCCTTCACCAAATTTCTCCTTGCTTTCCTTTATAGCTTGTTCAATGTACAAATTGAATAACATTGGAGAAAGGCTACAACCCTGTCTCACTCCCTTCCCAACCACTGCATCCCTTTCATGCCCTTCAACTCTGACAACCGCTGTCTGGTTTTTGTACAAGTTGTAAATAACCTTACGCTCCCTATAATTTACTCCTGCTTTTTTCAGAACTTTAAAGAGTTTATTCCAATCAACATTGTCAAAAGCCTTCTCCAAATCTACAAAAGCTAGGAATGTAGATTTGCCTTTTCTTAATCTATCTTCTAGGATAAGCCGTAAAGTGAGTATTGCCTCCCGTGTTCCTACATTTCTCCTGAACCCAAACTGATCTTCCCCGAGGTCGGCTTCTACCAGCTTTTCCATCCTTCTGTATATAATTCGCGTTAATATTTTGCAGCCATGACTTATTAAACTGATGGTTCTGTAGTTTTCACACCTGTCTGCACCTGCTTTCTTAGGGATGGGGATTATTACATTTTTCTTAAAGTCTGAGGGTACTTCACCTGTCTCATACATCTTACACACCAGGTGAAACAATTTTGTCATGGCTGGTTCTCCCAGAGACTTCAGTAGCTCTGAGGGAATATCATCTATTCCAGGGGCCTTGTTTCGACTTAGGTCTTTCAGGGCTCTGTCAAATTCTTCTCTCAGTACAGTATCTCCTATTTCATCTTCATCTACATCCTCTTCCCTTCCTACAATATTGTCTCGTAGTTCATTTCCTTTGTAGAGCCCCTCTATATATTCTTTCCACCTTTCAGCTTTCCCTTCTTTGCTGAGAACTGGTTTTCCATCAGTGTCCTTGATATTCATAGAGCTGTTTTTCTTATCTCCAAATGTTTCTTTTATTTTCCTGTAGGCTGTATCTATTTTCCCCTATTTATACATTCTTCTACATCCTTGCATTTGCCTTCTAGCCACTCCTGCTTAGCCATTTTGCACTTCCTGACAATCTCATTTCTTAGTCGTCTGTACTCCATTTTGCCTGTTTCATTTACTGCATTTTTATATTTTCTCCTTTCATCGATTAAACTCAGTATCTCCTGTGATATCCAAGGATTTTTTGTAGGTCTTTCCTTCCTACCTATTTTGTCCTGTGCTACCTTCACTATTTCATCTCTCAATTTTACCCATTCCTCCTCTACGTTTAGCTTATATCCTGATTAATACATGGGCTACCTTTCGTAAGCCTCTGTTTGTTGCATGGCGGAGGATAACTTACAATTGGTTATAAAGTTTGATATTCCTTGATGCTGAAAGAGATGAACAGATTTGAATGAAATGTGGATTTGAGACAACGTATACCCTGAATTAATACATGGGCTACGTGTCGAAAGCCTTTGTAGGTGACTGGAGGATGGTACGTTGCAACAAAAAACCAAAGTGTTTGACTGATCGGCATGAAAGTCAGCACATAAGTGTATGATTTGACGGAGGAGATTTTTATAATCTGCAACCCTGGATTCAGAATGGCGAAGGGTATATTGTGATTTTAGACACCCTTCTACACGTCACTATGAAACTTGGTGCATATCTGTATGTTTTCATACACACGATGGAGAGGAGTAGGTGGAGGAGGTGACTGACAGAAAGTGGAGGGAGGAGACAAACAGAGAGAGGATAAAGTAGGAGACAGAGGGAGAGAAGGAAGAGGAGGAGAAGGAAGAAGAGGAGAAGGGAGATGGTGTCAGGTGAAATCAGATGAACAGAAGGAGGACAAAGAGGAAATAGATAAAGGGACATGAGGAGACGAGGGAAAGTTCAGGTGATCAAATAGAGAAAAGAGGAGATGAAGTAATGAAAGATTGGATTGTAAATGCTCTACATATTTGAAACTTCCTGGCAGATTAAAATTGTGTGCCGAAAGCGGGACTCGAACCTGGGACCTTTGCCTATCGCGGGCAAGCGCACTACCGACTGTGCTATCCCGACACGACTCACGATGCCGCCCCACAACCTTGCTTCCGCCAGTACCTCGCCTCCTACTTTCCAAACTTCACAGAAGCTCTCCTGCGAACCATGCAAGACTAGCACTCCTGGAAGAAAGGATATGGTGGAGATATGGCTTAGCCACAGCCTAAGGGATGTTTCCAGAATGAATCTTTCACTCTGCACACAATTTTAATCTGCCAGGAAGTTTCATATCACTTACTTCCTTCTTGCAGAAGAGAGTAGATCTTAGCTGAGCATTCACTGCATTAGCTTTGCTGCACCTCGATTTCAGTTCATTCACTATATTGCCATCCTGTGAGACAATACATCTGAGGCGCTTGAAACTATCTACCTGTTCTTTGTTCCTCCAGATTTAGTGCCAATCTGTTTAAATCTCTTTCCCCCAGACATTACTTTCGTTTTGGACATGATGATCTTCATACCATAATTCTTGCACCTCTGATCGAGCTCTTAAATATTAGTTTGCAACCTTTCAATTGAATCGACCATTACAACTAAGTCATACGCATATGCAAGACTGCTTATTTCGTTTTCACCTATTTTAATCCCGCCCTGTCAGTGTACTGTTTTCACCAGATGATCCATGAATGGTATGAAGAACTGTGGTGACAGGTTACAGTCTTGTCTTTCCCCTGAAACTACCCTTAACCATGAGCTTAATTTGCCATCTACTCTAACTGCTGCCTTACAGTCTACGTAAAGCCCTTTAATTGCCTGCAGAAGTTTCCCTCCTATACCATAATCGTGTAGAACTGACAGTAGCTTCCTCCTAGGCACAGGGTCATAAGCCTTTTCTAGATCTATGAAACATAGATACAATTCCTTGTTCCAGTCATAGCACTTTTCCATTACCCGCCTCCGGACGCGCTGGCAGAGGGGACTCAGGCGCGTCAGTCACGGTCTGCACGGCCACTACGGTCGGGGGTTCGAATCCCCCCTCGGGCATGGATATCTGTGCCGTCCTTAGTTTTAGCTAATTCATAAGTAGTTTGTAAGTTTAGGGACAGATGACCCCGTAGTTAAGTCCGATAAACTATACAAACATTAGAACATTTTGATCCATTACCTGCCGTAAGCTAAAGATCTGGTCCTGACAGCCTCTAAGAGTCCTAATCGCACACAAATTTTCATCTAACTTGTCCTCAGTTAATACTCGCACTCTCCTTTCCACAATACTTGAGAATATTTTGCCTACAACGCTAATTAAAGAGACAGTACCTGGAAATAAGAAAGCTATAATAATATTGTAATTGATGTAATGTGTGATGATTGAGTTTGTAGTTTCCAAACAAGCACAAAGATAAATTGATCGATTTCTTGAGGCGTTCAATGGTGCACAAATTGTTTTCAAATGTGTAAATGTCAGTAAATCTATCGGACAAAACTGCGTGGTCATCAGTCCGTAGCTTACAAACTACTTAAACCTAGGTAAACTAACCTACGGACAAACACACACACCAATGCCCCACGGAGGACTCGAACCTCCACGGCGAGCAACCGTGCGCCCCGCAGCGAGACGCTTTAGACCGCTCGGCTACTCCACCGCGGCACAAATGGTTTTGATTATTCCTATCTATAGTCTGTGGGTTGTGCAGCATGTCCATATCTTGTGACTATACTTCTTGGATTCACATTCAGTTTGTGCAGCATTGCGCATGTCTAGTGACTATACCTCGATGTTTCCCCTGAGTCTCTGCCTACGACTCATCGAAATCCGAGATTAACACTTCTGATGGTCTCCGAGTGAGTGTGTCGGATAGAGCATTGTCCTTGTAAGGCGAAAACCCGGACGTGTTAGTCGAACTCCACTGCTTCGAAATGAGCGTAACAGTGCCGAGAGTGCCGACTAAACGCGATTGTCCCCGCCGGCCGGCCGCGGCATGGAGAGCGAGTCCGCCGGCGGCCTCCCCCGGGTTCCATCAATTAATCACTGGCCGCGGCGCGACACGCCGCCTCAGCCGCAGACGGCGCGGCGCACAGATTGTAATAAAAGGGTGCGGCCGTGGGGGCGGCGGGGGCGGCGGCCGGGGGCAGGGCGAGCGGCTGCCAGCTGCGGGGGCGGAGGGCGCGCCGGTCCTCGGGGAAATCAAGGCCGGGCTAAGCCGCGCCGCAACGCGAGCCCGGAAACTCACATTAAACGCCGCCGCCAGCACACAGTGGGGGCGGACAGGTGGCGCCGACCCGTCGCCACGTCTCGCGCAGCCGGGGCGCGTGTGAACCATCAGGGGTCGCCACTTGATAACGGCTAGAAAATCCGCCAGGTTTTTATAACAGATTAGCCAAAACAGATGTTACTACAACTTCTGATTCACTCAAATGTCTGCTCAAATGTCTGTAAAGCTATCGGACCAAACTGCGTGGTCATCAGTCCGTAGCTTACAAACTACTTAAACCTAGGTAAACTAACCTAAGAACAAACATACACACCCATGCCCCAGAGAGGACTCGAACGTCCACGGCGATCAACCGCGCGCTCCGCAACGAGACGCTTTAGACCGCTCGGCTACTCCACGGCGGCTAATTCACTCAAGATTTATTTATGAATCAAGACGTAAGGACATGGTATAGGAAAGATATTGTGATATTACTGGCGGAAGTAAGGTTGTGGGGCGGCATCGTGAGTCGTGTCGGGATAGCACAGTCGGTAGTGCGCTTTCCCGCGAAAGGCAAAGGTCCCAGGTTCGAATCCCGCTTTCGGCACACAATTTTAATCTGCCAGGAAGTTTCAAATATGTAGGGCATTTACAATCCAATCTTTCATTACTTCATCTCCTCTTTTCTCTTTCATTTGTTCACCTGAACTTTCCCTCGTCCTCTCATGTCCCTTTATCTATTTCCTCTTTGTCCTCCTTCTGTTCATCTGATATCACCTGACACCATCTCCCTTCTCCTCCTCTTCCTTCTCCTCCTCTCCCTTCTCTCCGTCTGTCTCCTACTTTACCCTCTCTCTGTTTGTCTCCTCCCTCCACTTTCTGTCAGTCACCTCCTCCACCTACTCCTCTCCATCCTGTGTATGAAAACATACAGATATGCACCAAGTTTCATAGTGACGTGTAGAAGGGTGTCTAAAATCACAATATCCACGAAACTGCAGACCAATATCATTAACATCAATTTTTGGCAGGATTCTTAACATATTCATGGTTTAAATATCAAGAAATAATATAATCCCTTGAGACAACATATTCTGGCTTTAAGACAGTCCGTGTAGTTGCTTTTGCTACAATGCAGTGTTAGCTGTATAAAAATGTAAGGTGAAACAGATGAGTAAGAGAAACAACCCCGTAATACAGCATTACAAGTGTGCTGCTTGATAGAGTCTCGATGGCGATATGAAATGGAACGAGCAAATACGGACAGTTGCGGGGAAGACAAATGGTCGACTTCGCTTTATTGGAAGAATTTTGGGAAGGTGCGACTCGTCTGTAAAGACAACTGCATATAAAACGCCTGTACGACCCCATCTTGAGTATTGCTGAAGTGTTTAGGATCCCCACCAGATCGGTTTAATGGTGGACATTGAGACAGTTCAGAGGCTGGCGGCGAGGTGTGTAACTGGTAGATTCGATCAAGGCGCAGGTGTTAGCGAAATGCTTCGGAAACTGAACTGGGACTTGCTGGAAGAGACGGAACTTTCTTTATGAGAAGCACTGTTGAAGTAATTTAGATGGCGAGCCGGCCTTAGTGGCCGAGTGGTCTGCGGCGCACCAGTGACGTTCTGCACGGCCACCACGGTCGGGGGTTCGTATCTCCCCTCGGACATGGATATTTGAGTCGTCTTTAGTGTTAGCTAGTTCATAAGTAGTTTGTAAGTTTACGGTCTGGTGACCCGTAGTTAAGTCCCATAAGCTCTACAAACATTTGAACATTTAATTTAGATGGCGGGAATTTAATGTTGGCTGTAGAACGATTCTACTGCCACCGAACTACATTTCGCGTAAAGGCCACAAGGACAAGTTTAGAGAGATTAGGGCTCGTACGGATGCATACAACTATTCGTTCCCCCCCTTTTTTATTTATTTATTTTTACTTTTCTCGTACGGATGATTACAAGTATTTGCATTTAGCATTTTTCTATGTGGTAGTGGAACATGAAAGCAAGTAATAAGTAGTGATACTGAGTACCCTCCACCAAGCACCTTTGGGTGTATTGCGGAATATGTATGCAGATACAGATATATCGTGAATGACAGTATTGTATTTACAGATCAATAGCTCAAGCAGTATTTAAATGCTACGTTTCGATCCAGCCTTAAATATCCATATTACTACGTTTCATACGCACACGGGTGGAAAATCTGCATATATTCCTCATAAAAATGGCAAATACCCTCACCGGACACATTATTTTATACCTGCTCCACCTTTGCACGTAGTTTCGCAACAGCAGCGACACACGTGACAACTGTAATCTCCTCGTCTACCACACGTGCTCGATTGGAGTCAAGTGCACGCCAAGACCCTGCACTGCGTGTTTAGATTCACACACCGCGTGTGGCTGAGCTTTGTCCTGTGGCAACAACACACACACCATAGTCTTGGAAGACTTCAAGGGTGGACGGTAGTTGTATTTTCAACCGAACTGTAATGACTGAAGAGGGACAAGTGTGTCTTGGACGAATACAATATACAAGGCAGTGCTCGTTAAGTCTACGTCTTACGTGCAAACGACCATCAATTCCGTGCAGTCAGAATCTGCTTTCATCACTAAAGATGATCCTCTGTTGCCACCAATCTAGCCGTAAACAACCAAGCTGTGGCGTGAGTTGAAGACGGGTTAGATGTGTACATGGCTGTAGTTC
Source organism: Locusta migratoria (assembly GCA_026315105.1). Classification (NCBI taxonomy): domain Eukaryota; kingdom Metazoa; phylum Arthropoda; class Insecta; order Orthoptera; family Acrididae; genus Locusta; species Locusta migratoria. The sequence continues at coordinate 471,374,754 of CM048747.1, forward strand.
ATCTGCTAGTAACGGCTAGCTAACATTTCGTGTTGGCACATTTGATCTCGCAAACCATCTTTCTGTGTTGTGCCACTTCTGCTCCAATAATACGACGATCTGGTCTGCATAAGTGTAGACGTCCATAAACTTATCTTCGGCTGCGCCGTGGCAGAATAGCCGTTCCCAATAAGGCGCCCTGCTACGGTGCGCGCTTCCGTTTCACGTCGGTGGTTCGAGTTCTCCCTCGGGAATGGGTGTTTGTATTGTTCTTAGGATAAGTTGGTTAACGAGGTTAGTAAGTTTATGGACCGATGAACGCCGCAGTTAGATCTCATAACTTTACAAACATTTGAACATTCCTTCGGCTGTGATAATGATGATGTGTCCATTGCGAGCAGTATAGTTGCGTCACTGTCTCAACACAACTTCTTGCCACTTTGAAGCCAACACCTTGACCTCTTTCAATTCCCTTCACGTTGATGTAGAAAGCACTCTCTATAATTGGTACAAAGAGATGCAGCTGTGGGTTATGCCATTAGGCTGCTGGCATTCGACGATGAAATTCTCAGTACCTCCACCATACGCTGGGTGGCACTTGCCATCATCAGGACTTTCCGGGTGTGTCTATTGTTTTCCCATCTGTGTAGTAGCAACACGTTATAGTTTTATAATGACTAGTTTCGGCCACTTACTTCAGAAGTATTTTAATTAGTAAATCCGACATGAAGTCGTGACAGAGGCAGGCGACCATGATGAAACTAAATGGCGGTTCTGCAGATCACCTGGATACATCGTAAAATATTTTTACAGTTGGCACTTCAAGCACAGTATGACTAATGACGCCACTCGGACATCTCCAGCATCAGATTTACAAGTGTTTTCGTACGATAGCCACAGGTATACATTTGCACATGGCAAACGGCCATGAGGGCAAACGGACAGAACGTAAGCAAATGTGGTGTATTTACCTCGTTGAAGTTGGCAACACCGTTCTTGTGACTCCCATTGTTACAGTGTAGTGTATACGAGTGTCTGTGATGAGTATTGTTTGAAGTAACCTATTCAGAACGTCCTTCTGACTTGTAAAGAAACGCAGGTAAGAAACATACGCTGTAGAGGCAATGACTTTCTTCAGAATATTGTTCGGGAAATAAGGATTGTTGGTATTTGTATGAATTCACGGACGTTTTATCCTGGTCCGGTGGCGGGCTCCTGCTTCCCTCCACGTACCAGTATGACGACACAGCTTGGTGGTTCCATCCGTTGTATTTTTACAATAACTCAAATTTTGCTCAGGTGGAGCAGACGGACACTTGTTTGTGGGGGCAAACGGACAGAATTGTTTTTTTCTTAATAAAACAGTTATGGAGGTGTAGCAAATATCTCTAACTGACGAATAATTTTTAGTATTTCTCAGTAGTTATGACTCAATACTATTCTTTTTTAATGAATGGTCCGTAATTGTAAAAGGAGCACATATAGATGCTCCTGGACAGAACAGAATATGCACTTAGCCGTGAAAGCTTTTAAAGAGGATGGCATTCCACTTGCAACAGCAGCTGCAACATTTTTGGTTCCACGAAATTCATTAAGAAGACGCGTGGATAGCAGCGTACGCATTCCTAAATTCTGGCAGCATACAACTTCTTCCCAATGCACAGAAATTATAGCAGCAGACCTGCTCGGTTAGCAGTGTGGTCTAACGCACCTCTTTCCAAGACGGGGAGGCGTACCAGCCCCGGTTCGAATCCGCCCGGCAGATTAACGAAGGGGGTCGGAGTGCCACCAGCCTTGATGTGGTTTTAGGCGGTCTTCCACATCCCCCTAGGTGAATACCGGACTGGTCGCCAAGTTCCGCCTGAGTTACACGACTGGCAAACATTTCGTAACACTTTCCACTTCGACACACATATGACACTATACTATACTATATATTTGGGGTACACATTTCCTCCCCGGGCGGGGGGGGGGGGCACGGTGGGGCGGCAGGAAGGGCATCCGCTTTAACAAGCCGACCCTGCATGTGCGGGAAAATGGCTCAGAGAAAGAAAGAGAGAACAGAACAGAAATTATAGAGTTGGTAAAACACCTCTTGAAACCATTGGGTGTGGGATAAAGTATACAGACAGTTTGTACGTCAGACGAAATCCAGGGAAAGGAATTAATAAAGTGGCATTTGGAGCTAGTTTTGCTGAAGCATGGAACCGTGAAGCTACAGTCGGGAAGGCTGTAAATTCTTCAGTTCTTGCGGGATTCATCCCTTCAACCCCAATCGCTTGCCTGAGCAAGTGTTTGCCACCGCAACTGTGCATGAAGACCCCACTAATAATCCATTAGAAAATCCTGAAAATTAAACAGCAAACGTGCAAATGAAAACTGCACCAGGAAATAGGCCTAATAGAGTGGCGGGACTGCAACCACAGCCAATTACAAGGGTCACCAAACATGCTGCGAATGAGAGAAGTTTCCAGGACCACAATGTTATACCATCGGATTCAGGACCTGCCGAAAACAAACGCATGGTGGGGACATCATCCATTTTGACAGATGCTAGATTTATTACTGATCTAAAAGAGAAAAAGGCCACGGCAGCAAACTAGAATGCAGCGAGCAATACCAAATATGATAACCGTAAGAATGATACGTGCAATGTGTGTAAAAGACTATACAAACATGGCGGAAATTGGGTGTAGTGTCTAGTCTGTTCTTTCTGGTTTCATGTTGTGTGTGTTCCGAATGGAAGTGATCCTTATTTGTTTGCCATAATTGTAACAATGATGACAGTGATTCAAAAGTAGAGTTTCCGTTTTCCCCATATGGAGTGTCCGTTTTCCCCTAGAATTGGGGGCAAACGGACATTGGCGCACCATCCATTTGTATCAATTATCCTGGGCTGAAAATAAAATTTAAGGAGTAATTAAATATGTATTACTTTGACATACGGTATAAGCTTATTAGTGATTTAAAATAAACACCTGGAATTAGATTTTCTTAGTTATTTTAAGAAATCCGCTTAGGGTGTCCGCTTGCCCCAAAAGGATGGTCGTAAGGTGGTCTGCATGTTTGTGTGTATAATGAACAACGCTTCCAAAATCTGTTTACCTGCATCTGTTTACGTGTTGCTCTCATCACAAAACAGTGCCAGTGCAAGGCACGTGCGAAATGCATGGCAGCACGGGGTAGCACATTAGCGAGGTGGCACCAGACGGTAGCAGTGGAGGGTCTGGTAGAGTTCGTGCGACAAGGCGAGGCAGAGCAGCCGAGAGCTAATTCTGTGACAACTCGTTTATCTCTTTTGAAAGTAGCCATTGTGCTGCTTGTGTGGTCGCTGACCATGAAAGCTACTTTTCGCAATCGTCCCCTTTACTTTTAGAAGAGCCATTACAGTAATTGTTGCTCTGTTTACGAATGAAAGATACAGCGTTGGTATTGGCAGTTGGCCGACTGAGTCTAGACCGACAGACGCAATTTCATTGTTTTTCCTAATCTTATAACTCGCGATACTAGGTTATAATTGATGTAATAAGTAAGTGTACAGTAATTCAGATAGATTTTACAAATAGGAAGAGTAACATTACTGAAAAAATTCACAATGTCGGAATTTCGGAACTATTGACATAAAGTCACAAATTAAATTTTACGTTTTACTTTTCAAATCAACTTCGCACAGTAAATGTTAACACTACTGGCAGATAAATAATATGCATTTAATTTCTGTGTTCCTATTGACGAGCAATACAGAATAGTAATACAATTTCTTACACAGACGTTTACCAGAAGAAATTTGTGAGGAGATTTTGTATTTTGTCTTGACTCTGGACATCATATGAAATGTCGGGAGAATACACAGGAATGCCGATCATCTGGCAAGCCTAAGGACAATTAGAATAGTTCATGCACATTGCTCTTAAGTTAGACTTTTTCTTCTTTAGTGTTGCAGACAGAAGAATTTTTTTCTACAATTATTTAAAAAACTGGTAGGTTGGCAAAAAAGAACTAATCTTCCCAATAGTATGAAAAATAAAGAAAATAAAAGTGAAACAGGGATGAGACTAGTCCGTTAGCACTTATACATATTTAAGAAACTTTCACACAGTTAAAAATTAGGTGTTAAAATTGTAAGAGTCTGAATGAAAGTTTTAGCTGTGATTGCCCGTCATACAAAGTTCTTTGCGATGGTTTGCCTAACACGGCGAAAAGGGCCTTTTATAAATTTTAGTAAGTGTATTGAGGAAGCAAACAGAAACATATGTATTAACAAAAAATAAAAATAACAGCTCAAGTGGACCAAAGACTTTCATTCAGACTCTTACAATTTTAACACCTAATTTTTAACTGTGTGAAAGTTTCTTAAATATGTATAAATATTTTAGCTGTGGTTGCCCGTCATACAAAGTTCTTTGCGCCCATAGCACTTACTCAATAAACTGGCACGGAAGAGTTGTCATGATAAGGATGACATTCGTGTAAGTGTCTGTTTTTGCTAATGAGCGAGCGCAGTGCAGTTCTTTAATATTTTACTGTTCACCTTTCAGTCACAAGAAATTCTCATGTTATAGCTGTAGCTATCACTTCTAGTCGCATAGTTTCTGTTAAACAATATATCTGGAATAACAAGTTCAGAAGAAAGTGATGACCCACGACGGAGTGGCGGAGCGCATTGAGGCTCTATGCTCCGATGCGCGAGGCCGTTCCCCGTCGGGGGTTCGAATCACCCCGCGGGCATGGATGTTTGTGTTATTATTATTATTTTATTTATTTATTTAATGAAAGAGATGGAAATTTACGGATTTGAGCGTTATTGCCGCATGAAGCCAGATCCTGTAATAGAAATTCACTTTTCTGTGAATATCAGTGTGTACGGTGCAAAAAGAGTGCAAATAGAAGAAGCGATTTAAGGTGATTTTAACATAACAATAGTAAATATTTGGGATTGCAAATTTCCTTTGCTGTACAAGAAATCGACGTGTTGTCGTCTTGCGCCGCATCACTTGAGTAACGGTTAGAAGCAGGCACGTATAAAAGCTTCACAGTATTTTGTCGAAATGGCGGATGCGACACCCAATTTATTGACCCGTATTATCACTGAGGGTGAATCTTATTGACTGAGGTACGTTGACACCGTTAATTGCACACGGTCGTCAATTAACTGTGTGCATGATGGCGGTTGAACTGCAAATTAACAATGCAAAGGTCACGTCACTAACAAGGGGACCACATGGGTGTAGGATATTGGAATTTTTCCATATTTACGGTACGTGATGTATAGAACATAAGTAACAGTCAGTCAAAGCTATTCGAAGTAACTCTAAAAAATTCTTGAGAAAATAGAAATTTTTTAGTTACACGTAAGTACCAATAACTGAATTAGCTGCATCATCTGTTGGTGTAGATCAGGTGGTAGTGTTCTGGACTCACAACAGTAGATTCGGTGGTTCCATTCATGCAAACTGATTTTTTTTCATTGTGTTCGAATACCTTCATAATCATAATTTTACTATCTAACGGCAAATTTTATGAAAAATGAACGTATTTTTATTTATTCGTAATTTTCTATATTTTATGAAATAATGATGGTTTCAATCAACAACATAAATCACATTTTTATAGTATCAGGTTCACTATTAGTTGACGACGGTAGTATTTGATTGTATAGAGCTACGACAGTTTTTTAAAAGTCTTTTCCATAGTTACTAATGGCTTTCGAAGCAGCTACCTTACACAACCATCGTTTTAGGCCACGACAAGGTGTTCAGCTCGTCTACACAGACATAAAAACTGACACAACAGATGCAATTAAAGATCCCTAAATGTATTAGGTAACTGAATTGGAAAACAACGAATCTGACAAATTTATCAATCAAAGACTAACATCGTCAACTATTGGTGAAGTCGATACTGTCAAAAATTTGACTTATTTTTTTGACTGAAACCATCATTATTTCATAAAATATAGAAAATCACGAATAAATAAAAATTCCTGCATTTTTCATAAAAAAATGCCGTTAGATATTGAAATTGTGTAGGTATTCGAACACAAGGAAAAGAAAAAGATAAAAAGATAAATCAGTTTTTGCAGAAATCGAACCACCGACTTTATTGGTTTGAGCCCAGAACGCTACCATCTGTGCTACACCAACAGATGATGCAGCTAATTCAGTTATTGGTACTTACGTATACCTGTAAAACGTCAACGTCGATTTTTTTTGGAGAATTTTTGAGAGTTGCGTCGAATAGCTTTGGCTTATTGTTATTTATGTCCTATACTTCACGTACCTTAAATATGAAAAAATTCTAAAATCCAATGTGGTCTCCCTGTATGAGGAACATTTGTGGACGTGTTGGATCTGTGAGATACAGGGTCAAATTTGCACCGTTAAATTTAATTAAACTCAGATGTTGCAGTGTATAAGTCAACTAAATGAGGTAGAAAACATGTTAAGTATGTCAATAGTAGTAACTGAACTTTTCTTTTATGAAAATCAACATTAACATTAGAATACGTAGATCCGTTGACACTCGGGTTGCCTATTCCGGGAATAAGTATCTGTAAGATCCTACGTGACCATTCTAGTGTTACCCGTGAACCCATCCGATATATCCTTACCGAGATGTTACGAAAGATGAAAACGTGTCGTCGTCTTGTGTCACATAACCTGAAAGACGATCAGACTTCTCATTCCCTCGACTCTACGACGGGGTCAAAGATTAAAGGCGGTTAGAGAGTCTGATAAGAGTAATTGGAAAGTTCTTGTAAGTTATCTTTCTCTCCAACACTCTCTCCTACACTTTCCCTCGGATGGGTTTCCACCACACTCGTCCCAATATCGCAAGATTTAATTACGTAGCACTGCACGTGAGGGCCGTAGAACTTCATGCACCAACAGTGTGCGCAGTTATATATTCTGTTCACTAGCCTGGCTTCTTCTTTTGCTTTGTTGGCCGTACGCAGAAGCAGCGCACAGGTCGTTGAACCTTGTATCTTGAAGTGAAGTGCTCTGGAAATTTTAAAGCTGTTGCCACTTGTCAATTAAGAAGGGATGCCAGTTGTTTCACATTATTTATTTAAAAGTCGAGAAACAACAAGTGACATCTACATCTACATCCATACTCCGTAAGCCACCCGACGGTGTGTGGCGGAGGGTACCTTGAGTACCACTATCAGTTCTCCTCCTATTTCAGTCACGTATTGTTCGCGAAAAGAAAGATTGTCGGTATGCGTCTGTGTGGACTCCAATCTCTCTGATTTTATCCTCATGATCTGCTTGTGATATATGCGTATGAGGGAGCAATATATTGCTAGACCCCTCGGTAAAGGTATGTTCTCGAAACTTCGACAAAAGCTCACACCGAGCGACAGAGTGTCTCTCCTACAAAGTCTTCCACTGGAGTTTCATGATTACCAAATGATCCTGTAACGAAGCGCGTTGTCCTCCGTTGGATCTTCTCCACTTCCTTTATCAATCCCACTTGCTACGGATCCCACACCGATGAGTAGTATTCAAGCAGTGGGCGAACAAGTGTGTTGTAACCTACTTCCTTTGTTTTCAGACTGCATTTCCTTATGATTCTTCCAATGATTCTAAGTCCGACATCTGCTTTACCAACTATTGATTTTATATGGTCGTCCCATTTTAAATCACACCTAATGCCTACTCCCAGATAATTTATGGAATTAACTGCTTCCAGTTGCTGACCTGCTATAGTGTAGCTAAATGATAAAGGATCTTTCTTTCTTTCTTTCTGTGTATTCGCAGCACAGTACACTTGTCTACATTGAGATTCAATTGCCATTTCCTACACCATGCGTCATTTCGTTGCAGATCCTCCTGCATTTCAATACAATTTTCCATTGGTACCATCTCTCTATATACTACAGCATCATCCGCAAAAAGCCTCAGTGAACTTCCAATGTTATCCAGTACGTCATTTATATATATTGTGGATAGCAACGGACCCATGGCACTCCCCTGGGGTGCACCTGATATCAGTCTCACTTTGGAAGTCTTCTCTCCATTGAAAATGACATGCTGCATTCTGTTGCCGTGGCGGAGTGGCCAAGCGGATTGAGGCACTATGCTCTGTTGCGCGAGGTCGTTCCCCGTCGGGTTTCGAATGCCACCTTGGGCATGGATATTTGTGTCGTCTTTAGTATTAGGTAGTTCATAAGTTGTTTGTAAGTTTAGGAGCTGATATCCCCGTAGTTAAGTACCGTAAGCTTCACAAACATTTGAACATTTTTGCATTCTGTTACCTAGGAACTTTTCAATCCAATCACAAAATTTGTCTGATAGACCATATGCTCTTACTTTGCTCATCAAACGACCGTGGGGAACTGTGTCTAACGCCTTGCGGACGACAATAAACATGGTATCTACCTGCAAAACCGTGTCTATGGCCCTCTGAGTCTCGCGGACGAATAGCTGGAGCTGGTTTTCACACGATTGCATTTGTCAAACCCATGCTGCTTCCTACAGAGCAGATTACTAGTCTCCAGAAACGTCATTATACTAGCACATAATACATGTTCCAAAATTCTACAAATGACCGACGTGAGAGATATAGGCCTATTGTTCTGCACATCTGTTCGACATCCGTTTGTAACGCTACGCTCTTCCAGAGAACTACGGTACACTACTGCAAGAAAGCGGGGGGGGGGGGGGGGGGGTGAGGAGTAGGCAGCAAGTTCCTTATTTATTTAGATTATGTGCCATTTTGTAATCATTGGCACAATCTAGAGAGGGAACTACAGTGCAACTTCCCTCTGTGAAACAGCTTTGGAAAGAGACATTTAGCAATTCAGCCTTTAGAGTGTCATCCTCTGTTTCAGTACTATTTTTGTCACAGAGTGTCTGGACATTTTGTTTTGATCCACCTACCGCTTTGACATAATACCAAAATTTCTTAGCATTTTCAACCAAGTGAGTACATAAAACTTTACTTTAGAATTCGTTGAACGCCTCTCGCATAGCCCTCCTTACGCTACATTTCACTTCGTGTAACTTTTGTTTGTCTATAAGGCTTTGGCTATGTTTATGTTTGCAATGAAGTTACCTTTGCTTTCGTAGTAGTTTTTAATTTGGTTGTTGTACCACGGTGGCTCCTTTCCATATCTTACGATATTGTTTGGAATATACTCATCTAATGCATATTGTACCTTGGCTTTGTACTATAACCACTGTTCCTCAATACTATCTGTACTTGAGATAAAACTTCTGAGTGGAACCGTCAAGTACTCTGAAATCCGCTTTTTGTCACTTTGTATTTACGGCTGAAATTATCGATGCTGTAACCGCTTTATGACCGCTGATTACGTGTTTTGCGTTAACTGTTTCGAATAGTTCGGGTCTCTTTGTCACCAGAAGGTCTAATATCTTGTCGCCGCGAGTCGGATCTTTGTTTAACTGCTCAAGGTATTTTTCAGATAATGCACTAAAAACGATTTCACTGGATTATTTGTCCCTGCCACCCGTCATAAACGTCAAAGTTCTCAGTCCATATCCGATAAATAAAAATCTCCTCCCAAAACTATAGCGTGATCGGGAAAACTAATCGAAATATGTTCCAAATTTTCATTCAGGTGTTCTGCCACAACCGCTGATGAGCCACGAGGCCTATAGAAACATCCAATTACCATGTTCGAGCCTGCTTTAACTGTGACCTTCACACAAACTATTTCACATTTCGGATCTCCGTCGACTTCCTTCGATACTAGTGCACTTTTTATCTCTGTAAACACGCCTCCCCCTTCACTGTCCAGCCTATGCGGTATACATTCCAGTCTGAGTTTAGAATCTCGTTTATGTTTACATCTGCATTCAGCCAACTTTTCGTCCCTTGTACTATGTGGGCATTGTGATCGTTCATTATTGAGAGCAGTTCTGGGACCCTTCTATAGACGCTCCTGCAGTTAACTAATACTACATTGATTTTTCATTCGCTGTTGTGTCTGCCTACTGCTACCTTGTCGCGGCTCAGGAGTCGTCGGGCCTAGAGAAGGAATTCTCTAACCTAAAACACCCCCATGTGAACTCCACACGTACTCCGCTACCCCAGTAGCCGTGTCCTGCGTGTAGTGCAGGGGAACCCAACGTTTCTCCACCCGATAGCGGAGGTCGAGAAATTTGCACCGCTATATATGTAATACTGTCTATGACCCTAGTACACCTGTATTCTAATAGTTGAACAATATAAAGTTTGAACTGCCTGAGAGACTTTTAAGAGCGCGACTGTCACAGTTGTTAACGCGAGAGATGTCTGTGCTGGACAGACTGCAACTGGGGCGCGGCGGACCCACTTTTTCTCGAGCTTCTACATTCAACTGTTTTCGTCAATAAAGGATAATTACATAAACGAAACGTGCCATAATAAAGCCTCATATAAACACTTTAATTGCACAAAATCAGGTTAAGTTCTATACGTTAGTTTATCTGACATTTATAATTTAAAAAATCATTGAGAGGGTATCATACAGAGAAGCCAATCAGAATACGTCTAGGCAGTATGGGCGCAATTTCTTACTGGAATACGATGTGTTTCACCATACGTCATCTTTTCTCGCCCATTCCACGAATGAAGTGATGTACTACCTATGAAATTTCGTAGCAACTCAATACCTATGGCCACGAGCCAGCTATCCTATAATTCACTCTTGCTTTGAAAGGAAAGAGATTTGACAATATTCCTGATATCCAACGAAATGTGTCACAAAGGAAAATTCCGTCCAAAGTTTCGATGACACGTCTCGCAGAGCTCACCGGCTCATAGTTATAGCAAGTGAATATCTCTGCGGACAGTAACTGCAGCTCATATATCATCTATGTTATTTTACAGGACTATTCGCCTAATTTTATTGTCAGAGGTAGAATAACAAAGAAATGAGCATCATTTGGTAAATCGAAGAAGACTTGCTCTTTAACACTAGACATACCGGATTTTTCTGTATCCCTAGTAGGACCATGTGGGTCATTTTTTACTCACACTAACAAAGTACGATTTTATTAATATTTTGGTGGTGTATTTCTAGATGTTAACATTACATTGAAGAAGACTCTAATGTACATGACTGATACTATTTGTTCTCTAAGTTAAATAATACACAGTCAAAAGTAAATTTTGAGAAATAAATTGTATTTTGATTTTGCGTTTTACAGACGAAATTCTTCAGCCTATCAAACGTCATCCAAACAAGTAAGCAAAACAATTTTATAATGTTCAGCTTTATAGGAAGATTGACACAGAGTAAAATCATACAATATATACTACTAGTAATAGTAATTTTACCTTTACTGCCATATAAGGTGAGTATCATGTATTTGAAAGAGTCTAAAATGCAACATATTTTCTTGCTTATTGCAATCAAGGCACAAAAATATCAAAACAGACAATTTCAGTCTATAATAGGAAGTGTTTGTAAATATTTATGAACAAATAAATGACGGTATTTTCAAAACTGGGATTGATTCACGGTTTAGACGTTGGAAAAGAATTTTGCCTTGGCAGCTTTTGCACACACACTTGTTGGAGTTGAAACATAAGTTTGATGCATCATTCCCATATTGTTGATTGTAGGAAACATGATTTTGACAATGCCTTCTACTTCGATATTAGCCATTTTTGGTGGAAAATGTTTGCAAGGGGAGATTGTCTGCTCTCTGCAGTTTACAGCGGAGGAGGACGCTTATCTGGTACTCTGAGAATGAATTCCCGACATGAAGTCTACTTACATGTACATAACTTAAAAATTGTGTGAGCATTGATCATTGCAAGGTCAGGAATGTTATGAAACACATGAACAAGCCATCGTTGCATGCTAACTGAGACACTGTAATGTCTTGCCATTAGGTCAGGTACACTAATTCCACCTTTGGTTTCATCATGAAACTACGCTCTTTCTGGAATTTTCGTCTCAGATTGTCATTGACCTGACATCCAGCATGCATGTTACTCAGAATGAGGACACTCATAAATACGTCACCTGAAGAAGAGAACAAAGAAAGACATATAGTGCACTGCGTGCTTACTAGTCAAAACCTTAGGTAGAGTGGAACATGTTTATATTGGGCAAGTGGTAAATCATTCTCTGATGATTCAGATTCTGTTTGCTGGTCATTTGATACGCCTAAATCAGTTGAGTCAGCAGTTTCAACTGAAACAAAATCGTCGTCTTGCTCTGCAATCGTTTCACTACCAGATTCGCAACAATAAACTACAAGATCACGTCACTGCCACCCGGAATGACTGCACACTCGGATTGACCAAAGGCAATGATACACAGACAGGAGACCTTTGTAAGGACGACGCGCCTGACACCAGCTGTTGTGTCATGGAACTATTAGGGTCTCCTCAGACGGAGATGTAGTTATTCTGTGACTTTCCGCTACCACGTCATAAGTCCGCATGGCGCCAGTCCATATAAAATCGAAAATCACACTGATATGAGGTTGCACCCGACCACCAAATGTTTCGTATTTGTTGTTGATTTCACAGCAAAATCTTGTCAATAACATCGATACGTGCCCAGAAATTATTTCCCGTTTAAAAACTGGCGTTACTGATTGTATGTGTGGGTGGGTCAAAATATGGTCAAATGTTTGTTTAGCTTATGGGACTTAACTACGGGGTCATCAGTCCCTAAACTTACAAACTAATTATGAACTAACTAATACTAAGGACGGCACAAATATCCATGCCCGAGGGGGGATTCGAACCCCCGACCGTAGTGGCCGTGCAGACCGTGACTGAAGCGCCTCAGTCCCGTCGGCCACCGCGGCCGGCGGTGGGTCAAAAATGACCCAAACGGTACTGCTGATTTAACAGATTAATTTTCCATAATTCTAAGTGGACTAGTGAGATGAAATTTTGATGAGTTACAACTCTAGAAATAATTAAAAGTCACGAGAGGATTTGGTCCTACGATGAATATGATGACAGTAAGGCTCTCTAAACACCCATATGGGTAAAAATTAAACCACGTGGTACTTATACCGTTACTATTAACATTTCTTCACTTTCAACACTTTGTCTCTAAACACGTCCAGTAATTTTACTGCCTTTGGGCGGGGCGTGGCAGTGTCTGAGTGCGCCTGGCTGGTTTCCTCCACATTCTCGGCCGGAGGCGGCGACTTCGGAAACAAACAGCGCGGGCCGTAAGCCGTCGGTAACACTTGCAAATGGATGGCTCGCGCAGGCCCAAGTTTAGATTGCGGCGAGCAAGTTGCCGCAATTAAGCGCGCGCGCGATACAGCCTGCAGGCGAGACGCGCACCGCGGGCGAGTTTTCTCAGGGCCGCCAGGCGCAGCGAGAGCTCCAATCTCCACAACGACGGCCGAAAGCAGACGCATGGCCGTCGTCTGCTAAATGGGGGAGCCACCGTGAAATTAGGAGCCACGACGATGCGCGAGGCGCAACACGTTCCTGCCGTATACCCAAGGTCACTCGCGGAAACACTCCACTGTCTCTTAAGATGAGAACGAGTGGTGGTAGTTCAGTGATGTGGACTAAGTACCTAATAAAAATGAGCAGGGAAGCTAATCGTGAGCTACATATAGAATGGTCAGGTATCCAATTGCAGCATTATCACACCCCTAAATACTTGGCTGTCACTCTCGATAGGTCTCTGACATTCAAAACTCACTGCAAGAATACCAAAGTGAAAATCCCCACGCGAAATAACCTAATTCGCAAACTAGCGGGGACACAGTGGCGCTCACATCCACAGACTATCCACAGACTTCTGCAATGGCACTTTGCTTTTCTACTGCCGAATATGCTTCCCCAGTCTGATACAGGTCATCTCATGCCAGACAAGTAGACACTGCTCTCAATGAAACCTGCAGGTTTATCACTGGTTGTTTGAAACCTACTCCAACCGATAAGCGTTACTGTCTGGCTGGAATAGCACCACTAAGTGTACGTAGAGAACTGACTGCCAACAAGGACAGAGTGAAAGTGGAAGTGAACGGTGCCCATCCACTGCACGGATATAATCCACCACAGGCAACGGCTGAGCTCGCGAAAGAACTTCCTAAGGACATCTGAGAAACTCACCGTTTCACCAGAGAAGGCAAGACTGGATTTATGGAAGAAGATGACGCTTCACCTTCATGGATGGATGCCTGAAGCCGAAGAACTACACCTGCATCAATGCAAACTGGTTCGTGTAAAAAGCTTTGAACAGATTACGATCAGGAGTTGGACGATCGCGAGACAACTTGAAGAGATGCGGTTTCAAGACAAAAGACATATCCTGTAACTGTGGGAAACAACAAACCACAAACCATATGCTCCAGTGCCCTTTGGTCCCTATAGCCTGCACAAAGACAGATCTCCTGCAAGCCGCTCCAATCGCCTTGGAGGTTTCGAAGTATTGGGCACATAAAATATAATTACAATTGTACCTATTTATCAATTTATGATATGTATGGCTACTGTAAATTTGTATGTTTCTGACTCAAGAATAAATAAACCTGATAAAAGTCGTAATTAGTTTATTCTCAAACTGAAAATTTATTATACAACATGTAAAGTGTGAGTCCATGCCGAGTTTGGACGTATCCCATCCTAAAGAGTTGCTGAAAATCCGCCTACACATTCCACAACTTCATCATATACACACTGTCCACGTTTTCTCCAAAAGAAGCCTCAACTTTCTCTCTCTCTCTTTACAGCATGGATCCTAATTTCTCCGCCTTATGGGTGTTTGTCATCGTCATTCCTCGTAAATCATTGACAATGCATCAAGTATTATAATGGTCTGTCCAGATTTGTATATTATTTCAGTGTCGTAATTTGAAACGCCATGCCTATATTATTGAGCGACTATTCCGTACTTTACCTGTGGTTAAAGCATTAGGGCTTTGCGATCAGTGACCGCTTTAACGTGTCTTCCTACTAAAAAGCAACAAATACGACTGAAACACTATATGACAACTACCGCTTCCACTACACTCGTAGAGAACGTTTATACCAAAGCCCATTCGCTTTATCTGTTCGGTATCCCATCTTCCTCCACTTGGTGTAGATATGTGTACACCATAATTTCAGCTGTATGTCCCAAAATCGTTGTCAACATCAGGGTAATAAATTATGTCAATAGTACACAACATGCAGCCATCCTACCATATCTGTCACGCCGTCTCCCTGCGCAGAATTGCATTCCCATTCTCTTCCAATATCACATCTCCTCGTCTTCCCTTCCATTCACAACCACATTTCTGCTGACCCTAATACGAAGTTTCCTTCACTAGTCCCCTAATAGCCTTGTCTATCATGTCGACACCTTGTACCACTCATCCGCCCTCACCATCTCCTGTGTTATCTCTCTCTATGAGTCCCTCTACTATGCTCAATCATTCTACGGCAGGTCATCTTAATTTCAGTAAGTATTCCATTTCTACATTCAACGTCTTCTCTATCACGTTCCGTTTCAGTGCTTCACCAGCGTTTCATTTTGTATATTTATCTCCGATTACTTAATTCAGAAGTTTCCATCAAAATAACCCAAGTTATCTCTACATATAGGCCTATGTCACTTGTTAAATATTTTCTAAATTTTTTATAATTTGTCACCCATTTGTGTATTTTTATTTCTCCATGTAGACTCTAAGCTGTTGACAGCTTAACCCTTCGCCCATATGGAACAAGGGGGATGAAATAACAATGAACAAAAAAATTCGCTTTTGGATTAGTGTACAATGTTTGGCAGATTATGAAGTTTTGACTTGGAGGGAAGGGCGCGGGATTGTCAAATCTTTCAAGAGTCAGATTCAAGAAAACAGAATACTTTAGTTACTTTTACCTGCTTTGAAAAGATATGATACCTTAGTTACGTATACAAAACCCATCAAATACGAACTTATAATAATGGCCAATATGGCGTCTTCACCTCTACCGAAAACAGCTGCCCTCTCCCCCAGATAGCCTGGTGTGACGTAAATGGAGTTCTTTACTATTTCTGTTATCAAACGCCTCTCGACTACAGTTTCTCTGCCCTGAGATATATGATCACTGCTGAATCAGGAAATGTTGGAAATTTGAAAACAGTTTCCACTGTGGATGAACGTTCGTAGCAAATAAGATGTAATATTTCAAATATTTGGGTCAGGTGTTCTCCTCCATTACACTGCTCTTTTCACCGGCTGTTTGCGAGTAGCATCTAATCCATTATTTATACTGTCCTGCTTTAATTTGCGAATTTCAAGTACCGCATAATGATATTTTTGTCATGAAATTCTAAAATTTGCAGATCTATACGCATTAGGATGAGCGGGTTCATGTCAAACTTGTCACAGGAAAGTTTGTTCAGTTTATGGCTCTTGATGTGCGAAAAGAGTCTCATTTGCCTGTCCTTCAAACGTAGTCAATGTTCATTTGTGCCTCCGCTCTACACACTTGTATACTGAACTATTCTGTATAAATAATTAGTTTTCAACATTACTATTTTTTATTTTTGTTATTGAAATCTCTAACTACTACGTTTCCCGCTCTTAATTTTTAAAATTAATTAGTGTATCATTACTTTGGTGCTCTTGAGGAGATAGTGTGTTAGTCATCCGAGGAATACACGTCCTGTGAAGTACAAATCCATTTATTTTAAACTGGTGGATATACCACTCAACGAATCCTGCACCATCATAACAACTGCTTATAATCAAAATCAGCTTGCAAGCTGAACTGCCTAGTCTGGTATTGCACCCCTTAGACTCATGCGTAAAGTTGCTGCTAGACAAAGAAAACTCTAGATCTCTTACATCTACGGCACGCCCATTTTTCGGACATCAGCCAGTCACCCGTCAACCTATATAGTGGAGGATTTTCCTGTTCGTTATAGGAAATTTTAGTAATAACCACAAAACACTAAAGCAGAAGTGTGACGAAATGAAAACGCCCGTCTACATGACTGGATTCTACCAAAGGAAGACGTTTCGGTTAGGATATAGGTAAGGGGGAACTTACGAAGATCCTTGAACAGACAGCGTTTCGGAGTTGCAAGAGCAAGAAGCAGCGTTCATAGGTAAGGGGTATCATACGAATCGATGCTGTGAGACTGTGGACAACAGACTACTGCTCACCTTACCCGGAACGAGCAAAGTCCAGGCAAATGCACAGTAGTGGAGCTAGACGTGGCTAGATTCAGGGCGAATACATCTTAACATTTACAACTTTGATGCATATGATAATTACATTACAATTTGGTCTATAAATTTTAACATTTTCTAGCCGAAACATTTAGCCCCGTAATACATGTTAAATAAAATATCTATGTAGTTTCTTAAAACAAAACTTATCTGTACAATATATGTGTTGTTTGTATTTGTAAGTAACTCTGACACGGTTAAATAAATAAAAAGAGGTCAGTCTGAAAAGTTCATGGTATCACCAGCAGATATCAGCGCCAGCACAACGTATTACACTAATGGATAATGGATCGTCGTCATCCTTAATGAGTAAATACTTAACGATTCCCGTGCTATGACTAGTGATTAGTGTTTCAGAGATCGGTTACTGTTCCGATATAGTCATTCGAGAAGATGGAAAAAAATTGATATTCTAGCAGACAGTGGTATGGAAGCAAAGAAAATCCATACCGAAATCCGGAACACACTTGTTGTCTCTGCTCTTCATAACGAAGTGTTACGAAGGCGATAAATCCGTATCAATTTGGTTTGGACATCATGGTGACAATCCACAGAGTTGTCGGCAAGATGAGCCATTCTCCTGAAATTTATTGCAGACGTACACTAGCAGCTCAAAGGCAGGAAGTTCCTGAAGTTGCAGAGTTGTCATTTGTAAGCACATATCACATTCCAGGAATGAAATAACGTACTGCTGGTTAGGTGCCATGACTCAGTTTATATTTTGAGGAAACACTAATATATGTGAAATAAGTAATGAAAAGCGAATTTGAAATTCAGATTCCGAACATGTCATTCGTAATCTCTTTTTACATTAATATGCATAAAATTTGGGGAAGTATTGTACATATCTGTCGAATGGAGGGAACGAAATAATGAGTAGAAACGATGGGTTGAGTACAAGCTGAAAAAATATTAATGTAATTAGGAGTAGGTGAAACTTCATAAAAAGTAATTACCATTGCCCAAAGGGTTGTTATTGTCACGAGAAGTAGCTGTTTTTCAGAAAAATTCCTTGAATCCTTTTAGACTCACCGAGAGAAATTCGTTTTCCTCCAGCAACATAGTAGCTACAAAAAACTCTCAGATGCTCATAGTTCTGTGCTTACGTTTTTTCCCTCTGTAAATACGAGTAACGCCCTTCGAAACCACCCGGGATTGTCTGTTGCGCAAGAAGTCCATAATAAATATGAGTTAACATAGTAGTTATTTCTGGGGCGTGTTTGACGTTAAAAGGGGAATCTTATTAAGTTCTGGTCCCCTGAGGCAGCTGAAATAAAACTCTCTTGGTACTTTGCGCTTGCCAAAGTAGACCTCTAAATGTAGAATTTAATATTTCGGCTCTCTGTCATCATATGTTGTACAGAATACACAAGATATTCAATAGCAGATTTTAATATGTTGTAGTACGACACATGAAGCCCCGCGGCAACGAAATGAAAAATATTAAATATATCTACAGTAATAACATCATCTACTGCTCTGACATTTATCTGTATTAAAATCTCAGCGACAGGCCAAAATTATTAAGAAACTTTGAATTATTTGAATGGAGCAAAATACAGGTGAAATGTAGCTTTTTATATGTATATCTATATTCTCTGGCACGGCAGGATAAAGAGGGCAAATGTAAGGAAAAAAATGCTTTATGAACAAATCCGAGAGGAAGGTGTTGGACCAAGATAGTTACTTCATCTTAAAGTTCTTTATTTGTTGAGTGCCAGTTTCAATAATTGTTACATTAGTATAAGCAAATTACGACAGAACTCATAATCAACAAATAAAGAATTGCAAATGAAAGTTGGCCAATACGTACCTATAAGTTGTGCAGAATGTATGTGAAATATCGTTAGTACATTCACTTCCTTGCGGTTGGGAGTTTGACTATTATGTATTGAAAAAATGTTGTTATTGTTTCCCTGGCTTATCAGTTGATAAATGTTTAGGTGAAGTGTCAGATTGTTCAGTAATTTACCTGTTTATCTTACGTACAGAGATTAGAGACATCCGACGTCTCTTTTGTCGAACCAGGCGTTCTATGTACTTTCCATTGACTATAATTCAGTAGTCGTATTAAACTAAGAAAATAGTTTGACTATTGTATATTGAAAATATTTTTTTTAGAGAAATGATTTTGCGAAATGACAGACCATTTATTTATCTATTTATTTAATGTACCAAGAAGATTAGGGTCTGCACACCCTATCGGTTGCATTCCACTTCATATATTCCATTGCAGTAGTCACAAAAAATGAGAAACCTAAGAGATTGAAATAGCGCACATAATACCATTCACGCAGTTAGTATTAAGACTTGGTAAGTACGCCTAGCAAGCGAATTATCAGGTTAACGAAAAGGTAGCGTTTTCATAACGGGTGCTAACAGCGATCCTCATGGAGAAAGGTTTTGGAGCTGGCAGGGTAAAATGAGCGTGTTAATACACAGAGACTACAACGGAAGTGGAGGTAATATGATTGTCAGTGAAAGGAGATGAATAGAGAAATAACGGGGACTCAAGCACTATTCAACACAGGCAAAGTAGTCCGTGTACGACAGTTTTGTGGAAGTTGTGAGAGCATGACTGAGGGAATTGTTTCAACTTTATCTTAAACTTAGAAGAACACTGAACTGTGCGACGAGGGCAACTTGTTCCGCAGGACAATGCTGACAGCGAACGAGTTTGGAAATGCTATCCATAGTTCGAAATTGCGACAATCACTGTGCAAGTTACACACTTTTGGCAAACGTGACGAATGAGATTTCTCTTCATCCTGATTGCGATATCACATAATTGGGATGATAATTATAAAATTAATTGATCACAGCCCCTATGCTGTGGCTTAGCCAATTCTCCACATTATCCTTTCTTCCAGAAGTGCTAGTTCTGCATGTTCGGTAGGAGAACTTGTGAGAAATTTGGAAGATACGAGCTGTGAGGACGGTCCGTGAACCGCGTGAGGTTATGTAGCTCAGTCGGTAGAGCGCTTGTTCGCGAAAGCAAGGTCACTGTTTCAAATGCCGGTACGGCAGAAAGTTTTAATCTGCCAGGAAGTCCCAACTGAGCGACTTTGTAAAATGGTCAGACTGTAGCCAGCCGAGTGACGTGATGGTCCTGTGTTGTTCCAACGTTACACTGCTCGCGCGCACAGAGCACATAAAATTCTACGAGATCTGCCGCACTTGGAAACCCTGGCCAGCACCATCTCCGGACTTGTCTCTAACCAAACATGTGTGGGAGATAATGGGACCGCAGCAGACATGTCAATGCACAACTCGGGACGAAATACGTAAACAGGTCGAGCTGGCGTCGTATACTAAGACAGTATTCTAAGTTTGTATGATCTAATTGATGCCGGAAACGTTTCCGTCCGTGGAGGTTATACGACATGCTAATGTGGGTGTCCTAACACCGATTGATACCTTGTACCTATACAACACTTGAGCTATTGATCCGTAAATTTAATCATCTCATTTACTGTGGATTGGGTCAAAAATAAATAGTCAGTGAATTTAAAAATCCAAAAAGGGTACGTATCTTAATTACCAGTAGTGTATTTGTAAATACCACACTCAGCAATGTTTTCCGTGAATGATTCAATTACTGAAAATCAGAAAGAAATCTCTCCATAATGTTGACTCCATGCCATGTAACTACATACTAAGAAATTTAGGAATTTTTTCCTTTACATTTACTATGGCTTCTTGTTTCTCTACCAGTTTTATGATTCTAAGTCAAAGATAATTACGTTATAAGCTTCAATGAGTAAATTTGCGGGTAAGATTTCATTGACTAAGAAGCTTAAATATTTTACATCGCAAACGCTCCGTAGACCTTGGTATGTAACACGGTAACACAAATTTCCACTTCTTACCTCTCGCTTTCCTGAGGGAGACCAGCAGACCGACAAGAAAGTGAAATAAAAAGTAGTTCCTTTTCACCACCTGTGGTATGGGGCCCTAAGGAAACAATAATGGTTTCTTATGTAAACTGACTTTCTTCCCATGACGACAATGAGTAAACAGTTTTTACCATCAAATAAAGTGAAAACTTACTAACGTCACTGGATAGTCAAATAATTATTCAGTCAAGTCGTAAGAGTGAAATGTGATTAATTGTCACCAATACTCCCAATATATATACTTTGTTAAAACGTAATGTGGACGGTTGTACCGGCTGACTTCGTACTCCCAATAAAATAAAAGTAATAAGCAAAGCAAACTATTTCAGAGGAATGATAAATATATTTAAATGTTCAAATGTTTGTAAAGTTTAAGTGAAGTAACTGCGAGGTCATCAGTCCCTAAACTTACAAATTACTTATGAACTAACTTATACTAAACACAAACACCCATGCCCCAGGATTCGAACCTCCGACGCAGGAGGCCGCGCGATTCGCAACGTGGCGCTCCAGACCGCTCGGCTACTCCCGCGCGGCAAATATATTTAAATATTACCCACATAATTATATTTAATATATTGAGTTGTTTGGAAAACAGAAATTTCTATCATCTACTATTATTTTAAGTGTTAGGAAGTCTTTTCTGAATGCATTTTTGTGGATTGTTGCCTTGTATGAGTGTGAAACATGAACGATAAATAGTTAAGAAAAGGAGAGGATAGAGTTTATTGAAATGTGATGCTATACAAGAGCGCTGAAGATAAGGCGGTTGGATCGCGTTATTAAAGAAGAAGTTCAGAACAGAATCAAAATGAATTTCTGGAATCCCTTGACTAAAAGCAGGGACTGATTAGTAGGAAATATCCTTAGACGTAAATGAGTAGTGAATTTAGCATTGGAAGGATGTGTATGGAGATAAAATTGCAGAGGGAGACCAAATGACGAACATGATAAACACATTCAAATGGATGTGGGTTCCCGATCTCATAAGGAGATGAAGACGCTTGTTCAGTATAGAGTAGGGTGTAGAGCTGTATTTAACAAGTCTCCGAACCGAACTTCTACGTATTGTGTTAATGAGTAATTTTTGTGAAATTCTTATTTTCTGGTTATTAAAGTGTAGAATGTACGTTAATGACGTAGCACGCTATGTGCAATGGGAAACTAGCCTGAAACTACCTAGAAATTGTGATTTTTGTCGCATCAAACGGTTGCTCGGTTGCTGACGAATTTATACCTGCGTACCGCCCATGCCCATGCCCTGACGCACAATTATATCTGAATGATTGAGAAAAGGAGGCCTGTGCAGTGGCCAACGAGAATGCAGAATGTAGGTATCGATAAAACGCCACCGGTTGTCAATATATCCGACAACAAAATCATGGATCCGTGAACACAATTTACTCGCGCAAGGGTTTACAACTGGAAGTGTTTTGAAAAATTCGAAATTAACCTGCAATTCAACGCGAAATTTGCTCTGTGTGGAGTGAAATTTGTTACTATCCAATAAGGTAGAACACCTGAAAACGCTGCTCACTGTAGCTTAAAATGGAACATAGTGTGATAAAATTTTAACTTTGTTTATTAATATATTGTAGTGCATGAAGTACACTAGTCTCTCGCTAATCAGGCCATTCCTGGCACTTATGGGTTCGGATTAGAAGATGTGCCGTATTATTGAGATTCAATACAAATAGGATTCTATATAAAGTGCATGTTTGAAGAAACTTTTTCCCCTTCTAGCTGCGGCTCTGTACTGCGCGGCAGAGTGTAGCGTTACTAACGTTTGGAAAAAAAAAAAAAAAAAAAGCTTTGTGGAACTCTAGCGACCGCCTGTCATTAGGAAGAAGACGGTATCCACGAAGGCGCCTCCGTTTGTACTGGATGTCCGAGAATATTATCTGATATGTGCCAGATGATCGCTGTTTCTGAGATCTGGTGCAGTGCCGCGGAGGTGCGGCCGACCGCATTGAGGCGCTATGCTGTTCCCCGTCGGGGGTTCGAATCTCCCCTCAGGAATGTGTGTTTGTTCCGTCTTTAGTGTAAGGTAGTTCATAAGTAGTTTTTTTATTTTTTATTTTATTTTATTTTATTTTATTTATTTTTTTTTTTTTTTTTTAAGTTTAGGGACTGATGGCCCCGCAGTTAAGTCCCATAAGCTAAGCAAACATTTGAACATTTGAATCTGGTGCCGCCAATTTAGGTTATCCCAGTCCTACCCCTGCAATAGGTCAGCCTTTAGTTAAGACTTGATGGCATCTGAAACAATAAAATCTACAGAAAAAATATGAGTCAGTTTCTTAGTACGATAAAATAGAAATTATGTAAGCATTTTAAAATTTTCATAATCTTTCCATTGCGATGACTTGTAACACTGCTGTAGTTACCTGAAAAAAAAGTGCATTCTAGTTTTATACAAGAAAATAAATGTACAGTTCAGTCGGAGAAAACAAAGATAGGATAATTATTACATGGTTTAATGAATAGAAAAGATAGTAATAGTTTTCATTTGAAAAGAATGAGTCATCCAGTAAAAGTACAAAAATGAAAAAGAGTCGAATGTTTCCATACACACAGACTACTTTCAATCAAATAATAATAATAATAATTTTCAGAAACATAAAACTACGAATAAATGGCTGTTTCATACGTTCTTCTGCCTCACAAATACTTTTAACAGACTGGGTTGTTTCTTCCATTCACTTGCTCCTAAAAACCGATTTCACTGAAAAGATAGAATCTATTGCTCCATTCGGTTGCTCCCACCGAATGGTTTCAGTTCAATGAATGAATGAATAATTCAACAGAATGGGTATATTGTTTTCGAAAAACCGAATTGATCGATTGTTTTGTTTCTGTTGTTTCCCTAACTACTCTCCCAAAGATGTCAGCGGTTTAGAGGGAATAGAGTCTTGACAAGGGCCTTGTCCTACAGCTAAACTACATTCAGACGTACTGCCACTTTGAACAATTGTTGACAGCTACTTTATTTTTATATACAGTGTGTTGCGTAGATACGTAAGACATACATTTTATATGCATTTCCCACAATTGTTTCCATAACTCTTTGTATTGGGCTCCTTCAGTTTGACCAAATTGATTTGCGAAAGTCTTTTTGCATTCTACAACGAAATTTATCTGGACTTTCCCTAACATTTTCTGGCTTAATATAGCTCACAAATCTATTTTCTGTCCAAATGTAATATGCAGCATAGGTCGTTAATACTTTATTGTTAAAACAGCAGATCGATTTCGATCACATAGTGATCATCTTCAATGCATATTCAAACTATAGAATGGGATCACAAAATCAATACAGAGCTAAAATCAAATACAATATAAACTTTAATACAGTTGCAAAAGCAACATGCAGTAAGAATACATACCAGGCATTATGAGTGCAATGAGTATTGCAGACTAATCAAATTTCGCCGTACATCTGGTGACCAGAAAACACGCATCCCTGATCTAACTTCGCAATTAAAAACTCTTGCATCGGGGGTCAATGGGCAGATATCTCGATCTACTGATGGAGATGGAAATATTTGCCCACCAAAAAGTGCATGGTGTCTTTATGCTCAAGGAGCAGACTTTGAAAAAAAGTGCACAATTTTGGTTATTAATTTCATCTGGCTGAACGACAGTCTAAACAAAGATTCCGTTCAACTGTTTCTTCCGTCACTTCTTGGTAGAACAAAATCATTATGAAAATTAAAATACACAATTTTATGTTTGTATTACAGGTGTGTTTATTTTGTTAATCGATTTTTGGCTTATTAGGCCATCGTCAGACATTTACTGAATTTCAGTCAAGGAACTCATGTTGTCAATAAACCAGAAGATATGTTCCATACAAAAAGTAAATTAATTTCATTGACGGAGCAGTCAAGTGTAAATATATACTTCAATGGAATTTGTAAATTAATAGTACTGAAAAAAGGAAACATAAATACTATTCTTAAAGAAACAGCGCAAACATAAATTCTTATAACATGATTACAGTGAATAAAAATAAAATAAACAAGGATTGTTCAAAACACAAGAAGACACAAATATTAGGAATATTAGAATCTGGCACACTATTATAACTAAATAAACAAATAGACAAAAATATAGGTGTGGAATAGGAGGATATAGGTGAGGTGCATTGGAGAATCATGAAGCTTAACATATCTCGGATTTGTCCAGAAGGTAAACGATGTTTTATCGTATCAATTGACATCCAGTTATCATATGTCCAGTTTTTAGGATCGTTGCACTACTTCCTTTACATCTTCTGGTTGGTCTCAGTTTATCGGATAAATCCACATACAGTTATCACGTGTCCTGGTTTCACGATTGTGACACCATTGCTTAGCAACTGCTGCTCTTCCACGTATGTTAAGCTCCACACCCATTCAGTGTTTCTCTAAACTGTATTAATCAAGTGACTGTTGAGTTTTGCAGTCTGCTTTATGACTACAATTATTCTTCATGCTCGTTCGTCGTTTTCCGTTAACGTCGGATTTCGCCCTCTATTTCGCTTTGCTAATAATGTTTTAATTTGTTTTGTGTGTGCTATAGTATACTGTTCCGAGTTAAATGTTAACCGGTGCAGTCATTTCCGTCATAGATCCCCCCACTAACTGAGCACCAACGAATAAACCTCTTTGAAACTGAAATATTGTTTTGGCCGTCTTTGAATAAAAGTCCATTACCGTCGAGTACCACAAGGTACAAAGAAAAGTGTAATTAATATGTATACTAGAGACCTATCATGGACAAGAAAAGTCAACTGTTGTCAAACACTGACGTTAATGTGAACAAGAATTGCCTGAAACTGTACTTTTGGATTTCATATTTGTATGTTAAGTTTATATATAAAGAACAGTCTAGAGTGCAATTTTTATTATTATTTTTTTAATATTATAATTTTTCTATGCACAAGAAAGCTCCAAGGTTCGTGCCAGCTCCACATCAATGGAGCTTAATTTCCTGCAGATGTTCTGAAGTAAGACTTATCAAGTCAAAAAAAATTGTTTTTGTACTCTGGATTGTTCTTTATAAATAAATTTAAATAAAAGTGCTGTTTCCCATAAGTGAAACAAAAATGTTTCCAAATAGGAAAGGAAGAGAACCAAAGAATTTGAGATATCTCGTATAGAATGCAGAAAATTCGGTAGACTGGGAATGAATGATGAGGTTCTCCGAAGTTTCAAAGAAGAAAGGAACGTATGGAAATCGCTGTAACGCAAAAGGGGGAGGTTAATGGAATATCTTTTGAATCTCATATTACAAGGGAATAAACTATATGGTGCTAAAAGGAGCTATTTATAGAGGCTAGTGACAGCAGGGGAAGATAATGATGTAATGTGTTTCTGTTTATGGCGCTGGGGAGGATTTCGTGGTGGAAAGCATGAAGCCATTCCTGAGGATGATGACTGAAAATAGGTTGGAGAAGGTATGCTACAGCCTTAGTAACATCGAAGGAATATCTTCCACTTAAGAAGGCGTGATATTAATTACTAGATATTCCAGTGGTTTGCTAAATTGTCTTAGTAGTATCTAATACTCCCCCCTCCCTTGACTCCGAAGACCGATCCATCTGCATTCCGTCTTCGAATAACAACTGCAAAGTACATCTGTTTCAACCTGCTTTCTGTATTATTTACAGTGTGACAATTATCGATATATATATATATATATATATATATATATATATATATAACATAAGTCATTTACGAACTACAACGGTGACACACTTTATTTAACATTAGTATTTACACACAGCTTTGTTCGCGTTGATGTCCTTGCATAAGTGTCAAAGACCATCGAAAGTACAATTATTTCTCAACTTTGTTCTTACGTTATAAAGAGGATCAACAGGAATTTCCAGTTTAAAAATAAACCGTGCTTAGAATGACGAGAAATACTGTCCTCCTTTATTGACATGAAAATAGAGTTACCTCTAAATATTAAGTAAATGTTTCGTTGTTTCGGCAGAAGGATCTTCCTTGAGCAAACAACTGGTTCTTGTTTTTATATGGTCATATGTTTCGCTTCAATTGTAGCATTTTCAGTGGATACTTTTTATTGGTCTAAAATTGAACAACAGAAATATTTTTAGTTTTTACATGTTATTGCAAATTCATACTGTTAATTAGAATTAAGTACAAGAATTTCATACATCTATTATTTCATTAGCTTACATGTTGCACTAGTTGCTGTTCCTACATCACCCCTGTACGACTTCATTTACAGTTTGTCATCTGCAACCACGTGGCAATTATATACAAAACTGTTTTTGTCCAAGTATTAGATCTGCTTTCTTATGTTATTTTAATGGTTATGTCTATCACTTAATTTTATATGAATGGCATTTGTGCTTGTGTGTGTTTTTTTGTTTCGTAATGAACAATGTTCAACTTACATTTGTTGGTGCCTTCGGCGGTTCAGAAGAGGAGTAAACGAGTACTTTAGTGTTCACTGTCGCTGTTTCTGAATTGTTAAAAAAATTGTGGATGAACTGTGTTTTGAATGGGGAGCTTGAATCTTGGCAAGACGGCGGCTGGAGTTGACAGTTGACTGTATTGGGAGTGGGAGGTTCGAATTTTGACCGTGTGTATGTTTGTACATATGTGAGCGCGCGCGCGTGTGTGTGTGCGCGCGCGTTATGTGTATATATACAGTAGGTTTATTAGTGTTGATAATTTATTTGTATTTCACAACACCAACATCTAAAACGAGGTACATACATATATGAATTTCTTGGAAATAATTCTAAATAACAGTATAAACTTGTAATAACTTGTAGAAGCTAAGAAATATTTCTATTGTTCAATTTTAAAGCAATATAAAGGACCCACTGAAGATGCTACAAGTGCAGCGAAACATGTATGGGCATATATAAACGAAAACCAGTGTTTTGCTCAAGGCAGGTCTTTATTTAGAAGCAACGAAAATTTATATAGGAAACACACACCAAAAATGAGCGACAAAATTAAGATGACGAAATGAATGTCTGTTACATCGTGGCTTAGCCACTGACTGAATGAGCTACGCGTTTTGTGACGTAGAAATTTCGCAGGATTCAAATGTCATCAAAATCGGTTCGGTGGTTCGAAGACGTTGACGTCATGTGTAAGCATTGTTTTCATCGTATTGAATGGTATTATATAGAACCCATGAAGTATTAAAAGTATTTTAATAAATGATAAATTTCAAATGTCAAAAAGTAAATAACTTTTCCATGGAGTCTTGAAGTGTCTCAGAATCTATAAGAAAAACGTTGATACTCATCTGTTCCATATTTCGAGATCTTAAAATCTATAAAAAATATTGAATTATGAGGTCTCTAACGCGGCCTAGGATCTACTTTAAATTCAGTTAATCGGCTTAGTAATCAAGGGGTTACAGACACAACTTCTTTCGCATTTACAATACCAAAATTGACGTAAAGGTCATTACGACCTCGTTTTGTATAATATCGATATATGGGAGAGAGTGTCACGGAAATGTTCCACGCGTTAGGATGGAAATCATTACAACAATGGCGCAATTTATTGGGTTATGATTTATTTGCAAAATTTCTTTTACCTACTTTTTTTGCGGAATACGAACATATTTTATTAGCACTCACAGACGCAGGGAGACATGATCATCACAATAAAATAAGAGAAATCGCACCGAAAACTGAAAAATGTACGTGTTGCGTTTTCCCGCGAGCTATTAAAGACTGGATCTGTAGAGAAATAAAGCGGGTCGATGAACTTTCAGAGCGTTTATGAAGATGAAGACCCATTGAAGACTACGATCATTTACCTCTATGGCTGTCTTTCTGTAACTTAGCCTCAGAGAAAGGGGTAGGATTTATTCACGGCCCTAGAATATGGCACATCCAGGCCTGTACAAGAGTCCTCTGGGTCCATCACAGCCAAAATATGGTCCTCAGTGCTCCTCCAGGACATCAGTCTCTTGCTGTAATGGGGGTCTTGGATGAACTTCACCTTGTCGACATCGTGGTAATTTTGGGATGAAATAATCGTACAACACATTTACACACCGTTCAGTAGTCATCGTGTCATCAAGGAATATTGACCGATTACTCAGAGACGGCCGGCCGCGGTGGCCGAGGAGACTGAGGCGCTCCAGTCACGGTCTGCACGGCCACTACGGTCGGGGGGTCGAATCCCCCCTCGGGCATGGATATTTGTGCCGTCCTAGTTCGTAAGTAGTTCATAAGTAATTTGTATGTTTAGGGACTGATGACCCCGTAGTTAAGTCCCATAAGATTTACAAACATTTGAACATTTTTTTACTCAGAGACTAGACGTTGTTCACCACAATGCCACCTTTTGATGATGAAGAGGTTTCCTTTCGCGAAATTCAGAGTCCACCTAATACGACAATTCTGGTTTCGTATAAAAATGGGCTTTGTTGCTAAACCAAACCACCATAGCCCGTGGCCAAGATTGCAGTTTGAAAGTCGTAACAGAAACCGTTCAAAAATTATGACTATTTTATTTCATAATCTTAGGCACAAAAATGAATATATCTCTTGGTGACACCATAATTAGAGAACGCGTGTTAGACAAGGTTTGTTTGAAATAAAATTTTAGGCAAAACCTTACGGAAAACTGTAACATTTGAGATAAACTGAAAGTGCTCTTTCAGTGTGTTCGTCTACATCTACATCTACATCTACATCTAGATGGGATACTCTGCAAAATCACATTTAAGTGCCTGGCAGAGGGTTCATCGAACCACAATTATACTATTTATCTCCCATTCCATTCTCGAATAGCGCATGGGAAGAATGAACACCTGAATCTCTCTGTTCGAGCTCTGATTTCTCGTATTTTATTCTGATGATCATTTCTACCTATGTAAGTGGGAGTCAACAATATATTTTCGCATTCGGAGGAGAATGTTGGCGATTGGAGTTTTGCAAGTAGCCTACGCCGCAGCGATAAGCGCCATTGTTGTAATGATTCCCATCCCAGATCCTGTATCATTACCGTAACGCTGTCTCCCCTGTATCGTGACAATGCGAAACGAGCTGCCCTTCTTTGGACTCTTTCGATGTCCTTTGTCAAATCCACCTGATAAGGATCCCACACTGGGCTGCAATACTCCAAAAATGGAAGGACAAGCGTAGTGTATGCAGTTTCTTTTGTAGCTCTGTTGCATGTATTAAGGGTTCTGCCAATAAAACGCAGTCTCTGGTTCGCCTTTCCCGCGATATTATCTACGTGTAATGTAGGTCTGATGTAATAGTAATTGCTAGGTATTTTGTGGAGTTTACGGCCTTCACATTTGATTGCTTTATCTTGTAAACAAAGTTTAACGGATTTCTTTTCGTACTCATGTGGATGACTTCACAGTTCGCATTATTTAGAGTCAATTGCCAATTTTTACACTGTACTGATATCTTATTCAGATCGTTCTGCAGTTGGTTTTGATCTTCAGATGATTTTACTAGACGGTAAATGACGGCGTCAGCTGCAACACCTAAGAGAGCTACTTAGAATTTCCCCTAAATCGTTTATGTAAATAAGGAACAGAAGAGGACCAATAACACTACCCTGTGGAACGCCCGATATCACCTCTGGTTTAGTCGATGCCATACCATCGATTACTACGAACTGTGTCCTCTCTGACAAGAAATCCCCTATCGAATCGCAAATTTGGTTCGATATACTCTAACCACGCAATTTGACTAAAAGCCGTTTGTAAGGTACGGTCGCAAAAGCTTTTTGGAAATCAAGAAATTCGTATGCATAGAAATCCTATATTGGTATAACTTTGCAAACTTGACCTGCATACCGCAGGCAGGTCACTGTCTGTGTAAAATTTAGTACAGTGCATAGTTACCGATTTCGCCTAAATCCACAGTTTTTCTCCAATCTTGATAAAATGTTGTACACTTGACCTTCAAAACTAGAGGAAACCCAGTGTCTACATAAAATGTCATGTGGTGAATAACGTGTAGGGTAATTCACTTAATGACATTAGCAAAATCTATAGTTTTGTTACGATTTTGATGAATTTATTTCATACTTAACCTTTAATCTAAGAGAAAGCTTACTGTATACATAAATTTTTGTATGGCGCATGGAAAAGTGTAACTTTAAAAAAAAAAAAAAAAAAAAAAAAAAAAAAAAAAAAAAAAAAAAAAAAAAAAACTTTGTTTCACTGTTCACCAGTAGCGGTGCGTGGGTGGTTGCAGTGTTGCATAACTCCAAGTTTATATGTATACCATGAGCCGCGGCGGAGTGGCCGAGCTCATTGAGGCGCTATGCTCGTTTGCGCGAGGCCATTCCCTGTCGGAGATTCGAATCCCGCCTGGGCATGGATGTATGTGTTGTCTTTAGTATAAGGTAGTTTATAAGTATTTTGTAAGTTTAGGGACTGATGACCCCGCAGTTAAGTCCCATTAGCTTATCGAACATTTTTGTATACCATAAGATCACTGTAATCAACTACTTTTAGTCGTATGACGCCCAACTGCCAGGTAACGCACTGAGAATCGCTGCTTGCCTCGTGATCAGTTTAGGGGGATGCATTGGTGCTACAGCTCTCTGACGGACAGTTCGGCCCGATGTACCTGCCGCAGCGGCGAGTCCAGGCAACACCACCTAGAGACAAGGACTCACAACAGCCTGTGCCACGTCACACCGACCAGGCCACGGCCTCCAGCTTACTGCTTGGCCGCTACAAGGCAGTTGGCTGTGCCCCAGCTGTCAGCCATTGAGCTGGCGGCCGCGGGCTGGTCAATGTGACGTGGCACGGGCTTCTGTGATGCCTTGTTTCTAGTTGGTGGTGGTCCAGGCCTCACTGCAGCACCTCATAACATGCATGCCAGTGACGTCACAGCGGGTTTCACCTGAGGCCAAGCACCAGAGCAGACGTCATGCCACGTAAGCAAGGAAGTTCCGAGCAGGCGCGATCGCTAGCTCAGTGGCTGCCCGCTATGAGGCAGTGGGCTGTGCCCCACCCGCCGGCCAATGGACTAGCGATCGCGCCAGCCCCGAAGTACCTTGCTTACGTGGCATGACGTCTTGCCTGGGGCCTGTCTTCTCGTTGGCTTCGGGTTGCCGGCTGCTTGCGAACTCCCTGGCCAGAAGCAGTTACTCGTGCTCCGCGAGGTGGCACCGCTCTACAGAGGCCATTAGTTTCTTATTTTTATTCACAGATTTCGAACGATAACATTTTAGTTTATTATCTGGTGCTGTTAGGCTAGCAGATCTTAGAATAATCAGTGACCTACAGAAGACGTTCACCAAATGGTCTAAACTGTTGAAGCTTATTTTGCTATTTCCCATTATGCTAGTCGAAGCAGCAAGGTGCCGTTGAACTAGGAATAGAGTAAATTTTTTGCGGAAATCTGTGAACCAGGAATGATTTTTGGTCTTGGTAGTGCTTTCTACTGAAATAATTCTTTTCATGGAGATTGCAGAGTTCAATCAGCAGGTGGTTATTAAATTCGTGTCAATATAAAAAAGGGCAAATTTTCACTGCAAATGTTCAAATGTTTGTAAACCTATCGGACCAAACTGCGTGGTCATCAGTCCGTAGCTTACAAACTACTTAAACTAAGGTAAACTAAACTAAGGACAACAGACACACCCAGGCCCAATGCAGGACTCGAACCCCCGAAGGCGAGCAACCGCGCGCTCCGCAGCGAGGCGCCTTAGACCACTCGGCTACTCCAGCGGCAAAATTTTTACTGCTTATAAGGTAAAAAGTAAACGTACTTATAATGCACAGTATGTTTTACAGTGTTTTGAATGACAAATTCCACTTCGACTAGGAATGTAGCTCATTACGAAACGACTACTAATAAAATGTATCATGCACTCTAGCACAGATATTTTTATGGCACTGAAGGATCTGTAACTTTTCACAGTATCGTAAATTGCTTTGCCAAAATTTAATTACGTGACTTTCATACACCTTGCATTCGATGGTTGTATATGAGAAATGTCAAGAATCCAGAAGCTGAGACACAGCTTCTTCTCCCCTGTAAGCGTCACATGTAAAAATGTAGACTAACATAAATCTTTGGTGTAACACCCACCTTGATGTACCACAGGTCGTCACTGCTGATGAGCACAAAAAAATTACATATGAGTTGGAGGTTGGGGGAGAGAAGATGAACCAACGGGCAGAAAGGAGGAGGGCAAATGGAATAATTGGCACAAAGAGAAGGTGCAAATGAATAGAGAGATGGGAATTGAAGAGATAGTTACAGATATGGCAGTAGAGGCAAGATGGTGTATAGAATAAGTAAATAATCGGCCTCCGCCAGATTTTTAGCTAGTAGTTCAACAATTGTCACCTTTCATATAACCTGTACGGTTTCAACCCTATTAATCAACTGCTAACATGAAATGATAAAGAGAATGCTCTGAGTGAGGCTCACTCAGTGTGCAACAAGCGCCTCGGCTACGAAGTGCTCAGACGTTCCTCATGCTCACAGCATACGGCCCCTGCCTGGCCTTGTTACAATCCGCACAATTATCAAGATTTTAGCAGGAGGCGAGGGTACGCGATATCCAACCCCGAGATTAGATTCAGCGAGTGACTGAGGGTCGTTATTAATGCTGGGTTAATGGCGGTCGGGGAGTGACGTTAATGCCGGCATACACTGTGACGTCACTGTGGAGGGGAGGCCGTCATCCACGGCAACCGTCTGTAGGTACTTCATCACGCGGCTCTCCGTCACAGAGGCGCGTGCAGTTCAAACACGCGGACTACATCAAAGTTTGCTTTGCTACACATTGCCTTTCGACATTAATATCATTGCCGAAGAACTTCATGAAGAATCGAGTTGACATGTATAGAACTGCTTAAAAAGTCTGATTGCCATACACTGTATTTACTGTGCTAAATTTTGTAATGCAAAAATGAAATTGATCACAACTTAATACTAATGTTAAAAGACACTAGATACTCTCGTAACCATACACAACATGAATAAATGGTAATTATGAAAGATCTCTTAAGATGACATTAAGAAATAGTGGTTGGTGTTCGAATGCTTATTTGTTATTTTAGTGTGTTTGTATGTGTGTATGCGAGATTTTAGAAATCTGCCCACAATACGAAACAGTTTGGATACCTGATTATCAATACTTTTCATCAACCTTCGCATGATTATCTGAACCCGGCCGCAGTGGCCGAGCGGTCTGCGGCGTGCCAGTCACGGTTTGCACAGCCGCTGCGGTCGGGGGTTCGAATCCCCCCCTCGGGCATGAATGTTTGTGCCGTCCTTAGTATAAGCTAGTGTATGTTTAGGGACTGATGACCTCGTGGTAAGTCCCATAAGCTCTACAAACAGTTGAACATTTTCGTTATCTGAACAAGAAAATACTGAGATAGTAACATGAGATTTGTTTCACAGTGTAAAAGAAAAAAATCAGGACTGGGAAGTAAAGCATGACTCACCCGCTAATTTAATTGACGTCGGCAATGATTTTTGTCGAGTGACAAACAGGTTCTACGGAAATTTTATGGTTAGATTAAATTTGCATTAAGAAGATATTTATGATCAGCTCTACGCATCGGACTTTCAATTTGACACATTATTCTCCATATTACCGCCACGCTGCAAGCAAATCTACTAACTACAAATAATTAATTTGTTCATCTTGGTACAAAAATTTCCTTCAATAAAAACACCTAATCTACACATACTCTGTTAGACTCTCTATATTCTCATTTTTTTGTCAGTCCGGAAACTGGTTTTATTTGGTTCTCCATCTGACTGTTCAAATGTTTGTAAAGCTTATGACACTTAACTTCTGGATCATCTGTCCCTAAACTTACAAACTACTTATTAACTATATTATAATAAAGAAACGAAAACATGCCCGAGGGAGGATTCGATCCTCCGTCGCAATCCGCAACGTAGCGCCCCAGACCACTCGGCTACTCCCGCGCAGCTCTCCACCCTACTCTTTCATGAAGTAGCTGCTTCATACCCTCATAAGAACAGCAATACACTTCCATTTAAACTTAGATACTGTACTCGTTTCTTCGTCCCCCTCTGTCATTATTACGCCACACACTTTCTTCCGTTAGTAAACGGAAGGTTCTGTGATGTCTAAGAATTTATTATACCAATAGATTCATTCTCTTAATACAGATACGTCAAAACTTTCTTATCTCCCCTGTTCTGATCAGAAACTCCTCCTTGTTAGGCGACCTACTCAACTAATCTAGAGCATTCGCCTGCTGCACCTCT
This sequence comes from Locusta migratoria, assembly GCA_026315105.1. Lineage (NCBI taxonomy): Eukaryota > Metazoa > Arthropoda > Insecta > Orthoptera > Acrididae > Locusta > Locusta migratoria. The sequence goes on from CM048747.1 coordinate 471,409,997, forward strand.
TTTAAAGAGCTTCTATACTCGTCTTTTCAGAACTATTTACTGCCCCTTTTTCGGTCCAATAAAAGGCTACATATCACACAAATCAACAAAGAAACGATTTTCCATCACTTAAATGAATATTATATTTTAACAAACTTCTCTTTTTCGGAAACGCTGTTCCTTCCATTGCTACTTTGCATTTATGTCATTTGTACTTTGACCATCATACGTTATATTACAGTCCCAGTAAGATAACTAATCTACTACATTTATTGCCTCGTTATCTATTCTAATTTATTTATTATTGCCATATTTTCTCAGACTACATTCCATTACAACTGTTCTGCGCTTGTTGTTAATGTTCAACTTATACCATCTTTTCAAGACAATTTCCATTGCGCGCAATTGTTCTTCCAGGTCCAAGTCCTTTGCTGCGTCAACAGAATTATAATGTCATCAGCAAATTATAGAGTTCTTTCTGCTTCAACATGTAATTCCTCCTCCAATTTCGCCTTGCTCTGTTAACAGCTTTCTTTATGTGCAGATTGTGTAACACTGGGGAAAGGCTAAAACCCTGACTTTTTCCATAGCTGACCATTGTTTCCCTTTCATACCCTTCGACTCTTATAATTGCAGTCTGGTTTCTGTGGAAGCTCTAGATAACTTTACTTCCTCTATACCTTAATCTGAAGGTTCTGCAGATTTCACACCTTTTTGCGGCTGCTTACTTTGAATTTGGGATATTCATACTTTTTTTTTATTTTAATCATTTCATTTACTTTTTTCAACCTGAAGATAATTTCCCAGACTCAGACATTTTGTGCATCATATGGAAACCTTTTTTCAAGGATGACTCTTTGGCAGACTTCAGTAGCTCTTAGGAAATGTCGTCTATTAAGTGACCTTGCCCAGAGGCAGTTCTTTCATTCCTCCGACAAATTCTTCTTATTGTATAGTATCTCTTATTTCATCTTTACCTACTTCTTTACATTCACATTGTACATAGGTCTCAGGCATATAATGGAGGTACATCAGACGTACTTTAATTTAGTATGTATTTGTGCATGGATTCGCAAAATTACTTTTGTATATGCCAACAATATTTTCGACAATGATATGTTATAACGAATTTAGTCATATCACTTGAGAATTTCTTATGGCGACAGTAAAACAATATAAGTCAGTGAAACTGCCGATCTTAACTGGAAAGGAACTTCTGTAAAAGCGTTCAAGTCCCTCTGCTACATATTCGACTTCGGAAGAATGGAGGTAAATAGTCACGTCTTTGACTCCAGTGTTTTCACAGGTGATGCAGAACAGTGGAATGTACATCCTTAGGCTGTGGCTAAGCCATGTCTCCACCATATCCTTTCTTCCAGGAGTGCTAGTCTTGCATGTTTCGCAGGAGAGCTTCTGTGAAGTTTGGAAAGTAGGAGGCGATGTATTGGCAGAAGTAAAGTTGTGAGGCGGCATCGTGAGTCGTGTCGGGATAGCTCAGTCGGTAGAGCGCTTGCCCGCGAAAGGCAAAGGTCCCAGTAGGTTCGAGTCCCGGCTCCGGCACACAATTTTAATCTGCCAGGAAGTTTCATATCAGCGCACACTCCGCTGCAGAGTGAACGTTTCTTTCTAGACTCATGATAAGTTTTAAACCGCAGACACCAAAGGCGCGATGCAAATAAACCTTCAACCGAGCCTCCTCTTGAGGTCTGAAACACAGTATCCCTTACTTCGTCTGATATCCTTCCACTTCCTCTTCCGATGAAATTCGATGCCTAAGAGCAAACAAATCAGTCAAAATGTTCAAATGTTTGTAGAACTTATGGGACTTAACCACGGGTTCTCAGTCCCTAAGATTACAAACTACTTACGAACTAGCTACGACTAAGGACGACACCAATATTTATGCCCGAGGGGAGATTCGACCCCCCGACCGTAGTGGCCGTGCAGACCGTGACTGGAGCGCCTCAGTCCCCTCGGCCACCGCGGCCGGCACACAAATCAGTATCTGCCTCTTGTTCCTCCACCAGATTGGTGAAAAAAAGCCAGAACCGGAACGGTTCCCACGATATCCGGTTCGTCAGAGAGTGGAGGGGAATCTTCCGTCTCTTGCTCCTCGAACATGCGGCTGAGGGCGTCAGCTACCACACACTCACTGCACCTAACGTGTCTCACTGAGAATTTGAAAGTCGACAGGCGCACCGTCCTATGAGCAATACGGCCAGTTTTACGAGGACGAGCCAGAACCCAAGTAAGAGCCTGGTTGTCACTTTAGAGGTCAAATTCTCGGTGCTCTAGATGAAACTTAAATTTTTCGACCGTGAGTGCCTCCAACTCATAAGTGGGATATTTTGTTTCCGCTGGAGTCAAGGAACGGGAAGCAAAAGCAATAGGCAGTCTCTTCCAATTTTGCTTCTATAGTAGAAATGCTGTTACTCCAGAGTTAGAAGCGTCGGTCTACAATATGATTGTAATGTTGAAATCAGGAACAGCAAGAACTGGAGCATTCTGGAAACTATCAAAAGCTTCCTGCTGGGTTACTGTCCACTTCGCGCCCTTCCAGCGCAAGGCGTTCAAGGGAGCTGCTAGTTGGACAAAATGGGGAATGTACTTTGGAAAAAACTTTATCATTCCAACGAACCGGACTACGATACACCACAACGTCGTCCAAGTAATTCTAAACGAATCGAAACTTTAGGTCTCCCTAAACAGAACCTAGACAGCACGGCTGCACCATTAGAGAGAACAAATGGTACGCGGTGAAATTCTTAGAAGTTGCAGTCCGTGGTGAACGCTTGTGGTCACCTTGGATTCCTCCGCCAGAGGTATCTGATAGTACGCTTGGTTTAAATCAAGTACAGTGAAGTACTTGGCGCTAGTAAACCAAGTGAAACAATGATGTTGATCAGGAAGCGGGACAGACTCAAGAAATTTTCTACTAAAAAAATGGATCGATCGACGAATGACTCCGTCTGTTAACATTTTATCAATCTCCTGTCTTAACGCTCTCTGGAAGCGAAAGGCTATTGGGGAACTGCCTAACAGGCTCTTAATCCGACAATTTAATTTGGTACTCTATTTTATTAGTCATACCCAACCTGTCAGTTAACACGTGAGGAACATCACGACGTAATTGGAAAACCTTCTGTGCTTCTTCATTAGATATATGACCTAACTTAAACCCACTAGATTCAGAGACCATGGAACAATCTCCTACACGACGAGGATGCTTGCAAAACGAAATCTTTAAAGAATGGCGAAACCTGAAATAATAATCCATACTTTTAACTGTCCTGAACACGCCAATGGCTGACTCTGTAGAAAACCACCAGAGCACGAGGATAATTATGGCGCTCGCCAAGTCTTCAAAAAGTTCAAAGGCAGCAATACTACACCTTTTGGTGAGATCTGGAGAGCAGAAGTTATCACGGGCGCCACGTCTTGTCGTGGCTCGTTGCCGCTGCAGGAACGTCCAGCTCGACGCTTCCGCGGTGTTTTCCTTTTGCTCGGCCACAGAGCTCGGAAACATCTTCTCGTACGGAGCCGCCTTGAACCCCAAGCGACCCACCAGCGCTCTTCTTCTCCGTCCACCTTCCAAAACTTCCCCCGCACCACTGCCGTCCAGGTTCAAAACAAACGAAAGAGGACCTATTTCGTAGCACCACAGAAACTTGAATGTTAGTTACGAGGTATCGACCTTGTAACACGGCTCAGTCTGTTAATTCGGACATATCCGAAAGACACCATATCAATAATTGTAAAAGTATGACACCAACAGGCAATTTACAATTTCAATGTGGGCGCATTCAAACTCTCGATCCCTTGCGGGAATCCAGTATAAGCTGCGAGGAAGAGGAGTCAATGGGGAGGGGAGAAGGGAATTTGGGTTGGAAGGGAAGCGTGCTGGCTACGCTCATGTGTTAAGGCGAAGGGGAAAATGTGGGTTCTAAACCCGGTACAGCACAAATTTTGAAATTCGCCGTTGAATTTATATCAATGTCCAGTAACGGTCGAAATGTTTGAATATTTCAAATTCGTAAAAGCTTATGTCTGGCTCTTCAAAAGTCTATTGTCCCCCTAGTGGAGAACGAACGAAACGCATGTATCACGTGTTTCTTCTATAACGGCAATGCTGCCGCTGGGAGTGCTAGTCTCTTCGAGGACCGTGCTGATAATGGCACTACGGCTGACATTTTCTGCGCTAGATGATTTACTGTTATTCCGAGAAGCAGACAAGCTTTATAAAATACGTTAGTCTGTGACATTAGTATGTAAATATGAATGAATCACATTTTATCACATTTTATCGTATTATGTAGAACACAGCAACGAATGAAATACATACACAAATCGATTTTAGTGAGTTATTTATATACATAATATAAAATAACATCCTCGATCCGCATCTGTCTGTCTCCCCTATATGAACTCAAAAAGAAGATATTTTCTTCAGTTTTCACCCAAGGGAAATGTGATATATGAGGAAGTTTTAACTGTTTTAACATGGTAGTTGATGGAGAGTGAAAAGATGCGGCAAATAGAGCGATGAAAGACACCCCAAAAGTTATCCGACTACCTTCGTGGCGCAATGGGTAGCATCACCGATTGCGGTGCTGAAAGTCGACGGTTATTTCCCGGGGTTCAGTCCCGTCCACCCGCATAAAATTAATTTCTTGTATTTGTCATTTTCAGAATGTTCTACATGTTTCTTATGTTGACTTCTAATCTCTACATGTGTTTATGTTAAGTAATCTCCTATTTTCTGGTACATTCTGTCTGTGTATAAATAACAGAACAGTCTGCCGGAGAATCAGTTACTGCTAATTTCTAGTACATTTTGTCTATGTATAAATAAAAGAGCACTCTGCCCGAGAGGCAGTTAGTGCTGCGTGTGTGTTTCATTTCGCAAGAAACCTATTTTCAGTATAAGTGCTGCGTTAACAACCCTGCCTTCGAAGTCAAGCCTTCTTCTATTTCAACGCGACACTGTCTGGTGGAGGCGCCGGGTATCCTGCGCAACAGCTGCATCACTGTGGCTCCGATTAGGCAACGTAAAAGCCGTCGCTTACACTGGCTAGAAGCGGAAGACAAGGGACATACCCAGTATATCCTTCCGAAAGTCCAAATCATCAGAAGAATCATGGACACGAAACCAGCGGTTAGCTGGACAGGACCCCAACAAATTCCTAAAAGGGTTCGACTGAGTCGCCAATTATAGCCGATGGGATCATACAATGTGCTTGGTCAACGATTATTTCTACCTGGACTGAATAGCCCAGCAATGGTTTGAAATCAACGAAGAGATGGTGAATGACTGGTAAACGTTCTAGATGGAACTTAAGCAGACGTTTGGAGCCCGCCAGCGACACATCCGCTCGGCCTAAGAACAACTGAAGAACCAAGCCTAACGACGTGGTGAGCCGACACAGTCGTACATACATAATGTTTTGGCCCTATGTAACATAGTTAGCCCAGATATGAATGAGGCCGACAAAATTACACATCTGATGAAGGGCATTACAGAAGACATGTACCAAGCTCTTCTTATTAAAGATGTCTCTACGACGGAAGAGTTCACCAAGTGGTGCCAGCGGACTGAAGAGATGAAACAGAAGAGTGTTGGACGAAAGAAGTATGACAGACTCCCCAATGTAGACCATATGGCCGTTGTGAAAGACCATGATAACTTTGCTTCTCTCATACGACGAACTGTGGCAGAAGAATTACAACAGTTTATGGAAGCAGGGACAGTTGGACGAAGCGTGTATCAGATTAAGGCCATGGATGTAAGCCCTGCAAATCATGAGGAAGCCAACGACGCTTAGGAAGAGGTATTTCAGACATTAGCACCTTTCCACCCCTCCAGTCACACCCAGCGTGAAGAATGGCCTCGCCCTACAATGACTTAAAATGCAACCACCAAACGACAGCCTAGGAACCAGCGGACGCGGTCACAACAAACTATCCCGGCACCTATGACGCCCCGCAGAAGAATAGATGTCTGGACGACAGTCGTTAAGATGTCGGGACATCTCATCGACGTCATAATCGACGGTCAACCTGTCAAGGCACTGGTTGATTCAGCAGCTTCATTCTCTGTTTTGTCGAATAATTACCGCCGCACACTAAAGAAGACAGTGTTCTTTGACACGGGAGCAAATGCACTGATGGTCCCAATTGGAAATTACGTCCTTCCAGCAGGAACTTGTGTCACAAGAATAACCATCAACAACAGAACCCAACCATTTGAATTTGTCGATTTAACAGAATGTAGTCATAATGTCATCCCCGGATGGGACTTCCTTCAAGAAATCCAAGGTATTATTGATTGTGGAAGATCTGAGCTGCAAATTGAGGAACTCGTTCCGACGGGTACCCGTAATATAGAATTTTCTGGGAAGTTATTTTCCGTTGTCAATGTCACGATACCGCCGTTGACAATGACGAGAGTTCCAGTCACAACCACATATGACCTGTTGAACTGTGTCGGTGGTAAAACGTTTATTAAGCTCACAAAATAATATTTACATATCAGTGACTATCATAAGCATTACCGGTAATCGAGTAGAGATTTGGATCACTGTCACGAGCAGTCACAACTTATCCGCAAAGGAATGTGTATCGGGACAGCTGAACCAATACAGGATGGTGAGCTCAACGTCATCAACGATGATCCATGCTGCTGTTAGTACAGAAAACACGGTGGAAGAAGCAACCGTGTAACTGCCAATAGGGCCCGGACTGACAAAGGAACAACGCCAGCGTGTGTTAGCTATACTACGTGAATAAGCACCGTATCAATACTAGGGACCTTCCATCAATTATCCAATGCTCCGGCCATATTCGAACGCATGATAGATAACTTGCTTCGACAACCTAAGTGGACGAAGTGTCTTTGCTATTTAGATGACATTGTAGTTTTCTCGAAAATATTCGAAGTACATCTTAATCGCCTGTCATGATAATATTTTTCATTGTTTTCTATATAATATAATTTGTTCTGGAAACAAAACTGCATTTCGTCTTAACACTGTTTCATGTACACCATTTCGTATATCTTCAAGTGATTAAGATACTCATCTATATTCTCTTTGTAACTAAACTGAATATTTTCGACTTGCTTACTTGAGTTTTTGTATTTTACGTAATTCTATCGCATCATTTTCATGTAATTTGTGTTTTTATTGTCCAGAAAACTGCAATTAATTTACGTTGTTCTATCACTTTTGTCGTGTACAATCCAATGTTGCTTCCGATTATGCAGGTAAAACTAACCGCGGGATTATATTTTCGATCGCATTATTATTCCAGGTGTGGTCAAAGCCTGAAGTATGCAAAGATATATTTAATTGTGCCTCACGTTACAGTTACATCTAAATACTTCCGAATACAGCACAACATTTCTTACATATTCACTCTGAAAAAATTTACTTCGAACAGATAATTATACCTGTGATTCTGAATCGCGTAGCTGAGAAGTCACTCGTTTTAGGTATAATACGTATTATAAAAATAGTGGTAACATGCTACCATTTTTCATTAATTGTGCTGACGAATTAATGCTACACAAAGTACAACAGCAAACTACTCATAAGACATAACGATAAACGAGTTATAGATTTCGTATTTCATGGAGCTCAGTCATCGTATTGATCATTTCCGACAGTCTACCTCTTCGTAAATGACAGACAAATATCCAGACCACAAAAATTACAACCCAGCATAGAAGGCTCTCTCTCTCTCTCTCTCTCTCTCTCTCTCTCTCTCTCCTCAATCTCTCTCACTCACTCATTCACTCTGTTTTTCTCTGTCTGTCTCTTCTTTTGCCCCTCTACAAATATACACACACACGTATGTACACACCGGCATACATACAGGCACACATGCGCACAATCGTTTCGATAAATCTCTTTTCTGGGTTTACTCTTCCACACTCCCTCCGTGGTCGTTCACATTTGAACGGCATTAGAGTGCGAACACTAACACGCACACACACACACATAAACACACACATGCGCGCGCGCATACACTCACTCACACACACACACACACACACACAGAGAGAGAGAGAGAGAGAGAGAGAGAGAGAGAGAGAGATACACGCTGCATGCCTAACAGCACCACGTTTATTTATGGCTTGACGCCCAACGCCGTCGCACACGAAATGATAAAATTTAATTTATGACTGGAGGTGTCCTTCGTTAAAAAGAGCCCTTGGGACACGTCTATTTCCTCTTTTCCGCCGAATGAGATGGAATGGAAGAGTGTAATGGATAGACAGAGGAACGTGGAGAGTGCGATGGTCGGACGCACCTACTTGAAACTGTAATGGATTTTTGGATAAGCGTTACGACAATGCTCGGAAGTAAATAACTGTCTGAGTTTTTAAACGTGTTTCACATGGATTCCCCCGTGTCATCGAATTATCTCTGCTTCTGGAATAGAAGGGAAAAGTGAATTAAAGTGATGTCAGCGGAGGTTTAATGGATGGCTTTAATTTATACCGCAATATCTTACCTTTAGTCAGTGTGAGTGACAGCCCGGACAAATTTTCTACAATAATGGTCGGCAGCACTGTTTAGGTTCTGGTTTCTAATAACGAGCGAATTAAAGAGGTCTTCATCGAGATGGAGCACTGAAAGGCAATTACTTTTACAGAGTTTTTCATAGTGTTTCCATATATACACTGGGAATTAAATTTTAGACGGTGTTTTAAATAATGTGAGAAGAATAAAAAATAATAATACCTAAGTGTTTCGTGGATTTACTAATGTTGGTCTTTATGTAGACGCATGAAATGCAAATATTTTGTCTCGAGAGAAATAATTGTTTTAATAGAATCGATTTTCATTTAGTCCAACCACACGGAAGATTACTTAGCACACGTGTTATGCCTGCCGCAGTAGCTGAGCGGTCTGCGGCGCGCTAGTCACAGTCTGCACTGCCAATACGGTCGGGCGTTCGTATCCCCCTTCGGACATGGATGTTTGTGTCGTCTTTAGTATAAGGTAGTACATAAGTAGTTCAGGGATTGATGAACCGCAGTTAAGTCCCATAAGCTTAACAAATATTTCAACATTTCAGCACGTGTTAAAGTAGCTAAATAACCATTGAACTTCGTTTTTCATATAAAGAAATATATATATTTAGGTTTTCTTAGGCATTTTATTTTTATTGCACACTAGCTGAAAACCGAGCGTTGTCCAGGTATTTATTTATTTATTCAAGCTTTGCGTTAGTACTTCTCATATCCCTTCTTACCCCGTCCATCTCCTACTTTTCAAGAACATGTCATATTTATGGGAGAATATTCAAGAAATAACTCTGTTTTGCATAATGTACAAAATAATAACGGCAGTATCCAAACAAAGAGAGGTAGCCGTAAGACTCAAATGATATGTAACGTTATTGCAGTCATTTAATTCAAAAGTTGATTATAAACAATATTGCTGGTTACTTAACCAAAATCTAATTCGAATAAAGTCTTCGGGGAGTCCATCTCTGAGCAAGCAACATATAACTGTCCCTGTGAAAAACAAGATGTCAAAACCACTCTGCAGTATTTAATAGGTTACCCTGTGATTTATTAATCGTAATAGAAAATGCAACTCTCACTTGAAACTATAGTCCCTCGAACTTAAACAGTAGATCTGCTGAAAATAAAGGGTATTCGTTGGATGTGCAGTATTTCATTCTCTTCCTTTATCTGTAGCTCTATAGTAGTCTCTTGCTTTCGCCTATAGCCGAAAACGCTTCACAGTTGGTTCACAGTTGTCAACACCACTATCAGCTTTCAGGAATTTCTTTCAACTGATTGGAATACAAGAGTGCCTTAGTAGTAAGTACGCAACTGTATTAAAACGTGTTGCATGATGTGAAAGGTTTTAACCCATCACAGTACATACGATCTCATATTTCTTGAATTATATATTGTAAAATTGTATAATTTTGCAGGTATGTGTTCATTTGTATAAGTGCTGCATGTCGTTAAAATCTGTTACGAAAACAATTAGTAGTTAAGAACTAAGAAATTAAAACCATTCACGATGGGGCGGTTTTGCATGAATGTTATTATGTCCTCATATCTCATGAACAACGTGTCCTTCTGTGATACAATTTGGAAGGCACATTCAACTAAATGTGTGTATACTGTCTGTAAAATTTCCTGCGGCTGCAATTTGTAGTGTAGAAAGTATTAATTTGTACGTCATACCGAATGCCGTAGTTCTAGTCCATGAACAGCGGAAAAGTAGTAAGCGAGAATCTTTTTTCCTTTCATCATTTACCGTAGTTGTCACCGAGAAAAAATATAAAACTCTCATTCTTTTACAAGGTATGAATAAAGACTCGTCGTATTACGTGACAGTAGTATTTTGTGATTATTATTGTTTATAACGTAATATCTCCTGAACCATGTGTCGTATGTGATTCTTAACACTGCAGCAACTGTTTCCTCACGGTAAGGTCGTGCCTGATGCGACAGTTTTACGGCATCTAAAGCGAAATTGTTGTTAACGGTAGTCTTCTTTTCGTTTCATCATTTTGTGGGGGAGAGGTGGGGGGGTCAGTTACAAAACGCTTCATACACGTCCGAAATTAATTCAAACTTTGTTGCAGGTCCCTAATTACTCCCATTTTCTAATAATTAACACATAAATCTGGGTATCCTCACGGGTGGTCTCTCATTATTAATGATGTCATATCTCCTGAGATATGTGTCGTGCTCTTTTGTTATTGGGTCAGGAAACTTCTTCGGTATACGATGAATAGTTCACCAAAGTTTCATTGCAATTGAATGAATGGTTTATGAACACATAGAGGACATACAGACACACACACACACACACACACACACACACACACACACACACACACACACACATATATATATATATATATATATATATATATATATATATATATATATATATATAACGTTTTATCAACGGAATCCTGCTTTTGCATCCCAGGTTGGTTAAGTATTGGATGTCTGAGCCGTTGAACAGCTACACCAATAATTTCAAAATAATCCCACCCGCTTGGGAAGTCTGTTTCTCCTTGGAAGCCGAGCTATCATACCTTAACATTACGTTCATCGCAAATGAAAGAATAATTTTATTCGTTGTAAGTTTGGCAAGTCCCTCATGTTAACAGAGCTAATGAATTAATTTAGCCAGCCTCAAAACCACTGTGTAGGCTAAAGACCCATTCATATCCCTGTTCTGTTGATTTTTTCAGTGTCTTCGGAACCGAAGGACATTTATTTTTCAAATGTCATCATTTTGTGACCGCCGGTATACCCATTTAGGTGGTAATAGATGCTTCTTATCTGCAATATTGTCGCCATGTCCTGCTCCCTAAATTTCAATGATAAACATAAACTTGTAGTTTGTTTGTTGCAACTGTTACTTCCATACTTTGAACTACTTACACGGGGTTCATGAGAGTTATTTAAATTTCGCAACTTGTTTTCATATGTTACAGCAATGAGATTCCCACTACATAAAGCATTTCAAAGGCTGCCTTATTTTATAAATTTCCGAGCCTATTTATGAAACCCCATTCTTTTTTCTGTTATATACTGTGTAGTCCAAGAAGATTACTAACAGTTGTCTCAATTTTTAACACAAGATCCCAACGGAGCGTAATATAACCAACAGTCTAAAGGGGAAACTTATTATTTATCCTCTGTCACTTCTAAAGGAGCAATCTCTGGAGCAATATATCCTCATGATGATTCACCCATGTAACAAAAGTGGTTGAGAATTAATAACATGTTCCGCTTTAAACTGCGATTTATATTTTAAAAAATTAGAAAGAGCCCTGTTTCCCAAAGAAAACAATTTTTCCCCCAAAAATATATGATTGCAGCTACATCTGCTCCACATACATAATTAGTTTACAGAACCCCTCAAAATACCGTTCATGAGGATACGTCACAACATCTTACTTAAAAACTAATTTTTGATCACCCATAATCGTCAGTTGAACCATAAAAAGATCACTTAATGTTTCAACCGACATGTGAGAGAAAAAAAGGTTTAGAATCACTGGTATATATTTGTTTCTGTACACATCTTATCAAATACGGAGAGGTTATTAGATGGCACTATAACTTTCAAGAATACCGAATGAAACTGTTGATACTTTGCAGTAAACACAAGCCATCTTTGAAATTGTGTCTTCAAAGGAAATAAATTTACACACATCCAAATGCACAAGTTGAATTAATTGAAACTTTGGTAAAGAAATAGTTGACACTACTGTTCAGAATGTTAAGTCTGTGAATCTTTGGTCATCCCTCCTACAAACGTACAACAAAACAACGCACATTCGCGCTCATCTACGCCGCTATTTCATCATTCGTAATCTCACCAACGCATCTCTTTAAAATGAGTGATATTATCCCCTTAGTGAATAATGTTAGCGTATTTATGCACTAACACGTTAGAATATCTTGCAAACCATTAAACTGTTATTTTACTACAGCTTTTAGCATAAGAAATTAGATTATATTCGTTCAACAAAGCAAAAGTAGCTTCTGGATAGCCCATTATATTATTACGTGCTGTAGCAGTGTGCCAAACGCAGACAACACATAAATGATGCAATATACAGCTCATGTTCCCTCGCTTGAACTTCCCTGCTGCTGATTGGTAAATAAGCATTAAGAGTATTAGGTGAATGTAACTAATTTAGTCAGTGATTCCAAATCAGTTATTGGAAAGCACATTACTCACGTGAGACATTAATAACCCTCGGAACTGTGATAATGGACGTAATTTCGTATTCGCCGAGAGACACGCGAGACGCTTGTTCCTATCGTACACTCCGTGGATGCATCACTCCGAAATTGAACCTGATAGCAAGCAGTAATTGCAGGCAACAACAGTGACTAATAATCATCTCATTTATGTCATCCTCATAATAATTGTAGATTGCTGTGTCCATTGGAAAGTTACTGAAACCACCGGTGTCTCTATTTGCTGATGTTGCAGGTCAGTCGTTAGTCTGGCGTCTATTTGTTCTCACGCAGTTTAGATTGTATTCCTTTCCGTACTGTTGTGTTCTGTCCTGAATTTTTATCAGGTTTCCCCTTCTGTGTCGTTATGTGATTCATCCGATGTTATGCTTTATATGTTAAAGAGAGCCATTCCTTAACATTTTCGATTACTTCACTGCTCTTTACTTTTATTTCTTCCTCCATTGCTTGAATTTGGATTTGCGGCTGGTTATAAAATGGTTAAACAGAGGAAAAACAATTGCCGTACTCATCCAATTTAAATGTGTTGTTTTCCACACCTACCCAGTTTCCTTTTTGTAACTTCTGCAATGCTTCGACACTTTCTCTTCCGTCCATTTCCAAGTCCAGCTTTCACAGCCGTCCAAAAACATTGGTCATTAGCTGTTTTCTCAACCATACCTGCATAGTTACCGTTTTCTTCTCTGGTAATCTTGTTTCGTAATTCCAACATTTGCAGTCTGTTGTTGTCATTTTCCAGTCAGTAGTTATCATTCCACCCACATTTCTGTATTACGCAACTATCTTAGTTTGATCTACTGTTGCTTTCAAATTCGTTATCTTCTCTGTCATGTGATCCATTCACCTCAATATTTTTTGTGTTTATTTTTATTTCCATACTTCAAAATGGCTACTTATAGATTTGACTACATTATTTGAAGGTAGAGAGATTCATTCGTCTGATAGCAGCACCATGTCATAAACAAACATTATGTATTTTATACGTTAGGAACTTCAATGCACTATTTTTTCTTTGCCTACTGTGTGATAAAATCTTTACACAGTATGCACCAGTTCATCGGCGTACATGAATGATCTTTCACTTCAAGGAAAACATTGCCATAAAGCTCGAACCTATTTCTGAAGGGACTTGGCGAAAGCGGTCCCTTATAATGCTGGCCACTTCGGGTATTATGGAAGAGGAAAATTCACAACACCCTCAGATCTCGAAAATTGCTATCGTGCGTGCCAAACAAACAATTTTCCAAGGCAGGACGAAAGGATAGAAAGCAGCAGAACGAGACAAGGAAGTGGAAGTATTGCGAAACGTAAATGAGAGATTGATATAATCACAAGAAAGAAACCCCTTACATGGATTGCACTATTTCTGAAATCTCAGCCACTGACTAATCTGACCCTATCAACATTATCTTTTTAACCAGCATATATCAGCGGATCATCTTTAATAAAGCAGCACTCCTACCTGTGATGGACGCAACAATTGTATTTGAAACAGTTAACACAGGTCTGCTTGTCTCAGTGTATTCCCTTAAGCGCTTTCTATATTGTAGATTATAAAGAAATATATACAGCCTTACTGCATGAATTCTTCGATTCGTGACTCTACCGACGAATATTTCACTAATAGCAGCTATTATGCTAAACCAAACGGCAAATGATAGAATTTTGATCGAAAGAACTGAAAGAAACATCCCATGTTTTCTAGCTAAAGGTTGTAGAGCTGTAATGTTTTTAATTTACATAATTTGGCAGCACCAAGGGTTTTACACTTAGAATCCCTTAGTTAGCATCGCCGTTGGATTGTTGTATATAATACAGTTATTTTCACGTCGTTTAGTGAAACACAGTTTACTTACGATTGTAAGTATTTTTCTCATAAAACACCCTGACGCACGTTTTGTATGGACTTCTGGAATTCTGACGATTGTGCTTTGTTCCAAAAGCGGAACTGTATGTCCAGAACTTCTTTTCGCTCCTTTCTGTCTTTCTCATTATATCAGTAGGATCCCACAGAGGAGTCATTTCAATTTCTAACGTAAACTGATAGTCTGTTCACAACTCGTCAGATGCCGTTGTTTAAAGGATCATGTTAACGAAGGTAGAAACACAACAGACTACACGGCAATTTGTGTGTGCAAGTGACTCAAATTTGCCTTGGTTTTACTGACTGACCATCGACTAAAAACGCGACATAAAAATTCTATCTACCATTTTTACGAACTCTCGATCTCAAAATAACTGCTAACAATAGTAAAAAAACTCAGTAAAATATCGAGTTTAAGAAAAATGAAGTTCTACAACGTTTCTTGAAGTTGGTTTGAAATGACGTTCACTTCATAGATACGGATCGGTTTTCTCGTAATTTATTTTGTGTGCAATAATTATCAGAACAAGTACTCATCCTATTACGTTATGGCAGCACTGAAATAAATATTTTTCCTTGGTGGAAGATGACAGGGATATTACTTTTTGAGCCAACTAAGGTGATACTTGGGCAGATGCTGTGTATATAGCAGAGGGAAAAATGTGCGCATTGTATTTGTCTACAACATTAAAAGTGATTATAATGTGGGGAGGTTTTTCTATTGAACAAAGAAAGTAGTCAATACGAACTGTTCTTTGTGAAAAATTAAGACAGTATCATAATTAATATCAATCTCTGCTTTTGTAATCCTCACGCGGGGCTCGCTTTGTAACGGCCGAATCTGTGCTTGTTATTCTGCTACATCCGCTTGACAGAGTATTTACTGCAGACTTCAGCTTCCCATACTTATTCCTACGTTGGAATTACGCGAGGTTGCAAAATGTATGGCGAGGCAACGAATATAGATGTCTCGCTCTCTACGACTATCCGTCGCAATCAACTTGCGCGCGATCTCCCGACCAAAAATGCCGTACGATCATTTTCGTATCATCTCTTTATTGAGTATGAAATTACTCGCTTACGCGTGGTCTCTCAAATGTTCTACTGGCTTGACTTAGTGCAGCTCATCAGAATGCTTTCTAATTCCACCAACAGCTCTACCTATGTAGCGTTTTTGGAGATGTGATTGAACGTATAATAAAATTCTGTATTTTGTGTGTTTACTATTCTGTGGCGTATCAGTAGTGCTGTTCCGATGCCCACACTTAATGAACGCGTTGCACAGTCATGTCATGTTGTACATGAGTAAAACAGATTATTATACGAAATGTAGCTGTGTCTACGGAGGACTGATTCTATTTTAGGAAAAATGAATTTTCTAGTAAGATGTTGTGGAACCCTCAGGGAGAGAGAATTCTTTTGAAGTTCTTCACAGTTTTTCGAAGACTAATTTACAGGATACAGCTTTTACGGCTTTGTGATTCCATATTAAGAGGGTGCGAATAGTTAGTGTCTTTGCACTTGAAGAAACATACATCTTCTTTATCAAATTTTACGAAAAACTTTACTGACTGAGTGACAAAGTTTGTGATGGTTGACTGTTCTTAAAACTTCCGGTTCCAATTTCGTACAATAACCTCTTACCTATGAAAATGTTTTAGCCTCTTAATTACGCAAGGCTTGTATTGTGCAAAGACAATCTCGGTCCCTGTCGTATTGAATTTCCCAGAGTGTGAATTGTAAGTACAGATATTCCGCTGGACTTCAATTACAAGAGCATTTAAACAAGCATAAAATACAGTTAGACAATAAATAATGAACTTCCTTAGGTAAGGCGTCGTTCTACCGCAGAATACCTGTTGTGTAACGATTCTTGACTTAACATAAGAAGAGAGAAAGCGTCGTTCCTCTGCACCACGTACTTTACTATTATGATAACGTTTCATGCTTAGTGTTCTGGTGTAGCTAGGTAACAGACGACCAAATAATGTATAATTATTAAACACCGAACTCTCATATGTACTCTGACCTATCTGTAATACAATCATGAGACAACATGACACAGTTTTGTCTCTACCCGAGTTATAGAACCTTGGAAACGGCACTTTTTATCGTGGAATCTAACCCACGTGCAGTTTTTGGCCAATTCTGTAGATCGTTGAGAGTTGAATGCTGCTTTAAAAAATTCGTTATCCGGCCATGTCTCAAGCCCACGACCATTCGATTCCACACGCGCACAGTATCCAGATCCCACAAGGCCTAACATGTAACACAGTAGAAATGATTCCCACTGTGATTAGATGTCTTCTGAAAGGGGAACTAAAAGACTTTGAAACGGTATGGTAGATGGAGTGGGACATTCCACGAAGGAACTCGTTCGAAAATTCAATATTTCAAGTTAAATACGGCACTTCCTCTCTCCACGAACAAAGCAGTGGTTAATGGCTTATCGCAGTGGCGTTTGCGTACAGTGGAGCAAAATTACAGGCAACACAGCGTGATCTGATAAATTTTGGGCGTGCAGCTGCATAAAGCGGACTTTATCTTGCATTTTTTCCCCTCCCATCAGAGGAAACTGTACCTTTTGGTTTTGTCAAAGATGATGTGGCGCTTCGGAAGGCTGGGGTTTGCAAGATCCCCTGTGAATGTGGCATTTTTCATAGGCCAGACTCGTACAGACCAGGAAAGATTCACGAAACACCAATGGTATATGCGTCTCTTATCACCTAATAAATCAGCGGTTGTAGAGCACTGTATTGATTGTGGGCACTCAATGATGTACGAAAATTTCTAAATTTTAGTCTCCATTTCATGTTTCTTGCACTCAGTGGTAAAAGAACGAACTAAATTTCTCCTTGGCACGAATTTAATTAACAGAGACAGAGGCTTGTGTTTAAGAAGGTACTTTCTTTAATGAATTGACAAGGACGCCGCCACAGCACAGCTTATAATACGTCGACACCTCCCTGACAATCGACCATGCAGCCCGAGACATTATTTATACTATGTTCATTTCCTTGCCGCCGAGAAACGTTTCTGGCCCCTTGTGTAACTGTGACCGCAAGCGCAGTAGCGCGCTCCGCGTGTTTATAAGCGGGACCCGGGACCCGGCCGGTAGGCTGCCGTTCTCTGAAGCTACAGACTCCATTTAATCAGTATATCCACGAGTTTTCCTCCTCCCCCGTTGTCGAGCTCCATACACGACAACGGTTCGGCGCTTCGGAGGTGAGGGATGTTGTGGCGTAAAGTCAGCACCACACGACACACGTAAGAGAACGATGTTGGAGAAGGCAGCTATCGACCGAAAGCCAATCGCAAGCAGACGCCGCGCATCCTGGAGGAAGTAACCGAAGATGCGCGCGCCCTCTACAAGCGGCTATATCTAGGCCGACATACGTCTGGACAGCCCGACAGTTACTAGTAAGAACTCAGGCAGTAAGTCAGAACGCGGCTACAAACTTAGCAGTCACTAGGTCTCAGCACAGCTAGCATCATAAGAACAACGCCGCGAGAAGCGAGAAAAGAGAGCAGTTTCGCTGACTTCCCTCCGGTACGGATGTGATCGGCGAGTTGTGGCTCCTTTAAATCAGCGCAGTACATGCCTGACACGGAGTCGCCTAGCAGAGTTACTACGAATGGCGTTGGACGACAGAGAGAGGGTGTGGCTGCATCAGTTAGCGTGTGGAGCAAGGTCGAGTGACACGAAGATGTAATTGACACGCGTGACCTACAGCCGACCAGCCATAGGGAAATCATTGGTTATATAACCGCAGTGTATTATTACGAGGCTACCTTTAAAACTGCAATCTATTAGGTGAGCAGCTTCCTTTTCCAGGAATGATTAGACATTCTGAGCGTTACATTCCTGTATTCGTGTTTGTGATTTATTGTCAGCTCGGGCTCAACTGCCTTACTCATTGTTTAGTCAGGTTAGGTGGCTGTTGAATATTTTGGTACCAGGTGAGTTATAGGATTTTATTTGCCCAATCGCGCTGATTGCGGACGTAAGATAAATTCCAAGGTTTTTCACCCGTCTATAAATAACCCGATGGTAACTGGGGTGTGATTATCTAGAATCTACATCGATCCCAATAAAAGTGCCGCGCTGTTCTAGAGACGTTTTAGACGTCTATCAAGTTGTTTACATACCGGTTGTTGACCGTGGCTCCGATTAGCCTGGGTTGTGTTCGATAGCCGTTTCTTATACTTTTTAAAGGAATTTACCGCCATTTACTGAACTGTTGTATATTTCCACGACCAGATTTCGGCCTTAGGCCATTATCAAGTAAAGAAACTCTTCAGACAAGTTTTTTTCTAAGTTATTGTCATGGCAATAAAATCGTCAGGACAAGTTGATAAGTCCATTCCATTAACATAAAATAGGCATCACATTAATTTTGTTCCCGCATGTTTGCTTCAAATAATTATACAGATTTGTGTTCGTGTCCTTCGACAGAGACATCTTGCAGATGACAGATGGCAGGTGGGCAATCAGAGTCGATGTGACGCAATATAGTAGTTTAACTTTTTCTTGGTATAAATATCAACAAATAATACAATTTTTTGAGGCAACATTGTCTTGTTATACCAAAGGTATTAAACCTAACGAGAGGCATTGAATTAAAATTTGTGGTGTGGCTAGGATTCGAACCCGGTACCTCTTACTTACTAGGTAGTGGTCTAATGTTCAAAATGTTCAAATGTTTGTAGAACGTATGGAACTTAACTACGGGGTCATCAGTCCCTAAGCTTACAAACTACTTATGAACTACCTAAGACTAAGGACGGCACAAATATCCATGCCCGAGGGGGGATTCGAACCCCCGACCGTAGTGGCCGTGCAGACAGTGACTGAAGCGCCTCAGTCCCCTCGGTCACCGCGTCCGGCGGTAGTGGTCTAAAGACCACTCAGTTAACACAGCGTTGCAACCAAAACTACTACACAGACTGTCTCAAAGCACGTCTCCCTACACACCACATACTTTAATTCTGCCTCATGTTCCCTGTGAAATGCGTATCAAATTGACAGGGTCTCCTATATTGGAATAACACCCCAGTAATGAACGCGAATGGGAACAATCCCGCTTTGTTCCTCTTGATAATTTAATAATTTTAACTATTTAATGCAGTAGGAGTTTGATGTATACAGCGTTGCTGGAAGACTTTCAAAATATATAAAATTGTTGCGATTTTACATATAATTTAAATTTTGTAAAAACAGAATCTTTTGCTTAAAGGTTACTTACAACAAATTTTATGTGGCATTTAAGGTAAAAAGAGTGGTTGTGAATTTTTTATAAAACAAGCATCAACTAATAATCGTTATAGTTCACAATCAAAAGTTTTAAATGTCTTTGCTTAAATTGTGGTTCTACGTACGGTTAGAGTCGTAGGCCATCAAATGGGGGCGCAGTAGTCTTGCCTCAATGTTGTTCAATCTGTACACTGATCGAGTTGTGAAGGAATGGATGGGGAAATGTTGAGAGAGAATTAAAGTTCAGGGAGAGGAAATAACAACTTTCCAGCTCTTTGATGAAGTAGTAATTCTTTCAGAGTCAGCAAAGGACATGGAAGAGCAAATGAACGGAATAGACAGTGCCTTGAAATGATAAACATTAACAACAGTAAAACAAGGGTAATGGAATGTAATGTCTGAAGGAATGAGTTTTGTTATTTCGGTAGAAAAATAATTACAGATGGCTGAAGTTAGGAGGATATAAAATGGAGAATGACTATGGGAAGAAAAGTATTTCTGAAGAAACGAATTTTTTTGACATCCAATATTAATTGGAATGTTAGGGAGTCCTTGCCGAAACCATTTGTCTGAGTTCTAGCATTGAATGGGAGGACGATAAGGAGCTGAGACAAGAAGATGATAGAAATCTGCTGCTACATACGATTGATGAAGATCAGATGGTCATATCACGTAAGTAACCAGGAGGTGTTCAACAGAATGCGGGAGAAAAGGTGTTTCTGGCATACCCTGAATACGGACCCTGAATAGACTGGTGGGACACATTCTGAGACGTCAAGGAATCGTAGGAGACCGAGGGACGAATACAGTATGCTAAAGGAATGTAGGTGTTCATACTTATTCTTATATGAAGAGACTTGCACAGAACAGAATACCGTCCAGAGTTGAATCAAACCAGTCGGCATTAGGTTCTGCTAAAAGTTATCTTCAGTACTGACGTTAATATAACACATCTATCTAAAATTCGCTGAATTAAAAACAAATCTTTACCTATATTTCAAATTTTGGTTTTAAAAGATACTGATGTTGAATGTTAAGTGTAAACGCAGCCCAAGTAATGAAAAGTTTTGATAACGTAACTTCAATCGTAATTAAGGATTTAACTAACATTTGGTTCAGTACTTTCGCATAAAGCAATCTGTTTCCTGTCCTTATATCATTAAACGTTAGGGACACCTCAGCTATACTTTCATGTTTGTATATGTACTTCACATTAACGTCTTACGTTACGAGTGGGTCTATAAAATAACAGGTAATTTATTCGTGCTTTCTCGTCATCAATCAGTTCCTATTATCGTTCTGGTGTGGACTGCTTACGGGCAATTTGTGGAAGGTGCAAGTAACTGGCAAGGGCGCTGGTTGAGACACGATGTACTCAAAACAGAACATATTTTTATTTTACACAGAAATCGTCCATAGTGGAAACAAAAGAACATAAAAGTACTTATCTTTTCACAGTCACTGCTGTATCATGAAAATAGCAACAAAAATCAAACTTGGTAGAATGTCCTGTTCATCTCTAACTGAACATTCAATAGTAGACAAGATCTCCGTGACTTGAGTATATGCAATAAAACTTAAAACAGTCTGCAGCGAGCCACATGATAATACAGACAACCTTTCCTGTAGTCCACTCTCCCAGGGTACGTCTACCACACAACTAACTTTTCTCTTCACATAGCTTGTTTACCTAACGTCGGTTGGCGGTGGCGCTGCGAATTCAGGGGGGCTGGCGGTCTCCTTGCGATCTCATTGGGGGCCGTCTCTTACTTCTTCTTCCGTTGTGTGGTGCCAACCTTGCCTAGGTGGTTAGGACACCACAACAGGAATTCGTTTTTCCTCCTCGCTTGATTATGAAAACAACTAAATGTTTCGGGGGAGATTTAAGATTTTAGGTATTATGTTTCCCAACTACAGACTACAGACGCTATGTAGCCACAACGGAACCAGCAGCAATGTATTTGGCGGTGGCGGGCAGCGATACCGCACAGTGGGGGTGATTAGAGCGCTCCCAGTGGGTTAGGACGACGAGTGGCGTCTGCCGGCTCGATTGGGCCCATACGTCAGCGGGCGTGGGCCGCTCGTAGATCTGCGCAGCTCGCTGGGACTATTGGCTGTCGCGGCGGCCCCCGGGACCGCGGTCGCGGCCACCATCCGCCTCTATTCCCACGGCCGTGCTTCGCCGTGATCGCCGCGCCGGCGAGGCGGCATCCGTCAGCTTGTGGTAGAGCAACCCGCGCTGCGCCGGCGCATGTTGGGTGGTGTGGCAGCGCGGCGCTCACAGCGTCTGTGTACCTCACTAATCCAGCGCCGTAAAACAATGAAAAAACATATTGCTAACTAATTCTTTTACTGAATGAAACTTTCACTCTGCAGCGGAGTGTGCGCTGATATAAAAATTCCTGGCAGATTAAAATTGTGTCCGGAACCGGGACTCGAAACTTGGACCTTTGCCTTTCGCGCACAAGTGCTCTACCGATTGAGCTACCCCGACACGACTCACGATGCCGCCTCACAACATTACTTCCGCTGGTACCTCGCCTCCTACTTTCCAAACTTCACAGAAGCTCTCCTGCGAAACTTGTGAGGTTTGGAAAGTAGGAGGCGAGGTACTGGCGGAAGTAAAGTTGTGATGCGGCATCGTGAATCGTGTCGGGGTAGCTCAGTCGGTAGAGCACTTGCCCGCGAAAGGCAAAGGTCCCAGGTTCGAGTCCCGGTTCCGGCATACAATTTTAATCTTCCAGGAAGTTTCAATTATTATTATTATTATTATTATTATTATTATTATTTTAACTTGCGAAAATATATACATCTTCATATGTGTCTATGCAAAGTACATCTGCAAACACTGTAATCCGTTACCATGTTCTATTTACGATTTTGATCAAACGAAGTGTTACGTAATCTAAGACTTTGGTGTTTCTGTTCAGTGGAGCTGTATGTGCAACTTTTATTAATATGTTTATTCGAATGTCTTTCTCAGTTGCAAATATTTTTTTTATTGCTCGTAATCGGTTACCCTGGATAAGAATCTCTCCTAATATCCCAAACAATTATAGCAAATGACGGATTGCAGGCATATTTTATTAATTTTTTTCTAAAATTATTGATTTCTAGCTTAAAATTAGTAATTGCCCGAGTTCTTAACCTTACAAGTACTAACCACAGGCAAAAATAGTCGGTACCTTGTTTTTTTGTTAAAAAAAACTTATTAAAATCGTTATGTGTTAATGGGCCTTTTTATATTTGTCTCTTACCTTATAAAGTACTACACCCTACGTTTCTATGGTTACAACTTTGGAAACTGCCGATGTTACTGTCAAATCAGTGTTCATCATCTCTAATTTCAGTACATCCCAGTTCTTTACAAGCGTAAAAGACGTAATAACTGCTGAAATTATTGTAAAAAGTATATGAACAAAATTTCACAAGACTGCAAAAATAGCTCTTTTGGTCCTATATCTGCAGGTAATCCAAGACAGCAATATTGCAATAAGGGTAATGAAATGTACATATCTTTGACAGACAACTTCTGAAGTCAAGGACAAAAAAATTATTGGATTGTACAGGATTCACAGGTCATTGTAATACGGACAAAATTTACCCTTGTTTGGTGCTCCGTGTAACCTAAAATACCTTGGTGCTGCTAGGGTTAAGGTAGTCCACCTCTACTTCCATTTTCTCTGACCACCTTCTTTTTCTTTCTCTCGCTCTGCCCATCTCCTCCTCTCTCCCTATTTGTCTCTGTTCATCTCCCCCCTCTCGGTTCATCTCCCATATATGTCCTTGCACTACTCTCTCTCTCTTCCAATCTTCACCCTTCACTTTCTCTTCCAATCACGTTCTCTCTGTCGAACTCTTTCTCCACCTCACCAGTCAATTGCCTCCGAATCGGTAAAAAGTATAAAACTCATTTAACTGTCATGGAGATCAGATAAGTAGTCTCTAAGTTAATTACAGGGTACCCTCCGTCATTCACCGGATTAAATGTTACCTTGACGACATTATTACTCACGTATTGAAGTTTAAGTGTGCAAATTTTAAACGCAATCGGATAATCGGTAAGCGTGCGCCTAAAATTCTAAGAAACAATAAGGGGCAGTTTCCTGTGTGACGTAATGTTTATGACGTCATATTTCCTGAAATGCATCAACTAATGAAATAGTTTTTAAGATAAATTCATTGGCAAAGAAGCATATGGTTTGCAAAATACGTTTCAAATATATTTTGAAGCAAAGAAGTAATAAATTCAAACGTAAATTATAATGTAACAGCTTCTCATGACGTCATATCTCCTGAACTATGTATTGTATAATGTTATGGGGAGCGCCTGAGCGCATTAGGCGCTATGCTATGAGGCGAGAGGCCGTTCAAAATGCGTGTAAAGCTTATGGGACTTAACTACGGGTTTATCAGTCCCTTAACTTACAAACTACTTATCAACTACCTTATACTAAAGACGGCACAAATATCCATGCTCGAGGGGGGATTCGAACCCCCGACCGTAGTGGCCGTGCAGACCGTGACTGGAGCGCCTCAGTCTCCTCGGTCACCGCGGCCGGCTAAGAGGCCGTTCCCCGTTGGGGTTCGCATCCCCCTTCGGGCATGGATGTTTGTGCCGTCTTTAGTATAAACTAGTTCATAAGTAGTTTGTAAGTTTAGGGACTGATGACCCCGCAGATAAGTCCCACAAGCTTTACAAGATGTGAACCTGCCAATATGTTGATAAGTTTATCGCAATCATGTGAACGGTAGGGATCGCATAAAATGAAAATGAACATACAAACAAATGCAGTTTCTTATACTAGAATTAAGGACCTATTACCTTTGTAACAAAATCGTACACATTATTTATGCAATATTCCACAATATTAGTATACGTTTTTCAGCAATTTACAGAACACTAAAGTTTATGATTAAATAGTAATAATAAAAATATACATAAAATTAATTACCAATTATGAGATAAATGGAGAAAAAGAAGATGTAAATTATAAATAGTTATTAGTTTAAGATGGAGCACTAGACAGGAAAGATAGAAGATGATTACGTATTATGTTATTACCTAGGATCTCGACATGTCCTTCGAGTCGTCTATCGTAAAAAGTAAAATTAGCATAGACCTTAATTTATTGTAGTGTTCCTAACAGCCAAAACAGGTATTATGTCTCTCACGTTTTGGCAAGTAGTGTGATCAGACATTTTGAAGTTACTAATAATTTAATAAAATGCAAATTTGTGGGGTGTTTTCAATTGATAGTAGCGGTCAGTTCTCCTACACGACGTGATTGTCGAGTGATCAATATATAGATTTAGTGGTACTCTAACTCTATATCTTGTGTGTCATCCCTTGTTGTTCGTACTACCATCTTAATCATAGTCTTCTTCGCGATAAGTGTCGACTCTAGAATCACTGCCCAAGTTGTCCACTCTATGCATTTCGTTACCGCTCAGTATATCGATTTGTATTTTATGAAGTTGATTAAGTTTGTCGTCTTCATACATGGTGTAAGATATTTTGTCAGTGAGTACTTTGAGGTGTGTCCGATGTTCTTTACATGTCATTGCTTTGTATAATTGCTCTTCAGTATGTCCTAGAAGATTTTAGTGTGTGTCTAAGGTGTTGTACTTTCCACACTATATGACCATGTATTTGGGAGATCTCATCGACTGGTTGGGATCACTTTGACACATTCACAAAGTGTCTACAAGATAGTGAAATAATATTAATTTCAATGGAATTTTACTTCACAGCAAGTCTTATTAGAAAACAGCTACGTTGTAGTATAGTAGAACGAGTCTAATATTACGACCGTTCATTATTTATGATCGACAGCTGCCAATTTTTCAAATCACTACATTTTCTGCTTGTTTTAATAGCTCATTTTTATTTAATGAAGGAAAGTATAGATTGCAGAATGTAAATATATTCGAACAGTTTCGACCTTATTTTAGGTTATCTTCAGAAATATCTATAACAGACCATGTGTCTGGTGTTGACTAATTAAATAACTAGGCGTAACGCTGCACAGCGATATGAAGTGGAACGAGCATATAAAGACACTTGTGGAGAACGCAAATTTTCGACCACTTTATTGAGAGAATTTTGGAAAGGTGTGATTCTCCCGTAAATGAGACTGTATATAAACCGTTTGTACCAACCCGTATTTCATATGTTCAATTATTTTAGACCCCAGACCAGGTAGTTTTAAAGGACAATGAGGCATTTCAGAGGCGGGCGACGAGGTTTGTAACTGGTATATTAGATCAATGCGCTAGTGTTACCTTAATGCTTCGGGAGTCGCTGGAGTGGAGGCGACGCTCTTTTCGAGAAGCACTTTTGAAGAAATTTAGAGGGCCGGAATTTGATTCGGACTGTAGAATGATTCTACTGCTCCCAACCTAGATTTCGCGTTAAAAACCACTAGGACGGGAAGAAATGTAAATAGCTGTGAAAAAGATGAATGGAGGGAAAGCTCAAGAATCTGATGAAGTATCAGTGGACATGATAAGAGCAGAGGACCAGTGATAATGAAATGGCTATAGAGAGTACTGTCAAGTGTCTGGAGAAATAGTACAATAGTTCACTATTGGGGAAGAGGAGGCGTTGTTCTCATCTTCAAAAAAGGCAATAACAAACTTAGTAAGCCCCACAGAGGAATAAACCTTATGTGTAATACAGCCTAGAGCTTTGAAAGCATTTTACTAAATAGAATAAATGGATACATAGAAAACTAGATGGGTGACGAACAACATGGGTTATTTAAAGGAAGAGGCACGATCGACTTGATATTTCCTATCCGTCAGATGATGGAAAATGGTTGAATGTAACTTAAAGGGTGATAATGGTGTTTATAGTTAACAGGGAAAGACTCTGGGAAGTAATGAAGAAGATAGATATAGAAGATGGGTACATTAATGTATTAAAGACAATGTACAGGGGACTCAACTATAGAATCTGGATACCACTGGAAAACTGTTTATTCTTCGAAATAAAGCAAGGACTTGGAAAAGGAAGTATTTTATCTCCTTCACTTTTTAAAGTTGTGATGGGGGGAATGAATAGGGCAGTTAAAACTATAGTAAAAGAAAGAGACAAAAAGATGATTTTTGCAGATGATATAGTAGGAAGATAAAGAGGAAGATTTACAATTACAACTTGATGCCGGGAAGGAAATAATGAAAAAGGTATGGATCAAAATTGAATAAAGAAAGTGAAGTAATGGTATTTGAATGAGACAAAGGGATCAATTGGAATATTACTATGAATGGAGAACCCCTTAAAGTGGGTAGACAGTTTCACATATTTGGGAGGTTACAGAAAGGAGGCCATTTATATCAAACAATAAAACACTTGATTTGGAATAGGGAAGTTTCACAACAAGCAAACCTCCTCATGTATATTACTAATTCCCTACTCTCACCTTTGCATGAGAAACATGGACAGTGACAGAAAGGGACTGGAGCAGACTGCTAGCAGGAGAAATGAAATTTCTCAGAGCAGTTAAGAGAAAAACAAGAAATCACAGTGTAAGGCATGTAGATATTAGAAACGATTTAAAACAAGTATGAGAGAAGAAATCGAAAAGATAGAGATTAAGATGGTATGCGCATGTTAAGAGGCTGTGTGGGCAGAGACTTGCCAAAATTATGGAAGAACTAAAGCTGGAAGGAAAAAGACCTAGAGGGGGCCGACATACACAGTGGAAATGGGTGTGAGAACCTCTTGTATAAAAAAGAGGTGTGACCTGGCAGCAAGTGAAGGAAGAAAAGAGAAAAGTGCTGGAGGACCGACCAAATGGAGAGTTAGCATCACGTCCAGCAGTAGCTGCAGCGGGATCCGGAAACATACATACTTACATACCTCTAGGATAAGAATAGAGAGATTATGGCTTATAACGATTTATAAATATTAGTTTTACCCACGTTTTATATGGGAGTGGAACAGGAAAATAAGGAGACCGTATTTCTATGGGATTATATATATATATATATATATATATATATATATATATATATATATATATGGTACCTGAAGTTCAGAATTCAAATCACAATCAGCCAGAGCCATTTGACGCAACTCTCAAAAATTCTTGAGATAATCGACTTTGAATTTTGCAAAGTGCACGTAAATACCAGTAATTAGAAGGGTTGCTGCATCTGTCGGTTTAGGGTTTAGCTCAGGTGGTAGTGTACTGGCTTTGCAACCATATAGTCGGAGGACCGAATCCCACTGGGCCATACGAGTGTCCCACAGCACTGTTTCACCCCAGAATTCTCTGACCCTACAAGAGATACTGAAAAAGACATTTACGGTCATGGACGTACGGCAATGGCTTATGAAAGTAGGTACTATGAGACACTCTAAAACTCGAAGAAATATTATTTTCAACACAAACTTACGTTTTTTTCAAACGGATACCGCATATTATTTCTTAAGTAATCGATATGATGAAAAAACGTAAATAATTAAGTCGGTTGCATCGCGATGCGTCAATTATATCAGGAGAAACTGCGAAGCGAACAGATTCGGTGACCAATGGATTGGTAGAGGTGGACCAATTGCATGGCATCCACGCTCTCCTGACCTCAACCCTCTTGACTTTCATTTATGGGGCGTTTGAAAGCTTTTCTATACGCAAACCCGGTACCAAATGTAGAGACTCTTCGTGATCATATTGTGGACGGCTGTCATACAATACGCCGGCCGCGGTGGCCGAGGAGACTGAGGGGCTTCAGTCACGATCTGCACGGCCACTATGGTCGGGGGGTCGAATCCCCCCTCGGGCATGGATATTTGTGCCGTCCTAGTTCGTAAGTAGTTTATAAGTAGTTTGTAAGTTTAGGGACTGATGACCCCGTAGTTAAGTCCCATAAGCTTTACAAACATTTGAACATTTGATACAATACGCCATTCTCCAGGGCTGCATCGGGGATTCCATGCGACGGAGGGTGGATGCATGTATCCTCGCTAACGGAGGACATTTTGAACTTTTCCTGTTTCAAAGTGTTTGAAGTCACGCTGGTATGTTCTCTTACTGTGTGTTTCCATTCCACGATTAATGTAATTTGAAGATAAGTAATAAAATTAGCTGTAATATGGAAATTAAGCCTTTCAGGACACATGTCAACGTAACATATTTTCTGTCTTTGTGTGTGAGTAATGTTTCCTGAAAGTTTGGCCGTACCTTCTTGTAACACCCTATATTTATTTCGTTTTCGCATGTTACATAAAACATTTTCGGATCTCTAATTCCACGTGTTTTGTTAGTGTCTTTTTTGTGTATGTAGACGAGTTGAAAACATTGTCGTCACGTAAAACGGTTTTTGAGTACGATAGCTTCTTGGAAACCCATTAGTATTTAGGGAGATATCTTCTCGAAAACAGTGCCGTAGCTCTTCACAAACTGAACAATCAAAGACTACCGTCATCAAATAATAGTGAAGTCAATACTGTAAAAAATGGAACTTACCTTTTTCGATTGACTATCGTTATTCACAACCTTCAATAAAATATAGAAAATTACGAATTAACAAAAACACCTGCACTTTTCGTAAAAATTACCATTAGATAATAAAATTGTGTAAGTACTCGAACAAAACGGGATCAAAAATTGCCATGACAGGTTTCGAACTTGTGAACCTGATGTTGAAAGGCCATAACGCTACACGTAGAGATGAAGCACCCCTTTTCATTATTTGGTACTGCTTTCGTGTACTTTGCGAATATTTAAAGTCGATTTTGTAGAAACGTTTTGAGAGTTCTTACTTTCCGTGTCCGGAACTAACTTCTAACTTCCAAAAATTAGCAGCCGATTGGGATTTTTCGTTAGCCTCCCATAAGTCTTCCATTGTACAGGGCTTTTCTAAATATGGACAGATAAGCAGGTGTTGAGAATTCTGTACAGTACCACAAAGACACAGAGTGTTCTCATTATCTTTTAGGATGCCCCATCGCTGTATGTTTGTCTTGCACTTTGGCACTTCTATCCTCATACGGTTCAGGATTCTTCAGATTGTGTATGACAGGTCTACACCAGGTGCCAGTTCTTCTTTTGCTGCTTTATGGGGGCTTCTCAAATCCATTTCCCACCTAGCAATACGGTTCTCTGCGGCCGACCCTTCCAGTGCTCCGGTACGTGACAGGAAGCTCTTCCTTGAACGGAGCCGTCGGTCAGCAGGCTGGTGTCCATATAGAGGGTAAAGCATGTCTTTTTCTTGCTTCGTTTTTTCAGCTTCGGCAGCAATGTCACGTCGTATTTTGGGCGGTGCGATCCCCATAATTAAGTACATCTTGTGTACTGGATCCGTTAGTAAATTTCATGATGATGATGTTTCTCGCTGAGACTTTCTCCCTTGTGGCGTTGCAATTATGTTTATAGGTCAGTGTGCGGTCCAGTGTGACACCGAGATATCTGCGCGTCGGACAATGCGCGAGTCGTTCACCTCTCCCTGCAACATTCAATTCCCTTTTTGCCTCCGCGTTCTTTAAATGGAAAGCACAGACTTGCGTCTTGGAAGGGTTCGGCCGTAGGTGGTTTGCCTCATAATACTGGGAGAGGGATTCCAAGGTACTGGCTCCTCTACATCCAGAAAATTCGTACCTTGTGCTGCAACTGCAGTGTCATCGGCATACATAAATTGGCGCGTGGTGTTTGGCACTGGTTGGTCATTTGTGTATATATTATACAGAGCTGGAGCGAGGACACTTCCCCGAGGCAGGCAATTCCTCTGATTTCTCAAATGTTCAAATGTTTGTATAGTCTATGGGACTTAACTACGGGGTCATCAGTCCCTAAACTCACAAACTACTTATGAACTACTTACGATCTAGGACGGCACAAATATCCATTCCCGAGGGGGCATTCGAACCCCCGACCGTAGCGGCCGTGCAGACCGTGACTGGAGCGCCTTACTCCCCTCGGCCACCGCGGCCGGCTCTGATTTCTCCACCTGCTCTTTTGAGAGTTGCGACAGATGACTTGGGCTGATTGTTATTAGAGTTCTGAACTTCACGTACCACAAACATAAAAAAAAAAAATCCTCTAATCCGATTCCCAAGTAGTCTCCTTGTGAGTACCCTACACCTCGCACCTTTCGGTGGATTGCAGAGTGTGTATGTAGATGTAGACGTAACAGAGTGAAAGGAAGGACAGGACAAAGTACAGGACGATCGGAATATTCATTACACTGTCTGCGCTAAATGGGCAACAGTCTGAGACATATCGATTTGTGCCGTCAACAATTTGCTCTCCCCGGCGTCTACCGGCTGGGGTCTCCTGGTTTTGGGCGGTAAGCTTGATTGGCGCCGCCGAGGGTAGGGTCGACTGTGGCCGCGCCGCTGCCATTTGTATTCGGCGCCACTGCTGGTCCCACCGGGCGGGCTCGCCCTGCCCTAAATAGAGACGTGCGTTTCGCTTCCAGAGATTGCCGCGCGGCGCCGCCAGTAAAGTTAAACAGATGCAGCCTGCAGCCGTGATGAAACGTGTCAACGGCGTCACACGCAGCCACCCCCTCCCCCGACCTCCTCCTCCTCCCCCCACCACCCCTCACCAACGACTCCACCTCGCCAGAATCGTAAAAGCGCGCGCCACTTCTTGGCACGTTCTCCGTGACGCGGCGTATTTAATTTCACCCTCAGGCTGCTAGGATTAAAGCCCCCGGTGACTTCTTAGACGCGAGCTTGTTTGCCCGACTCAGCTGAAAATGTAATCTGAAAATTCTGCAAATCTCGTGCCGTAAACTCCTCGGGCCTCTAAACTCGAAAGGTCCTGGGGGAAAAAAATATTCACGTAACTAACGTAATTGAGGTGACTTGTAATTTGTCGTCAGGTGTCGAAACTAATTGCGTTTAGAGGAATAATTATTTGCATAAACCAAACAATCACCACACTAAGCACATCATAATCGTTATCGTCTAAAGCAATGGTTCAGAAATAGTAGGTCCCTACACACTAATGAGTCACGGGTTTGATTAACGTAACTCAGCGGACGACTTTTAAGTAGCTTAACAGGGAGACCTTCTGGTGCAGAAAATTTAGTCTGGGATGAGACTTCGCATGTTACCACTATACCTAGAGGGTGACCACTCACAGAGGTTTTATAGCGCACTCTAAGAAAAATTCGCAGATTAAGGACTCTTAAGGTTTTAAGCGCAGTATATATACCGGGTGATAAAAATGTCAGTATTAATTTGAAAACTTAATAAATCACGGATTAATGTAGATCGGTAAGAATTGACACACATGCTTGGAATGACATTGGGTTTAATTAGAACAAAAAAAAACAAAGTTCCAAAAATGTCTAACAGATGGCGCTTCATCTGATCAGAAAAGCAATAATTAGCATAATAAATTAAGACAAAGCAAAGATGACGTTCTTTACAGGAAATGCTCAATAAGTTCACCATCATTCCTCAACAATAGCTGTAGTCGAGGAATAATGTTGTGAAGTCTGCACGGCCACTACGGTCGGGGGTTCGAATCCCCATCGGGCATGGATATTTGTGCCGTCCTTAGTATAAGGTAGTTGATAAGTAGTTTGTAAGTATAAACTTAACAAACACTTGAACATTTGAATGTTGTGAACATCACTGTAAAGCATGTCCGGAGGTATGGTAAGGCGTTGGCGTCGGATGTTGTCTTTCAGCATCCCTAGAGATGTCGGTCGATTACGATATACTTGTGACTTCAGTTAACCCCAAAGCCAATAATAGCACGAACTGAGGTCTGGGGACCTGGAAGGCCAAACATGACGAAAGTGGCAGCTGAGCACACGATCATCACCAAAAGACGCGCGCAAGAGATCTTTCACGCGTCTGGCAATATGAGGTGGAGCACCCTCCTGCAAAAAAATCGTACATTCCAGCAGGTGTTTATCATCTAGGCTGTAACATATCGGCGTACCTCCCACCCGTCTCGGTAGCAGTTACAAAACCAGAATCATGCAGTTCCTCGAAGAAATAAGGCCCGATAACGGCAGATGTGGTTCTAATAAAACTCCATGTCATTCCAAGTATGTGTGTCAATTTTTACCTCTCTGTCTACATTATTTCCTGATTTATTAAGTTTTCAAATGCATACTGAACTTTTGCTCTCCCGGTATGTATATT
Organism: Locusta migratoria; assembly: GCA_026315105.1. Classification (NCBI taxonomy): domain Eukaryota; kingdom Metazoa; phylum Arthropoda; class Insecta; order Orthoptera; family Acrididae; genus Locusta; species Locusta migratoria. The sequence continues at coordinate 471,442,965 of CM048747.1, forward strand.
TATGCATCTTGTGTACTAGTCAATGAGACCCATGAAGCAGATGATGAAATTCCTCAGGCAGTAGCATGCCTGATTCTTGTGCATATAATGAGGGTTTGATCCTACTTGAAGAAAAGTTTTATTTTTATTTATTTATTTGTATTGTAGAAATTTTCAGCAATCACTCGTATGTATTACTTAGTTATTGGCATATCTAGTTTTCGACCACTGTGTGGTCATTATCAATGCTAAAATAAATATAAAAGAACCAGTTAGAATAAAATACATGTCAAGTTATAAGCCAGTTGTACAGGTTTCAGTTATAGTCAATGATACAATAAATACCTTAAAAATGATTCAAATACAGAAAAATCTCTACCTCTATGTTGGAAGTTGCGCTCGTACTTATGCAGCTGTTACAATTCTTACACAGCTGGCATCAGCCTTCGTAGTTGGCGACTAAGGCGCCCTCTTTAAAGGTTCATGCAAAACAAACACATAATTTGTGTTTTGTTTCTGATATTAATATATTTTATTATAATAGACACTTTTACTTTAAAATGTTCTGTATTGATGAGTATCATTTACCTTTTCTACATAATTGCTGGTAAAAATATATACTAATTGGTGTCTTAAAATGTATTTTAAAATTAACATTTAAAGATGGCGCTTTAGTCGCCAATGATGAAGGCTGACGTCAGCTCTGTGAGAACTGTAACACTAGCATCAGTACGAGCGCAACCTCCAACAGGTAGAGATGTTTTATGTATTTTACTCATTTTAAGGTGTTTATTTTATCATCGATTATAATTTTAAATTTGTACATCTGGCTTGTAATTTGACAAGTATTTTATTCTAGTATTTTAGCATTGATAATTACCACACAGTGGTCAAAATCTGGATCTGCCAATAAATGAATAATAATTACGACTGATTCCTGAAATTTTCTGGAAGCCAAATACAGTCATTGAGCACAAGTTCCACCATAGAATCAAGCCGCTTTATTTTTATTCTTTGTTTCAAAAGTGATAAAAACTTTTAAACAAAAATTAATGATGCAGTTGTAACACAAAGAAATTTATGTTATATATTAAACAACGGTTGCAGTTAAATGAAACTTACATTAGTTTAAAAAGAAAAAGGAATTGTTGCATATAGGTAAAAAAGACAGCAATCAGTTGCAGTGTTGAAGATTAATTTACAACCTGTTTCAGGTAATAATTGCCCTTCCACAGATTTCTCTACAGGTACGTAGTAATATACAATTATGTAACTATTCCCTGTCATACACCTGATGAAGGGCAGTGAGTGCCTGAAACCAATTGGAAATCAGTCTATAACCTGGGAAATAATTGATTGCTGTAATGGAGAAAATACTCAATAATTCCATATGCATTTCGCAGTTAATGGCGATATTGAAAGCTTTTGAAAAATTATAAATATTCCTTGTAAATTCCATGAAGCGGTTCTTTCCTGGAATATCAAAGTATATCTCTTGCCTTATTATATTTACAGAAACAGGTTGACGGCCACGAGTTTTTAAAACATTATTAAAATGAAGTGCCTCCCTTAAGAAGGATCGAACCCTGCTTACCTGCATGACAGTCAAACATACTATATAAGGTCCATAAGTGCTGCGCTTAAAATTTTTGAGCCCTTTTACACACAATTTTCTGGGTACTACGCTTTAAATCATATGAGTGGACGCACTTGACGTATGCTCCTAACACGCGAATTCTCATTCCAAACAAAATTTCCGATACCGCAAGGTTTCCTTGTGAGTAAAATATCTTACCGACTGAAAAAAGTATAAAATTTTAATTAAAAGGAAAGTGAGGTGAGTTGACCATTTGTGTAGAAAACTCATTTTGAACAATAACCCGAACAGGCTGGTAACATGAGGGATTGTGGGTACTATGGTTGCCTACCTGGTGTTGATTTAGTTACAAAATGTTCAAATGTTTGTAGAGCTTATGGGATTCAACTACGGGGTCATCAGTCCCTAAACTTACAAACTACTTATGAACTAGCTAATTCTAAGGACGGCACAAATATCCATGCCCGAGGGGGGATTCCAACCCCCAACCGCAGTGGCCGTGCAGACTGTGACCGCAGAACGCTCGGCCACCGCGGCCGGCAATTTACTTTCAAAATGGCTGCAATTGAATAGTCACGTTAGGTCTGTGTGTCTGTTTTTCCTGGTAGAAAGTATGGTGGTTTCTTAATTATCTTCATTTTGTAATTTTATTAGTCTTTACATAATTTTTTGGGGTGCAGGCACTTGTATGTAACACTAACGTTTATCAAATTGTTTTTTCGGTAAAAACGTGATTCTGTTGTTCGGGGCACATCAAAAGCGAATGATGGGGGCACATTGAAACGTTCGAATCTGAAAGCAGATGATAAGGTTTGGTGCAATTCGAAACCTCCGGTAGCGAGAAATTCCACATTGGTGGAGTAACCAAAGAAGAGGAAAACTACGAATTAAGCTTTTTCAGTACCAGTACAAAATTAAGCATTTATTTCTAAAATCACTAGTAGAAGACATAACATCCATGCACGACAGTCAAGTAGAAATTATTTTCATGTGGGCAAAATAAAAATAAAAAATAAAAAAAAACCTTCTTTCATAATTACGAAAATTCTCAATGCATATTTCCTCATTGATTTTAAAGCGTATTTATTTTGTAGCTGTGGACATTCTTACCCTACTATTGTAAAACGTTTAAGTTATTCTTTATAAAACCAAAGTATATTATTCCACGATTAAGAATATACATTTTAGTGATAACGTGAAATAATTATTATGGTAATGAGTTTTTGGTTAAAAACCAAACACATGACGCAAGTTGTAAATTATCAAATGTTTGTATCTCTGTGCCACATTACCTGTCTCAGAGTACCTCACACACGGGGCACATTTATCAAATGTTGGGTTAATTTCAAACTATAATGACATTGAAAAAATTTCCCATGAGCAAGCAAGTAAATTCTTACTCTTTGTTTCACTTTGCCCCATGTTAGCGTAATCGAGAAAGACGCAGCCATATCATTCGTTCGAAACAGCGAATGAGAACGACGTGTCCTCTTCCACTTGCAACAGATGTCATAAGAGTGACCTTCCATTGATTTCTTTCTTCTATGATTATGAGATCGTGCAATAATTTCTTTCTGTTTACTGTGTCATCCGTCTTTCCAGTGTGGTATATGACTAGATCGTCCAATTTCGAATACAAGGGAAAGTAATTAGCGTTTACAAATCCAGCTTTGAATCAGCTAAAGGGTATCACAACTACTCACCTGTATTTCTAGCGTATGAATGGTTGACTTATTTGTGTGAAAAAAAGGTCAACAAAATTTTGCGTTATACGTGAATTACGGCAAAACTAACAAGTTTCAGTGGTGAGATAGGAAGTACCATTAACACGGAAGACTAAACCTTAACATAAATGTCACTCACATTATCATTTTTGTGAAATAATTAATCATTGAAATAATATTTTCCTTTCGTCCCTTCTCTGTTCTTTTTCTTCTTTCGTTGCGTTTTCTTTTCTTTTTTTTTTTTTTTTTTTTTTTTTTTTTTTTTTTTTTTTTTTTTGGTAATACAATAACAACTAGTTTCATACGCCATGTAATTACTATATTATTACTAATGGCAGTAGCTAGTATAATATACGGTCTACACATTGTGGGCTTCATAACAAAAACGACTGGGTAACACTGGTCTAAGGGGCTGCAGTCTTCCTTGGCGTGATACAGTCCGTTCGATTTTTATACTTACCATAATTAGTTTAAATTTGACGTTGGCTACCCGTTATCCCACTGATGCAAGAATTATTAACAATTGACGGAATCATGTAAATGGGGTTTACACAGTAAATAACAATGCATATTTTGATAAAACACAAAAAATCATATAAATTATTTACAAAGAATAAAGAAAGTGATGTCCACTGGAATGGGAACTAGGCACATGAGGCCATCCGAGAGCTTTCTGTGAGTTAAGTGATAGTTTCCGTCGATGAGAAATTTGGAGCGGTTTACAGAACCTACTTTTTCCGATGGAATAGAAAACGTTGGAGGATCGGTCAACCAAGTGCACATCACTAAAATTGACTACATTGAAAAGTGAAGAGAGTTGCTTGCGAAACAAACTTATCACTCCAATTGTCAGCTCATGGAGGTGGATTCATATTTGTAACAAAGTAGTAATGCAGGACGTTTAGAGATGTATATCAACGTGTATAAGCTGGTTGAGATTTAAAGTGCACTTGTTGTCAGACACTTTTCATCTGGGTACGGAAATGTGTTGAAGAGACAATGTTGGCAGCTTGATACGTCGCGTGAGTCCATTATGGTCGTCTTTAGGGGTAGTGTAATTCATGTCCTCTGTGTAAATCACCCCAGACACTCACCAGAATCGTTCCTTTGACAAGAACATGCCAGCTTGAATGCGCCATCCCTCTTCGGCTGGGGAGGCTTTTAGTCTGAAGTAATCTGCATGTCACTGTGACGTTAAGGAGTGATTATCTTTCGCATCCCCACCCTCCCTTACACATTGCTGCTTTATCTATTTATGAATCTCCATACAGTAATTACACATTGCAACACGCTGCAGGTCACAAATTGTGTGGTAACGGGGGTGGGTGTTTGGGGGCATGAGTAAGGTGGGGGGGGGGAGCAGTAGTAAGTGATCAAGATGGTATACGGAAAGACCAGTTTTTGTATTTCGTGGATCATAGTTTTGCCCCAACGTATTTCATTTTATGCAAGCCGCTCGCCCGTTTTAAGAACTTTACATATCTCACCAGTCTTTACCACGACAATAGTTTGAAAGTTTGGACAGTTTCTTGTACATAATTAATAATTGCATTAGTATCTCTTATTTTTATGAATGTTTGTTATTCCTTCATTTTAATACAAGCGTCAGTTTCCGACGTTTTACGGTGCCGGCCGCGGTCGCCGAGGGGGCTGAGGCGCTCCAGTCACGGTCTGCACGGCCACTACGGTCGGGGGTTCGAATCCCCCCTCGGGTATGGATATTTGTGCTGTCCTTAGTCTTAGTTAGTTGATAAGTAGTTTGTAAGTTTAGGGACTGATGACCCCGTAGTTAAGTCCCATAAGCTTAACAAACATTTGAAACATTTCGTTTTACGGTGTGTGTTATTGCTTTCCTCTGGTACTCTATATCTTCCCTCTTTGTCCTTCGCCTTCTACCCCACGCTCTATCCATTTGCGTTTCGTTTTTATGCAACTACCACGTAATTTTTCCTAAATTATGTATCTCAGAATAACATAATTCTCCAGGTTCGTAGAGAGGAATATTAGCAAATACTCAGCGCCGCGCTAAATTGACCGCGCGGTCTGAGATGCCATGAGACGGATTGCGCAGACACTCCCGTCGAAACTTCCAGTCCTTCCTCAGGCACATGTGTTTGCGTGTATTGTCCTTTAAATAAGTTAGTTTCAGAAGTTTCTAACTCTAGGGACTGATCATCTCAGCAGTTTGATCCATTAGGTTTACGATCTTTTAAACAATTTACTTTACTTTATTTTTTCTAACCTCTGTAAAAATTCTTCTGGATGTGCGAATGGAATTGATAGAAAAGACGTAGTAAATCTCAACCGAATGCTCATTGTGGAGGATTTACAAGATTTTTGGTTTTAACGTCGTATCTTCTGAACTGTATTCCATGCTACGTCATAATTTAGGCTTTACTTACAAAATATTCAAATTAGTTTGAGGTATTTTGCGACCAAACTTCGTGGTTATCAGTTGCTAGACTTACACACTAATTACTTGGCTAACTGAATCTAACTTACGCTAAGGACAACACAAACACCCCTGCCCGAGGGAGGGATTCGAACCTTCGACCGCAGCGGCCGTGCCGACTGGCTTGCTGCAGTACATTCGGCCACTGCGACCGGCAATTACTTACAATGAGCACTGCCTGCAAAATAAATGGGAAGTAGTAAAAACAGGTCTTTTTATGAACGTTGTTTATAAGTCGGTACCGAACAACTCTGTACCGTACTATGATATATAATTTGGAAGGTACATTCATTGGTAGATTGCCTGTAACAAGTCTTGCGATTACATTTATTAGTATATCAATAATATAATATAACGTCATGCCAAAAGCTACTGCTTTGCATCATGAACATCGGAAGAGTAGTAGGAGATAAACTTAGTTGCTTTCAACATTTTGTTAGGATATTCTGCGAGAGGGGAAAAAGAAATTCTAAAAGTGTTAAAATTACGTATAAAGTCTCTATACAGTCGCAAAGTGTCTCATTCTCAAATAGTTGATGAATAATAAGAACGTCGCTGGTTGTGATAATTTTTTTTACTCTCGTTCTTTACGGCGTCACATGTCCTAAATATGGGTATTTGATGGATTGTACCACCCTAGCGATATTTTCTTACGGTAAAGAATATTTGTACCAGATCTCGATTAAATTTGTCTGCTAGGAGGAATGAGGAACATCGCTGATTGTTGCGCAGGTTTTTAATCATATGTCTTAAACTAACTGTCGTAAGTGGATCTTACCCTCACAGTGACTGTTATCTGATGGTACGGTATACAACTACCAAGTTTGGTTTAAATCGGTCCAATTGTTACAGAAGAGATCTGGAACATACACGCAGAAACATAGATGCAAACAGCCATTTTTATTGTATGTATTAATTCCTTATTTGATTTGAACTTCTTTTTAGGGTTTCATATCTAAACCGGTATAAACAGAAACTTACAGTTCTTCGTCCGTCTCCCTGTCTATATGTGGGACTATCGACCATTTTTGACTCCTTTTATATCAGTAGACTCGATATTTAATGATCATTTCTTGGCGGTCTGAAAAAAAAAGAAAAAGAATCTCTAATTTGCTGCAACCAAAAGATACGACCATTATTGATACTCACAAATTACTCCTGGAAGAGTAATAGGATTCTTCCTGTTTCCCTGAAATTGTTAACTCTTTCATTCCCAATTTTGTTCCTACACAACAACGCACTGAAAGACTATTTATAACGTATTTTCCGTATCATTCCTTAAAGTCGTATTGGTTTTGATGAAGAAACATGCTTCTAGACTGACATTTTGCTGCTTGGTACGGCGTGTGGACATTTCTGTCTATCTTGGAGGTTGTGTTATATTTCCGTCTGTACGTGACTGTGAGTGTGAGCGTGATAGTGGTTCATGTAATTTTATTTCAGCAGTGTATTGTCTCGTGTTTTGTGCTGTGTCGAAGATTATGCCAGCATTATTCATCTGACAGTTTTAACTATCAACAAAATAACGTCTCAAACCATAAAATACCTTTATTCATGCATCTGTGTTGTGCATGATATACCAGACATAAAAATATCTATAGTTTGATCAAAGATTTTGAAACACATATTTTGATGTTTAGTGCACTGTATTAATACAGGAAACACTAAATATCATTTTTTCCAAAGCCGAATTCATAATGTGGGAATGAAAGAGTTAAATGTGGTAATAACCCAGATTTCATAGTACAAGTAAAGAAAGAAATCAGAGAATGTCAAATGTCATCACTATCGATATAAAATAGTCTGTTTTAAGTTACCTCCAGAATGTGCGTTACAAAATCTTATTGAGGCAGTGATGTTCACGTTTGTCTGAAAGTCTAGTTTTCAAATGTTTGATAAGCTTAAGAGACTTAACTACTGGGTCATCAGTCCCTAAACTTACAAACTACTTATGAACTAGGTAATACTAAGGACGGCACAAATATCCATGCCCGAGGGGGGGTTGGAACCCTCGACCGTAGTGGCCGTGCAGACTGGCACGTGTGACTGGCACGCCGCAGATCACTCGGCCATCGCGGCCGGCCGGCTTTCAATATCTCATCGAGTCCAGAGTAAATTATTACAGTTCTATGAATTGCAAATAAACTACCGGACACTCTTGTTCATTTACAGGGTGTCCCAGCTATCTTGTCCACCCAAAATATCTCTGGAACAGTAACGGCTATTGGGAAACGACTTTCACCGGTACCAATGTATGGCTGGGGCCCATGAATGTACAAATCTGGAAACATTCTAAAACTAATGCAAATGTGTTTTTTAACACAAACTTATGTTTTCTTTAAATGAACATCCTATATTTTTTCTTCAGCAATCCATAGCATGACAAATGGCGTTGATTGCATAGCAATATTCCAATTACATCCCGAGATATTGCGACGCGAAGTTGACGCTTGAAATACTCGAAACGCGCGGCTAGCACACATCCTGAGACTGAGGCGAGAACCCCATGCTGCTCAGGACGTGCGCTAGCACAAAATACGGTATAAATAGATTTTTAATGCGTTGGGAATGAGAGAGTAAACAATTTCAGGGCAACTGAAAGAATCCCATTAATTTTTTATGAATAATGTATGAGTATCAATAATGGTCGTTTATTTTGCTTGCAGCAAACCAGAAACAAATTTTATTTTTTGTTTGTTTTCAGGCCGTCGAGAGTCTGCTGATGTAAAAGGGGTCTAAATAGGTCGATAGTTCCAAGTATAGACAGGGAGACGCACGAAGAAGTGTAAGTTTCTGTTTATAAAGTTTGAGATATGCAACACCAAAAAAAAGTTAAAATCGAATAAGGAATTGATACATACAATAAAAATGGCTGTTTGCATTTATTTTTCTGTGTGTATGTTCCACATCTCTTCTGTAACAATTGGACCGATTTAAACCAAACTAGGTTGTTGTGTTCCGTACCAACAGATAAAAGTCACGGTGAGTGTAGGATCCACTTACGACAGATAGTTCAAGACATGTGACATCAAAACAGTGTATTTGTTAAAAAACTGCGCAACAAGTAGCGATGTTCCTCATTCCTCCTATCACACACATTTCAGCCAGATCTGGTACAAATATTCTTTACCGCGAGGTTGGAACAATCCTCCAACTACCCAAATTTGGGACATGTTACGCCGTAAGAACGAGAGTCAGAAAAAATTACCACAACCAGCGACGTTGCTTTTATTCATCTACTCTTTGAAAATGAGACACTTAGCGACTTGAAAGAGACTTTATACGCATTTGCTTTCGTTTTAGAATGTTTCCAAATATGTACATTCATAGGCCCCAGCCGTACAATGATACCGGTGAAAGACGTTATCCAATAGCTGTTATTGTTTCATAGATATTTTGGACAAGATAGCTGGGACACCCTGTATATAAATGTTGTATTTGGGCCATTCACAAACATTCGTGCAATAAAGTAGCAGCTTCCATGAAGATAAAATCACTCTACCAACCTCGGCGAATTTCACACTGGACGCAAATTACTGCACACAAAGGCGATTTGTCTCGGCCTCAACACGGGCGGGCCTCTAATTGTCGGTCATCACACGGGCCATATCACGACTCTCTCTCTGTCGCAGATTGCCGACAACACAAAACGAGAGACGTACGTACACAGATACGCATCTCATTATCCTTCTGAATACTCTTCCATCCACTACTGTCTACTTCTCCCGTCCTTCTCCACTTGCCCACACGTGCCTACGCAGGTGTGGGCGCGTTCTGGCCCGTGTGTATGTGTCAGTATGTGTGTGTGTTTGTGTCACACATGTGTCTACCGGCGCCGCCCCCGCAGCCTATCTGCCAGCGCATTATGTCCGCCTAATAGCGGCCGCCCTCCGCCTCGACAATTATGATAGGCGGCGATAAAACAAAGCGTCCGGGGCGACATGAATCAGCGCGCGCCGCCCACGCCGCCCACGCCGCCCACGCCGCCCCCTCCCCCGGCACTGCCTGCTACGTCGACGCCGCCGCCCAGCGCCCAGCGTCCACCGCGGCGGCCCCCGTCTTATCGCGGCCAGGGATTTAGTGTCCGCCGCCCACCCGTCAATATATATGTCCGGCGTGCGGCGGCGCGCAGTTATCTGGGGGGACGTCGCGCGGCCAGAGTTACTGCGCCCGCAAACTGCGCGAGCCGACGCCCGCAACAGCGAACCGACGCCGACGCCGACGCCGCCCCCGCAGCCCGCCGCCGCCCCTGGAAGCCAGGGCGACGCAACCTCCGCTCGGGTCCAACTGCCCTTCTGCGATCCTCGAACGCACCAGTCACTTCTGTTAACTGTCAGTGTGTAGGGAAAACCAACTGCAGAACGATCTGAATAAGATATCAGTAAGGTGTAAAAATTGAGACGCAAACGATAATCTACTAAGTTCACTGTGAGCGATCTCGAGGTGCATTGTTGTTCAGAAATGTTCAAATGTTTGTAGAGCTTATGGGGTCATCAGTCTCCAACAGGGATTTAGAAAATATCGTTCATGCGAAACACAACTAGCTGTTAATTCACACGAAGTGATGAGTGTTGTCGACAAGGGTTCACAAATCGATTCCGTATTTCTTGATTTCCAGGAGGCTTTTGACACCGTACCTCACAAACGGCTTTTAATCAAATTGCGTGGTTATGGTATACCGCCCCAAATTTAGGACTGGATAGAGGATTTCCTGTCGGAGAGGACACAGTTCGTAGTAATTGATGGTAAGGCATCGAATAAAACAGAGGTGATATCGGGCGTTCCACAGGATAGTGTTATTGGTCCTCTGCTGTTCATTATTTACATGAACGATTTCGGGGAAAATCTAAGTAGTTGTCTTAGGTTGTTTACAGATGACGCCGTCATTTACCGTCTGGTGAAATCATCTGAAGATCAAAACCAACTGCAGAACGATCTGAATAAGATATCACTATGGTGTAGAAATTAGAACTGACTAAATAATGAGAAGTGTGATGTCGTCCACACGAGTACGAAAAGAAATCCAATAAACTTTGTTTACAAGATAAATCAATCAAAATTGAAGCCCGTAAACTCCACAAAATACCTAGGAATTACTAATTACTTCAGACTTAAACTGGGAAGAACACGTAGATAATGTAGTGGGAAAGGCGAACCAGACTGCGCTTTATTGCCAGAACCCTTAAAAGATGCAACAGAACCACAAAATAAACTGCATACACCACGCTTGTCCGTCCATTTTCCGAGTATTGCTGCCCAGTGTGGGATCCTTATCAGGTGGGTTTGACGGAGGACATGGAAAGAGTCCAAAGAAGGGCAGCTCGTTTCGTATTGTCACGATACAGGGGAGACAGCGTTACGGAAATGATACAGGATCTGGGAAGGGAATCATTACAACAGCGGCGCTTATCGCTGCGGCGTGGGCTACTTGCGAAACTGCAAACGCCAACATTCTCCTCCGAATGCGAAAATATATTGTTGACTCCCACTAACATAGGTAGAAATGATCATCAGAGTAAAATACGAGAAATCAGAGCCCGATCGGAGAGATTCAGGTGTTCATTCTTCCCATGCGCTATTCGAGAATGGAATGGGAGATAAATAGTATAATTGTGGTTCGATGAACCCTCTGCCAGGCACTTAAATGTGATTTGCAGAGTATCCCATGTAGATGTAGATGTAGATGAAAAGGGGGGTAAGATGAGGAAGTGGGTAAAATGACGATTTTGTTATTTCTCCACCACCTTCACAGATGGCAGCACATATTCTAGCACTTCCAGAGATTCTCACTGAGAGGGATCTCGAGGTGCATTGTTGTTTGAGCAGTAGCGACGAAAAAGTGTATTGTCGACATACGTTTGCAATATTTGGACTTTTCAATACAAACAAACGATCCCTGAGACGGATTTTCGTCTCAAATATGTCAAACACATTATTGATAAATATGAAGCATTGAATTAAAATTTGTGATGCGACCGGGAACCGGACCCACACCTCTATGTTTACTAGGCAGACGTCTTAACCGTTAGACTACCACACCACTAACGATTAGGGCGCCTTGGAATAGTCTACGTACGATTTCCCTCCACATCACAAACTTTAATTCAGCTTATGTGTTCCAAACATAATTCCCGGCTGCACCACAAATTTTAATTCAATGGTTCATATTTATCAATAATGTATTTGGACTTTTCATCATAAGGAAATGTTCGAGTCTCTATTAGACCCTTCTCGGACATGCAGGGTCGGCAATGTGTTAAACGCGAATTTCGATTGTATTAATAAAACAGGGTGGCCGGATGCCCTTCCTGCCGCTAACCCATGCCCCCAGGAGGAAATGTGCACCCCAAATGTCTGCATATAGTGTTATATGTGTGTGATAGTGTAAAGTGTTACGAAATGTTTACGAATCGTGTAAAAGAGGCGGGACTTGGGAACTAGTCCGGTATTCACCTACGGGGATGTGGAAAACCGCCTAAAAAGCACATTCAGGCAGGCCGACACTCCGACCCCTTTTGTTAATCCGCCGGGAAGATTCGATTCGGGTCCAACTGCCCTTCTGTGATCCTCGAAGACACCTGTCACTTCTGTTAACTGTGTGGTGTGTAGGGGAAAGGGGGTAAGCTGACGAAGTTGGTAAGATGACGAATTCGGTATTTATCAATCTTTAGTCTGAAAATTAAAATAAATAGTACCCGCAGTTAAGTTCCTCTCTCTCTTTCTCTCTCTCTCTCTCTGAGAGTTCAGCTCTCTTTGAGTTTAATTCTTTGCGAGTCATCGTTAGGTGCAATAATTTGAGTTTTCTGTAAAGTCAGATCTCATTTATAAGTTTAGCGCTCTACGTAATAATAATATCTATGAAGTTTAAATCGGGGATAGGCTGTAAGAGATAGTGTGAAAGACTGCCTCCCGATATTAGTATAAACTTTGTCAGGCAGATTTTATCAATGATATTTTCAGGGATAGTTTGTATTGGGATTACGGACATCATTTTAGGTAAAATCAGTATAGATACGATATGTAAACGGAAGCAGAGATTTTGTTAGAAGAAAATGAATAAATGTGAGAAACTGAATTCCCGAACTGTTAATTACCATACGTGTGTGTTTTCAAGTGTAATGATTGTGAACAGTGTTTTCTTTACGAAAACATATGGTCAAGTGATATAAAAATAGTGTTTTACAAGCTTATTTCATCTTTAGAACCCTTAACAACATCTGTGGAATGTTTTTGGTAACGTGATCTATAAGTAATATCTCTGATGCTAGAATTAACTGTATTTGTCGAAGAAGTAAGATCGATATCTTGGAGGTAAAGGGATCCCAAATTAAGACTAAATTGGAAAGAAAATATCAATTAAAAACTGTGATACAGACTTTTGTTTGTAACAGGTTCCAATTTAACAAAACAAACCAGGAAAAGATAACAGTGTCAAATATAATGTGTCACCATGAAATCAAGCCCTTTGGATAAAGATATTTTCATGCTTGATATTCACAAAATTATAAGTTAGAAAAACAAGCTAAATATAGATTAAAGAGTGTGCAGGTTATATTGCTAATGTAGAAGGAAACAAAAGAAAAAAATAGCAGGACTACCTACCTACAATATTACAAGCACGGAGCCAGTTACAGTATGGTGTAGTATTTTGCTTCGTCTTCTTTAGTGAAGAAATTTTTAAAATCTATGTTTGTACATTCTGATTTAGCATCGCTGTCATCAGTAGCATCACTATTGGTGTTGTGTAGTGATGGTATTGACTGTGTCTTTCCGTCGCCGAAAAAAGTAGTTCTTTATATTGTTCGGGAAACCGTAATGTGAACAGAGAACTGGAGGGCAGCACGAGTAATCAGTGCAACAATGGTTGCATAAACAATAAAACAATTAAATACAATTTGGACTCGGGGAATTGTATTTGTTACGTGATTTAAGTTGGTTTAATATCCGTAATACATACTTCTAAATGAGATATACTACCTGTTGCTCTTAGGTCTGGTGTATTTACTTAGTCTTCTTTCGTGAATGAATTTCGGAAATCTGTGTTAATACACACTTATTTAGCATCGCTGTCATCCGTAGCATCACCACTGCTGTCGCGTAGTGAAGTTATTGGTTTGGTTTTTCCACTAGTACACATACGACAAAAGTTTCTTCGAATTTTCTACCAATTTACTGCGGATCAAAATAAAGCTGTTCAAGAGATCGTATCAGCGGTCTTACGTAATACCTATTCAGTTGTGTCACTAGCCTTTGGTAATGTTCTGTTACGATAAAAATCCATGTGTTAGACCTCGAAATTGAACAGTGTTTTCTTGTACATGTGCATTGTTGCTTTTGAGATACGTTTTTGTTAACTTGAAAATGGCAACGAACTTTGCTGAAACTAGTTGTGAAATAAAGAAACGTGTGATAATTCATCGTAAGGATGTTTCAGAATCAGCAACTGTAAAATCTTTTTGTGAAATTATTTATTTTTTATATCCTCGTCGCAGTTGCACAATTTTGACATTTGTGTCTAGTTTCGGATGAGACCGTCCACTTTCAAACTATTATCCTTGGTTTTAAAACGTAATAAATCCAAATACATTTAAAAATGGTCGCTAAAATTGTTGTACATTATAAAACTCTGTAGATATGTGAATAGGTTACGTTGAAAATCTAAAATGGTATTTATAACTGGTGTTACTTTCACAGGCCTCCAGTGTGTAAAACTCTGTAGATACATATGAAGTTTACATTGGAAATTTAAAATGGCAGTTAAAACTCGTGTTACTTCCACGGCCCTCAATCGTGTATAATGAAAACTAATTTTATATCCACAGAGTGTTATAACATACATTAAATTTAGCAGCCATTTTTAATATGCATCTGGAATTATTACGGTTTAATTTCAAAGCTAATTGTTTCTAAATGAACGGTAATGCGGAAACTTGGCGCCACGCGGTCCGATTGGCCGTGAGATTGCCCTGTTGCCTTCGTCGGTTGATCGGTAGCGTTATGGTTGTAGGTTCACACACACACACAAAAATGTACATAGCCGCGTCCCTTCCTCAACGATACGCACATGCGTCGAATAGGCCTTGCTGTTTGTCTTCACGTCACGTCAGTGCCATTCAAATTACATTTTCTAATGTTTGTAAAGCTATAGGACCAAACTACTATGGTCATCAGTCCCTAAACTTACAAACTACTTAATATTATTTTCACTAAGAGCCACGCACGCACACAAACACACACATACACACACACACACGAGGGAGGACTCGAACCTCCTGCGAGAAAGGCCGGCCAGTTGTAGCATGATCAGTGGCATTCAAAGATCAGCTTCGACTCGGAGCTCTCACATTTCACTTGCTCTTTAGTTGTACAGCAACCATGACGGACCAGTTTCCGTTTCATGAACAACGATATGTGGTTTTTGCTTAGGGGCTAGCCGACGGTAATATTGACGTTCGACGGTTGTATGAGGTACTTGCACTGAAAAACGCCCTTCAGAACCGTAAACAATTAGAGCAATTGGCGACGTTTTGGCGAAAAAGGCTCGTTAGAAAATATCTTGGTGATGCTGGAAGATGTGGAACACGACGAGATGCTGCATTTAACACTTTGAGTGCCAGCCATATATGCGAACCGACTTCCCCCAGTGCCAGCCCATTTTCTTAGTCTCCTTCCCCCAGTGCCGGCCATTTTTACACTATTTCGTCCTGTTGGTACAGATTCAGGAATAATCATTAATATATTTTTCTTGGTCCGTAATAAACCTTATTATTTCCTCTTCAAATACTTGCCCCGTACATTTCCCTGCTTTGTAAACCATCACAACAATCAAAACAAGAAACGCTGTTTTCGGGTAGGTAAAAAATGCTTTTTTTTCGTATTATAAACTATTTATTAATAAGCATGGCAATGTTTATGTGATTACATGCAAATATCATGAATATTAAACATCAGCAAACGGCTTTTTGTGCAAATAGTTCTTTTTTGAGTGCTATAGCTGGAAGCAGGGCTGGACACAAAACTCCACTTTGCATACTGCACACTGGATTGAAGTATCCTTCCTTCTGGCGACTCCTGCTTCTTT
Organism: Locusta migratoria; assembly: GCA_026315105.1. Classification (NCBI taxonomy): domain Eukaryota; kingdom Metazoa; phylum Arthropoda; class Insecta; order Orthoptera; family Acrididae; genus Locusta; species Locusta migratoria. The sequence continues at coordinate 471,458,798 of CM048747.1, forward strand.
CTTGCAACTCTCTGAGCACACTCTACAAATCTTTTGTGCCTTCTTCTTCCCTGATGGAATGGGTATTCTTTCCAGGAAATGTGTTCCATACAGTCGTGAAAGCGCAGCACCAATTGTACCAGGCTGAAAGTCGGCGGCACGTGGTGATTATAAGTCTTTGCATACCGCAATAATAAACTGGCTGGTAGAAATGTTTTTCTTTGTCATCTGAGTGTCTCGGCGTCGCTCAAAGGCCTACGAGCTTATGGAATAGGTTCACAGATTTGTGACTGGCTGGAGGACTTCCTAAGTAATAGAACGCAGTACGTTGTTCTCGACGGCGAGTGTTCATCAGAGACGAGTGTATCGTCAGGCGTGCCCCAGGGGAGTGTGATAGGACCGCTATTATTTTCTATCTATATAAATTAACTGATGGACAAGTGAGTTGTAATTTGCGGCTGTTTGCTGATGATGCTGTGGTGTATGGGAGGGTGTCGTCTGTAACTGACTGTAATAGCATACAGGTTGACTTAGACAAAATTTCTAGTTGGTGCGAAGAATGGCAGCTAGCTCTCAATGTAGAAAAATGTAAGGTGATGCGCATGAGTAGAAAAAACAATCCTATAATGTTAGAATACAGCATTAGTAGTGAGCTTCTTGATGCTGTCGCGTCGTTCAAATATCTAGGCGTAACATTGCAGAGCGATATGAAATGTAACGAGCATGTAAGGACAGTTGTGATTAAGGCAGACAGCCGACTTCGGTTTATTGGGAGAATTTTGGGAAGATGTACTTCACCTGTAAAGGAGACCGCGTATAAAACGCTTGTACGACCACGTCTTGAGTATTGCTCAAGTATTTGAGTTCCGCAGCCTATCGGTTTGAAGGAAGACATAGAGGCGGTTCAGAGGCGAGCAGCTAGATTTGTTACCGGTAGGTTCGACCAATGCGCGAGTGTCACGGAAATGCTCCGGCAACTCAATTGGGGATCGCTGGAAGAAAGTCGACGTTCTTTTCGTGAATTTATGTTAAGTAAATTTAGAGGGCGGGTATTTGAAGATGAGTGTAGTACGATCTTGCTGCCGCCTACTTATATTTCGCGTAAAGATCACAAAGATAAGATAAGAGAAATTAGGGCTCGTACGGAGGCATATAGGCATTCTTTTTTTCCTCGTTCAATTTGGGAGTGGAATAGGAAAGGGAATGCCTAGTAGTGGTACAGTGTACCCTCCGCCACGCACCTTACGGTGAATTGCGGAGTATGTATGTAGATGTAGATGTAGATGCTTGACATGTTGCGTCTAGCGCTCGCCCTGACGCCTCACAGTCAACTGACACAAACCCTTGTTTCGTAAAGTGAACAGTTTTGTGACGCCTCTTAGTGGCACAGATGTCTACTACAAGGGTTTGCCTCCCTTCTGATAACTGCCGTACGGATAATGATGCGCGCGAAAGCTAGAATTCGTTTGAGAACAGCCGTCCGTAATATTACGGGCGCGGCAGTTCTCGCAAAGACACAGAGAACGTAATATTATAGGCACGGCAATCTTCGAACAAACGACAGCAACGTAATATTACGGTCATGGCACTATAAGTGTTAAAGATACTTCGAGCGCTTTGAGGAAGCACATATGACAAGTAATCTAACCTATGGACATGAAATGGGAATCACTCATCGGTGACGTTATGAAGGATAGCGGCCAGCATTCACTAGGGACATTAGCTAGCGTTTTACCGGTGCCACGTGTTGCACGAGATCCTGAATTTCCCGATACTGTGTTGGTTACCGTTGAGTGCGCCTTCCATCAGTATGGACATTATAACACTCGAAACGTTCGGTTAAAATGCAGTTCATGCGTACGCGACTGGCGCTTGACGTATAGACGTTGGAAACGGCGCGATGAGTGACGGGAGGTGAAGGCAACCAATCGGGAGTCGCGTTCGAGACAGTTTCAGTCTTTATGGTTTGTAAACGTATAGTAATTACAAACTATTAGAAGCAAACTTCCCGAATTTGCCGCACTGCATGGAAATTATGGTGCTCAGATAGTTTTAGGCACCGAAAGCTGGCTAAATCATGATGTGGCAAGTTCAGAAATACTTAGCGAGGCGTGGAATGTATATCGAAAAGATTTATCGGATACAGCTGGAGTAGGAGTGTTCATCGCTGTGGGCAAGGATATTGTTTCTACTGAGATCGAAGTTAAAAGTAACTGTGAAGTTATATGGGCTTGTATAACAGTTCAAAAAGAAGTAAAGTTAATAGTTGGGTGTTTTTACCGGCCACCCAGTGCTGCTTTAGCAGTTTTAGAATTATTCAAAGAAAGTCTACACCAGATAGTGCATAGGTATCCGGGCCATATAATATTAGTCGGGGAAGACTTGAACCTTAAAAGTATAGATTGCGACTTCTCTAGTTACAGTTTAGGTGGTACAGACAAGCAGTCTTGCGAGCTACTTTTGGACACGTTCTCCGAGAACTGTCTTGGGCAGTTAAACCTGCAACCCATGCGCTATGGAAATATTTTAGACCTTATAGCCACGAACAGGCCTGACCTTATTATCAATGTCAGTGTAGAGACAGGAATTAGTGATCATGATATCGTCGTAGCGTCGATGGTGACCATAGTTCATAAACCAATCAAGAAGGCTAGGAGCGTGTTTTTGTTGGGAAGAGCCGATAAGCAAATCTTAGGATCGCACTTAGAAAATGAATGGGCATTGTTTAATTCCGGGACTATGGATGCAAAGGAATTGTGTACTAAATTTAAGTGCATTGCAAATAAAGGGTTAGAGAAATATGTGCCAGTAAAGACGATTAAGGAATAAGGATGAAAAAGATCCACCGTGGTATAATAATAATGTTAGAAAGCTGCAGAGAAATCAAAGACTGTTGCAATCTCGATTCAAAAAAGAACACGCAAATGATGACAGGCAAAAGTTAGTAGAGATTAGTGCGTCTATAAAAAGATCGATGCGCGAAGCATACAATAATTAGCACAGCCATATCTTAACAAAAGATCTTTTCGAGAAACCTAAGAAATTCTGGTCCTATGTAAAATCGATAAGTGGGTCAAAGCCCACTGTCCAGTCACTCGTTTATCATTCCGGGGCAGTAATAGAAGAAAGCAAACGGAAAGCCGAAATTCTAAATTTAACCTTTAAGAAATCTGTCACGCAAGAGCACCGCACAAATGTACCATCATTTGATCAGCGTACTAATTGCGAAATGGAGGACATAGTAATAGGTGTTTCCGGTGTAGAGAAGCAGCTGAGAGAGTTAAATACGAAAAAGTCTGCTGGTCCGGATGGAATACAACTGCGGTTTTACAAAGAGTATTCTGCGACATTGGCTCCCTACTTAGCTTGCATTTATCGCGAATCTTTAATTCAGCGCAAAGTTCCTAGTGATTGGAAAAAAGTGCAGGTGACTCCCATTTATAAGAAATGAAAGAGAACGGACCCAAACAATGACAGGCCAATATCGTTGACATCAGTTTCATGTAGGATTTTGGAGAATATTCTTAGATCGAATATGGTAAATTTCTTTGAAACGGAAAAGCTTCTTTCTATGAATCGGCATGGGTTTAGAAAACATTGTTCATGTGAAAATCAGCTTGCCTTTTTCGCAAATGACATCTTGCGAGCCAATGGATGAAGGGCAAAAGCCGGATTGTGGTTTTCTCGACTTCAAAAAGGCGTTCGACGTGGTGCCACAATGCAGACTGCTAACCAAGATACGAGCTTATGTAATAGGTTCACAGATTTGTGACTGGCTGGAAGACTTCCTAAGAAATAGAACGCAGTACGTTGTTCTTGACGGCGAGTGTTCATCAGAGATAAGTGTATCGTCAGGCGTGCCCCAGGGGAGTGTGGTAGGACCGCTATTATTTTCTATATATATAAATGATATGATGGACAGAGTAAGTAGTAATTTGCGGCTGTTTGCTGACGATGTATGTGAGGGTGTCGTCTTTAACTGACTGTAATAGCATACAGGATGATTTAGACAAAATTTCTAGTTCGTGCGAAGCATGGCAGCTAGCCTTCAATGTAGAAAAATGCAAGGTGATGCGCATGAGTAGGAAAAACAATCCTTTAATGCAGTCGCGTCGTTCAAATATCTAGGCGTAACATTGCAGACCGATATGAAATGGAACGAACATGTAAGGATAGTTGTTAGTAAGGCGGACAGCCGACTTCTGTTTATTGGGAAAATTTTGGGAAGATGTACTTCATCTGTAAAGGAGACCGCGAATAAAACGCTTGTACGACCACGCCTTGAGTATTGCTCAAGTGTTTAGGACCCGCAGCAGATCAGTTTAAAGGAAGACATAGAAGCAGTTCAGAGGCAAGCAGCTAGGTTTGTTACTTGTAGGTTCGACCAAAGCGCGAGTGTCACGGAAATGCTCTGGCAACTTAATTGCGGATCCCTGGAGGAAAGACGACGTTTTTTTCGTGAATTTCTGTTCAGGAAATTTAGAGGGCCGCAATTTGAAGCTGAGTGTAGTACGATCTTGCTGCTGCCTACTTATATTACGCGTGGTCATCACAAAGACAAGGTAAGAGAAATTAGGGCTCGTACGGAGGCATATAAGCATTATTTTTATCCTCGTTCTATTTGGAATAGGAAAAGAAATGCCTAGTAGTGGTACAGTGTACCCTCCGCCACGCACCTTACGGTGAATTGCGGAGTACGGGTGTAGATGTAGTACTTACGAGGCTAATTAATATATTGACCGGACAAGGAGACATCAAGGACGCGTCAACCAGCAAGAACAACATTATTTATTTCATAGTGGTCCCAAAAACATTATTTTAGTAAATTTCTGTCAATGTGTTTTGAAAATTTCTATTCACCATGGATTAAATATTTATGCCGATTCTGCTCTATGGTTGACACGTTGTTGATGTACCCTTGTCAGGTGAGTAAATAAATTAACTCGTAAATAATGCACGTCAGCGGTCGGTTATTCGGTGTGTTATTCCACAACAATCTCAATTTACATATATATCGTACAAACCGGTAGAATCAAAATTACTTCTGTTTATAAATGACATATCAATAACAAATACAAAAGCGCGAGACAAAAACAAGCAATCATATTGTCGCGTAGAAATGGAAGCAGGCTTGACTTTGAAGGCAACTGAACAAAGCACTTATACTGAAAGCAGGTTTATTGCAAACGTACACGCAGCACTGACTGCCTCTCGGGCAGAGTGCTTTGCTATATATACACAGACATAATGTACCAGAAATTAGAAGAACATTTAACATAAGAAACAAGTAGAATTTACAAGTGAACATAAGAAAAATGTAGAAAATCTGGAATTGTTAATTACAAAGAAATAGATTTTTGCTGGTGGGCGAAATTGAATCGGCGACCTTCACAATCGCAGTCAGTGACGCTACCCCCTGCGCCATGCCGGCAGGCGGTTTCCCTTGTCTCTCACGGCAATATTGGCCGCCAGAACGCAAAACCTGATTGACTGAATTCACCTCCCTTGATTGATGGCACATTTCCAAATTCTACTCGACAAGCGCCAGTCGCGTACGCATAAACCGCACATTAGCCAAACGTTCATGGTAAAGGAGCATCCTCACATCATGTACGTCCACGGACATCAGGTACGATAGTCGTTCGCCATTTGGGAAGGCTTTAGGAGTGCCATCTGATTTGGCCGGTCCATTTAAATCCTCGATTTACTAGGGAAAATTACCTTTACTTTTTGCAAGAATCTTTATCTGTATTGCTGGAAGATTCCTCTGGACATAAGGCGAAACATTTGCTTGTACATGATGGGGCGCCTGCATATGACAGTCGTGCTGTGCACTGATTTGTTAAAGCTCTCTTCAGCGGCGGTATATGTAGCAAATGACACTGCCCCGCGATCACCATTCACAGCACGGGTGTTTTACCTTTGGGGATTTTTCAAGATTTCAGTTCATCAATCGCCGGCCGCGGTGGCCGAGGGGACTTATGCGCTCCAGTCACGGTCTGCACGGCCACTACGGTCGGGGGTTCGAATCCCCCCCCTCGGGCATGGATATTTGTGCCGTCCTTAGGATTAGGTAGTTCATAAGTAGTTTTTAAGTTTAGGGACTGAAGACCCCGTAGTTAAGTCCCATAAGCTATACAAACATTTGAACATTTGAATCAGTTCATCAATCCGGACACGAAACGTCCACACGAAGACGAATTAATCATTCCGCCACCCACATCGGTGAAGTTCTAAGAATATTTGAACGAGTTCGGCAAAAAATCGCTCGACGTTACCAAGATTGTGTCGAGTCAGAGAATCCACTGTTAGTTCACCTGCTTGAAGTAAATAAATAATGTACCTACAAGGAAAGGTCATTTTCAGGTCTAACACAATTGGCCCACATTAGGTTACGGTAGTAACACTAAAAGTGGGCCGTTGCGTTAGCCTTCTCTCTCTTATGTTTTATATCATAAATCTCATGGTTTCAGAGATATTTGCAGACATAATGACGATTTGACAGTGTCCGTCCCTATGTAACGTGTTCCCACGTGTTAAATCGCGCTGTTCGACCGGTTGGTACCAAATTTTATAGATGTTATTGTTTGCTGCCAGCTACCAGAACCTCCCTTTTTCATATATTTCAGACACAATGTGGATTAGTAACACTAAGCACGGTGTGATGGCCTTTTAACAGCAAGAAATTTAATTGCAAATCATGTCGTAATCGTTGATTTGATGCGAAAATTGAATAAACACATTTGTAGGTGAGAGAAGTCTCAAGAACTTTCCTCTGTTATGACATTTCTATAACTCGCACCACTTCAGAGACTTTCGCAAAAACAATGGAGTTTTGACACTGTCTTTTGACTTTACGTTAATCAGTATAGACAAAGAAAATAAACTTGAAAAAGGGGACAAAGTACCACGGCAAGACAGGTGATGATATTTTAGGTGAGAAAGATAAGGAAAAAATCTAACAGATATTAAAAACAATAGTTCAAAGAGGTAAAATAAAAAAATAAATATATATGTGTTTCTCAAAGATAAATTCAAATATCAAATAATTTTGGTATCTATTAAAGTACAGTCAGAGAGAATATTACGTGTCGAGTGCATCGATATTATCGCAATAGTACAGTCGTAATTATATCGTTCATAATGCATATTCATTATATTGTTTTTATTTTTACCTTAAATGTTAGCAACAAAATAACTACAGGAAAACCTAAAGTGTTCCTTACAACAAGCCAATGCGATTTTTTAAACGTATTTCTGTACGCGAACTAACAGATGTTAACGGTTTCGTTCCTTGTACGTCTTGACAGGGAAATAAAGTTGATGTGTCGGGTTCCCGGCGGATTCCATACCAGACCCCTAGTGCGGAATCAGGGGCTACCACTGAGTTATTGGGACGTCTTTGATACAGCGTTGTCATACGTTGTGCAGATCATTCGGCAACAGGGCCATCATGTGACCAATTAGAATACGTGGCGCGAAGTATCCTTAGTTTAAAAATGGCGCGTTTCCGAGCTGCACAACATTAGAAATTTTTGTTCCTGCTAGCATCAGCTATGCAACGCGTTTTTACTAGGAGTTCGAAATATTCCCTGAAATTTTTTCATGATAATGAGTGATCGCCCAGACTGCATTCGTCGCTGATTTCCCGCATGGATGCCCTGGTGAAAGGTGATCAGCGTGTGTGCTCATCACGGCCATTTGGCAGGAGCTTGGCATAGCCTACTGGAATCCTGACGAGATGATACACGCGTCTTAGGGGAAGTGGGACATATATAGGACAGTGCGTAAGAAGTTGGAAGACATAATGGAAAAGAAAAGAAGATTAAACATCCAGTCGACATCGTGGTCATTACAGACGGAGAAATTATGAAAGGCAAGGAGTAATGTCTTCAGTGTGCCATCTGCAGCGGTAAACCGAGGAGGATGAAGTTTTCCTGGATCGCATTGTTACTGGCAAAAAGAGGAAGACACTGTGTTTCACAGCAGAGGTGACAAACTCAGCCGGATGAACTTGACAGGAGGAACATCTTAAATTTAGTGCTACAATGGGAGAAATTTGTAAACCGGTGTGGGAAATACACGGCAAATAGTGTAAGAGACATGCAATAGGATTTCTAATGACTTTCATGTACCTTACTTTGACTAAGACAAAATACAGAAAACCTTTTTCTGATTTTGTCTCATTTTACTAGAGGGAAATGTAGAGGATAGAATTTTTAAGCGAAGATACAAGCTGGAATACGCCAATCAAATAATAGTGAACTGGGATGCAAGACACTATAACGTGATGGCGGCACAGGACAAGAAGCTCTGAAGGGCCTCATCAAAGCAGTCGGAAGACTGATGACGATACATTACATTAAGTCTACAAAATGCTAAATACTTCACTAGGGTATGGTCACTAAGGGTTTCGAAATGAGTGTATTTGTCACAATTACACCTTTAGGCAATATCCATCATCAGAAATCTGTCAAAGGTATAATAACACTGTAATTATGCAAACGAATTTAAAGAATAACCTGACCTACATACGATTGAGACCGACATGTATATGAATTACACGTACCCTGGTTATTATTTTGAGAACGTCAATGGACACAATGGTTACATTCTATTGGTCGATGAGACAAAAACAGGTTGATCGTAATCAGTGTCAACATCATGCACAGTTACTAACTTTAAACCGAAGGTGGCGTGACGTTCGTGCGAACAATTGTTTGTGGCGTAGCCATAAACGATGTCAGTACTAAATCTAATAAGAATGCTTGCGGAAATATATTTTTGCAAATGGTTGTAGTTATGATGTAATACTAATCAATATCTATTCAACGTAGGTAATACGAAAAGAAGGGTTTTCATATTGTGAAAAATAAAGTCATTTTGTAGCAAGTAATGACTTATATTTCAGCGATCTATTCAACAATTTTCACACTTAATATTTCAACATGGTCGACGGGCTCTTCCGTCACTTTTTGTCAAAACTCTGGCACTAATTCATATAAATCTCTTATTCCACTGCATTAGTTTCCTTGTTGCCAACTGACTAAGTCTCTCAGTTTCTTCCCTACTCCAAGTCTCTGTTAATTCTCGAATGTAAGATATAATCACAGTAGAACTGTACAGGTCTGAGTAGAATTAATGAACTTTACTTCTAATGAATTTAATTGCACATCTAGCAATAGGAGAGTTCTTTTCGAGTTGATAGCGAGACTCGTGGAGCAGCGCTCTGGCGCATGCTTTCTAAGTGACTCCCTTGTATCGGACAAGAGTTCGCAGGAATCCCGGTCATTATGCACGTGTCCCGTATAAATGCTGAAAGTTCCAGCGGAGATTGGGGCAGCCCCAAGGAAACTTGGTCTGAATTCCTGCGTTCGCTTCCACGAGTACTTCGGGTGCTTCCGGGAGAAACGCCTTTACTGCCGGATTAGGAAAAGTTCTTAGCAACAAGACAACTATGAAAACTTTGCAACAGGCTTAACAGTTTTGCAGTCCTGTGTAGAGAAACAATGGAGCAGTTACATGCGTTGGGTTCGTACTGAATGATTGCGTACCTAATAACACGTACACGTTCGTCCACAAGCCCCAAACACCATTAAGGAATTGAACGCAATGTATTAACACAGGACACTAACTTACTCAGAGTTTTAACAACAACGTAATTATAAAAACTTCACCTTTCTCATAATATACTGACAAATAACGGATGATAAATTAAGAGATAATGTATAGCGTACACTAAATTGTGTCCAAAATTTTATAATTTATCATAAATATCGGCACTTCACGTAACGTATCTAAACATAAGTAGTAGCGAAAAAATAGTTCGTAATCCTCTCTTTATGGATCGTCAATGCAACATATGTATGATGTAATATACGATCGTAACAGTAAAAGAACATAGTGTTTTATTTGGCCTGTATATATATTCCCTTATTCCATTTCTAAATATTGCACTATTCTAATGTGCAGCAGTAATTATGAAAATTATTATGGGAGGGTAGGTCTTTCTAAACAATGTTAAATATTCAAAGGAAGGGTACTTTTGTGTATCTATGAACGAATAACCACATCATTTTTAATTTCTTGCTTTTGGTAACATCTTGATAATTCCTAATTCGAGAGTCTGCGACTTTATTAGGCTAGAAATTACAACAATTAGTAAGTGAAATGAAATTACGTAGACGCTGTAGAAAAATAAACAATCGCTAACATTTCAAAATGGAAAGTAAAGGAAAATGATATAAATTCCGTAGTCAAAAGACGCAAAACCGGTAGGACAGTAATGAAACTTCTTCCTTTTTTTATTATTATTATTATTTTAAACTAAATATGCCACATTCTTTGGTAGAAAACTTATTGCCACCTCAATTTCAAAGATGTAACATGATTCACAAATTATTGCATAACACTCCACAAGTTCTGTAAACAGTTTCAAACCTGCGAGTACACAGAAATGGACTTAACAGGCGATGCTGCAGATTAGGAATTAATAAAATTTCCATGGTTTCTTATATAATAAATACCAATCCAAATTATCAAAGTAGAGACGTATTTGCGCAAAAACTGACTAGTGACTCACAGAGAAGAGAAAATCTGATCAATTCCTTCGCGTGTGAGCTGATACGTTAACTACAATGGCTCTTGTATCCGTCATTCTCCTTAAGTAGCTTTTTGTGCGGTGGTTGTTGTTTTGTTTGCAAGGATGATCACTCACGTTTGTGTTATACACGTGAATGTTGCGGAGAAATTTAAGTCAAAATTATGAGGTCATAATAATTGTTTCATTATATTTACCTATGCTCTATGTGCAGTGACCTATACTAGAAAAAAATTAATCTGTCAAAAAATGAATCTCTCTTGTAACACGCAACGGTAATGAAGGAACATTAAATCATTAGGGAAATGATGGTTCTTTAAAAATAAAAATTGTTGCTGTGTCCTCTGTGACATGTTACGGGAAATAGTAACACGCTATACATTGTAAAATAGCTTATAGGATGCAAACTTAACGAATAGTCCACTTTAAATATTATTTATAGAGCGAATGTAATGTTCCTAAATTGTTTAATACTTTTTAAAACGTTTAGAGGAACTACATGGAGCAGCAAAAACTTATTTCACGAAAAAGACATATGATTTAGATGCTCTTTAACCTGCTCTGAGGACAGATTTGTGGGTAAATGTTCTAGTATTTCACACTCACAAAATCCTTACCGTTTCACTGTCGATTACAAATCGTTAAAGACGTAAACTGGCTGAGTTTCCTGTCGCAAAAAAAAAAAAAAAAAAAAAAAAAAAAAAAAAAAAAAAAAAAAAAAAAATTCCCCCATTCCCCACCGCCGCCCACCGGGAGGAAGTATGTTTACCGCACTGTGAGAGTATTAAACCCATCGGAGAATCGAGCAGGTAATTAAAAGGATAGCATCATTCATTATAGCAACGTAAACACAGTTCTTGACGTACTCATCAAATCATGCTAACGCATTCTATGAACCATGATATTCCTTTCTTCCTTTTCTTGAATTGTTCTCCCTAGTGAACAACTCATTTAGGAAAGTCTTAATCAGGTTCATTAAATTTCGAGCATCACTTGCCATGTGACTATCGGAGGAGAATATGTATTTTCAGTTAATGAAGGGTCGAACACAGGATGGTTTCTAGTACGATTAGCTTAGGATGCTCCATAACGGGTTATCACGGTTAGTCACGTCAATAAGTATCCATTATCATGTTTATAAAAACATCTCTTAGCCATTAGGCTGTGGCTAAGGCATCTCTCCATAATATCGTTCCTACAGTCGTAGCCTACTATACGTGTTCAGGTTCACTGAAGAACTGAAGAACTTCTGTGAAGTGTGGAAAGTAGGAGGTGAGGTACTGGCAGAAGTAAAGATCTGAGGACGGACCGTGAAGCATTTTGGTATATCTCAGTCGGTAGAGCGCTTCCCCACGAAATGAAAAGGTCCCAGGATCGAGTCCCGGTTCCGGCACACAATTTTAATCTGCCAGTAAGTCTCATATCAGCGCAATCTTCGCTAGAGAGTGAAAGTTTCATTATCATGTAGTTTCGTTTTCGCTGTTTATTTCATAGAGGGACGAAATTGGATTCACACTTCTCTACCCTCAGTTTTCATGTAACCTTGTGTGCGCGTGTTCGCTCCATTTTCACGTTATGTCGTGCTACAATAATCACCAGTAAACATTTTTCTATTTTTTTTAATCATGAATGTTTCATTAGCGATTTTACTGCCTTTCTCTTGTGTTGTGGTCTCTTTAGTTCACATTGCTGCTTGCCACGTGGTGGAATGCCCTATTTTAAATTATATTAGCTACCGTTTTTCTAAATATTTACAAAAAAAAATGTTTGTATAGTCTATGAGACTTAACTACGGGGTCATCAGTCCCTAAACATACAAACTACTTATGAACTACTTACGAACTAGGACGGCACAAATATCCATGCCCGAGGGGGGATTCGAACCTCCGACCGTAGTTGCCGTGCAGACCGTGACTGGAGCGCCTTAGTCCCGTCGGCCACCGCGACCGGCTGAATATTTACAGGGAACTATACTGTTTTATCTTATTTATGCTTTCTGTGATTTCTCTGTAAGTGCTACGTGGGGCTAATCTCTCTCTAGCGCCCAATATGCACGGGATAATTTTTCTTAGCGCTTTTATCTCTCCTTTGATCCACTGGTGTAACTGACGAGCGTGTGTGTGTGCGAGTGATTGGTTCCTTCTTCACAATATTTATGTAGTATTTCATCTGATACGGTTAAAATGTCATTATATAAGACTGATTAAAAAAAATATATAAGTTGAATCGAGCTGTAGTTTGTGTCTTGATTAACCTAACACGACTTATCCATCTTCTCCATCAGTGTTCTTCTCAGCCGCTCGTTATATTTGATCAAATCACTGACTACATTATGAATATTAAATTTTGTGTTTCAACCTCTTCAAAATAAGCGGTCCTGCGCATCTCGTCTTAGATCCTTAAGTGCAATGTACGGGGAACTGGGCACCATTCATTCAATTTTCTGTACATACCTCAAAATTTCCCTCAGAATATACAGAGGAATAGGGCATAGTAGAATACGTTCTGTAGTGGCAAGAGGAAAGGCACCTTACCACATGAATCATGAGTAGTTCACGAATGCTGCATAAAGTGCATCAAAAGCTGCATAAAACGTATTTTACATTACCATAGATATAGTCCTTCGTAGCTGCGTGCACCGCGCATATTATTTTGCACAACAGCATCTGTAGGCTTGGTATTAAAAGGCTGCCGTTGTCATGGTATCCGACATAGTGAAGTAAATTGATATGCCATTATTATAGTTAAGCTTGAGATCATTTCTGCCATATATGGGACACTGATTGGAATCCAGAATCCTGGAAAGAGTGTCATATTCATCGTTTGAACGAGAATTACGATAAGCAAGACCTAAAATCCTTAAATCGTCACATTATTACAAACTCCAAAGATATTGTAACATTTATTACATTTATTAGGGAAAAATAATATAAAAATTTTCGAGAATCTGTCATTACATTTAATTTAGCAAACCTTATTCGTGAAATACACAACGACACCAAATCTAATTTAAATGCTCCGAGTAAGATAGGGATTCGACATGAAAACATGTGTAAGGCATGGTGACGGCCTGTCTTCTCGTCAGGTGTCTTCTAAGGAAAATAGAATGGAATCAAAACATTAAACGAACGTCAGCTATCACCAATGAAACTGCCGACTAAGATCAAAGGTATTGGAATTCATGGTCTAACATTTGTGGTTGATTTAGCCGTTCTTTCTTAAAAACATAAAAAAAACTGCTGAAATAGGACTTATTCTGTCAATAGAATCAACCAAGTCGGTTAAATAATTTCTACACCAAGAACATAACTTCTAACAAACACAAAGACTGTAGATAACGAGTGTACATATAGATTTGAGAGAAACTATTCAAAAAACGCCATAGGAAAAATGACACAGAAGGAAGAGTGCGTAAAGTACAATTACAAAAAAAGGCTCTGTCTGACGATAATTTTATAACGGAGTACTAATACCAGTATTCCTTGACGCAATTGAATGTTTCACACTAAAATACATATTACACAGTTTTCAATCATTCGAAAAAGAGGAGAGAACATGGAAAATGTGAGCAATACGCTACGAACGAAGGTGAATGTTATTTTCTGATTTCAAATATCAATGGGACAGGAAGTCAAGAGCAGCTACGATTCAAGATGTTAGAAAAGATTTAGAAAGATACAACAGAAGAAATCGGATGCTACAGAAAGAGATATTTCTAAAAAGAGTTTGTTAAAATTTAAGGAATCCACGGCAGGAGGAACAAGACAGGGTCAAAGTGCTTTAAAAAGAGTGGAAGGAATCATAATAGAAATATGAAGGAATACTGGAGGAAGAAGAGAAACAATAACGGGGAAAGAATTGAATTTGGTGTGTGGTCCTTAGATGACGAACGGAAAAAGAAAGAAGAAGATAAATTCGGTGGAAGTTACTGTGCCGTGCGAGTAGTTCTCCCTATGGTCGGCTATCGGTAGGTCCTGGGTGACATTGTTGCTGACTGTTCTTGTGTAACGAAGTCTTTTCGCCCGCCACTATGGTGTTGCGTCATGCGCGTTTAAGCATAGTTGTAGCAACGGCCTGTTTCGTGAAAAAAAAACAGCAGGCAAGAATCACAGGGTAAGAGTTCCCAGTCCATACGTGGAAGAACAGTGACATTTTGCTTTAGCCTGAACAATGAATTTTGCTAGTATGAGAGCTAGAAACATCCCCACCCAACATGTAGCAAAAGGACAGAAATAGAAGCATGGTTCACTAGAAGCCGCAATTAAGTGGAAAGCTGCATATCATATTGGCTAAACGTACTGCTGGCTACTAGTAATGGTGGATTGTCGTAAGTGGGGAAAAATACTGCCACTACATGATCGTTTGAAACCTCTGCTTTTTAGGATCAGGAAGAAAATGTTCATTCGCACGAGCTGGGCAACATCCGTATATCTGACCTTCAGCCTTGGGTAAACTCCGCAAAAGGCTTTTCCGGCCCTTAGTGTACTGCTACTGTTGCCATTCAATAGTGTCCTTCTTAGTGATCTTTTAGCCGGGTTACTGTTACGATAACCGTATTAATGTTCTGTTAGTCTCTCCCCTTACTGTCCTACATGCAAAAGCGTATAGAGCCTCACAACGTGCGCCTCTCATGGCTGTCGAGAGACTGCTCATCGCTGAATCTTGGGTTCACCTAAATTTACTGGGCTCCGTCTTCTGTAGTTTTTAGAAGTGGCACAGGAAGTACAGACCCATCTGTAATCCAACTGCCTCTTATAGCTCGGATACGGCAAGGTAGTTGTAGTGTACATTTTTAATATCATTTCAAATTGTTTACTACTGTCTCATGCCGTGGTCTGGAAGACGTCTTAATTAAGTTGTGGTCCCCGGCAGTGCGCCTTGAATTCATGGAGAGCCTTTATGAAATTGTCTGCAAACCCTCTGCTGCTACGAGAATAAAAATCATCTGATCACGTATGACATGCGCCGCACATAGCGTCTGCTATAAACTGCCATCCTAAATAAAAATTTAAAGTAATTTTTTTTTTATTTTAATGGAAAATGTAGACAGCAAGGTTTACTCGTTTAATTGTTAATTATTATGTTTCTAAGAGTTTCTAATTTGATGCTAGACAGTATTTATTGTACTACTTTCAGTTGGTATTTAAAGATTCATTTTTGGAATAGTAAATTTACTCGTAGAAGTGTAGTAATCATTTCGTTTACGCTTATAAAATACCTCTGTTGGCATTGTAGTTATTCTAACATTGATTTGAAAAAAAAAAAAAAAAAAAAAAAAAACTGGAGAAATCATAATGATTAATTTGAGAACTTTCATAGGTTCTACCATCTGTTTATTTTGTTTAAGACTAACTAGGAAATTTTGGTAGTAATTGCTGGATATTAGGCATGACTTTACTGTGCTAGTGAATTAATTGGTTTTTGAAAACAAAAAAGGGAAAAAATTTCTGTTCGTTTTATGATCCAGTACTCTTTCTCACAAAACCACCTCTTCCCGCTTTCAGTTACCAGTTACTCAAAATAAATTCCTGCAAAAGAGGAATTTTTTAAACATGATTAATAGTTTTCAACGTGGAGCCTCAGTATTATCGATGTGACGGTTCCTAGAAACGATAAGACAAGGAGCATCAGTGTTTCTTGGGGTAGTATTGTCTGTACACGGAAGTTAAAGTTTACAGTTTACAGCGTATCGAACCAACGTAGGTTTTCTCTTCTACAAAATCTTGTTTTTCTGCAGCCGTTCCGTTCCATTATCAACAGCAAATAATCAACTGTAGTCGGCTGAAAAGTCATGACATATTAATTATGTATCATTCTATAAATTGGCTTTTGCAATATACTTTCAAAACAGCTTTCGCCCAGAAAACAGTGTGAAATCACGTAATTGAATTAATGATTGACGTAAAGCCAATTAATGAAATTGGTGATTATATCTGCATGGTCGGGCATTGTATAAACTCGCAGCGTAACTAAATTGCGAGTCATTATTGAGTTGCATAATCCATTTTCGCTCCATAAATCGTTGTCCAACTGTAATTTTACAGCGCTACCTAATCGCTGTTAATGCAGTTTGAAACACTGGTGTCCTTAGTAACATGAAAAATCAAGCTAATACTTTAGCTATTTGTGTGTTATTTCAGAGGTTTAAGCTTCAAATTTAGTACTTACAAACTAGTAGTAAATATAGAAACAAGAAAAGAAAAATAATTCCTGCATCGTGTAAATATTTCACTGCGGGTTACACTCATTCACTTTGCTTACTCCGTGTTTGAAGGACGAATTCGGATATAAACTTCTGTGGAATCGTAGACACATCCTGCAGTACTTGAATTACACAGGAAGAGTAGTGAATTTGATTCACAGTTCCTACGAAGTGTATTATTAGTAGTGAATGTATGACATGAAAGTATGACATAAATGGGATATTTTATTTTGGTTTTTATTGCTTTCACCTGACAGATAAATTTTTCGAAAATCTTCTTTTTAAATGGGTTTAAGTATCTAATATCACTAACCGGTATAAGAAAGATGGTACGTACTATTTTAGTACATTAAATACAACAATTTATAGTACACTCATAATTGTTAAATCTCGAACTTGTCTCTGGATCCAATAGTACTTTCTGCTCTTTGACGAGTAATAAATTGTTGTAATGCCCCAAGATCATCAAACATAGCTTTAAAAGACTCCAAAAGTTTCAGCTTACGATGGGAGGAGGGAGATAAAGTAAATATTAATCTTCTTCTTAAAATTATATATATATATATATATATATATATATATATATATATATATATATATATATATATATTATTTAGAGAGAAGGAACGTAGCGCTCACCACGATGGATGACGAATTTCTAAGATCCTTCTGTCATTTTCCTCGTATTCTGTAAATATCTCCACTCCTTCGTCCTCGCTGGTATTTCTACTAGACTATATACAGGGTGTTTCACTATGTTTGCTTCTGTAACATAAAATAATAGGTGACGGGAAATATTAATGCGGTAGGTCAACACTAGAAATGTTACACTTCCTGCGGAGCTATAACATAGTTTATTGTATCATTTTCCAAAGAGTTACAGCACAAAGATATAATTTTTAAATGGAACAATAGTTATTTCAATCGTGCATTGGATTCGTTGAAACCAGACGCATCCAAATCAATTTAAACTACTTTCCTATCACTGTTAGTTTGGGAGATACAACCCTTCAAAGTTTCAGGGGCAGATACCACACGCTGTACATAATACATGGCTGTGTGCTGGGTGATGAATGTTACGGCGATGGGAAGTTGATTTACATGAGATTTTCAAATTTGTGTCCATGTTCCTCAATGCATAATGCAATGCGCCGTCGATAGGATCTAAACAACAGGTTTGCAGGAAGATGGTTGGGGCGCCATGGTCCTCATTAATGGCCCGCAAGGTCGGCCGATTTAACACCAGTAGATTTTGTTTTGTGAGGATATCTAAAGGATCGTATTTATGTCACTGAGCCCACATCCCCCAGATGATCTAAAACGGCGCATCGAGGACGCATGTCGCTCCGTCACACCGGCATCTCGTCCGCAGATCCTTTCGACGGCGCATTGCATTATGGATTGAGGAACATGGACACACATTTGAACATCTCAACATTTGTTGTGTTTTGTGTTGACCTACCGCATTAAAATTCCTGTCACCTATTATTTTATAAGTTACAGAGGAAAACACACTTACTGATTATATATATATATATATATATATATATATATATATATATATATATATATATATATAATGTGTGTGTGTGTGTGCCTATATGTACCAGAGAAGCACTACGTATGATGGGCCTACTCGTATTCTGCCACGTCAGCGTACGACAATAACGTCTCTGTGTGTTCTTGTAGTTGACATCTTCATGGAGATTACGCACACAGGTTTCAGATCCGTTGTTCTTGAAGTAAGGCTAAAGAAAATTACTTTTGTTGGCTCAATAATATCAGAGTGTACTAATGATGAACGAAATCTCTGGGATGCAAGTAAAGGTAACTTTTATTCGCAAGTTTGTTCGTTGTAAAAAGCTAGGAAACGACACATATGATGTTCAAAAAACATTTCTTCATAAATAATTATACTCGGAGAGTAATAATTGCTAGCAGGACAATTTGAAGGTGATAAAATGCATGTGGTATGTACATACATACATGATACCGTTCTAGACTGACTGCTGCTAGATGAGACAGCCTCTCGCTTGCACCACACATTGGGCCAACCCAACGTTCTAGACAGAATGTTAGAAAAACATTATAACAATTATAACAAAAAGAATGAAATACAGTATTCTTTAGAATGTATACATTAATTATCTAGCAGGATATTAGTATTTATCATTTAGTTGATCGAATATAAAGAAAATGAATCTGTAGTAACAAGTGCTTTCCAAGAGATGGTAACAATCAATCAGAATACGTCTGTCACATATTGGCTCAATTTCCCACAGAATACCAATCTGCTGTGTTTGTTACCCGTTCCATTTCTTTCATTAGGTTGTTGTTGCTTATTCAGTAATGAAAGTTGTAAAGTTATTATATAATGGCTAGAACGCAGTAAATCAAATGTCTTTCGAGCTTATCACCCTTGGAGTTGTATACTTAGTTACTGGCAACACACCAGTAAATTAAAATAATTTGTGATAGTGTACAATTTATATAATATTATTACTGTTACTGTTCTGTTTATAATTCTGCTGAATCGTATGGACGAACTGTGACGAAATATTTTCTGGAGGTAGCATTTACTGTGTGTTATCATATAAGCTACATTTTGTAAACTACCGTTCGGTTCTTTCTGGGACATGGATTTGATGAAACTTGGAGCAGAGGTACCTAATACAATGAATTACCGTTTGATTGATCACTGTGATATGTGTATCTTTTAACAGTTACAGGGAGATGCATACTGGGTGAGGGAGATGAAGTATGAGGTCGATTGGAAAAAAATAGACAGAGGGGACTAACAGACAGGTTGGAGAGAAGGACTGGAACCTCAAATTTGTATTCAAAACAAGGACTGTGTGGGTAACCAATAAAAAAAACAGTTTGTACTTTAACAAAATTATTTGCCTAAGTTGGTCATTTGAAATTACTATAGGGTGAAGGCAGTATAAGTACTTTCACAAACCATAATATTTTTAGTTATAAAATGAGCGACCAAAACAAGGAGGGAACGAAATCATTAGTGCTATAAACTTTAGACAGTTTAATACAAGGAACCTCTCATCGGGTGAAGCTTATGCTGAAAACTTTACACAATTCGATACATGGAATATTCCAGCAGGTGAAGCCCATGCTACAAACTATACGCAATTTGATACAGGTATTCCTTGAGCAGGTGATGTTCAAGCTTCTCAACTTAAACCAACTGAAAACAAGACTAAAACTGTTGAAATCGAAGTGAAAAGGTGCCAAACTCAATTTATAACAAGAAGAACACCTGAAGGCAAGGTGTCCAACTTTAACCTTCCTAAAAAAAAGGAGCACACATTACTAAATGAATGTCATTAATAAGATTGCTTGAAACCAATCAGTACATATAAAATGGCACACAAAGTTTATGAGTCAACCAAGACTGCTCAAGTTATATAAATACATATTATACTATACTGCCATTTACAGTCCGCCGATGTTATGAGAACACCCACCCAAGGGTTTACAAATAAACGCAAAACCAAGGACGATTCGAGGAATTCAGCTGCAGCACCCGTTAAAAACCAATAAGCCTTCAATCTAGTAGGATATATATATATATATATATATATATATATATATATATATATATATATATATATATATATATATATAGCGGTGGAGACAGGAGGAACTCATTGCAATGTTGCAAGGTGGCACTTATCATCAAATTCAAAAAATAAAAATTGCCTAAATACACTCACTGACCGAGACAGTAATCGATGGAGAATCAGAAATAACCCTGCCACAAAACACGTCTCTGGCCAGGGCAGGTAACTGACTCGCAAACAGCTACGTAAGCAAATAAATAGCCTAGTTACACGCCATGAAAACACCGAATTGAAACAATAAAGCGCTCGCAGAGTATACGACACGCCACCGGACATTACGAATACAACAGTGAGACTAAGGTGGTAATCTATGACAAGGGACCACATGTACAGGGAAATTTAACTTCTCAGTTCTGCAGCGGGTTATATGAAGGGTCGTTCTATCAACATGGCACTGCCCAGAATGCCACCGTTTTGCAGAAGGTAACGGCCCTTATAACCCCTTCGGTTGAAATTGGACTTTTAATCGGTTAAAAGTATAAAAGGGACTCTATTTTTACCTTATTCTTAGAGGAAAATTAGATATTTCAGGAAGAGAGTTCAATGTATCAAAAATTTTAATATAAATTAAAGAGTAGTGCTAGATGCAAAGTAACGAGCAGCTTAAATATTCGGCTAAAATCGACTATATAAGGGCCTAAATTGATTGTTGAGATCTCTTGGTTCTAATCATCCTTTGAGATAGTACGTATTGCAATAGTTCGCGAGTTGCTAATAGTCTTTCGCGAAACTACATTTGTGATATAATGATTTTGCAGCCAAGATCGCATTTTTCATTTATTATGTTACTGGTTTCGGCATGCTCGACGCCATCTTCAGACCTGTCGTAATTTACATGACTTCACGACGTTTTTATATACTAAAAGAGTACATCCAGGTTGAGGCATCACTAAACATAAAATTAGTAGTGGAGTCGAGCACGCCGAAACCGGTAACACAATAAGTGAAATATGCGATCTTGGCTGAAAAGTCATTATTAAACAATTATAGATCGCCCCATTGAACTATAAGTTCTTATATAAATTAGTGATTCCTCAACCTGGATGTACTCTTTTAGTTTATAAAAATGTCATGAAGTTATGTAAATTACGACAGGTCTGAAGATGGCGTCGAGCACGCCGAAACCAGTAACATAATAAATGAAAAATGCGATATTGGCTGCAAAATCATTATTAAACAATTATAGATCGCCCCATTGAACTATGAGTTCCTTATATAACATTTGTGATAGATCCTGATTACAAGTGGTGGCCGAGTGCTTTGCGGCGCGCCAGTTACAGTCCGCATGGCCGTCCGATCGGGGGTTCGAATCCCCCCCTCGGGCATGGATGTTTGTGTATAAGCTAGGTCATAAGTAGTTTGCAAGTTTAGGGACTGATGACCCCGCAGGTAAGTCCCTTAAACTTAACAAATATTTGAACATTTTTTATTACATGTACAGGTTACGCGATCTTTAATTACATAAAGAACATCTTTGATTGTTACGACGGTAAAGTAATTAATTTCGTACCGTCTAAACCGTAATTCAAATGATTTGGACTTTAATGCTGAAATACTGAGCTAGTTATTGGGGCAGAGACTATTAATCGGTGAATTGTAAATAACTACAAACCATAATTCATTGACCGTTCGCATAGTGAAACACATAGTAAATTGTCTGTGACGAACTTAACTGCGTGTGAATATAGAGAAGGGACTGTATGTCATCAATGATAGGACTCACTTACCATAATCATTACTGAAGGTGTCAATATATGTGATTTCATTTAAAGTGACCCGTTTTTATTAGTATTTGTGTCCTAAACTGATTCATCGAAAGCTATTATCTTTGATTTGTAAACTGTTTGGTGTTGATGATATGATCTAAAACGATCATAAACTGTGACGTTAAGCTGCATACCAAAGAAATACTCTTAAAGTGATAAGAAAGTGAAGTACTTTAACTACCACGGACAGTAGGTTGTGTTCTAGCTAGAAATACACCGTCAAATATTACGTGTGTGTCAGACAAGTGACCGTTGCACAGACAGAGATAATGTACTACTCCATGACACTGAAGTCGGGCAGACGCTAGCTTCGACGAATAATTTCTCGTGTACGGCTTTCTCCGCTTAGAGTTGGGAATAAGCCATCAGCATTGTATTTTGGAAAGCAAACCGGGCGTAAAATTAAAATTGAAACAATCAACGTTAGACATACTGTTAATAACGTGTATTTACGAAGACAGAGACATTCCTACTGTAAGTGCGCGACTATCAAGAGCGTTGTCTGCCACTGAAACCGGCAACATTCCAACCGCCGGTAGTTCGTGATACCACACAGGAGAACAGCTGCTACACCATCCAATGACGTAAGAACGAGCTATGTCCCTTGGAGAGATGCGGAATACAATTCACATCGAAGTGTTAGTGCCTGAAAGAATCATCTGACACAACAGATTTGTCACTGGCAGGGCGCACTCATAGCCCTGGCCCTTGCACCATACTACTTACTCGGCTCATGACTGAGTACAAATGTGTTTCAAATGTCTGTAGAGCTTAAGGGACTTAACTACGATGTCAACAGTCCCTAAACTTACAAACTTCTTATGAACTAGCTAATACTAAGGAGGGCACAAATATCCATGCCCGAGGGGGGATTCGAACCCCCGACCGTAGTGGCCGTGCAGACTGTGACTGGTGCGCCGCAGAGCGCTCGGCCACCGCCGTCTACTGAGGACACCACTTATCACTCCACGATATGAGAGCTATTAACTACCATTGGTGGCAAGTGCCCGGAGCTGCCACAAACACGTTTGGCTTACTGGCATCACAGCAGGAGGCAGCCTTCAGACACTTCTGATACGTTGCTCCACTCCTGACGACAAACAACCGCCACAGAGCTTCTGAGGACATTTTCGGTGTTAGCAGGAGAAACCACAGTTGATCTCAACCAGGAAAGAAACTTCACATCTACTAATGTAGCCATTAAGTTACTGTAAAATAGATCATCATAAGAAGGACTTACCGATGTACTTATCAAGTAATATAATTTACATAGCGGTCACAAGGGAGATGTAGTAACAAGATGGTGTAAAAAATGAAGGAGAGATATTCTAAAAGGAAAGTTTCACTAACAAAATAAACAAGGCAGACTAGCCAGCACTAGCAATAGGATGACGCCAAATAGGAAGGACGTTCTGGATCAGAACCAATAGCAGCCACGTCTCAACCCCTCTAGTCAAACATGAACAATGGGATATAGAACTACTCGATCTTACAAAGACCACGTTAGACACTAGAACGAGCCGAAACTACTCAACCTCGCGTCAAAGAGCCTATAAAATATGTAAACTTTCCCAGCTGGATTTTTTCTAAAAGTGAGCCAACACGGCTCAAGGAACATTGGAAGATTTCAAACAAAGTACGTAGGACATGTAACTGAGAATTACACATACCTTGTATTGTTGAGTGCAGTAAAACGTGTAAATAAATTAGCGAGATAAAATGCAGTAAAGAAAAGTGAATTATGCGTTAAGTAAAAGTGGTTGTTTAGTTCATTTCAGAGGCACAGGCGAGTAGAAACCTGCGACTGCATTCCAACAGTGCGTCGACCAGCTAACACTGCAAAAGTCAGCAAGACCATTGTCTCACCGGCTACTGAGGTGTCGCCCAACGCGACTAGGAGGCCATCACTCTCTATACAAGGGAAGCCTTACGTGAAATGGCGACTGTCAAACGTTAGCATCTCGTACTTATCGAAGCAACGTGACCATCTCGTACTTATCGAAGCAACGTGACCAGAAGCCAATATCCTAGTGTACTGATCTCCAGAGTAACGCGACGATCGATCTTTCTAGAAAGTGTACAACGTGACAGAAGATAACGACCCAGAAGATCGTTCACTCCAGCCAGGTCCATCAAATAAATAAGATGGCCAAGAAGACGACGTCATAGAGAGAGAGAGAGAGAGAAAGTTAGTATCGTCAGTAGCGTTGAAGATGGAAGAATCGGGTCGGCAGTGGAGCGTTCGGGAAGATCAACAAAAACATAGGAACTCACCTAGGATGACAGACAGGAACAATAGGATGTGATATGGTCGTAAAAGAGACGTGCTATCTCTCTCAAAGGTTCTGCCACTCGAAGACTTGCAGCCTGAAGGCTGGATTCAGGACAAAGTCGCACAGCCTCCACGCCGCGCCGATACCTCTGGTCGTAGCACAACTCAACGCTTTGTGTATTATGGTGTACCGTAGTGGGACGGATTATTGTCTCCACTACTAACTTATGTCAGCTCAGTTTCGCAGAAGATATGTTTATATTTTATGTTTTTAGATGGTTTTTATGAATTTTTTTATGTTATGTGATTCTTAAAAAAGTTTTCGTATGTTTCTTGTACTGTGACGGCGATTCAACCTACGAGAGCTCTGACGCTGCCGTGGGCGAGTGCAGCGCGCAAGGCAGTTGAGACGTGCCGCTGGTGACAACGAAGCTGGGGTCGTCGGATGCTTTCTACGGGTGCAACGCAGACGGCTGTTCGAGCAGCCGCTAGTAACATCTCATCGACCACCGGAGCTGCATATATTTGAGCTAGAACATCCGGTGAGTCATTTTTAAGTTGGCAATACTATCGTGTGATAGTGAACAGTGTACAAAAGGTCTTTTTCAAGTGTGTGAACAGTGTGTAGATTTATCCAACATGTCAGAGAGTGAAATGCCGAGTGAAGAGCAGTTTGGGTTACCTTCACTTATTAGGGAAGGAATATGTGAATAGGAAGATAGACAAATCCGTAAATAGAATTAAAGGCGAAATAAGTAGTGACGTTAAGAGTAACCTTCGTAATGAATTTAAGGATGTGTTCGAACAATTTGCAGTCATTTTATCTAGAGTAGAATTATCTCAAAATGGAAATAGGACAAAAAAAGAACTAAAGAATCAATAGCTAGAATGGAATCTGTTCAAACTAGAATGGAATCAGTTCAAACTTAGACTCAGGAGCAAATTTTGGGTCTTCAGGGATGTATGCCAGGTATTAATAATAGATTAGAGGAACACATCAAAGAATTACTCGAAGAAAAGGCTAAACTGCGTAAAGACATAGCTGAGCTGAAACATCGTTTAGACAATATAAATGTTTTAGTAGCCACCGAAACAGAAGAGAGCAGTGTAACGCTATGCGAAGAGGTACATGATGAGATAGAAGCTAATAATATTAAAATGCGTGAACAGCTTGCATTATAAACTGAAAATATTCATAAAGAATTACATGAGTCTATCCAAGAAATTTCTTCTAGGAATGTAGAAACTTCTACGATAGAAAATCCTGCACTAAATCATCTATCTCAGCAGGTGGAAAAATATCATGCTGAGATTGTAAATATAAAAATTTTGTAATTTACAACAACATTGAGATAGTCAGCATAGTGACAATAATCAAGCAGCGGAACGTACAAACTGTTAAGACAGTCGAAACACAGAACTGTTGAATCGCGTGTCAAATACGGAGCTGCAGTTACGTGAGATTAACACACAGCTAGCGGAATTTAGTGGCAAAGATAATATGTCTAAGAGCAGCTCTACCAACATTGCCAGGAACGATAGTCGTGCCGTTTTTGAAAATTTAAGCGCTGACAATATAGTTGTAGAGCGGGCGTCAGCAAACAGTAAAAACGATCCGACTTCTTCTTTGCAATGTGAAGTGAACCAAATAAGGCCAGTCACTGATTGTGGAGGTAATTGCAATTCTGTAGGAACTTCAAACGAAACAACTAAAATTTAGACCTTCAATCCAGAGGGTAGCTTACATCCCATAATATATTTCGTTTCCTGCTAAATGGGACGATAACCGAAAAATACAATTTATAATAGGGCAATTAGAAGCGAGTGCAGCCGAATGGCCTATTCTAAATCGAAGTGAGTTTAACACATGGGATGATTTCATTATCCAATTTAAAGAGAGATACTGGTCAAAAGGGGAGCAAATACGTTTCAATCTTGAATTATTAGACCCACCCTGTTATTCCAAACGTTGGAGCGTATTTAGAAAGTACTTTTAATGACATTTAAATCGGTTAAAATGATGGAGCAACCTATAATGGAAGAACATTTAATCAGGGTACTGATCACTAGGTTGCCTTATTATGTTAAGGAGAAAATGATAGAAAGAGAATGGTCACGCCCATTAAATCTATTAAATTACTTAGAACAACTTGATAATTTAAACAAAGAAAGGGAGGACGAGAAGATTAGGAGTAACCGAGAGGATAACGTTAGGAATAACAACAATAATCGACCCGAGCCTCGTAAAGGCAATAACACCAGCTAGAGTCCTTTCTGAACAATATACAGAAAACAGTCTTGATCGCAGTGATTGACAGTTTTAATTAACCGGTTTCGACCTGATGTAGGTCATCTTCAGAATTATAAACAGCCCATGTGGCCAGTGCTGTGCTCGGCTGGGCTGGGCTGTCCTGGGCTGTTCTACTGCCAATATCTGCGTTCAAGACTGTATTCTGTATATTGTTCATATCAAATAGATCGCTGTTTTTCGTCTCCTATGACAATTTTGTCAAAAATAAAAAAAAATAGTCCTTTCTGTAAAGTTAAGAGGCAGTATAAAGATACAGAAAGTATGGGAAATAAAGAAGGTAATTCTAAGGTACGTAAAATACGTGGTGAAGGTAATCAGTCGATAACTAAACAAATAACGGAGAATGGTGAGGTTGTAGGCGTTATGATAATAGAGAATTCGGGAAACGAAAACCGTCCCTTAGTGCTGGTCTGTAAATCTAGGTTCTATACGACCCATTTGTAATTTTTCTTTAAATCAATCGAAAGAAGACACTTTACAACATGATCTCCTGCTTGAAGAGAATTAGGAATGTAAGGGATTTTAAACCAGTCATTAAGGGTTACATTAAAGATACATAGGTGAATATTATTATTGACTCCGGTACTGAAGTCAGTATACTATCTAAAGAGCTATTTAAAGTCAGGAGAAAGTAATTGTCCGACATTGCCAGTAAGTAATGTGAGAACTGTAGGTAGTACACGCGAAAATGTTATACCATCCGAAAATTGAAGAAGAATTTTGTATGTATACGGAAGCTTCCGATTAAGGGATTTCATGTGTTATCTTTCAGGGGAATTAACTGATGAAAATGCATTATATCGTCATATAGATTTCGCTAGCACAACCTTAAATAAGCACGAAAGGAATTACCACGTAATGGAGAAAGAAGCTTTTGCTGTTGTTTGCAGCTTCCAACGGTTTCGTGGGTTACTTAGCGGAAGGAAAACTATTGTGTATACCGATCACCAGGCTTTGGTTTTTCTGTGGAATTCAGAAGGTTACTGAGATGGGTCTTGTATTTGCAAGAGTTTCATTATGAAGTACGTTATGTAAAGTGCTCACTGAATGTAGCGTCAGATGCTCTAAGCTGGCTTCCTCTAGGAATGGAAAATATTTGATCACTGAGGAACCAGGGAACAATTATGTGCATTTCCTGACCAATAAAGAAAGTGAGCTGAAAATGAATCAGATAGTAACTGCTATTAAGATTAACCAACGACTTAACCCGATGTTTGGTAAAATATTGCAAACCTTTGACAATAATGAAGACACTTTTGTAGTTAAACGTAATTGGTTGTATTTTAATAATTTACTGCATTGGAGCAAAACCTGTACATACCTATTGGAAGATCTGTATAACAGAAGCATTCGTATAGATACATGAAGCAGTAGTATACATACATGAAGGATACGGTCACTTTGGTATCCACAAATGTACCAAACATCTCATGAAATTTTACTATTTTAGGAATGTGACACGTATAGTCAGAAGTATTATCCCAATATGCGAATTGTGTCAGAAGGTAAAACTAGGAAATAGTTCTCCTAATTTAAATTATATTTCAAAGTTCCTCTTGAATTATGGGACATTCTTTCAATAGACTTTTTCGGCCCTTAACCACGTAGCTTAGGTGGTTGTAGTGTTGGAGCTCTGGTTTACATATGTGAAGTTGTACATGTTAAAAATTGCAAATTCTTCAAGTGTAATACGTTGTCTTAACCGAGACTACTTTGTTAATTGGGGTACACCTGAAAGAATATTATCCGATAATGGTAGTGCTTTTGTCAGAGTTGTTAAGATCTTATAGTATAAAACATATTCTTATTTCTAAATATCACCCACAAGGAAACAAATCTATTAAGTACAAGTAAGTATATTTTTGTTCGTACAGTCTAACGAAGAGAGATCTTTTTGAATGTATACAAAGAGATATATAATACACTGTACTCCTCAGCGACTACATAAACAGTATGATTTTATGTTTTAGGATGGAGAGTCTATCCATATTAGAAGAAATTCTTTATGAAATAATTTTATTAATTTTTTCCTTTTAGTCTTAAGCTATAAAAAGACTATAGAGGTGTATAAGAGATTATGGCAATAAATGGCAGGGAAACTCGGGTTGTAGTCGTAACGGAGTAGACGATAGTTTATATAAACTGAAATATTGAACATGGGGCGCTACGGCTTGCGAGAACCTGGTGATGTGTCTTATATATAAGTTTATATGGTCCGAACTTGACACTATCACAGTTCTCATAGATAGGTGACACTACATCTATTATCCTAAAATTACGTACGAAGGCCAAAGGAAAACCGCCGTGCTGATGTTTCAAAGACAGTACAAATTAATCCTCTTATCACCTCAAATAATTAAGAAATAAAGAGAATGGAAAAAGGGAAATGAGCGTATGGCTTTCTTGGCCGGGAGATTCCTTGCGGGATTGTTCGGCCGCCTTATTGTAAGTCTTTTTATTTGACGCCGCGTGGGCGACTTACGTGCCAATGATGACGAGATGATGATGATTAGGACAACACACAACACCCAGTCCCCTGCCGGGTATCGAACCCGGGCCTCCTGCGTGGTATTCAGCGACTCTACCGTTGATCTACGGTGGCGGACGTAAAGAGAATAATACTATTGAAAAGAGAAGGCGTAAGTTACAGACACCTATTGGGAGGTAAGTACAAATAGTGTACAATAATATGTTAAAATAGCTGTGTGAGGGATCTCAACTGGTGGCTGGTGAAATTGTACTTGAGGCAACGCCGTGTTGAAATTTTTGTAGTAGTGTTTTAGACGTTACTACATGTTATATAATGAAGAAAATGAAGAGTTATTATATTACGTCTTAATAAGACGGCCACGAGGCAAGAAAATGCTGGTCTCTGCGGTTATCGTCGTGGATATTGACATTATTATAGAAACTTTCGTGGAAAACCAAAAAGACCATAAAATCAGTCGTTGTATAACTGTCATTGAGTCATGATCTGTATTGTGAGAGCAATAAATGTCATTGTGTCTCGAAAGTTAACCAAGTGTCAACGATCATTATTTTGATATTTATAGAAATTTTACAAGAAATATATTCAATCACAGGAGCTGAAGAATTATTTACTGTCAAACCATTTTACAATTTGAAAGAAGACATTTTTGGAAAGTTATTTTGTTTGACAGATAAAGCAAGAAGACTTATCAAGTTTTAGTATTTTAATAAATCGATCTTATATATCAATCGATCATCACTGAACAGGACTTGTAATATCTCTGTCTATAGCAACCAGCAAAACGTTTAGAAGGTGGGTAAGTCACACAGCACCGTCAGGAGGCAATTCCGCAGAATTCACGGCCTGTTAACGCACAAGGTTAGCTTCGGCGATGAGCGCTGTTCTACTGGCCAGTGAGATAGAATTACGTAGGCAGCGTAGACAGAGATTCAAGACCGACGCTGCGAAGCACCTAGTCGCTATCTTACCGCCGCCGCCAGTAGTCGCCGACTCACCTGGTTCACAGTAAGAATAATATACGGTTTAATTGTCTAATAAATGTGTTTTGTGTAAATGCTGTTTCAATTACGCCTCATACCCGAGCCAAGGAAAAGATCCCACATCTCACATGTTTATAAGATTCCCTGTAAAATGCTATCCTCACAATAATATGTTAATTTGTAGTTAGAGCTTTCATTACGTCAATGCTCTTAAAGGTTTTTGTTAAGTGTTTATTATTAAGAAAAAGTGGTAGGGTTACTTCAATTGATGACAGAACCCCTCTTCATTTGGTGTCAGATCTCGTCATTTGACATCGATAATTCCTCCTTCACTTAGAATATTTGATTTGGAGTCTGCCCTCTTCAATATATATGAGACGGCTGGACAATCTATTAACATCACATATAGTGCAAATATCTGGATGTTTCATTCTGCTACCTATCATGAAGCCATCTGTGATTTCTCAATCCCCATATCAGTTTTTCTCATCTCAACCTATCTACTTTCTTTGAATTTTGCAGCTGCATGCAAGTGATGCAGATCTTAGACTCGTGATTCTCTATTAAATTATTAATGTAATATTCCGGTCGAATTTCTCACTGGAATAGCCACTGGCTTCCCTAATTAATTCCAGCCGTTGAAAGTACATTTTACAAACTCCATAATATACTACCCACGTATCTACTACAATACATCTGACTTAAGATCAAATGTCTATAGTTACTGAATAAAAATTAAAATTACTTGTTCAGAAGACCTGTTACTAATATCAAACTACTTTATGAAGTAATTAATTAGTAATTTCACTACTATTATAAGCAGTATTAATTCACAGACAATAAACATACAACAAAACTTCACACTATTACTTGTCTCTAACAAACAAACACAAAAAAAAAAAAAAAAAAAAAAAACGCACGGTTACTCTCGTAGAACCAAACACAGCCAAAACAGCCAAAACACAATATTTATCAAGTATTAACCCAAAATTTTCCTTCCACTGTTACGACAGAATATCAAGAAACTGCGGTTGAAAGTTACAATTTAAAATCTTGAGATTCAACAAAAGATGGAAACTGTTGGAGCTAGATGATGTTAGATGATTAAACAGCTTCCCACCGAACGGAAACAAAACAGTTGTTCATCGAGCTGTACAAGGACAAGAACTGGAGTAAGCATTGCATCTTTCCTTGCACCACAAGAATTTCCAATGATTCCAGTGTTTTGACGACTAGCACGCAAGACGTCTGCCACACTCTGGTTCCATCCATTTTTTTAATAATATAAAAAACTTTGAATGTGGCTTTTTACACCATACCTCAGAAACGGCTTTTAATCAAATTTCGTAGCATATCGCCCCCAATTTGCGACTGGATAGGTGATTTCCTGTCAGAGAGGACAGTTTGACAGAGGTGACAGAGGTGACAGAGGTGATATCCACAGGGTAGTGTTATTGATTCTCTGCTTTTCCTTATTTACATACACGAATTGGGAGAAAGTAGCTCTCTTAGGATGTTTGCAGATGACGCCGTCATTTACAGTCTAGTAAAATCATCTGAAGATCAAAACCAACTGCAGAACGATCTGAATAAGACAGCACTATAGTGCTAAAATTGGTAATTGCCTCTAAATAATGATAAGCATGAAGTCCTCCACATGAGTGGAAAGTACGAAAAGAAATCCGTTAAACTTTGTTTACAAGATAAATCAATGATAAGTGAAAGCCGTAAACTTCACAAAATACCTAGGAATTACTATTTCTTCAGACTTAAATTGGAAAGACCACGTAGATAATGTTGTGGGAAAGGCGAACCAGAGACGTTTTATTGGCAGAACACTTAAAAGATGCAACAGAACTACTAAAGAAACAGCATACACTACGCTTGTCCGTCCATTTTTGGAGTATTGCTGCCTAGTGTGGGATCCTTATGAGCTGGGTTTGACGGAGGACATCTAAAGAGTCAAAGGAAGGGCAGCTCGTTTTGTATTGTTTCGATACAGGGGAGATAGCGTTACGGAAATGATACAGGATCTGGGATGGGAATTATTACACCAATGGCGCTTATCGCTGCGGCGTGGGCTACTTACGAAACTCCAAATGCCTTCTCCTCCGAATGCGAAAATATATTGTTGACTCCCACTTAGATAGGTAGAAATGATCATCTGAATAAAGTACGAGAAATCAGAGCTCGAACGAAGAGATCCAGGTGGTCTTTCTTCCCGCGCGCTATTCGAGAATGGAATGGGATAGAAATAGTATAAAGGTGGTACGGTGAACCCTCTGCCACTTAAATGTGATTTGCAGAGTATCCCATGTCGATTTAGATGCCAGAACGTATGTCGTCGACTACACAACCCCTCCCCAAAGCCTTAGACATTACTAGTAACATCTTTTGAAGTTGAGACAATTATAGAGAACACTTACAAAATACTTAACGCTTTTTTTTCTCCTTAAAACATAATATCTTTCAGAGAAACAATAAAAAATAAGGATTTAATATAATAGCTCCTGCAGACATTTTTGCCTCTATTTATGTTAGAAATATATGTCAAGTTAAGGCGGCAGTGTCCATGAGTGTGACATAATATTTTCAACTGCTGCTAGGCAGAACCTATTTTCGTTATGCTACAATTTTCTTGGGTGTTGTAAGTAGTGGATAGGCGACAAAAAGTGCCCTGGCCCTTACATCACATTGGTCATTCATTGCTACTAGTGCTTTCGCAGATGTTGATGTGCCTACATTACGTAGGTGTGTAATTTTAGCATCTGCTACTAAACCAGTTGTATGATTTTAACCAAATTTGCAACAAATATTCGTCTCTATTACGTAACAATGTCTGTAGCTTTGAGAACCACCTACGACAGATACTTATTCAAAAACGAAATTCGCGATAAACTGCCACATCATGCGGCAATATTCCACATATCCTAAACTAATGGTCCGTTTTAAACGACACCATGCACAAACATTCTTTAGACAATCGCTGTAGTGATAAAATCCACCCAAGACAAATATTACAGGATATATGACGTCATTAATAATGAAAACTGTCTTATTACGCGATGTATCAATTACGACACTTGGTTCATTCACTATTTTATATTTATTGCACTACGTCACATTCACCAACCACTTGGTTTCAAACCATCAAAATATTTTCTTGCTGACGACTCTAACCAAATAGTAAAGGGAAAAAAGTTTATGTCTTTCTAGTTTTCAGTCGTTCATACAGTGGAACTACACCATTCCGTATGACATTCAAATTTATTACTTTTTTTTAGTAATTATATTACGCAAACAGTATACCGGCATCTATTTTATTTACCATCGTAGATCTATCATAGTACCACACGCAGTTTTTGACATAAGAGTTCTTAAGAAGTTTCTTTCTTGAAATAACAGAATCATCAGGAAGGAGGTTTAATTTTTCTACGTCTATTTTCGACAGATTTATATTAAATTATATCCTAGAACGACGTATTGTTCAGGTGATATTACGTAAAAAACAATAATAAGGATGAAAATAATGCCGGCCGCGGTAGCCGAGAAGACTGAGGCACTTCAGTCACGGTCTGCACGGCCACTACGGTCGGGGTTTCGAATCCCCCCTCGGGCATGGATATTTGTGCCGTCCTTAGTATAAGGTAGTTCATAAATAGTTTGTAAGTTTAGGGACTGATGACCCCGTAGTTAATTCCCATAAGCTTAACAAACATTTGAACATTTGATTTGATGAAAATATTCCCACATAAACATGATGAGTGAATTAAATAGGTTACTGAAACAATTTATTATCAGCCAAAGTTGCGAGTTTTTTTTTTTTTTTTTTTTTTTTTTTTTTTGAACAGCGACTTCTTTGAATCTTTCTGCAACATCTTCAGATTCCTGTAGTTGAGTTAGCAACCCGTCTCGTCTAGTTTTCCACAATTCCACTCTACGTTCTTAGAGGTTTTCTTATTCTGTGAAGCAGAGTTAAAGAATATGACGTGATATGGATTTAGATGAATTAGAAAAGCGGGTAGAAAGTGATGGACAGATGTTTCAACAACAATAGTCTGCGGTAAGCTGGTCATCTTACAGGACGTGAAGTGTTTGTGGATCGCCTCACACTTCAGGCGATCACCGAGACATAGCGGGATGTCCGGCTTCCGGTACTAGTAGTTCACAAAAATTTAACAACTTTTCCACTTAATTTAACTGAACGCTCGAATGAACCGAAACGGAAAAAGAAATTCTTAATCCCTACTGTTGGCTTCTTGTAGTGACTGCAGAAAAATATTGTGATGTTGATAGCAACATTCTTGCGGAAGTCAACTTTACAAAGCCAATTAAGATTCGAAGTTCCACTTTACCACTTTAACCTTCCATTCACCAGGAGGGCTGTGGAGCACGTTCACCAAATGCGGCTAGCAAGGGCCACATCATGTTTGTATCGGTTATTTGAATCAGTAACACAGGAAAATGACTTCAATGGAAAAAAAGAAACTTTGTGTTATACTTAAACAACAAATATAGCAGTTTAGATATTAGCAAATAGTGTGCTTGGAGTAAAGCGCTGTACAGGCAAACCAGCGCCAACACAGCTGCAGCCGTTACTTTGGGTCATGTGCTCCCACAGCATACTAAAGAGCCGCTGAAATGGAACAAGTTTACAATCACTTTACGACGGAAGTGGAGGTGGAAATGATAGTGTATTAATAAAAATGTACACCAGTCACAATTTTGCGCATTTAAATGAAATTACATATGTGACAAGTGACACAAAAAAGAAGAGAAATCAATCGTCGTAGGGAATGGAATGCATGCCTGTTTATTCGTCAGGTGAGAAAACAAGAGCGGATTGAGCTTTAACAACATTGAAGCAATGTGACTCATATACATTGCTAATGAGTAATGTAAATACCGCCATGTAAGTGCTCCATTAAATGTAGTAATATAATCTGAGGTCTTTGTTTATCATGTGAAAGACGGCATAGAGATACTTTACATCAGATAGCTGATGTCTTTAGGAGAGCCAGTCGTGAAAAAAATGTATCACCTGGTATGCAAGATGTATGAGACAGGGGAAATACCCTCAAACGTCAAGAAAAATATTGTAATTCCAATTCCAAAGAAAACAAGTGC
The DNA here is from genome assembly GCA_026315105.1 of Locusta migratoria. Taxonomy (NCBI): domain Eukaryota; kingdom Metazoa; phylum Arthropoda; class Insecta; order Orthoptera; family Acrididae; genus Locusta; species Locusta migratoria. The sequence goes on from CM048747.1 coordinate 471,494,164, forward strand.
AGACAAGTGTGAAAATTATAGAACTACCAGTTTAATAAGTCATTGGTGTAAAATACTAACACGAATTATTTATAGACGAATTGAAAAAATTGTGGAATCCAACCTCGGGGAAGATCAGTTTGGAGTTAGAAGAAATGTAGGAACACGAGAGGCAATGCTCACATTACGACTTATCTTAGAAGATAGGCCAAGGAAAGGGAAACCTACGTTTTTAGCGTTTGTCGATTTGGAGAAAGCTTTTGACTATGTCGACTGGAATCCACTTTTCCAAATTCTGAAGGCATCAGGGGTAAAATATAGGGAGCGAAGAGTTATATTCAACCTATACAAAAACCAGACAGCGGTTGTTAGAGTTATTAGAGTTGTTGTTCAATCTGTACATTGAGCAGGCACTGAAGGAGTGGAAGGAGAAATTTGGAGAGGGCATTAAAGTGCAGGGAAAAGAAATAAAAACATTTCGGTTTGCCGATGACATAGTAATTCTGTCAGAGACTGCAAAAGATCTGGAAGAGCAATTGAATGGGATGGATAGTGTCTCGAAAGAAAGATGTAAGATGAACAGTAACAAGAGTAAAACTAAGGCAATGGAATGAAATGTCAGAAAATCAGGCGATGCTGAAGGAATTAGATTAGGTAATGAGACAATAAAAGTAGATAAATTTTTTGTTTGGATAGCAAGATAACTTCTGATGGCCGAAGTAAAGAAGGTATAAAATGGAGAATGGCTATAGGAAGAAAAGCGTTTCTAAAGAAGCGAAACTTGTTAACATCCAATATTAATGTAATCGTTAGGAAGTCCTTTCTGAAAGCATTTGTCTGGAGTGTAGCATTGTATGGGAGTGAAACGTGGACGATTAGGAGTTCAGATAAAAAGATGATAGAATCTTTTGAAATGTGGTGCTACAGACGAAAGATGAAAATTCGATCGGTAGATCACGTAACTAATGAGGAGGTGCTTCACCGAATCGGGGAGAAAAGGAGTTTCTAGCATATCCTGACTAAGAGAAGGGATACTGAGACATCAAGGAATTGTCAACTTAGCTTTATAAGGAAGCGTGTGGGGTAAAAATCGTAGAGGGAGACACAGGGATGAATATAGTAAGCAGACTCAAAATAATGTCGGTTGTCCAACGTATTCTCAGATGAAGAGACTTGCGCAGGACAGGGTAGCGTGGAGATCTGCATCAAACCTGTCTGCGGTCTGAAGACCACAACAACAACAACAGACATGAGTAACTACAATTTTCGCTCACTGTGGCACAGTAATTTGAAAATAGTATTTTATGAGACACAAACTTCTTATACCGAAATAAAAATCAAATTGTTACACCAATGCAATATACGTACTGACTCGTTTAGTGCAGATATCACGTGATCCTCAGCTGACAAATGCTACGATGCCATTGTCGGCACATAAAAGTTTAATATTCACAGAATATACGACATCAGCTGCGATTGGGCAAAGCTGAAAATGTGTACCCAGCCGTGATTCTAACCCGGGTCTCCTGCTTTCTAGGCAGTTGCGCTGACCCCTACACCACTGGGGACACATCACCGCACCTGCAAGGACTACCTAACCACGCCTCCCGTCAGATACACATTCCCAGCTTCGCCCTGGCCTCAATACTCCAACTCGTGGTTCAAATGTTCAAATGTTTGTAGAGTCTATGGGACTTAACTACGGGGTCATCAGTCCCTAAACCTACAAACTACTTATGAACTACTTACGAACTAGGACGGCACAAATATCCATGCCGGAGAGGGGATTCGAACGCCCGACCGTAGTGGCCGTGCAGACCGTGACTGGAGCGCCTCAGTCCCCTCGGCCACCGCGGCCGGCAACTCGTAGTTATGAAACTAATTCCCGTAAGAGTAAGGGCTGCAAACTTGCCCACCCCTCCCCACTAACGATAAGATCATTGCCCGTCACCGGCAATGTGACGCCTGTTTCGAAAGAACAGACGTCACTTCTGCAGGATCAGACACATTTTCAGCTTTGCCCAATCGCAGTTGATGTCGTATATTCTGTGAATATTAAATAATAACAACTGCAGCATCAGAAGCGACATCTGTTCTTTCGGAACAGACGCCACATGTGTATATATTTCCACTTTCTATATGCAGATCTTTAGCCTGGGGTAGTCAAACCGCAGCTAGTGGATGGAGGGATAAATAAGACTTGCCTACATATGTCAAGATATGAGACCTGAGGAGCAAATTAGACATCAGCAGATACGCAAGCGTCGGTCTGTTCTAGAAGCGGTAAATTACTCATTTCCTCCTACGTCATTACCAACTGCCCTCAAAACAAAGACGGCGAAAGGCTTTGAGAGCGCCGCGGGAAGAGACCTGCGTCCGGCAGCAGTTTGCGTAGCAGCACCTGCCCGCATGTAAACAAAGAAAATGAGGAACGTGACTCATCAAGAGGGCGGGGGGTGCAGGCGCCGTGAAATTGACTACACTCGCAGACGCGCGGCCTGCGCGGGAGATTTCCGCTTAATCTCTGGGACGGAGGCGGCTGACCGTCGTGGTCGAACCGTGGCAGGGCTTTGGTCAAGGAGAGGAGGGTCACCGGAAGCCGCGACTGTGTGTGTGAGAGAGGGAGAGAGTCTGAGAAGTTGGGGGCCAGAGCGGCGCGGGTAAATAAAAATAGGATGTGCTGTCCGAGGCCGACAGGAGAGCACTGTCAACACGGCGGCGGGATGGCTCTGCTCAAACAGCACGCCAGACCCCGACGATCCCGACCCCACTCCCTCCAACAGATCCCCTTCCCTCCCCCCCCCCCCACTCCACCACTTGGCTTGCCGGACGGGGACCGACAGCCCCCTGTCACTTTCACCAAGAAACTGATACCGCGCACCACTTCTGCACTTCCTTAACCTGTCGTCTTACAGAACATGTCAGCCCTGGAGTAACATGTCAAGAAATCGGCGACGTGGTTATGTGCTTTGCAGTTGCCAGAGAAATCGTCCTTCCACTATCCGAATAGACGTTGTGTTGAGGGAGCTTTTCATCGTACTACAGACTAGGAAGAATCTAGAAATCTAGGCATCGTATAACAGAAAATGCGTGGTAATCTAGATGGGCTACATTCCTTGTACCATAGAAAACGAACCACGCGTTGTTGCTCTAAAGCCGTCGACGTGTCACACAAAACCAGCATCTTTAACAACATTACTGACAGCGGCACTGTATGGGGGAGCTAACGAAAATTAGGCACGCCCGAAAACAAAAGAAGGTTCAACGATGAGAATCGATGTTGATTTCGCAATCAGAGTCGTCATTTCACTAAAATAATAGGGTCAAAACGCGTGATTTTTCCCTCGTAGAAATTTGGCCCTCCTAAAGCAGTCGTTTGACCTGTTGTAACATAGGTTTTTCCTTTACAGAAAATGATGTTGCTGAAAGTGTAAAGCTCAAATGTCTCCTTTTTGTGGGCCAACTTTCTACGAGGGAAAAATCCCGCTCTTTGACCCTACTATTTTAGTGAAATGACGACTTTGAGTGCGAAATCGACATCAATTCTCATCGTTGAACCTTCTTTTGTTTTTGGGCGTACCTTATTTTCGTTAGCTACCCCATACAGTGCTGGCGTCAGTAATGTTGTTAAAGATATTGGTTTTGTTCCACACGTCCACTGCTTTAGAGCAACAACGCGTGGTTCGTTTTCTGTGGTGCAAGGAATGAAGACCGTCTAGATCACCACGCATTTACTGTCTACACATCGAGAAAACAATCTCGCTTTTGAATGCGTGACGTGTCGATGTTTAAAGTTCGAAATGGGCCGTGAGCGATCTGGGAGGACGCGTTCCTCGCTGACTGACGACAGCAAATCAAATCTTTGCAAATTTGTGGAACTTAAATTCGACGGTTGTACCAAAAGTAAGGTTCTGTTATTAATTTACACATAGTTGAAAAGTTCACATGTTTATTTTTTTCAATATAATCTTCATTTTCTTCAACACACTTTTGAAGACGGTGCTCCAGCTTTTGTATTTATTATTCGAAGAAGTCTCTGTTAAGGTTTCTGTTAAGGTTTCTTTCAATTGTGGCTTAGGAAGCTTCAGGAATGCGTTCAACAAGTTCACGCTCAGTGACCCTCCAATCTTTGAGCAGCTCACTGTTGATCTTCTGGACAATAGCATTCGAAATCGGCAGTCTTCCACTCCGTTCTTCATCGTGAACTTCCGTGCGATACTCAGCAAAAGCCCTCCACCATTTTCGGACGTGATGAACGGATATGCACTCTTCACCATAAACCTCAGTCAGCTACCCATTAATCTCCACGGGCGGTATCTTCTCTGTATGGAGAAACCAGATTCCTGCCGAAACCTCGCACTTGGCGGGAACGACTATCAACACTTTCATGTATGAAGGCTGCCAAGCCAACACTGAGCGACGGGCGGGCTCGAGAGTGGGGAATCGCTGCGCACGGCACTGTTGTCGGATGTTGGCTAGCACGTCCATTCGACGCTGTAGCTGATTGGGAATCTTACTTTTCGTATAAACCTCGTACTGTGGTTATCAGTCCCTAGGCTTAAAAACTACTTAAACTAACCTAAGGAGGACAAACACACACACACAAAGGACTCTAAGGACTCTAGGGTTGTTTCCGTTGAAAGGGCACGGCCGATTTCCTTCATCCGTAACCCAAAGAGGCATGACCTTAGTATTTCGAAGAACTTACGGGTATGCAGCCAGGTACGAAATTCGATGTCGGCCGATATTTCGGCAGGAGGCCACACTGCCATTTTCAAGGCGAAACTGCAATGTGCAACGATTTGTAAAATCTCAGTTGTCAGTGAGTAAACAGGAAAGACAACACGAACCGAGCAAGCAATCACATAGCGCCGATACGACCAAAGAACAAACCTGGAGTCAGCGGCGTTGAAACCTGCTTGTTTTTTCAGATAAGTAGACGACACTTTTGTTGTCTGGCCTCATGGTAGCGAGAACTTTTATATTTTGGAACATCTAAATTCAATCCACCCAAACATACTTTTCACAATGTAAGTGGAAAAGAATGGTTGCCTTCCCTTCCTTGATGTGTTGGTCAGGAGAAAGGCAAATGGTACTTTGGGAAATGCTGTTTATAGGAAGCTAACGCATATTGATTTGTATTTGCAAGCTGATAGTTTCACCACCCAGCTGAAGTGAAGGGGTTCTTCGAACCTTAGTGCATATGGCTCACGTCATTTCTGACCCGGAAATTTGCCCACTGAGTTGTCTCATCTGGAGGTAAATTTTCGATAGAATGACTATGGTGAAGGGCAGATAAAAAGAGCGTTGCACTATCGACCACATGTGCAACGGGGTAGTGATGATAGCACAGAGTCGGCACGCACGTCAGTGGCCTTTCTGCCGTACGTTGGCAGCACTTCCAAAAAGATTGGTCGCATTTTGCGTGAAAATAATGTAACATGTGTGTTTCGTCCACCTTCTAAAATAAAGGCACTGTTGGAGTCCATTAAGGATGATCTCGGCTTGCGCAATGTGGGTGTCTACCGTATTCCATGTAGTTGTCGCATGTCATATGTTGGTCAAACTATTAGGATTGTTGAGGACCGTTGTATTGAGCATAAACGTCACACACGTTTACAACAGCCAAACAAATGTGCTGTGGCAGAAACACTGTCTTACACAGGTCACCCTAAGGAATACAACAAAACGGAAATTCTGACATGCACTTCCAACTACTGGGACTGTGTTATCAAGGAAGCGATAGAAATAAAACTAGGTGACAACATTCTGAATAGGGATGGAGGCTTCTGCTTAAATTCCGCTTGGGATCCAGCTCTCTCATTTGTCAAAAAACGGACAAAACCGCATCCATCGAGAACTGATGTTTATTATCGATTTTATGACCGTTTTCATTTTTCTTTTTGTCGGCGCTGTGTCCTTGCTTGCTCGGTGTTTGTTGTCTTTGCTGTTTACTCATTTAAAACCGAGATTTTATAGATCGTTGCACGTTGCTCCCTCACTGTAGTTTCGCCTTGAAAATGGCTGGGTGGTCTCCTGCCGAAATATCGACCTTAATAGTTTGGTCTCTTCAGACCACAAACCCTAAGAGAAGACTCGAACCTACGACGGAGAACAACCGCACGGTCCGCAGCAAGATGCCTCAGAGCTCTGGTCCACTCCACCGCGGCGACGACAGCATTTCCCACTTGGATGCAGTGCTGGAGTACGTGTCACTATGCACTTATGTGCTTTGAAATTCCAAGATAAGTCGTCCATTTACTAATGGAATAGTCGTTGTTTGAGGGAGACACTTCTTTTTTATATGCACTTTGCAGTGGCTAGGCAAAGCGGAAATGATTACATGTAGTGTACTGAAATAGAAGCAGCCAGCTACTTTCCAGACGCACTCGTTAGCTGTTCCAGAGATTATAATTACGATTTGCATAAATAGCAGGTAACTCCATCCAGTAGATAACTGCTATTGTAAGCTGTTAGTATACACCGATGTCTAGAAGAGGTACGTTTGAGCAGCGGTAGAGAGCTGGATACGACTCAATAAGAATGCATTGTCATCGGTTTTGTAAGTGTCAGAGAGAGAGAGAGATAGATAGATAGGTAGAGAGAGAGAGAGAGAGAGAGAGAGAGAAAGAGAGAGACAGAGACCGATAATGTCTCAAAATGCTGTAGTACCGGCTTCACCCTCAAGAGCCGCGAAGGCGCCCCCACATTACGTAAAACATTGTTGATGGTAGCCATTTTGGAATAGCAGTGATGTTTAGGCTTTATCTGAATCCTTTTCCTACCAAATTTGGGATTTGTTAATATTAAATGCCAGAACACGTCTCCCTATACAATAAGAGAGGCGATCTAACGAAATCATGTATAGGCAGACACACCATGGTCGATGCAGATCTTGAGGTGTAAAAAATTGCAGTTGGGTTAATTGTACTACTACAGGTAAGTCGTATACAGTCACTTCCTCATCCACTTAATCCTAGTAAAACCTGACTTTGGACTTTCAAGGGAATTTTCAGTCAGAGGAGGCCGAACCCTTGAAGTCCAACCCCATCGTTGGCAAGCACTGTATTAGTTTCGCACTTAGAATGCCACTGTTTGTAATGTCTGTTTTATTCTATTGCTGCAACACCCTAAGTGTTACCTTTGGAAGTTTCTCACGCGTACCTGTGGCTTCTGTTGTAATACTGTAGCCTCTTCAGATACTTCTAATGGTGAATATTTATTTTAATATGTGTCTTTGATTTTTCCAGGGAAGCCAAAACAGTCTTGGTTCAACCCGCCACTGCCCGCACCGAAACTAAGTTTCTTGTGCGGTAATATGGTTCTTAATGTAGTAAACATCATTGGCTACAGTGATTACTTCTGAGTCCTTAAAAGTAGCACATCTAGTAGGTGGTTCGTGAAAGTGATAGCCGCTATTCGTTCAATTGTCTCCGTTGGACAGTTTGTCTTCTGCGGTGGCTCCTACCGCTCGGAAACTGTCCTGAAATCTCTACTCCTCTATGCCCAACACGATAAGGCTTCGAAAAATGTATAAAACGACCTATCGTATGACAAAAATCGTTGTTGCTGAAATAGTAAAGGGGAAAAGGTATCTTATAACTCCACCTGCCAATCACAATTGCGGCCTCGGAAGATTCAGCTCTGTAGACACACACAGTATTAATTTTTCTTGGTTTAGGCCAGCCTTGTCAGTTGTTGGCGGTTTTGCTTTACAAATTCACGGCGTAAGAGTAGTGTCGTCTGATTAGTTTTCTATGGAGGTCCTTTAATTGTAATTCATAAAAATATTCAGGTTTTTTTCTGGGATTTTTGGAAACTTGGCCTTCAAAACAACAGTTTTGTTCCTGTTTACAAAAAATTTCATACGGTTTATGGCGGAAAATACACTATCATGTAATTCAAAAGCAATCTACAGCTCTGCTCCGATCTTGATGATTTGCACAGTCCCATTTCATAGCAAAACTGTATCTAAGACACCCATCTTAAGTGTTGCTCCAATAATGAGGAAATTATATACACTTGAACTTCATAACAAGGGGAAGATCACAGTCTGTATAATATTTCGGAGGGTTCATTGACTCCAGCATAGTTTCAGCGATGTCCATGAAAGTTGATACACATACGTATGTTAACAATGAAAAGATTTCTGGTCAGTGCAAGGAAGCTATTTGTCCACTAGGGAATTACTTTGCAATAAACTTCCGCAATGTTTCACCGATCATCATGAAAGTTGGTAGAAGCATGTAATTTTCCATAGACAGGCTAGATTGACAGTAGAGAACAAGGTTGACAGAAGCGGATCAGGTGTAGTCTATGGGAGAAGGTTGAAAACAGAAAGGAGACAGGAGGAGACGGGAAGAGATAGATGAGCGACTAACAGTACATAGGATATAAATAGCATGGCAACACCGTATTCTTGTATTAAAAAAAAAAAAAGAGTTTGCTGATTTATGGTATAAAATGCAAATAAACTTTTAGGAAAATCGTGTTGAAATTTAGTACACTTTCAAATCTACCTAAAATTTCGTACGGTCCATGGCGGCGAGGGGGGGGGGGGGGTTTGGAAGTAGCTAACAACGACTGCGACACTAACGTATGGTTTAATGCGAAAGATGTTGACAGTTTGGAAACTTTGGGAACAACAGGAACGACGCTGTCTACGTAATATTTACTACGGCACATTTCGGAGGGTCCTCTACAACCTATATGCCACCAGACGACTGATCAGCATGGGTGTTGACAGCTGTCTGTATTCATTTTTACTCTTTATTAAGAAGGGTTTTACATTCTGCGAGGCATATTATAGTGCATGGTGCAGAGGTACTTGCAGGAAACTTCAGGGTTGTTTCAACTATCAGCATGAATGAAGGTTCTTTCAATCATGCATACACAAACATTTAAAATGTAGTTGCTAAATTAACTAAAATTGGAAGTGACAGACCCGCAGTACCGCTTTCGCAACAGCTGAAGTTGCGTCTTAAGGTGCTTCAATTGTTTTTACATATATTTCTTAGGATGTTCGACTAGGATAATTGGTCACATCCATCCGCTTGCTTTTTCCCCTCATCTGTTCTTTAGATATGAGTTTACAGTACTGTTTCGGTCCATTTTAGGTAAAAATTATTAAGAAATGGACCTTTCGGTGTGCTACTTGGCTAATTAGTCATTTAAAGTGAGAGACCGGCTTTTCAATAATGTTTACGTAATAAGGCAAAACCAGACGGTGAAGCAATTTCTATGTCTAACGAGCAGAGGGAAAAGAATCAAGTGCACTGAGCAGACCAATAACCCCTTTCACCTTAAAATTCAACTTTAACTGTTGCGGAAATGGTAGTGTGGGTCTACACGAGTGCAAATACAAACAGCTAATATGGATTATCGATCATACATTGAGTCATTTCTAGTTTTATTTAATTTAACTTCTTCTTTTTTAACCGTTTGAAGCCTCCTTTAACTGTGTGTAAATTTTTAGCTGTGGGTGCAATTGGTACCGAAGTTCTGACCAGGTTGGAAGCGACTCGCGAACGACTGGCCGACTGAGGGCGTCGGCGGAATTGCGACCGAGGTCGGACCAGACTACTGACAGGGCGACTAGAGAACGACCTACCGACCGAGGGAGTCGGTAGAGAGTCGCCGCTAATAGACAACACTTAACGTGACAACCAGAGGCTTCTGGTGTAGAGAAGCAGCTGAGAGAGCTAAATACGAAAAAGTCTGCTGGTCCGGATGGAATACCAGTTCGGTTTTACAAAGCTTATTCTGCGGCATTGGCCCCCTACTTAGCTTGCATTTACCGTGAATGTTTAATTCAGCGCAAAGTTCCTAGTGATTGGAAAAAAGCGCAGGTGACTCGCGTTTATAAGAAACGAAAGAGAACTGACCCAAACAATTAAAGGGCAATATCGTTGACATAAGTTTCATGTAGAATTTTGGAGCATATTCTCAGTCCGAATATAGTAAATTTCCTTGAAACCGAAAAGCTTCTTTCTGTGAATCAGCTCGGGTTTAGGAAACATCGTTCATGTGAAACTCAACTTGCCCGTTTCTCACATGAGATCTTGCGAGCCATGGAGGAAGGGCAACAGGCGGATTGTGTTTTTCTCGACTTCAAAAAGGCGTTCGACGCGGTGCCACACTGCAGACTGCTAACGAAGATACGAGCTTATGAAATAGCATCACAGATTTGTGACTGGCTGGAAGACTTCCTAAGTAATAGAACGCAGTACCTTGTTTTGGACGGCGAGTGTTCATCAGAGACAAGTGTATAGTCAGGCGTGCCCCGGGGGAGTGTAATAGGGCCGGCCGCGGTGGCTGAGGGGACTGAGGCGCTTCAGTCACGGTCTGCACGGCAACAACGGTCGGGGGTTCGAATCCTCCCTTGGGCATGAATATTTGTGCCGTCATTAGTTGTAGCTAGTTCATAAGTAGTTTGTAAGTTTAGGGACTGATGACACCGTAGTTAAGTCCCATAAGCTCTACAAACATTTGAACATGTTTTAGTGTGATAGGACTGCTATTATTTTCTATCTATATAAATGATCTGATGGACAGAGTAATTTGTAATTTGCGGCTGTGCGCTAATGATGCTGTGGTGTATGGGAGGGTGTCGTCTGTAACTGACTGTAAAAGCATACAGGATGACTTACACAAAATTTCTGATTGGTGAGAAGAATGGCAGCTATCTCTTAATGTAGAAATATGTAAGGTGATGCGCATGAGTATGAAAAACAATCCCAAAATGTCCGAATACAGCATTAGTAGTGAGCTGCTGTCGCGTCGTTCAAATATCTAGGCGTAACAATGCAGAGCGATATGAAATGTAATGAACAAGTACAGACAGTTGTGAGTAAGGCGGACTGCCGACTTCGGCTTATTGGGAAAATTTTGGGAAGATGTACTTCATCAGTAAAGGAAACCGCGTATAAAACGCTTGTACGATCACGTCTTGAGTATTGCTCAAGTGTTTAGGACCCGCAGCAGATCAGTTTAAAGGAAGACATAGAAGCAGTTCAGAGGCGGGCAGTTAGGTTTGTTACTGGTAGGTTCGACCAATGCGCCGGAAATGCTCCGGCAACTCAATTGAGGGTCTTTGGAGGAAAGACGACGTTCTTTTCGTGAAATTCTGTTCAAGAAATTTCGCCTAGTGATCACAAACACAAGATAAAGAGAAATTAGGGCCCGTACGGATGCATATAGGCATTCTTTTTTTCCTCGTTGTATTTGGGAGTGGAATAGGAAAGTAAATGCCTTGTAGTGGAACAGTGTACCCTCCGCCACGCACCTTGTGTGGATTACGGAGTATTTATGTAGATGTAGAAGACAACTAAATGGAACTGACAGACCAGAACGTGAACAAATCGAGACGGTGATGTAGCCGAGTAAGATGCCAGACCACAACGTAGTACCAAGAAATTATACGGATCGAAGTCCAGACACGACTGAGGAGCGTGTTCGTTCGTTCGTCAGCATTATGATGAGAAGTTGTTCTTCCACGTAGAAATAATGTACTCCTCTGGCTCCGGGCCCTAAATAGCGCAGATGGCCGCGCGGTGTGCTCACCGTGAGCAGCGCTGTAGTGGCAATGGCAGCGCTCGCGGGCTGTGCGCGCCTCCTAACGGCCATTGTCGAAGTCCATGTTGCCTGGCGGGCTCAAGAGCTCATCGGGCCGGGATATCAGAGGTGCCCTACATACAAAAAAAAAAATCTCTCAATAATGATGAGGAGCAGAGAGACTGAGGAAGATAAGGAGACAGACAGATCTGTGTTCAAATGTTTGTAAACATATGGGACGAAACTAGTATTCTGATTGGTCCTAGGCATCCTGAGTACTTAAACTAACTGAAACCAATCGTTTGGACAACGCACGCAAAATCATGTCCAAGGAAGCGGCAGAATAGTTCATGAAATGTGATTAGAACCGCACGGCCATTCCCACACAGCAGTGGGGAATTAGAGGAGATGCAGCTGGGCACGGAAATAAGGAGGAAAAGGAGGGTACGATATGGATGGAGAGAGCGAGGTGAAGTGAGAGGGCGAGAGAGGGCAGGGCTTGGGACAAGGAAGACGAGGAGGAGGAAGGAGTGGACTATACTTGTAGTGGGGAAGGGAGGAGATGTTGAAAGTGACAGTGAAGTTGGAGAACGAGAGAGAGAGAGAGAGAGAGAGAGAGAGAGAGAGAGAGAGAGAGAGAGAGAGTGAGAGAGAAGGGAGATGACCGACACGGGAACTAAATATACAAATGCCCGGCTTTAGAGCTACTCGAACATATAAAAATTATTGTTTGTGTGTTCGTATTTTATGCGCGGCCCTACCGTTCAACCGATTGTGACGAAACATTGTCAACTTATCGCTTGCACTATCGCGATGGTCATAAGTACCATTAAAAAACTGTAGGACAAAGAGTTCAGTAGATATGGCGTAGTAAATGATGAAATGCGCGGAAACGTTTTGCACCCTGCGACGTCTGCTTCTAAACCACAGAAACGATTTCAACCAAATTTGGTACACCTGTTCCTTCCATGAGATAATAATTGTCGAAGGGGTAAGAGTTCAGGAGATATGCCCCAATAAACAATTTTAAGGTTGGCAACCTGTGGCATAACGCGACATGCGAATGACACTTTATTCGTCCGGAAGTCTTCATGACACTTTGAGCACTTAACCTCCAAAACAAGAGGAAGGTCACTGTCACATAAAATATAGGATGGTCCATGACGGACGATATTTCACAGTTGTACTCCGATCATGACGAAATTTTTAAATATTATTCAACAATTCAGTTTATCTGTGCAGCATTAATATATTCAATTACACACAATCATTTTAATTAATTAACATGATTAAATAAATAATTTACAGATTACGGTTTCGAATAAAATAAAATTTCTGAAAATTCTAGCAGCTCTCTCTCTCTCTGGAAGTTACGTTATATTTTTACGGGTGATGATCATCAAAGAAATATTTAAAACATAAATATTGTTCACACCATGAGAATTTTATGTAAAAGTAAGATTTAATATTTCAGTGGAAAGCATACTTCTTTCAGATTTTTAAGTGACGGTTTTTTGGCTATCATCTTTGATGCATTCCAAGCGTACTGAATCGTTCGAGTGAAAACCACCCGTAGAAGGTATTTGTTGTTACCAGTGTACGGTTTTATTGCGAATTGGAAAATAAATCTAATATTTTAAAATGAATGTTTGTGTGTTCGTATTTTATGCGCTGCTGTACAGTTCATCCGATTGAAATGGAACTTTATCATCATATTTATTGCACTCTCGAGAAGGTTATAGGCATAAATATACAACTGTACAACACACAGTTCAGGGGATATGGCGTCATAAACACTGAGATGCATGAAAAACTGCCACATTAAGAATGACGTGTAAAGTTATTACATCTTTGCTGCTAAATTTATTCACAATATATTTTGCAAACCGTATCCATTTATGCCAATGAATATACCTACAAAATTATTTCATTGCGCGACGAATAGTATAGAAGATGTGCAATGTTAAATAAAGACGCGTGGAAAATACCGCAACATGTCCAAAAAAATGTTCAAATGTTTGTAGAGCTTTTGGGACTTAACTACGGGGTTATCAGTCCCTAAACTTACAAACTACTTATGAACTAGCTAATACTAAGGACGGCACAAATATCCATGCCGGAGGGGGAATTCGAACCCCCAACCGTAGTGGCCGTGCAGACCGTGACTGAAGCGCCTCAGTCCCCTCGGCAACCGCGGCCAGCCCGCAACATGTCTAGTCGTATCTTATGCACTGCCGTACTCTTCATCCTATACACACTATGCACACTTCATCTTTAACAGAAGAGGAAAGTCACTGTGTGAGTATGGTGCATACGAAATACGGCATGCAGCCCCTAGAAATATGTCGTATTTCATAAGCAATCTAATAAAGGGGATTTTACAATGCAAGAAGATAATTTACTGGGAAGTCTGACTGCAAAGTACAAGTTTGGAAACGAAACAACATCGTGATGTACTAATGTAAATCAGAAAGGTACATACATAATTTCTTGCCTGAAGGGCAGAAGAACAGACACAGGGGTAGCTGAAGGCTTGGTTCTAAGAACACACCACGTGAAGTACATATCACTCACAGAAAGAGAAAATGGAGAACAATATTTCACATGCACTGCACAGAATAAAAATATTCCCGCACATCAGTTGCATCCCACACATATAGAAAGGCATTAAACCGAGTTCATACACCAGCAGCAAGTCTCACAATGGTTACTGAATCTCAGCCGTTAACAATTCAAATTTGTTACATATTCACCATGCTTAGCTATGCAAAATCACTGACATGAAATTGAATTCACATCCGTACATGATCGGAGAAACTTATTCGGAAATATGAACACACGTTCTGAGAAGGCAACGAATCGCTACCAGCTCAAAGGAGGAAGGAAAATCAGAACGTCTTACGAGGTCGAAGTGGAGCCACAGAATGTCCAAGTTGGCCCTCCAGTCCCTGCCACCACCGGAAATCCACCGGAAATTGGTAAAACCCAGGAGAAACGAGGTGGTGGGGGTGTAAGTAATTAAACGAGTGGTTTAATAAATGCGACTGCCTGCCAAGAAAATGTTCCTATTAACAGGTGAGATCCTTGAAGATATACATTATGATAACAGAGTAAGTAAGAAAAACATATTAGTTACACACAAGGCAATGCGGCTTCGAAAATTTGAAAGGACCTCTAACGAGATGTAATACGTAATGTCCAACAATGTAAAAGTGACGAATAGATTTGAATAAACCATAATGCACGAAATTCGGTTAAAGAAAAATGAATAAAGAATTATAAGAACAATCGCGACATTCTGATCAGTTTGTAAATCACTTCCGTTCTTAAAACGTTTACGGATGTTCCGATTATTACTCTACTATTCCGACAATGGCTAAGCTCTTGACACGTAACAATTATTTTCACCTGACCGCATTTTAACGCACAACAAGAAGTATTTGATAGTTCAGAGTTTAACTTTGACAAACTTTCTATTCTTTAACTGTTACCTCCTTCAACTATTATTTTAATATATTCTGCATAGTTTAATTATATTTTTCCGTTAAAAATTATCATCTGTCTAGCCGTGGTAGTTGGTTCTCAAGTTTATTATCTTTGCCTGTACTGGTTCAAGTAAAATCAAGTGACATAGTCATATCGTCGTTATTTTGGCAGATATCTCTTAAAGGGTGCAAGTTATGTAGAAAATATGACAGAGCAATGTTGCTCATCAAGACACAGGCCAGCTACTCATAAGGACATGATTGATGGGTGATCTTTATTTATCGTTACCAGTCATCATGTTGTTGTTGTGGTCTTCAGTCCGCAGACTGGTTTGATGCAGCTCTCCACGCTACCCCGTTCTGTGCAAGTCCCATCATCTGAGAATACGTTTGGCAATCTACATCCTCTACGATTCTTACCCCACACACTTCCTTCTAATGCTAACCTGACAATTCCTTGATGTCTCAGAATATGTCCAACCAATATATCCCTTTTCTAAGTCAGGATATGCCAGAACCTCCTTTTCTCCCCAGTTCGGATAAGTACCTCATTAGTCACGTGATCTACCTAACTAATCTTCATCATTCGTCTGTAGTACCACATTTCACACGGGTCCAGTTTAGTTGAACGAGTTTACTTGATCAATAAATGCTGAATGAAAAACCTCGTGTGAACCTTCGTTTCAATTGAGTTGATCAATTTTTTAGTGGATCAAGAAAAGATTGACCGAGTCAAACTTTTTCGTTCAAGTGACGATTCAACTTTGAGTTGAACCGCGTAATTACATGTGTTTAGCTGTTTTCAGTGGCGTAAGTAGGATTTGGCATTGGAGGGGGGGGGGGGAATAGATCTGCTTGACGAGCAAAATTTTAGTCAGTTTCCAGACTACCATCTACCACTCCCGTTGAAGAAACTAATTCACTCCCATCGAATAGAAGATTATGGTAAAACACCCCAAGTTTTCAATCTTTACCTTTACCAGAGAGCTGTTATACGATTTATTTTCTTTTTTTTTCGGATACTGGGGGGGGGAGGTGTTCTATCCCCCTCATGTCCCCCCCCCATACTTATGCCACTGGCTGTTTTAAAACTTCATTCCCGATATAGTGCCGGGGTTTTCCGTATTGTTAAAGTATTGCATTTTCAAATATCTCAGAGAATGAGTTTCAAGCGGTCAGAAAGCGTGATGTTGATTTATTTTTATTTTATTATTATTATTTTTTTAACTGTAACATAAGCGTGAATGCCTGTGGAATCGTCGTATGGCCGGCTGCGGTGGCCGCGGTGACTGAGGCGCTCCAGTCACGGTCTGTACGACCACTACGGTCGGGGTTCGAATCCCCCTCGGGCATGGATATTTATGCCGTCTTTAGTCTTAGCTAGTTGATAAGTAGTTTGTAAGTTTAGGGACTGATGACCCCGTAGTTAAGTCCCATAAGCTCCACAAACATTTGAATATTTTGAATCGTCGTATGGATACCTAGGAAAACAAAGATGTGCTTGAAAATGCTTTGCGAGGTATCGTGAAAGAAATGGACATTAGCCGTGTAACCACTGACAACGAAAAAGAAAAAAAGAAAAAAAGAAGAAGAAAAGAAAAAAAAACTGTACAAAAAAGAATATTCATTAGTGTCCAAATAAAAAGAGTGGAGTGGGAACGGAGGAATTGTAAGTGTCCAAGCTGTTCTGGTATAAAACAGCATATATAGTTCTGAATGGTGTTACATACTATTCTTCCGACATTCTCAAATGGTTTTGATATTCTTCCATGTCCCCTGATGATAGTTCCCTTTAAGAAAGCCTCCGACGCTCCGTCTGTTAATTCTTAATATCCACTGACGCGCCCAAAACCGACTTCGCGCACCACTTATCTCAGCCATTTCGATCGATTTCAGTAGAAACGTCTGAACGAAAAGAAAACTGACTCAAGTCGCTTTCATTCTTTTGTTGATCCAGTAAACTCGTTCAACTAAACTTGACTCATGAGAACGCGCCTTTAGCAACGGAGGATATGCGGCAGTATTTATGCGCAGCTGATCGGAAGAGCCTCTGGGCGAGTAGATATTTCACCCGGCGCGCAGTAGAGCTGTCCAGAAGCAGACGGACAGGTGGTGTACAGTTGCGCGGGGTTTTTATTTGGAGAGCGGCGTTCCGGCTAATGCGGCTGTCATGTTGTTGGAACGGCGGGTGCCAAACGCAGCGAGGCCGCGGGCGCCTCTGCAGTGTGGCCGCGCATCCCAGGCCGCTGCTGATTAAACAGCGCCACGGCCCTCACCTGCCGCGCAGGAATGGCGAACCGCAGAATGCCGCGCCACTGTGCGGCCGCGGAGGCTAACCGCATGACGTCGATCCACACGTGCTGATACCAGGGGCAGCGGAATGCTCACATTTATGGTCAGCAAACGGATAAAACTGCGGTACTATGCGCAACACCATGGCCGTCAGTTTGCTAGAGAGTGTCAGGTATTTGCATCGTACTGATAAGCAGCTGCGTTACATGTAGCTGACATATAGCTGACGTGATCTTCACTTATTGTATGACCTCAGCTGTTCGCAACTACGGAATTTACAGCATTAACTGAGAATGGGTAAAGTTGAAAATGTCTACCCAGCGAGGACTGGAGCCCGAGTCTCTTTCTTGCTAGGCAGCTGTGCTTACTGCACAGGCTGCCGCTGATTAAAAAAAGCCAGTGGCCGCCATGTCCCTCATCTGCTGCACAGGAATGGCGAACTGCAGAATCCCGCGCCACTGTGCAGCCGGGTAGGCGAAACCGCGAGACGTCGATCCGGACGTACTGTTGTCAGGGGCAGCGGAATGCTCAAATTTATGGTCAGCAAACGGATAAAACTGCGCTACTATGCACCACACCACGGCTGTCAGTTTGTCTGCTACAGGCTGTCAGGTATTTGCATCATACTGATAGGCATCTGCGTTACGTGTAGCTGACCAGTAGCTGACGTGATCTTGACGTATTGTCCGAACTTAGCTGTTTGCAACCACGGAATTTACAGCATTAACTGAGAACGGGTAAAGTTAAAAATGTCTACCCAGCGAGGATTGGAATCCGACTCTCTTTCTTGCTAGGCAGCTGTGCTTACTGCACATGCCGCCCCTGATTAGACAGCGTCAGTGGCCACTACGGCCCCTCACCTGCTGCGCAGGAATGGCGAACCGCATAATTCCGCGCCACTGTGCAGCCGGGTAGGCAAACTGCATGACGTCGATCAGGGAGGCTGATGCCAGGGGCAGTGAAATGCTCAAATTTATGGTCAGCAAACGGATAAAACTGCGCTACTATGCACCATGCCATGGCCATCAGTTTGTCTCCTACACGCTGTCAGGTATTTGCATCGTACTGATAGGCAGCTGCGTGACGTGTAGCTGACCTGTAGCTGACGTGATCTTCACATATTGTCCGAACTCGGCTGTTCGCAATCACGGAATTTAGAGCATTAACTGAGAAGTTGAAAATGTCTACCCAAAGAGGATAGGAACCAGGCTCTCTTTCTGGCTAGGCAGCTGTGCTTAGTGCACAGGCCGCCACTGATTAAACAGCGCCATGGCTCTCACCTGCCGCGTAGGAATGGCGAACCGCAGAATGCCGCTCCATTGTGGAGCCGGGTAGGCTAACCACATGACGTCGATCCGGGGGGGGGGGGGGCTGATGCCAGGGCAGCAGAATGCTCAAATTTATGGTCAGAAAACGGATAAAACTGCGCTACTATGCGCCACGGCACGTCCATCAGTTTGTCTGCTACTGGCTGTCAGGTATTCTGTTCGTAATGATAGGCAGCTGCGTTACGTGTAGTTGACCTGTAGCTGACGTGGTCTTCACGTATTGTCCTAACTCAGCTGTTCGCAATCACGAAATTAGCAGCATTAACTGAGAATGGGTGAAGTTGAAAATGTCTACCCAGCGAGGATAGGAACCCGGGTCTCTTTCTTGCTAGGCAGCTGTGCTTACTGCACAGGCTGCCGCTGATTACACAACGCCAGTGGCCGCCAGGGCCCTCACCTGCCGCACAGGAATGGCGAACCGCAGAATACCGCCGCACTGTGCAGCCGGGTAGGCGTAACCGCGTGACGTCGATCCAGACGTGCTCATGCCAGGGACAGCGGAATGCTCAAATTTATGGCCAGCAAACGAATAAAACTGCGCTACTATGCACCACACCACGGCCGTCAGTTTGTCTGCTACAGACTGTCAGATATTTGCATCGTACTGATAGGCAGCTGCGTTACGTGTAGCTGACATGTAGCTGAAGTGATCTTCATGTATTGCCCGAACTCAGCTTTTCACAACCACGAAATTTACAGCATTAACTAAGTTGAAAATGGCTACCCAGCGAGGATAGGAACCCGGGTCTCTTTCGTGCTAGGCAACTGTGCTTACTGCACAGGCTGCCGCTGATTACACAACGCCAGTGGCCGCCAGGGCCCTCACCTGCCGCACAGGAATGGCGAACCGCAGAATACCGCCGCACTGTGCAGCCGGGTAGGCGTAACCGCGTGACGTCGATCCAGACGTGCTCATGCCAGGGACAGCGGAATGCTCAAATTTATGGCCAGCAAACGAATAAAACTGCGCTACTATGCACCACACCACGGCCGTCAGTTTGTCTGCTACAGACTGTCAGATATTTGCATCGTACTGATAGGCAGCTGCGTTACGTGTAGCTGACATGTAGCTGACGTGATCTTCATGTGAAACTTCCTGGCAGATTAAAATTGCGTGCCGGAACCGGGACTCGAACCTGGGACCTTTGCCTTTCGCGGACAAGCGCTCTACCACTGAGCTACCCCGACACGACTCACGATGCCGCCTCACAACTTTACTTCCGCCAGTACCTCGCCTCCTACTTTCCAAACTTCACAGAAGTTCTCCTGCGAAACTTGCAAGACTAGCACTCCTGGAAGAAAGGATATGGTGGAGACATGGCTTAGCCACAGCCTAGGGGATGTTTACAGAATGAAACTTTCACTCTGCAACGGAGTGTGTGCTGATATGAAACTGCCTGGCAGATTAAAATTGTGTGCCGGAACCGGGACTCGAACCTGGGACCTTTGCCTTTCGCGGGCAAGCACTCTACCACTGAGCTACCCCGACACGACTCACGATGCTGCCTCACAACTTTAATTCCGCCAGTACCTCGGGGTGTCGGGGTATCGGGGCAGCTCAGTGGTAGAGCGCTTGAGGATTCATCAATTCACGAACCGGACCCTACAAAGGCGTTAAGGCGAGAAGAAAGCGAAGTAGTGACTGCAGATTGCTTAATAATGGCATGTCTACATCTCAGAATCCTACGTAAATCAACAGTACCAAAATAACTGCGAAGATGGAACTAAGCGAGGTGTCAAAAACTCAGTCTTCAATGGGGTAAGTTCCTTGCAGAGTGTTCATAGTATTTACCGCCCATTCCATTCTCGAATAGCGCGCGGGAAGAAATAACACCTGAATCTCTCTGTTAGAGCTATGATTTCTCGTATTTTATTCTGATGATCATTTCTAGATATGTAAGTGGGAGTGAGCAATATATTTTCTCATTGGGAGGAGAATGTTGGCGATTGGAGTTTCGCAAGTAGCCCACGCCCATCCCAGATCCTGTATCATTTCCGTAACGCTGTCTCCCCTGTATCGTGACAATATGAAACGAGCTGCCCTTCTTTGGACTCTTTCGATGTTCTCTGTTAAACCCACCTGTTAAGGATTCCACACTGGACAGCAATACTCCAAAAATGGATGGACAAGCATAGTGAATGCAATTTCTTTTGTAGTTCTGGTGCATGTTTTAAGGGTTCTGCCAATAAAAAGCAGTCTCTGGTTCGCCTTTCCCACGATAATATCTACGTGTTCCTTCCGAATTAAGTCTGAAGTAATAGTAATTCCTAGGTATTTTGTGGAGTTTATGGACTTCACTTTTGATTGATTTATCTTGTAAACAAATTTTAACCGATTTCTTTTCGTACTCATGTGGACGACTTCACACTTCTCATTATTTAGAGTCAACTGCCAATTTTTACACCATACTGATATCTTATTCAGATCATTCTGCATTTGGTTTTTATCTTCAGATGATTTTACTAGACGGTAAATGACGGCGTCATCTGCAAACAACCTAAGAAATCTACTTAGTTTTTCTCCCCAATCGTTTATGTAAATAAGGAACAGCAGAGGACCAATAACACTACCCTGTGGAACGCCCGATATCACCTCTGTTTTAGTCGATGCCTTACCATCGATTACTACGGACTGTGTCCCGTCCGACAAGAAATCCCCTATCCAATCGCAAATTTGGGGCGATATATCATAACCAAGCAATTTGATTAAAAGCCGTTTGTGAGGTACGGTGTCAAAAGCTTTCTGGAAATCTAGAAATACGGAATCGATTTGCGAACTCTTGTCGGTAGCACCCATAAAGAGGTAGTTGTGTTTCGCATGAACGATATTTTCTAAAACCGTGTCGACCTTGGGTCAATAGATCGTTCTGTTCGAGATAATTTATAATATTCGAATACAGGATATGTTCCAAAACCCAGCTGCAAATTGACATCAATGAAGTAGGCCTGTAGTTTAGTGGGTTACTCCTACTGCCATTCTGGAATATATGTGTACCTGTGCAACTTTCCAATATTTTGGTACAGATCCTTCTTTGAGAGAACGGTTGTGGATGGCTGTTAAGTAAGGCGCTTGAGCATAATCCGATAGAAATCTAGGGGGTATATAATTCGGACCAGAAGACTTGTAGCTGACGTGTTCGCAAACACATAATTTACAGCATTAACTGAGAATGGGTAAAGTTGAAACCGGGTCTCTTTCTTGCTAGTCAGCTGTGCTTACTGCAACACCACCATGGACACAGTGAGAATTTGATTTTGTAAATATCAGAGGATAGGAGTGTGGGTTGTATGAATTTTGTTCACTGGGAGTCAAGGACGTGTGAGAAAGAACAGACAAAGCATCTGATACTGCCGTTATTATCACCTCGTAATAACTGAATTTACGGTATTAAATGCGAATCGGCAAAGTTGAAAATTTGTACCCATTTCGGATTCCAACCGTTCAGATTTCTAGGCAGTTGGGATGATCCCTACAACAATAGGGACGCAGCGATCATCATAACTGTACGGGTTACGCTACGCCATCCTCCCTGAGATCTACATTCTTAATTGTTGTAATATAAAACAGTCGCTGTTGTGAGCCTTGCTGCTGGGAGAATTGTTTCCCAAGGTGGAGGCCGCTGCTGGCTTCAGTCAGTAGGCATTTTGAACTCCCGTTACGGGGTGGGCGTAGGTTTCACAGAATTCTCAGAAGGAGGTCCAAGGCAAGTACTGACGCCACCCCCAAAGAGTCAGGGACGATTAGCGCCGCCTGGGACACCCAGTTTAACGGGTCAGAAAGCAGACACTGGCGAAAGCGCTTGTCTGGTGAATGGCATATACCGGGTGAACAAAAAGTCAGTATAAATTTGAAAACTTACTAAATCACCGATTAATGTAAATTGAGAAATAAAAATTGACACACAAGCTTGAAATGACATGGGGTCTTATTAGGGGGGAAAAAAAGAAAGAAAAAAAAAAAACCAAAAAAGTCCGACAGATATCGCTTCATCTGATCAGAAAAACGATAATTAACATAACAAATTAAGACAAGTCAAAGATGATGTTCTTCACAGGAGATGCTCAATATGTTCACCATCATTCCTCAACAATAGCTGTAGTCGAGGAATAATGTTGAGAACATCACTGTAAAGCAAGTCCGGATTTATGGTGAGGCACTATCAGTTCTATCAGGCTTGATTCCATATTGGGTGCTCCCCGACTGTATTTGATTTGTGGTAATTATTCAGCAATCAGTCGTCATAAATATAAATTCTTTATTTGTTGGCAAATCCGGATTTCGACCACTGTGTGGTCATTATCAATGCATAAAATAAATTAAAAAACTTAAAATATCTCGACCTCCATGTAGGAGGTTGCGTTTGTACTGTACCTCCTACATGGAGGTCGAGATATTTTAAGTTTTTTAATTTATTTGATGCAAATCCGGATTTCGACCACTGTGTGGTCATTATCAATGCATAAAATAAATTAAAAAACTTAAAATATCTCGACCTCCATGTAGGAGGTTGCGTTTGTACAGTACAAACGCAACCTCCTACATGGAGGTCGAGATATTTTAAGTTTTTTAATTTATTTTATGCATTGATAATGACCACACAGTGGTCGAAATCCGGATTTGCGAACAAATAAAGAATTTATATTTATGACGACTGATTGCTGAATAATTACCACTATCAGTTCTGATCGGAAGATTCAATTGAATACCAGTCTTGTTTAAAGAACTGTATTACAGCACCGGTGCATACACTGTTACCGAACATTCAACACCAGATTAATCGAGGGTAAGACCTATGTCCTAGAAGGATTTTCGTAGTGAGAGCTTAATGATTTTACTTCCTCATTTTTTTAATTTTTGTTTTTTTCTAATAAAACTCCATGTTATTCCAAGCATGTGTGTAAATTTTTACCTCTCTATCTTCATTATTCCGTGATTTATTAAGTTTTCAAATGTATACTGACTTTTTGCAGCCAAGGCCCGAAGAGCGGCCAGATCGCGAATTAGCAATCTTAGGGCCATGTAATTGTGGATATTTTTAATATTTTGTAAGGTGTGGTTTTTATTGTAATTTAAAAAAATGGTCTTCCCCTTGTTGTTCTTGTTTTCAACAATAAATTAATTTGTTAAATTATAATCCTTTTGTGTTAATTTAATTTCTCACCTTATCATTTATTTTGGATTAATGTGGGGTAATTTGTTCATGTATCTTGTGTCCCTGCTCCCTTCTGAAGTAGATAATAGTTGCGTTTCCGTTGCCAACATTTATTTCTGATTTAGATCCATGACTGCGGATCATTATTTAATTGTGTGCAGTTTCCTCGAAAGATTACAGTAAAGGTAGAACTGTTGCTTAACTTATAGAATCAGAGTTTTGTTTAAGAGAACTGTATACTTCCGCCGCTTTGTGAATATCGCCGTAATTAAATTTAGTGAGCAACCAGTTAATTGTTCACTTCACAAAGACGTCTAGTTAACAGACAAATGGACAACATGCGAGTTTCACAATAAACTATGCTCTCGTAGCCTCCGCCCACAAAATTTTGAATGCTTGTAGCTGTCAAACTAAACGTGATAAAAATGTCAATCTAAATTCCTAATACATAGCTGGTGGAAAAATTCCAATGCATGATAGAAACAATCATTTTTTCATTCGAAAAATTGTATGTTTGCATACTGAATACACACTCTAGGTATTTTTTACAATCTGTTTGGTGGCTAACAATACGAGTCCTTGACTACTAAACCATTCTCTGAAAACCGTAGGTCAACTGCGATTTCCATTTGCGCAATATTTGTGGTGCAAATGTTAAGTGATTCACCCGGTAGACCGGGATCGGATTTCAGGTTCAATTTTATTGATTATTAATACTTTGTGAACTTGATTATTTCCTTCTTTGACTACAAATCAAAATCGTAATACTTTTCTATATGAAGCTACCCATTTCCATATTCCTATTTTACTCTCTTTTAAACATCTTGTTTTATAATATATTTTGGTACCTTTTGTCATATATGTGTCACACGGTAACTTTTCACTTGTATTGATTAGATTGTAAAACATTTAGTGAATAAAGAGATTATTCAAAACCACCTTTCACTTATTTTGGATGGGAAATTTCTTGTTAATGATAGGTAGGTCATGGGACAATATTTCAATCTTAGAAAGTGACAAATACTGATAGTCATTGTCATTACTGAAAGGAAAATTAGAATTACTTTAGGTACTGCATTCAGTTAGGGACAGATAATGGTAAATTGACTTTAATTTTTTTTTTACTTTTTATATTCTAAAAAATAAATAATAAACATTGTGCCCATTCTTATATTTGATTTACAGAATGAGTTTATAAGTAAAATATTCCATCAATAACCAAAATAATATTTAATGATGTCACTTTAAATAAATGATGAAGAGATTTCACTCAATTGCTATTTGCATATCGTTTTGGAATTATACATACATTCAAGAGCGGCCGATTTATATAAAAAAGTACAATTAATTCAAGAAAGCCATCAAAATAGAAAATTAGCAACCATTCAACAGCGATGATAACAACTTGCTCGCCTCCAGTCAGATACAAATTTTCAACTTTCCCCTTCCGCTAATACTAAAAAAACTACGGTTATTTCAAACTGATACCTGTAAGCGTAAGAACGTAGGAGGGCCTCTGCACTTTTATCTACGATAATGTATATGTGGTGTCCGTTCTTTCGGACCGCGAGTCTTAGTGAGTAGGGAAACTTAAAAATTTGACGGAAGGTGAGCTAGAGTAGTCCGTGTTCTTGTGATGATCACTGTCTCCACAGTGGTTTAGTGGTCAGTACTGCTGCCTAGCAGAACCAGGTGCGAAATCCAGTTGGGAACATTTTCGCAGGTAATGTAAATTCCGTGATTATGAATTGATACTATCTGCAGGATCATATATAAGTTTATCATACCTGTAGTGGCCAAACACAACTTACACGTATTGAGCTATGTACCGCTGTGTTAAAGAAATATATTGTTTTAGTGAGTAGATTCCTTAAAATCAGATTGGAAGTTTTATAACAGCCAGAACAATGTTCCTCAGCTGAACTAAAGTTTAGTACTCATACAATAAGTTTTTTCGTGTGTTGTACACAACGTATAAAGATTATGGAAAATGAGTAACTATCAAGATAATAGTCTACTGAAAATTGGTAAAATATGAGTAGCTATTTAGGTATTTGTGGTTAATGTTGTACAGAAAGCTAGAAATCGGTTTTGTAAATCAAATCAAATGTTTGTAAATCTACCGGACCAAACTGTGTGGTCATCAGTCCGTAGCTTACAAACTACTTAAACCTAGGTAAACTAACCTAAGGACAAACACACACACACCCATGCCCCAGGGAGGACTCGAACCTCCACGGCGAGCAACCGCGCGCTCCGCAGCGAGACGCATTAGACCGCTCGGCTACTCCACCGCGGCCAGGTTTTGTAATTTCGTGCATAAGTGTGGTAAATATGAACATCTGGATGTCGATAATACATAAAGAAATTGAAAAATTTAAATTGTAGTTTCAGAATATCAACTGAAGAATGTGTAATAAAAATTTTGATGGCTTGTAATGAATGAATGATATAGAATAGGCTACGCAAAAATAAGCAGTTTTGATAGACAAAATCATGCTTCTCGTATTTTATCGGTAACAGGCCATAAACAAGTGATAATGAAGCGGAATGCTCAAATTTATGGTGGTCAGCATGCGGATAAAACTACGCTACTATGTGCTATAGCACGGGCATCATTTAGTCTGCTACAGACTGTCAGGTTTTTGTATCGCACAGATAGGCACTTGCGTTACGTGAAGCTAACATTTACGTGACATTCCTGTGGATATCAAACTTAGCCGATCGTAATCACGGTATTTTACAACAATAAATTGGAATGGGTAAAATTCCACATATGTACACAGCCGGGATTCGAATTCGGGTCTCCTCTTTGCTAGGCAGTTGCGCTAACCCCAAGACCACTGGAGACACAACGATCAACACAACTGCACACAACTGTAGCTCTCTCCCGTCAGGTACAAATTCGCAACTTTTCCTGTTACTAAGACTCGCGCTCCCAGAAAAACAGAAACCTATTACATATAACTTATATAATAAGCAAATGAAAGGCAATGATCATTTCTTCAGTGCGGAGGCATCTGTACCTGTACACGCCATCCAAGCTCCGTTTGACTCAATATCCACGTGGTTGTTCTCGGTACTGATTCCTCAGGATCTATGCACCCAAACTGCGTGAAAATGTAATCACATGTTAGTTATATTCTAATATATAAAGCAGAGTGTCCGTATATTTGTACGTGTTGCATACAAATGTACAGTTTTGTTCCAATCTTTATGAAATTTTGTACACGTAAGCTTCAATCCATGAGGGCGGTCGCCGTAAGTGTAAGAATCACATAGATAAATAGTTCTCGAGATATGACGTCATAAACAGTGAGATGCGCGTAAAACTGCTGCATTTAGCGACAATGCTGCTCATTTTCTCCTAAACTATTGGACCGATTTCAACCAAACTTGGTACACACATTCCTTACCGTGAGGTACCAATTTCTGTGGGGTTAAGAATCACATACACACATGGTTTAGAAGATATGACTTCATAAACAAAAGGAATTGTAAAAAAAGTCACATAATGCGGCGAGATTTTTTAAATTGACCGTATGAGAATGACAGGTCTCAGCGACTTGCAACAAACTTTAAACATAATTTCAAACCTTTATTAAACTTTTGCCCGCTGACAGCCATAGCAAAATGATGAAATGGAAAAAGTTTCCCGTTTACTACTTCTCCGCTGTTTATGGATAAAATTACGGCATTCGGCATGACGTTACAATTTATAATTTTTACACTACGAATTGTAGTAGCAGGAAATTTTACAGACAGTATGCACACATATAGTTGAATGTACCATCTAAATTGTATCACAATACGACGCATAGTTCATAAGATATAAACACATAAACAGTAACGTTCCGCTTGTTCATGGACTAAAACTACGGCATTCGGTATGACGTTACTCTTTATAATTTCTGCACTACGAATTGTAGCCGCAGGAAATGTTAGAGACATTATACACGCATATAGTTGAGTGTACCGTATAATTTGTACCGCAATACGATACGTAGTTCACGATATATGTTCATATAAACAATAACGTTCATGGAAAATCGCCCCAGCATGGGAAAATTTTTAATTTATTACTTCTTTACTACTAATTGTATTCCCAAGAGATTTTACAGACATACAGCCCTTATACAAATGAATATATACCTGAAAATGGCAGGAATAAATAAATAAATACCCAGGCAACGCATAGTTTTCAGCTAGTATGATATATTTGTCCAATGAATACCAGTTTATCATCTGCATTTCTTCCTGGTGTCTGACTAAATCTCACGCGGGTTAAGTACATGAGATAAGGTACGGGTCATGTTAAGGAATGACCCATATCGTGGAAGCGATCGGAAATATTTTGTATTGTGGGCTCTTTTTATAAAATGCAATCTTCAAAGAAAAATAGTTTGTGATGTTTCTGGTCCTTCTTGGTGTTGTATTTACGATAGCCACCAGTGTACGTTTGCCTCGCTACCCTCACGCTTCTCCGTGAATGTTTTCCCTCATCTCTTTCACTCAGCAGAATTCAGGCGCCTGAAAAGCGAAACTCCCCTTTTACCGCACAATATCGAGTTAATCCACCTCATAGTGTTTCGGTTACACGGGAATGTTGCAAACCTAATAGAAAGAAGAAGAGAGAGGGAAAGCGTACACTCGAGGCGCCATGGGGCCCCCACGAATTGCGGTGGCCCCAATTCAAAGAAAGTGCCGCGGCAGGTGAGAGCGAGCGGTCCCCGCGGAGGGCGCGCGGTACTTCCCCGGCGCCGCCATGTTGGCCGTCTGCGCATGCGCATGCGCGCTCCCCGCTGAGTGGTAAAAGCTAACTTTACGCCGGCGCCGCCGCTGGCGCTGCCGTCGCGCATAACGGCCCCCGGCGCGGCTTAATGCGGCCGCGCCGTCCCCGGGGTATCTGTTGCTCTCATCAGGGCCCTTACTGTTATTATGCTACACAACGGCGGCCCCCGGGGGCGGCGGGGGCGGGGGGGCTGGGGGCGGCGGGGGCGGCCCCTGGGCGCCGGAGGTGTCGGAGCGCGCCTCTGCCCTTCTCTGCTAAACACAGGCCGCCGATGCCGGCTAAACTCGCGCCCGCGAGAAATAAACTTGCCCGCCGACGCCCTCTTACGGAGCCCAGCGTGAACTTCTCTCTCTCCGCGTGCCGGGGTAGGAGTGTGTAAACGAAGGAGCCCCTCCATCCTGCTGCCGGCGGAGTATTACTTTCCTAAGCGCAGCAAAAGTAGCTGAGGAGTTTTGCCTGTGGGAGGCAGCCCGACGTATCCTTTGGGGCACACCCCTCCATCGGCAAACTAAGCGGCTCCTTCAATACAAATTCAGCTTTATACCGCCCGAGGAGATTCGCCGCTCAATTGAAGCTAATTATTGTTGCGAAAGTGACTTTTCAACTCCTCTTCACTTCGTTTGGAAAATATTTGGGTTGAAAATGGATATCGGTACGCAACTATTAAAAACAAAACTATACTCAGAAACCAATAACAATAAAAATTTACAATTCTTTTATATTATTTTATTAATTACGACCCGCCCATTCGACTTATTAGCAATCATAAGATATTAAGTATACATACTGCTGGAAAATGAGAATAACACACCATGAATTCGTCAACTCAGCGGAGCGAAGTTTCATCGACACATTCTTGACGATGTATACAGGGTGTTACAAAAAGGTGCGGTCAAACTTTCAGGAAACATTCCTCGCACACAAAGAAAGAAAATATGTTATGTGGAAATGTGTCCGGAAACGCTTAATTTCCATGTTACAGCTCATTTTAGTATTTCTCTTTAAATGTAAATTGAAATAATTCGTGCAGACAATTGTCAAAATACCCAATTGTTTCGTTAGTATGTACTGTACTTCCTCGATTCACCGCCAGTTGGTCCAATAGAGGGAAGGTAATGTTGACATGCGACGGATGAGGCTTCATTCCAACGTGATCAAATTGTAAATTTTCACAAGAAACATGTGTGGGCTGACGAGAATCCGCATGCAATTGTGCAATCTCGTCATCAACACAGATTTTCTGTGAACGTTTGGGCAGAATTGTTGGTGATGTCTTGATTGGGCCTCATGTTCTTACACCTACGCTCACTGGAACACGTTATAATGATTTCATACGGGATACTTTACCTGTGCTGCTAGAACATGTGCCTTTACAAGTATGACACAACATGTAGTTCATGCACGATGGAGCTCCTGCACATTTCAGTCGACGTGTTCGTACGCTTCTCAACACCAGATTCGGTGACCGATGGATTGGTAGAAGCGGACCAATTCTATCGCCTCCACGCTCTCCTGACCTCAACCCTCTTGACTTTCATTTATGGGGGCATTTGAAAGCTCTTGTCTACGCAACCCCCGTACCAAATGTATAGACTTTTTGTGCTCGTATTGTGGACGGCTGTGATACAATACGCTATTCTCCAGGGCTGCATCAGCGAATCAGGGATTCCATGCGACGGAGGGCGGATGCATGTATCCTCGCTAACGGAGGACATTTTGAACATTTCCTGTAAAAATGTATTTGAAGTCACGCTGATACGTTCTGTTCCTGTGTGTTTCTATTCCATGATTAATATGAGTTAAAGATAAGTAATAAAATGAGCTCTAACATGGAAATTAAGCGATTCCGGACACATGTCCATGTAACATATTTTCTTTCTTTGTGTGTGAGGAATATTTCCTGAAAGTTTGGCCGTACCTTTCTGTAACACCCTGTATACAGACGGCTCATACGATGTTCGTCGAGGGAACATTGAACAGTGTACGATACGTTGAATTCATCATTCAACCCGCCGTCCTGCTACCACTCATTCACCAATAAGACGAACTGCTTTTCCAACAAGACAACGCTCGTTCAATGTGTCCCAACGTACTCTTAAATGTTCAAATGTTTGTAAAGCTTATGGGACTTAACTACGGGGTCATCAGTCCCTGACCTTACAAACTACTTATGAACTACTTACGAACTAGGACGGCACAAATATCCATGCCCGAGGGGGGATTCGAACCCCCGACCGTAGTGGCCGTGCTGACCGTGACTGGAGCGCCTTAGTCACCTCGACCACCGCGGCCGGCTACGTACTCTTAAACGTGTACGTCAACTACTCTTTCCAGAACGATCCCCAGATCTCTCTCCCATTAAGCATGTTTGGGAGCGGATAAAATGTCGTCTTGGGCGTTTTGAACGACTGTCACGAATTCCGTTCCAATTGAGACAACAGGTAAAATCTGCAAAGCAGACTTTTCCGCAATAGTACATTTGGGACCTGTACGACCCACGGCAGAATTGCAGTTTGCATTGCTGAAAAGGGACGGCAAACATGGTACCTGCGCCGACATTCTGCAGGCTCTGGTGACATTTCTCAAGTCCGTATGGCTCTGTCTGTGAGATGGTGCGTTGTATACACTCTCAAGAATGTGTCTATAAAATTTCCCTCGTGTGTTTGGACGAATTGATGGTGTTCATTTTCCAGGAGTGTACGTAACAGGTCATTTGCAAGTATTCATGTGAAATTAATTTTCGTTTATATATATTTTGATTTACTTTCTTTGATTTTAGGTTTGTTGCGTGGCGTTTGTATTCACACAGACATAATGCCACACATTTAAATCTCCATAAACTTCATAAACTTGTAATGTCGCAGTATCTCAGAGTCCCAAGTTTCAAAAGCCGCAAATACAAAAATTATTGACATTTGTAATGGCAAACAAAACTTGCATTTAACTTATGAATAGTTTAAGTAGATTATATAACAACTCCTCCCATTATAGTCGCAGCTTGTAAATTACCTGTTGTGTATTTACAAAAACGCTGATATTGGCTATAAAGCCGAAATGGGCTCATCGGTATTAATAAAATAATATAAAAAGTAGAGCAACAGGTTCAAATTTTGTATTACGATTATGTTAGTCTGATATTCAACACTGCTGCACGGCTGTAATATTCGATTATTAATAAAAATGAAACAGCCCCTTATAACTGCCACCAAACGAATAGAGCAGAATACCGGCTGTTCAGAACTATTAGGAAGCTGCAGTGTCAGGCGCTGGGAGAGAGACGTTCTGTTTCGCGGTACAGGCTACTGTCCTGGGGCAAGCAAATGGGTTTCTTGCTTAACTATCACGTAGAGACGAAATACCGACTTAGGTCGTATGTGCGGATAATTATGCGCATCAACCATCTTTTTAGGCACCTACACCAAGTGAAAAAATTGATTACATTGTTACAAAGCACTATGTACATTATGATGCTGCCAAACAATTGATAAAACCAATATTTTACAGCATGCACTTCCAAATACTTTTTGTTCATGGTGTAGAGGAACTCGAAGATGAACTTGCAAGTAACCACGTAGAAGCCTACAACGCAAATAATACGCCTATAAATAGCATCACAACTAATCGTAACATAACACACAAAAGGACAATGTACAACACACAAAAATGGGAATCCTACATAAAGCCCATCAAGATCACTTCATGTTGATTGCTAAATCCAAAGATGAACTCTGAACATGATAAAGTCAATAAACAAAGTCTAATAAAATTGACGACAATCTTAACCCAGACTACAGTGAAGAAGTGTGAGAAACTTGACAATCCCACAACGTGCATCTTAAATCTTACCCTCCCACGCCCAAGTTTCATCAAGGCATCGCCTCCCTCCGTGGAAGTGATGAAAGCAACAGTGACATCAGTGGTCATACAAATCCGTACAACACGAGCAACACAAAGGTAGGGAACTCAAACAAACGTGCAGAAACAACCACCACGACTGCACAACAAACGGCAGCAGCGGTGCAGAAAGCGACACCAACAGTCACCAACATCGCCGCAGCTTGCACTGCCAGCACTCTCAACAAGATAAGCTTATCAGAATGCACGATAACAATAATAAACAAAAGTCAATTATTGACTAAAATTTCAACTTAGCTAGTTTTCAATTCAGAGTCAGCAGATTGGAAAACTAGATATCTATCAAAAGGCACAAAGAATGCTGTTGGGTCTGCTGCACCCATTCTCGAATTGCTTTCCTTCTACCGAACAAACGGACAGAATAACCCTAAGTTCCTATAATATCCCAACGGATGTACACGAGTAGATATGTACACGGAAAGCGAAGTTATTTGACCTAGAACAAATATATGACGACTATGCCAAAGCACAAGGGAGAACATATGTGGCAGCAAATGTTACGTACAAGTTAAGTACCCATGATCGACTATGAAACTACTGAAACTAAACGCGAGGCTCACTACCACTGTTAATGTAGAGATGCCAAAAGTGTGCACAGATATGAAATGTGTCGTAACACGAGGACTGCAGGAACCGTACGTCACGAGGGTTAGGTTGCAGGGACTCCATAGGGATGCAGTTGTCGGGTCGGACTCCAATGAGAGCCGAGCTGTATTTGTGATCCTCACCAAACAAATTAACACTGTAAAAAATCAGAATACTGTAAGCAGCACCTTGTAACAATTGAAGCCACACGCAAAAAGGCATATGGTTGATTGCGAGCCTATACACTCATTACGACACAATTGAGCCCTATGCAAATTTTATCAGAAAACTAGCTGAAAACCCGGCGTTTCCCGGGTATTTTATCATTTATTCCTGCAATGTTTTATGTTTTCATTCATTGTTTAATGACTGTAAAATCTCTTGGGAATAAAATTAGTAGTAAATAAGTAAGATTAAAGATTAAAATTTGGTACGTGATGGGGCGGTTTTCCATGAACGTTATTGTTTAGGTGCTCATATCTCATGGACTACGTGTAGTACTGAGATACAATTCTAAGGTACATTCAGCTGTATGAGTGTATACCGTCTGTAAAATTTCCCGCAGCTACAATTTGTAGTCCACACATTGCTAATTGTAACGTCACACCGAATGCTGTAGTTTTACTCCAAGAACAGTTGTAAGTGAAAAACTTTATTTCTTTCATCATTTTGCTATGGTTGTTAGCGAGAAAAAGTTCAATAAAGGTTTAAAATTACGTCTACAGTTGGTGGCAAGTCTCACTTTCCTATAGCGTATTTAAAGATTCGCAGCATTATGTGACAGTTTGTTGCGATTCCTATTATTTGTGATGCACCATAAGTCTTATGTGATTCTTAACCCTGCTGCAATTGTTACCTCACGGTAAGGAATGTGTGTACCAAATTTCGTTGAAATTGGTCCAGTGGTTTACGAGAGGATGAGTAGCATTGTCGCTTAATGCAGCAGTTTTTCGCACATCTCGTTGTTAATGACGTCATATCTCGTGAACTATGTGATTCCTACACATACGGCGACCGTCCTCATGGAATGAAGCTTACGTGTACAAAATGTCATAAAGCTTTGATCAAAAGTGTAGATTTGCATGCAGTACATACACACAAATATACGGACCCTCTGCTTTATATATATATAAAGACTAGATAACAATGCAGTAGGTAAAAAATAGTGATTTTTACTCATATAAACGCCAGATTCACATTGTGGCACTCTGAAAACATGCGGCAGAGGCAGATATGTAAGAAACATCCTACATGAATGCCACCTTGATATTGTAAATAAAAAAAACATACCTTAGAGACGATGGATCTAACAGCAACATTGACACCTCAATAGCACACAAATCAGTGTCTAGCCACATAAACGATTTGACTGTACACGGCCGTATAACGTAAAGTGACCACAACGTCCATTACATTCGCGAACAATAAACAGCAAATATTAAAGGACTACAATTCCACATAGCAGACTGGCACCAACTGCGAACAATAGTTCACCAATAAAAAATCGAAATCATACAAGAGAGTGTCGATTTTAAAGCACAAAACTCACCGATATAATACAAAAGGCACAGTATACAGCGATACATTCAACGTGTAACTCGAAACCAGAACACACTTCATGGACATACGAACTTACGTGATTAAAACGAGACACAAGACGAAAACAACTGTATTCAAAATCTAGACTATACACGGAGAGACAAATATGACTACAAGCGTATAGGCAAGCTAAAAACGAATCCAAGCAAGCAATGACAAACACACGTAAACAACACCGAAGAGTAATGCACACCCCACAGAACATATGGCGAGAGCCTTACCAAGTGATTACAGAAATGACCAAGAAAGCTTTTGTTCTCGTAGCACTAAACTAACGGCGAAAGGAAAAAGGGCTCAAAAGACTTCTCTACGGCGCAATATACACAAAGAAACTACAGAAGAAACACAACAAAGAAATGAAATGAGTACGCCTTACATTACCACCAACGTTACCTGTTCCTTCGTCCAAGAGGAAGTAGCATTAGCCAAATCTGAACTGAAAAACAATAAAGCAGCCGCACCTGAAAATTAAATTCTTAGGTTTTAAGACAAATAGCTCCACAGATGACGCCATGCTTCACAATAATATTTCACGATGCCTTACTGTTGGGTCTCCAGAAAGACCTAAAGCACCAACTCATAAAAATATTAAAACAAATATGCCGAAAGGGATTCGTCGGACCCAAAATCATACAGACCTATGACACTCATCAAGACTTTGCTGCTGTCGTTATTACAAGAAATGTTTAGGGACATATGATTCAAACAGCTTTACTTGTAATTTTGCCATTTTTAATTAAAAAATGTAACTCAATGAAAAACTGATTTCCACAGGAAATCGTAATCAGTGTTCAAAAATTCAGTGAGCAAAAGTTACTCCGCCAGTCAATTGCAATCCTAACACAAAATGTGCATAAAGATAAGAACTGTAATTGGCGCAAATTACTAATCGGGAGATATATTCCAAGTTATTGGCATCGCTGCATTTACATTTAATGTTATATGACTGGATTTATAAGTCAATAGAAATTTAATCGGACAGCAAAAGCAACGCACCATTCAATCAGTCTACTAAATGGTTATTCCTGTACTGATCCTGTGGATGGTATACGCAATTAAACACAACTGTTGCAGACATGTTTTACTGACGTAATCCAAGTTGATCACGGCTTGCACAAAATCATGAAATGAATTTAACAAATCGCCGTAAAATCTCAGTGACATATTAGCGGAACTATAAATGAAAAAGGTAATTTCAACGAAAGAGAAGTTACTTAATCAGCACGTCTACAACATTAGTTTCTTTTCTAAGATGGAGGCGAAACCATAATCGTTGTTTGCTGTAAAATAAAGACATCTTATGTTAGTGATGGGGAAAGAAAAATGAACTTTGATTAAGTAAATCCAACTACGAAATTAAAGTCCTCCTCATTATTAGTAAACACCTTTCACCATCTTCACTTACATTTTACAATCCAATGCATGTAGAATCCCCATACATAATCACAGCAAAAGGACAATGCGTCAGTATGTCCGTACGCTACGACTACCTATCAAAGAGAGAGAGAGAGAGAAAGAGAACGGATCTACCGACAGCAGCAACAGCGTCGTAAAATCACGTATGAAAACTTCTTCATTAGATAGTATCAGAGAGTACTTATTTTATATCGATATACTCACAGTTATGCAATCACATTTAAAAATTGTTCATGGCATTCTACATCATTTTATACAGTGAAAGCTAATCATGTCAGTTAGTTTTAAATTTTCATTTTAGCACTTTCCTTTATAAGGAGGCACTTGTAACACTACATTGCCCTCACGAGAGCTCGAGATCACTCGTTAACGACAGTCCTCATAGTACAAAGTATCGTTTAAATGATAATATATCTCTCTCTTTTATGAAACAGAATAAATGAATCGGAAAAAAACGTGTACAAATAACATCTATCTCGTAATTTATTACATATTTAAATGAATACGACTGACTAAAGAAAGACGAACCATTGAGATATTTTTAAACAATGTTCATTTTTACAGCATTTATTATTTGTATTAAAATTTCATTTTTGTGAGTTCGCAGCTTTTTTTCACTATTCAATTACAAAAAATTGTAAAGAATTTGTAGCCATTGCATTTTGGATCACTTTTTTCCGTACATCTTTCTTTTAATTGATCTTAGCCTTGTCGTTAAACTGCACTTTTTACACACGCTTGAACTACACTGTGATTACGTTGACTAGATGTGGCGTCGGCAGTGAATGATCAGGCCCACATCACGTCTCTTCTCTTTCATTGCTCGGTATGGTCAGCTAGACACTTGCCACACTGCACGACGGCTTTATCATCCGCTTCTCTGATGCCAAACCTTTCGTACATACATCGCATCGCCATGAAAATAAATATAATAC
This sequence comes from Locusta migratoria, assembly GCA_026315105.1. Taxonomy (NCBI): domain Eukaryota; kingdom Metazoa; phylum Arthropoda; class Insecta; order Orthoptera; family Acrididae; genus Locusta; species Locusta migratoria. The sequence goes on from CM048747.1 coordinate 471,531,196, forward strand.
CAGCATCAGTTTTCTTATGTTAACAAAGTAAAGCACATTGCTCTGGCTAAGGAGTTTGTTTGTATGTGTGTTAAGAGGTCGTTACTACTGTCCGTAATGTATTTCACTTCGTCGTATTCACACATGTTCATTCTAAAGATTGTCCTTTCAAAGTTGGCGGTACGCCAGCAACAGTCTGTATTCCGCTTTTCATTGTTTCCAGATAAGCAGTGCCGCAGTACACTGAATAACTGATATTTCGTCACACGAACATTAACAAAGTGTCCACCGTGTGTAACAAAAATTAAAGATTAATAAAGTTTGGTGGCCCGCCATCTTAAAGAGGTTGGAACTACAGCAGCTACCGGAGTCTATGTACAACATTCCACTCGACTACTCCAGTAATGGGGCAATAGAAGAGCGGAAGGATGATTAAAATGTACTGAAAAGAATTACAAAGGGTTGTCCACAAGGCTCCATCTGTGGCCCTATCGTCTGGGACCTTGCGATGGACCACTCCTGCAATTCCTGTAGGGGGACATTTTGACAAACGGTGTGGTCACCTATGCGGAATATCAACTAGTAGTAGTCTCTGAACAACAGAGCAGAGTTTGAAGGGAGGGGTACACAATTTTGTCACTACACAAAGCTCGAGATAGCCGAAAACAAAACAACTTACACATTTCTGAAAGGGTCTCTGCCAAGAAATCTCTCAGCTAAAATACACGACACGAACATTTAATGAACAATCGTAAGTCACAATCTTGGACTAAACATAGACGGAAAACTTCACTTTCAAGAAAACATAAAATAGCCACGGAGAAGGAAGATGCCGGCCGCGGTGGCCGAGAGGACTGGGGCGCGCTAGTCACAGTCGACACGGCCACTACGGTCGGGGGTTCGAATCCCCCTTCGGGCCTGGATATTTTTCTGGCTTAGTAGTAGCTAGTTCGTAAGTAGTTTGTAAGTTTAGGGACTGATTAACCCGTAGTTAAGTCCCATAAGCTCTACAAACATTAAAAAATTTTTGAACAAAGGAGATAAAATTCTCCACAAATTGACAAATTGACTGTACATTACAGACTCCCCTTTTCAAAAATTCGTACACATAATTCCGCTCTCTTCGAGTCGGTTCATGCGCACATAGATTACGTCTGTTTACTAATACTAAATTAATCTCACGAGGACACAGAAGTGTCCTGATCACACTCACGGGTGCATTCAACACTATACCTATCACTATGTGCTCTACTGGACAGCTACCCTATCGAGATAACAATAAGACATCGAGCTGCAATGTACTGGCTGAGAATGGGGAGACTACACAAAATACACGAAATCACAAAATCACATGACAAATCGTAATGACACCACACCAATTCAAGGCCTGGAATCTAAACACATGGCAGAGTGAAAAGGTCATAAATACTGTATAGTTTACTAACAAACATGAAGCATAGCGCCGGCCGCGGTGGCCGAGGGGACTGAGGCGCTGCAGTCACGGTCGACTACGGTCGGGGGTTCGAATCCCCCCACGGGCATGTATATTTGTGCCGTCCTTAGTATAAGTTAGTTGATAAGTAGATTGTAAGTTTAGGGACTGATGACCCCGTAGTTAAGTCCCATAAGCTTAACAAACATTTGAACATTTGATTTTGAAGCATAGCGACCATGGCCCATGCATTGCATACTTATTTCTCATGGGGATGGAGGGTGCATAAACATGCCCATGCGGACAGGAAAGTGGCTCTCCTGAACACATCGTCTTTATCTGCAGACAATGCTTACATATACACATGTGGCGTTTGTTCCAAAGAACAGACGTCACCTCTGATCCTGCAGTTGTTATTCTTTCATACTGACAGAATGTATGACATCAACTACGAATGGGCAACGCTGGCAATGTGTACCCAGCCGGGTCTCCCGCTTTCTAGGCAGTTACGCTGACCACTACACCACTGGGTCACAGTGATCACCGCACCTGCAAGGACTACCTAAGCACGCATCCCCTCATACACAAATTTCCAGCTTTACCCTGCCTACAGTACTAAAAATCGAGTCACTAATTCCCGGGAAAAGCTGGAAATTTGTGTCTGACGGGAGGCGTGCTTATGTAGTCCTTGTAGGTGCCGTAATCACTGTGCCCGCAGTAGGGTAGTGGTCAGCGAAACTGCCTAGAAAGCTGGAGACCAGGGTTCGAATCCAGGCTGGGTACACATTTTCAGCTTTGCTCATTCGCAGTTGATGTCAAATATTCTCTCAATTTGAAAGAATAACAACTGCAGGATCAGAAACGACGTCTGTTCTTTCGAAACAGACGCCTCATGTATGTATATAATATTCCAGTGAGAGGTAAATGATCCTTTCGTTAGTGAGAAGGGGTGGGGAAGTTTGGAGCCCTTACTCCTACGAGAACTAGTACATAGTGCCACGATTTTGAGTACTGTGTGGGCAGGGTGAAGCTGGAAATTTGTGTCTGACGGAATTCGTCCTTAGGTTGTCCTTGCAGGTGCAGTGATCACTGTGTCCCCAGTGGTGTAACGCAGACTGAGACTGGCTAGAAAAGCCTCACAAGAATTAGCTGACTATTCAAGCGTTCCAAAAATACTTCAAAATTGCTCATTGATGTCTGTCCCCTACGAGGAAGGCTTGATAGAGAAGAAAAAGAAAGGAGGGCACCACGCTACGTTATTGGTTCATTTAGCAAGGGCGACAGCCTCATGGAAACGGTTGGGGACTCCAGTTCCAGATGCTGCAAGAGAGGTGCTTTTCGTCACTCAAAGGGCGAAGAGAGTACGCTTGCCAACGAGTCAACCAGTAAGTACAGCTCGGGAAAAGACCATGAGAATAAAATTACATGCGTAGTGCCACATCGCTACGTGGATTGCGGAATATTTTTCTAAATGTTGTTCTCCTTTCCTTTTATATGACTTTCCACTTGTTGACAATAACGGCCGTAATTTCACGTATTCGAAATAGTGAAACATTTCATTGTTTATATATTTCGAATTTATAAAATGACGGCGGTTATTGACAACATATGGTGTCTGTTCTTTCCGACGTCATATGAATGTTCATGTTCCTTTTATACAGGGTGTCCGAGCTATCATGTGCACCCAAAATATCTCTGGAAAAATAACAGCTATTGGATAACGACTTTCACCGGTATCAATGTACGGCTGGGACTCATGTGTGTGGTTTTTTTTTTTTTTTTTTTTTTTTTTTTTTTTTTTTTTTTTTTTTTTTTTTTTTTTTTTTTAAATGGACACCCTATATTTTTTCTTCAGAAATCCGTAGCATGACAAATCACATAAACAATGGCGTTGATTGCATCGCAATATTCCAATTACATCCAGAGATATTGCGACGCATATTTGACGCTTAAAAAAAACCGAAATGTGCTGCTAGCGCACGTCCTGAGGCTCAAGCGTGAACCCCATGCTGCCCGTAATCGCGATGTGATTGACATGCGTAATCGCACTTCCATACTTACCAAGAGGTCCGAAACGAATAATACGGTCTGCTGCCATCCTGCATTAAAGTCGTACATTCCAGCAGGTATTTATCCCATAGGCTAGGGGTGATGCCGTTCTGTAACATATCTGTGTACCGCAACGTTAGTCACAGAGTTAACTTCGCTTATCGTTAGTCCGTTACTAAAAAGGTAATGCCGTTCAACTTTAAAACTTTACTTTAGATTCAGCGCAAGTGATAGTGAATTATTCACTCATAATAGTAAAATTCATTTTGATGTAGTTAGTGGAACGAGCAAGTGGACCGAAGGTTTTACCGTTGTTTAGGTAAAAATGTTTTGATTTTGGAATTTCAGGTAAGACAGAGAATGTAAACATGTTTAACCAATTAGTTTTATTATCACATAATTATCAATGTTATGTTTATCTAATGCGTTACATGACAAATGTTTGAAACAAATGTCTCTGAACATGACTGGGTAAAATGGCCCTTTGTTGGAACATGCACTGTGATACCAGCAATACTTACCAATGATAGCCTTCACATATCATGCTCAAAGTGATAACCATTGGCTTGCATACATAGGGTCAGTCTGCGGATGATGGATGCCCTACGTCGTGCTCCTGCTTCCTCTTTGATGTCTGTACAAGCATCATGCTTAATATCCTCTGGTGTTGTTGGTTCATGATGGTAAACAGCATCCTTCACTGAGGTCCAGAGATCGGGCTGGCCACATAATTGGGCCATCATGTCCAATCCACCTACCAGGGAACTTATGGTTCAGAAGTCGTCGTGTTCTTAAGTCGTTATATGCAGGGCATCCGTTATGCTGATACCACATGACCATTCTCTTGTTCAGAGGTACGGTGTCCAAGAGAACAGAAAGATTGTGCCGTATAAATCTGGAGTACTGTCTGCTATTTTGGACGCCATTTACAAAGAAAGGTCCGATAATGGTATCTCCAATAATCCCACACCAAACATTTACTTTCCAAGGACGTTGATGCTCTACCGGACGGAGCCATTTTGGATTGTCTGCGGACCAATAATGCATATTCCTCATATTGACAATTCCTTTGTTGGAGACATTTAAAAAGACATAAGTTTGTGTTAAAAAACACATTTTCTTTCGTTTTAGAATGTTTCAAAATGTGTACATTCATGGGCCCCCGCCGTACATTGATAGCGGTGAAAGTCGTTTTCCAATAGCTGTTATTGCTCCAGAGATATTTTGGGTGGACAAGATAGCTGGGACACCCTGTATATTTGTATAGAAAGCTGTTGTTGCCTCATGTTTTCGGAATATAACTTCATTTTTGAAAAGTTTGTTACTGCCAAACAACACAAAGAGCGTGATATTCTTGACGTCAGTCTGCAGCAGGATTTTAGAACATTTAAGTTTCTAGTACATTATGAACTACTTCGAAGAGATAGTGAATACGGACTCAGTAGAGATCGTTCTTCTGAAACATACCTGTCTCTTTATTCACATGAAGTGACCAGTGCTATCCGCAAGTGACCTCTAATCGATTCCGTATTTCTAGATCTTCCGAAGACTTTTCGCCCTGTAGCACAGAAGAGACTTCTATCAAACTGCGTGCTTTTAGAAAGTCGTCGCAGTTGCGCGATTGGATACGTGATCTCCTCTCAAAAAGGATACACTGCGTTGCAACTAACTAAAAAGTCATCAAGTAAAACAGAACTGATAACAGCTGCTAACAAGGAAAGTGTTATAGAGACACTGCGGTATCATGTCTTTATAATCGACTTTGGTGACAACTTCAGTAGCTATCTCATAATGTTCGCGGATGATGCTGTCTTTTATCGGTTAGTAAAATCATCGGTAAATGAAAAGTAGCCGAAACGATGTAAGTAATCTGCATGGTCAGAAAATTGTCTGATTATCCTAATGTCATCGATAGTGGCACAAAAAGAAATCCATTAAACCTCATTTTGGCGATTAATCAGTAAATCTTACACGTCGTAAATTAAATACTTAAGAAATTTAGTTACTAACAACTTTAATTAGAAAGAACAGAACGAATATATCCTGAAGAAGGTGAACCAGAGTCCGTTTCATTAGCAAAACGTTTAAAAGATCCAACAGTGCTACGAAATATATTGTTTCAATAAATTTGACCACCCTATTTCAGAGTAATGCTGCGCATTGTAGGATGCCGATCAGGTGGGAATGTCGGAGAATATAGAGAAAATTCAAAGGAATACAACTCTATTTATATTGTCACGATACAGGGGAGAGGTTGTCAAAGAATTAGTGCACAGGTTAGGACGGAAATTATTAAAAGAAAGGCGATATTCGTTGGGCGAAATGTATTTGCGAAATTCAAAAACTTTCCTCTCCGAATGCAAGTATGATGGCATCCATCTACGTATGGAGACCTAATCATCATCATAAAATTACAGAAATCAAATCGAAAACGTTAACACTTGGGTGTTCCTTTTTTCTGCGTGCTGTTAGAGAAATATCATGGAAGTGGTTCGATGTACTGTCTACCATACACTTACATGTCATTTGCAGAGTAATGATGAAGATGTAGAGGTACGCTTGTTTTAATTGTAGAGACGTGTCGATTCTGTTCATAATACTCAGGAATCGGCATAAAATTGACGTTCGCAATATTATAAGTTCACTGCGATTCTATAGATAAAATATTGAAATTGGTTTCGTCATTAAAAGTCGACGAGAGAAATATAAAAAAATTTCATAACAACGTTTACAGGATTCACCGATGCATAGACATTATTTGAACACGTAGTTCTGCAGATGAATATCTTTTATTTATGTCGAAATAAAAAACGACCTCAGTGCAATTCAGAGCACAGCTAGCGGTTGACATTCTTTAATATCGTACAGGGATAATACCGTTGTGCACACCTGAAAAATCCGAATGTTCACTTCATACCGCTCGCGGGCCTACACCAACAGCGATACACTGCAATAACCAATTCTGCGCTGCAATGAATGTTGTTTGAACAGCGTCGCGTTTTGCCTTGCGGCTCTGCAAATATTCAGCTCAGCGTCCACCCCTTCACATAAAACAAATATTAATCGGCAGAGTATTAAAGCCGATTTTGTGAGAGAAATAGTTTACAATCCTGTGATGTCTGGCTTTTAATACAAGTGCATAAGTTACACGTGCGCAGCCACAAAGACTTCATACACATATTTTTGTCATCAAAATGGCTTTACAGGAACAGACTCGTAATGCCGACAAAAACAAAAATAGTAATACAAAAACCGACAATATGCAGTGGGCATGCAACTGATGTCTACCTGGAAATTAACAAATACGTGACGCTGATTGATTTACGCTCGGCACAGATATTAAAACACACCTGCGGGCCGGCGTTTTAATTACAGCACGGGGACAAGTGTCCCTGTTTAAATTGCGTTGTATATTGATGTTCCCAGAAGCGAGCTGCGGAATGGCAGCTGTAGTGGACACCGCTACAACCTCCGCAGCACACGAACAGGCCGCAATTAAACATCGCTAAACGGGCGCAAAGGGTTCCGCGTACCAGTTACAGCCAACCTAGTAGCCTGCGTATCTTTTCACTCACTCCGAAACCACAGTCTAACTGTGCTGCAGTTCGGGAAGCACACGCACGACGAACTGGAATCTGGGTCTACCCTTCCTTTTATACAAGAATGCTTGTATTGTTGCCCAAACAGTGACAATATATTTTTGTAATTAAACAATAAAATAATAAGAGGTTTGCAGCCAAGATCGGTTTCTTCATTTAATTACGTAACTGGCTTTGGCGTGCTAGACGCCATCTTCAGACCTGTAGTAATTTTTTACATGAATTCACTGCTTTAACAATAATTTTTTACGTAGCAAAATGATGTACATCCACATTGATGTGACATCAACATAAAATTTACACGGCAATAATAAAAAGTGTGAACCCAATTTTTTTAAGGTTAAGACCTTAAGAAAGATGAATGAAGCAAATCGCATTTTGCGATCAGTTATCGATTCACTGTACTAGGTTTTAGATGGAGTACCAAAGTGAGACGAATGAAAATTTGTGCCCGGCCGGGCTTCGACCCCGGGGTTTCCTGCTTACTAGGGAGACGCGTTGACCATTCCCCCACCGAGGACACAGTGACCAGCCCGATTCAGAGGACTCTTGCCTGCACGTCTCCCGCCACACCCAAATCTCCATTCGCCACGCTGTCTCTTTTCCTGTTACCACAGCCTATTTACTCTCGAATTCTCGCAGCCAGGCACAAATATTCATTCACCGCACTTTGGTATTCCATCTAAACCTAGTACAGTGAAGCCGTAACTAATTGCAAAATGCGATTTATTTCATTCCTTGAACGCTGTAACGTCGTCAGAAATATATAATAATTGTTAAGAAAATGGGTTCAAACTTTTTATTATTGACGTGTAAATTTTATGTTGATGACACATCAATGTGGATGAACATCATTTTTTACGTAAAAATTGTAATAGCAGTGAATTCCTATAAAAATTACAACAGGTCTGAAGATGGCGTCTAGCACGCCGAAACTGTTTATGTGATTAAATGAAGAAACGGATCTTGGCTGCAAACCTCTTAATAAATAATTCTAGATCGTTCCAATAATGAGTTCCTTATATAAACGATAAACACTTGCGCTGAATAATGCCACTACGCCAAATGAAGTTACGATAAATAGGGCCTAATAGGCGGTGGTGGAATAAACTTCGAGTTCCGAATTGCAGGCAATAACTAATCCAAGCTGGCGACAATATTAGTCCTTTGCGACCTTTTACGACCGACTGTGCCAACTATTTTGAGTAAAATATAATTGTGATATGAAATTCCTAAACGGAAATAATAGATCTATAAACAGAGCTACGTGAAACTGGGTCAGCGTTATATGATAAGTGCTAGGTCGGTCAGTTAGGGATACAGAAAGTCCCGGGAAATGGTCACAGGTTTTAGTGCGTGATGCTGCGGACAGGGCGGCCGTTTCCATCGGAGGTTCGAGTCCTCCATCGGCCATGCTTGTGTGTGTTGTGCTTAGTGTAACTTAGTAGTTTGTACTTCTAGAAACTGCTGACCATAGCAGTTTGGTCCTTTAGCTTTACAAACAAAGACAAATGTTCAAATGTTTGTAAATCTATCGGAGCAAACTGCGTGGTCATCAGTCTGTAGCTTACAAACTACTTAAACTAAGGTAAACTACAAACTACTTAAACTAAGGTAAACTAACCTAAGGACAACACACACACATACATTCCGCATGGAGGACTCGAACCTCCGATGGCGAGCTACGGGGCGCTCCGCAGCGAGGCGCATTACACTGCTCGGCTACTCCACCACGGCGCTTTAAAAACGTTTGAACATTTTGGAAACAGAAAAATTAAAATATATATACTAATAATATATCTGTAAATGTAGGCCTGTCGCTGTTCACTTCAATCTTCAAAACTACTGGAAGAATCATCACGCGGTTTTCACAGGAAACATGAGAAAAGTTTGGGTCAACATATTGGCATAATCTTATCAAAAGCGGATCACGGAAAATTAAGATATCGTAATTTCAAGTGTTTTCAGTAACCGTCGTGTCTATTTGTTCAACTATAAAAAGCCGCATATCTCCAAAACTACTTCACGAATTTGCACGGGGTTTTCACAGGTATCCTTTTGAGCGTAACTCCGGATAACGTAGAGACTTCGTTTTATAAAAATCGAATAACGAGAAAAAAAAAAGAATATCGAAATTTGAAGTTATTTAACTTCGACCGTCGTGTTTGTCTGTCTTTTGAAGACGTTTATCTCCACAACTACTTGACGAATTTCATGGGGTTTTTGCACGTAACTTGACCATATCTTGTGGCTACATGAAGGCTTCAATAATTAAATTCGGATCAGAGAAAATAAAAGTATCATAATTTAATCATTTGTTTACAAGCCATCGTGTATGTCTGTTTGTTGAAGATAATCTCTAAAAGAAGAACACGAATTTTTACGGGTCTCCATAGGTAAATTGAGAAGAGTTCGTACAGTAACAAAGGTTTCATTTAATCGAAATCCGATCAGTGGAAGGAAAGATATCGTAATTTGTAGTTTGTGGTGTATGCTGTGCTTGAATTGAAGCGTAGTATAGTAAAGATCCGATAGAGTCGCTGTTACATAGCATACCGTATAAGTAATAGATGGCGATGCTGCGATTTTTATTCACATAACTAAGGTGTAATACAGTGAAACAAGGGCTACGATTTTCCTTACGGCCACGGTGTAGTTTATTGATGTTGGCAACGGCCGTTGAATCCTTTTTGAAACATCAGTCAAGTAAATGAGGGGAAAAGTTCTTTGTGTTGATAATGATATAAATAATTAATGCTGTTCCGATCAGTAAATTAATAATCTGCCTAAAGCGAATATTTCGTTGCCAAAGTTAACATACTGAAAAGTACGACAGAAATTTTCTTTTCTTCCTAGCTGTATCCCTCATGCCTCTCAATGCAATGGAAAGAAAGAAAGTGCTTCTTTCAGGGGGTATCCTTAGCGTCTTTCGATGTTCTATTTACTAAGAATTATTTGCGATCAAACACGAATTTATGTAGTTTCCTTTCTGATTTCGGAGCGTACTTATTACATCTTGATTCCATTCTGTTTAGGAAGGCCTAGAAAACGGTGTAGTAGAGTACATGACAAATAGAGACCCTGTTAGTTACGTAGTGAACCATTTTTATTTTTTATTTTTTATTTTATTTTTTTTATTTTATTTCTTCTCGATGGTTATGCCATAGAATAGCAACGAACCACTAAATGTTCTGTTGGTTTTGAAGCGCTGCAAAGAAACAATACAAGATCGTGTGGTGCATATTCCCTCAGTAACAGAAGTATTTTGAATTAAGAGCCATAATTTTATCTCTGCAAATACAAACTAATATTCAACAGGGACTTGCTGATCACACTTTGTATATCCACAGCTTATCGACATTTCTTTGCTTCTTTTGACAGGGGACATTTGAGTTAAAACTGACGACAATCCTACAGGTCTATCGGTGCTCTAAATCATCTAAGACTACTTTGCAAGGAAAATCGAATTTATGCAGTTCCCTTTCTGATTTCGGTGTATCTTCACTACATTTTGAGTGCGTAATGTTTAGGATTGTCTCGAAAACGCCATAGTACAGGAAAGGGCAAAGTGGGGCGACGTTATTTTCACTCTCATCAATATGGTGTAATACACTACGAGAAAGGGTACAGTTTTAGTTTCGGCTGCGGCGTTGTGTGCTGATGTTGGCAACGGCCGACGAATGCTTTTTCAAAAATCAGTCACGTAGAATGAGTGGAATAATTCTTCATGTTCACGGTGATATAAATAATTTATGTTCTTCAGGTCATTCTAATAAAGCGAATAGTTCGTTGCCAACGAGAGCAACCTAAACCGCTGTCACTGCAAGTAGAATTTAACCCTGGTAGTACACAAATATGTTTTTCTTCCTAGCTTTATCCCATATGCTTTTCGATGTCATGGAAAGAAAATAGGAGCATCTATCGACTGTGATAACCACTAAATTGTCCAAAGAGTAGAAATATCTATGGATTGAGCATTCCGTTCGTGCACCTCCTCAACCTTAAGCTGCAATTACCACGTGATACTGAGACAAATCCACTCTTTCCACAAATTTATTTGCTCTTACGTTTGGTTTGTACCGCACTGGCTGCAAAGAAGCCCCATCTCCTATTCGCAAAGCAACCACATAATATGAAATAATATCTAAATAAATGTGTCACAGAAGCAACAAGAAAGTTGAGGAAACGTCGCTAAAAGAGTCATTTACGTATACTCATCCCTCTTAAACGAACAAAAAAGGACCAAGGTAAAGTCAGCGATTAGTAGATTTTTCCCAATATCACGTCACGTGACATTTCCACCTTAATGTTGAGGACACAATATCTTTTCTGCGCATCTGGATGCTCACTACAGAGATATTTTCGCCTTGTACCTGCCACTAGAGATAACATACTCGATCGACAAAATCATGATAAACCTCTCTGCTTTCATAACTGTTCGGTACAATATTGTGATTAAAATTTGTAATTATTTACTTTTGGTTCGGACAACATTAAGATAGAGAAAGAAGTTTTCTTTTGCAGAGACAATTGTACTTAGAATTATAATCCGACTTCTGAACATATTGTTCAACTACAGAGTGTCGATTTCAACTTCATACTTTACTAAGTAATCGCTGCAGGACATGGGGATATGTATTAGTTGAAAGAGTGGTCGATGCCGCTAACACAGTCAAAGCAATTCACTGGAAATACTATATTTATTATTATGTCCTATACTAGCGATCAACTGACACCATTCCTTCAACGCTTACCCCCGATTTACTTAATCGCACATTGACACCACAATGACGTCTTACTTAAACAGACGTGAACTGTTCTGTTGATTGAATTACCGGACTTTCAGCATTCGTCGAGTTTTCGATAACAGGAAGCACTGCATACAAAATAACTACATTGTCCCCAGTGCAACACTGCAACATACTAATACTTCAGCATACCCTTAATGTGAGAGATAAATAGTTTTATACTACACCATAGAACCAATACATGGCGCTGTTATTATTATTACTATTTCTCATATCAACGATAGAAGTGTTTTCAGAAGTTTACGCCAAACAGACAATTATAAACCGCAGTCTTAACTTCATGAATACAACCTAACTTTGAGTTTACATCGTTCCAGAGTGCGGACTATATTTAAATTCACTTTTTGTATGATAAACTTCATGAACATTCGTCGTTTTCAACAATGACTTATACTTAAATTTGACATCTTGGCTAGAAGAGCTGAGTTTATTGACAGAGCGATCCAACAAGGATTCTGTTTTTGCTGACCGAGGTCCGGAACCCTAAAAAACAATTATATAAACCGGTCTCTCTTTAACAACTGTTGCGAGGCACGAACATATAAGCTAGTTATAAATATTTTATCAAATCTTGACTTCAAACTAATGGCTCGACAAGTCGTAGAACACGGATCTAAATGATAATGCTTACATAAAAATGATCAAAACTGTACTACCTCTGTTATCACTATTTCTGAAAAGGTAATTCGTCAAACAAGCAATGATCTCGTTACGGCTATAGCTTGTGATAATATTACTGGTGGTCATTTGTTATGCCTATTATTTACACACACACACACATAATAGCACTTGGATCAATAGTAAAATTTTCACGGAATATTTCTTGCACTTCTTTCGCACTCCGTTACAGTTACAGAATCCCAAAATGGGCAAAAACAGCAACATATCAATAATTCTACATCGAACGGAAATGACGGGTTAATGACAGTGTTATTTCATTCACCTAATGTAAGTATTGACTATAGCCTGCTTATCAAGGCTTTGGGACATTGTTATTTCTTTTCTTTTATTCCCACAGTTTCTTTTATATTTAAATGTGTAGGTATTTACTTATATAAACCGTCTTTGCAACTGAAATTAGATAATTTATTTTTAAAACGCGTATCAACTTGAATTGCAATGCATTTTCTGTGGCAATCTTCGAAGATGCTGTTTCATATGTGCTTTTTACTGTCTCAGGTTGATGTTTTTTTTTAATCCAAAATAAAATAAGAAGTAGGAAACACAACAACCAGAGTCGAACCTGAGTCAACAAACAGTCCCTATAAAGCAGCATCTGTGAAAATTGCCACTGAAGATGCCTTACAAATAATAGTGAAACTTGTATGGAAAATTAACTTGTCTCCTTTCAGTTGCATAGACGGGTGTTTATAAATAAGTACTAGCTTTATTAGAACTTTCGGAAGTTATTGCAGAAAATGGGTGATACCTTAGTATTTGTTTGAAAACATATGAGGTAGGAGAAAAGAGTCTATTTAGGAATCACAAAAAGAACGATGCTCAAGGTGCGTCGTACATAATCGCATCGGCATTAGATAGTGAACACAATTTCAAGAAGCCCGGGAAAAAGTTTTGCGGATGCTTCTCAAAAAACAATCTTTCCTAGATGTCTTAAAACGTTGTAACATAATTTTATACTTTTCAGTCTGAGTGCTCTTCAGGGTTTGCATTAATGGCTCTGCTGTTTCCTTATACTAAATGAATCATCAAACTTTTTCTCTCTCGTTCAGATCACAATATAAATGATTCGCTACAAAGTCACTACGTAACGATGTGCAATTCTATAAGGTACTGATTAGGATTATGTAAAGGATTATGCGAAACTTGGCGCGTTGAACAGAGAATAATAAGTGAATTTTTTCTATACGGAGTTCCACAGAATAAAGTCAAGTTAACTTATGTTTTTATCTTCATGTCAACAAGGCGGTAAATCCGTTGTTAAATCTAGACGGCTGTACTCTTTACCATCAAGTCAGAATTTAATATTTATATAATAAAATACATAATAATTATGTCTAACATTTAAAAGTAATGATTAATGGAATTCTTAAGTTGAAACGTTTATAAATCACTGAAAAGTTCTTCCCTGTATTTACGCTCCTATTATTATATTTTACTAACAATACACCTGCGTGGATGGCATATATATATATATCAAACATTTTATGTACAATAATTTCATCTAGCAGAAAACTGCTTTAGTGTTAAATTTTCATGAAACTTCAGATCTATTGCTACCATAATGTATTAATAGTAAGGAAGGCCACATGTTTACATTCTACAAATAAAGGGCTTCTCAAAGTAACTACCTTCTATTTATACAATTTTCCAACCAAGATAGCGGTTTTTATTTATGGATGATCGGTTTCGACCTTCTCAGTCTTCATCTTATGATCTCCTATATGTTTTACAATGTCATATAATTTTACCTATATCCTTTCATCACATTTGTCATGGTGATGTATACAAACATTGATGTTGAAGTCGAACATATCATTGGATCTACAGTATACATGCACACACTAATTGCAGAAGAGTCACTAAGTGGATGGTACATATGTGTACATTCATTTCAGTACTTTCATTCACCACTTCGCTCACTGTGCACCAATTTTAGAATTTATGACTGCTTTGAGAAACTTTATCTATACACAGAGAAATATAAGACAAAGATGAAAGTGTCTATCGTTAGTAACAATAATCAATTTTTGTTAAATAATAGTCAACTTTCGTTACAATCTGAAGTTCGACTCGATCTGTTCCTTTATTACGTTTTGTTGATGCAGAATATGTGTGTAATTCTGAAGTTTCTATGTTACTTTAATACTGATCGTTTTACAGTTATGAAATTTAAATCACTTTAATATTGACGTATTAATGTAAGAATGACTATCCATTTGATATGATATGGATTATATCTCCTCCTGTATTGGGGTTTCGTCATCACTGATCTTCAATTTGAAACTGAACAAATGGATATTTCGAGTGAAATCCTAAGGAAGCTATACTTGCGTTCCTAAATTAAAATCATTACTGAAAGTTTGTTGAGATAATAAAAAATTCAACAAAAATATAATTTCAAAATATTTGCGTCATTGCGTTTAATTATATGCAGCTATGTAAGTGTAGAAGTTTTGCTGAACAGAACTAAATTCGTTTGTCCCAGACAAACTTTAAATTATCATCAGATGTACTCCACTTCAACGTCGTGATGAATGCTTGCCATCTTGTTGAGTTGTTGAAGGAGGGCTACTAAATGTGGAAGGACAATTACACTAACCTTTCCTAGAGCTTGAACCTGTACACATTTTGGGATACATGCATTAAAAATGTTTTGCGATCTCTCTTTATGCTTTAAAGAAATTCGTTGTGGATCTAAGTAGACATTATTATGATTTCTTGTTGGTTGTAGCTATAGTAAAATGTAAACAAATTTGCTTCTAGCCTCACCTGTTGAAAGCACATGACTGTAGTCACCGTGTCGGAGGGTACCAGACGCGTACCATTAATCCAGTACAACAAATGAGCAGGTTAATGATGTTTTTGGCGTCTACCATGTGGCCTTTTCGGACGTCATAGTTGCTCATCAGTGGTGAACTCAGGGCTCCACAGTAACGACGTAACATCTACCAGATCATGGTTGGACCATGTCATTAGATTTTCTGGGAATAACTTCCGTTTTTGAAAAAGTAATTGAAGATTTTATTGTGTAGATATTGTCAATTATTTCCCTAACTGTGCCGGTAATGCACGATTCGTCTGATGTGTATTTTGTCCCCAAGTTGGCGCTATTGATAATGCTTGGGGTAAATTAGAAAGGCATTACCATCAAGCTGATCTACCACGAAATGTACGGGAGTTGAACGCTATTGTCACTGAAGAACGGCGTAAGTTAAACCAAGAGAGGTTAAACGAACTCGTGGTATGCCATGTAGCGTGCAGGCTTGCCTTCATGGAAGCGGTCATTCTAACCTTTATTGAATGATATTGGTACAAACTTGGCTTACTCCAAGAAAAGTGAATGCTCGCTGTTTCCTAAAGAAAACAAGTGATTTATTGATCAATGAATCGGAAGATGTATAACTTTATAACAACCAATTGCCTCCTAAAGCCCAAGGTACAGTATACTGGACTTTTCTTTCCGGATAGATATCGCAGATGAACTCAGCATGGGTGGCTAGGAAGTAAAGTACCTCCGTAGAAATTTGGTTTTGCGGATGATGCAATACTATTTTTGATGTGTGTGTTACAAAATCACTAATTTTTTCACTCTAAACCACTGTGTATACAACTGTATGCACTGCAACCCAATGAAAGAATACTGCTATTCTATATATTTTTTCGCTGTTTTCCTGAGCTTAGTTTTCTATATAAAAAAAGGAAGGAAAACTTCTATTCTAGAATTCGATGACATACTACATCATGAACTGATACATAGCTAACTTGTTTCTTCTCAATAACCTTAAAGGATTGCGATATAATTCAACTTATTTATATAAAGGAAGATCATGTATTCGAGATTTGATCAGTTCCGAGACCGTGAAATGGAACTAACTCATATGTTTAAGAAGTATGCATTGCTCTTTAGTACTTTTGACGTATCAATAAATTTGGAAAGATCAGTGTATGTATCAGAAAACATCTTGGGGACTTTTGAGTATATGCACGCCAACATGTTACTACCCGACAAGACGTTGTTGAGAGTGAACTTTGTAATAAATTCACCAATGCCGCGTATACTACTGAAGGGAAGACTTTGCTTATTTCATCAAGAAAAGCATCAGTAATCAGAATCCTGGCTGGGTACACATTTTCGGATTTGCCTATTCGCAGCTGAAGTCATATATTCTGTTAAATGAAAACAATAACAACTGCAGGATCAGAAGTGACGTCTGTTCTTTCAGAATAGAGGCTACATGTGTATATATAATATGCTAGTGACAGGCAATGAACATTTCGTTAGTGTGGAGGGTCGGGCAGAGTTTGGAGCCCTTACTCTTACGGGAATTAAAACAAAAAACAAATGTTTGTATAGCTTATGGGACTTAAGTACGGGGTCATCAGTCCCTAAACTTACAAATTACTTACGAACTAACTTACACTAAGGACGGCACAAATATCCAAGCCCGAGGGGGGGATTCGAACCCCCGACCGTAGTGGCCGTGGAGACCATGACTGGCGCGCCTCAGTCCCCTCGGCCACCGCGGACGGCTACGGGAATTAGTAAGTAGTGACTACGAGTTTGAGTACTGTGGGCAGGGTAAAGCTGGAAATTCGTTTCTGACAGGAGGTGTTCTTAGGTAGTCCTTGTAGGTGCGGTGATCACTGTGTCCCCAGCGGTGTATGGGTCAGCGCAACTGCGTAGAAAGCAGGAGACCCGGTTTCGAATCCCGGCTGAGAACACATTCTCAGCTTTGCCTATTCGCAGTTGAAGTCATATATTCTGTGATACGAATCCCAACATTGTTCTCTGAGTATGGGAAAAACGAGATTAATATTTCTGCGTGCGACGATCGCCGAATGTAAGATACCGTACTGTTTGCAGGAGCAACAGCAACGGAGCCAGTAATTCTCAACAGACGTCGTTTCAGATAATATGTTTACTTCTTAATTAATCATTTTACTGGCATGACGTTACTGACCCTTAAATATTAAATCTCGAACCTTAACTTGACTGTGACATTACGAGATGAATAACAAAAGTTTCTTACATGTTGATTTGACTTTTATGTTAACCCAGATGATTCTGATGTCCTTCCAGAATGATGGTGTTTTTATATATTAAAAAACTGAAGCAAATTGTTTCTATTTGGCACAAAACACTTTCTCCAACATCGGACTGTCACTGGAATGTCGCTCATTGACATACAAATACTAACAGTCACTGTTTTAGCACTTTTTTCTATGCTAGTCACGTTTGAAGATAGATATTCAGAAGCAACGTATGAGTAGCCACTTGATTGTCGGCATGTAAGTGCTACACATCAATTTTATTTTTATTGTACAGAAACATATGGATGGAATTAAATTCTTGAATGTCCGTCTCCAAATCGCTTATATTTTCTAAAACATTACCGGTTTCGGGACAGCTGCCCATCTTCAGATCAAAATTTAGAAGTTACAGAGTAACCTGTCCTGTAATGAACGAATGTTCACAGTCGTTACTCAACATTCGTTCATTACAGGACAGGTTACTCTGTAACTTCTAAATTTTGATCTGAAGATGGGCAGCTGTCCCGAAACCGGTAATGTTTTAGAAAATATAAGCGATTTGGAGACGGACATTCAAGAATTTTATTCATATAACGATCGCAATATCTCCCTGAAGACTAATAAGTCTTGCTTTGATATACATATGGATGGCTTTACAACTAAAATGTCATATCTAACATGTAACATTGTTTTCATTTTTACATTATTCCAGAAGGACGGCCTATTATGCCGAGAATAAGGGTGCAATTTCTTTTAAAAATTAACGTTAAAACATTTGAACCATCTATTACAGATGTACCAAATTATTTTTTAAACCAAAAGTATTCGAAAAAAAAATCAGGAATATCTGGGTTAAAGTGTTTACGGCAATGCGCTGTTTTTTGCGTTGAAGCTACTCCTTGAAGACTGTTAAAAAGCTATACGCTACATTGTAGCACTGTTATTTCGTACGCTCACTACAGTAATTTGTAAGTGCGGATAGGGTGCGATTCTAAACTAGTCGGCGTACGCCAGTGCTCTCGTCAGCGTCACCAAAAAATTGTGCCTTGAAAGCGTACAAAAAGAGGAAATACACCGGCGCGCGCGGGCTCTATTTTTTATCGCGGCGGCGCCTTTCTTGGCGCTGACAGTTTAAAGAGGGAAAAACGCGCCGTGCCGCTCGCGGATAGCCCGCGGGCCCCGGTATTCAGGCCGGGCCACCGGGAACGAACACGCAATTAATTCCGGTAATTTCCATGACAATGAGAACGCCGCGCCACAAATCCCGGGTTCCGATCACACACAAAGGCTAATTGCGGCGGCCCTGGTGGTCACCGCGCCCGCCCACGACCTCTCCCCGTTGTTAGCCGCCACCCCTGTTGCTAGGCAACGCGGCGTGACTCTCGCTGGACCGCTCGCCCGCGCACAAACTGCGTACGCCTGGGCAGCCGGCTACACGGCGATGCGCTGTGTGGAAGCTGCAGCGGTGGAGTACTCCTGCGTACACTCTGATTAAAAGTCCTTTGTTATTGGCGGATTGAAGTGGCAATGGATCAGTGATGTCGACTTGCGACCACACACGCCGCTTCACCAGGTAGGCACGAAGACAATGAGAGAGAGTGTCGTTTGTGTGAAACATGAAATGACAACTTAGTCCTTTATTTCTAGATTTACTGACAAGCGGATTCCTATCAAATTGCGTGCTTATGGATAATTGGTTTTGGTTTTAATGTACTGGAGATTTTCTGACAGAAAATATTTAGCTCGTAGTGGCAGCATCAGCTGTATGATTTCATGGTGATATACGAGAATTTGTGCCGGATCGGGACTGTAATCCGAATTTCCCACTTTTCATTTGTGAAAGGTTTCAGGTGTCACAAGGGACTGAATACGGCGCTCAGGACTTAGCTGACGAGGTAAACAGGATGATTTGTTGATAATCCCTAAGAATGGACCTTTTCCGTCTGCCTTAAGTGGTACTTCTCTGAACAAAGACAACGCAACACTTTAATGAAGTGATAGAGCACTAGGTTATGGTTCTGGTATGTCATTATGTTTCCTGTGCTTATGTTGAACCTTAGTATACTATTAATTCTATATGGTCTTGTATATAAATATATTTCCGAAAAATTTGTCTGCCAGAATAACTCCATAGGTGGGAGACAAAGAGAGAGAGAGAGAATGTTTGTAACCTATTTAATTCAATCATCATGTTTAAGTGGGAATATTTTCATCAAATCAAATTTTCAAATGTTTGTTTAGTTTGTGGGACTTAACTACGGGGTCATCAGTCCCTAAACTTACAAACTACTTATGAACTAGCTAATCCTAAGGACGGCACAAATATCCATGCCCGAGGGGGGATTCGAACCTCAAAACGTAGTGGCCGTGCAGACCGTGACTAGAGCGCCTCAGAGAGAGAGAGAGAGAGAGGGAGGGAGAGAAGAGGGGAGGGGGCGGGTTTGGCGTCCGAAGTTGTTAGAATGGCTAGTGGCTTCAGAAGTCAAATTCATCACTCTGCCTTAGACCACGCAGCCATTTCCACCCGCTTCTTTTTAAGTGCTCAGAAGTGCAGCAAGTTGTGTTCACAGATATTGCCATTTTATCTGGGCTTTGAAAAACATAAAATTAAATAAAGAAAGGAAAAAAGAACCTCGTGAATTATTCGAACAACAAAGGGTAAATCTTATTGACACATTCTTGAGGATGTATACAACACACAATCATACAGACAGAGACATACGCATGTGAGTACAGTAACTAGAGCATGCGCAGTATCGACGCTAGAACCATGTATACTCATCTTTTCTGCGATGCAAGCTCCAGTTTTCCCCTGGACAAGATAGTAGAGGTACAGAAACCAGTCTTTCGTAATGCCTTTCACAATAAATATTTTCACCTGGTGTCTCAGGACGTTTCACCCGGTCCCAAACATGCTCAAAGGAGATCAGGTCTTAAAATCGTGCTGGCCAGGGTAGTTGACGTACACCTTGAAGCGCACAATGGGTGGTACGGTATACACGTGGACGTGCATTGTCCTGTTGGAAGAAGATATTGCTTGTAGGTCGGTAGTGAGACGAGTTGAATGATGGTTTCAATGTACAGTTTAAAGTTCAACGTTCTCTCTGCGATTACCAGAGAAAAACGGCCAGTGTAGGGTATGCCTCCCAACACCATGATGCCAGATGTCAGTCCATGATCCTTTGTCGTACACACTCCAGATTTTGGCGCTCCCATGCACGACACGACAGACGTGTACGACCACCATTGACACCGAGGCAGTAATGATTCTCGTCACTGAAGACGACACGTCTCCATTCGTCTCTCCATAAGGATCTACCGCGAAACCCCTGGAGGTGGAGTTGCGGTGTGAGCGGAACACGCCTAGCGGTACGCAAGATCGTGGTGATCGTCAAAAAACATTGGTGCACGGTACAATGAACCCATCATTCAACCCGTCGTACGCGATATGCTTTTCCAACAGGACAGTACGTGTATCCCGTACCATCCAACGTGCTCTGCGAGGCTTCTGTCAACAACCCTGGCGAGAATGATCCCCATACCTCTCTCCCATTGAGCATGTTTGGGACTGTAAGACACGCCATCTTGAGAGGTCCACACGACTGGGCGAAATCTGACAACTGACGCACCAGGAGGAATCTGAATGGCAGACAACTCCGCAAGACTACATTCGTCACCTCTACGATCGTCCCCATGGGATAATTCCAGCCTGGATTGCTGCAAAATTAGGGAATACATGGTACAAGCGTCGACATAGCGCACGTTCTCGAGATCGTATGTTGTATACCTTCTAACGAATGTGTCGATAAAATTTCGCTGCATTGGGTCTACGAATTCATGGTGTTCTCTTTTTATTCCCAGTAGTGTAGTAAATCAGTAGCAATTTCCACTAATGCTTCCATCGCACTTTGACCTATACAAAACTTGCCAAAACTACTCAGTTAATCTACTGATTATGTGCCTGTCATTCAATTAATCAGCGTAGCAGATTCGCTGTTGAAGAAGTGAAGCAATGACGTCCGGCGGAATATTCACGGAGCAGCTGCCGGCGCAGACCAGTCAGTGGCGCCACTGAGAGACGGAGTGGCGCCACTACTGCCGGCGACCGGCCGAGACAAAAACGGCGGGCGGCCGGGCCGGTAACATGAATAGATGATGCGGTAATGCGCGCCGCCGCTATCGCCGCCTGGGGAGAGAGGGAGAGAGAAAGAGAGACAGAGAGACAGAGAGACCCATGCGCCGCCCACGCCGTCTCTCGCCGCCCCACGCCGCCCACGCCCGACGGGAAGTGGCGCGTAATGCGTCCGTCCCTAGCGACCCATTGGCCTCGCCTCGGGCACCACAGAACTGCGCAAAAAAATCTCTCTCTTCACCTACTCCGTAGGATGCCAATATTCCTCGAAGAGTCCGTATCTGATCCCGAAACACATACACCATTCAAGTGTTCTACATTGTGCTTGTAAAGTTTTACTTTCCGAAGGTAAATTTCGAACCCATCTTTGTCTTATACCTGTCGAGCGCCTACCTTCATAAAGTAATTACTGGCCTGTCTTTTCGCCGACTCCTCACATCGTTTGTTGATGTGTACTTATTGTATACAAATCTACAGTTTTCTTCCAATGTTTATTGAATTTTGTACGTGTAAGCTTCAATCCATGAGAACGGTCACCGTAAGTGTTGTGATCGTGTACAACACGTTGTTCACGAGATATTATGTCATAAACAATATGATTGCGTGAAAAACTGCTGCATCAAACGAAAGTGTTGCAAATGTCCTCCTAAGCCACTGGACCGATTTTAAACAAAGTTATTGCACATATTCCTTACCGTGAGGTAACAATACTGTCGGGGTAAGAACAACACACGACACATGGTTCAAGAGATACAACGTCATAAACAATATGTTTGCAAGAAGCTGCCACGGAATGCGCCTAGAGTTTATAAATACACTGTATGGGACTGGCAGTACTTAGCGACTTGCAACCAACTTTAAACATAATTTTAAACCTATATTGAACTTTCTCTCGCTGAGAACCAGAGAAATATTATTAAAGGAATAAAGTTTCTCGCTTACTACTTTGCTGATGTTCATGGACGAAAATGTTCAAATGTTTGTATAGTCTATGGGACTTAACTACGGGGTCATCAGTCCCTAAACATACAAACTACTCATGAAC
Source organism: Locusta migratoria (assembly GCA_026315105.1). Taxonomy (NCBI): domain Eukaryota; kingdom Metazoa; phylum Arthropoda; class Insecta; order Orthoptera; family Acrididae; genus Locusta; species Locusta migratoria. Next base: position 471,553,952 of record CM048747.1, read on the forward strand.
TACTTACGAACTTGGACGGCACAAATATCCATGCCGGAGGGAGGATTCGAACCCCCGACCGCAGTGGCCGTGCAGACCGTGACTGGAGCGCCTTAGTCCCCTCGGCCACCGCGGCCGGCCTGTTCATGGACGAAAACGACAACATTCGCTATGACGTTACAATGTATAATTTCTACACTACAAATGTAGTTCCAGGAAATTTTACAGCCAGTATACACACATATAGTACCATCGAAATTGTATCACACTACGACACGCAGTCCATGAGATATGAGCCCATAAACAGTAAGGTTCATGGAAAACCGCCCCATCACGCACCTAGTTTTAATCTATTACTTATTTACTATGAGGCGTGTTATTTAAGTAAGTACCGTTTTGAAATTTAAAAAAAAGACATGCTAAGATATCTCAGTAATTTTATTTTTACATGATAGCCTGTACCTTAATCTATTTTTCTACATCATTTTCGTTAACATTGAGGCAATTGTCATAACGTTGTACGGGGTTTTGAATACCCTCCTCATAGAAGTCTGCCGCCTGACTTGTTAATCACTCCATTACAACTGATTTGACTTCGTGATCGGCTTGAAGACGCTGACCGCCCAGGTGTTTCTTCAATTGTAGGAACAATTGGCTTAGTCCTTTGTTGACCGACGGTACTTAAAAGTACTAGTAAGGTATTACTCTCATTATTTTCTTATAGTTCAGTTTCATGATCTGAGTGCCTGTCGGGACAGAGCAGTACCTCTGCTCTACGGTTTCAGAGATGTTATTACGCGATACGTAGACGTCTCTGAAAGCCAGAGCTTGCAATAATTTGTTGCTTGCTGCTGTGAAAACAAAAGATTGTGTGTGTTTGTTTCCACGCTGTTGTCTGGCTTTGTGTGCAATTTATTCAAACTTTCGTTGGGTTTTCCAATGTTAGTACATACCGTCTTTGGTTTTTGATAATAGTTTGAACCATTACATTACAAGCAAATGAAATAAAGTGGAAATTATAAAGTGGACTTATTAGTACCGTCAGGTTGTGCGAACACATTATTGTGGCTATAATGCGTTACATATGCGTTACATCTCTCTAGTTGTTCTGTGCACTTTTTATCACACGGACGAAAATCAGAAAACCGACCTCCTACTGATGCAGAGATTGAAGCAATTTGGTATGAGAACATTCCCACTGATGTTTCGGAAGATACTGAAATGGAGGGACAATAAAATAGTGTACTTTGCGTCAAACTTTGATGCCACCGATCGAAGTGTAGTGTCGGAAAATCAGAAAGATGGTCCTAGTATTACAATTCAATGTCAAGTTTTGAGATGCGATTACTATAAAACATGGGTGGATTTGATGATGCAGACAGATTACGTTGAACTTATCGTCTTGACAGGCTATCAAATAAATAGTGTTCCCATCTCTTCTGGGGGAGAGGGCAATTTAAATTGCTTTCGTCAATGCTTACCGTACGTTATTTTCAGTGATTTATATGGGGCATTGACAATGCTGGAACCCAAGCGTGCTGTGGCACTAGGGCTAATGAATGAGCAGCATGTGCCAAATCTCAAAAACAGAAACTCCAATAAAGATGAAATAACTCCCCCAAAGAGAAGGAAAGATAATTTTTCTGTTCACAATGTCGGCAACCGAGGAAACCATTTTGTTGTGTACACTCGTGAAAGAGGAATGTGAAATCTGTGGAAACAATAAAATTCAATCAAGACCACATTCACAGTGTAGTGTATGTAAAGTTATTTGTGTTGCAGTTGCAAAAATACTGTTTCTTACAATTTCATGCACTATCACAAAATACGTGATAGGTATGTGAAAATCATTTACTGTCCAAAAGTTTCTCTAGAAGCAAAATTTAAAGTGAAATATACAGAAAAACATAAGTATCATATTATTTGTTAGTTAATTTTCTATTGTAAATATGTTTAATATTTATGTTGAAACTTCTATAATATTTTGTGAGATTTTTGAGATGTCAGAATTAGATTATTATGGCACTTTTTTCCATTTGCTATTAGGTACGCCCGACCACGTTCTGCCGCGACCCAACTGAACTTGGATGAATAGCAACATAACTAAGTCTAATCATGTGGACATAGAATCATCTTGCCTAGAATTGTTGTGCCAATCTATGTATATAAAAATGAATGTTTGTCTGTAGTCCTCTATGTGTTTATAAACCATCCATTCGATTGCAATGAATCTTTGGGGAACTGTTCACTGTACGCCCACGAAGGCTCCTGATCCAAAAACAAAAGATCACGACACATAGCTCAGGTGATATGACGTCATAGAAAATGGGAGGCCACCACGCGGGGATATCAAAATTTATGCGTCAATTACTGGAAAATGGGAGTACTTAGGAACCTGAAACAAAGTTTGCATGTAATTTCGGACGTTTATGAAGCCTTTTGCAACTGAACCCCCCCCCCCCCCCCCCACACACACACACACAACATGATGAAACGAAAAAAAGTCTACCGCACACACCAGTTTCTCTCTACATGCCGTAAAACTGTCACATCAGGCCTGACCTTGTAGCAAATAAAGTAAGCATTACAGATTTGTATGTTACTATTTATTTTAGTCTGCAACTCTCCGTTCATTCTCTTGCATCCAAAATGAAGCAATCTGGTTTCTTAATCTCTGTTTATATCAAAAGCGAAAGGACGCGCCTTCACTCACTGACTAAACACGAAATCTCGAAAACTACTGCACCTATGAGGTTGAAATTCGGTCAGTAATTCTTACCTTTGGAGCCCAATGTTAAAATATGGCAGCCAAGCCAAAGTTGCTGTTAAATCTATGTATGTTTAATATGTTTTTATTCTGCTTCGTGTTTTAGTTAGCAATAAATAATGTCAAAAGGAAGCCTTCTATTTAAATCTACTCCTGCTCTACCACAATCAAAATTATAAAAAATTTAATTGACCAGTTGTTCCCTGGAAATACATTTATCTCTAATTTTGCTGTTGTCTATCAGATCATCCGATACCTGCCCCTTATTTTGTGGCTGCTCCTTTCATATCTGTGTTATTCTTGCTTAAAATCATCTAGTCATGATACTGGGCCAAAGCTTACATTAATTTGGTAATTTGCAGTGCTGCAAGGAGCAGCTACACAAGATAAGGTGCCTGATCTATTCAGGCTAGTCTGTTTTATTCTATTTGATACAATAAATGCACAGGCAATCGATAGACGTAGGAGTTAGGACGTAATTTGCACACAGTCATCCGAAACTAAACGGTTTCTCAGTTCCGACAGCGCAGGTTCGGTTCAATATTTAGATTATTTTTGCGAAATATGCTCCGTGTACATTCAGTAGCAAAGAAGTTATAAATTAAGACTTAATGCGTGGTGAGACAGTTTTTACCAGGCCTGTATGTATGAAGTCATATCTCACAATGAATATCTTTGATATGATTTTGCTGGTACAATCACTGACACTTGTGGAAACCGTCTGCAGCCTATCTCGAGACTGCACATGGTAGTAGAGAATTATAAGTTAAAACGTTATGCTTGGTGCGGCAGTAATGCTTGAACATTAACAACGTAGTATGCAATGACTTCACTCCATTCATCATTTGCATGCATGGTGGTGTAGTTGAGCGCAAAAGTAAGTTTGGAATCTACGTGTAACGTTTATTGGAATGTGCTAAGAAGGACCATTCTTAAGAACTGGACGACTAATTTCTGTGTCTGTCAATAGTCGTAATCTCAGCTAGAAGCTTAACTATTTCACACCACCGGAGTGACTTTAGTAGAGTCCAGACTATGCCATAAATTTAAACACGATAGTTTGCTGCAATACTGGGTTCTTAAGGGACGCACAGCTCGATAATAAAGAAGGACAACAAAAATCCTCGTTAGATAACTCAACAATTTCGGATTTTTCCCTTTACCTTTTTTCTAAGTAACCTGGTATCTCGCCAAATTTCATTATTATATGTCAAAGGGAAAGTACCCAGACATTCTGATGAGTAGGTAAAAAAATTTAAAACTGTCACAAGTTTATTTTCGTTCAGAGAGTTGCACGGACAACAAAGTTATCAAATTCAGCGAGTTGCGAAACACCATGAGAGACGTCGCAACACGGTTTAAGACCTCGTTTTTCTCGGTGAAATATAGCATCGCGTCGCGTCATGGGCGCAACAAACCTGTGATATTCCTGGCCTATGGCCACTTCATATTTCTGGCCGCTGGCCGTTTCGTTGCTAACATTGTACGTGTCTTAAACGCTGAAGAAAGGCAGAAGTGGAGCATATGTTGAAACGTGGGGTGGGAAGCAATAGCATATGGCACAGTAGGTGCTCTTTCCCATGGGAAAGCCGGTCTATGTTACAGGTACTCTCCTCGCATTGGCTGCTGAATTTCATGTCACGTGATTTCTTTTGAAATTAGTTTTGTTTAATATATACTAAATATTAATTATTCAGAGCTGAGACTTTGTGATAAATATCTCTCAAGGACAGGCTAGGTTTTGACAGTTTAAAAAGTTTAAGGTGCCTTCTCGTATTGTAACAAGAGAAGAGCAATTTTGCAGAAGGCACGCGACGGCCATGTTTTGGCGCTAAATAGAGCGTCAGGTGCCCTCTCGCAAAGCGCCGCAGTTTCAGTCTCGAGCTGACCACTATACGCGCCGGAACGCACCGGTAATGAGTAAAGTTTTGTATAATTGTGATAACAGTCGAGGACTCAACATGAACTGAGGTCAGCATAGGCCGTGTCGGATTAACAATAGTTGTTCATATTTTATTACTTATTTAAATGGCATCCCTGACAATTGAAAATCTCGCGAGTCGCTTCTTATGCTTCCATCCAAGAGAACGTTTTTTAGCCTCACTTGTATGCTGTAGAAGAACCAACTAATTGTGTGCTGTCTTCTGCGCTGGGGAGACAACTATAGAAGACAACAGGTTAGTCAGAACCCTATGCTTTCCATAAAGACTTGGACAGCAACTACGGCACCTCGTGTGTACTGTAGGGCGGTACAAACGCACACAGCTACGCAACAGCACACGCAAGAATATAGAGGTTTTAGGGGACTGGTGGGAGGAAGCAGTACTAACTTCTCCGTCCACAAATAAAAAACCCTAGGAAGCTTGTAATTCCATGGAAGTCCTGTAAGCATGTTGACCCATACTCGTCCACAGCCCTCCATAAGCAGTGTTACCCGTGTAAGATTTTTCACTGATACCTCGATTGTGTCCCAAATACGTTTTAATTGGACCCATGACGAGGTATGTGGGTTGCCAACTCATTCGCAACATTTGTCCAGACTGCTCCTCAAATGAATCGCGAGCTATTTCGGAGCAGTGACATGGTTGATTGTGATCAATAAGAATTCCATAGTTTTTTGGAAACATGAAGTGCATGAATGACTGAAAAACACTCTTCTAGTGTCGGAACACAATTGTCGGTTCACTTGGATATAGGAAGCAATTAATTCAACGTGAAGACCATCCACACCCATATGGACCAACCACCATTGCACGATATCTTGTGAACTGCTTGGGACCTTGATTTCTTGGGGTTCGCTTCAAGCTGGAACCTTACCATCAGCGTTTACCTACTAAAATAGGCACTTATCTTATCAAGGCACGCTTTTCGAGTCTCGTAGAGTGCAACCGATACGGTCAGGAAATCAGAAGAGATGTTCGAAACTATGTCGTACGGTGAGCAGAGCACTCGAGTTGGTCAATTGGTGCCACAGACATTAACATCAAATTGGGCAACACTGTCGCAACGTACACGTTCGTCGTATGAACCACAGTGGCTTTTGCGGATATTTTACGAAGTGTTGTCTGCAAGATCAAATGCTAATTTCAAAAACTATTCTAATGGGGGAAAACCGCCAACGAAGTTAAACAGGAACGACGAAAAATTTTTTCGCGAACAAAATTCACCGTTGCGAGTAGCTCGTTCGGTGTCTATGCCACAACTGACATGCATGTGTTTTTACTCCACAGGGCGCGCATTTGAAATGCAGTCTTGCCAGCGCAACGTGTTTGGTTTCTTAGAAATTGAAACGTCCGCGGCTACCCGCCGTTCGGGGCTACCCGGCCTTCCCCTAAGTTGCAACCCTCGCTATGTACTGTTAACATGCGATTAAATTATGCTGTATCATCCGGCAGCAGTGAAATCACTAAACCAACTAACTAGTCGTTACTGATGAGATAAAAAAGATAAACGGAATAGAAATCTGTTTGATTGTTGTTGTTTTGTGGTCTTCAGTACGGAGACTGGTTTGATGCAGCTCTCCACAATACCCTATCCTGAGCAAGCCTCTTCATCTCCACATAAGAACGGCAACCGACATCTGTCTGAACCTGCTTACTGTATCCATCTCTTGGTCTTCCTCTGCGATTTGTACCCCACACACTTCCCTCCGACGCTAAATTCACAATTCCTTGATGTCTAAGAATGTGTCCTACCAATCTATCCCTTCTTTTAGTCAAGGTATGCCAGAAATTTCTTTTCTCCCCAATTCTGTTCAATACCTCCTTATTAGTTACGCGATCCACCCACCTAATCTTCAGCATTCTTCTGTAGCACCATATTTCAAAAGCCTCAATCCTCTTCCTGTCCGCACTATTTATCGTCCATGTCTCACTCCCATACAAGGCAACACTCCACACAAATGCCTTCAGAAACGACTTCCTTAGGCTTAAATCAATATTCGAGGTTAACAAATTTCTCTTTTTCAAAAACGCTTTTCTACCCATTGCCATTCTGCATTTTATATCCTCTGTATTGCGACCACCATTTGTTATTTTACTGCCCAAGTAACAAAACTCATCTACCTCCTTTATTGCTTCGTTACCTAATCTAATTCCTTCAGCATCACCTGATTTTCCTAGACTGCACTCCATTACCCTAGTTTTGCTCTTGTTAATGTTCATCTCATATGCACCTTTCAGCACACTGTCCATTCCGTTCAATTGCTCTTCCAGGTCCTTTGCTGTATCTATGTCGTCGGCAAAACGCAATGTGTTTAGTAAAAGATAAATTTTCGTCATGAACTCAGCAGTGATTCGCTGAGTGTTGTGCGTGTAATCGCATAAATTAGCAGTAAAGCACAGTAGGTAGGAGAGAACGGCGGTGCGACGAGCCAGGCCTGGCAGCTGCCAGGATATTAAGGGCTCGCATTGATTGGCCTCGCGGGCTGCGAGCATCGGCACACCGACTAATTTACCCCCACTCGCAGCCGCTGCTTGTCAAAGCTCTGGATGGGACCCCATCTCCCTGCCAGGTTTCTGATGCCGCCGCTACGCCGTAATTCTCACTGGAAACTGCCGCAGCCAACTTCTCCCGGCGGCCTGCTATTGAGTTTCGACTAAATTAAGGGGGTGGCTTCCGTTCTCACGCACTCGTTCCCGGAACGCCTTGCGCTCGGCACACCCTCTTGCTTTGCTGCTAAAGTGTTACCGTTGCGTTATACGTTGCCGTTGCGGTACCGTAGCGAATTCCGAGAGTGAAGCGTACGGTATATATGTAACACCTTGTAGTACTACATTAAAAAAAAATGTCATTCGATAAATAATTTACTCACGATGCTTATCGTTGTCCACAGCTTTCTCTGGCAGCTAATTATGTTCGTCTTATATTTTTTTATGTTCATCTGTCTTTTACGAGCTGCCCAGAACGCGGTTGTGAACTTGGTCTTTCATCTTTCTTACCTCATTGAGAACAGTCGCATGTCAGGGTCTTCTCCATTATTAATTGTGTGTGTGAGATCTTGTTTTTTCTTTTTTTTTCTTTTTTTTGCGAAATATGATGAAAATATATTTAGTTACGTATAAATCTTTTACTTATTTCAAAAGACCCACCTTTAATAATTCATGAAGTGTTTCTATTTTTCCAGCACTAATCTTGATTATGTAATATGATACTTGGACCCATTGTTGGATTTGTATCTATAATTTACTAGATGTACTTCGAGATCTCATTACTTGTAATGTTCATGAATGTGACTTTCTAGTAATGCCTGAAAAGAAATCTTTGGAATTAAACGAAATCCGATCGATTTAAAGAGTCTTTTGTCATGAAAGTTAATTTGATATATTTTTTTAAACGATCATTCAGTTAGTACAATCTGCTCCAAGCCAACCAAGCATCATTTTACACAATGCAGTAAGAGTTTTTACAGCTTCATCTGCTACATCCAGTCAACATAATCATCATGGTAAGAAAGGTTATCGCGGACTCTGCTAGTTTCTTTGTGTAATATTGCGCTCAGGTGTTGCTTTCATTCGAAATTACTACTGCCGCTAAACCTGAAAGTCAGGTTCCGCTTCCTTTTTTGATTCTTCTAATTATAAAGTTACCTAAATGTGTCAGATCCACCAAATTATGTTGTTGTATTATTGTACCGGTAGTGAACTTTAATAGCGGCTACGAACAGTAACTACTACTCCAACACCTGATCGGAAGAAAGAAAACGCAATATTACAACCTGTATAGTCTTTCCTAAACTCACTTTTAGCTGCTTCATTTCTTTTGAGACAATCCTGCTGTTGAACTGATAATGAAGTTCCTAATAATTAATGCGCAGCGTAATTTAGGAATACGACGCAGGTACGAGTGTCTTCGACACCAAAAAGCTGTCAGAATTCTTGGTAAAATTTTTTGTAAATTAGTTCATTTGAATTAAACATCTTGAAAACACTGAGCTAAAAGTCAGTCCAGGATCGTGGGATTTAAGTCTAAGTGTATGATCTTTTCTGCCAGACGATACACATTGAAAGTAGTTCATTTTACTAATTTTCAATGTATAAATTATTCTTAGTTTTAAGGTTTGATTCCATTATATGGAACTATGTGCTCAACAGCTACAAAATTATTTATCGGAAACATTAAATGAAGCAGCATTAGCCGTAAAATATCTTTATCATTTATTGTCACTAATCGATTTCGGTTATCTTAGTAACCATCCTCAGTGCAAATGGAGAAATTCACAAATTTTGGCATTATACATAACGGACGTATTCCATACCTGACACAGAAAATGATAGCTTCTAATATCTGCTAAATATATATTATCGATTTTCGACACTAAATACAAAAGATTTTTTACGGCCAATGGTTCTTCGTTTAATTTTTCAAATATTCTGAGTGTAATTCAATACTCCTTTCACTAAAGAAGAAAGATGTTACATTAACATAAGCTCTAATGTTCATTGGAAGTTCGACACCATTCAAACGACTCGATATATTCTTATAGAAACCTATAGGTTTTGCTCATTATGTAATCCAAACGTTCAGAATCTTCTCGCAGTATTGGATAGACAAATTACTTGCCCAATCCACTATCAAATACTAGTTCTGTGTTGGTACAACCTAAAAAATTATCTTGCAAATCATTTGATTAATTATGTACGTAACAAGATCTGAGTCACAATGGCTGCCCATTAACTGGAAAAGTATTATGAATGTTACACCCTCACTATGTTGTGATTTGCCTAAGGATAGTTTTACATACAGAAATCAATGCCAGATAATACCTCAAAATGGAGTGCAATTAAAAGAACTAATTATCGGTCCCTTTAACACTGCTACTGAATTTACCTGTGTATTTTTCAGATAACCTGAGGGCCCCAACCCAATTACACAAAAATTAAATTATCAACACTACACCCAGTTTATACTACCTCAACTGTGGCATTCGCTTTTCGGTATACTGATACAAACAAGCTAAAAAGAGCTCTCTTTGTGTAGCAGAACTTCACCATTCCTCAAGAAATGATCGTTACTACTAGACGACGCAACCAATATGAACCTGTTTTAATCCGAAAAAAATGTGATTTAATAAAGTTTTTTAACATGGTGGAGGATTTTACGGAGACATAATCAAGAATATTCCCCACATGGATTTCTTTATAAATTTCACCTTCTTTAACAAAAATACTTTCATTAAAATAACATAAAAGACCGAATATTAGTGTCAGAACATGAAAACCATTTATTATCTACAGCTACATTTATTTCCTTTGATATCAGTTTAGAGACTCGTATGCTTTTACTTGTAATCTTCACAAAAGAACATATTTGCAAAAATAATGAGTCTTATTTTTACTCTATTTCTAGAAATTTTCTTCTAATAGGATTAACATTAGTCTATTATGTATCTGAAGAAATATCATTTTAATTTATTATTAAATCTTCGCCACTATGATACTAACTACTAAAAAAGTGTTCAAATGTTTCTATAGCTTATGGGACTTAACTACGGGGTCATCAGTCCCTAAACTTACAAACTACTTATCAACTAGCTTATCCTAAAGACGGCACAAATATCCATGCCCGAGGGGGGATTCGATCCACCGACCGTGAGTGGAGCGCCTCAGTCCCCTAGGCCACCGCCGCCGGCTAATTACTAATCCAGTACAGATTGAAAGAAAAAAAATCAGTATAAAAGTTAATAATTGGAAGCTCTGTTAACACTCTAAAATGTAACTGACATTGATCTACTGTAGTATTAAAATTAACTGAACAAAATCATAAAGAACTAAATACTTTCCTCTAACTCTACTGATCCTCCATCAAATATAACACTCTGAAATATTTTGAAGAGTTCTAAGTGAAGAAGTCACTTCTCACAGCAAATGAAGAGGTGTTCTGTCATCTAATGAAGTAACCCTACCGCTTTGCTAAATATTGAACAACAGCTGTAAATGTATTGACCTATTGTCAAGATGGCAAGCTTTAACTACAAATTAACAATTTGTTGTCAGGATACAGGATACAGGATCGGGAGAGCGCATTGAGGCGCTATGCTGCAATGCGCGAGGCTGTTTTCCGTCGGGGGTTCAAATCCTACCTCGGGCATGGATGTTTGTGGTGTCTTTAGTATAAATTATTTTATAAGTAGTTTGTAAGTTTAGGGATTGATGACCCTGCAGTTAAGACCCGTAAGCTTGACAAACATTTGAACATTTGAACGTGGGGTCTTTTCCTTGGCTCGGGTATGAGGCATAACTGAAACAGCATTTACACAAAATATATCTATTAAATACTCAAACCATACATTATTATGAACTATATGGTTTGGCAAGTGTTTGCGGTGGCGGTTAGGCGTGCGGTGGCGATATGGCATTTCACAGCATCTGCTGCGGATCTCTGGTTATGCTAGCACATAACAGCGCTGGCCTTAAAAGCTAGTATTGTACAGCAACAGCCCATAAATCCAGCGAAACTGCCTTGTGGCGGTGCTGTGTGATTATCCCATCTTCGAAGTCCAAACGTGTTGTGTTGCGCAATGACCAGAGTTAGCGGCGCGGCATCTAGGCGGTGCGTCCTTGCCCTGGGATCGACTCGACGGCCTTCGGGCTGTAAGTCTTCGAGTGGCAGAACCTTTCACGGAGATCCCAGGTGCTTCCATGACCAGACCGCAACCTATCGTTCTCGACAGCCACATTGGGTGAGTACTTTTGATGTTCTCGTTCTCCTTCCCGAACGCTATTACTTGCGACCAGATTCTTCCATCTTCTATCTTTAACTGTCACTGGCTGTGGCTAATCATGAGTCAAACTCCAACTTCTGCTGGTGTTGCTGCTGCTGCTAACGCCGCAACTACCAATCTGACCATCAGTTCCTGGCGGCGTCCTCTTGGCAGTGGTATTTATTTGATGGACCTGGCTGGAGGTGAACGCCTTCGGTGTCGTTGTCTTCTGCTGTCACCTTGTACAGTTTCTAGAAAGATCTATCGTCACGTTGCTCTGGAGATCAATACGCTAGGTCATTGGCTTCTGGTCACGTGGCTTCGAGAAGTAGGAGCTGACCAGGCGTGACAGGCTGTGCTTTCACGTGAGGTGACGGTCGATGGCCTGATCGCTGAATCAACGGATTCTGCTTGTGGAAAGGGTTATGGACTCCTTGTAGCGTTCCTCCACATGGGAATAGCCTGTGTCACAACGACCTTGCTGAATCTGCAGCGTTAGCTGGTCGACGCACTGTCGGAATGCAGTCGCAGTTTTTACTCACCTGTGCCTCTGAACTGAACTAAGCTATCATTTTTACTTCACTGTTATTCACGTTTCATTTATTACTGCAATTTATTTCCCTAATTTATTTACAGATTTTAGTGCACTCAATAACTTGTCTCTTTTAAAATTAAAGTCCTCTTAGGTTGCATAAATATTTAAATACCGATAGTCGGAAATCTTCGCACATAATTTGAGGTACTGGGATAAATTACTTGTAAAACCATTTTATTCAGATACGTAATTATTCATTTACAATACGATATTCTTGCCAGTTCGCTTTCAAAAAATTGAAAATATAAATTGATTTAGGTGTTGGTGCTTACGTTGAGCTGTTGCATAATAGGCACAATTTCAATCAGCTTTGGATCTTGATGTAAGGAACAAATAATTCTGCCTAGCGCCGTGTTATTGTATTAATGACTGCCTATATATAATTGCCACGCTGGACACAATCCATCTTACAGCATCCCAGGGTTAATACCTTTTTCTTGATAATCAGAACAGTCTCGACTCTGCGTGATATGTTGCTCTGTCACTGCCAGAGCTTGAATCCTCTACCACTGGCATAACGGTGCCTGCTCGTCACTATGCAACAAAACGCTTCGCGCCATTCCACAGATTTCGTTTCCTGCTATAGGGGATTCAACCTTGCTTTACATTCCATCTATTCCCTACGTAACGACAAGTATTAAGATATATTCAGTGACAGGCAATATAAAAACCTATCTACATTACATACACACATAAGTATTTAAATAATTATATCTTTATAAAATAAGACAAAAATCTTCTACAATCATAATCAAAGACATGGTATACAAAGTCCATACTTTACATAGAGAAAAACTATTGATTCATTACTTATAAATATGCGTAAATGTACCAAAGATTTCCAAAAGGAAAATTATGGCAGTATCAATCTTTGTGCTACAACAAACTTTCACAGTAAATTATTAACAGTTATTTAATAATCTGAATATATGGATTATGGCATGTAGGCTACTAAACGGTTAAAACTATCAATTTAAATGGCATTCCTTTAATGTTATTAGCTATAACGTAACTTACCTTTACACTTTTGTAATTCACACTGGAGAGAAAGGAGAGCAAAATTATAGTCACATCCTTTGAAACAGCAGAAATATAATTTTACTACAACAATCTCTTGGTCTTTGTCATTTTAACAAGGTTTTAAAAGTCGTAAGGAGACTGTATTATCATCGGTAATTTATTTTAATAAAAAGAAACAGTATACAAGAAAAATTACATCACAGTATGGAACTTTCGACGTTTCGAATTCCACGAAACTCAGTCGAAGTCGTGAGGATGCACAGAAAATTGCTTCATTCTTCGCTGTTACCCACCCATTATTCCCATTCCTTGTCACTGATATGCGTAACCTCCAAAGTCATTTCCTATACCTGATACCCATATTATTATATTTGAATTACTTGTTTATCGAGTCTTTGAGAATTTACTGTCGGTTTTCATCACGTATTTTTTCCGTCCGTCCTTCTGTCTGGGTTCACTCACACAACGGTGATAAACAGCTCCCTCCACAAATTTTGTTTGTATGGTTCAGAGCAGTCAGGACAGATTATGAGCTGCACAAAGTAATGAAATAATAAATGGAGTAATTCTGAATGAGCTTTACCTAGAAACAAGGTATAAATTTCATTGAGGCAAATTTCGTCTTCGCAACTAACTAAAGGACAAAATACTTTATTCTTCGGGCAACCACAGTCGAATTAATTCATTTTCTAGAAAACACACCGCCGCGACTGTTAAAAATTCTTTACTAAGAACTCACGACCGGTTTCGCACATTAAATTTGTATCATCAGGTGCTTATTTGGATGCCGGCAACAACAACGCTTCCTCCCCCAGCTGTCTGTTTCAGTTAATAGTGCTCTTTAGCAACGATTATAATAGAATCATCCTCAAACTATGATAAACAGAAATTGAATATTGTCTCAGATGAACTTGTATCAGATGGTTGACATTTCAGTTAATTGGGAAAAAGAGCGGATTCAATTTATATTAGCCACAATGTTAGGGTGAATTTATTTCTTGAGGTACATGAAGTATCGGTTGTGTAGTGCTGTGGTCTTTCACAGACACGCACGTACGTCTGACATACGAAACATCCCTTAACAGGTTAGTTAGGCAAGTAAAGACAGGGAAGGTGGTGCACAGAAAGGATTTTCCCTTCCAGAATGCGAAATTATGTAGTTTGTTTGTGAGACAATCTAGGAATTTACTTTGGAGGTGCACTTTCGCGGCACTTGTAGCGTAGTTCTACTGCATTTAAATAATCAGATGCAACGTATTTTAGCGTGGTTTTGAAGGTTTTGCGATACATCTTTCGGCACAATTTCTTTTTAATTTTTTGACGTTAACAGCAGTAACGTATAGAATACCATCATTCTTATGATTTTCCGCGCAGATAAATAGTATACTTTAAGACGTAAAGTATCATCATTTATCGAGATTAGTTTTTGTGATATTTCAATATTAATTAAAATTGAAGCAAGAATTCATCTGAACAAATTTGTTGCTAGTTATGAATATCAGTAAAGATATAACAGAGGTGTATTAACCCAGATAGCGCTGAAGTCCTTCAAGAAGGACGAGAACGGCAGCTTACTTTTTTATTCTTGTCTGTAAGAATTCGTGTACAGTATCATATTTCATTTCTTTGAATCTTCTGCTCCCATTTCAGATCAATTTTAGCTTGTATTGACGATTGCAAAGTGGTTGGATACAGTCGAAAAGTTCAGGTCCACACAGAGAATATTGAAGACTTCCTCGTGGTTGGGTTTACGTTTCTCAAACTTCCTTCAATGTTTGAGACATTCATAAGTATATACTTTATCTTAAATGTTGTTTTAATAATTATGATTCATCAGATTAAAATTACAAAACAGTAATTTTGACCTCATTCCAGAAAGAAGGGGTGTATTGCAAAACTAATGGCGTGATTGTGAGAAAAATCACTTATAAAGACCTTGTGCAGTCATGTTAAGGTAATTGATAGTTCATCATCATCATTAGAGACTGTTTATGCCTTTCAGCGTTCAGTCTGGAGCAAAGTACCTCTAATAAAATTCCTCCATGATCCTCTATTCAATGCTAACATTGATGGCTCGTCTGATGTTATGCCTTTAGTTATTGATAGTTTAGGAGAAAAAAATAATTCCTCGCTATCTGGGTTAACACCCTAGTTAAGGAATGGCAAACCTACGTTTATAAAATCTGTATAGTTGGTAGAAACTTTCGAAATGCTGACTGGAGAAGATAGTTTAAAATTCTGAATATTACAGTGGTAAAATATAAAGAACGGTTATATACAATTTCTATAGAAACCAGAAAGCAGTTAATGAGACGTAGGGCATGGAAGGAATCCAGTGAATTGGAAGGATCTAAAACAGATTTTATCATTTCCTCGATGTTATTCATTTTTTAAAGGAAAGCAAGGAGAGACTGGGAAACAGATTTGAAGTTGAATAAATAAAAACGTTGTCGTTTTTCCGATAACATTGTAATTCTATCGCAGACGGAAAAGGTACTGGAGGAGCTATTGAACGGTACGTAGATTGTCCTCAAAGGACAATATAATATGAACATTAACAAGAAACAAAACAGTCGTAATGGAATTCAGTCTAAGAAAAAACGGGAAATGGTGATGGAACTAGATGTAAAAAACAAGTGGATGCATTTTTTATTTGATTAGCAAATTAACTTCTAATACCATAGCAGAGTTGGGAAAGAAGAAGTACTAAAAATGGGAAGAAAATTTTCTGGCATATCTTAATTAAAATTAGCATTGGAGGGAAGTGTATGGGGGAAAACCAGGAAGAGAGACAGAGAGCAAGATAAACACCGAATAGTGAAAAACCCATTATAGAGATGTTGGAACCGGAAAACGCGGGTATTCCAGGTAATGAAAAATCCGAAATTCCATATCAAATTGATGTGGTAGGCACGATTCTTAATTTTGGAGTTCATTACCATTAGAGGGGTGATATCAATCAACGATGAGATCACATGGTTCTGACCACTCAGAGATAGTAGTACAGTACATAAGAAAGATGGAGCCAAAATTCTATTTGATTTCATGTGACGCACTTATTCAACGTTATCGACGTATCACAATTTTTCACGATGGCAGTATGCCTCACACAAATCTTCCCGCAGGACTTGTCCCATCGAAACGTCATTAGACTGTCATTCCTAATTTATCATACATACGAGATCTCGAACATTGTTGCTGAGAGAAGGGGTAGACTGGTAGGACACATTCTGTGACGAGAAGGAATCGTCAACTGAACATTAGAAGGAAGTGTGTGGGGTAAAAATCGTGGAGGGAGACAGAGGGACGAATAAAGTAAGCATCTACATCTACATGGAATACTCTGCAAATCCCATTTAAGTGCCTGGCAGAAGTTTCATCGAACCACCTTTATACTGTTGATCTTTCATTCCATTCTCGAATAGAGCACGGGAAGAAAGAACACTTGAATTTCCCCGTTCATGCTCTAATTACTCGAATTTTATTCTAATGATCTTTTCTACCCATGTAACTGGGAGTCAACAATTTATTTTCGCATTCGGAGGAGAATGTTGGCGATTGGAGTTTCGTAAGTAGCCCACGCCACTGCGATAAGCGCCATAGTTGTAATGATTCCCATCCCAGATCCTGTATCATTTCCGTTTCTTTAGTAGCCCTGTTGCATCTTTTAAGGGTTCTGCCAATAAAACGAAGTCACTGGTTCGCCTTTTGCACGACATTTTCTTCGTGTTCTTTCCATTTTAAGTCTGAAGTAATAGTAATTCTTAGGTATCTTGTGGAGTTTCCGGCCTTCACTTTAAATTAATTTATCTTGTAAACAAAGTTTAACGGATTTCTTTTCGTACTCATGTGGACGATTTCACGTTTCTCAGTGTTAAGAGTCAATTGCCAAATTTTACACCATAGTGATATTTAGATCGTTCAGCAGTTAGTTTTGATCTTCAGATGACTCTACTCGACTATAAATGACAGCATCGTCTGCAGACAACCTAAGAGAGCTGCTTAGATTTCCTCCCAAATCACTTAGATAAAGGATGTATGTTGCCGTACTTATTCTCAGACGAAGAGGCTTGCAGAGGACATGGTATACTGGAGAGCATCAAAGCAGTCTGCGGACTGAACACCACCACATCACCATCAACATGCTAATAACTCCTTTTCTCTCCTATTCTGTTCACTACGTCTTCATTAGTTTCGCGATCTAGACACTTTATCTTCAACATTCTTCTGTCGCTTTCTTCTTCTTCTGTAGCATTCTTCTGAACGTTATTCAGCCTAAACATTACAATTATTGCGGCTTAGATTATTGTGTCTTTTGTAACAGGAAGCCTTTCTTGGATCTCCCAGACATAACGTTTTCTCCTAAGACTGTCTCACTGTACAAATATTTGTACGAGAAGCGCTTTTTAAGTAAGTTTCGTCTGAACAGAAATACACAACGAATGGTTATTTCAAAAAAGTTTGTTCAAACACTTTTTACGCCGCACCACCACTTTTAAAATACCCTCCTCACACAATCTTGCCACCTGTTCCGGTAACCAAGAGTGCACTGCAGTTCCGTAAAGAACAGATTACGGCACGTCAGGAAATTCGTTTGCGAGACCTGTTATTGTGAAGCTCCTGTTCTTACGAATCTCGATTCAGCTGAAACCTCCAAATCGTCTATAATCGAAGTTGGGCGACCGGAGCGGTCCTCATCGAGGACGTTGTCACAGTCATCTTTGAATTCTCGTACCCACTTACGCACATGGCCTTTACTCATAACTGTATCACCGAACGCTTCTCTAAATCTGTCGATAAATTTCTGCAGCAGGTTAAAAAAATTGTAAGCACAGAACACATCCGTACAGGTTATCTGAAGAGTTGAAACTGAGCACAGTTCTTCCAGACGCATGTGCGCGAACTATTAGTGTCTACAAAAAAAGGAACTTAATTAAAAATCGCGCTTCGTAGGTCTTTTTGCTGGACGTTCACCACCCAATTTAGTCTAGTCTAGAAGAGGTGCGTGAGCCTACTGGGCTGGATCTTAGATATCCGGCGGCGAGCCCGCTACTGCTGATCTCAATGCTCTTTGGTCATCTGGCCAGTTTTTTTATTATTATTTATCTTTTAAACTCAGATAAGGAAAGGAAATCAAAATTTATGAATGATCTTCTTTTTACATTTACTCAAATGTATTTTTTGTATTAGCAAACGATGTCTTTTCATTAAAATACTTGCATGTCTGTTAATCACTGCGCCGAACCAACTCTTAATGAAATTTGAACAATCAGTGCCTTATTTAATTAACTTATAGCATTTTAGAGCCATTTATCATGTAATTGTAGTTGAGAAATTGGGCTTCAATATGTTCGCTTTTATGTTCGGTGTGATGTTATTGTCTATCAACGCTCGTTCTGCACTCAAGTAACTTCCTCTGACAATAGGCTTCTTAGCTTAGCCCGTTGGCCGTGGAGTTTCCACAAACACATTGTGACACCCTAATCTTCCAGCCGCATGTCTTGGTGCAATTCGAGTCCTCACTTTTCCGTCGGCTGCAGACTCTTCACCACCGACTACAATTTGCGATTATTACGTTTTCTTCTTCGGCTGCGAGTACGAATTTGTTGTGGCACCGGAATCGAACCAATAACCTTTGGGTTATTTTCATGTATTTTGGGAGGTTCTGAAGCTTCATCTTCCGAATTTTACAATTTGCCTTCTTGTATATCGTCAGCTTCGTTTTCTGTATCATAACTATCATCCAATGCATTACATTAAAAATATCTTCTTCTTTCGAATCTTTTTCTGAAAAAATATTCAAATATTTCAGTAATTATTCATGTGAACGAACGAAAATCCTGACACGCGATAATAATGAGGAGAGCTAAACCTCCGCAGAGCACAACGGCGCACTGACAGACTAGAGTACAGCAACACAGTGTATCCACTCAACTACGAAGTAAATGGAAAAAGAACGGAACAGATGGAACGAGATGAGAACAATGGAATAACGTACCGGTACGCTAATCGGATGAAAACAGGAATTGTTGCGCCTTTAGTGGCATGGGACATAAAAAATATCTCACCGGTCAAAATCACCGGATGTGGTCCTTTAAGGTAAATAAAATACAGAAAAATATCACAGCTTATTCGATTTCCTTTGTAGATATTTATATTTTACAGAATTTGTAAACCACCGAAATACATTACAAGTCATGGAATGTAAGTTCACTAAAATAAAACGAACGCAATTTATTGGGTTTTAAACACGCTCAGGGGCCAGATTGAGCGGTACGATCTTTCTAGTGTTAAGAAAATTTGTATTTATTTGTTGCGTTATTGATTGAGCCTGCTATCAATGCAGTGGGTTGTCCAGAAACCTTTCGCTAAATGAAATGTACATTGTTAATGCTTTTCTCACCAATCTATTTGAATGACTTGGGATTTATTGGTATTGTTTTAAGAGATCTTTTTTTAAATATTCAGTTCTGTGAGATTCAGAGGAGAGGGATTCATTGAACTTGTCTTGTGCTGAAAAGGATCTGCTTAAGTAAACGTAAACTTGAAACATGAATACTACTGCTTGGGACCGTGTAGGGTCCTCCACTCCCCAGACAGCTGTGCTGAACATTGCCAGTTTAGTGGGAAAACACCTATGATATTGTCGCCAAAATTATTTTCTTTGTAGAGTCCCTCTATATACACTTCGCAACTTTCAGCTTTCCCCACTTTGCTCAGAACAGATTTTCCATCTGAGCTTTTTAATTCAAGGCAGCTTCTTTTCTCGTATAAACGTTATACAGCCGAACTATTACAAGAAGAAAGAGACTATTCTGATGCGATAGCTCCTCACTTAACAGCCATAAAACAACCGATTGCCTAACGAAGGATCTGTACCAGAAGACTGGAAAGTTGCCCAGGTCATACCAATATTCAAGAAAGGGCATATTTCATTTACATCAATTTGCAGCAGGGGTTTGGAACATATCCTGTATTCAACTATTATAACAGAATAATCTAATGACCCAAGGTCAACACGGATTTAGAAAATGTCGTTAATGTGAAACACTACTAGCTCTTTGCTCACACGTAGTGATGAGTGCTATCGACAAAGGATCTCAGATTGATTCCGAATTTTTAGATTTCCAGAAGGCTTTTTGACGCCGTAACTCACAAACGGTTTGTTATCAAATTGCGTAGTTATAGAATATGGCCCCAGATTTGTGACTGGAGAGGGGATTTCCTGTCACAGAGGACAGTTTGTAGTAATTGATGGTAAGGCGTCGTCTAAAACAGAGTTGATATCCGGCGTTCAACAGGGTAATGGTATTGGTCCTCTGTGGTTCCTTATCTACATATGTTGTATCATCCTTGATGCCATTTCTTGAGTTCTCGTCCCTGGTCAGACATTCTTTCAGGAAAGGTACGGTGCACTAATCGTAGAAATCTAGAACAGTACTCTAGAGCTTAGTATTACAAGTTTTATTGACTGAAGAATACAATACTCAACTTCTTCTCTTATCTTCTTCTCGCTTCTCGCAACGTCGCCTTCTGTATGACGTTAGCTGCGATGAGTCCAACTTTCTGAGTAGTTCGTAGCCGAGTTCTGACGGACCGTCCAGACGCATGTCGGCCTAGATATAAAAGCTTGTAGAGGGTGCGCGTCTACGGTTACTCCCTCGAAGAGGCGCGGCGCGGGCTTGCGATAGGCTGTCGGTCATCCGCTGACTTCTCCACCACCGTTCTCTTGCGTCTAGCGTGTGGCGCTGGCATTACGCAACAACAACATAAACGATCTGGGAGAAAATCTCAGCAGCTCTCTTAAGTTGTTTGGAGACGATGCCGTCATTTATAGTCTAATAAACTCATCTCAAGATCAAAACCAAGTGCAGAATGATCTAAAGAAGATATGAGTTTGGTGGAAAAATTGACTCTAAATAATGAGAAGTGTGAAGTAGTGTACATGATTACGAAATGATATCCGTTAAACTTTGTTTACAAGATAAATCAATCAAACGTGGAAAAATTGACTCTAAATAATGAGAAGTGTGAAGTAGTGTACATGATTACGAAATGATATCCGTTAAACTTTGTTTACAAGATAAATCAATCAAACGTGAAGGCCGTAAACTCTACTATATACCTAGGAATTACTATTACATCACACTTAAACTGAAAGAACACGTAGATAATGCCGTAGGAAAGGCGAAGAAGAGACTGCGTTTTACTGGCAGAACAGTTAAAAGATGCAATAGAAGTACTAAGGAGACTGCATACATCACGCTTGTCCATTCTCATTTGGAGTATTGTTGCCCAGTGTGGGATCCTTATCAAGTGGGTTTGACGGAAATCATCCAAGCCGGCCAAAGAGGGGCAACCCGTTTTGTATTGTCACCATACAGGGGAGACAGCGTCAAGGAAATGATACAGGATCCGGGATGGGAATCATTACAACAACGGCGTTTATCGCTATGGCATGGTCTACTTACGAAACGTTCTCCTTCGAATACAAAGATATATTGTTGACTGCCACCTACATGCGCAGAAGTTTTCTTCAGAATAAAATATGAGGAACCAGTGCTCGAACGGAGACATATGTTATTTCTTCCAGCGCGCTATTCTAGAATGGAATGGTCGATGTAAAGTATAAAGGTGGTTTGATGAACCCTCTGCCAGGCACAGTATCACTTGCAGATTTAGTTCTACACTAATGGCCATTAAATTGCTAAAACAAGAAGAATGCAGATGATAAACAGATATTCATTGGACAACTATATGATACTAGATCTGACATATGATTACATTTTCCCGCAATAGATCCTGAGAAATCAGTACTAACGGCCTTGATACTTCTGGACATTTAGTCAAACAGAGCTTGGATGGCGTGTACAGGTACAGATGCCCATGCAGCTTCAACACGATACAACAGTTCATCAGAAGTAGTGACTGGCGTATTGTGACGAGACAGTTGCTTGGCCACGAATGACTAGACGTCTTCAGTTGGTGAGAGATCTGGAGAATGTTCTGGCCAGGGCAGCAATAGAACATTTTCCGTATCCAGAAAGGATCGTACAGGACCTGAACGCTCTGCCAGGCACATAAATCTGATTTGCAGACATATGTCTCCGTTCGAGCTTCCACACGATACAACAGTTCATCAGAAGTAGTGACTGGCGTATTGTGACGAGCCAGTTGCTTGCCCACGAATGACTAGACGTCTTCAGTTGGTGAGAAATCTGGAGAATGTTCTGGCCAGGGCAGCAGTAGAACATTTTCCGTATCCAGAAAGGATCGTACAGGACCTGAACGCTCTGCCAGGCACATAAATCTGATTTGCAGAGTATCCTATGTAGATGTAGATGTAGACCTGCAACAAGTGGTCGTGCATTATCCTGCTGAAATGTTGGGTTTCGCAGGAATGTAATGAAAGGTAGAGCCACGAGTCGTAACACATCTTAAATGTAACGGCCACTGTACCGTGGATGCGAACAAGAGGTGTCCGAGTCATGTAACCAATGGCACCCCATACCATCAGCCGGATTATACGCCAGTGTGGTGATTATGAGTACACGCTTCCAATGTGTGTTCACCGCGATGTCGCCAAACACGGATGCGACTATCATGATGTTGTAAACAGAACCTGGATTCATCACAAAAAAATGACTTTTGCCATTCGTGCACCTAGGTTCGTCGTTGCGTACACCATCGCAGGCGCTCCTGTCTGTGATGCGGCGTCAAGGGTAACTGCAGCCATGGTCTCCGAGCTGATAGTCCATGCTGCTGCAAACTTCGTCGAACTGTTTGTTCGTGCAGATGGCTGTTGTCTTGCAAACGTCCCCATTTGTTGACTCAGGGATTGAGACATGGCTACACGATCCATTACAGCCATGCGAATAAGATTCTTGTCATCTCGATTGCTAGTGATACGAGGCGCCGCGGTGGAGTAGCCGAGCGGTCTAAAGCGTCTCGCTTCGGAGCGCGCGGTTGCTCGCCGTGGAGGTTCGAGTCCTCCCTGGGGCATGGGTGTGTGTATGTGTGTTGTCCTTAGGTTAGTTTACCTTAGTTTAAGTAGTTTGTAAGCTACGGACTGATGACCACGCAGTTTGGTCCGATAGAATTGCAAACATTTGAACATTTGATACGAGGCCGTTGGGATCCAGCACGGTTTTCCGTACTGCCCTCCTGAACCCACCGATTCCATATACTGCTAACAGTCATTGGATCGAGACCAACGCGAGCAGCAATATCACGATACGATAAACTGCAATGACGATAGGCTACAACCCGACCTTTATCAAAGTTGGAAACGTGATGGTACGAATTTCTCCTCCTCACACAAGGCATCACAGCACCGTTTCACCACTCAACGCCAGTCAACTGCTGTTTGTGTATGAGAAATCGGTTGGAATCGTTCCTCATGTCAGCACGTTGTAGGTGTCGCCACCGGCACGAACCTTGTGTCAATGCTCTGAAAAGCTAATCGTTTGCATATCACAGCATCTTCATCCTGTCGGTTAAATTTCGCGTCTGTAGCACGTCATCTTTGTGTTGTAGCAATTTTAATGGCCAGGACTGTTGAATTTCTGCGGTTATCTATCCGTAGTTTGATGCAGCAGTCTTTGCGCCACGAAAACATGACTATTCTGAGTCCATCTGGTATTTCTCATCGGAAACAACCAGCACAGACAGGCTCGCTACTGCTGGCAGACGCGGCCGCAGGGTTCCCGCTGGCCGCATTAGTCATGCCTCCCCGCGCGGCCGCTGTCCGCCTGGTAAGAATGCGCGGCACCTGCTGCCGCCGCTGCCGGCTACATTACGAGTGGCCGCGTCAGCACGCCGTTACGGTAATGCAGCGCGCTGAGCCGCCGCCTGTGTAATCGCCGCCAGGCCTCCCTCCCTGAGGCCCCCCTGTTCGCCTTATAATTAAACCGTTTGGACATAAATTCCGGGCCCATAGCGGGGGCCTAATTGTGCGAGAATGGCGCCGCTCGCAGCGCGGGGAGCGCCGTAATTAAGTGCGGCCAGACACGGCCCTACTCCCTCCCGCTCTCCTCCGGGTGACCATATCGAGGCGCCGCCCCAGCCCAGCCGACACTTGCTGCTCCGCAGCCCGGCCCGGCCTCCTTCCTCCTGGGCTCCACCCTTCCGTACCGCTGAGAGCTCGCCTCCAACAGTGCACAGTACCGCTGTCTTCCTGCAGTACCATACTTCAACAAAAATAAATATTTTAAATCTACAGCAACAAGTATGATATTTTAAAGTATGCATTAATAATGAACTTTAATACTACCAAACCCTATTACCCAAACAAGAGCAAGACAGAATTTTACAACACTTGAAAATTCTCAAATTGTACTAAAATAACATTTACACTATTAAATATATTTTGGTAATAAACAGTCTTGATTTGATTTGAAATGATTTGATTTTTTCAGGGAAGTCAAAACAGTCTTGGTTCAACCCGCCACTGCCCGCACCGAAACTAAGTTTATTTTGCGGTATCGCTCCCTGTATATCTAGTAAAGCCAACCAATGCCCTTGAACAGTGCAAGGAGTCCCTTTACCAGTTCTTTATTAGGCACAATTTCTTCGGGTCTGGTTGTCCCAAATATTCTGTGCCTTTTATTCTCCAATGCAATGGATTCGAAGAGTAGATGTGATGCAGTTTCATCACCGGCATCACAGATCCTACATTTAGGTTCCTCTTCTGTTATTGCGTATGTAGGTGTTTTCTGAAATTCCCATGGCCTCTCAGCCACAACAACAAAAACGATCTGGGAGAAAATCTCAACAGCTCTCTTAAGTTGTTTGCAGATGACGCCGTCATTTATAATCTAATAAACTCATCTGAAGATCAAAACCAACTGCATAATGATCTACATAAGATATGAGTTTGGTGGAAAAATTGACTCTAAATAATCAGAAGTGTGAAGTAGTGTACATGATTACGAAAGGAAATCCGTTAAACTTTGTTTACAAGATAAATCAATCAAACGTGAAGGCCGTAAACTCTACTATATACCTAGGAATTACTATTACATCAGACTTAAAATGGAAAGAATACGTACATAATGCCGTAGGAAAGGCGAAGAAGAGACTGCGTTTTACTGGCAGAACAGTTAAAAGATGCAATAGAAGTACTAAGGAGACTGCATACATCACGCTTGTCCGTTCTCATTTGGAGTATTGCTGCACAGTGTGGGATCCTTATCAAGTGGGTTTGACGGAAGTTATCCATAGAGGCCAAAGAGGGGCAGCCCGTTTTATAATGGCACCATACAGGGGAGACAGCGTAACGGAAATAATACAGGATCTGGGATGGGAATCATTACAACAACGGCGTTTATCGCTATGGCATGAGTCTAATCTCTCTCCTGTTCAGACCCAGGATTGCAGAGCGTCTTTCAAAACATGGCTTTGGCATCATTACCTTGCAATGTTTTTGTTGATGGACTTTGGTCCAATATTCTACGTACTGCCTTCTGAGCCAGTTACGTAGCTCCAATTTAGTCATTGCCTTGGTGATTGTCAGGACAGGTTCCGGTCCAATAAATGGAGTCTCTGCCCCCATCCTGGCTAATCTGTCGGCATGTTCGTTGCCACTGATCCCCGAGTGGCCATGGACTCACAAAAGGTTTATTGCTTTCCCCTAGCTCAACCAGAACCCTGTGAATTTCTGCAACAATTTTAGACCTTCTTGCAGGAGCTGCCAGAGATCTCAGGGCTGCCTGGCTGTCTGAATAGATATAGATGCTACGATCTTTGTAGCACCTATGCAAATTCTGATACGCCCTGATGGGAGTGATTTCGGCCTGGAATACAGAGACCAGTTTCCCTAGAGAGATGACGCCCTCCAGTCTTGGCTGCACCTCATATACCCCGGCCCCAACACCTTGGTCTGATTTTGACCCGTCAGTGAACCAGACAATATCCCCCGTACGGTGTCGAACTATTTTCTCCCACTGCTCCCTGCTTCCAATTGTTATATTGAATGGCTTGTTGAAGCAGTGTGGGGATAAACAGTCTTGGTTGCATAAAATTGATTTTTCATTTATTGATACTTGACGTGTTTCGCCTCTTCTGGTCATCATCAGACGTTGAAAGGGGTAGGTTACAAACTTGTTTCAAAAACGGAACTGAAAACATGTTAAAACTTTCCTAAGTAAGAAATATTAGAAAAGTGGGGGGTGCATTTTTTTCAGTCTGCACCCCCTTTTTCTGATATTTCTTACTTAGGAAAGTTTTAACATATTTTTAGTTCTGTATTTTTTTTTAAACAAGTTTGTAAATTTCCCCATTTCAACGTCTGATGATGCCCAGATCAGGCGAAACGCGTCATGGGATCACTAACTGAAAAATCAATTTTATGCAACCAAGATTGTTTGATTTACAAAAATATCAATTACAGTTGCTGTGCCAGCGCCACAAATATATGGAGTGGAGTGATTTCATAATAAATATATTTGTTTTCATTTACAGTACACCTTTGTTAATATATTAAAAATGTTAACCACATAGCTACAATACCAAAAATCTGGTATATAATACATTCTTTTAAATATTACCCATATTGCATGTTATACAGCTTTCATACCATTTAGCACTTTTCTATCAATGATACTGTTCTTTTTACGGTGTGACAAACTTTATTAATGTTATTGTATATCTTATAATATTTACAACAATACGTACACTTTTTTGTATATCTTATTTTTACAACAAAAACTATACATGTCTTTTAATTCAATGATGTACTTTTATTAATACATTTCAAAATGTTAGATATATACATCTTAAACGAATAAGTGGCAGAGTAAACAGACAACGATCTGACGAACATAGCCACTTGGAGAGGAAGTATCACAGCGCACTGTTTTGTCTAATCAGAAGAGCTGCTTACGACTTCAGCCGCACAAGCTCACAGACGGTCAAAAAGAAAAACCTATGGTATTTTCTAGTGACTTCAATTCCATGTGTGGCCGGGATCAATTGGATCTTATCACCGTCGTCACGAGATATTGTAGCGTAGGGAATGTTGGGTGAAGCTGTAGCTGTGGCTGAAAAGATAAAAAAAAATAAATAAATAAATAAATAAAAAAAATTACCCTTCAAAGAGTCTCCGACTATCATTGTTCCCTGGTATGCAACTCACCCGCAGATATTCTGTCCCAGGCGGTCGGACCTCGTCTCTTACAACAGGGGTTTCAGCGCCTGGTAAAAGGTCTATATAAAGGGCCAGTAAGGGAAGATACAGAATAATGAAAGTCGGGATAGCCAGTCGAAACATATTAACAACAAAGCACGATATGGACGCCTTCCTTCTGCAGTTACATGGTTTTCTTCATGTATCCATATGAAAACAAATTGATTGACATTCTGAAAATAGGTCAAATTAAACTGACGATTATTCGTGTTTGCACTTTATGGACTGTTCACAACCCCAAGTCTGCAAAATAATATGCTTGTTTTAAATAATGACGTCCCATGCTGATGTTGTGCACATATAAATACAAAATAAAGTATATGATGTTAAGTCAGAAGTGTACACATTGCCAAAGAGCAGATAAATATTTGCAGCCGGGCGTAATCGAACCGGCAAACCTTTCAATAAAAAATCCGATCTCTTATTGCTGAGGCAAACACCGGTTTCTAAACAGACTCTCTCAGGGGTATTTGATAATGTGCATATGGTGATAGATCCGTATCAAAATTTCTTTTATTTCCTAAACGCTTAGCTATCTGGAGTTCCCACTTTGTGCACTTTCATATCTCACAACACCCTACATGTACCATAAATTTTGACGGATTCGGCGATGACGAGTAGGCGTCCTCTCCTTGTAAAAACCGTTCTGTGTACATCTTCAGACACCCAATTGCATCTCTCGTCCCTCTCCCTTTTCTAAATCCTAAATGACCTTCTCCTATATTCTCCTCTATTTTCTAGTCTATTTTTCTCTGCACTCGTCAGGTCACAGCTATGGTAACATTGCATATCAAACTAAGTAATGGTCAAACATTTTTATGTAAAGAGTTGTGTAATACAATTTGAGTACTCCACTGCGTCCATGAGATATATATTTTGTAATTTGTAGCTGTTATTTAACTATTGTCTTGGTTTGACTTTGGTTTTATTTTCACTGCTACTACTCCTTTCAAAAACCAACCATCCTAAAACATGACAGGTCGTCAGTCTCAGAGGCTGGTTACTCAGTGGTGACGTCAATCACATCAATGTAGCATTGCCCGTGTGCCACTTCATGGAGAGGAGACCAGTTTCTTCTCTGTTTTATTGTCACGTAATGATAGCTTCTTTATAATTTATTGAAATAATAATACAAACAAGATATATAATTATTACAATGTATAGTTCTTATATAAATGTTGTGCAATACAAGCGAATACAATACAAAGTCAATTTGGCATCATCAGTGCAATCTGATTGAGGTTCCCATTCGTGAGTTATTATATTATGAATTAGTCCTAAACTCAATGAAAGTTAGATAAACAGTTTTCTTAAGAAATCATATTTAAAAATTCAAAGTACTAATAATCATGTTTGCCACATTGTAAGAATAACAACGGTAGAATTTGAAACATGGTTATCACAATATAAGATTTGTAATATGCAGTATATAGCTAACATAATAAGTAGTTTAAACGTGTAGATTAAAATATTTTGAAAGTTTTTGCATGTATTACAGGTTTATTGGTGGATCATCTTGAAAGGTATACAATACCATTTAAATATATGTCACATTGTAAAAAGAACAGTATCACCAATAAAACAGTGTTTTAGGGTATATGAGTTGTGTATTGTACAGTACAGTTAACATTTAAAAGATTTTGACTACACTTATGTAGTTACTAAAAAGAAATTTATGCATGTGACTGGCAGTATCGACTATCCTCAAGTCTCGGAATACCCTTGCGCACAGAAGAACGTAATCGATAAGATAGCGTTCAGATATGACACCATTCATCGTACTTCGTAGGCACACCACGTAGTTACAATAACAATGCTTAATAGCAATCCTAGGATAACACTTGAGACACTAAATGTAATGTACGAAAGTATAAAATATAAAAATGCAGCAAGTGGAGCAGGCAAAATGGAGTACAACAGCTGAAAGTAAGGTTTACAGGAATTGCAAACTGGCTAAGCAGGATTGGCTTGAGGACAAATGCAAGACCACAGAAGTACGTGTAACTTGGGGAAAAGCATTTGGGAATAAGAAAAGTAGCTGCATGAATATGAAAAGCTGAGGTGCAAAATGGTACTAAGAAAACACGAAAAAGCTGATAGGTGGAAGGAATATATACAGAGCTTATACAAGATTAACAAAACTGAAGACAGTTTTGTAGAAAGGGGCGAGGAAGTAGACGAATATAAGAAAGGAGATATGATACTACGAGATGAATTTGACAGAGCAATGAAAGCTCATCATCTTCCTTTGAAGGATTAGGCTGTTGCCTGTTTCGAACTCAAAATCATTCACATCTTTTCCTTAGACTTACAATATCTATTTTACCATTCTGTTTCCAATTCAGGATCTTGTGGGGGGATTCTGTGCTCTAGCATTCTAAGAATGTGTTATCCACAGTTTTTTTCGATATTTTTGAATTTTCTCGTTCATATTGAAAATATTTAATTCTGCTCTTATGTCGTCATTCCTGATCACGTCTCTTCTTGTGCAGACCTTTCCCTTTCTCCGGAGCCACTTCTTTGTACTTTCGACATTATTTTCTTCTCTATTACAGTAACCCAGATTTAGCGTCCGTAGGATACTACAGGAACAGCCATCGTTTTATATAATTTAAAAATTGTATCCTTTTGTACTTATGGACACATGTTTTGCATATGGTACCACAGACTGCTAGAATTGTCGGGATCAAAATCGAAACTTATATCACAGCCTAAATATGAGGTGTCAGAGATGTTTTCTAAAGGTGAAATAACCAAAATAATATTTGATCTGATTGGGCGTTTCCCTCGAAGATCCATTATTTTTGTTTTATTACTAGAAATTTTAAAGGTATATTTCTTGCCTATTTTGTTCAGCTGATGTACTGACCTTTGGAGATCATCTTCATTATTCTGCATAATAGCGTTGTCATCTGCAAATAGAAGCACATTCAGGAATTCTTCATTCGACATTTATTTCCTTTGTTTATTTTAAGCTTCTATTTCCTAAGAATGTATATATTAAACAGAGCAGGTGAGAGTCCACATCCTTGTCTTACTTCCTGATTAATACTTATTTCTTCAAATTTAATCTTGCCTGTGTTTATTACAAGTTTTATATTTTGTTTGTGTTTATAATTCTTGTGATATTGAATTCGAAAAATTTTTCGTTGGAAAATAGATCTCCGTATTGGAAAATAGATATCCGTGTATGGTAGGTCGTATGTTTCTGTGGATGAAATGAACCCAAAATACTGAATTAGTCTTTGAAGTTTGAAGAATGCCGCTATCTATCATATCATCAACCTTGAGTTCTGTGTAAAGCACTCGCACCCGATCCCGCGCGTTAGTGGAGAAAACGGGGTGGTATTTTCATAAAATCCTTCTTATAAATACTTGGAGGTATCGAAGATTGATTAATTTACGAAATTCTTATGGAGCGCGATATTTGACAAACAACCGATCTTATTGAATGATGTATTGGGGTTTCTAAGTGCCATCGATAGCTGATGAAACAAAAATGGCTGTTTTTCTAATATGTAAATGAAGAGGTTGCTCGTGTAATTTTAGAATAGGTATTTCCATGAGAGACATATTATCTCGTCCGCCGTATTATTAAATTATTTCAATATTCTTGGGAACTGATGATCCTGCCCTTATAAATCCGAAAATAGCAGTTCAGTATTTTGTTGCTATTTGATCTGCATAAGAATGTTATTAAGAATGATATTTGTTTGCTACGAGGCAAAAGAAGTAGATTTTAACATCGTAACAAAGGAACCTATGTTGTAAGGAACTTAACGTGAATGATACCTTTGGCGGAAGTAGAAGAAAAGTCTGGTAGGAAATATAAATGTGTAGTTATATTGAATCTTCCGTGTTCTGTGATACCCTAGTATATTTTTGGTGGTGAAAACAGACTGTGTTTTAAAACAGGTGAGACTATCTGTATCTCATTGTTATAAACACGAAAACGTTTAATTTGCTGGAATCCTTTTAAATAGTCCCACTGTATAAATTAAATTCTTTGGCAAGCTAAAAGATGTTTGTAAATAAAAAGGAGAAAACGTCACTCTTTTTTGGGACACGAACTAAAATATGGTATCATATGTCCTTCAAATGGTTTTCCTTATTTCTGAAAAATAACGAGTAGTACCGTGGTTCGGAACCCACGTTAAACTGTAGGTCCCACAAAAACTGGCTGGGTAAGTCAGTTCGAAGGTCGGAGAAAGGCAACGGCATACCACCTCCAAACAGGACCATGCCTAGTAATGCACTGTGGTGTCCAAACCAATCTTCGGATTGCTGATTGCCTTACCATTTTTTATTTATTTATTTAAAAATATACAAATAAAATCATCTCATCACTTTGTTCTATATCATTCAGTTAAAAACAAAACATAAGGGGGTATCGAATTCCATTGTAAATGCAAATGAAGAAACTATTTATTTACACAGCACTTTTTTTTTTCAGTGTCAATATTTCAGTGATGGAATTTTGATAATATGTAGACACTTTTGTTCCAATGATAAAATCCGCTTCTTTTGTCAAGGCAGCAGAGTTTACAAATATTTATCGCACTTACGTTTTAATGTATATTGACGCTGTATTTATTAATAGTGAGGACGAGGTAAGTTAGATGAAAGTGACCATATTCCATGTAAATCTAAACAAATAAGTTAATCACTTACATTGTAAAAACTTTACCAAATATGTGCGACTCTTAAAAAATCCATTACTTAATTGAATAAAATCTGTAATTACTCGAATAACGCGCTTCAAACACAAATTTCGTAAATTTATCGTGTGACAAAAGAATCTCCTCTTTGCGTACTATCACTTCATAATGTGGGATCGGAAATAAGTGCTTTAGAAACTATCCATTATCTCGAGATTGGTGATAGATAGGGACATTTTTCAGCCAATATTCAGCTTAAGTTAGTCTGAGTGTGACAGTCTATTACTTACGTCCATATTACGTCATCGTACTTGCTTCATTTTCCAACATTAAAACATTATCAATGTCTATTTTGATTCCATTAATTATTTATTTCACTGGTCAGTTTCCGTTCCGCAAGGAAGGCTAACAACAAACGACATTAAAGGAAATACCTTTCGCGACGCCAAAGTCAGAATTTCTAGACTACTGAAAAGGGGTCGACACGACATAGATCTGTAGACATAGTTCGCAATAATGGTCTGAAAATTACAAATTTTTACTGAGATGACAGGAGACTGCCGTAAAATATTTTAGGAAATGGTTATTTCCTTGTGCTTCCATCAGTGAACCAGTCAGTTTTCTGATCGCCTTTGATTTCCATACGCAAGTCTCATCGCTGTAAGCAGTTATAATATTCAACGTTGAAATTCCGACTGAATTCACTTGGATTTTTCAGGAAAAGATACCCTAAATTACTTGAGGCCCTTTCCTTCCCCATCTGTGACGAACTAGCCGAGAATGTGACACCAATTTCGAGAGTATAGCTATTACCTTTTTAGACTAAGGCTTTTGAAAGAGTGCATCACAATTTTACCTAAGCATCAGGGAAAATAGGCTATTGTGATCAATCCACATAAGTAGTACACGACCGTATTGGTAATTCTCAATCAAAATCAACACCCAACTAACACTCATTTACCTTATATGCCATTGCAAAGGAACCACTACTTGTTAAACTGCACTCAACATTGCAAGGTTAGAATAAAATCAGTACAAAATAGTAAGTGTCTTGCTTCTACCGATGATATTAGTATTATTGTAATAATAAAACGGAGAATGATGATGTGTGAAGAATATGAATGGGTTATGAAGGGTTATGAAGAGGCTTGCAGCGTGAGAAGTAATTCACCCAAATCCAATATAATGCCTTTGGACCACATGCATAATACGTAAAAATCGCGTTGCTACTATAAAGTGAAGAAACTTTCAAAGATTTTATTGAAACTACCACATTACCTCCATGTAGTAGAAGATTTGGTGTGAAAGAAAAAGTTTAATGTAAGGAAAAGTATTTCAATCGTACTGCCAAATTATTAAACTGTTAACAGGTCAGTATTTCACGAAACCTATAATTTGACTTAGATAATAATAATCGTTGTGAACTTATAAGTGCTGGACACCTAAATCAAGAACTGAACTATGATTGAACATACGATGTTGAAATTGTTTTCAAACATAAGAATATTCAAAACTTTAATACTAGTAAATTATACTGTGCAGCTAAGAAATGTCCCCCAAAAAGAATATCGAGATGAAATATGGCGGTAAAAATTGGAAACAAATTTGACGTCTCCCAAAAAGAATATCGAGATGAAATATAGCGGTAAAAATTGGAAACAAATTTGACATAACATCAGTGGCCGATTGTTAAGCATGTTCGCTCTGTGTGGTATGATGTATTTAACGAGAATGTTCCCACAAAGGATACGTTACACAGATAAAATTTCACACTCACTCCTTTTCCTGATTAATGCAACTAGCGGAAACTTTAAAACATGTTTGTAACTGTAAAGAAAAGACTTTTATTTGGAAGTGGACGAGGAAATGGTGCTTATTATGAATAGAATCTCTGAGAACTCTGTTCCCATAAAAGATGTACTTCAGTCAGAATATAATTTATATCCAAATTCGAAACATAATACCTATACTTGCTCATTGGAGAGTACGTGTTTATGCGATTAGGGAGGAAAATTCGAATTTAGAAAACTATGTACAATATATCAATGAAGAGCATTTTTCTTTGAGGAAGAACAATTTCCAGAGATATTTTAATGTCGTTTTAAATCAAGACTATTAAGTTCAGATAAGTAAACGAAGAATCCCAAGATTCTACATGAAATATCAACAGAAGAAGAAGAAATGTAAGCAAATTTGGTTGCCTCAGGTGAATCTACAAGATACCGAGTGCAGTGGAAGTTATTTTCAGATTTGACGAAGTGTGAGCAGGAGTGCAATTACAAGCTTTTCAAGAACGTAAAAGTCATATATGTAAAACGATAAGGTTAATTATTTTAAAAAAAAAGGGGCATAGTGGTTATCACATCCGTCGAACACACGGATGGTCCCCAATTCGTTCCCAGGCGTAAACTGGTCATTTTTTCTCTCTTCTCCATAACAATAACCTATCACGAAGTGTTTCACTTAATCATTTACCACTTCGGTTCTATATATGCCCCCCATATATAAATATAAGCTATTATGACGATGCGTACCTTTTCTGTGCAGGCTTTTTCTTCCTGTATCCTACGTTTATCTTCAATACGACACAACTTAAACTAAAACAAATAATCAATTTCCCCACATATTTTATAAACTTTTAAAGTAAGTATTTAAACAACAAAGACCTCTTATTTTAATTTATTAATTTTAAAATTTATTGCATTACTTTATACCAACCAAGGTACCAAATTTCGTACATTTTCTCTCCCTGATTGCTAGAATGGGACCGGGTTTCCTTGAATGCATGATACTCCTTTTCCATGAAAATAGAACATCGTCACGGAGGTGTTAAGTAGACTTCCAGACATGAATACAATAAATACCCTTAAAATATTGTGACAGAACAAGTTAGATAACTTGCAGTCCTCCATACTTTGTTTTGTACCACTTACATGATACGCGTACCATAAGGAAGGTAATTACGACTTGGTTACATACCACCTTATGTATAAACGAAAAGTCAGTAAGTAACAACGGTTCCGAAGCAATGTATAACAATGACATATACCTAAGTTAAATATGTCATTCGAAGGGATCCAAGACTGAAATGACAATGGAGAAACAATTTTAATTTCAACGTATTTACTTTTAGAATTAAAGTTAACTCCGTGGCTCGTCGGAGAATCTGAAATTAACATTGCGAATTTTTTAAAGTTTCCAAAATCTTTTCCGTAGATATTTGAATTGGTATGCAACTCATGCATATAATTTTTATACATGTACGCAATTAAGACAGTGGAAATATTTTTGTTAACATTAAGAAATTCAAAATAATTGTTTATGTCCTAAACTGTAACATTTCACGATGAATGCTGTGTACTTACGTCGAAAAATAGTATAGCCAATGGATGTGGGTATCTCACTTTCTGCAGTTAAAAGCTTTTAGAAGAGCATGATATGCATCGTTGCTCGTTTGTAGAAAACCCAGTTAACTGCGTCTACGATAGCGTTCGACAAGAGGTATAAATGTAGTTTGACTCGTTAGCGTTTAATGTTGTTAAGAGTTAGTCTTTCACATCGGTAACGAAGTTCCTATTCCGTATACATTAAACGGAAAATTTCGAAGTTCGCTGCATCGCCTGGCTGCCTTTCAAAGGGAAACATTAAACGCGTCGAGTACTAAACTCCGAGCCTGTGGATATTGCTCTCAAAATAGAACCTTTTGATGACGAGTTACCATTATTTCGGAAACAACGTACGATATCAAAATAGGCAGTAAACTTATTTTCATTAATTCGACAATACCGAATAGTTTTGACAAGCAAGGCGTGCAGGGTTAGTTGTAAGGCTCTCTCAAAGGCTGGTAAATAGTTAAATCCTCTCTAACGGTATTAATTCTCCAGTCTTTTCAGCTACGATGACGACAAGCTGATCGTTGACTACTTTGAGAGAAAGCAAAGAAGATAATGATATTGACAATAAGCCAGATTCCCCCTAAGTCGATAGAAAAGCGGGGCAGATGTCAGTACAAAAGGTCAGAGTGAGGTCATCCAGTTTTTCCTACTATGTTTGGTATTGTAACAAATGAAATGGTTGTGAATTATATTAAATGAGATTGAATTTGGTCACAAAACGGGCACCGAATATCTTCCGCATATTGTATACCCAATCAACGATATTTGTGAAATAAATTATTTGAAAATACGTATAAATAAAACAGAAATGGAAGACATCATCAAGGATGATATAATAGACTACGGAAACAAAATAATAAAACCGTGGTAGAAGTAAGCAATGGAAAACCTCTGAGTACTGACAAAAACGACCAGTACGATATGTTTGAAGTGGGTTTATGTCTCCATTGAGAAACCAGACCCAAATCTTGTAAAATGTCAAATGTCTTTAACTGCAGTCACTCCTTAATTGAACGGAATAAAGGCTCATGGGACGAAAGAGAAATGCCAACGGTAGTTCCGAAAAATAGTGATAGACCGGAGTCGAACCCGGATCTCCGTTTTACGCGAGCGTCTTCCATTACCACTTCCTCAATCCAGGCACACTTCCTGTCCAGCCAAGTTGTAGTGTTCAGTAGTGTTCATTATCCTTTGTCGCTTCTTTCATCTCCATTTCCGTAACTGGGCGAACGTATATTGTGCACCGCACTGAAATTCTTGCCCGTTCGACGAGTTGGCGACGCGTAGGCGACATAATTACATGTGAAATATATCCACGTAGGTAGCAACTTCTCATTCTTTCCTGTGGTGCTGAAATGATGGACAAAATGCCTCGAAAAGGGACTGTTAATAGTGCCCCTTCATATATAAATCTGTTAACATTTTCCACAAAGTTATGCAAGGAGAAGCAGCAGAACTGCACAGAACTGCATTACCTTGGTAATGTAATGCAGATGGGAAACAAGTATAAACTGCTAAAGAACAATGAAGTAGGTAAACTCTATCTTGTAAAATGGTACGATGAACAGAAACAATATCTTGAAGACTTGGACATCACGCACGGACAAGGAAACATTTCGAACAAACACATATTACACAGGAGGCGTACACGCACTAGCAGTGGCGAAGAGAGACGGACAGAAAATCATCATCCGAATGAAAATGCAAATACTAAATTTACACTGAATTACTCGAGTTCAGCAAATTGAGAAACACTTCGCCTCACATAGCGAAAGAATTACTCAAGAAAACTATCACTGATAAACCAAGAATGCATGATCACAAATAAAGTAAGGTTCTAACAGCATGCCATCCCCTCAGCATGATTCGACGAAATACTCACTTCGGCAGTCGCGGCAACAGTGCTGCCTCAGGTCGCGTGCAGCGCCTTCCCCTCTCCGGACCGAATGTAGGTCGCGTTCAAAGCGATGAACAGTGAGTTCAGAGCCTACTGTCTACCAACCCTCGCTATCTAAATGAGGTAATACCCTCTACTAGAGCTCCAGAGAAGTCTCTTTTGTCACCTCTTTCGCCCATGATTATGTTGGTACTACACTAAGAACAGGCCACCCCGCCATCTTGTCAAGTAAGGGTCTCTCTGGCTGCCCATCAGACGGCAGTGAGACGACATACGAAGCCATGTATTCTTAACTGTAGTAAACGAGTCCTAAAGCGCGAAGCGGCGACTGTAAGCCATTTCGCGGCAGTCAGTCAATATGAAAAGCAACCTTCCACATTCATAAGAACACACCAGTTCAATCACACGGGTGGAAACATATATATACATTGGGCATTGATCATTAATAAAGGGATAAAATAATTGATCTACAGATAAACAATATTAATGGTGGAGAAACAATTTAGAGTATGAAAAACTCAAAATGGAACACGACCACACATTCAGTGGACGTGTTTCACCAGGTCTCGGTGGCAACTGGAATATAGTCTAAGAAAATCGGACAACGTTTATGGAAGTAGATTATGAAACTAAGCAATAGAAGTTAGTAATGAGACTTTTACTTGGCTAGTAAATTAATTTATCCAGGTCGAATTTGAGGAGATGACCTATGTGATTAAATGTATGCGAACACCCTCAAAAACGGTTTTTCATATTAGGTGCATTTTGCCGCCACATACTTCAAATCAGGAACCTCAGCAGTCATTAGATATCGTGAGAGAGCACAGTAGAACGCTCCAAAGAACTCATAACTTTGAACGAGTTCGGGTGCTTGGGTGCCACTTGTGTCAGAAATCTGTACGTAAGATTTCACATACCTAAACATCCCTAGGTCGACTGCTTCTGATGCGACATTGAAGTGGAAACACGAAGGGACACGTACAGCACGAAAGCCTATAGACCGATCTCGTCTGTAGACAGAGACCGCCGACAGGTGAAGAGATTCATATAGTGTAATAGCCAGACATCCATCCAGCCCATCATACAGGATCCACTCCACGTACGATGACGGTGACGCGGGATATGAAAAATCTTGGTTCTCATGGCCGAGCGGCTGCCCTGTAAGGACGCATTTCGCAGATCAATGCCAAGCGACGTCTCGCTTGATGTAAGGAGCGTAAACATTGTTAAGACCGAAACGTGGAAAAAGGTTGTGTGGAGTGACGAATCATCGTACACCATGTGCCAATCCGATGGCAGGGTGGGGGTATGGCGAATTCCAGGTGAACGTCATCAGTTAGCGTATGTACTGCCAACAGTAAAATTCGGAGGCGGTGGTGTCATAGTGTGGTCGTGATTTTCTTGAATATGGCTTGCGCCCATCGTTCCACGTGGCACTATCAGAGAAAAGGTCTACATTGATGTTGTAAGTTTCATGCTTCTCACTACTGAAGAGCAATTCGGGGAAGCTGACTGCATATTTCAATACGATTGACCACCTTTTTGTAATGCACGGCAAGTGGCGGAGTGTTTACACAACAATAACACCCCTGTTACGGACTGGTCTGCACAGAGTCCGGACTTTGAATCCTGCTCCTTTGAGTATTTAGAAACGCCGACTTGTTGAGTGTAAGAGAACAGTTTTGTGAAGACACTCTAAGTCTGCATTTCTGTGAAAAACGCGCACACGCGTGGAAATAGTGATGTGTTTTGATAGCTACTGAGTCGTCTTAGATCAGGGGTTAGTCAATAGATAGCGAAACCTCTCGTTTGTCAAACGAGCGTCTGGCACCTCGCTTTGTGTGTAGACACGTGGCTGCAAAATCGAAGCTGTTATGGACTCAATGACTGTCGGTGGGAGAAGCCTTGTTTGACCTTGGAGAAATATGCAATAAACTATGTAAAAATCGATAACTATTGATCTATATATGGTACTAAGGAACACGTAGGCTCATTTTAAAGCTGACAATTGGACGATTGCGCTTATATAATGTCTCCTCCTATCACTTTAATAGTTTTTGAGTCATAGTACATCAAAAATCAGTGTAAAATAACAATTTTGTAAACGATATATCTTGAAAAACGGTTTAAACAAATGTTACATCTCAGCACACTTGGCAGTTTTGATACCGAGACATTATAGATTTTCTGCTCTATCTTGATAACCGGCACGTATTTTAGAAACAGCTAATATGGCGTATCTGGATAAGTACATACAGACCGTTTTGTTAAAATTTGAGCCATTCGCTATAGTATAACGTGCCTGTCACAAACAAAATACGAGGAGGATCAGCCTTATAATGTTATTTTCTGATTACCTGTAGTAATACGACATTTCGAAGGATTAATTCAAATTTTTATTAATACAGTATCGACGTAAAATGAGTTACTGTTGTCTCTGGGTACCTATAGCTACACGTGTGACACTGCAGCTGATATTAATAATGTAAGTTGTGAAAGTATGTGGTATATGTAAATCCTATATAAGATTAACTGTAATTGGTTTATAGATCAAAATGATATGCAAATAGTCACGGAGATGAGTGAAAACTCAGAATACTACTTAAATGTCATCTGTGAAATTACTTTCATAAACTGATGTAATCATTTTGCTTATAACATACTTCTCAAAAAACGGTAAAAATTCTGATTACGAATGGTGTAGCTGACAGCGAACACGCACTTCAGAATATTACAAGTTTCAATTTATACTATAGTAGCCATGCAGGACGCTAACACCTGACTGTGCAGAAAGCACACTGAAATAATTCAATGTCCACGATCTGGATAGGAGAACAGCTCCAGCCAGAGACTTCAAGACAGCCGTATCCGGCCAGGTGCGCGACCCAGACCAGAGTAACTTCTCTCAACACCAAAATTTTACACCTCAATCTTCCTCTCAAGCCCCTCCCATCGGTGACGTCAAGCCAATCACAAATTTTGCTTAATGGTCAAACCAATTGAATACAAGAGCTATTGTTCAACACTTCAGGCTTCTTCCCGACGAAACTGTCCCTCGCTGCATTCTGCACGTAAGCTAACATGTCTCAGAAATCCATAGAAATTGCGGGCCATTTCGTATGCATTCGTCATATCTTCCGTGCGATAATTTATCTGTTAGTATATTGAGTGCTGTCCATT
Source organism: Locusta migratoria (assembly GCA_026315105.1). Lineage (NCBI taxonomy): Eukaryota > Metazoa > Arthropoda > Insecta > Orthoptera > Acrididae > Locusta > Locusta migratoria. The sequence continues at coordinate 471,594,329 of CM048747.1, forward strand.
GGTCCCCTTGTCTCCTGGTTCCGTATATTTGTTGTTCTGTGTGAGCCTGTAGTGCTGGTATTGTGTTTTTGAAGTGATTGTAGGCCCAGCAGAATAGGACAACGTGTGCAGTATGGTGTATCTCTAAGACTGATGCGGTGTAAGTGCGTAGGATAAGGGCCGTGTACTGTCAAGAAGTGGACCATGCCGCGGCTGGGATCGACATGTTTCGTTCTTAGTCTCTCCACTATGTCGGGGAAGAATGAATGGACCCTCTGACCCTTATCACTTGCATCCAAATCCTGCTGCCAGGAGTCAATTATCAAGCGTCCCTCTTTTTTTTTCCAGAGTGGACCCAGTTAAAAAATTCATCAGGTCCGGAAAGCTCCCGATAGCCTAAATAGTGCGCTCCTCTCACTCCGCCTTACTGCCGTACCGCCGTAACTTTAGTGCCTTGTGTCAAATGGTGCGCCCAGCTACTTGCTGCAGTGTACAGCACTGATTCGAGAAGTGCACAGTGGTAAGTCCCAGTAACTGCATGATATGCAACTTCACGCCCGACGTCCACGACGAGGTTCAACTGTGACACCTATATATCATGCACTGTAAGCTTTTCAAAGCAAATGTCACTGCTTTTTTATGTTCAAATTCATTTTAAAGACTGAAGGCGTTTGTCGAGAAATTTAGAAAGGCATGAAAAGAGTGGAGGGCACATAAATTCTTAAAAAAATAGTTAAATCTAGAAAATGACTTACTAAAGTAGATTTCAGAACAGATGATACCAGAAAAAAGTTTTTAAAAGCACAAAATTGAATTCAGTGTCTGAAAATGTTCCTGTTTTGTTATGAAAGTATAAAATAAAAGGAATGGTACATGAAAATTAAATTTAGTGGGTTTTTTCCCCTTTTGGTTGCAAGAGGGTACGGCGGGGGAGGGGGGAGGTCACTAGCTGATTATTCGCTACCCGCCGCTCAATATCACTCTGACGGCCTTGCAGACTACAGTGGCGAGAAATTGAAAACCGATGGCTAGACCAAGAGCACCGAATTACTAAAAAATTGTTTGAATCAAGAAGAACATCATATCCACCGATTTCCGAATCATGCGTGTGGGTCGTATTGCCTTTTTTCCTTCCATTATAAATGTAGGTGTAAGTGCTCATGATCTATCGCAGCCAATGACTGACACATTGTGGCAAGTTTCAGGGCCCATCCTCACAGCATAAGTCAGACAGTGCTTAGCTCTTCTGCGAAAACTGGTCAAGTAGCACTGCTGGAAGGAAGGATATTGTGGAAGTATGGCTTAGCTACAGCCCAGGAAATATTTCCAATTTGCGGACGATAGGATTCAAGTTGGTGGCGGATGTAAGGCAGCGATGAAGGGCCGTGGAACATACTATTCGTTCGATCAGTTGCTCGCAGAAGCCCAAAGTCCTAGCTTCGAATCCCGGCCCGTGTAACACCCCATGTTCCGTAAAAATACCTTATTAGCTACGTGTGGAAGGCACCAACGCCGTTTCCTTACAATTCCATGCCCCTGAGCACGGTGATTAATAAAATTGCAGGTTCGATGCCATGGATTCGGGACAGGCTAACACGTGTTGGAACAGGGGAGTATTAAGTACAGTTGATTACTGTCTGAAATTGAGAACATAATATTTTAATAGCAAGTAACCATCAGTGCGCAACACGCGCGGTCCATACAAAACTGGCATAAACTACAGGTCATCATTTGATAAAAAATAAATAAATAAAAGTTCCTAGACAAAAATGATACTAGCAGCAATCCAATATCTAATTCCAAGTAAAAGCGACTGCTAGTAGATCTCAACAGCAACTGAGAACGACGGAGAGCGACTGAGAGAAAGGCTGTCGCCTCAGCCTCAGCAGTCAGCAGCCCTCTACACGTGAGCGCTCTGCTCACACTCGCGGGCGCCCTCTGGCGGCCCGTATCAAAAAATCAAAATGTTCAAATGTTTGTAAATCTATCGGACCAAACTGCGTGGTCATCAGTCCGTAGCTTACAAACTACTTAATCATAGGTAAACTCACCTAAGGACAACACACACACCCATGCCCCAGGGAGGACTCGAAACTCCACGGCGAGCAACCGCGCTCTCCGCCGAAAAACGCTTTAGACCGCTCGGCTACTCCACCGCGGCCGGCCCGTATCGCGACCGCTCACGTCGACCACTCTTTTCGACCTTTCCAGAGATGTTACACTCGGCAGACCTGTAACGAAATTTCATATCAGGACACACACCGACGCAGAGACGAAATACCGTTCTGGAAATATTTCTTACAAGACTGATAGTGCAGCAAGTTTCGCATGATGACTATTGAGAAGGTAGGAGTCGTATTACTGGAGGATCAAATGCTGTGACGACGGGCCGTGAACCCGTTAATGCCCGTATTAATTGTTACGTCAGACAGAAAATAAAAATAAAAAATCATATTTTGTTACCAGTAAATATATGCTAGAAATTGTATAATGTCAAATGTGTGATGTCTTTTACTGATCTGGTGTAATTAGGTATGTCGCGTATTTGCGACAACGAGCATTTGAGAAAGTAAACACTTACTAAACCCCATTATAACATTTCATTTAAATTTTAATAGTACAGTGCCTGACATTACATTACTACAAATTGAACCTCTATAATTAAAAATCGAAAATACAGTGTTGATTTCAATTTGACTGTACATATTGCATGTAGCCCTATTCATGAAATTCGCGAAACAGTTTTTTTCTTTTGTTCAAAGAGAAATTTAAGTTCATTTACTACACAAAACACTGTTTGCCTTTACAATTTGGCTTTTTACATATCTGCCTTGTTCCTGGAACTTGAGGCCAATGGCCTACTGCATCAGTTCGGGTAGTCCTACCAGAAAAGATGTTGCTAGACCCTGATGCTGCTTACGCTGCAGTTCATTCTGTATACTGGTTGAAGGCCTACCTCTCTTTTTCTTTTGTTACATCTTTTCACTGTTTGCAGAGTGCCTCTGCATTTCTAGAACTGAATACCTGCACGTCATTTTATTCATTATGGGGAATTTTGAGGCTCTCACAGTCCCGCAGTATAACAACCAGTAATTGACAAAAGATATATAATTTGCAACTGAAGATGTCTGGTAGTATATACATCGAAAGAACTATCCCTTTATACTTTATTTGTTACACGGGCACACAGAAGAACGCAAATGCCCAATGATGTATATTTTACACAAACCGTATTTTCCAAATTGCTTATACTTTCAACACCATTATTACATTAAAATGTGATTTACATTATGCCATAGATCCTATATAATACATAAATAATTTTCAGAACCAAACTCACCTCTTCATTCTCCCGCAATCCTCAATACAAGGCGACAATTTCATATGTCTGTCTCGTGATCAAATGCGTGAACATCTAACTGCTGTAGCAGTCCCAACACCAAGACGCAGGTCTGTGGTTTCCATTTAAAGAACGCGGAGGCAAATAGGAAATTGAATGGTACATGGAGAGGTGAACTACTCGCGCATTGTCCGACGCCCAAATATCTCGGTGTCACACAGGACCGCACACTGACCTATAAACATCATTGAAATGCCACAAGGGAGAAAGTCTCAGCGAGAAACAACATCATCAGGAAATTAACTAACGGATTGTGGGGTGCAAACCCAAAAGTCCTGAAAACCTCAGACCTCGCGCTTAGTGTGTCAGCTGCGGAATACGCCACCCCAGTATGGAGTTCGTCACGCCGGCAGCGGTGGCCGAAGAGACACAGTCTGCCGGCGGACGGCGAGGAGGAAGGTTGTGCCGTGCTGTACGCTGCGCCGACGCTGTTTACGAGTGGTGAGTCGCTGCGCTTGCTGTAGCGGTATTCGTTGTGCTGTACAGAAAATGAAAACGATTTCGTGATGACGCAACCGGTTGTATAGGATAGGAAAGATACCCTGAGGTTCACGTTTGATAAGAACTTGACTCGACCAAAATCGTTCGAAGTTGAGGAATGGTTAGAGACTGAATTTAAACTAGGACTAGATGACATAATTGGGATCCATCTGTCGATTGTAAGCAGCATGGTTTTCGTGAAATTAGCTCGATCTGATTTATGCTCGAAAATTGTCGAATCTTGTGGAGGCGAGGCAAAATTTAAATACAGCGACGGAAAAGTTGGCACTGTTTACGTCTCTCATGCTGGCTTTGGAATACGGACAGTTCGCATATTTGAACTTCCATTTGAAATAACCAGTGAAGAGGTCGACGACGTAATTTCGAAGTATGGCAGGGTTATCAGTAACGTTGGCGAGAGATGGTCCAACTCCCATAAATTTCCGGTTTTAAACGGAGTGCGCCAATTGAAAGTCGATCAACGGAGACACATTCCATCGTACATTGAGGTTTGTGGTTACCATGCGATAGTTATGAACGATGACCAGCCTAAGACGTGTGCAGCTTGTGGCAAAACAGGCCACGTGCGAGCCGAGTGCCTGCAGCGGCGCGTGGCGCAGCTGCCCGCCGGCGAGGCAGACAGGTCCCCCGTGTTGACATCCATGCCCGTGACGTACGCCGCCGCGGCGTGCAGACTAGCTGCTACAACTGCGGCCCCCGAATTGAGTACGTTTTCTGAAGTAACTGAGGCAGATAACGTTATGGAGACTGTAGAAATTTCACAACAGAACCCCTCTACGCATACTGGAACTCCAACATCTGTTGTAGTCATGGAGGAACAGGCTTCAGGTTTAATAATGGACACTAGTCCAGCGATAGTAGCAAACCGTCAAAAAGAAGAGGCTACAGCTGGTACTCAGACGGCACCGAGCGCAGAGCCTAATATTAATCTGAAGGACTTGACCGGAGAAAAAGACAAAAAGCTAGAGGTTTCAACCACAAAAGCCAAAGACCATGTTCGAGAAACAAATGTCGCTACAGAAGACAGTGGAGCTTCTCCACACCGAAGTCCTACAAGAAGAAATAAGAAGAGGAGACTTGCTGCTAAGAATGCTGAAGAACTAGCACGTCCCTTGAGAGAAAAAGCTAAGGAGATCAGCTGGAAGCAACGTGAGGAATCACTAAAGACCTCGGTTGCGAGCACGCAGCACAGTTCATTGTGTCATATCCCACCGGAACAGCTGTCACAAGGGAGAATGCAGCAGAAACCCCCTTGCGATGTAAAGGTTTCTTTCGCAATACGAGATTCGAACTCGGACACCCTGAAGAGCAACCAGCACAAAAGCTGGACACAGGACTTGAATGAAAGAAATGCAGATGAAGAAATGGCGGATATTGTTACAACCGCGAAGCCCATTGATCAGCAAGAAGATGAACTGAGCGTGATGGATACAACTTCCTTGGAACAGATGAGTGGAACAGGGGATGTTTCCGACAGTACCTCATATGACGAAGTTTAACATAAATTAGTAACAATATGAACGCAACACAAGCTTTCAAAGTCGCCACGCTAAATATTAATAAGATACGCTCTTCCATCCGTCTGCAACACGTGAAAGATTTTGCGCACGCAGCCGATATTGACATACTACTTTTGCAGGAAGTATCAGATATCAATCTCGATGCGATACAGGGCTATAACGCAATCACCAACCCTGTCAACGGTGCAGAACTAGGAACCGCAATTCTAACGAACGAATGCATTCGAGACAAAGAAATAGAAAAACTTGTAAGCAGCAGAGGACTTGCGGCAACTATCAACAAGACGCGCATTATCAATGTGTACGCACCATCCGGAAATAATAACAGGCGTGCGAGAGCGGAATTTTATAGAAGTGACATCGTTCCTCTCTTCCGTAACCATAAAGATCATATTATCCCAGCCGGTGACTTCAATTGTGTTCTTAACTCCAATGATCAGACACGGAACTGTAATAAATCCATCGAACTTGAGCGTATAGTACAACAACTGAAATTAACCGACATCTGAGAGCATACCCACGGTGCGGCACCTGGGTTTACTTACTTTACTAGTCATTCAGCCAGCAGGCTGGATAGAATTTATGTATCAGCTGATATGAAGGACCACATTCTCCAGTCTGAAGTGTGGCCCACCTGCTTCTCTGATCATGCGGCTTACATCACAACAATTAATTTGCAGAAACTAGAGACTTATCGAGCTAGAGGCTTATGGAAACTCAACATCTCACATCTGCAAGATGAGAAATGTCGCGTGGTGATCACCAATGTCTGGCAATAATGTGAGAACAGAATACCGTCATAGAGCCCGATCACAGCTTGGTGGCTGCAGTGTGCGAAGCCAAAGATACGTAAAATGCTGATTGAATACTCACGACAGAGGAACTTTTGGTATAAAAAAACGAGTGAATTTTATTTTCAGTGTCTTAGGGATTTGTACACCATGGATGAACAAATGATAGACAATTACACAAGGATTCAGAAAATCAAAGCAAAAATTTTAGCTCTAAAACGGAAGCAAGCGGAAGGTTTTAAAAATACGGTCTAGAGTGCAGAATAATATAGACGGGGAAGAACCGTCAATATTCCACGTTATGCGTGAAAACAAGAGAAGGAGTAGAAAAATCCTGACAGAACTTAAGTTATCTAATGGACAAACTCTTACGAAACAAAATGAAATTAAAGACGCAATTCATAACTATATATCGGAACTAATGTCACATAAATCCACTGATGAAAATATGCAGGATGAGCTGACAAGGAACATAACAGGAAGACTCACTGTAGAGGAACGAGGACATCTCACAACGGATATAGAAGAGGAAGAGCTGAAAGATGCAATAGCACGGAGTCCTAAAAATAAATCCCCAGGACCTGATGGGATCCCCATAGAATTTTACCAAGTGTTCTGGCCTATACTGAAGAGCAAATTACTACTTATGTGTAATGAACTTCTGACCGGCAATCTCAACATCCCAAAAGAATTCCCGGAGGGCGTTATAGTCCTAATTCCAAAGAACTCAGCAAGCAAAGGAATTGAACATTTACGTCCGATCACACTATTGAATAGTGACTATAAGATTTTTGCACGCATACTGGCAAGAAGAATGAAACTGATCATGAATTCAGTAACTGGCCAGTACCAAAAATGTGTCGGTAAAGACAGAAGTATCTTACAAAATATATGCGAATACCGGAATATCATATCAACTGCGGAAGGCTGTCGAATAAAGTGTGCAATAGTGTCGTTAGACTTTGAGAAGGCATTTGACAGAATTAATCATCAATACCTTCTTAATATCATGAAAGTAGTGGGGTTCTCTCCGGGTTTCCTGCGGATAATTGAACAAATATTACGTAATAGCGTAGCACGTATAATGATAAATGGACAATTAAGCCAACCGACTATGATGGATTCCTCTGTAAGACAAGGATGTCCCATGTCAATGGCGTTATTTGCCATTGCGATCGAACCTCTGCTTTCCACGCTTACACAACAAATACAAGGATTGCAAGTAAATAACCAGAAAATAGTATGTAACGCATATGCAGACGATGTTGGTTTTCTGGTTATGAACGAGCAAGAACTGGCGCAAGCTCTGCAGATGGTACACAAATATGAACTGGCATCCGGAGCGAAGCTAAACAAAAGGAAGTCAGGCATTATGAATATAGGTAAAGGGAAATGTACGCCAAGCCTAGTACAGTTACCAGAAGTTGACCAACTCAAGTGCTTAGGGATTGAATTCAGGAATAATATCCAGCGTACCATCGCTATAAACTACAGACAACTACTTGCTAAAATACGTGCAGTTATTCAAGAAAACAGACTGAGGCACCTTGACGAACTTCAAAAAACCACGCTTGATAATGTATACATGACATCTAAACTTAATTATGTTGCACAAGCCTTTCCCGTACCGCACGGCATCGCCAACAGAATCATGTCGGCATTGGGGAACTTTGTCAGCCAAGGCAATATTTTTAAAGTGAAGTTCAGCACACTCACACTTCCTACACAGAAAGGTGGACTGAACCTCACAGATGTCATCTATAAGTTAAGATCTTTGTATGTGTGCAAGACGTACAAGCTATGGAAAACGTCGCCCAACAGCCTCACAGCCCATCTGCTAAATGAAATAGCTCCTGTCAGCATACAACCTCCAATTGATGTACATCACATTCCTATTGGCTTTTATCATTTTAGACACTTTTTAGTCGAATATAGCTATCTATCTTCGACAATAACAGGACAGAAGATGATGATCGTGAAGGAAGTTTACAAGGAACTAATGAAAAACAAGGGAAATAATGTCATCGAACAAAAATATCCTGTTTACGACTGGCCAATAATTTGGAAAAATATTCACGACCCCAACCTTCCTTCTAAAGTAAAAGCCACACGGTACAAAGCTGTAAACCGGAAAATAACAACTAACGACAAACTTCATGATATACATCTCGTCAACTCTTCCTTGTGTACATCATGCCATCTTACTGATACAGAAGAACACAGGCTGGCATGTGACAGTGTCAAGGACATTTGGCAGTTGGTCACACAGAAATTAGCGATTATCAATAGGACGACGCCTAATGTCTACAAACCATCAGATTTTTTGAATCCACAGGCAAATCCTTACCCCATGACCAAACGAAATGCCGTCAATTGGATTATAGGACACACAGTGCACTATATCATAACGCACGATAAAAAGAGCAAGGAAGATTACTGGCTCTACATCACGACCCAGCACCATACACTAACTCGAAGAATAAATTACAAAAAGCATTATGCATGTTTTCTGAGAAGAACTATCATCTGAATCGGTGATTGTAACAATACATTCTTAATGAAATATTAAGCGCTGCAATTTTCGGCCGGTTGCGTAATCGGAGTTAAGAGAAGCCCCAGTTTTGCAATAAATATTGATTATGAACACTTCGAATTCGATTATCAACGGTAAACTACAAAACAAATTTCGAGAAAACGAACTCCGACGGCATACACCGTGCTGGGAAAGGAACGCCTCTATAAAATGATGTGATTGATATATCACCCTTCTTCAAGACCCCTTTATTTCAAGATCATGTGCATTCATAGAAGTTCAGGAGGAAGGAGAAGGATCAATTTTATTTATTTATTACTGTTTATAATTAATTTGGCTTTCGCAGAAGAACGTTAAAAACAAAAACTTCGACGAAAAAGTTTCAATTTAGTTTCAGAAAAACATTTTCTTTCACAGACTCTAGAAGAAGGAGTCCTCACGACAATTTAAATCTTTTACAAGGAGAAATTTTATTTGTCTCTAAAGAAGAAATTACTATATCATAGCTACTGAAGCTAGCCGATGAAGGCTATTTTGGCGAGCGGAAGGACCGGTTGTAGGGAAGGATGGAGACCCGAAAAAAAAAAAAAAAAAAAAAAAAAAAAAAAAAAAAAAAAGAAAAAAAGGAGACAAAGGCGCTCCAGTCACGGTCTGCACGGCCACTACGGGCAGGGGTTCGAATCCCACTCGGGAATGGATATTTGTGACGACCTAGTTTGTAAGTAGTTCATAAGTAGTTTGTAAGTTTAGGGACTGATAACCCCGTAGTTAAGTACCATAGACTATACAAACATCTATTTATTTATTTATCTATTTTTTTATTTTTTATTTTTTATTTTTTTTTTTTTTTTTAGTTCGTCAACACACGCGAGAAAAGTTGACATTGCGGTGAATGAAATGGCACGGATTGTGACCGGGTGCCTGAAACCAACACCAGTACACAAGATGTGGGGATCGCACCGCCCAACATACGACGTGACATTGCTGCCGAAGCTAAAAAAACGAAGCAAGAAAAGGAAATGCGTCACCCTCTGTATGGAAACAAGCCTGGTGACCGACGGCTTCGTTCGAGGAAGAGCTTCCTGTCATGTACCCGAGAAGTGGAAGGGTCGGCCGCAGAGAACCGTATTGCAAGGTGGGAAATGGATTTGAAAAGCCCACATAAAGCAGCAAAAGAAGAACTGGCACCTAGTGGAGACCTGCCGTCACAATCTGGAGAACCGTGAACCGTATGAGGGTAGAAGTACTAAAGTGTAAGACAAACATGCAGCTTCCTAAAATATAATGAGAATACTCTGTGTCTTTGTGGTGCTGTACAGGATCCTCAACACCTGCTTATCTTTCCACATTTAGAAAAGCCCTGTACAGTGGAAGACTTATGGGAGGCTAACGACAAAGCCATATCGGCTGCTAATTTTTGGAAGTTAGAAGTCTAGTTCCGGACACGGAAAGTAAGTACGTAAGTCCCTACACCACGGAGAGAGGTGGTAGCACGTGTTGCAAACATTATTAGCTTCGTGTAGATTCGGCGTCTATCAGAACTGGCAATCAAAAAAAATTTCCATCCTTTTACGAGCATCAGAAAGGTATGATGACGAATTCACGACATTTGGCTATAAGGGGTTAATCTTAGCTCGTATCTGGTAAAAAGAAAGGTTTCAGGTTTGAATCCCAGGGCCGCGGTGGAGTAGCCGAGCAGTCTAAAGCGTCTCGCTGCGGAGCGCGCGGTTGCTCGCCTTGGAGGTTCGAGTCCTCCCTGGGGCATGGGTGTGTGTGTGTGTGTGTGTGTGTGTTGTCCTTAGGTTAGTTTACCTAGGTTTAAGTAGCTTGTAAGCTACGGACTGATGACCACGCAGTTTGGTCCGATAGATTTACAAACATTTGAAAATTTTGAACAATCTCAGCTCTTTCGTCTCCCACAATCCTCAAAACAAAGACGACAACGTCCTGTGTCTGTCTGTGAACAAATGCGTGAACATCTAACTGCTGTAGCAGTCCCTACACCACCCACAGCACGTGTTAAAAACATTATTAGCTTCGTGTAGATTGGCCATCTATCAGAACTGGCGCTCAAAGTTATCCTTCTACTTACAAGCAACACAAAGGTTGTTATGTCGTTATGGTATTCAGTCCGGAGACTGGTTTGATGCAGCCCTCCACAATACCCTATCCTGAGCAAGCCTTTTCATCTCCTCATAAGAACGACAACCCACATCCACTTGAATCTGTTTACCATACGCGTCTCTTGGTCTCCCTCTGCGAGTTTTACCCCACACACTTCCCTCCAATGCTAAATATACGATTCCTCTATGTCTAAGAATGTGTCCTACCAAGCGATCCCTTCTTTTAGTCAGGCTATGCCAAAAAGTCCTTTTCTCGCCAATTCTGTTCATTACCTCTTCATTACTTATGCGATCAACCCACTTAATCTTCAGCATTCTTCTGTAGCACCACATTTCAAAAGCCTCTATCCTCATCCTGTCCGCACAGCTTATCGTCCATGTTTCACTCCCATACAAGGCAACAATGCATACAAATGCCTTCAGAAAGGACTTCCTTAGGCTTAAATCCATATTCGATGTTAACAAATTTCTCTTTTTCAAGAACGCTTTTCTAACCATTGCCATTCTGCTTTTTATATCCTCTGTACTGCGACCATCATTTGTTATTCTACTGCCCATGTAACAAAACTCAACTACCTCCTTTATTGCTTCGTTACCTAATCTAATTCCTTCAGCATCACCTTATTTTCTAACACTGCACTCCATTACCCTAGTTTTGCTCTTGTTAATGTTCATCTTATATGCACCTTTCAGCACACTGTCCATTCCGTTCAATTGCTCTTCCAGGTCCTTTGCTGTATCTGACAGAATTACTATGTCGTCGGCAAAACGCAATGTTTTTAATTCTTCCCCCTGAACTTTAATTCCTTCGCAAATTTCTCCTTGCTTTCCTTTATATCTTGCTCAATGTACAAATTGAACAACAATGGAGAAAGACTACAACCCTATCTTACTCCCTTTCCAACCACTGCATCCCTTTCATGCCCTTCAACTCTGACAACATCTGTCTGGTTTTTGTACAAGTTGTAAATAACCTTACGCTCCATATATTTTACTCCTGATTGCTTCAGAACTTGAAAGAGTTTATTCCAATCAACATTGTCAAAAGCCTTCTCCAAATCTACAAAAGCTAGAAATGTAGGTTTGCCTTTTCTTAATCTATCTTCTAGGATAAGCCGTAAAGTGAGTATTGCCTCCCGTGTTCCTACATTTCGTCTGAACCCAAACTGATATTCCCCGAGATCGGCTTCTACCAGCTTTTCCATCCTTCTGTATATAATTCGCGTTAATATTTTGCAACAATGACTTATTAAATTGATGGTTCTGTAGTTTTCACACCTGTCTGCAACTGCTTTCTTAGGGATGGGGATTATAACATTTTTCTTAAAGTCTGAGGGTATTTCACCTGTCTCATACATCTTACACACCAGGTGAAACAATTTTGTCATGGCTGGTTCTCCCAGAGACTTCAGTAGCTCTGAGGGAATATCATCTACTCTAGGGGCCTTGTTTCGACTTAGGTCTTTCAGTGCTCTGTCAAATTCTTCTATCAGTACAGTGTCTCCTATTTCATCTTCATCTACATCCTCTTCCCTTCCTACACATCATACACTCCGGTATGATGGCGAATTCACAACATTGGGCAATAAGGAGTTAAGCTGAGCTCGCATCTGGTAAAAGAAAGATTTCGGGTTTGAATCCCGCTCCGTCACGGACTTTTAATCTGCTAGGAAGTTTCATGCTGAATAATATTTCTTTTAAAGCGAATCACATTTCCCTCATCGAACCGAAAGAGAGAGGCTATGGCGTGGGTGGCAGATAGGGTGAGAGAGGGCGGTGGCGTGTTTGCCCGGCCAGTGATCCGGCCAATCGCAAGCGGCGTGGCGCAGCGCGGCGCGGCGCGTGCCAATATTTGGGGGCCCTGTTTAAAGCGGCCCGGGGCAAATGTTTGCCGAGGCGCTGCCGGCAGATGCGCCGCCTCCGGGGGACCCCCGCGCGCTCTGACATCTGCCGACTCCCGACGCCCGCCCGCCCCGCGGTTCCGCGCGTGTTCACATGTGGGGTGATACCAGAGCAAACAGGTTGATCTCTCCTCGACTTACAGGAGAAATGAACTACCGGGAGGGGTAACATTTCTCTCTGGCCCAGCCTGCATCTGTATCTACACCCAGTGGCACTTACTATGTGGTTTACTTTAGAAAGTACCCAGCACTCGCAGCTCACTTCACGCATGCGAAAAGGCTGCTCTCACTACCTCTTCTCAATCGGCTAAATACGAGGCGCGTCCAGAAATATTTTTACGATTGAAACCGAAGGTACACAAGTATGTACCATCATCGTTCAAAAAATAAAAAAAAATACCAAATTTCAAAAGAGAGAAATATGGTGCCTATGCAACCTAATAAACAAAAAAGTATTGTCATTTTCAAAATTTAAATTAACCTTGGCAATGGGACTGAAGAGGTTATACGTCGGTTGCCAGTTAAACTTAGTACCTACAAGTTCGATTTCTCTAAGGGATTTAAAAAAATGCTATTAAATACGGGATATAATATTTTCAGCGGGAAAATTTGCTTTAAGTTGTTGTTGTTGGTGGTGGTGGTTTTTAAGGGAACTACACATCTAGGTCTTCAGTCCTCTACTTTAAATTTCTCTTATGCGCGTCCAGAAAGTAAGCTCCGTTTGGTAATGAAATGAAATTGTACACAGATACAGAAGAAATTTTTATTGCACAAAATTCTACAACCCTTAAACTACTTTTCCACATAACTGCCGAAATTTTGAAGGCATTTGTCTTAGCTTGGTACCAGGTTCTGGATACCTTCTTCATAGAAATCTACTGCCTGTGTCTTTAACCAGTCATTGGTGAAGTGAAATTTGGGGGAAGTCCATAGCGAGAGCACTAATTGTAAACCTACGGTTTTCCTGGATCTTGTCATCAATCGCGTGAACCAGTTCTTCTGTAACCAAAGGTGGACGCCCACTTCGTTTTTCATCGTGCACATCACTACGCCCGCCAATGAACTGTCGGGCCATCTTCTTACCATCGAATCACTCATCGCATTTGGTCTGTAAATATCGCAATTTTACTTGGTTTCACTTTTCTCGCATTCAGAAACCGGATCACCGACCTGATTTCACAGACGGCGGGATTTTCAATCAACGCCAACATTTCAAGCAAGCACAACAAAGCGTACGTAACTGACAGCGATCTCCAAATGGCGCACGTTCTTCTCCCTGATACACATCGTCTACAGCGCAAGTGCGGAACTGCAATAGCAGCGCTGCAGCGGAGATAAATTGAAACGGAACTTACTTTCTGGACGCGCCTCGTATTTGTGGCAACTAAGAATGTAAACATCATGCAGCGTCTTTTATTCGCGATATATTCGGATAAATGGCCACAGTAAAGTAAGGTCGTAGCTTGATAGGCTGTGAGATACCGAAGGGCAAGTGAATGACCTGATTTGAAACGGTTTTCTACTTCTTTCGCGACCGCAGGCACGTTTCCTTCGCGAAGTACGGTAACTGTGTATTGGATAATCTGTGCTAAGAATAGGTGACTATAATGGATGCATTTGTACTGCAGTGTCGTGTTCATGATGAGGGGAGAGGGCGATACATGGCGCCAACACATAGCATGCCTGAGGCGCTTCAGTCACGGTCTGCACGGCCACTATGGTATTAGCTAGTTGGTATGTAGTTTGTAAGTTTAGGTACTGATGACTACGTAGTTATGTCCCATAAGCTATACAAACATTTGAAATGTTCAAATGTTTGTCAAGCTTATAGGACTTAACTACGGGGTCATCAGTCCCTAAACTTACAAACTACTTACGAACTACCTTATACTAAGGACGGCACAAATATCCATGCCCGAGGGGGATTCGAATCTCCGACCGTAGTGGCCGTGCAGACCGTGACTGGAGCGCCTCAGTCCCGTCGGCCACCCCGGCCGGCTACAAACATTTGAACATTTTTGAATACAAAGCAAGAAAATATACAAAATAGTACAAACCCGTTACTGGTTCGAAATTAGGTTGAAACTGGAAGATGAAATACAAAAGTTTCTTGATGCCAGACGCAAGGTGAGCTCATTGCACGACTTCAAAATTTGCCATGCGATAAAAAACTATAATAAAAACGAATGAATCTGTGAAACGGAAAAAGGTAATTTAAGAAGAAAATCCTATATAAACGTGGCTCTGGATCTTTTATTACAATGTCCATCAACGACATTTACCACACTGCAGGCCCAACTATCATGATGTTAAAATGCTTTAAGTCTGGGTTACATACTAAGAGCTATATATACCATTTTATTGGTCTTTACTAGCATCTACTAAAGTATTTGCTATTTATCCTGAAACATGCTATAGTTGAAAGGTGAATATACCTTTTTGGTGAGCATTATTTGAGGTTTTATCCGAATTAAAGGTCTATGTAGACTTTTATAGACATTTGAGCTTGACCATGATATACGTAAGCGCCTCAAACTGTGCGGTTTATAATGCGGACGTTTACACAAGTGAACGACGCAGTTTTACATCAACTGCATGGAAACAATCAAGTACAGTTTCACAGAGGCAATCTAAAACAGAAATAAATGTTTTAATCAGTACAATAATCACGATATAAATGACAGTCTCAAAAAGTGATCTTAACTCGGCGATTCATTTGCTCTAAGTTGACAACAAACGAAACAGCGAAACAGACACGTGAAGCAGACGACTCGACAAATGTGTACCGTGTAAAAGCTTCTTTGTAGTTCTATGGTCTATCGCAAGGAGCGTTGCAGCTGACAAGGAGTTTCTTGTGCGTGTCACACGTCCTCTATAGAAAGGGCTTAGACACATTCACTTGAAGTCCGTTTTCCGCTGACACGAACTCGTATTGGCAGATGTAACTTTAAGACCTGCATCTAAACCCAATGTAATAGTTTTGTATTAAACGTGCGAAGACTTGACGGACGCGGTCATTAACTTACGCTGCGTACACCAGGGATTGAAGAGGAAGCGTTATCATTTTTGTAGATCACACCCTCAACAAGGTCGCCGTGTATTGCACGAGAAATAGGTGTAAGCAATTCCAATCTTTTTTTCAGGGTGGGGCCGAGGGGGGTGGCATGAAGATGACTTGAACCACTTCCGCCTTCAAAATGTTCAAGCCCTTGAGCCACCCGATTTTCCATGTTGAATTGTATTCTACAAAAGCGTGCCATAGAGCTGGAATTTGCGAAACGTATACTATAGACGAGAGGCTGTCCACAGCAGCCAAGAATCAACACGTGTTGGTAAGGGAAAGTCAGCACCCTACCTTTTTCGTGGTCACCATGATCGCTTCTCCGTCAAAATTTGGGCTTGATTGGTAGGTAATAATCTGGTCGGCCCAAGTATGATCCTCCAGCGCCGGCCGCAGTGGCCGAGGGGACTGAGGCGCTCCAGTCACGATCTGCACGGCCACTACGGTCGGGGGATCGAATCCCCCCTAGGGCATGAATATTTGTGCCGTCCTTAGTATTAGCTAGTTCATAAGTAGTTTGTAAGTTTAGGCATTGATGACCCTGTAGTTAAGTCCCATAAGCTGTACAAACATTTGAACATTTGATCCTCCAGCGACTGAACACAAATATCTACCTTACTAATTTACCACAAACTCTGACAGAGTTATTGGGACATGTTTCACTCAATGTGCGACACAATGTAGCACCAAACACGATGATGCAGCTGTGCAGTTGGTACGTGCTGTGCGAACGCATTTGGATGGAAACTTCAGTGAGGACTGGGTAGGGTGCAGTGGGCCGGTGGCATGGCCTGCAAGTTCCCCCAACTTGACTCCCAATGATTTCTTCTTCTGGCCACCGCTGAAATCTGTCCTCTACGAAACACTGATTGCGACTAATGAACAGCAGACACTGGGAATTAGCGTCCACGTTGGAAGGGGTTTACATAAGTGAAAATGTGGGGTTAACAGCCATGATATATTTGGAGAATTTCATTATGGTTGACAAAAGCTGTTTATTTATTGGCCCAATGCTTCCGCTATAAGTTTCAAAACATTTTCAAGCGCCAGACTAACACAGACAAAAGTTACCAGGTCATTACTTACCAATTATGTACAACGCTGATGGAAGCTGGGACATAAAGTATAAGTAAAGACACTAACAGAGCTTAATCAGTTGGTTAAAGTGACATGTTGCAATCTTAAAATGGAAAAATTTGAAATATATATAGCGCGAAATGCTTGCTTTATGAGGTGTGTATCTGAGGCGACTGCACATTACAAACTGATGCACAGTTTGATAAGCGTATAGAAACAAGTATTTCGAACTAAGTATTAAAAATATGGATATTGAGGGCGAATACGTTTCTATAGCTGTGATGAATATAACACAATCTTTGGTCTACACTGAGTCACATGGATGTGTCATGATGTAAACAATATAGTGGCTAGGTTTAGCAACATGTGCCATACAATGTATTACGTACAAGACTGGAATGTACATTTATAATGCAATGCAGCTGTGTGAGCTGTGTGTTAATTGTTACTGTACGCTTACCAAAGGGTGCTCCAGTGCGTAATGAGCAGCTACTGTAGATAGATATCTGGTAAATCAAGCATATATATACAGGGCGAGTCACCTAACATTAGCGCTGGATATATTTCGTAAACCACATCAAATACTGACGAACCGATTCCACAGACCGAACGTGAGGAGAGGGGCTAGAGTAATTGGTTAATACAAACCATAGAAAAATGCACGGAAGTATGATTTTTGACACAAACCTAGGTTTTTTAAAATTGAACCCCTTTAGTTTTCTTAGCACATCTGAACATATAAACAAATACGTAATCAGTGCCGTTTGTTGCATTGTAATATGTTAATTACATCCGGAGATATTGTAACCTAAAGTTGGCGCTTGAAACCTCCGAAGTTCAGTTGCGTGTTGTAACAAACACAGAATGTCACTCTTACACGGAAATCGTTCCCATGCAGCTCCTGGGTCAGTGACAGGCGGTACGGGTGAAACCTGTGGCCGTGTACTATACGCCACACAGATGTGAGACTGGCACTAGCGACTACAGCAACGGCTCGTAAGATGACATGAGGATCGTGGTGTAGTGCAGCTAAAACAAACACCTCCGTCTCCTCACTTCTTGCAGGTCTTCGTCTGTTACTGCGGCGCATTACCAAGCTGCCTGTTTCCCGAAGTCGTTGTTCGGCACGTAAGAACGTAATGGCTGCCGGGGCTCTTCGCCTAGGATATCTCACGGCATACGCCGTGGCTGCTTCAGTGGCATCGTGTCGGCACTCGCCGAGCATCAGCAACATGTCAGCGTTCTCGTTGTTCGTGTATGCCATCGTCATCCGTTGTCAGTAAGTGTCGTATATTGAGCCCTGGTTGTTTGTGTGGCTCCAACTGTCGGATATACGGCCATGTGCGGCGACAGTCGGCAGTCTAACAGCGCATCGAGGAAGCTTCTCGCTCAGTGACACTGGCGACGTTACAACTCGGCCGCACCACATTTAGAAGGCGCATTGCATTATGCGCAGCGTTTGTGGTATCTGCCCATGAAACTTTGAAGGGTTGTAGCTCCCAAACTAACAGTGACATGAATGTAGTTTAAATTGATTTGGACGCAGCTGGTTTCAACGAATCCAATGCACGATAGAAAAATCTATTGTTCCATTTAGAAAGTTATATCTTTGTGCTGTAACTCTTTGGAAAATGATACAAAAAAGTATGTTCATAGCTCCGCAGAAAGTGTACATTTATTGTGTTGACCTACCGCATTAAAATTTCCCGTCACCTTTTATTTTATAAGTTACAGAGCCAAACACACTTAGTGATGCTTTTGTAAAGATTTGTTAAAATGACGGGTGAGTCACCTTGCATTACCGCTGGATATATTTCGTAAACCACCTCAAATACTGCCAAACCGATTCCACAGACCGAACGTGAGGAGAGGGGCTAGTGTAATTGATTAATACAAACCATAAAAATTGCATGGAATTATGTTTTTTAACACAAACCTACGTTTTTTAATGAAACCCCTTTAGTTTTGTTAGCACATCTGAACATATAAACAAATACGTAATCAGTGCCGTTTGTTGCACTGTAAAATGTTAATTGCATCCGGAGATATTGTAACTTAAAGTTGACGCTTGAGTACCACTACTCCGCTGTTCGATCGTGTATATCGGAGAGTACCGCATTAAGTAGGGATCCAGCGGGAACGGTTATGTTCCTTAGGTACAGGAGAGACTAGAACAGCACATTACATCCACATGCTAACACCTTTATTGGTCTTTTCCACTGATGCACATGTACATTACCATGAGGGGTGTGTGTGTGTTTTAATATATATTTATATTTAACATGTCATTTTAACCAACTGTTTAAGCTCTGTAAGTATCTTTATAAGTAATTTATGTCACAATTTTCATCAGTGTTGAATATAATTGATACGTAACGCTCTTTGTAACTTTCGTGTGTGTCAGGGTGGCGCTTGAAAATGGTTTAAAACCGTAACCGGTCGCATTGGACTAATAAATAAACATCTTTTGTCAACTGCAATGAAATTCTCCGGAAGCTCGCCACAGTTCTTTGAAAGAGTGCTACTATCTCTGCAGCGTCGTTGCACGACGTGCTTTCGTTTAGGTGGGCGCACTTTCGAGCACTTTTGTAACTATTGACACACATTATAAACTTCACCCGTACTTCTATTTTACCCTTCTGCTACAAATACATTTAAGATGCCGCCCTGAAAAACGTTACCCTGACGACTCGGAAGTGGTTTGCTCATTCTCTTGACGGCACATGACGCTATTCAAAGACGCCTAGCGCCGTCTACTAAGGGAAGCGGAAAAGGGGTTCTGTGTGAAATATGCTTTTAATAATCCACTCTACCAGCCCTCTCATTTTCTAAATTCATTTCATATACACTCTATATTAACAGATGACATTTTCTACGCTTTCTATAAAACGTTTTATTGTTTTGGTTATGTTTTGCATGTTATTATTCTCTTCTACTCTTTCAGTTGGTACTTTCATAAGACCATATACGAGAGGTTCAGAGTAAAAGTGGTGTAACTCCATTTTTAGTTGTAAACGAGTTACAGAGATGTTTAAAAACAGAGAGACAGCTACAGTTCACAGCTATAAGTACTTATATCTGACATTTCATTATCTGTGCATAGAGAATGCCACTGTGTTATTGCTTTAACTTCTATTCGCCTTTGTTCAAACCACAAAGCACGTATTTCCATGTGCATTTGTGGAAGATGGAATATAAAGGTTTCGTAGTGGCCATATTATGGAATATCCAGCGAACACAGAGGAAAAAGATCCTATGAGTGATAATATGACAGGTAAGCCACATCAGAAATAATCAAAAATTTTAATGTGTATGTTTTCTTGATGAAATTAGTACAAGAACCAGACATGAAAGTGGCAGACCACAAATTTCTAATACCTGGCCATTTGCATAATTATTCAGTCTTTGGTGTGAATGAATTAGCCAGTCACAAATAAACAATGCATTTACTCAGCTCGTGATTGGATACATATTATCCAGGGTTGTAAAAAGAAAAAAACCTTGCATTGTTCTCATAATGAATGAATACGACATTGTCAAAATGAAGGCGCTACTACACAGCACAGTGATCAGTAAAAGAGCTACTGATGGGCATTCCTTAAAATGGCTGCAAATCAGAAGGATGCAATTTCAACGGGCAGCGACATTTTCAATGAGGTATCAATTAAGTTTCCGTCAAAGTGAAGAATTTCATGAAGTGGATTTTCGAAGGAACACGTTAGGCAGACAACTTAAAAGCTTTCATTCAGTGTCACAAGAGAGACTTTGCAAGACCAGGTGGACTGTGGCAACCAACAAAAAGAAGTTTATGCTTGATCTTCTAAAAGTTATTCCTTCTGTGTATCATGCATTCTTCAAGAACTCGCCTACAAATATATAAACTCGTCTTTCAGAATCCAGAGATCAAGTTTTGGACGAGGGAAACGATGAACCGTATTCACACAATTTACTTCAAGTTACAATGGATGACATAAAACTGTTCAGTGCACAAACAACGTGAGTCTTTTCATTTTCTTTTAACGAGTCATTTCATACGCATTTCCTGCATGACATTTTGTTTTGTAAATATATTTACAGAGACTTTTGTACATATTATCCTGTATTCATAAACACAAATTACTTATTGACATTAATAATTTTGTACACTTCTCAATGAGCGCTCCTCTCACTCAAAACTATCGTAGGTCGAGTTACGTCACTTGTGTTTTTGTGCCCTGAGCCCCCTCATATGTCGAAACAATGAGATGATATTAAAAAATATGTTCTTCACAACACTGGCTGTCATTTTATCTACATTTGTTGAGGTACATTGTCGGTGCAGCGCAAAAATTAATCTGAAACGCATAACGTGTCAGTACCGAGGATGGCAGATACATTTTGCATCTTCACATGGCACGGTAAACAAAAAAGCCAAGGCTTTATATGTGAGTTACTGGCAACATGCAAGCAAAAGAACGGCAAATTCTGAATATGCTGGATAATTTTCCTGGTTTTTTTTTTCGTGATTTGTTTGGTGATTAATTTTTATACTTATGATGTACGGTAACGTACTTAACAGCAAGCTGTATGAAGTTGGAGAGGGAAGCACACAGCAATTTCAGCACTATATATGCTCTAGGGAGATAACTCGCTGTGATGCCTTCACAGAGGCGATATCATGTTAACTCAATTCCATCGTAAGAGCAAACTCGTGTCATAACTTTATAGTAGAGGAGCAATAAATAGTCTTTTAACGACCTGCAGCGCTTAAATTACTAGCGCGCTTCAGAAGTCTAGTAATAAGAAAGCACTTAAATTCACTTAAACATTTCATACAGTCGTACATGGAAACGACCATCTCAGTCTATGCATTACTCCAAGGTTCAAGTGAAGATTAATTCTTAAATACGAAATGTGTTGCTGAGATAGGGCCATTTGTCGGAAGGCACTGTAAAAATAGTTACACGTAACAAAAAAATCTCCAATTTTTATTTTTAATGAAACTTGCAATTCAGAGAAGAAAAATTCAGTGCATCATGCTTTCTGATAAAAGCGTAAAATAATAATTCTTATGCTCAAGATTCAATTTGTTGGGTACAGGTTTACCTCTGAATCATTTCTCCAGTTGAGATTAAACTGTCTCGAATATTTCGTGTATCTAGTATTAGAAAATTGTCCCCAACTTGTTTCGACGTAAAATGATATTAAAGCGTCAGAAGACCGGTTTTATATTTCTTTCCATCTGAACCGATGCAAATGGTCAGGAATCAACCTGTATTAATAAATAATATACGGCAATTCATTGTATGCCCTAAAATGTAAACCAAAGCACTGTTTAAAGAGAAAAGGTAAAAGTAAGTGATACATGATGTATTTAAGAAACAAAACAGATCTATCTCATGCAATACACATATCAGAAATAAAAAATGGCAGGAGAGTAAGCAGAAAGGCTCACGAGGAAACGTCGAATAAGTTTATAAGTGAGTTACAGCATGTTATAAGTGGGAGGCAGATAACTGGAAGCGAACCAATGAAACAAATAAACCAGAAAATTTCTGCAAAATTGAATGTAATAAATGAACAGCACTATAAAAAATTATGGTATAATGAAGAAGTGGCTGAAACAGAAATAGATATCTCCAAAGTTCTAGAAGTTGACCCGATAATATTACAAGAACAAAATTCAGTGAACAGGAGAGAACCTTGATTAAATAGAGTGAATGTAGAACACATTAAATGCAGTGGTAGAAAATGCAAATTAAGAATCTTACATTTGCTCAGTAAATTCAGGAATAATTGCCAAATACTTGGTCAACAGCTCTAGTTTAAAAACTGTTCTATAGAGGAGACCCAAATTTTAAATTATAGGAGAACTAGAGGACCCGGTGAACTTCGTATCACTTACCTCTTAATATAAACCATATTAATTTAAATCATATGTATTTTACACCCAGTGGCTTTCTAAAGGCATCATCAAATAGTGTAAATATCGACTCGATAGTGGGCGGAGTGGGCAAATCACGCACACATGTCCAGGATAATGTTCAAGTCACATTCGTGGAAGTTCAGGGAAGGTTTAAACGGTTATAAAATATGGAAAAATTGCGAGGAAAATTTACATTTAAAACATGTAAAATAATGACCTGGTTGTTGTGTTGGGTGCGTTCAGAAACACAGCTTTTCCAGGGAGTATTATTGTTCGATATTTCGCTTTATATACTTCAAATTAAAAAAAAAAAATCTCAAATTACACACTTTGTAAAGTATCTTATCCGATACATCAGCGCTCAAGCTATCACCACACCAGATTCCATGAAAATAGATTCAGTATTTTATGTAATGATACATAGCCAAATTGGTTCAGCCGTTCTCGAGTTTTAGCGAAACGAAGGAACTGTAATTCATTTTTTATCTTTGACGGGTTCAGATCGTGTAAAGCTAACTTTACTCTTTCAAAGTATATATCTGAACGCACCCAATACAACAATCAAGTCATTATTTAACATGTTTTAAATGTAAATTTTCATAGCAATTTTTCCATATTTTTATCACCTTCTAAATCTTCCCTGAACTTCCACGATTGTGACATGAACATTATCCTGAACACCTGTGCGTCATTTGCCCACTCTTTACGCCCACTATCGAGCCGATACTTAGACTATCTGATTATGCCTTTATAAAGGTGCTGGATCTTAAAATAAAATGATTTAAATTAATAGGGTTTATATTAAGAGATATTTGATACGAAGTTCACCTGGTGATCTGGTTGACCAGGAAATGCTTTGCAATTGCTAATATGTACGTACTCTTCTTCTGTACGTCAAATGTGCAAAATTTTATCGCAATCGTACAAATAATATTGATATCGTAAAGAGCTCTTTCAGTTTTAAACAAATTTTCATATTTTCTGGCCGACTACTGCAAACTTTTACTTCACTCAAACGTTCCTCTCGCTTTGAACGTCGAATGTGCAAAATTATATCGCAATCAGATGAGTGCTATTGACATTTCATAGAAAATTCAATTCCTTATTCTTTTTCTTTTTTTTAATTTTCCAACTTGCTGGGAAACTTTTCCACATTTTTATTTCATAAGAATGTTACTCTTGCTTTGAAAGTCAAATATGCAACATTTTATCGCAATCAGACTAATGTTATTGATATCTCATTTGAAAAAGCTCTCTCAGTTTCCCGCGAATTTTCAAATTTTCCGGGTTACTTTCCCAAAGTTTTAGTTGATAAGAACGCTCATCTTACGTTGAACGTCAAATGATCGAAATATTATCACAATCGGATGAAGAGTTATCAACTTATAGTGTTGAGTACATTTAGAAACACAATGAAAAAGGAACTTGGCGTGAATTTTGCGACTTTCCTTCTTAACTGTCCCTATTTGTGTAAATGAAAACTTTTACACGGCCACAAAAAAAAAAAAAAAAAAAAAAAAAAAAAAAAAAAAAAAAAAAAAACGCGCTTTCAGTTTTCTCAAATTTTAATTTTTCCGGTAAATTAAAAAAAAGAAATTATTTCATACAAACCTTTTCCTGTCAAGCCGTACTCAATTGATGCTTTTACAACCATGTAGCAATTGATTATTATTCATAGAAAAAAATCGGTTTCGGTTTTTCCTAAGTTTTCCTACTTCCGGGGCAAATTTTCAAAATTTTTATGTGATGCGAACCTACCTCTTGCTTTCAACATGAAATGTACAAAACTTAAATCAATTGGACGAAAGGTGTTAATAGCTATTTGGAAAAAGCTGTTTCAGTTTATCCCGATTTTTCCTCTTTTCTGGAAAAACGTTTCCATAATTTTTCACCGTTTAAACCTTCCCTGGACTTAGACGAATATTTTAAGACTACAATTAGCCAAATCGGTTCAGCCGTTCTCGAGTTTTAGTGAGACTAACGAACGACAATGAATTTTCAATATATAAAGATTAGTCTCATGAATAAAAGATATAAAATGTACACTTACATAATAAATAACAAATTGAAAACATTTGCAGATAATCCAAGAGGAGGAGAGGACAGTGATTTTGTAAAACGAAGATCGCTCAAAATGTCTTCATCGTGAAGCAAATGATATAACAGAAGAGAGAAAAGAATTTGGGAACGCAGATCCGCCTCCATCGATTTTGAAAGTTTGTTTCAGCGGTCTGACGGAATAAGTTACGGAAAGTACTGGAAAATTAGGGCGATACACCGCACCTAATTTTTGTAATAAGGAGACTGTGTAGATACACTGGTGTTATTAGTGCAACTAGCGTTAAAACAAAGGACACTAGAAAATATAGGACATCTACAAAGGTGTAGTTAATATTTACACAGGCAACATTTAAAAGAAATTGAAATTTCAATCATATCTAGGTATTACGTTATCATAAAGTTTATTTATAGCTTTTACAAGAAAGAATCCGATTACATCAAAGGTCGTGGGAGAAAACAATATTTCATAACAAGTATCGAGTTTTAAATATCTTCGTGGTCAACAAGTTTTTATTAATGACAAAGACATTGAGTATAGCGTTAGAAAGTTTCAGTCCGTATGTAGTACTCTTAAATATAAGGTTCTGAGAGATACTAAAGGTGATGGCTTCACTACATTGTTTTATGGCAACGAAACCTGGGTTCCAACACAAAAACACCAAAATGAAACCTATAAGGAGTGTTAAAATTTGTACGGCGTTGGATAGCATTAGAATGGATTTAAATATAGAATCAGTAAATAATAAGGGAGTAAAGAAGAAATAGACCTGATGCGATCACAGAGAATACAATACGCCAAACTTCCAAGGCAGCACTGGATTACATGCCAAGGGGAAGAAGAGATCGAGGGCGACGCAGGAGACGCTGAAGACAACTTTGAAGCAGGAATGGGTAAGAATTTTCAGTCAATGGAATGATGAAGAAGATGAACACCACCAAGACTTAATGAATCGTCAGCATAAGGCGAAACGCATTCTAATGTTTACAAAAGAAGGTGTATCTATTCGTACAGGGCACGTCAGATTAACCTGTTACACATATTTCAGTACTGCATTACACCGTTACTGTAGTTACGAATCCAAATTATCTTCATCCTCTTCAATGGCAAATTAGCAGCTGGAGAAGTTTTCTCAATTCCAAATCCAGAATTGTTAATTAATGTATTTCCTTCCTAGCTCTGTTTGCAGAATAGCAGTTTTACAAGTAATCCTCATGAGACGATAAAATGCATTTGGTGAAATTTAATCCCATGAAAATAATAAAATGTATAAAAAATAAAGCCCCCCCCACGCACTCATTTCAACACAAATGTAAAACTTAGTAGTCTTCTTCTTTTACTATCTATGTATGCACCTTTCCAATAATTTTATCGTAAATTGTCATCTCATTTCTTTCTTAACATTTATAGCGGCATAGTCAATGCTACTCAACTTTATAATAAAACAACGACCTAAAAATCGCATGGCAGCTGAATTTCCGTTTCAAAATCGACTATTTTATGCTTTTGTAAAGTGTTTTCCACCGTTATGTTATTAGTTTAGTTAGGTTCTGTTATATGTCAGAACGTACGAGCAGTCAACAAGTTTGCAGAAAGTGAGAAAGTGATATGCACCCAGTGGCATGAGATCAATCCGTAGAATTATTTGCAGTCGATCTATTTGGCCCTTTTCCAACTTCAAAGTTGGATGTACCCATGTGTTTGTGTTTGTTGACGATTATAATAAATATAAAAAGCTCTATCCCATAAAGCGGGCTATTGCAAAATCTCTAGAAAACAAACTAAAACAGAACTATTTCATAAGTTTTGACAAACCAAAAATTATCTTATTGCATATTTATTGATAGTTTCCGTTAAGCAAGTATGGTAAATGTCTAGGCATTAAAAATATCTGCATATTTCCCACAAAGGATTATGAGTGAAAGGGTTTTGCGTGAACTTAATCAGTTGTGTAGAACATACTGTTTTTAACATTCAACATGAGAAGCCCCCATTAGGTATTTTGAAGAAATAATGAACAACCTGAGACATAACCAATTTGTCTTGCCCCTATGGACTAATGATTAATCAGAAATCTCATAATATGATTGCAAGTATGGGTGATTTTTCTGTTGTGTCAATTATATCTCTAGACAAGAAGAAGAGAATGGCCTGGTCAAATATTCACAAAAAGTATTAGACAGAAATAGTCGTTATGATACAAAAGTCAACCCCAACTACTTTTAGAATTGGTGACTCTGTGTTATTAAAACCAAGTCCAGATCAAAGAAAATTTCCAGTGAGAAAAAAAAAGTCATGCATGTCTATCAAGGACAATTCCGAATAATAGTTAAGCCACAAGCAAATCCTTAAAAGCTTGAGCACTCTAAGAGCAAATAATATAAAAATATATTTTGATAATATTGATTTAGTGGGTCTCACGAATGCCACTGCTGATAAAATTTGATATAGTGATTAGAGAACTTTAAGGAGTCTACCAATCTATCTATGGTGCATACACAGCCTGGAAAACTGTGCAGTCACAGTAATTTCAATTCTTTCTTCAATTTCAGGTTTCAATCATTCTTTTTCTATCCTTTCTATAGTAAGTAAGGAAAATATGTCTTCATGTCTGTAAATACGTACTAGTTTTTAAGTATTTCTAGTATAAGAAGTATCTGTAATAAACACACCAGATGTAATTCGCAGCATTGGCCGTTAATGTTTTATTTTAAAAAACCACAGACCGATTTCAATCACATAATGATCATCTTCAGTGTCCTTCAAACGAGCATATGAATTAACGGCCAATGCTGCGAATTACATCTGGTGTGTTCATCATTGTGTGGTCGTGGAGCACCTCCAAGTAATGCAATCAAACCTCAAAAAATATCTGTAATAGTACAAACTTTGAACCTGCCTGGGTAGTGATTTTAACACAAGAACAGGGTTTGAGTTAGCTGTTTAAGATTGGGGAAGTTGGTGAACTGAGGTTTAGCATAGGTAACAAGAATAGAAATGTTTAAAAAAGCAACCTGAGGTTTAGTAGAGAGAAGTAGATTACGATATTTGGAGTTACATACAAGAGCCAAGTTATTAGGCTTTTAAAACTTGCAGACACACAAGATTATTGCTTACAGGTTTGTATATGTCTGTAATTAATTTGACTAGAGTGGCAAGAGGAAACTTTTTCAAATTATGTGTAGGATATATGAAGAAGCAGCATGATGCACATGCCGATATTAGTCCTAAGCAGTCGGTAATCTGACAGATTTATAAAATAGGAAACGAGAGAAATGAGTAAAGAAAGCCAGTAGGCTGTCTTAATGTGGAAAAGTGAATATTTAATTCTCCTCATGTGCCAATCAAGTAATTTCATTAAAACAACTTCAATTGCTTACAGTAATGGTTGATGAGTATTTGAAGGTATATAGACAATATTTACACAAATAGATTAGGCATTAATTTCTGTAGATAAATAGAAAAAAGAATGTCTAATTTAGGTTCAAAACAGTTGTAACGGTTTTTCACAATATAAGAAAGGGCTGATGTAGGGAAGCTAGCTTTGCCTACTCTCTCCTGTGTATTTTGAGTATCATGGGATGTGCGCCTGCTGTATTGCAAAACTCACATACGATTGCACAACTGTCCATGACGTCTGCATCAGCACATCAGAGCTACAGAGCAACCGCACTTACGACGAATTCCACAACTGTGCATAATATTCAGTCCTCCAATGTTAATGCTTAAATATATAAAGTTTTAATTTATGCCTATATTAATGTAAAATGCTAGGAGAAGTGATTTGATGATTGTATTTTATTGAATTCAAAACTTGTCAACACTAAACAAAATTTGTTATGTGACTGTATAAAATAGTTGTAGAGTTAGCTCCTCTTAGGTTTAAGAGACAAGGTTAGTGTCACAAGACTACAAGCTTAGTGCTACAAGAATTTAGTTATTAGGCGAGAAACTCTGCTAAACTTCAGGAAGATGGGATGAATAGGCAAAGTACAGGAATTTAGAATAGGAACGATTTAGCAATCATCCTCCACTTATGGTTGACGTTTAAAAGCGTCTATAAGTGAGAGTGGCCAAGATTTTTATTTCATAATTTTCTTTAATACTCATTACAATGCGAAGTATAAGCAGAAAATCAGCGACTCTGTAAGTGTTCAAATTACAGAAATATCAATACTTTTTTACGATAATAGAGGACTGCGTTAGCAGTACTACCCGGCGAATAAGTGCATGGTCGTTTGCCAACGGCACCTCTGCACGTAGACAGGGGCAGTTCACGTCAAGCCAAGATGGCGTACACTCCATGTCAGTGGGGAGAAGCAGTGCCTCAGTTTCGATGTATGATTTTGCGTTGCCGCCCATCCAGGTGGCAAGTGTTGATAATTTTCTCCACTTTTAGAGGCGAGCAAAATTTACTGTAACTGATCGATAATTACCACAGTAAAGCAAATTATTTTGCAGTTCGCGTGGAAGACGTACCTGAACTGTTTCGAGTACTCTTTAGTTTGAACAATTGTTTACTTGACTATTTAATATATGATGCGCTTGTGATATTTTAAAAAATTACTGCGAACTTCGTGAATTTATTTTCTTCGTAGTTCTTAAGTGACTTGAATTTCTTGGAGATTAGAAACATTCTGTTACAGTTCTGACGAGGTAAAGTTTGGACTAGCTGACTGAAGATTTCTGACTACTCATAACATTAATTTTCAGGTTCTATTACAGGAGCATTATACAATATCAAGCACAAAAACAAAACTAGTAATTACAGACGACAACGACAGACCGAACGTAAGAAAAACATAAAATACTCAGGAAAAATAAAAACTCTCCGCTGCCCCATAAGGCCACCAAGATATGATCAGAGAGATTAGGGTTCGTACGGATGCACTCAAGCATTCTTTTCGCCCTCGTTCTGTATGAGAGTGGAACAGGAAGGCAATTAACGAGCAGTGGTCCTGATTTCCCTTTCTCTCACACATTTAGATAGAGTACAGTATAAGTGTGAAGACCTCTGGCTGGAGTGTCCGAGTGATCTAAGGCGCCTTGCTGGGGAGCGCATCGTTGCTCGCCATCGGGGGTTTCTTTTGTATCCCAGACTCGTCGCCGCTTTTGTGTCTCGTTTCCGCCGGTTGTCCTGGGTGTCGGTGGCCGACCGACACAGGGAAATAGGATGCACGCGTGTACAGCTACGGAGGTGACCAGCCAGTGGGACAGCAGAAACTAGAAACACTAGAGTAAATTAGAACGAGATATATATTTCATAGAGATGATACAATACTTATCTTGGAGAGCAGCAGCCTACTGATGATTCCTAGTGCCTATCCGATAGCCAAGTCTCAACTGGTGCCTATTTGATTCCCAAGTAAACGATGCAGTTCAGTGGTGGCCACGAGCGGAGTAGTAGCAGAGGGCGCTCGTGGCTGATGTCGTAAGAACGCCGCGCCGTGTGTGCATGGCGGAGCGCGGCGAAAGTACGTGGCACGCACTTTAGACCTGTGCGACACCACAGCCCTCCCCCCAACCCCCCTCAAAACGCCCCGCGAGTCGTGGCGTAGGGCTGAGGGCCACGGCGACGGCACTGGGAGGAGGGTCTGTGCGGGGGCGTTACTGGTGGGACGGGCGCCGTAGCTGAGGCTGGGATCGAGACGCCGTCCGCGCCCCGGTATGCACCTTGCGATCCCTCGGAAAACCCACCAAAACGAGTGGAATGGCGCACACCTCCGCCCAGAGGAAGCAGGTCATCTTCTTCTGAAGTGAGAGGCCCAGGTTCGGGGGGGGGGGGGGTAGCACGGTCCCGGAGACCCATTCGGTGAGGCTGGCGGCTGCGGCGGTGACAGCGGCGGGGACGTCTGAGTCGAAGGCGCATCGACTTCCATGGGGACGATCTCTTAGTCCGACCCGCGGGAACAGATAAGGCGCAGCTGGCCGCGTTGGCCGAGGGGACTAAGGCGCTCCAGTCACGGTCTGCACGGCCACAACGGTCGGGGGTTCGAATGCCCCCTCGGACATGGATGTTTGTGCCGTCCTAGTTCGTAAGTAGTTCATAAGTAGTTTGTAAGTTTAGGGACTGATGACCCCGTAGTTAAGTCCCATAGACTATACAAACATTTTAACATTTTTAAGGCGCAGCTGGATTCTAGCGCAGTAGCCGTCGGTTAATTGTCGATGTAACCAGATACAGCAATGTTGGCTACGGCGGCGACGGCGCTGCCGTTGTTCAATGCGGCACCTCGATCGTACATGAAACAGACAAAAATCATTTAAGTATTACATCATTTTTTACATCATTTATACACAAATGTATAAATTTCATTGTATTTGCACACAACAGTTATACTTTTGTTCGTAAACTGCAAAACACGCCTAATGTAGCAAAGTGGGACTCGTCTACGTTTGTCTCACTGTCTACTCCTCTCCAGAAGCACCAAGGGGCTCGCCCGTCGACCATAGATACTGGTAGACCGAGCATGGCATAGTTTTCGTGGCAGCAACATCTCTGCAGCTAAACCATTGCTTTGCCAATAGTCACTTGGTAGTTTACAGCTGTGGTACAGCTTTGCCAAGGTTTATACAGAGCTTTTTGTGAAGGCAAGTAATATCAAACTTCAAGTGGAAGTATAGTTAGTTTAAAAGGATGGGATTGCTTGCGAAATGTGGAGTTGTTTATTACATCCGGATAATGTTTGCCAACAGTCACGTGGTCCAATGTTTGAACCACGCCATTTGTATAGCCGTTCTGCTGTTTGTCTGGTCTGTTAGTATCTACGGTCGAAGGGCTCGCCAAGCTTCACTTTGCCAGCCGACGGACGGATCACCATCAACAGTGTCCCATGCCCTCACTCCATGAGAGACTGCGGAGAGGTTTGGAATTAAATCCACGACGTTCTTTTAAAGACTGGTGAGCAGCGACTTTTCACCACCACCCCTTCTGTCCCTGTTGTTAACAGCGCGTAGATGTAGAACAGCAGGGACTTTAAATTGGAGATTCCAGTGCCTTCTCCTCAAGGTCTTCCATCAGACGTGGCCACCACAGGGGACTATAGTTACCCCAATGTACAATCTGCCAAAAAAGCCGTTACTGAGGTCAAGATCACTAACGCGCGAACTGACCGACGGCGAACGTGCGGTAGCAGGAGCCCCGGTGCCCAGCCAGCACCGGGCGCGCGTGCTCGGTTGCAGAGAAAGGCCTCTGGCCGTGCTGCCCTGGCCGGCCGCCGTGCAGCCGCGGCGACGTCCCGGGCAGAGCCGGCGCGACCATCCATCATGTGCGGCCGGCTCCAGATGTCCGCCTCAAGTCGTCCGCGGCGCAACAACACGCGGCCGCCATTAGCCGATGCCGGGCCGTGCTGTCCTGTCCCCACATGATTAACTGCGCCGCTGCCGGCCGAGCGCTGTCACCCAGGTAGCCTGCTGTCAGCGCGCCTCTGGCCGCCAACTCGGCCGGCGGTAGGACCCACTGGTGCTCGGCAGTGCAGGCTGCTCCAACTGCTACTTGTTAAGCGCAAACAACTGCTCCTTCCCTTCGATAATCTAGTTAGTTACAACAGCAGAGGTTTCAACGCTCTATTTGATTCTTACAGGTTCTGAGCAGTGTATTTGTAGTGTAGATGTCATTTTGCGTAATTTCTCCTTCGTATAAAGAACTAGATAAGATGGGAGATCCGACACGGGGAGAAGAATTTCACACAGCACTGAAAGATTCAAAATGAGACCACTGATGTAGATGATATTCTCTCTGAATTGCTGACATGGTGACGGGAGCCAGACAAGGAAAAACTGGACCACTTTTGTGCAAAATGTATGATTCAAGTAAATACCCTGTGACTTTAAGACAAATATAATAATTCCAATTCCAGAGAAAGGAAGTTCAAGGAAGTGTGAAATTTACAGAACTATCTGTTTAATGAGTCATGGTTACTACATTGTAACAAGTATAATTTGCATTATACGTAGAACTTAAACTCGGGGAGCCGGCCGCGGTGGCCGAGGGGACTTAGGCGCTCCAGTCACGGTCTGCGCAACCACTAAGGTCTGGGGTTCGAATCCTCCCTCGGGCATGGATATTTCTGCCGTCCTAGTTCGTAAGTAGTTCATAAGTAGTTTGTAAGTTTAGGGACTGATGACTCCGTAGATTAGTCCCATAGACTATAAAAACATTTAAACTCAGGGATGATCGATTTCGATTGGCACAAAATTGACAGAAATCAAACTCAGATTTTTTTTTTCTTTTCTTGCTGTATTCAGCAGATCTAGTTTTCGATCACTGTGTGATCATTAGCAATGATTAAAACAAACAGTTGAAATGTATAAAATTTTTCGACCGCCATGTTGGAAGTTATGTTCGTATGATTGAACGGTTTGTTTTACGCATTGATAATGACTATTGGAGGGAGGTGTGTGGGGGAAAATTGAATAGGGAGACCAAGAGAAGAATATAGTAAGCACATCCACATGGATTTGGATAGTCGTTCATTTAAGGAGATATAGGCATGCTCAGAATGGAGTAGGGTGGATAGCTGCATCAAACCAGTGTCTGTAATGAAGACCGAAACAACAACAAATGATCACACAGTGATAGAAATCTAGATCTGGTCAATAAACAATTTTCCACCAATCGAAAAACACACGTTGCGTACAAGAGCAATAATTGAATCATGCTTGGTTTCGATTTAGCAGAAATGTAGCAAAACTAGGGGCAATACATTACAACTTTTTTAGGAGATAGGTTAATGAAAGGCAAAGTTTATTTTTCTGCTTTTGTAGATTTTGAGAAAGCATTCGACAATCTTGTCTGGAATAAACAATCTCAAATTCTGAAGGTAACAGAGGTAAAATCTGGGGAACTGAAAGTGTATGCAACTTGAAAAAACGGACAGCAGTTACAAGAGTTGAAGGTCATGAAAGGGATCCAGTGGTTGGGAAGGGAGTAAGAAAGCGTTATAGCTTTTCCCCAATGTAATTCAATCTTAGCACTGATCAATCTGTGATGGAAAGCAAGGGGAAATTGGGAAAATGGATTAAGGCTGACGGAAAAGAAATAAATACTTTGCGGTTTGCCGATGACTGTTTAATTCTGAAAGAGAAAACATAAGAGCTTGATGAACAATTGAACCGAATCGACAGTGTCTCAAATGATGAACATCAACAAGAGTAAGCAAAAGGTAATGGAATGTAGTCCAGGAAAATCTGGCGATTATGAAGGTTTTAAATTAAGTGTTGAGACAACGGAAGTTTTGTCAATGGGAGCAAAATAACCTATGATGGTTGGGCGGCCAGAGATGGCTGATGTGTGTGGATGAGTGTGCCTGAATGATTACGTGGATGAGTTTTCTCTTTCTGAGGAAGGCCGCGGCCGAAAATTTAGAATTGTGCCTATCGGCGGCTCAGCGTTTGCTTCTCTGCACTAATTGGAAATTTGACACATGTTGAATGACATTTTATCTTCATTCTCCCATACAACCATCTCCAAAAATACTTATTACTAGCTTAAACTCGCGGCTCCGCTCGCGTGTTAGTTTATTATGATAGATAACCTATCTTCCACTTGTGTGCTATGAGAATGGTTTTGAAGGGTGAAATGAAATACAATGCCTTCTTTAGAAATGTACATTTTTAATCAACATTCAAGTAAAAAAAAAAATTATGTGAAGGGCTTAATGATTTAAAAAATAATACATACATTATTCCTTATAGACTGTGTTGCAATATCTCAACACGTATGGTCAGAGTAATGTCCAAATTCATTTTAATTTCATTCTGGTAAACTACGTTATTTGTAGTATTGTACTTGATGTAATGCGCGAAACATCAGATCGATTTTTTAAAGAGATGTATTAAAAGAATTTTTTTTACTGCTTTATGTATTTATTCTTATATTTCCTTATTCGTATGCTTATCCTCACAGAGAAAGAGTTGAAGACATTCTAGCACACATAGACCACAGGTACGGATTGTAGCATCATGATTCGCTGTATGTAACCTCCTTGCTATAGAGTCACAAACGTTATCGCTGGCCTTCTGGACGACTTTCAACTACCGTATCTTCCACCCCCTTATAGCTATCGGCATAGAACTGCTATGGTGTACAACGGGAGACTTCTGACAACATTTGCACACAGACCATTCGTTTTTATTCTGCAGTTTTCGCTACAGAGCGAAATATTAACACACACACACACACACACACACACACACACACACACACACACACACATAGAATTTTATATACACCGATAACCTTCCGTCCCAATATAGTCCACTCTTTTATAATTATCAACTCTTAAGCAACAATGCAACCAATAAAACAATTTTCAAAGAGTAAATATAATTTTCAAAGAGTAATTATTGTTCCACATTTCGCTTTATATTCTTCAAATTACGAAATATCTATCAGATCGCTATACAACCGTGCCTAAAACCTTCCTCAGGTATAAATTAGTAACTGTACAAATATTAAGTCTCTGCGTCTTGTCGTTCGGACGTGATAAGCGTACACCGAACAGACATTCACATTTATAGATATAGATTCCTGCTGAAACACTGTGTATACACTAATGCAAAAAATAAAAAAGTTTAGACAGCGACATGCACAATTAGAGTTGAAGAGAGTATCAAACATACAAGGTATAAAAGGACTATTTATTGGCAGAAGTGTCATTTGTACTCTGTTGAGTCATGCGAAAAGTTTCCAACGTGATTATGACAGCATATATATATATGGTGGTCCTGAAATATGTCAAAATGAAACGGCCGGTAAAGGAGACCTAAAAATGCTGATTTTCGCATGCGAATGTGTGCTCGGTAAAGATGCTTTGAGCCGGTAGGGTGCTGAGGCGTGCTCCGTTTACTAGTTCTGCGGTAGATGCAACCATTATTTTCTCGAGCAGGATGCTATACCTGAACTTCTGGATGATACTCCACCAGCTATTTGCAGATGAATGTGGTTCCAGTACCATGAAGCCAGTGCTCATTGCATTTCGGTCGAAACGTTTGGATTCACCTGGACGCTCTCTATGTGCAGAATTGGATAGGACGTGGCAGAACAGTTCCCAAGCCACACGGTTCACGTGACTTAATCTTAGGGTTAATATTAAGAGGCCGTTGTATGAGAGATCCGTCACATCCAAAGAAGATATAGTTACCCGTGTGTCTGTTGCTGCTAGAATGCAGTCGACAGTCCTGACGACTTTTCTAATGTAGACTGATTCATGCACCATTGCTGTGAATCCTGTGTCGCTGTTGATGGCTACTCTTTCGAGCACCTCTCATAAGCTATCGATAAATAAACTTTTCTCTTTACTTCCCTTTTCAGTTTAATTTGTTTCTGTACATGCTAGTGCTGTAATATGTGATTACCGAACACATATTTCTATATGTAATCTGCTTATATCCGTCCCCTCTACTTGCGGTCTCATTTTTGAGATATATCAGTCGACTTCAACCAAATTTGGTACACAAACTGTTTTAGACACAAGAATCCCCACCATGGGATTTTTAAACTCCTTGCTCCCACAATTGCGTAGATACAATAAAAAGGAGTTTCCCAGCTCCTGACATGAAGACTGCCCTGCTCAACCAGTATGTTGTCAGGGAAAATATCAAATAGACCTGCTCTTCAGGTTAGTCTCTATGCAAGGGGCATCAAACATTAAGAAACGTGGATGACGAGATAAAGAGAATGACGACAATGAAGCAGACAGGAGGAATTGGATAGAGAGGGAGCAGATAGAGATAGGTGATGGAGATGGGTGTGATGAAATGAACAGCCGAGGAGAGGAGATACACAAAGAAAGAACCGAGTGGAACTTGTCTATGGGGATAGTAAGTGAGAATGTGGGATGGAGAAAGAGTTGGAAAGAGAGAGAGAAGGTGGAAGAAGGGATGGACAGAGAGAATGGATAAGAAGAAATGGATACAAATAGATGACGTATAGACATAGATTTGGGTGTGTGAGATGAAGAAGGGGGATCAGGAGATGGAGAGATTAAAAAGGAAGAGAGAATTATAAATGAGAGAATGAGATGGAACAGGGAGATAGGGGGGAGGAGAAGATGAACAAACAGAGAATCAATAGGAAGAGACATCTGAAGAAGAGATGCAGACATTAGAAGGAGAATACTGGTAGAGTGAGGAGGAGGAGATGCAGATAGAGAAGGAAAGAAGGAGAGAGAGAGAGAGAGAGAGACAGAGAGAGAGAGAATAGGAGAGTTTGGAAGAAAATGGTCACAGATTAACGGAGGATGAAGAGAGATAGTGAAAATTTCATACAAAAAGTGTATACAATTCATCTGTGTGTTACATGGCAGATGGGAATGGTAGAGCTTAGAGGGAGGGAGGGAAAGAGATCAAGGTTGAGAGAGGAGGAAGGATTATATCCACAGAGAAAGTAGGAGAAGGATATGGCAAAGAATGGAATGCGGGGGGGGGGGGGAATGGACATGGAG
This sequence comes from Locusta migratoria, assembly GCA_026315105.1. Lineage (NCBI taxonomy): Eukaryota > Metazoa > Arthropoda > Insecta > Orthoptera > Acrididae > Locusta > Locusta migratoria. The sequence goes on from CM048747.1 coordinate 471,631,625, forward strand.
GATGTGGTCGGAGGAAACGGACAAACTGGGAACAATAGATATGTGAATATACTGTTACATTTAGGACATGGTTGGCTTGTGTTGCTGCTTGGAATGTGATAAGCTATAATACTTAACAGTAAATATTCTGCTTTATGACGTGATTGGCACAGGTTAGTGCTATATATGAAAAAGGTTGGTAATTTAGTGTGCTGTTGTAGACTAATTACAGTTACTATGATTATTCTCTGTTATTATCGAGAAAAAACGTGGAGTGAATGATTTCCAAAAAGTGACAGCTAGATTTAAGACATTGTTGGCTTGCCGCTATGTATATGCTAATTTGTATATTATTAAGCTGTTGTCGATTCTTACTGTTATCACATCATTTACTATTAAGTGTGTTGTAAAGTTTATGACGTGATTGGCCCTAGCTGGTGCTCTGTATCAAACAGTTGTAATTTTGGGAGCTGTTGTAGTCTGATTACTGTTACTATGATTATTAACATTTTTGATGAGAAAAACAGGATCAATATAATTTCAAAGAAAGGTGTCTGTTAAAATTGGTTAACAAGGTTATTGGTGAGTGATCTTAATGTTAACGGATTATAAAGTTTGTGCCAAACTCTGAATTATTTTGAGTGATGCAGCTTTGTCAATCTTGAGCTTTTACTCCTAAAAGCTTCCTGAGCCAATAACCCAGACGTCCATTGATGAAAACCATACTCTGTTACCACTTAGGATTCCACCCTAGGATATTCAGCACTTCGACACACTGTTCCAGGATTGGAAGGGTTGGTGTGAAGGTTGATGAGGGCATATCACTCATGATACTTCAGAGATGGGGGCAAATTTCACTACACTGAAATATTAGTATTACTCATCAATAATCACGTTAACCAATTTTACCAGTCCCTTTTTTCAATTATTTTTCTCTTCAGAACAGAATATTCAGACTAACAGTAAATAGGCTACAACAGCTCACTAAATTTACAAAATGGATTCGTACATAGCAACAACCCAAGCCAATCACACCTTAAACTTAATATGGTACTTAACGACTTGTTAAGAAGTGTGAGTTTGGAAACTCGTGGGGAAACATCTGACAGGGATAAGCCTCGTTCAGATACATACGGGAGGAAAGTGCAAGTTTGGCAGACAGTTGGCGAGGGATTTGCCGGATGCCATGGATTAAAGAGTGAAGGGCTAAATCAGTTTCACATCCTGTGCATTTGGAATCCAGGTTGTTGCTCTTAGTGTGCGGACACAATCATCGCCAGCCACTGTTGGCTGATCCTACATGCCGGCTCTAGGCGTTCAGTAGGGGGCGACACCGGAAGGCGTGGCATGATACATACCAGGAGCGTGGTGTAGACGACAGGAGGCAGCCATATCGCAAGCACCACCTGTGACCTAGAGCCAATAATACGGTCGATCCTGAACCCCTGAGTCACACATCGCACGCCACTCAACACTGGGGCATCCAGGGGGTTGGCTGGTACGGCGGAGTCATGCAGGGAAGATTTTCGGGGGCCGGATTCTACGCCCTCCTGAGCACCGCAGTGCATTCGTGGCCTGTATCAACGCCAGCAGCCTGGTGCGTCACACGTAACTGGCAGTGAGTCTTTGGAGCACTGGCAAGCGGGCAGCCAAATGCCGCATCAGCGTTCCCGAATCCCGCGCGGTCAGCACACATCACGGTGCATCAGCCACATCACTTTCAGCAGTTAATGGGTTTCATGGCTGTACGACTTATGCAATAAGTTTTTGAGTTCCAGAATTCTGTTTCATTCACGTCTCCACTCTTGAGTTTTGCCCTAACCCGTCCTATGTCCACAGAAAACGTCTGTCACCCAATCAGTATAGTGCACTACACTTCGCGTCAGTAGTGCTATTAATGACGTAAGTTCCCTTCCACACACCAGACAATACGCTACTGTGTAATGTATTATGATAAAATTGAGCACCATCAGATTTGGGTTATTATTTACCGGCAATAAATATCAGTACACCACACAGCCATATTCAGGCCCTTTATATAAATGTATGGGTGAAACTTCCTACAATACAACGTAATCGGAACATAACTTTCTTATCCTCAATCATTTGATTTACAGTTCTGGTATCTTGAACAACCGACTTTTAAAGTTGTTTACAGTACATGACAGATGACCTGACATCTGATGTCGATCTTTTGAATTATCATTCATTGAATGAGACCTACACAATGTATGTGAAGCTTTATCATCTGAAGTAGGAAGCAGTGTACTTATTTGGCAGTAGTAACTACAACAGCAGTCGAAAGCCGGCTGCTAATCTATTGCTCCTTTGACCGTTGCCTGCATGGAACCTCCCCTCTTTTAGCAGGGGTTCCTGTTTGTTATTTAATGCAGAAAAATGATAATGACAGGGGAAGATTACTGGGCAGGTATTACAGTGCATTTAAATTAAAATGTCATTATATTCTGAAATGTATGTTCTGAAAGATAAGACAGCCTGTTACACTTGATAATACAAACACAGGATAAAAAACATAACCTGCCATCGAGAACGTCTTACTGTTGGACAAGATAAAAGTGAAAACACATGTTGAAGTAAATGACAATTCTATTAGCTTGTTCAACCCTTAATGGGAGGTAGTGAACTTGGAGAGAATATTGAAGTTATCTTTTACCCAAGAGAATGAACAACTGAGTAAAGTTAGTGGCAGCACTGGTACCACAGCGAGACCTTGATTAAACTGATACGCCTACCGTTCCATATGCAAACAGTTGCATTTTTGTAAGCTCGCGGGCAATCGAAAACATCTCTGGATAGAGACAGTGAAGCTCATGGCTGTTGCAGTACGACAGCACCAGGATTTACTGCAATGGCGGTAACTTCCATATAAATGTAATAATTCATCAACCAATATCTTTCAAGACTAGCAAGCAACTGAGAACGACAAGGCTTCTCCGTCAGTTTTGTTATCTCAGATCTATCTAGAGGAGCACCGAACATTGCTTCGGGCCTCTGCGGTGTGGTTTCACGCTTCTTAGGTTGTTGTCCTACCGTTTAACTTTATCGAATTTCACAATTTTAATCGGGTTTAGTATTGCGACATATTATTTGAGTCTTATTAATAACTATTTAATTAATGCACACTCTATAATAAAGACAACATAACACACTGGCACCTTTGTGTTTGGCTGGAAAAGAATCAGTCCACAAATTGCCAGACATAATAACCATTCTTCTCTGTATATCTACGTACAGAAATAAGTGCGTACGTTTGTTTGTACAGTTTTAATTCGCCCTTGATATTTTTTTTTTTTTTTTTTTTTTTTTTTTACATTGACCTTCAAAGTAAGAGGTACATCACTGCTGACGTATAATTTCGTGGAGCTGGGTGGAGCAGAGGTAATGCATAGTAAGAACGGTAGTTCAAATCAATCTCTGTCCAACCCGATTTAGGTAGTCAGAAACCTTCCATAAAGCAGTCCAATCTGATGCCGGGTGGTTCCTTTGAAATGATAGTGCCGATTTTTTCTCTCATCCTTACCCAACGCCGCGCTGGAGTGGCCGAGTGGTCTAAAGCAGCTCGCTGCGGAGCGCGCGGTTGCTCGCTGTGGAGGTTCGAGTCCTGCCTGGGGCATGGGTGTGTGTGTGTTTGTCCGTAGGTTAGTTTACCTAGGTTTAAGTAGTTTGTAAACTACGGACTGATGACCACGCAGTTTGGTCCGATAGATTTACAGGCCTTACCCAAAACTCTGGGCGTGACGTCTGTAACGGTGCATCCCAGAGGACATCTTGCAACAGACTTCGGCAACAGACTTCGGCATCCACCTAGTTTCATTTACTTTTTGTTCAGCTATCGAAAGAAAACTTTTACAAAACTGCATGAACTTTGTGTGCAACTACCTAATTAGCTAAGGCCAGTGCTCATTAAACTACAAAAGTTGCATACCGTACATTCTCCTAGACAATTATTTCTCATTATTACCTACCCTGTGTCATCCTAAAAAGGTTACAAACCTTTTCAGTTTCTCAAAATCTTAAGATATTAAATTAATTTCCATTCCATTCTTACGCAAAATTTCCTATAGGATCAGACGTCTTCTAATAAAGAATTTGAACTGCAATGTCTCATTTTGTACAGATAACCGTTTGAAGAGACACCTTTTACATACTGTAGTAAACACGGAGATAAGTTATCTAATTCTGGAGTTTATAAATTAATCTGTAATGACTATCACTCTTATCATATTGGTCAAACAGGCAGAGCAGTGAAGGTAAGATATAGAGAACATATATTGGAAAAGAAAGGAGAAAATATACGCAACTACATTTTCTGAACACCTTTTTATTACTAACCATAGACCGAAAAACCTAGAAGATACTTTGGTTTTACGTAGAGAAGACAAGGGGGCGAAAGCTGGATATTTGGGTGTAGTTTGAAATTTTCAATCATTAACAATCTAGAGATGGTAACATATTAAATGACCACCTCCATCTCACCTGCAGACATTGTTTCAAAGGCTTCAAACCAACATTGCCCAAAAAAAAAAAAAAAAAAAAAAAAAAAAAAAAAAAAAAAAAAAAAAAAAATTACAGTCAACGGTAACCTCTGCGGTGTCATTTCCTTAAAATTCCATTTTACTTCATTTTAAACTACCGTGGGCTTCCCATTTTATAATTTGTATTAACATGTATTGACCACTGACGCTGTATCATTGTCACTACGCGCATGTGACACTTTTCAAGTTTCCTGTCGTCCGCGTATTGCACAGACTGTCAGTCGGCGGTTAGCACGCCGCGCAATCTGCTATGTTACACAGCATATCATTTTATATATTTGACGTGCCTTTGTTTAAAGGGCTACATTATGTGTACACAGATTAACGCGTGTAAATTTTCCACTGTAATAATGTAATGTATTTGTTTCCTGTGGACTAAAAATGTTTCGTAATTTTATAGGTAAGCATTCTATGGATTTTAATACGGTTTATTCACTATAGATCATCTGCAGAATGTTAATTGATATCAATCGAAACCGTTAACACTGAGTAGCGATTGCATTGCGCAACTGACGGGAAAAGTCTTGGGGCTTTCCAGTAAATTGTACGTTATGTTTTGCGACGGTCAACACAAATGATCAATGACATGCGTGATCTCTCAAACTTCGAAAGAGGCCAAACTGCGCAGTTACCGAGAATATCTATATCGAAACCGGGTGCACTAATTAACGTTTCCGTCGTGACATTACACTCGGAATTCACAGCGTACTCAAAACGAGGTAAAAAATCAAAATGTTCAAATGTTTGTAGAGCCTATGGTTCTGAACTACAGGGTACCTAAAGTTACAAACTACTTACGAACTAACTAATACTGAGGACGGTACAAATAGCCATGCCCGAGGGGGATTCGAACCCCCGACCGTAGTGGCCGTGCAGACCGTGACTGGCGCGCCGTAGTCCCCTCGGCCACCGCGGCTGGCACGAGGTAAAACAGTATTGGTAGAGAAGAATAAAGTTCGAAACCAGAAGTAAGCTTACTGACAAGGCTCAAGAACGATTTCGGTCATACAACATAAAACTAACACAACAAAAGTGTCATGAAAAGTTAACAAGTAATGCTGTATCGATATCAACATAGCGAATGGAGCATCGTATTCATGAAAGTACCCCAGTTCCTAAATCCTCAGTAACAGAAGCCAACGAAAAGCAGAGAAGGAAGTGGTGACACCATAATAAAATCTGGACGCTTGATAAGTCGAAGTTCGTATGTAGTATGGCCCGATGAATTATCGTTTTCTTTGCTTCCCACAAAACATAGTTTTCGATACGGCAAGCTTGTCTCCTCATGTGAATCATAAGGAAGGTTCCTTCATGATTTCGGCATTTGTAGGTGTCATTCAATTATACTTAATGTAATGCGAAGCACTGAACTGAAATTTGTGCTACTCCCAGTTTTCGAACCTGGGATTTCCTGGTCGCATAACCCTCTCCCCCCTCTTAACATTCAATCTTTTTATTTCCCCGGTAGTCAGTTCAAAAATTGCGGACCTGCGTTCGCTTTTGTTGGTTGTTCATCGTTGAGTTCTCTACTCAGTTTCCTTTTCATTCTTTGACGTTACCTGACATGACAGGGTGTGGAGTCGATCTGAAAAGTGAAACGAAAAGATAGCAGAGTACTTATTTATTTTCAGTGAGCTATTCCATCAACTATCACAAGTTGGTCAACTTGTTAAAAATTGGAGACTAGATAATACGTGCAACATAGCACTTAGTCTATGTAAAGATACTTGTGAGATACTCTTTCAAATAAATAAATTAATAAATAATAAATAAATAGATAAAAACAGAGCATTCAGCCCTCTGACCCAACGCGCTGATCTACCGTGCTGGCTATTCAGCTACCGTGGCCTTATGAATAACGCGAATGCGGAGAATAAACGAAGAATGTGTCCCCACACAACATTAGCACGATATCACGTGTTTCATATAACGTTCGTGAAGCAAATTTTATTTCGGAGCCTCTCCTTATATTTAGTATCATTATTATGTTGAGATTACATATGCCTCTAGGAAATTTTCTTATCTGATATTGGTATTCAAATGATTCTCTGTGTACAAGGAAAAGTTTTACTAAAAGCCTGTGATCAGACTATATGTATTCTATTTTTGAAACTCAGCGTTGCCTCTCCCGGATTTACCCAAAATCAGTACCTAGTGTAGGTAATATCAAGGATCTCTTACAGTAATCCAAATAATTTCCCAGTATTTAATAGAGTTTTGTATCCATAACAATGTCTATATGAGAATAGACACTATAAAATGAAAAATAACATTGCCTGGTGATTTGATGCGGTACAGATCATACAATGAATGTGATAAATCTAAGAACCCTATCTTCACGGACTGTATAAAAACATTCTGAATTCACAAAGGAACGTCTATCAATGGCTTAAAACAGTGAATTCACATGTTTGTAAAACGCCACGAAAGTGCCAGGCAAAGCACTGTTCTTTCGTCTCTTGAACGCTAACAATCCCACAGTTTCAGTTATCTCAAAACAATAACGCAACCAGAAATTGGTTCTGTAGGTGAATCTTTTTTTAAAAATAAAGCCTATTGAATTTATTCATTTATGGCTTATTTCTACACTTTTTATGACTTAACCGATTATACTACGAAACCAATTCCACAAGAAAGAAAATGAGTAGGCTCGCATTACTTTGAAAGTGTAAGAGGAGCAACGTGGGTGGAAATAGAGCATATGTAATCAACTCGTAAAATAATTAAGCACATTCTATGTTACTTTACCGTTTAATTAACATGAGACTCTATGTGTAAAAAAAATTAACTGTTTTTCGGAACCCACGTTAAACAGTAGGTCCCCCTGTAACTGGCTGGGTAAGTCAGTTCGAAGGTCGGAGGAAGGCAACGGCATACCACATCTAGACAGGACCATGCCTAGTAAGGCACTGTGGTGTTAATACCGGATTGTTGACTGCTTTACCTTTATATATATATATATATATATATATATATATATATATCGTATGGTATAATGTCAGGTACATATAATACTTTAGTAAGATATACTAGGGTCTAATTAATAAGATAAATCATATCTCCGTCACAGAGCCAAGTCCTAAACCTTTAACCACTGGACAGCATCCTTAGTGACTATATGGAGTTCGGTCATCCCTCCTGAGAATCATCGTAAGGGGCAATTAGTAATTAATGGGCATCGTTTGTATGTCTGCTCCACAGTCACATGACTGGTCGTCTGTCTGTCCCCATTTGAATTTCCAATAGTTACAGCGACCAACACCAGTTCGGAAGCGGTTGATCAAAGACCATTCTCTCCTGGGAAGGTCCATTCCTTGGAGCTCCTTAGAGGGATCGTCTATCCAGATGCTGTTTTTTCCATTAAACGAATCCCAAGTTCTTGCCCAGTTTGATTTAGGCAAGAAGCCACTCTCATGTAGTTGCACAGCTGTTTTAAGGGGTGGTTTACGTGATTTCAGCCGGCTTACCTGTGGTGAAAGGTCTTGCAGGATAGGAAGCTCAGGAGTGGACATGATCTTATAATACTCTCTCATTAAGGCTTCCTTCCGTCTTAGATCAGGAGGAACGATGTTGCATAATATTGGGAGCCATTGAAGTGGTGTAGCCATCAGAGTGCCACTGATCAATCTCATTGCTCTATTTAATTGTACATCGATGTCTCTCACATGAGCACTGTGGAGCCAGACAGGAGATCAGTATTCAGCTGCAGAGTAAACTAGGGACAAAGCTGTTGTACGCAGAAACTTAGCACTGTGGTGGGGGGGGGGGGCGAAGATGTTCGCGTCGGAAGTAATCCTCAAAGCTCCACGTGCCCCCTGGGTGGTTCCAAACGGACAACAAACTCTGGTAGCTGGTCCTGTCACCACAGTGATCTCCCACCTGTGTCAGCTACCAAGACAATCCAGAATGGTTCTTGTCAGGGCCAACAAAAATTTAACTAATATAACACTATTGTTGTTCATAAGATTCCACTCGGTGACGCCGCTGTCCTGTTAAGCAGCGGGTCGCCGCATATGAACAATAGACTCGTAACTTCAGAAAAGCAGTAACAATAGCGGCAACTTCAAATCCGGTTGTGGCGGCATGAGAGCTGGTTGCGGCAGCATTATAACCGCTCACAGTAACAGCAGCACACGATCTCAGGGGCGGCAACGCGCTGGTGACCCTTGTCACGTTAACTTGTGTCTGACAACTGAGAGTTACGTTGTGATTTATTTCATGTGAACTATTTGAAAATTTCTGGTGCTGGCCAAAATAGAAAAAGGAAAAAATAAAAGTAATAGAAATAAAAATTCGTTGAGGCGTACTGGGAGGAGGAGGATTTCAGCCCCACTTTCCCCTCTCCCCCGCCACTGTCTCGAAGTGTTTTTAATGAACATACGTACATAAAAAGTCTGGCATCACCTTACTTCCAAGTTTCCTTAACAATGAACGCTGAATGTGTATATTGCATGAAGAACACAGTTCCTTAGATGTTCCATAGATGTCACTCAACCCGCTGAAAGATGTAAACAACCACGCAGGAGGAGTTCCAATGCGACAATATGTGTAAGACGGCCGTTAGTTCCAGACATAATAGCAGGATGGAAGTACCGTGCTTGTGTTGATATACTTCTGCCATGACTAGAAGATCAATTAAAATTTTTTGTCGTAGCCGCAGTGTTACTTTGTCACAGGAGACACTCTAATAATTTCAAGTTTCAATACGTCTTGGGGTGAAAGAAAACTATGTTGTATGGACGTGCAGAAGGTGCAGGTGGAATTATGAATGACTGCTTCGCTCTGGCCAGCATCTGACACAGTAACTAATGGCCGCTACATACGACTTCAGATTAGCCTGAACGTCTTAGACACGCCGTCCTGTGAGTGCAGTACGGTGATGTTTCCCTCATGCGCATATCTAGTGACTGCGTTCCTTAATGATAACGACTTAGTGAGATTGGAATATCTAGAATGTTTTTCAGAAATGAACCCTGTCGATTATTATAAATGATTTTATACCTTTCACACTACTATTGTAATGCTTTATTTATTGATATACTATTAGCTCATCAAGCTTTTTATTGCCATCATGTTTTCTGTAATGTAAGTGAGGTAATTTAGAATAAGAGTTAGATAAGTTGACATATATAATTATTTTTATGGCTATTACATTTAATTTACTTATATTTAATGTCGTTCTTATTTCTGTCCTTTCTGTTTAAAATGGCAATGATTTTATTTAATTATGGCTCGGTTATATACCTGTAACAGACTTTTTATTTTCTGCCTGAATAAGAAGAGAGCTACATTCAAAGTGTTTCAACGACATTATATGTTTCATAATTACCCAGAGATCACTGTAGTTAACAACTAATTTACTTTTGTTAGAATTAGAGCCTCAGAGAATTAGTTTCTCCGCAGTCTGAGCCGGTCTTGCCATTCAGTTACGTTGAGATTGTAAATCTTTCCAGATTTTGTCAAGTACCGTGTACTTACTAGAAATCTTGAGCTGTAAAATAAACGTTGTCTGAATTTGACCACTGTACACATCACCGGGTAATACAGGTACTGATGTATGCTACAATGTGAATAATTCAAAATGTCTGGGGGCTGGGTTCGATCACGAAACCTCCTACATTCTCGGTTGGTGCTTTAGATCTGTCAGCTAACACAGCGTTACGGAAACCGACTAATCGCGTCTCCCTCCACGATACATACTTAATTCTGCCTCAATGTTCCCTGTGAAATATCAATTTGCCAAATCTCCCCTGTATTAGAATAACACTAGAGAAAAGAACGTGAATGGTCCCACCGTGTTCCTCTGGCAGAGGTGATATAAATATCAATAATAATTCATTTCCGTGAGAGAAACATTTCTTGTTATACGAAGGAGAGACATTGAATAAAATTTGTGCTGTTGCTGGATTCGAACCCTGGATCATCTACTTACTAGGAAGCGTTTTAGATTGCTCAGCTAACATAGTGCAACAGACAAAGCTACCTACCTTCATAGTAAGCAGGAGGTTTTGGGTTCGAATCCCGGCCACAGCACAAACTTTAATTCAATGTCGTTTGTTATATTTAATCCATAATGTGTAGATTACTGTCATAAAACGTGTTAACTCCTGCTTTTATGAGCAATAAGACAAGTGAAATCTATTTTCTTTATGTCTCTGATCAATATCTATTTGAAGTGTAGTGAATCAGTAGAATCGTCGTGATATAGCACTTTTTGTTTGTGGGCTTTTACATACACGTGAGAAGATGACGTGCGAAGGGAACTGTCAACAAGGGATATAAAAGTATTGGATAACAGCTGATGAATTTATATTCTCGAAACAAGAACAGTGGACATTTCTTCAGTGTCAGCCGCTAGTGTGATAACGGTGAGCACCAAGAAGATGAAACGGAAAGGCGAGTAAGAAAGAATGTTCTCAGAAATTAATGGGATGTAGCGTCCTCATTTTTAGAGCGCGTACCTTAACACAGTTCCGGCGGTGGCCGTGTAATAGGCATTCCCGCGCCGGCTCGCGCATGCGCGGTGGGCCACCGGTGCCTGTCGGCGCGCGCATTCCGCGGCTGGGCGTCGGCCCAACTTTTTCCGCACGCAATGATGGACCCCGCATTATTAACGAGATTACGGCGCCGCCGTAATTACGATTACATGCGAGCGCAAGCGACTGCCCCACGCATTACTTCCTCTCCTACAAAACGTGCTTTAATGATTAACGAACTTCATTAAAACTTGTGGCGAACTCTGACAAAATTTACCGGTGCAGTGTTGGATTTTTTTAAACCATAAAATATATGCCGGTGGTGAAAAGTGTGCGCTGTAACCCTTCAAATTGCTTTTGTGGGGCGCAGAAATGCGCATATATGTCTCTCTATTTATTGAAGAGCATGTATTTTGATGATCCGTTGACATGATGGATGGTACTAAAATCGATCACAGGCTACTGACAGTACCCGACGTCTAACAAAGTCGGGTTCAGATTCGGGTGAACATTATTTACGGTTTGTATGGTTACTCTACAATGAGTCATGTGCACAAACCTCCTCGAATTTTTAACTGTAAAGTAATTTTAAGCTTGTGTAGTGTTAGAAATGTCGTAGATTGACACAACTGAAAAAGGTTGGTTGAAAACCCTGAGCAGCATTACACTTGCAGTGAGCGTTCCGCGCCTTTTGTTCTGAATGGCATGTCGCAGGAATTCCTGTCTTATGGCTAGCGTTTTGATAACGACGAAGACCTAATAACGACTTCATCATGCCGGCTACACACAAGGGTGACATGCTTATAGGATATTGGAATACGAAAGATTATTCAACAACTTGTCGGGTGTCTCATTTATCATTGTAACAAGCTTTAGTTTTAGAAAAGAGGGTGAAGTAGATACTGGATTCGCCTTGTAATAATACCGTCACAACAATGAAGCTGAAGCTCGTACATAATTATGTTTATCTCCCAACCTTCGCGCTCCAGTTTAATATTTTAGTTTCTTAAATCTACGACATTCTGCCGTAATTCTATGAATATTAGTGTCAGTATGTTTTCTTAAAATAGTCATTCACTAGGTCAATCCGAAGCCTCCTCCGCATTGACAGTAGTTATTTTGGTATTAGAAAGGCAGGTGAACTTTGTTGTTAATGTTGTGCTCTTCAGTTCGCAGACTGTTTTAATGCAGCTCCCCACGTTAACCTGCCATGTGCAAATCTCTTCATCTGTAGATAGATCGGAACCTATACCCTTTGAATCTGCTTACTGTATTCGTCTGTCAGTCTCGCTCCACAATTTTTACCCCACACAATTCTTTCGAATACTATGTTGACGATTCCTTGATCTCTCAGAATGTGTAGCACCAACTTAGCCTTTATCTTAGTCTCTTAGTCCCACCCTCATGAACCACAGACATTGCTAAGTTGGAGTGGTTTGCGTGCCTCAACGACACAGATAATCGTACCGTAGGTACAACCACAGCGTAGGGAAATCTGTGGAGAGGCCAGGCAGAAGTGTGATTCCTGAAGAGGAGCACCAGCCTTTTCAGGATTACAGGGGCAGCAATCTGGTTGATCGACTAAGCGGCCTTTTAACATCAACTGATATGGCTTTGCCATGCTGTTAGTGCGAAAGCAAGGGGAAACGGCTGATATCAACGGGAAACTACAGTCGTTATTTTACCGAGGACATGCAAATCGACTGTATGAATACATGATGATGCTATCCCCTCAGGTAAAATGGTACCTCCGGCCGGGGACTACTCAGGAGGATGTAGTCATCAAGAAAAACAGGCATCCTACGGATCGTAACGTTAATATACAAAACAAATAAAAACTAAAAGGTGCTCATCTTCTAATCTTTGCTGTTTCTGAAAGAAACCGCAAAGTTCCCATGCCTTCTCTCTGAACTTTATTCATTTAAATTTTAACAAACAATGGACGTCCCCATAAACAAGGTTCTTTTTTCTTATTCCCGTTTTTAGATATTTTTGTCCATTCTTAACTCAACTTTTTGGAACAGAATGTAAGTTGTTACATTTCTTTTATATACACCGCGAAATAGTTTCATAGTACATATATGTTGACAAGTTACTCCATACATGCCAAGTTAAGTCCTAAAACATCATCGTTGATCAGATGATTCCTTTTTGTTGGTTGACAGACTTCTACACGCTAAGATGTACTCGAAACCATTAAGAAATGAACAGTGTTCGTAATTAGGGAAACTGTTATACAAGGCGCTGAACCCTCACATCATTGGAGTGGGACTTTATTTTTTATTTTTGTACCCTAATCAACTATTTATTACGATATGGGTAATGCTAATACTCCACAAGTAAATCCGTATAAGTTAAAATACGTTTTAAGAAACCTTACTGTGATGAGATAGTAAAAGCTTACGTCATGACTAGTGATGCCACAAACTGCAAGCAACGCAACAATAAATAAGTGAAAATAAAATTAGTGGATCTCATATACTACGTAATCGGAAAAACGTTACAAGTGTCACATTTCTCATTACAGTGAATTACACTGTACGCGTTAATATACAAAGTAAATAAGTACCAAATGGTGCTCATCGTATTTCTAACTTTTACGACAGAGCTATAAAGTCCGGAGAAAATAATAAAACAACTTTCCCGGTACATTCTCCGTTCACATAAACAGAACTCCTAATATTAAAGAATTAGTATACGACTATTAAAAATTACCGTTTATTTATAAAACACGTAGGTGAACATAGGTGAATACGAACACAAATCCCCATTTATACGTACCGTAAAACGAGCAGTCAACTGCTGTGCAGTCTGCGTGGGAGATAATCGGGAACAATAGAAACATAAATTGAGGCTTATACTGGGATTACTGTAGATGGATTGCTTTAATTGACAGTATGAACTGCAATGTTGTGGGCCATGGGAGTCTTTTCGTCCAATCAAGCGGGAATCAGTGTGGGAAGATAGCCAACAAGACCACAAACATGACTCACGATAAGTATTTGGAAGATTGTTTATAGAGCCAGAACTAAAAGATACGATATGTCCTCCAGCGAGTTATATCTACCAAGTTAAGAAACACGAGTACAGTTACGTGCAGGGTGGAAAGCAATAGGACGTAATTATCACATCAGGGAACCATCTATTTAAACGTAGGTTAAGTTATTCAGAACTACTTGATCACTGTATCCGATGTTCTTTGACTCCGAGGGTACAGTTTTTGATTTGTCATGCACAGCAAATTTTCACACCTCCCGCCACCGTATTTGCACTGTTATGCAGGCAGTCATGGAGCTAGGTATGAAAATTGCAGTGTGAGCTTTAAACACAGAAATCTTTACAGGTGTAATAAAATGATATATAACTTCTATAGGGATGATGATCAAATAAAGCTAGATTTGAGATGATGATAATGATGGATGCTGATCTTAAATTGTAAAAAATGAAGTTTAGGGTGATCATTATTTCATTGCTAGGTGCTCCGAATAGCTGTTTTTCATCTCTGGCATTCAGCATGAAAGGTTATTAATGTCCAATTCTTATATTCATTTGTGTGTCAGGGATTTAATACGATTTGCAACAATTTTCACAAATTTGGTGAATGAAAGGAGGGAGGAAGTATGATTCAGATTTGTTGATTTTTGATAACATTGTTAAAGTAATAGCTGGTTCTTTAAACGAAAGAAAAATATCGGCTTTAGGAGTAGGCAAAAAAGAATAATTTTTTGGACAAAAAATGTCGTGCTACATTTCAGAGTAAAGTTTTCATGAACAATAATCTTATAAAATAAAAGAAGAAAAATCTCCATTGTAATTATTTCATATGCACCATTCGTATGAGGAAAATACATAATCAATTATTTTTAAACTAAAACAGCAAACCGCGTCGTGTTGGTCATTCATTCCTAGCTCCATTTCCGGTTTTACAAAGCAACAGTAATTGAAATATTTTGTATGTGTATAGTTATTCGTTTCCCAGAGCACATCGGCGAATTATGTGTATAGTTTGATTCTTGCAGTAGTGTCACATATGGCAGTTTCCTCGCGCACAGGTATCCCAGAAATCGATGCTGGAATCGATTGTGAATTTTCAATTCTAATGTCCAGATTCTCTCCGTATATAGAACCTTACTTACCGATGGAGCATACAGGTTTTAGACCTAAAATAAATAGCTGTGATCAAGTTATGGCCCTTAAAAACGTACATGCAAAAAGACTACCACGATAAAACGAAAATCGTTGTTGTGCTGTTGCATCTAACATCAGCATATGACACAGTAAAGAAGGAAACTGACAGAAAAAAATTTAATGGAACCAGATGTATAAACTGATGAAGATCATTTTAACTGGAAGAAAAATAAGAGTAACTCTCAACGGCAAGACCACCAAATGAATAGTGAACAAGAATGGACTTCCACAGGGCTCTGTATTGGTCCCCTTATTGTTTAACGTGTACACTGCTGATGTTCCAGACACAGCGTCCCGCAAGTTTATATATGCGGACTATATGACAATAGCTTATCAAAGTAAAACTCGAAGAAATAGAGCTAAAGCTGAACGAAGATTTATACCCCCCGGCACGGATATTACATTACATTAAATCTTCAACCCGATTCCGATAAAACAGGCAGTGTAAGCATGCATCTGAATAGCAGAGAAGCCAAAGGAAAGCTGAACATCTGCATAAATAATCAGACTGTTACACATGAAGGTAACCCTCGGTATATTGGAGTAAAGCTTGATCGAACTCTAACGTATAGAAGATATGAAACGAAACCTAAAAGGTAGAAAAGCCATCCATTCCAGCTCACTGGAACAGCCTGGGGTTAGTGATGCAGATACCTTGCGTAGTTCAGCCTTGCCACTGGTGTATAGTTTGGCTCAGTATTGTGCTCCTGTATGGGCCAGAAGTGCCACTACGAGAAACAATGAGGCTAGTATTTGTAACTCTTAGACCTACATCAATTGACTGGTTACCTGTATTAACATAACAGCATCTGAAATTAGAATAAGTCAGTTACTATTCAGAGAATATAGTAACATACTATAGATCCCAAAACTTCCCATACACCAGGACTTAACACACGAAAAGAAAAAAATCACTGAAGTGTACTACGGCCCACTTCAGACTAGCTTGTAGTTTTATGACTTTTTGCAAACATTTCGGACAAAAATAATAAAAATGTTCATTCGATTACGACTCTACTATTATGATAATATCTGTGAACCCAATACATAATATTCTTTCTAATCGTATTTTAACAAACAACAAAAATTACTTGATTTCAGTTTAGCTTTGACAAACATACAAACTTTTGAAATTGTACTGTACCAGTTTCATCTACTTTTTTAACATCTCTACCACATTTCCATTATATTTTTCCAGTAAAATATTATCACCTGTCTTGCCTTGATAGTTTGTTAAAAGTTTATTTTCTTTGCGTGTACTGGTTACGAAAGACTATAGCCTGCAAGGAACGTATGATGAATTTGGCGTTCGGACCTAAACTTACAAACTTAAAAACTAACTTATACTACAAACAACACAAACATCCGTGCCCGATGGAGGATTCGAGCCACCGACGGGGAGTGGCCTCACGCATCGGATCAGAGGGCCTCAATAAGCTCGGCCACTCCGCTGCAGTTGGACGAGTGACTATAGCCTAGATGGAACACAGCATACATTTGACGTTCGGAGATCAGCCACGTGGCATCCCTCGCCCAAAACTCTCTTTTCCATATGCCATCTTTCTTTCCGTATTTGATGATGTTGTGCCACTCAAGCATTGTCACTTCAAAACAAAAGCGCACAGAACATTATCAAAAACACGTCGTCCTTAGAACAATGAATTACAATCTAATGTCTAAAGTGCCATGTTGGCAGTTAACAACTGCCATCGATGATACGATAATTACGGATTACTCTCGCAGCTGTTCGCCGTTGCGTAATAAGCGACGAATTAGTTTGTGCTGAACTAACACGTTACACGGTGGTTTTAAAATCGCTGGGCGCGGTGGCTCAGCGGTCAGAGGCTTGTCGGCGTAATTGCTAAGTGTGCTCGGCCGGCGTGATCGACGCCATTTGTAACGAAAAACTGACTCAACGACTAATTGATCCAAATTAAATAAAAGAACCAACGTCTACAAAGATCTATCAAACCGAAGAACCACTGAAAAGCGCGAAAAAGAAAGATGGCTCAACGTGATCTGTAATAATAATAATAATAAAAAAAGAAAGAACAGAGCGAAATTCTCAACGTACAACCCACAACAAACATCAATAGATCTACCTAAAGAAGAAAAAAAATTTAAAAAAGAAAAGTATTAAGGGAAATCTTGGGGCTATTTAAAGAGCAGACACAATACATAATGCGTCATAATAGTGAAATATTGAAAAAAATCACTGATGTAATTAGGAAAAGAAGAAAGATTTCAACGCTCACATACAAAGGAGGGATCCCAACAGACTGATAAGAAGACTGTCCTGGAACTTCAGTAATTGAAAATGGATATTACATGGTACATGGTGCAAAGGAGTTGGAAGGGACATGGAAGAGCTCCAAATTACCCAACAAGGTATTGAGAAAAGACTACCACTGTGAAAGAAATTAAAGGATTCCAAATGTTTCCAGTAAAAACCGAAGAAAAAGACTGGGGCCAAATGGACCGAATAAATAAGAGAGAAACATGGGAAATGATCAAAGAATTATGGAGGAGAAGACAGGAGAAACAGTTGAAATAATCTTAGTCCATACTGACTCATACATAAAAGAAGAAGAAAAAAATAAAAACCCGCCACCAGCATTTTTCCATCTTGTTTCGTAACATGCTTTCGCACACTCGTGTTAATTGAACACAACTATATGCAAGATTCTGCGTTGTTGAAAGGTAACAGCGGTTTTTCTGAAAAGTGCATTTGTTCTATTTTGTAAACATATCAAGAAATACATACCACCGAACTGCAAACATAGACTTCTTTATCACATGTACACAACCTGGGAAGATACTTTTATAATGACTATTGTAAATGCCTAAAGATAATGGTAAGTTTGTTTTTACATCAAGTACTAGAGATATGTGGAATTCAGGATTACCACACCTGTTCGGTTTGTTATTTTAAAAGAAAACTTAGTCACGGTTTGAAATATAATATTTGCTCTTTATATTAGCACAGAACAAACAAAGTAACATGTACAAAGTCATATCTGACGTACAGAAACGGTAACAATCTCTGTTGAAAGCGGCCATTGCAATAATGCCAAAGACAAACATTTTAGTAGACGCATTGATTATAATTTGAACTTTCAACATATTCCATAAACAGTGAATAAACACTTAGAAAAATTACACAAGGTAATTTGTTGCGATGTATACACTTCCCTTCCGTTTCATTACGGAACGACAGTTGCTACAGAAATGTAGAACTTTATTTATATATGAAACTTCCAGTATATGCACGTTGATTACAATATTTATTATCTGAGTGTCCTACCTGTTGTTGTTACACGGAGCACTTTCACATCTGCACAACTCTAAAATATTGCAGAAAATAGCTCTGTTTAATTAATAAGAGTGTCCAAAACACTCTTGGAAAAAAAATAGTTAGGTAGTCGCAAGTTTCGAACTCCGAACCACAGGCATCACAACGTAACGCGCTTCCCACTACACCAAGGCGACCAACTACAACATTTTCTCGTAATTCTCCTACTTTTTCTGACAGTTGCTAACAGCTAAAATGGCTTTTAGACACTAGATTATAATTTACGATGAACGACGTGCTTTTGTTAATTCTTCAATGTGCCGCGGCTTTGAAATGACAAGTTATATTAAGAAAATGATAAAAATACAGGGAGCAAGATCGCGTATTCCAGAGAGAAATCTGGGCGAGGAATGTCACGTGACATCTCCAAACGCCTGGTTTACGTAAAATCAAGGGACGGTGTAAATTTTTGCAAATATGTCTGTAACGGCGCGAGTTACGACAAAAACATAACAGAGCAAAGCTGTGGAGAATTTTCTCGTCTACAAATTCGGTTATTCAATTTTCGTGTCAGATAAACGGTTTGTTTGCAATTACAATTACATTACAAACGGCTTTTTTAGTGAAACTTCCTGGCAGATTAAAATTGCGTGCCGGAACCGGGACTCGAACCTGGGACCTTTGCCTTTCGCGGGCAAGCGCTCTACCGACTGAGCTACCCCGACACGACTCACGATGCCGCCTCACAACTTTACTTCCGCCAGTACCTCGCCTCCTACTTTCCAAACTTCACAAAAGCTCTCTTGCAAACAAGCAAGACTAGCACTCCTGGAAGAAAGGATATGGTGGAGACATGGCTTAGCCACAGCCTAAGGGATGTTTCCAGAATGAAACTTTCACTCTGCAGCGGAGTGTGCGCTGATATGAAACTTCCTGGCAGATTAAAATTGCGTGCCGGAACCGGGACTCGAACCTGGGACCTTTGCCTTTCGCGGGCAAGCGCTCTACCGACTGAGCTACCCCGACACGACTCACGATGCCGCCTCACAACTTTACTTCCGCCAGTACCTCGCCTCCTACTTTCCAAACTTCACAAAAGCTCTCTTGCAAACACGCAAGACTAGCACTCCTGGAAGAAAGGATATGGTGGAGACATGGCTTAGCCACAGCCTAAGGGATGTTTCCAGAATGAAACTTTCACTCTGCAGCGGAGTGTGCGCTGATATGAAACTTCCTGGCAGATTAAAATTGCGTGGCGGAACCGGGACTCGAACCTGGGACCTTTGCCTTTCGCGGGCAAGCGCTCTACCGACTGAGCTACCCCGACACGACTCACGATGCCGCCTCACAACTTTACTTCCGCCAGTACCTCGCCTCCTACTTTCCAAACTTCACAAAAGCTCTCTTGCAAACACGCAAGACTAGCACTCCTGGAAGAAAGGATATGGTGGAGACATGGCTTAGCCACAGCCTAAGGGATGTTTCCAGAATGAAACTTTCACTCTGCAGCGGAGTGTGCGCTGATATGAATCTTCCTGGCAGATTAAAATTGCGTGCCGGAACCGGGACTCGAACCTGGGACCTTTGCCTTTCGCGGGCAAGCGCTCTACCGACTGAGCTACCCCGACACGACTCACGATGCCGCCTCACAACTTTACTTCCGCCAGTACCTCGCCTCCTACTTTCCAAACTTCACAAATGCTCTCTTGCAAACACGCAAGACTAGCACTCCTGGAAGAAAGGATATGGTGGAGACATGGCTTAGCCACAGCCTAAGGGATGTTTCCAGAATGAAACTTTCACTCTGCAGCGGAGTGTGCGCTGATATGAAACTTCCTGGCAGATTAAAATTGCGTGCCGGAACCGGGACTCGAACCTGGGACCTTTGCCTTTCGCGGGCAAGCGCTCTACCGACTGAGCTACCCCGACACGACTCACGATGCCGCCTCACAACTTTACTTCTGCCAGTACCTCGCCTCCTACTTTCCAAACTTCACAAAAGCTCTCTTGCAAACACGCAAGACTAGCACTCCTGGAAGAAAGGATATGGTGGAGACATGGCTTAGCCACAGCCTAAGGGATGTTTCCAGAATGAAACTTTCACTCTGCAGCGGAGTGTGCGCTGATATGAAACTTCCTGGCAGATTAAAATTGCGTGCCGGAACCGGGACTCGAACCTGGGACCTTTGCCTTTCGCGGGCAAGCGCTCTACCGACTGAGCTACCCCGACACGACTCACGATGCCGCCTCACAACTTTACTTCCGCCAGTACCTCGCCTCCTACTTTCCAAACTTCACAAAAGCTCTCTTGCAAACACGCAAGACTAGCACTCCTGGAAGAAAGGATATGGTGGAGACATGGCTTAGCCACAGCCTAAGGGATGTTTCCAGAATGAAACTTTCACTCTGCAGCGGAGTGTGCGCTGATATGAAACTTCCTGGCAGATTAAAATTGCGTGCCGGAACCGGGACTCGAACCTGGGACCTTTGCCTTTCGCGGGCAAGCGCTCTACCGACTGAGCTACCCCGACACGACTCACGATGCCGCCTCACAACTTTACTTCCGCCAGTACCTCGCCTCCTACTTTCCAAACTTCACAAAAGCTCTCTTGCAAACACGCAAGACTAGCACTCCTGGAAGAAAGGATATGGTGGAGACATGGCTTAGCCACAGCCTAAGGGATGTTTCCAGAATGAAACTTTCACTCTGCAGCGGAGTGTGCGCTGATATGAAACTTCCTGGCAGATTAAAATTGCGTGCCGGAACCGGGACTCGAACCTGGGACCTTTGCCTTTCGCGGGCAAGCGCTCTACCGACTGAGCTACCCCGACACGACTCACGATGCCGCCTCACAACTTTACTTCCGCCAGTACCTCGCCTCCTACTTTCCAAACTTCACAAAAGCTCTCTTGCAAACACGCAAGACTAGCACTCCTGGAAGAAAGGATATGGTGGAGACATGGCTTAGCCACAGCCTAAGGGATGTTTCCAGAATGAAACTTTCACTCTGCAGCGGAGTGTGCGCTGATATGAAACTTCCTGGCAGATTAAAATTGCGTGCCGGAACCGGGGCTCGAACCTGGGACCTTTGCCTTTCGCGGGCAAGCGCTCTACCGACTGAGCTACCCCGACACGACTCACGATGCCGCCTCACAACTTTACTTCCGCCAGTACCTCGCCTCCTACTTTCCAAACTTCACAAAAGCTAATGAAACATTCTGGAAACATCCCTTAGGCTGTGGCTAAGCCATGTCTCCACCATATCCTTTCTTCCAGGAGTGCTAGTCTTGCGTGTTTGCAAGAGAGCTTTTGTGAAGTTTGGAAAGTAGGAGGCGAGGTACTGGCGGAAGTAAAGTTGTGAGGCGGCATCGTGAGTCGTGTCGGGGTAGCTCAGTCGGTAGAGCGCTTGCCCGCGAAAGGCAAAGGTCCCAGGTTCGAGTCCCGGTTCCGGCACGCAATTTTAATCTGCCAGGAAGTTTCATATCAGCGCACACTCCGCTGCAGAGTGAAAGTTTCATTCTGGAAACATCCCTTAGGCTGTGGCTAAGTCATGTCTCCACCATATCCTTTCTTCCAGGAGTGCTAGTCTTGCGTGTTTGCAAGAGAGCTTTTGTGAAGTTTGGAAAGTAGGAGGCGAGGTACTGGCGGAAGTAAAGTTGTGAGGCGGCATCGTGAGTCGTGTCGGGGTAGCTCAGTCGGTAGAGTGCTTGGCCGCGATAGGCATAGTTCCCAGGTTCGAGTCCCGGTTCCGGCACGCAATTTTAATCTGCCAGGAAGTTTCATATCAGCGCACACTCCGCTGCAGAGTGAAAGTTTCATTCTGGCTTTTTTAGTGTTAGTAACGTAGTTTTTGGACAACAATTTTGAAAAAGGGAAGTTCTGGTCTATAGCGGCCATCAAATATGTCTGTAAAATGTGGTGCTGATCGGTTGTCGGTTCGACTTAAAAAGTTGGGAGACGTTACGGACAGACAGGCAGACATCGTAAAATTGTTGATAATTTTGCAAATATATCTGAAACGATGAGAGATATGAAAAAACATAACAGAGCAAAGTTGTAGCGAATGTTTGCCTTCACAAATCAATATATTCATTTTTCCTGTCAGATTAACGGTGAAGCCCTTATTTTCAATTAATTTTTGATCTGTCAAAAGGCGATCGCAAAGGCCCACTTTTAGTGTTACTACCGTAACCTAAAGTGGACCAAAAACAGCTTGAAGTCAAGGTGACCTCTATGGAAAACGGATGTAAAGGTGTTTTCCTATTATCCAGAAGAGTACAGCGGTGTATTACGGAGTAGAAGCACTGCGAAGAACGGAAGCCGGCCGCGGTGGCCGAGGGAACTGAGGCGCTCCAGTCACGGTCTGCACGGCCACTACGGTCGGGGGTTTGAATCCTCCCTCAGGCATGGATATTTGTGCCGTCCTTGGTCTTAGCAAGTTCATAAGTAGTTTGTAAGCTTAGGGATTGATGACCCCGTAGTTAAGTCCCATAAGTTCTACAAACATTTGAACATTTGAAGAACGGAAGCCTGGTTGCTGATTCAAACACACTATTAGAGGGATTATATCTTTCGAGAAGGTTATGGACTACCCTAAATCGCGTGAGGACAGGCATCAGAAGGTGCAAGGACAAGATAACAACATGGGGCTTTTCGAAAGACCGTCAGTGTGAACGTTGACTCATCCAATAAATAGACCACTTGATGGAGTGCACCGTGCATGGTTTTAATGGTGAACTCACAGAAAATGCCATTGAATGGCTTAAAACAATAAGTCCTACGGTAAGAAAACTTTGTACTATGTAATAGTAATTGTCTCTCATTTTATGTTGTAATCCATTTATTTTTAATATTTCGTCTTGCAAATGCCGAACGAGTAATAATAATAACAATAAAATATTAATAATAATAATATATTGTAATAGTGATTGTTCTTTTCGCTTCAGTTATTAATATGTCAGTGTGCCTAGAATCAGATTTTAATCTGTTTGTAATTAGTGAATGAAGCGTCAACGGTCCGAACATTTATTTTAAATTTATTTAAAACCAGACGTTGCCCAAGTACGTATTTATTGTGTAATGTAGTTCATCTCCCTTCCCTCCTCCCTTTCTGTCTCTCTCTTCCGTTACGATATCTCTGTACAGCTCCACCTCCTCCTCACTTGGCCCATTTATTCCATTCACACAACGCCCTCCCACCTCGTTGGTTGTTCTCCTCCCTCCCCGCTATAGAGGGAAACAAATATATGTCAATTTTCGTGGTGATCAGAGAAAAAAGTTTTATGAAAGTTACCCTTTGCCATGCTTGGTTTAAAAGTGAAATAATTCGTCATAATCCGAACACAGGTATTATTTTTGTGTAGACAGTGAGCATCCTTGTAGGTCAAGTGTGCAAAATTTAATCAAAATCGAAAAAGAACTATAGATTTGTATGCAATAGAAATACACGGACACATTTATAACGCGCTACCATTTTTCTCAATCAGATTTCCCTATTTTCCAGTAGATATTCCAAAATTTTGATTACATAGAAACCTTGTTCATAGAATTACCAACAAAATAGTAACAAGAATGAGTCAAATGGGTACAGCGCTTCTCGAGTTATAGAGATGCAAAGGGAAGTAGGGATTTAATTATGTATACAAGGGTTTGGTCAAAAATGTTCAAATGTCTGTAAATCTATCGGACCAAACTGCGTGGGCATCAGTCCGTAGCTTACAAACTACTTAAACCTAAGTAAACTAACCTAAGGATAACACACACACACACCGATGCCCCAGGGAGGACTCGAACCTCCACGGCGAGCAACCGCGCGCTCCGTAGCGAGGCGCTTTAGACCACTCGGCAACTCCACTGCGGCAGGTTTTGGTCAAGGTTACATACTGCTATTGATCTCGGGTATGAAGCTGGCTAATGTGATTATCTCAACACAATATTTCAGCAGATAAACTGTCTGCCATCTTCAGGTGAATACTCGGTTTACTCACGTGAAGATGACAACCTGTAAAGTTGTCGACTTTTTCCGGCTACAGACACGAGATGATTATCGCAGGTTATTATGCCTGGAAAGTCTATGCAACCACAAGGTTACGTACTTTCACTCCGATGAAATTTTCATAGGCATAATAGAGAAGATCACTACCGCATGCATAATAATCTTTCGTTATTTTATTGTTATTTCAGATGTCCCTCTATAATACCGGATGATCAAAAAGTCAGAATTTATGTGAAAACTTAATAAATCACGGAATAATGTAGACTGATAGATAATAATTGACACACGTTCTTCGAATGACATGTGGTTTTATTAGGAAAAAAAGGAAAAATGTCCGACAGATGGCGCTTCATCTGATCAGAAAAGAAATAATTAGCATAACAAATTAAGACAAAGCAAAGATGATGTTCTTTGCACGAAATGCTTAATATGTTCACCATCATTCCTCAACAATAGCTGTAGTCGAGGAATAATGTTGTGAACAGCACTGTAAAGCATGTCTGGAGTTATGATTAGGCATTGGCGTCGGATGTTATCTTTCAGCATCCCTAGAGATGTCGGTCGATCACGATACACTTGCGACTTCAGGTAACCACAAAGCCAATAATATCACGGACTGAGGTCTGGGGACGTGGGAGGCAAAGCATGGCGAAAGTGGCGGCTGAGCACACGATCATTACCAAACGACGCGTGCAAGAGATCTTTCACGCCTCTTGCAATATGTGGTGGAGCACTATACTGCATAAAAGTCATACGTTCCAGCAGGTGTTTATCAGTCAGGCTGGAGATGATGTGATTCCGTAACATACCAGCGTACCTCTCACCCGTCACGGTAGCGGTTAGAAAACCAGAATAAGGCAGTTCCTCGAAAAAAAGGCCCGATAACGGTAGATGTGGTAAATCCAACCCATACCGTGGCTTTCTCGTCGTGCAATGGAGTTTCCACGGCAGTTCTAGGATTTTCGGTAGCCCAATTTCTGCAGTTGTGGGCGTTGACAAACCCTCGAAGCGTGAAATGAGCTTCGCCGATCCACAACACGTTACTCAACCAATTGTCATCTACAACCATCTTTTGAAACGTTCACACCGTAAATGCCCCGCTTCACTAAATCTCCAGGTAACAGTTTATGATGCCGATGGGTTTTGTAAGGATACCATCGGAGGGTACGCTTAATGCCAACCAAACAGTAGTGTATGGAATGGCGGTGCGACGTGCGACTGCACGAGCGCTGACTTCTCCGTTCATAGACGAACCCGCAACAGTCTCAATTTCTTCCTGAACTGCCTCAGCAGCATTACGCCTTGTGCTCAGTCTGCCACTACTGGGTCTATCGTTTTAACAACCCGAGGCTTCGAGCTTCGAAATCATTCTCGCCACAGCTGCATTTGTCAAAGGACCTTCACCCGTTCGAATCCCCTTCCTATGGCGACAGGATCGTAACTCTGAACTAGCACATTCCACATTCTGATAATACAGCATCACTAAAAGCGCCTTTTCAGGTAACGTCAACATGCTGCGACTGCTGGTGCATCTGATTCTCTCTCTCTCATTACAGCTGCTTTTATATACGATTTTCATGCGCAGTCACTGACGTCACTGTCCAGCGCCATCTGACGGACATTTTTTGAACGTTTCTTTTCTTTTTTATTTTCTTTTATTTGTTTATTTATTTTCCTAATAAAACTCCATGTAGTTCCAAGCATGTGTGTCAATTTTCACCTCTGTGTCTACATGATTACGTGATTTTTTAAGTTTTCAAATTTATACCGACTTTTTGATCACCTGGAGCCCACCCAAGAGCATCCTGCAGACATTTATTTAGGGATCTACGGATACTCACTGTAGCTTGACAATATATATATATATATATATATATATATATATATATATATATATATATATATATATATATATATATATATATATATTCACTCATGAAATTTGTTATTAACAATCCGACTCAATTCAAAAGTAATAGCAGTGTGCATAGCTACAACACTAGGAGAAAGAATGATATTCACTATTCTAACTTTGGCTCAGAAAGGGGTGAATTATGCTGCCACAAAAGTCTTTGGTCACTTACCAAGTAGCATCAAAAGTCTGGCAGATAGCCACCTAGTGTTTAAAAAGAAATTAAAGGAATTCCTGAATGGCAACTCCTTCTACAATGTAGATGAATTTTTAGATAAAACTTAAAAAAAAAAGAAAAAAAAGAAAAACCTTAAAATATTGATTGTCAAGTATAGACAACATTTACTAAACTGACACGTTTCACATCATTACGAAATGTCGTATATATGATCTATGGAACCAGTACTAATCTAATATAATCTAATGTAACCTGGTATATTTACTGTTAATGTATATGTCTCCTAAATTTATATGTTGCTTTTCAGTGATATTCATCACAACATGGTTTATAGAGACTGCAACCGTCTATGAAATAAAATCAACAATTTCGTGATCTGGTCTGTTTTTAACCATTATATAAAGGTCTCTATTTTTCTCCAAGAGCCTGTCTGAAAGGGGATAGTTTGATAACATGTGACGTTCGTTCCTGCAGATGGAGCCAGCTCCCGCGGCCGGCAGACGGCCACCTAATCACGTCTGGCTGGTGCCGGTGCCGGTGCTGGCGCGGGGCTTTTACTGTGGCAGTAAAGCTCTGGCTCTCCCCAGCAGAAGCCAGTGACGGCTCCATCCAGCCCCCGGCCGCGCTGGCCACACGTGTGCCCGGCTGCCCACCCCTCCGCCTTCTAATAACGCGCGCGATCTGATGCATCAGCACATCCGGCCAGCGCGGCGGGAGGGCGCTGCGGCCCAGGCTCCGCTGGGATTGCTGCCGCCCACCAGACGCCATTATTACTTTTCCGGGCGGTGATTTTTCTTGCCGCCCCCCGTTTCATATCGCCTGATCACAATAATCTTCGCCGCAATATACGTTCTGATCTGCTCGTTACACGCCGCGCGCACCCTGACTATCGGCTGCGGACGCTAACAGATTGCCGGTCGGTACAGTAGTCGTTAGTACACGCCACTCTAACGTCCGGCTTATATTGAGAGTGATATTTCAGGCTCGTAAATACACTATGTACTGCCGAGACTATTGTCTGCACTATCCGTCAATATTTATGCGAACATGGCCTCCCAGCAGTTGATTACAGTCGACGTTAGATTTCATAATTACTATCAAAAGTTTAAGCTGGCAACTAGTTGAGAATTAAGTAGTATGGATGACCAAAACTAATGTTCTCTTCTAAATATTCCAGTATGCATTGAGACTTCAATTAAGAAACTAAATAAGTATACTGAGTGATGGTTCAGGAACCGTGTCGTACGTTGTTACGTATGTGACCGTCACAGAGACTGCACCTAAATTGAACCCTTCGCTAATGTGACTAAGGAAATATGATAAGAGTGACAGTACGTAACCTTGTGGTTGCATTGACTTTCCTGGCGTAATAACCGATGATAATAGGCTCGTGTCGGTACCGGGATATTGCAGTCATATTGACACAATATATCAGCAGACAAATTGTTTGCTTTTTTCAGAACGCAGCACATCTTTCTCAACAGAGAGATATCTTCAGGCCTTATTGTAATCTCACGCGTACGTGTCCCATGAGAGTGTTATACAACCGTTGGTTTTCTCATTATATATAAACTACACGGAAGGTTCAATGGGGCTTTTTTCGGATGAAGCTGTAATTTATCAAGAATTTGCAACAATGGGAAGCGGTAGTGAAATACAGGAGGAACTGCAGTGTATTGATGAATGGTGCAGTGTATGGCAATTGAGCCTCAACATAAATAAGTGAAAAGTGGTCCGTTTACACAGAAAAGAAGATGCTTTATCGTATAATTGCGCTATAACAGGACAAACACGGGCAACAGTTTCTTCCACAAAATATATGGGAGTAGATATAAGGAGCGATTCGAAATGATACGCCGGCCGCGGTGGCCGAGGGGATTGAGGCGCTCCAGTCACGGTCTGCACGGCCACTACGGTCGGTGGTTCGAATTCCCCCTCGAGCATGGATATTTGTGCCGTCCTTAGGATTAGCTAGTTCATAAGTAGTTTGTAAGTTTAGGGACTGATAACCCCGTAGTTAAGTCCCACAAGCTATACAAACATTTGAACCTTTTTTTCTGAAATGGTACGCCTATATAAAATGAATAGTGTCCAAGGCATGTGTTGAACTGACTTTAATTACAAGAATCCTCGGGAATTGTAGTCCATCAAGAAAGGAAGTTCGAACAGCGCTTGAGTGTTGCTCATCGGTGTGGCATCCGTACCAGGTGAGGTGTTGTTGATGGAATACATAGAGAGGATCCAATTAAGAGTAGTACGCTTCGTTATGAGCTCATGTAGCAAATGCGTCACTGAGATGGTTAGGAAACTACAGTGTCAGTCGCTCTATGAGATACGATCATCTATCAATCTTTCAATAACGGACGCTTCATGAAGAATTAACCAGTGCTTTCTCCTACGTATATCACGCGAAGTGATTAGGGGCCACATGGGTTTATATTGGCAATCATATTCTCTGTGAACCATTCGTAAGTGGAAGTTGTACGGAATATAGAAGTAGATGTGGATATAGACTTTCTCAAGAACTGATGGTTTTAATGGTAGTATAGCTCGTTATTCCTGCACGGTGCTTACAACAACTTTTTGAGCCCTCAGTATATCGAGTTTTTGCCGAGAAAAATGAGGTTGAATATGATACCAGATCTTATTAGTTTTGTCATCTCACTGTATTGATGTACTAGCACAAATGCCAGGATGTCTCGCTGTCGAAATCTTTAAGTAAGGGACTCACCACCACGCACCAAGCTAAATTTTTATGGTCAGTGACCTCTCTCTTTCTTTGAAGGTCACATGTACAAAATTTCATCAGATTTAAATAAAAAGCATAGTGTTCAGTACAAACACACTGACTCTGTACTGTGTGAGAGAGTTTCGAGGATGGGATAGAGGACCGAACAACAAGAACAACATGTCCTATAAACTTTCGTTACCGTGTGAATAAGTATTTGTTATGAAAACATTGAGAAGGGCGTCATACTGTGCAAATTATATGTTTTTTTTTTTTTTTTTTTTTTTTTTTTTTGGAAAACGTTCCATTGGATTTAACACATCTTACGTGGTTCATGCACCGCTTAAATTTTCTCGAGCTACTAGAGCAATTTTACATCAGCGATTCCCATAGAAACTGATAGGTTGTCAGGCATCGCCACTCTGACCTGCTCGTTTTACCAACACAATCCGTTAGACTTCCACTTATGGAGTCACTTGAAGGCCATAGTGCATGCCACACTCACATCAGCGCATAGACCAAGGATGTGAGCAGATACGACAAACGCCTGGATTATGGTCACGACTAAGACAATCAATGATGCAGCGCATAGACGCCTCCATTTCAGTTCATGGTAGCCACTT
The DNA here is from genome assembly GCA_026315105.1 of Locusta migratoria. NCBI lineage: Eukaryota > Metazoa > Arthropoda > Insecta > Orthoptera > Acrididae > Locusta > Locusta migratoria. The sequence goes on from CM048747.1 coordinate 471,661,553, forward strand.
TGAGCACATTCTCTGGAAAATTGTACGGAATAAATTACACTGTATAAACACAAATGATCAACCTGCAAAATAAAGTGGTCCATGTACACCACATTAATGCCTGTTACACGATAAGAAAACAAATAAGCCGTTTGTGTCCAAGTTCTGCTTGTTGTCAGACCCTCCATCGAATCAAATGTTTAAATGTTTGTTAAGCTTATGGGACTTAACTACGTGGTCATCAGTCCCTAAACTTACAAACTACTTATGAACTAGCTAAGACTAAGGACGGCACAAATATCCATGCCCGAGGGGGGATTCGAACCCCCGAACGTAGTGGCCGTGCAGACCGTGACTGAAGCGCCTCAGTCCCCTCAGCCACCGCGGCCGGCTCCATCGAATCTCCGGTTCATTCACACAAATTTAGTTACATATGTGTATAATGAAAATTCGAATGTTTCGATACATTATTCCACATAATTCAATGGTAGGTTGTGCAGCGCCGATGAATTTATTTACAGCAAATCAGACTCGAAAATGCAGCAGATATGAGGGTCGTTATTTTCTCAGAACGTATTTACTGTTAACAGTCAGTATTTAGCAAAACATGCTGTCTTTTTTCATCACGTTCCATTGTCGTACGCTAACGTTGTGAGAGATCATGCCTTCCCTGCTGGTAAAAGATCTTGTCCTGCAGGTATAGCCATGGATTAACTGCTTGACTAAGTGTGTCACCCGTAGAGAATCTTTATGCAATCAAAAGAGACGGTCCCACATTTTGACTGTAGGTTAAATGAGATAATGGTGTCCTACCGAAGATTTGTGATAGCTTCTTTGTCCGATCAAACAAGTCAGAAATGTATTTGATTTCATTCAAGGTCTTCACACCTGGAGGAGTGGTAGTGACAGGATGTTCCGAGGTAGCTGATCATGAAGCTCTGTTTCCGCATTTCTTGAAGCAATTGCCCAATTGTACCTCAATCCTCATACACACTACACGCAATCTGATTTGGATGTTCACACGCTTTCCTTTATACTGCACACGTAAATTCAATAACAGCACGTTAGTTGTGACATTGACATGAATCGTCTGTAGAGGCCACTTTGATGCTGAACTACGGCTCTGCCATCATCCGAACCGTATCTAAATGGCACCGACAAGGGCGTATGTGTATGTATGGTAATCGTTTAAAAAATGGAGCTTTACGAATATAACGGCCGTCATACTTTGTAAAACAAATCGAAAAATAGAATAAATACGAATTGAGTTCCGGTTAATTTCACCAAACACGGGGAGGTTCCATTGTAACGGGCATTTTAGCTGAACATTCCCCAGAGAGAGCTACGGCATTATGTGGTAGGCTGCAGGGAAGCCTGGGGCCAAATCATCAGCCCCCCGTAGTCCACAATGGACTCTCTCGGTGTTACCGTGTGCGGGCGCGCAAGAAACGAGTAGTCCTACGGCGGCCCCGCCAGGGCATTGTCTCGGCGGCCGTTTTATCCGATAGCTGGCTGCCTGCGCATTGTGCGCCTGGATTTCTCCAAGGCCGCGGGGCCTCGCCACAATAGGCGTTTGTTTCGAGCGGCGAGCGTTAAAGTCGCCACCTCACTACCGAACATTGTTATTCAAATTGCTCGACTGCTGCGGAGGCACTCGACGAGCATCGTTTTGTCGGCGCAGGACCGAGCTTTTCAATGAACAGTACTGTATCACCACCGTGAATTCCACTGGCGCAGAAGTACAAGCCATAAGCTGTGCATTTCAAGAGGATGCTCATACGAGGCACCTGACCAACTGATCAATAACTTCAGGCAATAATTTTAAATCTAAATGGCACCGACAAGGGCGTATGTGTATGTATGTTAATGGTTTAAAAAAGGGAGCTTTGCCAATTTATAGGCCGTCATACTTTGTAAAACGAATCGAAAAATAGAATAAATACGAATTGAGTTCCGGTTAATTTCACCAATGCTGCAGTTGATTGGGGTACAATTGCGCTATAGGTAAAGAAACTTATAGCAGCAAGAAGTGGAAAGAGCTTCGTGATCAGCTACCTCAGAACGTTCTGTCACTACCACTCCTCCATGCATGAATACCAAGACTAAAATGAAATACATTTTTCCTTGTTTGATCGGACAAGAAGCTATCACAAATCTCGGGTAGGACACCATTATCTCATTTAACCTACCGTCCAGACGTGAGACCATCTTTTTTGGCTGCATAAAGATGCTCTACGGGTGCCACACATAGTCAAGCAGTTGATACATGGCTACACCAGAAGGACAAGACCTTTTACCATCCCAATCCCGGTAAATACAAGAGCTGCAAATCTATATGAGGAGTATAGAAATTAACTCTTGACTTGGGAGATATGGTCTCACAGACAGATCAGCAATTGTTTTGCGTTGTTGAATTTACATTCAAATAATATCGACTTAGATCTGTAGCAATGTTATTGGCATGTGTGGCGTCTATGACGTAACTCACAATAGTGTAATAATATTAAGGTAATCTTTATTTTCCTTACTATATGCATTTGAATCTTTATTTTAACCGTCTAGATCATTAATTTTTTTATATATTTTCAACTAGTTTGACTCATTAGTGGTCCAGCTTCAAGATGCTGCTCTGAGATAGAGCTGAGTGGAGAAGAACCTTCGAGTCATTCCATGTGCTGTCACTGAATGTAACATTTCCAAGCCGGCTGCGGTGGCCGAGGTGACTGAGGTGCTCCAGTCACGGTCTGCACGGCCACTACGGTCGAGGGTTCTAATCCCCCCTCGGGCATGGATATTTGTGCCGTCCTCGTTCGTAAGTAGTTCATAAGTAGTTTGTAAGTTTAGGGACTGATGATCACGTAGTTAAGTCCCATAGACTATACAAACATTTGAAACATTTAACATATCCAGATATGCAATTCATTGCTTAATAGCCTTACTATTCCACTTAGTACGAAGGATAGAATCAATATAAGTAATTTATTCATAAATTTACAATCTGGATTCAAGTATGTCAAATACAACACACATAAACACAGTTTCTTCAGTACATCTTATTTTATTTCTTGTTGTTGGTGAATTCCTGATACCCTTAAATAGTGAATGATTATGATAGTAACGTCTTACATTTTTATGTGCAAGTTTCATGGTAACAACGATATCAGAATTTCTTTTTATATACGAAACAAACTTACCCATTATTTGTTTGGAGATGACGTCACTGATTTTGTTGTTGCAACAGGAGAAGTCAGGTGATATCTGATTAATTTACTATGTTGAACAATCACCACCTGCAGTCAAAAATGCGACATTGCAAATTATGCAATAGACCAAATTTTGGCTTTATAACCACTACCAATTGTTTTTACTTATTTATTCCTTTATGGTAATGAACCAGAAGTATCAGTTCCTTCACAATGTTTTCACTACCCATTTCAACACTACTGCAGTCGTTACACAAGCAACAGTAATATGAAAGCACTGATATGAACTTCAACATCGCATTGATATTCAGCCAACTGCAACTGCACCATTAATCCAGTGCGCATATTTTCAGGTGCATTGTTTGTTTAACATTTTTTCCATCCCAAGACCCACAAAGATGATTGATAATAGGTACATACAGCCAAGTGGAATAAGTGAAGGAATATTAATCATATTATACTGGTACCTGATCTCCTGTCCTGTTCATTATTAAACCACAACTTATCAGGCTGAGCACCATGCATAATTACCATTTGCAGCAAGTAAAGTGGTGTAGTAATTATTGATTACATCTTATATTTCCTTAGTAATTAATGTTATTTCAGGCCCAGTGAGACACTCTGCGAATGCACCATTTCGATGTTGCATTGGTAGGAACTTGCAACTTGAAGTAGTACACTGCATATGGTTCACATTATTTTGTCCACCCCCTGCAGGTGTTAACAGTGTTAAGAGGATCATATTATATATTACATGTTCAAATAATGTGCCTCCCACAACTTAACAAATATACCAACTTGGTACTTAGCAGCAATCACTGGTCTTTGGTTTTTTAATCTTTATTAAAAAACATTCAGATTTTGGCCAATAACTATCCATTAACACTTAAAGCATTTGATAAAATGATAATACGTATTACGTTGGGTGTAGGGTTTGGATATGTTCATACCCACTTGTCTCAGTTGGTGCAGATACTATTTTCGCAGCGAAATACGTAAAATCTGGGTATAAAATGCTTCCACTGATAATAGTTAGTCACTATCCTAGATATGGATCACCTTAAATAAAGACTTACAATCAAATAAAACGGATTGCTGTCAACTATAAAGTTTGAACTGTGATTTTTTTTTGGTAATATATTGAACTATTTGAAACCCGGTGATACCCAGTTACTTTTTTATATGAATCTTCTCTTAATCCGCTTGCTCTACCCTCCTCTATCCGTTAATCACCTCCGGTCCTCTCCCATTACATCAATCATTCATTCTATCTAGAAAAAAGGTTTAAGAATTTTCGGGGCTGACAAAGAAGTGATATGGAAAACCATCGGATGGTACCTACCAACATGTACCTTAAGACATTCTATGTAGACAGCGATTTCCTATCGCTTGGAAGCCACAGGATTCAAAATCAATTTAATGTCAGAGGGAAATTAAAGACAGATATAGACGTCTATGTAAGATACTCTCCACCATGCACGTTACGAAATCCACAGGGAAGTTGCTGTTGTTTTGATGGTGAAGTGAGTAAAATTTCGTCAAAATCAGAATACAACATTTGAATGGTGTTGAAATTTGTTGGAAAACAATGTGCGCTACGCAGTATAAGAAGTTTTACGTTGACAGTGACCTATGTCCTGTTTTAAACATAAAGTGTGCAAAATATAATCAGGATCGGAATAAAATCGTTGAGTTTGTCTAAGTGCGTAAGTACCCTCTGCCGTGAACCTTACGAATTTTCATGTGGAATGTGGCATTCCTCTTGTTTTGAAGTTCAAGTGTGCAAACTTTCATGTATATCGGAACGAAACTGTGTATTTGTATCTATTATGAAAAAATATTTCGGCAGTTTATCAAGCATGTAACTGTTTATCAAGTTCTATATCCTTATGGACGTGTCGTAGGTAGTTCCCACTACTACATCAATTGTCCCGTCTAGGTAAGGAATATGCACACCAAATTTTGTTTATTTGGTACAGTGGTTTAGGAGGAGATGTGTTTGTAGTGTGAAGCAGAAGTTTGTCGCACATTTCATTATTTATGAAATCGTGACCCCTGAAGTACTGTTGTTCGTGATCCTTCCACCCATAGTGACCTACCGTTTTGTTTGTAGGTTAAGTGGGCAAAATTCCATCAAAATTGGGAAAAAAAACAATTCATTTATATGACATACAAACAAAGGAACACTCTGCCTTACATATAAAGTCTAGTCGCAATCCCGGCGCTGCCCGGTATTTATTTATTCCACATGCTACTACCTCCTATCACTTCTTCTGTTTTTGTTCATTTCTTGGTCCCTCTTCACCCTGTTCATCTCATCCTCCACCTCTCTCGGTCCATGTTATCACCACGCCATCTCTCCTGTCACTGTAAAACTACGGTTCCTCAGTTCATGTTCTCCTACCCTCTTCTTTGATTTTATTTCGCCTTTTCTTCCTTGTGCAGGATCAGCATGGTTGGCAGCATTGTCAGTTTCAATGAGTGGCCTGGTGCATCTCTTCTTCCATCTCCCCAATTAAATTCACATATATCAAACAACTTTCCTGGGGAACAGTAAAACAGTGTACCATTTATTGAAATTTACTTTCTGCTATACAACATACAGGATCTTGCTGAAGGTGGGATGTCCAAAATTTCACCAAGATCGGATTAAAAATGTACATTTTGGCAGTTTAGGTGAATAAAATACACTCCATGATGTGCTACACGAAATATTTTGTAGGCAGTGACCTTTCTCTTGTTTTGATGGTCACATCTAAAAGGTTTCATCAAGATCGAAAAACAATGTTAATTTTGTTCTTAAGAAACATCTGCGTCCCTTATGAAATAAGATGGATGCCCTGTCCTTGCTTTTACTTTGAAAGTCAAGTGTGCAAAATATCATCAAGAGCCGGCCGCGGTGGCCGCGGGGACTGAGGCGCTTCAGTCACGGTCTGCACGGCCACTACGGTCGGAGGTTCGAATCCCCCCTTGGGCATGGACATTTGTGCCGTCCTAGTTCGTAAGTAGTTCATAAGTTTAGGGACTGATGACCCCGTAGTTACGTCCCATAGACTATACAATCGTTTGAACATTTATCATCAAGATCACAGGAAAACTGTGGATTCTGGCGAAGTCTGTATGTAAGGTACCCTCCGGCATAACCTTTGACTTACTTTGAAGGTTAACTGTGTGAAATTCAACAAGCTATAGAAAAGAGTAGATTTTGTTGACATCTGTAGGTTAACTACCCTCTGCAACTCACTATCCGAGTCATATCACATGAATTAAGTCTCTAATGTGGTTCTTATCCATAAAACAGTTGTTACATCATGGTACCAAATACATGCAGAAAATTTGGTTCAAATCAGCCCTGTGGTTTAGGAGGAGATATGTAATATTACGGCGCATCTTGCAAATTTCACTCTTTATGCAGTATGTGCCATAGGTGATCCTTAACCCAAAGTGACATTCCGTTCCGTTCGATAGTCAAGTGTGCAAATTTTAATCAAGATTGCAATAAAACGCTGGGTTTACATTTAATACAAATACAGAAACAATGTACATTCTACATATAACTAGCTGAAAACCCAATGTTTCCAGATATTTATTAATTACCGTCTATAGCCTCACCTCCCTGTTCCCTTCAACCATAGCCTCATCCCCATATTTCCGTCCATCTCCTCTCTCTCTGTCTCTCTCTCTCTCTCTCTCTCTCTCTCTCTCTCTCTCTCTCTCTCTCTAAACGTTCACATCCTCCAGGATTTCCTCCTGTTCCTCCTCCTCCCTCCATCCACCCTCTATCCATCCCCTGCAACTGTACCTTTCTTCCTCTACTCTCATTATTCCACCTCTTCCTTTTCCCTCACTCTGATCAATGTGAACCTGCTCCTTCACTCTCTCCCTCTCTCTGTTCACTTGCTCATCTACCTTGTCAATTTTTTCCACCAAATGTGACACATTAATCGAGTTTTGGCCCCTAATTCTCCACTCCTTCCTCTTTGTGCATCTGCTTGTCCTCCCACAGTCTCTTCCTCTGTCTGTCAAAGCGCCTACATATTTGCTAATTTTCATTTCGATTAGTGAAAGGGTGTGTATGTCTGTTGTAAGGTATCCTCTGCTATATACAGTACCATATTTTATATCAACTTAGATTGTCTTCTTTTTTTGAAGATCCATTGCTCAAAATTTCTACAAGATCGAAATAAAACAGTAGGCTCACGTCAAAGTATATAAGTAAAGTATCCTTCACCTAGCATCACACCAACTTTTAATAGACAGACATTGCTCTGTTTTTAAAAGTGAAGTGTGCAAAAATTTCATCAAGATCAAAATAGAACAGTAGATTTTGTGAAACTCCATAAGTTACATACACTCCGCCATACACCACACAATTTTATGTAGACAGAGATATTGTTTTCATTGTGAGTAAAGTTTCATCTACATTAGAATAAAGCTGTAGAATTTGTCGATTCTCTGTTGTAAATAAAGTGTCCTCTGCGATGTGTCATGCGAAATTTTATATATGGTGCTCTTTCTCTATTTTGAACGTCAGGTGTGAAAAATATCATCGCGATTGCAACAAACCTGCAGATATGCATGTAATACAAGCGAAAAACACATACACCATACACCAAAAGATGACGAAGAAGAGGTAGCAGGTTGGTGAGGGTGCGTGCCTACAGCAGAAACGTGTAATCGCCGCGTCCATGGACTGGTGCGACCTGCGGCAGAGCGCGGCTGGCGTCACACGACCGCACCTGCACACACAGGCGAGCATCCAGCGCCGGTGACGGACACGTGCTGGGCGGCCGGAGCTCGCCGCCTGCCCATTGTGCGTCGGGATTTATGCAGCGCGGGTAGCGCGCAGTTAGGGCTAATGACTCGTGACCCGCAGCTGCCGCGCTCTGCCGTCCGCCGGCGGCAGCTCATCCCCTGACCCCCACACTACCCCTACTCGCACAACACAGCCCCCACCCCTGCGGCAAAAAGCGCGGGCAGAGCACCTGCCGCCAATTATGAGCGGCCACCTCCCGCACGAGCTGCACCGCGTTTCCCGCGCCCGCCGCGCCGCGGCGCCGCTGAGCCCCCAGCCCCGGTGCACTTGGGTTTCGCATGGTAATGACATATTTGCGTAATCAGCGCGGGCAGCGGCCGGCTCCGCACTCAGTTAGAGCCGTTTAGCGCAGTGTGGGGCGGCCGCCCCCACCCCCTGCCAGCCAATCAGCGACGCACGGAATTGCGGATCGCGGGGCCGCCTCCGCATGTAAAGTAGAAACGCCGGCTCTCTGCTGACGCTCGACGCCGAAAGATTGGAAGCGGAGTATGCTGTTAACAAATGGAGGAAGCATACAGCATTTTACTGGCCAAATAATGTTCTTTAAAGCCAAAAGAGGAAAACCGTTTCTTTCCTAGTTGCAGACTTCATTCCTGTGATATGGATAGTTTGAGCATGGCTTCATTCCAGTGACAGTAGGTGCCTAAAATAATTGGGTGTTCACTACTCTTACTGCGTTATGTACATTATCTTCCCAAATTTCTGAGCTGTAAAACCGGTCATAAACAATGGCAAGTGCTACCCATTGAAATTTCGCAAACTAAAGAGAGCAGGCAACTCATTTGATGGCTCCAGAATTATTTCAAGAATGAAACGCAGAATAAGGATGATTAGAATTCCTGGCAGAGAAAGAACCAAGAGTAACGGCACAAATAGTAACAGAAGCGACGATATCGCTGAAAGTGTCATCACAGCAATAACAGACCAACAAACTGAGGACTTGCTCTTTTCGGTGCTGCCATTTCCATATATCCCAGTAACTAAATGTAGTGGTGAGTTTCTCAATACAATGAGTAACTTCAGTTGACTATTTCAGGATACCTTTACGGGGAAAAAACAGCAGTCACAGACTTTTTTATTTTACAACCAGTTTCATTCTGCTTGTGAAACCATCTCCATTAGTGATCGAGAAGGTATATATATATATATATATATATATATATATATATATATATTCGATTCAAATTCAATTTTAATTGCTGCACAAAACAGTGAAACATAAATAAATTGACACCGCAAAGGACAGCAAACAAGTCCACAATGTTCCGACTTAATTTGGATACTCGTTGGATTCACCCAGAGTGCCACCATGCGTATTAACATTAACATTCGCAAGTGTACCAGACAACAGTCATGCAACGGAACCACACTGACCATCAAAGAATTGAGGCTAATCGAAGCTACATTAATTGTGGAAAAATCAAAGGCGAAGACATACTGGTCACACGCAAACCAGTGAGTAAACCGATTCAGAAAATCTTTTATTTTTAAATGCTAGTTGACTATCTGTCAGCCCTTTGATGTTGTTTGGTAGATGACCGAAGACTTTTGTGACAGCATAATTCACCCCTTTGTGTGCCAAAGTCAGATTTAAAACTGCAAAGTGAGATTATCCTTTCTTGTGGCGCCGGCCACAGTGGCTGAGCGGTCTGCAGCGCGACAGTCACAGTCCGCACGGCCACTATGGCCGGTTGTTCGAATCCCCCCACCTCGGGCTTAGATGTTTGTGTCGTCTTTAGTATAAGGTAGTTCATAAGTAGTTTGTAAGTTTAGGGACTGATGTCCCCACAGCTAAGTCCTTTAAGCTTACTAAACATTTGAACTTTCTCCTGGTGTTATACCTATGCACAGTGCTATTAGTTTTGAACTGGTTTGGATTATTAACAATAAATTTCACAAGTGAATATATATACTTGAAGTTACAGTGCGGACACCTAAATCCTTAAATAGATGTCTGCAAGATGATCTTGTGTGGGCTCCAGGAATTATTCTGATTACACACTTCTGTGCAATGAGTACTTTTTACTCAATAATGAATTACCCCAGAATATGATTCCACATGAAGTTAGTGAATGAAAATCGGCATGGTAAGCTAATTTACTGAGATTCTTGTCACCATAATTTGCAATAACCATAATAGCATACATAGCTGAACTCAAACGTTTGAGTAGACCTTCAGTATGTTGTTTCCAGTTTAATCTCTCATCAATGCACGCATCTAAAAGTTTTGTAAATTCTACTTTAGCTATAGACTCCTGCTGAAGGTCTATATTTATTATTGCAGTTTTGCCATTTATTGTAGGGAACTCTATATACTGTGTTTTATAAAAATTTAATGAGATTTCGTTAGCTGAGAACTACTTAATACTTTTGTGAAAGACATTAATTACGATAAAAGCACTTAGTTCTTGTTCTTTGGATGTGATTACTATACTAGTATCATCCACAAAAATAACTAACTTTGCGCCTTCATCAATGTTGAATGGCTAGTCATTAATATATATCAGGAACAGTAAAGGACCTAATCACGAACCCTGTTGGACCCTATTCTTGATAGCTCCCCATGAGGAATCAGCTGACGTTTTCGACATTACATGAACCACTTATTTCATCATTCTGCATTCTTCCAGTTAAATATGAATTAAACCATTAGTGTACTGCCTCATTCAAACTATAATGATTATGCTTATCTAGATGAATTCCGTGAGATACACAATCAAAGGCCTTTCAGAAATCACGAAAGATACCAATGAGTGATGTCCGGTTATTCAGAGAATTTAATATTTGATCAGTGAAGGCATATATAGAATTTTATGTTGAATAGATTTTGTGAGAAACAAACTGACTTTTGGTTAGTACCATTTTTTAACAAATATGAAACGCTTCTTGAACATGTAGACTGAAATATGCAATTATTAAACCACTGCATAATAAAAGGGGATACATCAGATGCCTACAACTACCGCCCAATGTCTCTTCTGACAGCTTTTTAAAAAAAAAAATTGAGAATGTCCCCGTAAAACACAAAACCAACCAACCAACTCATCAATTCCTTCCTTACTTGATGCATCTATGCATGGAACGATGTAGAATTTTGTTTCCTATTCCTAAGTCTAAGAGTTCGTACTGCAATCTCTGCAGTTACAGGAGATAAACTCTTCTGCGTTCTGTAAGACTGGCAAACAACGCCCCAGCTCCCTGTGTTATCTGAACTAGTTTCCGCATTTAATTTGTGACACTGCGTTCAAACTACCCCAAAAGCCGGAATGAAGTAAAAGAAGAAAACTGAGACGTTTTTCACATCGGTAAAAATAATCCCTGCATACAATTGATCATCGCGTGTCTCCTGTATTGAATGTCTGTCTGAATCAATATTACCAAACTACGCCAACAGTTTGGGAAAATAATAATAATAATAATAATAATAATAAAAAAAAATACTACATCATACTCCTCACAAATTTATGTTTTTAAAAACAGTAACGAAAAAACGCATTCTCTTTTCGTCTGAACTTTCCCCAGCAATTCAAATGACATGAAATAAAAATTTTCATTTCCGTTCAGCTAATCCATATCACACACAGCTAGCCGCTAAAAGACTGTCGGCTCCTTAGAGGTAATCGTATAAAAACTAAAAGAGTATCTCTGACAGAGTGCATGCGCATTCTACGATCTGTCGAGAAAATTAACTTTCATTTTATAAGTCACATTTTCAACTTAATAGAGGCGACTGTGTCAAGCAAAGCAATAATTACGAGCATGTGGACGTTACTAGGTTCGTTTTTACTACTCATCTGCAACACTTTTCATTTTTATACATTTGGAGCTATCTGCCATTCTTCACACAAATTAGAAATTTTGTCCACGTCATCATGCATCCTACTGTATTCTACGACGACACCGCAGATTGCAAGTCATGTGGTTATCGCATCATTTGTGTAGGTAGAAAATACTAGCGGTCCTATTGCACTTCCGTAGGAACCTCCTGCCGGTGTCTTTAATGATCAATGGTGGTCGAAGACAACATAATCTTCTCTATTTCTTACGATAAGCGATATATTTGATAACGTACTACGTATTTTCGTATGTTAGTATTCTGCAGTAGGGTACCGTGTCAAACACTTTTCAAAAGTTACGGAATGTGCGGTCACACTCTTGCGCTTCATCCTCGGGTCGAAATATAAGATGCGATGCTTTCAAAGTTACGCTGATGCACAGACAGAAGCTTTATCTTTTGAAATAAATTGATGGTAAAATTACGGAACAAAAATTGTAGGCTGCGCCTGGAAGACATCAATTTTGATCCGATGACGACAGATGCCACGTGGGAGGCAATAGGTGTACTTCCAATGGTTCAGTGTCGTCCGCCAACTGATAACATAGTGACACAGCAGTCATTGTGTGAACCCTTTAACAGGAACTGTTCACAGCTATAAGGCTTCGTGTGATACTTGCAACAGTTCAATAGGTTGAAATTGCGACTTTTCCAGTATCAAAATGCACAGAAGACAAACTGAACAGTCACCCACATACAACTAAATATCCTAAGGTCTACGTGCTGAAATTCAAACAGAACTGCGATGCATTAACAATGTACCAAATCAAGAATAAGTGGCGAGCTACATTTCCGAGGCAATTCAATTGATGAAGAACGTTTTACACTCTTTTTTATGAAGTGGGACTTTGAACTCCCATCAGATCATAAAGGGTTAAAACAAAACACAGACGTCCGCTAAGATATTAAATGGGCAGCTGTGGCAGATCGTATGGCTAACAAAGCACAGATAGGAATGTTTGTAAGCCAGAAGAATCACGACAAACGTTTGTCAACCGGTTACTAGGTGTGAGACTACGAGTACGGATACCTAAAGCACGTCTTCCACTCAGGCGACAGTACTGACGTTCATGGCTCGATGCAGCCGTCAGACGATCACTTCGAAGAGCAGCCCATACCTTCAGCGATAAAAACAGATTCCAGTGACGGTCGTTTGCGCGTACGACATAAACCTGCCGAGCGTTGTAGAATAATCTGTGCTTTCGTCCAAGACACACTAGCACCACCACAGGTTCCATGGGTGTTAAAAACTACAGATCTCATCAACCACTGGTGTTTCTGGAGGGAAGACTGAGAAGGATCGGTACGTTCAATGTGGTGTAACTCCCGTTATTTTCCCATTCATGTAATAAGAAGGTGTTGTTCCGAAAGAGTACTGCTTGTTCACACACACTTCGAGTGAAAGTCAACAAACTGTTCAAAAGGTGTATCAGCTTCCCTCGCCAGCATGATCTGCGGATTTGCCTTCAGACGAACATATGTTACATTGATGTGACGACAACTGAGTGTTTCAGCGTGGATCGACCCGATGAACCTCACAAGAGAAATTCCCCTTCGCACTCTCTCATATTTAGTGCTACGCCTATCAGAAACTGGACACGGATCAAGCACGAAAAAGTAAAATGAAACAATTGTCGAAGTGCTGAATATTGATCATCGGGGGCAGTTATAGAGCTGTAGCGTCTTGGTTCTTTGCTAATGATGCTTGACTGCCATGCTGGAGGTCCGTGTTGAAATCTCCTTCTGTATATGCATTTGTACGTTATATTTTTTCACAAAACTGTCAACTGGAAACTGTCATGTTATACTGCCGTCCCAGGTGAATGTGTTGATAGTGAAAGCAGACGTGGCGTCTTGCAGAAACGAAAACAAAAATAATAAACTTAATCTACTTCGCTCTCTGAAATTCCTAAAGATATCCTGATTAGCATCGATATATACAGAATTCGATGATGTACATGAGAAAAACTTCGAAAGTATTAAAACTTGTTTTGACAACGCACACGGAGTAGTGTGTGGTTGTGAAACGCGTTCATCTGTTCTACTTATGTGACAAACTGATACGTTGTCATTTTTTATTTGAGAGTTATGATATACGATCGAGAATATCGGAGGTCATAACTAACTCACTCAACGGGCGTACAAGTGCGCTGATAAAGCGTTTACTATCCTAATACGCACATACTGCCACAAATGTTGTGAATGATCAGAGAGTGGATCATTAACGCTGTCGTCTTTTCATCGAACTTTATCGGCTCCCATTTATATGCCACTACCTTTTGAAAGCTATTACAACAGTCGTGCCGTACGGACTTTACACGACAACAAAGACAGAAAACTGAATACAATGAACTGACATGTCATACGACACTTGATAGTTGGGTTGGAACATAAATAATGGCAACTCTTTATTCACAAACGATACAAACCGATACAAAAGCGTTACATGTTTGCACCTGTTACAGTCCTTCAAAGCAGTCACCTGCGTTGTGTAGAATCCGTTGATAGCGATATGGCGGGCGTAGCATACCGTTACCAGAGCTTTTTCTGTTGATGTTGCGAATAGAGCGATCTACTGCCTGTCGAATCTCTGGAACAGTACTGAAGTTAATGGCACGTAGTGGTTTGTTCAACTTCGGAATCAAATAAAATCACAAGGCTTTAAGCCCGGGGAGTATGATGGATGGCACAGTATTTCCCAGCGCTATCGACCTAACAGAGCAGCCACAGCTTGCGTTATACGTTCCCGCGTATTGTCGTGCAGAACGAAGGGTGAGTTGCGCAGGAAGTGTAGCCAATTCTTTCACAAAGGTGGTCCCATGTGATGCTCCAAAAACGAAAAGTAATACTGTGCATTGACAATCTGCCGTGGAGGAATATAATGCGTTAGGGTAACACGAATGTAAAGCGTCGGGTTAACACCATCACAGTCGTACACAAGAATCACCATAACTTACAACCAGGTCTTGATGACAATGTCGTGCTGTACGATCTCTGACATATTCAGTACTGTTTCGAAACATTACGTTACGTTCGACCGCTCGCTCACAGGAGACTGTGTTTCCCTCAATTGTGCGCACACAGGTGACGTGGGACGGGTGAGTCAATTTGCTCGCAGGTAAGGCAGGTATGTCAACAACGTGTGCTATCAGCAACAATAGTAGATTCTATTGCATATTTTTTTCACACCAGTATTGCCAACCCTGGTATATACAGCACAACGAATTTTTAAACACGGATATTCAGCCTTGTCATGCAGCACCATGACCAAATAACTAAGACGACATTTTTAAAAATATATTTCACAATATGTTCTAATACACATGGTTCGAATCTAAACTACCCGCAGAAAGACACATCGTGCGAATGGAGAGCTCAATGTTTACATTATTCTTCTTTTTTGAAAGTTCCTTACAGTCGCGCAGCAAGGATTGGTTGTGAGGGAGGCATTTTTTTTTTTTAATAGAGCCTATTGAATTTAATAATCTATGCCTTTTTGCTACACTTTTTCTAATGTAACCAATTATACTACGAAAATAATTGGACAAGAAATAAAATGAGTGGGTTCGCATTAATTTGAAAGTGGAAGAGGAGCAATGTGGTGGAAATGGAGTGTATACAATCATCTCATAAAAAAATTAATCAGCTTCGATGGTACTAGCCAAAGAGAAAGGTCCTCTATGAGTAAAAATTGGACTAAACTAACATTATTATTGTTCATAAGCTTCCACTCAGTGGCGTCTCTGACCTGCTAAGCAGCGGGTCGCCGCATATAAACAATAGGCTCCTAACTTCAACAGTAACAATAGCGGCAGAATCAAAGCCGGTCGCAGCGGCATTGAAACCGCTCACAGTAACAGCAGCACACGTTTTCAGTGGTGGCATCACATTAGCGACCCATTGTCAGGTTTACTGGTGCTTGGCAAATTACAGTTACGTTGTTAGTTAAGAAACGCGTACTACTTCAAATTTCCGGTTCCGACTTGTGTAAGGAAAAAAAATGAAAACAATAAAAAATAATAAAATTAAAAATCTTTTGAATTTACTGGGAGGGGCAGCTTTAGCTCCATTATTTTCCTCCCCCCCCCCCCCGCCCCATGTTTGTGATACTGGTTACTTACAAGTTCTTTCTCTTTTCCGAGCCGCGGTGGAGTAGCCGAGCGGTCTAAAGCGTCTCGCTGCGGAGCGCGCGGTTGCTCGCCGTGGAGGTTCGAGTCCTCCCTGAGACATGGGTGTCTGTGTGTGTTTGTCCGTAGGTTAGTTTACCTAGGTTTAAGTAGTTTGTAAGCTACGGACTGACGACCACGCAGTTTGGTCCGATAGATTTACAAACATTTGAACATTTTTTTTTTCTCTTTTCATGTTCTATCCGTGTTCAGTTTGTGGCCGCGGCGGATTAGCAGTGTACACTGGGGCGCCGTGCTGCATTGTACGTGGCTGTTCGCCGCAGACGGGGGCTCAAGTCCTCCCTCGGGCATGGGAGTGTGTGCATTGTCCTTAGGTTAGTTTACTTTACTTTAAGTAGTTTTTAAGCTAAGGACTAATAACCATGCAGGTGAGTCAGATTTACAAACATTTAAATTTAAAATTAAAAAAAAAGTTAGTACCCATTACGCCAACTTGCCACTGAATCCGATGAGGCTGCGATGGAGAGCTTTCAACGCCAGTAACGCTCTGCAGTAGTAAATGTATAAATTTGATATGCTCAATGTGCACTGTTCAGACACTAAAACTTGAGTGACACTTAATTCTCAAAGAAATATTAATTTTTATTTATATTAGAACTAGGTTCAAGCACTGAACGATATGGGCCTTTAATTTGCGTCATCGACCATATACCTGTTTTACGAACTCAATTCACTTGCGTTGCTTCCAGTCTCTTGTCCCTTTGCAGCGGGCCAGAGTTTGGCAGACTGACGGCGCTCGGCTGTTCCTCCAGAACAGACGGCAGCGGCGCCAACTGCAGCCGGCATCGACCTGGCGCGGCGGTGCGGTTGCCCTCTGGGATGCAGGCGGCTGGAGACGTACAACAGCGGCGCAATAGTTGCCGCCCTCTGTTATTCCGCCAAATGTCGCCAAAAGGTCTCCGGCCGAAGCCGCCCGCGCAGGCCTACTGCGCATACCAGAGAGCTCTCAAAGCCCTACCGATCCTTGCACCCCCGCACCACGAAGAACCTAGAATATATTGCCTTCTGTTTACCATGGTCATAAATACTGCTTTCCTCTTTCTCTAATTTCATTACCCACGGTACCTTCTCTTACAAGAGGAGTGACAAGATTGAGGAATGAAGTCCGGCATGAATCAGCTTCACCCCATAGTGTTACAATGCAGTTCACGAGATAAACGTTCCAAAATCTTCGGTCCTTTGTTTTGAACTCGTTCATCATGGGGTGCGAAGCGAATGGCTGTAGCTGGACAGAGTAATAAGCTGGACAGTGTAATAAGCCGAAGACTCCATGTTCCAATCCACAGCCGGTGATTTATTTTTCATTATTCCTTTTTTCACACTCTTGTTCATGTTACTGAACAATAAGTCAATAAATAAACTTTAGTTTGTTTCTCTTTTTGTTCGTATTTTATACATGGCCATACCGTGCATCCGATTACGATAAAACTTTGTCAACTCAATGCTTGAAATGACGCTAAGGCTATAGGCATACTAAAATTAACTTCGTATGGGGCATGGCGGAAGGTGCTTTACAATTAGTTAATTCGTTTCAAATGTTCAAATGTTTTTATAGTCTATGGGACTAAACTACGGGGTCATCAGTCCTTAAACTTACAAACTACTTATGAACTTCTTACGAACTAGGACGGCACAAATATCCATGCCGAGGGGGGATTCGAACCCCCGACCGTAGTGGCCGTGCAGACCGTGACTGGAGCGCCTTAGTCCCCTCGGCCACCGCGGCCGGCTTTAATTCGTTTCTTACGCCTCCACGCTGAAGTGACTGGACGGATATCAATGTAATTCGGAACAAAGGTAGCTTATACCCTCAATGAAACTTTCACTCTGCAGCGGACTCTGCGCTGATATGATATTTCCTAGCAGATTAAGATTGTGTGCCTGACCTGGGATTCGAGCCTGGATCCTCTGTCTTTCGCGAGCAAGCGCTCCTCGACTAAGCTATCCCGGCATGCTTCACGGTCCGACCTCACAACTTTACTTCTGTCAGTACCTCGCCTCCTACTTTCCAAACTTGACAGAAGTTCTCCTGCGAATCTTGCAGGACTAGCACCACTGGAAGAAAGGATACGGTGGAGATATCGCTTCGTCACAGTATAAGGGATGTTTTCAGAATGAAACTTTCATTCTGCAGTGGAGTGTGAGCTGATATGAAACTTCCTGGCTTGCCTGCGGAAGGCAAAGGTACCATGTTCGAATCCCGGTTCCAGCACAAAATTTCAATCTGCCAGAAAGATTCAGCTTATATCCTGATTAATGTACCATTCGTAACCCAGAATATGTATATTCTGAAGGTACCTACAATGGGCAACATCAAGCCAATTCTCCCACCAGTTGTCAGTTATATAAAGTTGTCAGAATTATCATACAATAATTTGACATGTAATACAAAATCAGTTGGGGGTATCACAGGAGTAGGACTGATAATGAATAAGAAAATAGGAATGCGGGTAAACTACTATGAGCAGCACAGTGATCGCATTATCATTGTCAAGATAGATACGAAGCCAACACCGACAACAGTAGTACAGGTTTATATGCCAACTAGCTCTGCCGATGATGAGGATATAGAAGAAATATATGAGGAGCTAAAGGAAATTATTCAGACCGTTAAGGGAGAGGAAAACTTAATTGTGATGGGAGACTGGAATTCGGTAGTAGGAAAGGGAAGAGAAGGAAAAATAGTAGGTGAATATGGACTGGGCAGAAGGAATGAAAGAGGAAGTCGCCTGGTAGAATTTTGCACGGAACATAATTTAATCATAACAAACACGTGGTTTAAGAATCACAAAAGAAGGTTGTATACTTGGAAGAGACCAGGAGACACTGGAAGGTATCAGATAGATTTTATAATGGTAAAATATAGATTCCGGAATCAGGTTATAAACTGCAAGACATACCCAGGGGCAGATATAGACTGTGGCCATAACTTGTTAGTCATGAACTGTAGGCTGAAACTGAAAAAACTGCATAAAGGTAGGAAAATAAGGAGATGGGACCTGGATAAATTGAAGGAACGTGAAGTTCTGGTGAATTTCAGAGGGAGATTTAGGCAACAATTGACAGAAACAGGGGGAAATAAAACAGTAGAAGAGGAATGGGTAGCATTGAGAGATGAAATAGTGAAGGCAGCAGAGGACAAAATAGGTAGAAAGGCAAGACCTGCCAAAAATCCTTGGATAACACAGGAGATACTAAATTTCATTGATGAAAGGAGAAAATATAAAAATGCAGTAAATGAAACAGGCAAAATGGAGTACAGACGACTAAGAAATGAGATTGATAGGAAATGCAAAATGGCTAAGCAGGAGTGGCTAGAAGCCAAATGCAAATCTGTAGAAGAATGTATAAGAAGGGGAAAAGTAGATACCGCCTACAGGAAAATCAAAGAGACATTTGGGGACAAGAAAAGCAATTCTACGAATATCAAGGACTCAGATGGGAAACCAGTTCTCAGCAAAGAAGGGAAAGCTGAAAGGTGGAAAGAGTACATAGAGCAGCTCTACAAAGGAAATGAACTTAGAGACGATGTTGTAGGAAGGGAAGAGGAAGTAGATCACGATGAAATAGGAGATACTATACTCAGAGATGAATTTGACAGAGCCTTGAAAGACCTAGGCCGGAACAAGGCCCCAGGAGTAGATGATATACCCTCAGAGCTACTAAAGTCTCTGGGAGAGCCAGTCATGACAAGACTATTTGAACTGGTGTGTAGGATATATGAGACAGGCGAAATGCCCTCAGACTTTAAGAAAAATGTAATAATCCCCATTCCAAAGAAATCAGGTGCAGACAGGTGTGAAAATTACAGAACCATCAGTTTGATAAGTCATGATTGCAAAATTTTAACACGAATTATCTACAGGAGAATGGAAAAGCTGGTAGAAGCTGACCTAGGGGAAGATCAGTTTGGATTCAGGAGGAACGTAGGAACCCGGGAGGCAATACTCACTTTACGTCTTATCTTAGAAGATAGATTAAGGAAAGGCATATCTACATTTTTAGCCTTTGTAGATTTGGAGAAAGCGTTTGACAATGTTGACTGGACTACACTCTTTCAAATTCTGAAGTCAGCAGCGGTACAATACAGGGAAAGGAGAGTTATCTACAACTTGTACAAAAGCCAGACCGCAGTTATTAGACTCGAAGGGCATGAAAGGGAAGCATCAGTTGGGAAGGGAGTAAGACAGGGTTGTAGCCTTTCTCCGATGTTATTCAATTTGTACATTGAGCAGGCGATGAAGGAAAGCAAGGAAAATTTTGGAATAGGGATTAAAGCTCAGGGGGAAGAAATAAAAACATTGCGTTTTGCTGATGACATTATAATTCTGTCAGAGACAGCGAACGACCTGGAAGAGCAGTTGAATGGAATGGACAGTGTGTTGAAGAGAGCGTACAAAATGAACATTAACAAGAGCAAAACAAAAATAATGGAATGCGGTCTTAGAAAATCAGGCGATGCTGAAGGAATTAGATTAGGTAACGAAACAATGAAGGTGGTAGATGAGTTTTGTTACTTAGGTAGTAAAATAACATGCGATGGTCGCAGTACAGAGGATATAAAATGCAGAATGGCAATGGGAAGAAAAGCATTTTTGAAAAAGAGAAATTTGCTAACATCGAATATTAATTTAAGTGTAAGGAAGTCTTTTCTGAAGGCATTTGTGTGGAGTGTTGCCTTGTATGGGAGTGAGACATGGACGATAAACAGTGCGGACAGGAAGAGAATAGAGACTTTTGAAATGTGGTGCACAGAAGAATGCTGAAGATTAGGTGGGTAGATCGCATAACTAATGAAGAGGTACTGAACAGAATTGGTGAGAAAAGGAATTTTTGGCATACCCTAACTAAAAGAAGGGATCGCTTGGTAGGACACATTCTTAGACATCGAGGAATCGTAAATTTAGCATTGGAGGGAAGTGTGTGGCGTAAAAATCGCAGAGGGAGGCTAAGAGACGCGTATAGTAAGCAGATTCAAGTGGATATGGGTTGCCGTTCTTATGAGGAGATGAAAAGGCTTGCTCAGGATAGAGTAGGGTGGAGAGCTGCATCAAACCAGTCTCCGGACTGAAGACCATAACAACAACAACAAGATTAGGACTTGAGAATGGGGTAGATTGGTCCCGAAACATGTCGTTCTGAAGTTTTTTTGTAACTCATAACGAGTGCGAGAATTGACTAGATACATAGTACAGTTGAGTGATGGCGTCAAAACAGAATGAGGTAATATGTTTGCTACTGTTTCATGCTGAAAGGGATGGACAGATTTTAATGGAATTTGTAATGGAGATAGCTCATATCACGACTTAATATATGGTCCACCTTTCGTAAGAATCCATGGGTACATGGCTGAGGGTACATCAGCATGAAAGTCAGCACATGAATCTATGGTTTTGTCAAGGAGATTTGTATAATCTGATAGCCGGTGAATTTAGAATGGTGCACGACGATACTTTGAGACTTTGACACCGTCTGACCAGTCATCATGAAACTTGGCGCATATTTGTATTTTTGATATATAGGAGGGAGAGTAGTAGGTGGAGGAAGAGACGTACAAATAGGAGAGGGAGGAGACGGACAGACAGAGTGTAGAAGAGGAGACCGTCAGAGAGCAGATGCGATGACCACAGATGGAAGCGATAGATGATCAGAAAGTGGGGACAAATGATATGCAGAAAAAAAAGAAATGCCTTGAATACGTAAATACCCAGGCAACGCCGAGTTTTCAGCTAGTTGACTATAATAATACTTAAATATGCAATATTGTTAACAATTCCCATTTCGGGTTTTCAAGGTATCTGTTTGCGTGTCTTTATTGAAAACTTGTGTTATTTTAAATTTGATCTCCTTCGTCTAAATTATTTCCTTCAAATATTCGTTCGTATTGTACACTAAATACTGTGTACATGGGAGAATAATAAACAGATTGTGAAGACTACAAAAACTGAATAGGAACGAACGTTTAATTCACGATCGATCTCCATCAATTATTATCGCCAGCTTTTCATAATATGATCCAATACGCATGGATTGCATAGAAACTAACCGCAGAAGAACATATATTAAGAAATGTTAACAAGCTATGCTTTTCGACAGGTTGTGATATTACAAATACAGGAGGAAGCTGATTGTTTCCATGTGAAAGCGGGTTTTGACAGGGTGTTGGGTTCCCCAGCCGACCGGCTACCAGTTTGTACCTAGTGAATGGGATACAGCAGGTAGTCAGGTTTTCCCTAATGTGCTCGGAAACTGGAAACGCTTGGCTGAGCGAGGGCGGCTAACGTAGATTCCAACTGAAATACAATATAGCCACAAACATTAATATAAAATCCATATAAAATCAGGGAATGATCATACGGCAAATATAATTACATGAATGGATTCAGGACACTTGAGAAATTCAAACGCCGTAATTACAATTTCAATTTCCCTTACAGATAAAAAGCCGATAAATTTCAGTACTATGATAATAATACCGTGGTTCGGAACCCACGTTAAACTGTAGGTCCCCCTATAACTGACTGGGTAAGTCTGTTCGAAGGTCGGAGGAAGGCAACGGCATACCACCTCCAAATAGGACCATGCCTAATAAAGCACTGTGGTGTTCAAACCAATCTTCGGATTGTTGACTGCTTTACTTTTACTTTGATAATAATATTATAATACTTTTATTTACAATTATTGATACGTACTGTTTATCAGTAACAATTTAAGAAGCAAATGGGCAGAATTGTACCACGCTATCTATCTTAAACGACATACCACGTTATTTTTGTATTCATCCAATAAAATTTGTTTTTCTTGTTCTGCTTTTTATTGAGGTAATAATACTCTTGTGTCAGAACATAGATTCCACCATAGAAACACGAAACATGAACCCAGCAAAGTGCATTACATTAATATGTGTCTTTTATTATATTTAATATTATTCTTAGTAACGTAATTTTATCTTGTAAACTGCCACTTAAATATTTCATGGCCGACTAAACATAGTATATATGCAGCAGATATTTAAATATAAACTATTATAAGTATTTGTGGACAATAACTGAATATATTTGTACAAAATCCATTATAAATATTAAATGTGTAACTATATTTCGACGGCGGCAGTATATTTGAACAGTGAGATATCCATGCTTAATGGATATCTGAGCGAAGAACTTCAGTCTCAACCGTTTTTAGTATTGTTAAATATATATTTGTTTGTTATATGTAAACAATATTTGTAGGGAGGTGGTCAAACATTTAATTCTGTGATATTCAAATGTATAAAATTTTGGAAGGGAAATTATATTTTAAAGATGAGGCGTTAGGATGCGCGGAAGGATACAGTTTTGGGAGCAGCGAGAGCACGCTTTTCGAACGCTTGGCAAGGGACTGGTAACTTGTACGTAGTGGTGAAAGGCTGTGACGCTGGGCGGCCTGAAGATTTACGAGAATGTGACTGCAGAACTTAGTCTTTGCTTGAAAAGAAATTATGCACGATAGTAGGGCTGTGGAACTGTGATAATTCAGCGATCGTGTAATCTTCTAAAGACAAACTGTGTTTTTCCACTTTTATCGCGGATTAACTTGCAACAGCAAAGTTCGATGGACTACACTAATTTACGAGTGACAATTTGGAAGTTTTACACTCGAGTTGGGGAAATAATTAGTTATTTACCGATGTATAAAGTAGGACCACCATCGTGTTTCATGTGTAATAAGACTAATAAACTCCATTTATAAAGAATTACTTCGTGAGTGATTCACTTCTTTATCTTAGAATCCATTGATCATTCAGATGTTTAATTTATGTTTGTTAAATATATTTTCACATCATCATATGCAAATTGATAGATTGGCTAAACTAAAAATTAATTACTGATCTTGTTTAAACAGATTTGGTAGCTGACAAACATAACTAACCCCTATGAACAGGGACAACGAGCTATAAACTTTTACTATCCTGAGTTATGTATTGCCCAAGTCTTATTGGTGAGAACCCATAGGAAGGTCGCAAGGTGCCATTAAAAATCCCTGCTCGGGTAATAAATCCTCATTTATTTGATGCGCAATTTGTTCAAACATCTTCTGCTTCGAAAGTTATTAGTACAAACACCATTGTGGCTCTTGTGCAGTACCGGATCCTAGCAAACAAAGAAATCGTTATTCATAGTCTTCAAAATCTGATTATTATTCTCCCATGCACAACTTACTCATTATACAAAAGGATCTAATATTTTAAGAAAATAATTTAGACGGAAAAGTGCAAATTGTTCAAAGAACACCACTTTTCAAGTTGAATGAAGTTGTGTAGTTAATTTTCAATAAGGAAAAACAAATAGATCGTTTGTAAATACAAAGCATGAAGTGTTACCAATATTGCATATAAAGTCTTATGATATTCCGTTAACTTATTGTATAGTTAAATCAACAAGAATAAAAATCAATTTAAAAAAATGGAATAATGAAAAAATAATTGCCATCTGAAGATTATTTTTTATTCGTACTTCTGGTTGTTCGATCAGTTCCGCACGGTCGTTAATCGTTTATCGATGAGTCCTTGGCTCAGTTTCGTTTCTTTCTGTTAGCGTTCAGCACTATCACCGAAGTCGCTGAGCTACCGCGCCGAAGGGATTCGAACACTGAATCTTCGGCTTGCTACACTTTCCAGCTACAGCCTCCGCCACAGCGTCATTCGTTCCATGGGGTCCAAGGGAAGGTATTTAACGCAGGAATGAAAGTATCGGAACGTTTTTCTCGTAAAAATGCTGGCCTTCTGGCAAGGCAACACAACTGGGTAGTGTTGCAAAAACGTGCTACCCTAACCCAAATTTCATTTCTCAACCCTAGCAACCCTCTCGATACGAATATACAAGGAGACTATCCCCAATGAACTACAGACATTGCCGTGGTAGGGTGGCTTGCGTGTCTTAACGATACGGATAGCCATACCATAGGTGCAACCACAGCGGAGGGGTATGTGTGGAGAGGCCAGACAAACGAGTAGTTCCTGAAGAGAGGCAGCAGCCTTTTCAGTAGTTGCAGGGGCAATGGTCTGGGTGATTGATTGGTCTTGCTTTGTAACGTCAGCTAATGTGACTTTGCTATAAAGCTACTGCGAATGGCTGAAAGCAAGGGGAAACTATAGCCTTTACTTTTGCCAAGGACATGAAGCTGTACTGTATTAATATATGATGATGGCATTCTCTCGGGTAAAATATTCCGGAGGTGAAATAGTCCCCCACGGACTACTCAAGAGAATGTCGTCATCAGGAAAAACAACATTGGCATTCTACGGATTGTAATGTGGAATGTTAGATCCCTTAATCGGGTAGGGAGGTAAGAAGATTCAAAAAATGAAATGAATAGGTTGAAGTTAGACATTGGAGGGATTAGTGAAGTTTGGTGGAAAGAGGTACACGTTCCTAGTCAGGCGAGCACAGGTTTAAACATACAGAATTAGTTGGGGGTATTACAGGAGTAGATCTAATAATGAATAAGATAATAGGAATTTGGGTAAAGTAATACAAGTAAAGCAATGATCGCATTATTGTAGTCAAGTTACATACGAGCTCAACACCGACCACAGTAGTACATGTTAATATGCCCACTAGCTCTGCCGACGATGAAGACGTCAAAGAAATTGAAACACGTCCATATCACGTTTTCCATTTATTTTATCCCCAATTAATAAATTTTGTTGGGTTTCCAACTTCTTTTTTAGTGTAGCGAGACATTAGTATTAGGAGAGATACCCAAATGATATAAGTTATTTTTCTCAGAGTATTAAATAATTTTGTTCCCTTTTTTAAGTTAAAATGTCTATTTTGATGTATGATTGCCCGATGTGTAACTGTGTATGCTGTGATATGTACCCGCTGACCTCTGCTTGCACAGTATGAATGGAACTAGTGTGCAAGGCGTTTCATGTAAGCGTTTGCGGTGTATCATCGGTTGGAATCTTCTACTGGTTCAAAAGGCTTGCTTCTGGGCTGGTCAAGTATTACTAACTACCAGCCACAGGCAAACCGTTAGCAATGTTGCCCTAAGAGGTTCCCCACTCATTCCCCGAGTCCAGACGTGTTACGGTGCTTACTGCGGTTTCCTAAATTCATTGTAGAGATTTCCCCATCCCTTGGTAGGGGGACGAAAATGGTCAAGCGGCTGCTGTGCAATCGGTCCCCGATGCTACGTGTGGCAAGTTGAGGCTCTCTTTTGGTGCCGCTCTGATACGAGCGTGAGGTTAGGCTTTGTTTAGATTCGCTTGTAAGTTACATGGCTCCTTCGCGTTACTAGTTCTGCCGGTAATAACCCGCAATGTACAGCAGTGCGATTCTGTTTAAATTTGATATGGTTTGCTAGTTTCCTATCTGATTCCTGCCGAAGTTCGCGTTATCAGTGTGTTCGTTAGTTGAATCGTTGCACTCCCAAACTGTAGAATCCTTCCTTCCCACACTTAAATATGTTTAAATACATTTCATTTTCATTTGGTAGATAAATTTGACGATTTCCGGGAACTTTTCTGTAATTCCGGTGTGCGCCCTTTGACCCTGCAACACTTGGACGAGATAAGACCAAGTCTTCAGCTCATTCCATCGCGCTGTGCACACGAGTGGTTAATGATAAACTTGCTTTAGGTACCGTGGTTCTAATATGTGCAACGCGGTAATTTTTCCCGAATTTGGGAATTTCTGAACTTGTAACCTCTGTACTTTTTGGCCCACGTGTGTTCCATATTGCATGTTATATTATGTAATCATTTTCATTAGATAGAGCCTTTCCCACTGATTAGAATGAAAAGTTACACGACCTACCTAGGGTTTTTATTTTTCCCCATGTTATATTTCTTTAACTTTGTTTAAATTTATTGATCCGATCCCTTAAAGAAAGTTAAAGAAGAGGAAATCTTACTTGTGACGGGGGACTGTATTTCGATAGTAGGAAAAGGAAGCGAAGAAAAAGTAGTAGGCGAATATGGAGGGGGAAGACGCCTTGAAGAATTTTGTACGAAACATAATTTAATCATAACAAACACTTGGTTCAAGAATCATGAAAGTAGGTTGTATACGTGGAAGAGACCAGGAGACAAGGGAAGTAACCAGACCAATTGAACGAAAGGGGCAGTCCACTGAAAGGAGCGTATGATCATTAACTAGTGCAAAACAAGGGTAGTGGAATGCAGTCTTAGAAAATCAGGCGAAGTTGAAGGAATTTCATTGGGTAATGAAACAATAAAGGTGGTAGATGAGTTTTGTTACTTGGGCTGTAAAATAAAATATGATGGTCGCAGTATAGAGGATATGAGGTGCAAAGTGGCAATGCGAAAAAAAAAATTTTGAAAAACAGTCTCAACATTGGACGAGGCATCAATGATAGTGTTGAACAGGGGATCATTGAAGAATTCCTTTATGTAGGACTGTGCTCTTTACTTAAGACTGAAAGGCATAATCAGTCTGTAATGATGATGATGATGTAATTTCGTAACTTCGAATAATATGGATAAAGTGTGAAGACGTGAAGAAAGATGCACTATTGAAGAAGGCATTGTAGTCTGTGAAACCTCAGTAGACAAGCTTCAAGACAATCATAAACAGTGGAGAAATTCCCTACACGAAACAATAGTGAAAGCAGGGAGAAAACGGAAAATACAAAGGATGCACACGACCTATACATTATCCTGCATGGAGAGCAATTAAAACTGACCAAGAACTTTAAATACCTGGGATCATACATTAACTATGATGGACGACTGGAAGACGGAAAAAAAAAAAAAAAAAAAAAAAAACAGCACAGAATTATTAGTGGATGGGTGAACAGGTGGGAATTTAGTGAGGTACTCTGTGATATGAAGGTTGGTTGCAGAGTGAAAGTAACTGTGTATACGTGTGTGGCGGGGCCAGCGATGCGCTATAGCACCGAAACTAGACCAGTCACAAAATGCCGAAGGACGAAGTTTAATCTGCCAGGAAGGAGAATGTTAAGGTGGATGAGTGGAGTCACTGGAAAGTATAGAATAAGAAACGAGTAAATGAGAGGAGCAGTGAAGGTTTGTCCCATAGAGAAGAATATCTAGCAAATTAGGCTAGCTAGGAGAGGGTCTGACATATGGGTCGTCGTTTTCTATCAAATTTTGTATGGACATTCTGCATTGACTGTAGAGAAACACGTGTATCAATTATTTGATACACAGAAGTTTTTGGGGAAAAAAGCAAGGTTTAGTTGATGAAGTAGAATCGCGTTTTCAGTTATAAACATCGAAAGATGGTCTAAAGATGGGCATTTATTTCCAATACATGTGGGTCAAAAGTTAATGACATAAGAATAATTAACATTTTTGTGTTTATATACTGTAGCATGTGTACTCACAAACAACGTTGACGAGCATAGGTGACTCAGTCACGTGCTCAGAATCTGGAAAGGTGACTTCCAAACTGTATTGATTATATTTGGGTAATGTTCTGAAACATTTTGCTTGATACTGGCTTCAAGGATTGTCCAAAGCTACATCAGGTGCTATGACAGGACGTTTCTCGATCATGATGCACAACCGACCGGCACTGTTAAAGTGATACCACCGCAATGACCTCACTTGTTCCTTTAATTCACGAATTTCATCGCAAGACTTAAAAATCATGCCACAGTCCACGAGAGCAGAGAAATTCATGATAGAGAAAGTGCTATTAAAATCCATGCCTTTGTCCATAATAAGTTATCGGCACCTATCTTTCAAGATACGCTTTTACACTCATTGTACGCATCAAAATTAATATTTCATATTTGTCTTCAGCAATATAAATCAGGTAGGTTTTTCACGAACTACATTTCGGACATCATGTGAATGAATCAAAAGTCGTTCTTCTGTTGTTGCCGCGGTGGAGTAGCCGTCTCGCTGCGGAGCGCGCGGTTGCTCGCCGTGGAGGTTCGAGTCCTCCCTGGGTCATGGGTGTGTGTGTTGTCCTTAGGTTAGTTTACCTATGTTTAAGTAGTTTGTAAACTACGGACTGATGACCTCGCAGTTTGGTCTGATAGATTTACAAACATTTGAACATATTTTTTTCTTCTGTTGTTCATATTTGCGTTTTGGTTATTTTTACAAATTATTTTCACTGAACTGACCATGAGAATACTGATGAACAGACGACTAGTAATTGGAAATACGCAATAATATACTTTAGAAGTTTTTACATCTTATTTTTATTGTTTTTGAACTGTCTCACAAATAACAGATGTAAATAAGTAATAAAATTGATTGAACATTAATCACACTTCCCGATGCTCTACTTCCAAGTAAGACTTGTAAAAAGAAATCAATCTAACAAAAATTGCTATGATGGAGGGTCGAACCTGAAATCACGGTTTGACAGTCCAAGCCCTGGACAAATCGATCGGTGACGGCGTTATGGAAGTCGCTCTTTTTTACATGCTACAGCATGAAAACACAAAAACGTTTATTATTCGAACGTCATTAACTTTTGATCCCATATACACTAGTAAAACATTCTCTTCTTTAGACGATCTTTCGATGTATAGCATTTAAAAAGCGATTTTCCATCTATTTTGACCACGATTTTTTATAAAACTACTGTCTAGCAAAATTTCGATATACGTGTCTCTTTATATTCAATACAGAACGTCCATGCAAAAATTCGATCGAAATCGGTGACCAGTATGTCAGACCCTCACCTTGTATGCTGGTCTGGGCATGTGCAGAGAAGAGCACTACGTGGGGCGAAGAGCAAGAACTTTCAATTTGAAGCCTCAAGGAGAAGACCAAAACTAAGATGGAAAGCAAAGGTAGCGAGAGATGTAACAGAAATATTATGTGAATCAGAATAAACAATGGAGAGACATAAATGAAAGAGAAGTCACTAACAAAGAAACGCCGACGCCACGTGACGTTGGAAAAAGGCAGAGATTAAGACGTAACATGGACATCACAGTAGCAGCACACAAGACAAGGCAGGGTGCACATGAATTGTGTCAAGTCAGACGTGAACTTTTGGTGTACTACTGGTTATTCATCGGGTTCACTATATCAGTTGATACATACAGCTGAAATGAAAATCGCAGTTCACTAATTTGGAATCGCATTACCGGTTGAAAATACAGCACTATCACGTCACAGGACGTGGCAAAAAAATGGCAGTGAACAATATTTATTTGAGTCGACTTGAGATACTCTCAGGAGGGACATATAGTTTATGCTTGTAATTCAGCCCCAGTAGACTGTAGCCTGTGCATCAAAATACAGAAGACGCGCATTCTGAAGAGCGCCCCGGCCTGCTCATATTCGTCGCGGCGCCTGCGTCTCGGGATTGGCTGCGCTGTCCCCTAAATCGCGCCGCGGCCACCGTAACTCAGCGGCGCGCGCTCCGCCTAGCCGGGGTTCCCCGCGCTCGCCTCGGTCGGGGATTCCCCCCACCCAAGCAGACGGGGCTTCCCCGGTCGCGACGCTGCGGCGTCTAAAACGCGCGACTCGCCGCGGAATAACACTCACGCCCCACGCGTAAATCTGCCGAGGGTGTGCTTACTCCATGCGGAACACGCCAGCGCCCCCAGAGATATATAGCTAAGTAAGGACCGCTCCCCGTTCCCGCTGGAAGGACGACTAGGTGCAATGGAGAGAATAAATCTCTAATGGCTTTCTGAGCACAATGTGCACTAAATAGTACAGCTTAATTACCCAATGAGTCGGCATCATCATTACCATTAGTCATTAATTTAGCACTTTCAACATGAGGACCTTTAAACCTTGTGGTACATATCGTGTTTAACCCTTTCGCTGGTGTAGACAGGAGGTTGATCCTCGATAGTTGTAGAGAAAGCAGTTTATTTGGAGAATGGTTATCCCTAAATATATACCATGGTCGTTCAGATTTGGCGATGGTTTACCACCCCATCAAAGAAAACTTTTTAATTGTTAACAGGCTAGAAGGAAGCCACGGTATTCCACGACAAGAATAGACGAAAAATGCGAGATCAAGCTAAGTGATTTGGAATTTTGAGTATCCGTAATCTTTATAAAAGAGGTGCCTAAACAGGCAAGTCAATGAAGTAGAAAAATGTTGGATGGAACTAGATGCTAAACAGGAAGTTCGTTGCGTGCAGACTTGTTCCCTCGATGTCGAAAATTACTGTGAGAATTTACGTTAACTAATTGTGGTGTTCTGTTTGAATAAGATTCTAGATGCTACAGTATCCGCTGTGGTTTCATCAGTAGCACCTACAACAGCAGTATTAACTGTTGACATGAGGATTTGTAAAATGTCATTTGTGAACTGCCAAGTACCCACAGATGGAAGCACACCCAAAGTAAAGGACGGTATGTACGTGGAATGAGATGCAAGTGTAGATTCGAAATGGAAAAGAGAAAAAGAAAAAAAAAACTTTAAAGACCTGCTGAGTGACATGATTGCCAATATGGGAAGAGAAGGCGTATTCAGAAGCTGGACAACACAGTTTATGTGACTCCATGAACGATAATGGCATCAGGTAATTAAACTTCGTAACATCGAAAGAGCAGCACAATCTTCTAAGGAACTTACAGAAATGAAACTTGGGTGTCGCCAAATGGTAAGATTGCTACTCAGTGCGCCGGAGTAGCACATCTAAGTAAGAAGCTTGCTACAACCGAAAGCTAGAGTACGAAGCAATCAGAATAAGGTAGAATCCTACAATAGTGTTGCACTCCATCATAATGGAAGGGAAGATGAGTTTCAGATCCCGTTCAACAACCACTTCGTAAGTTTGCAGGAAGAGGACCACAAAGAACAAAGAAAAATGACGATGTAGTAAATGTGAAAACTGTACTTACGAAGAAGCCGATAAGGGGCAAGATTTAGTGATGAATGCACTGAGGCATTAGCCAAGAGAAATCAGGAACAGATTTTTTTTTTTCACAAGACAAAGCACAGTATGAATAAGTATAAATAGCTACTCGAGCAACGGCGAGGAAAGAGAATGATATAGGAATCAAAAAATGTTCAAATGTTTGTTAAGCTTATGGGACTTAACTACGGGGTCATCAGTCCCTAAACTTACAAACTACTAAAGACGGCACAAATATCCATGCGCGAGGGGGGATTCGAACCCCCGACCGTAGTGGCCGTGCAGACCGTGACTGGAGCTCCTAAGTCTCCTCGGCCACCGTGGCCGGCATAGAGGAATCTCCACAAAGTTTCTTCCGAAACGAGGCACAAAAGAAGTACCGTAAAGTTTACACTCACCAATGTGTTAATCACCGGTGAGATATGGAAACAATATTTCAGGAAACTCCTTAACTGCGATCGACATCTTGCCATGGAAATTTTACCTAGGAGGATATACAGAATCACACAATGAAACTGAACAAAATGTTCTGGAGAAGTTCTAAACTGAAATGTAAATAAGATTATCTGCACGATATGTAAGACAGGTGACAAAACTAATTGTGGAATTTACAGGAGAATCGCCCTCCTGATATTCTCCCATGAGTCTTTCGCAGACGAACTGATTGGTGAATGTTAGGTGGTTTTCAAAAAGGGCCATCGCACTGCAGATGATATTAGTATATACATGAGAACATATGGGAATGTGGTGACGGTCTTCATATGCTGTTTAGAGATTTAACAATGCAAATGATTGCATCCACTGAGAGTGTTGGAGGAATTGCATTCGCGAGTTTAGAATACATAAGAATCTCGTCATCCCGGTTCGGATGTTTCTACTGTATAATTGTGTCAGAAAGGAATTTAAGTTCAGGAGTCAAGTCACGGAAGGGTTTTGTCTATAAACAGGGCTGAGCAAAGATAAGGTGGTTACCGATATAGTTCAATGTGGCAATCGAAACTAAAAATACTGGTACTTTCCGTAAGTGATAGAGGTAGAAGATTTCGCCGACTACGTGGTCCTGTTGTCAGTATCTAAGGGAGTGTTGAACAGGTTAAGTAGCAGTGTAGAAGTGGCAAAATGTTTGAGAGAAATGTTTGTAAATCTATTGGACCGAACTGCGTTGTCATCAGCCCGAAGCTTACAAACTACTTAAGTTTAACTAATTTAAGGCCAAACAAACACAATGATGCCCCAGGGAGAACGGCGACCAACCGCTCGGCTACTCCACCGCGGCTAGAAGGGGGAATTAGCAGGATTGGTTTCCCTTTGAATGAATCTAAAACGAGCATCTGGCAATGAGAATTGCACATCCAAGTTCAATACACCTCTGCAGCCTTTGGTATTTGCTTACTGGTGCTACAGAAGGAATGATAATTGTAAATATCTAGGGTAAATCTTAACAGAAGTCTTTACGTGAAGTCTTAAATCGCACAGCTGCGCAACCTTCTCTTTTGTGAGCGGAAATATTAAGGAAAATCCATTGCCTTATACAAGATGAAATCACTACTGAAAGAAGGATATAATACAATACTGAGCTAACTAACATCTACAAGAGGCCAAAACTGACATGGGCAGGATATGTTGCTTGAATGGAGAAATATCGATGGCCTTTGAAATCCTTAGAGTTCACTTTCTGTGGAAGATGACCATTAATAAGACCAAATAAGAGATGGAGAAATGGAATACTCGAAGACTTCGGCATAGACGGTGATTGGTGATAGTAGGTACTGAACACAGTGGATGAGGAGCCTTGTAGCTAAGTGTGGTACTCTGGGCCTGGTCCAGTAAAGTAGGGGAGATCGAGGCCAGTTGTTACACGTTTCTTGGAAGCTCATATATCTCGCCTCAAAATAACGTATGCTCATGGGACAAGAGCCTAACGCTAGGACATTCAGTATTCCGAAAAGAGTTTTTGCCCAAGATGTAGGTTCAGATTATTATACTCTAATGTTTTTGACGGCTTGATGATGACACAACGTACTTTAGTATTGGGCACTTCGTTACACTATACACAATAGTTGAAAAGAAATATCTTTATGGTTCTATAACACGGCTTTATTTAATCAGTAAGTTTAATCCAAGAGAAACAATTTAAGGTAGCAACGAAGCTTAAAACATGAATTCAATATGGACTTATAGTACATTTGTATAGTTATCCTTACTCTGGTGAAGATACTGTTTTCATTATCCGACGTGCAAATTTTATAAATGCTATGCATGGCTGTCATAGCATGTGCCCATCTTTGACTCTTAGTGCACTCCATCCATGTGGGTGGACGCCTTGATCCAAAGTAAGACTCAACACATTCAATACACAACACTGCTCCGTTATAAATGGAATGTCATGTATTCTCATAGAGTTTCCCGTATTTTGTTACATCCGCGCCACTAACGCAGGCTCAATACACTTTTTACATGAGCCAAACAACGCGGCATCTAATTGCTGCAATTTATGATATGTGTGTGGCGGAAAAGAGAGGACATGGCCGTTTTCTTTGGATACGTCTGACACTAAGATATGAAGGTGTGATTGACGGATTTTTAGAAAAAGAATAATCGGTCTCTCTCTTTTAGCCCTGATGTGATGATTGAAACGCAGAAACGAGCGAAAGTTTTGCCCTGTCACCCTGACATACTAGCAGACCTTACACTTTTTTTGTGGCAGGGAGAAAGAAACCCCGAACATCTTTTTTGTAATCACGATGAATAGCAAGATTGAGTTTATTCATGCATTCAGAACCAGGGCTATAGTAACTAGAGTTCTCCTTTCCGTAGAGGTTACAGCACTGAGTTGTTTGACACCATTTTACGTCAATTTGGCAGGCTTTTCTACCGTAGTGTCCGCAGTCTTGTCCACATTATACGCATCTTGACAATGAAACTTTTGTCGATCATGCACTTCCATTCACTTACAAAAGTCACAGAATCTATATTGTACTTTTGGGCCTCTTTTCGCAGTGAAGATGAGCAACTAAGCAGTTAATTTGCGGCTTCAGTATATATTTCCTTAGGTGCAGTGCGTCTGTCTGTCCTACTTTTACACTTTCACTTTATAATAGATGATAAAAATAATTCTGTAAATTATGGAACAGCAAACACACTTGGAGTAAGTTGTTACACCCTAACGATAAGCCCATGACACTACTCCTTCCTAATTAATAATCCCCTGACATGACATTTTGTCTTGTGGAAAATGTTAATCCAAAGAATTAGTTTGAAAGTTTTACGTATACCACTAAACATCTGAAATGTGGACGCTCAATTATTGAAAAATTTGTACTGAATTCAACAATTTCCTTTTGACGGTAAACAAATACACTCATGTTAAAAAATTACTCAAACACAAAAACACGTTATCTGTCACCAGCTGTAACTATCACACTATTATCAACCAACGACCCATAGGTGAAAGATGGGAAGTGAAGACTCTCGCAGCAACCAGTAATGGTAGTGAATTAATTTTTATTCTTAAGTAGTAACCTGCACCGTGTAACAACTAGCCCTGAACTCCCTAAGTTAAGATATACTCTTTGCGTTCACGTGCTGTCGTTATACGGCTACCCTGTACTGATAGATATTGTTCTGCCATATAAAGCTCTTTCTTTCATTTAACGTAGCTTACTGACTGATGAGATATACTCGCACATGTAGATGTCAGTCGGGTGTTACTAATGTTGTCACACACAGTCCGTTATGAAAGATGCAGCAAGCAGACGAAAGAAGTAAGTATTGCAAAAACATGAATCGGCAAATTGCAGCTGTTTTAGATGGAAACTCCTACGTCTGTGGGGAATAGGGCAATAGGTGGAACAAGCGAGATTGCGGTTCAGTGAAGAGGCTAGGCGCTAACTAAACATTATGCAGTTAACAGTTATTTACTTGCAATAAGGTGACAATTACTGTGTCTCTCTTCTAACACGGGCGGCGGTAACAGTGTAGTACCCATGTTTCACGATGTTGCTGATTCAAGAAATTTTCAAATGTTTGTAAATCTAAGGGGCTTAGCCGGCCACGGTGGCCGAGGGAACTGAGGCGCGCCAGTCATTGCGAGGCCACTATGGTTAGGGGTTCGAATCCCCCCTCGGGCAGGGATATTTGCGCCGTCCTTAGTTCACTAGTTCATAAGTAATTTGTAAGTTTAGGGACTGATGACCCCGTAGTAAAGTCCCATATGCTCTACAAACATTTGAACATTTGATTTAAGAGACTTAACCACGTTTATTATCAGTCCCCAAGTCTACAAACTACTTAAACTAACTTAAAGTAGCTTACGCTAAGTGCAACACACCCATAACCGAGGGAGGGCTCGAACCCCCGACGGCTAAAAGTCACGCGCACCGCAGCGTGGCATTTAGTGCGCATAGCTATTCCGCCGCAGTTGATGGTACTGGGTTACGCGTCAGAAACTCACAAAAATCGGATTTCAAATAAATCTATTGTGCAAAAATTGCAGTCTTACAGGCATTCACGCTTAGTTTTAGACCAATTAGAGTGTACCCTGCCCCCAGAATCCTTCATGCACCAGATCGACAGTTGTAGCATGAAGATCGATACCCAGAAGTGACACGGCCGAGAGCCTGAATGTGGTTCCTCTTTTAAGCCGTTAAACCAGTACTATCATGAATTCGAAATATTTAAACATTTCGACCGTTTGAGAGCATTGAAATAAATCCAATGGGAAGATGAAACTTTGTACTGGACCAGGATTCGAACCCGGAGTTCCCACAATGGGCCAGCGGTCGCCTTAACCACTTAGGCTCCCCAGGCACGATCCCCTTACACCCCAGATTCTCATTATATAGCAAGCTATGATTGAAATGCCACCTACCCATTTCATTCCATTATCTCGCACGAAATCGAGCGGATTAATGCATCCGCATTGAAATTGTTAGTGGCCTGTTGGGGGTGTTTGTTCTTTGGCGACATGTAAGTAAAACAGACACCATTTGTTGAGATTAACGGTCGTAATTTTACGAATTCGAAATATTTAAACATTTCGACCGATTCAGGGTATTGAAATAAATCCAATGGCAAAGATTCGAACCAGGATTTCCCACTTTAGGCCAGCGGTTGCCTTAACGAATTAGGCCATCCAGCCACGCTTCTCTTACAACGAAAATTTTCATATTTTCACGATTATAGTGCCCCTGTCCATTTGATTCCACTTTCTCGCAGGGAATGGAGCGGATTAATGCTTCCACACTGAAATTGTCAACTGCATGTAGGGGCAGATATACAAGTATTTTTATATAGTTTCCATTTCGCTCACGTCCCAAAACTACAGAAACCATATAAATAACTTTTATTGTCCAGGATTTGTGACCTTCTGAAGTTGAATAGCTCAGACAGTGACAGATAGGTTCTTCATTACGGAGCGCTTACCTTCAAGTAGCCATGGCTGTGTCCGACAAAGAGTGGAATTTCGCTGGCTCCACTCAACAGCTGGACGACAGTGGACTAGATTCGGACTCGTTACCATTGTTCAGTCGTATTTACCAGGATATAGAAGAGTATTAGTAATGGAGAATGTACGCGTGTCCGAATTTCCTCCATTTTTTGAGACTGCTAGGCTCCTTCTGACCATTCGTTTGTGCAACTTTACAGTCTGAAAGGCATCCTTTCCATAATATTGAAGTTTAGTTACTACATGTAGCAGTGTGCACTATTTTCAGAATGCTGAAACCAGTTTGGTAATTCTCTGTTGCAAGTGTAACCAATTTCTGTGTATAAATCATATGAAATACGTCTGCAGTAAATGCATCTAATCAGAATCTTCTTCCAGGGATGACGAAAATGTTGTTTTTAAATGTGATTTGACTCTAGACTTTTGACATGAATGGTTATGTTATATAAATGTGTCTGTTACTTTGTCTCTTAACATCTCATCTCTAATTTCAAAATGGTTAAAGCAATTCTTGTTTGATTAATTTATAAAGTAGTAGCTTCACGCACGTTATTGATTTATCTGTTACGGATAATTCTTAGAGTGCCTTAGTGGCTAAAATTGTACTTAAATTAATTAGTAAAAGACTATATGCAATGTTTATTGTATAAGAAACATTTTCAGAAAAAAATCGAAACCCCAGTATCGTATTTATGTAGGGCGCTGTTAACACACAACGTTCCTAGTTACGTTATGAATTTTCAACTACCCAGGTGAAGGTTAAACATACAATTAACAGACTTAGCAACTTTTAACGCAGCAATCTTTAATTTCTAACAGATCACTACGATAGAGTGGACGCCAATTGCGAAAAAATTATGTTTCATAATATACTTTCGGTATGAGGAACAAAAATAGAATCAAGCATTGTATACACGATCTGCTTTGCAACGTACGTCGACATCGGCGTCAGCCGGTAGCCCTCCGAGAATCACTTTGCACGGCACAGCTACCCTCGTGCACGGGTTGTTCCCTTCTTCCTCTCCACTAGCACTCCCCACTCCCGTACTTTCCACCGCTAACAACCAGGTTTCACCTTCCCCCATCGTCTTCACCGGGAACGTTCCGCGACTCCCTTCTCTTTCAGCCATCCCCTCGGCACGAACACGCATATTATACAACGGAACTAAATTAAAACAGTTCTCAAAGCCTCGTTTTTCATCTCGCTAATTAAAGTGTCATACGCACATATTTTACAGTTCACCAGCCACGCCACCCATGCTGATAAAAAACGTGAAAGGCCAGATCGGAGCGGTGAGGGAGCATTTAAAGCGCCCAGCCCTTGAGAACGCGGGGTTTCGCGTCACGAAAAATTCTCATCGGTACTCTCTTTCGTTCGACAAATGCGTCTTTCATAAAAATTAAATTTAGGGTATGCTTGTGACTGCTTTGTATATGTACTGATGCTTTCACCTTGTTTCGAAAGGCAATATAGTGAATTCTCTCTCTTTGAACAAATAATATGAGAGCCCCTTTGTGCAACACAACCTTGATATTTTTCATTGTATGTGTGAAAGGGAGGTTTTTTCACAGCCAGAGAAAATATAATGTTTCGATGTTTCAACATAGCGAAATTTTTTTTAATCACATGAAGAAATCTGGTGTAGTCAATACCACAAGCAGTCTGTGGAGTTTGTTGTGTTTTTATTAATATCAGTCTTGAGGTTATCTTCTGTGCAGAGTTTCTAGAGTTTTACATATTTAAGTGCTGTGTAGTATATTACAATTATGTAGAAACTATTGCGATTTCATTACATTAGTTGGCGAGTAAAATTCCGTATCTCCTTAAAATTATCTGTATGACGCACGGAGATTCAAGCAGTACTTAATCCATAATGCACAGTCTAGCATCTAGAATATCAGTACCTCAACAGTGGAACACAGGATTCTTCGCCACTATCGTCAGTGGCTAAAATGCTCAGATTACCAAAACATTAAGAAAATACAACTGATATTATGCAGCTATTAGTAAACAATGTAGGTTTTATAAACTATGCAATGAAAATGTAGTATACCAATGGGTATGTGGAGATTTCACTTTCGAAACAATGGGGAGACGTCTATATAATACTTCATATGCCGTTTAACAGAGGGTACGGTCCTTACCTCCTCATCGATTACAACGCAGTTATATTCGTTTCTTTATTGATGAAGGAGAGATGGAACAGAGGGGTGTGGAGACTGGATGGGATAAAAGGGATAAACAGATAGTGAGAGACAAGAGATGGGCTGACATAGGAGAGGGGGAGGATATGAACAGAGGTAATGGACAGAGATAAAATGAAGTGAATAACTACCAGGAAGAGACTGGAAAAAAATTACCGGTCAACGCCTGGTTTTCAGCTAGTTCTTTATATAGTATCCTTGTTTTTGTTTGTGAGTTTGCACTGCATGAAGATCTACAGTTAATTCAAATCTCGACAAAATTTTGCACAATTGATCGTCAAAACAAGAGGGAGGGTCACTATCTAAAAATCATTATGGTTTTTAGTTTTTCGATTCAAAGCGGAGGGTAGCTCAAAAGAGACTAAGACCTTTGCCTCCAGTTTTATGCTAATCTTAATATATTTCTACACATAACCCGCAAAACAAGCAAATCACGCGGTCAGCCTAAGATTTCGTAAGGTATATAATGGAGCTACTTTACTTACACGCATGATCCAGACGACGCAGTGCTAACTCACTGAAATCGCATTCAGGTCAGTCATTCTAATCCCTTTCAGCCATCCGTAATTTGGTTACCCTAAATCACTCTGAAACACGTCCACTGAATGTGTGGTCGTGTTCCATTTTGAGTAATTCTGTTTCTCTGCCTTTAATATTGTCTATTTGTATGTCAATTATTTTATTCTTTTTATTAATGATCAATGCCCCATGTTTACATATGTTACCACCCGTGTGATTTAAATTGTCTGTTCATGTGAATGTGGAAGGTTGCTTTTGATATTGACTAACTACCGCGTAATGGCTTACAGGCGCTGCATCACGCTTTAGGCCTCGTTTACTTTAATTAACCCGCGAGGACTCACGCGTGACCAAATGTTCAAATGTTTGTATAGCTTATAGGACTTAACTACGGGGGTCATGAGTCCCTAAACTTACAAACTACTTATGAACTACTTAATACTAAGGACGGCACAAATATCCATGCCCGAGGGGGGAGTCGAACCCCCGACCGTAGTGGCCGTGCAGAACGTGACTGGAGCGCCTCAGTCTCCTCGGCCACCGCGGCCGGCTCGCGCGTGACCATTTTGCTCACAGTAATTTTAAACAATCGGCAATTTACCAATTTTAAATAGTCAAATATTTGTATTTTCTTACAAAAGCAACTACAATTGGTTATTTAGATATATTAAGTACATTACAAACTGTTCTTTGACTGTCAAAAAAAAAAAAAATCCTATACACGCGATCGAGCGCGCAACTTTTAAAAGTGCGAGTTCTCGCGGGTTATGAACTTATGGCCTCGTTTGTCGTCTGTACAGGAGCGTGATTGGTGGCCAGAGACAAGCTTACTTGGCAAGATGGCGAGGTGGGATGTTCTTAGTGTAGTACCAACATAATCAAGGTCGAAAGAGGTGACAAAAGAGATCTCTCTGGAGCTCTAGAATAGGGTATTATCTTCGTCAGATAGCGAGGGCTGGTAGACATTATGCCCTGAACGCGCTTCCCATGAGTTTTAGCG
Source organism: Locusta migratoria (assembly GCA_026315105.1). NCBI lineage: Eukaryota > Metazoa > Arthropoda > Insecta > Orthoptera > Acrididae > Locusta > Locusta migratoria. Next base: position 471,702,559 of record CM048747.1, read on the forward strand.
CGCTCTACATCCGGTGTGTGATGAGGAAGGCTTTTGGAGTGGCCTTAGGTTGAAAGACGGCTGTCTGCCGTGTTCCCTAAGTTTTAACTTTGTAAGTTTTGTAAGTTCACTAGACGGGCAATTTCGCTAAGCGAGAACCCCTTTCGTTCGGAGGCATGAGGAACAGCATTTCATTTCATCTTTTTAAATATTTGTTTCTGTAATACTGTATTAATATTGCTGGGATTTTATTATGATAATAATTTATCATTGTGTCTTTGAATGTGACAATATGAACGGTTTCTCCGTGACTTCACTGTGCCTGTGAGAATGTGAGCTTGATTTATCTGTATGTGCATGTATGAGCGTATCTTCTACCATGGCAGTCTGTGTGTATGTATGAGAATTTTCGTCGTCGGCTTCTGGCTGCTCGGTTTTCATGTTTCTCTGGCTTCGTGACGATAGGTAGTTGTTACCAACCTCTGCTTTTGATGCTACCAAAGAGGTTTCTCCATCCTTCGGCTTCTGGCTGCTCGGTTTTCATGTTTCTCTGACTTCGTGACGATAGGTAGTTGTTACCAACCTCTGCTTTTGATGCTACCAAAGAGGTTTCTCCATCCTTTGGTTACAAAAAGTGTTTGTATAGTCTATGGGACTTAACTACGGGGTCAATAGTCCCTAAACTTACAAACTACTTATGAATTACTTACGAACTAGGACGGCAAAAATATCCATGCCCGGGGGGGGATTCGAACCCCCGACCGTAGCCTTTGGTTACAAGTTGGGTTGGCAATGCCCATTAGCGTGCCTCGGTAGGACGAGCGAGTCTGGGCTCTCTCCATCATCGCGGTTTTCTTGGGTTTTTACCGATTTCCGGCCCTGGCAGGCGACTCGCTGGTGGTCTGGTCACTCTGTGGCTGCACTTCGACCCAGTAAGATGTTCTGATTTTCTTTCCTCCCTTGATATGGTAGAGATTCGTTGTCTGGTTTGTTCAAGCTAGACATCAGAACTTAGGTACATTTTTCGGAATACGTATCTCCGATCATGAACGGGAGTGTTTTCAATTTCACTTCGGTGATTTCGCATGGGTTACGCAGTGAACATATAGCCAATTTGGTTGGATAATGGCTGGGCATCGGTAACCTTTGTGAGACTAGCTGGCGGTGTAAGAACTCTAATTTTTTTTAGCTTTGTGGGACACGACTAATATGCGGGAATATTTTTATTCTGTTTAGTGTATATGAAATGTTTCTTTTTGTTTTCTCCTTCCATGAGTGATATGTACTTGACGTGGTGTGTTATTAGAACAAAGCCTTCAGCTACCCCTATGTCTGTTTCTATGCCCTCCAGGCAAGAAATTATGCATATATCTTTCTGATTTCCATTAGTACATCGTGAGCTCCTCCCTGTCCATTTTAAATTGGTGCTTTGTTTCCAAACTTGTACTTTGCTTTCAGGATACATCAGTAAATTCTCTTCTACCCTTGTACAATCCCCTTTATTAGCTTGCTCATGAATGCCGTATTTCTTAGTTGATTTACTCTGAATTTATTACATTTTTCTGATTTTTGAAGACTGGACTTCGTCCATCCGTGTAAACCCTTCCAAGGTTGCAAGGTAGAATCCACATGTATGGCCTTCAGCCTTTGTGTAAACTTATTAAGTATGAATTTCCTTGCTGTTTTTAACTAACGTTTTCAAGACACCCGCCATCTCATCAAAAGGCCGTCGATACTTTGTTTCACCGCTGCTATCAAGTGTTGCCGCAAGAGTAATGTGTTGCAAGCATTATGTGTGTGTCTGTGAGTGAATGAATGTGCTTTCCTTTATCCCCAGTGTATTTACTAATTTCCTCCCATGTTACCTCTACATTCATTAAGGGCAGGAACAATTTTATTACAGGCAGTAACTTTATGTTTAATTATCTATTACTTTTAACATTAGCTTTGTGTTTGTTAAAACGTTGGCTACTCCCTTAAGGAGTGAGCAGTTAGATAAATTTCCATTGTGCAAGTATTGTGGCCACTCGTAAAGTAATTTAGAGCAGCAATGAGCGTTTTTACTTGCACTCACAAAACTCTACTGCACAAGATCTTACACAGAAAACTTAACAAGCTACTTGGCTTACCGCTGCCAGGATATGTACTTCTGGTGTCTCCTGATTTCATTCTTAAATTTTGTTTGATTCTCTAGTTGCCCTCCCGCCCTTTGAATGTGTTTGTGTGTGTGTGTGTGTGAAGCAGTAAAAATTGCAATCGCTAGTGTACTTCCACTGTGTTTTCAGACGAATATTTTCAGTGCACTTGTTTTCTCTTACTGTGGTGCTCAATGAGTATATTTATTTGTATTTTAGGGGGAAATTAATTATCGAGTTTACGCAGTGTGAAAGGCGGGTGCCATTACGACTGTGTTGTGTGCAAAAATAATTGTACATGTGAAATTCTTACAGAAGCACCACATTTTCTGACCATGTGGGTAGCCAGGAAATGTTGTTTGATATTTGTTTCTTGATATTTTAACGTGATTTTGAATATGGATAGTACTGTGGTAGATTAGATTAGATTAGATTAGATGTACTTTTTGTTCCAGTAGATCCGAATTGAGGGAATCCTCTTGGATGTAGAACATGTCAGAACAAAATACACAATATATACTTACAAAAAGAGAGCATATGTGTTAATGTACCTTCCACAGACCCCAAATGTAATTGCCTAGTGGATGTGGAATTGGTCAGGAAAAACTATTATCTTAAAAATATTTACATTTTAAAGGACACAAAAACTTATTACTACTTACTAATTTACTAGGTGCATATTAAAATTCTTAACAATTACTTTCTTTTTTCTTTTTTTGTTATTTTTTTAATTTTTATACTGATTTACAATGGTTACATTACTGCATAAAACTTGTACTGAAGTCAACTAGACACAGTATTCATATTTGTGAATATTATATACAATAAGTTACAATCAATCACTTCTGGTAAGAAATTCATCAGTGGAGTAGAAAGAGTTGGCCACCAAAATATTCTTTAGACTCTTTTCAAACTGTACTTTATTGTGAGCTAAATTTTTTATGGCTGCTGGCATGTTATTGAAAATGTGTACTGCTGAATATTGGACACCTTTCTGAGCCAAAGTAAGAGACTTTAAATCTTTATGCATGTTATTCTTGTTTCTAGTATTGATCCCATGGACTGAGCTATAGTTTCGAAAAAAAGGTATTTTTAACGACAAATTTCATTAGAGAATAAATGTATTGGGAAGCAGTAGTAAGTATCCCCAGTTCCTTAATCAGCAGTTGAAAAACGTAGGCAGGCCGATATTAAGGAGTAAGAGAATGAAAGGCATGATAGGTCACAAGAGATAGATTCAGTTGCCACTGACAATTAGCACGTTGCCTTAAGCAATGCTGTGAACGCGGGAGATAATTTTCATACAGAAGATGATATTTCAGTAGAAAACTGCATCCAAAGCGTTGGCGCTGGGTCGGTTTTAGGCGAGCGGGTGGAAGTAAGCCGCCAGCCGGGCTGCCCTTGTGTTTGGAGCCTTTGTCCGCAGGTAACGCCATTAACCGCGCTCCTCAAACAAATGACCGCACAGATTACCGAACAAACGAAGGAGCAGTAAAGTAAAACTGATGATCACGGGGTATTACAAGAGATGACTAGTATCAGCGAGCATCTGGCGGAGGGTTTAAGTAGTAACAGCGCAGAGATTGAAAGTGTAAAATCATGTTTTGAGTGCGTAGAGAAGTAGGTCAGCTGTCTTGCCGAACACGTCGAAGCTGTAGATTCACGTGTTGAGCACGTGCTCATGCAGGTGACTACTGTGCGTGAACGCATTGAAGAGCGCATAGAAACAGTTCAAAGCAGTATCGGTGTAGTTTCTTGCTGCGTCAATGTTATTACCGCTGTGGTTAGCAGCATGTACAAGCTTCCTAGGGTTTTTATTTGCGGACGGAGAAGTTAGTACTGCTTCCTCTCACAAGTCCCCTAAAATCTCCACATCCTTGCGGATGCTGTAGCGTAGCAGTGTGCGTTTGTACCGCCCTACAGTACGCACGAGGTGTCGTAGTTGCTTTCCGAGACTTTACGGAAAGCATAGAGTTCTGACTAACCTGTTGTCTTCTATAGTTGTGTCCCCAGCGCAGAAGACAGCACACAGGTCGTAGGTTCTTCTACAGCATATAAGTGAGGCTAAAATAGGTTCTGTATGATGGAAGCATAATAAGCGACTCGCGAGATTTTTAATTGTCAGGGATGCCATTTATTAAATAAATAATAATTGTTAATATGATACGGCCTATGCTGCCCATAGCTCATGTTGAGACCTCGACTGTTATCACCTTTACAAAGATCTTAACTCATGACCGGCGCGGTCTGGCGCTTATAGTGGTCAGCTCGAGACTGAAACTGTGGCGCGTTGCGAGAGGGCACCTGACGCTCTATTTCGCGCCAAAACAGGGCAGTCGCGCGCCTTCTGCAAAATCACTCTTCTCTTGTTACAATAAGAGAAGGCACCTTAAACTTTTTAAACTGTCCAAATCTATTCTGTCCTTGAGAGATATTTATCACAAATTCTCAGCTCTGAATAATTAATATTTAGTATATAATAAACAAAACTAATTTCAAAAGAAATCACGTGACGTGAAATGCAGCAGCCAATGCGAGGAGAAACCAGTAACATAGGCGGGCTTTCCCACGAGAACCAGCACCTACTGTGCCATATTCTACTGCTCCCCACCCCACATTTCAACATATGCTGCACTTCTGTCTTTTTCCCGCGTTTAACACACGTACGATGTTAGCAAAGAAACGGCCAGCGGCCAGAAATATGAAGTGGCCACAGGCCAGGAATATCACACATGCAGAACATGCTAGATGATGTAAGGCAACGGAATGCATGGGTAGATTTAAACCTCTCCTTTAAGCGAGAGTTACAACCATGCTGACGAACCATGTGAGCACGTGGCTCAGCGACAGAAGGTCGCGTGCCGGAATGGTCAGGCCCCACGCGGGACTTGTAGAAGCCGAGACGGGAGCGCAGGCCACAATTCGGACTCCACTTTTGAGGACGAAAATGAGCCGCACCCAGCAAGTTCGAATCGCAAAGAAAAAAGGTCCGTACGTTGTAATCGGGACCCATCACCGGGCTTCGATTACAAACACTTCCTAACGATCCGCAAATTCAAAGTCTTCAATAACGCGCCCAGTGGAATACATCTGCAGGCGTGGGTAGATCAATTCAACTTCTTCCTTCCACAGAACTGGCCCGAAGAACATAAAATATTCATGTGCGGACACCTGGAAGGAGAACCTATGACACGAATAAGGTCCTTCCTCCGGTATGGCGAAAGCTACGAGAGCCTCCAACAATACATTTTAGCTTCGTACTGGTTCGTGTGCCAGCAGGATGGCGTGTGCCACAACATCCAAATGATGCCCCCCTTTGGACAGTCGAACTTTGCCAGCCTGACTGAGTTCTTCCAAGATATGCTAAATAAGATCTATTATTTAACCAGCACGTAGAATTTTTTTGGTTAAGCTGCCGCGATGTCTGCACAACGCTCTCTTAGCAGGGAGATGCAAAGATGACGTGGAGCATTTTCAGGCTCTCCTCGAAGATCTCGATTTTGATTATGACCTTCCCCCCAGAATAACTTTCCAGCCAAACAGGGAAAGGGAAATAGTAATGAAAATCATGTAATGGAGAAAGAACAGACAAATAGTTCTAATCGGCAGTATTGGGAAACGGCCAGAAAACACAGCAAAACGGGCAATGGTGTAACCAGAATGAAAACGGAAATAAAGGAGATTATCGCGGGAAAAAAGTGCAAGTGTGGGGAACGGCAATATCTGGCAGTCCACTAGTAATGAACTCCGCGATTCAAACTATAAGCGCATTCACTGGGAACAGCCGAATACGCCTCCGCAGGATGAGGAAGTGCATTCGCCCGACCTGAAACACAACAAGCCAGGTGCGGAACCCCGACCATCGACGTCAAAGCAATGACGTTCTTATTAGGTTCCTTCCTGATGGAGTATAAGGACGAACAGGAGACAGAACACATCATACGGATAAACTTTGACGACATAACAGAATTCCTCTGAGAGGAGAATCCCATTTCCTTCCCCACTCTCACGCAAACAATCTGGAATAGATCTACGTCTCTTATGACAAAATTGTGGAAGGGACGTAAAAGTTCACTCTACTTTCTTTATAATCACGTACTTCAGTGGAATAGATGGTTAGCAAATAAGTACTCCAGGGCTATCATACAGATGGATTAATCTCCTGGTTTGACAGCAGTTAATTGTGAATCAAAACTGAAGCATTTGTGGAATAATGGTGTCAATTGTTCGTACATTATGCGGATCTGCAAGGATACTAGGAAAACTAGCTCGACGCTAGTTATAACGTACTATCAGCTGACGGAAACCAGAATTTTACAGGGTTAAAATTATAAAAATTTTCATTATTGAACAGTTCTTTTATTAAAATTGCAAGGGGAATGAAAACGCTGCAAGTAGTGAGGTTCGATACGGAGATGATGTTATTTTGGCTTTTATTACGAAGAGTGGTTTGATGCAGGTGTCCACACTATCCTGTGTAAGAATTTTTATCTCTGAATCAGAGCGGCAACCTACATACATCTGAATCTGCTCACTGTTTTCGTCTCCCAGTCATCCCACACTTGCAACAAAACTGTCGATTTTTGATGTTTCAGAATGTCTCGCACCAACCTATCTTAGTCAAGATATGACTGAAATTTCTTTTCTCCCTACTTCTACTTAGTACCCCCTTAATAGTAGCGTGATCCACGCATCTGACCTTCAACACTCTTTCGTAGCAGTAAATTTCAATAGCTTCTTTCTACATTTCGTCTGTACTGTCTATCGATCACGTTTCGCTCGCATACAAGGCTACAGTCCAGATATTCGACTTCCGAAGAGGATTCCTAGCACTTAAATTAATATTCGATACGTACGAATTTCTCTACATTAGCAGTAGCACTATTGAAACTATGCACTAGCATCATCTTGATTAAAATTGTACATATTACACATGTGCTGACAATAACCAAAAATTCTTTGTGGGTAATTCACACGGAGCACTTGTCAGATGCCAGTCACCTTTGCGTGTTACAGGCCCTATTCAATACAGAATGTTTTGTACAGGGTTTCGCAATCTGATGAATGATTTCTAAATGCCGCGCAGTCATGGCCGCGTGGTTTTAGGCGCTCCCTGATTGATGTACGTAGATTTCCTCGGGTGTTATCTAAGATTAAGTTACTTTAAGCATTTCCTAAGTCTAGGAACTGATGATCTCTGCAGTTTGGTCCCTTAGGTTTACAAACACTTGAACATTCTAAAACATTTCTTAGTACACGGAGATTTTAGCTGATTCAGTTTTGTTTCTGGTGTTCTAAGTGCTAGCCGAAACACTGAAGCCTACATTATCACTAACTATACATATTTCTATTATTACCAGTACAATTTCTGAAAATTATAGGTAAGTACAACTCTAGCAAGTACATGCATCTTATATTATGGCACCAACTGAATTCGTAACTTTCTTGTATTGATATTATTACTGTTACACATTAAAAATTATCATTATTACCAAGTGCTTTGAAGAAAATGTGATACATTTGAGTTTGGTTGAGCCTTTTCCTCGATGCAAGCATTGATACAAGCCTTCAGTACAGCAACTTTTCTCCTACTGTTGTCTACGTGACTATTGTTGGATATCTTGTGTCACTACAACGACCATTACCTCGTTGTACCAACACTTTTGCCATCATACTGATTCATTATATTAGTTTATCTTTTCGTTTTGTTTCATTCCCTGTGTGCGTGCTTGACACAAGAGCTGCTGTTTAATTTGTCCTACCGCATTTGTATTCTCTGCAGCTTCAGGTCACACAGAGCACTGTGGCATTCACAACAGACTAGCGACTGAAGCACTTACCAACGGCTGCCCGCTTTGTGTAACATTATCTGTTTTTAGGTAACATTCCAGTATTTTTTTAAACATGAAACCTAACGATGCCTGCAAACTATATCGCTTATTTCAATTTTAATTTTTTTTCTGTGTCATAATACAGTGAGACACACTTTTTTTCTCTAGTATATAATGTTAGATACCGTCGTTACCTCTGTGTGTTTTTTTATTTGTTAATTGTTACATTCGTCCCTCTCTCTCCATCGCCTTCAGTTTAGTTTTCATACATGTCGATTCTAATTACGTATTATAATTTGTGTGTCCTAAAACAATATAATATTCCGCTTTTATACAGAAGAATATGAGGAAATTGTCTGCCAAATGTGAATGCAGTTGGTAGTAAAGACAGTCATAAACAACAGCCTCAATGTATGTCACTGGTTTTTTGCGTCAAATCTCCTTATCTGCGTTTTGTACTATTTTAATGCCTGCAAAATATCTCATATATGCAATTAGTAGTGTAGAAATATTAAATTGAATGTCATAACGAATGCTGCAGATTTTGTGCAAGATCAAAGGAGATGTAGTAAGTGATAAACTTCTTTTCTATCATCAGTTTGTTGGCGTTATACAGATGAAAAGGTTTCTTAAAGGTTTGACAAGACGTGTATAGTTCGCTTCAAGTCGCTACGTGCTCTCATTGTCCCAAAATTGACGAATAATGTCTCGTTACGCGTTGCATTATGAGACAGTTTTCATTGTTTATGACGTCATATATAAACCAATTCTACTGGAGCGATTTTCTTTTAATGCAACGATGTGCAGTAATTAACTATCATCGACGCAAACTAGTCCTATGACGCCAACTCTGGCTAGCTTTTGTTACGTTGTTTCCCAACGATTAACATTAAAAAGACCAATTGCAATGGACACATGACACTATTCTCTACTAATAATTGTAATGAACCTGGTGTCACAATTACACCCATTACACTTTGTGTTCTTCCACGTTTGCTGAATCTTACTAGATTCGTTTCATGCACAGTGGAAGCCAAGCTGCCTTCCAGTGCAGTTAAGTACGATAATAATTGTGCGTCTAATGCTGTATGTTACTCGTACCTCGATATTGCATACAGCTGCATTGTAGACGTGAGGACATACAGCTTCGAAGGGCATTAAATGTTTAAACTTAAGGAAAATAATACACAGGAAATGTCTGGCAATATTATTCTTAGGTATCCAGACGATAACACCATAATATAGTCTTCAGTACTACTGTAATTAAAGTTCTAATATAAGGCTAACTATTTTTCTCTGCGTGATATGAATGCCTTGAAAAGTATAGCGTACTTATTACACTGTATAAATACGAATAATATCTAAACTCATGTTATGATGAATAAAATGAACTATTGGCAGTATCATCTGATACGTTGATTACAAGACGAACCGTCACATATTACACCATCATACAAGAGCTAAACTTTCTCGTCGTCTTTCATGAGGAGCTGTTGTACATCCCGCTAGCGTTCTGCATGTGTGAATGTTTTGCTTGGGGCCGAGACATAGGTTCTCAGCTTTATATGAGGATGAGACGGAGACACCTACTGGAGTGCCAGAGGGCTCTAGTAAAACATTATTAGTGTTTACAAGTTTATTCAGTTGTTAAAAGAATTCGTGGTGTAGGCGCTAGCTCGACGGGAACTTGTTCAGCAGGTGACGTCGCCTTCGGTCGCGTCAGCTCGCCTTCTCGCTGCGTCTTGTATGTGCCGGCTGCCGTGAGCCGTTTGGACGAGCGGTACCTACGTTACTGTGTCTGCCAGTTGTAGAAGACACCTTCGAGCTGTAATCACTCACATCTTCGGTCTGTGCAGCTGCTTGTGGGTCCGTACTAGGAACCACCGGAGTTGGATGCCATCATGACCAAATAACTCTTTATAGCGGCTGGCAGAGTTAGCATCAGAGTGCTAGCTCGCCGACAGAATCATTGGCCCTTAGGGAACCAACCAATGAACTCTGAACTTGCCTCAGGCAGCTACCAAATCCGCTTTCTAAGTGTAGTTGTTCTCGAACACCATTACCTAGCTGCAACTAGTGGCTACTAGTCTCTATTGTTTTATCTGAGACATAAGCTCAATACAGTGAACAGATGATTTAGTCGACGAGTACTCACCTGAGCCCCATTGACCCCAAAAAATGACCACAATTTCCAAAAGCGGAAGTACATTTACAGAAATGGGCTGAAGCTATGACGTGTCGGTCAGTCCGTAAGGACCATAGCGATCAAGCTAACGAATATATTCTCTCACATCTATTGTCTTCTGGCGCAGTCAACAGACTGCTGACTATGTTTTCAAGTCTCCGATGCAGTGAATGCTGTCGTCACGAGAGACTGGCGTTGAATTTACGACACAACCGATGGCCTGAGCTTGGCTGGCGATTGCTTGCGCAATCTATGATTTTTACAAGTTTGTAGCTTACAATTTTTCACTGTAACAGCTTTGTACATAATCTCCACCATGTCTGACACCTTAAACGCCTACGAATTCCAAAAGATCATCACGTTCGTGTTTGTTTCCATCAGCATTACTCTTAAATGGAATGAGCTAAATATGCTCTTCCGTCACTTGATAAAGTGCATCAAACTGAATCAGTATTATTTCTTCTTTTTTTTTTTTCAATTTGCTACTTTGCAGTTAATACTTTCTAGACGTAATATCCACGCAAACTCATCTAAACTGAAAAATTTCCTAGTAGATTACTATTGTGTGCCGGAACTAGGACTCGAACCTGGAACCTTTGCCTTTTGCGGGAAAGCGCTCTACTGACTCAGATATCGCAGCACGTGTCACGAACCATCCTTACAACTTTACTTCTGCCAGTACCTGGCCTCCTACTTTCCAAATTCCACAGAAGTTCTTCTGCGAAAGTTGGAGGAGTATCACTACTGGAGCTAGGGATGTAGTGGAGACATGACTTAGCCACAGCCTAAGGAATGTTTCCAGAATAAAACTTTCAATCTTCAGACAGTGTGTGCTGATATGAAACTTCCTGGCAGATTAAAATTGAGTGCCGTAACCGGTACACGAACCCGGGACACTTGCCTTTCGCGGGATAGCGCTCTACCGACTTCCCTTAGGCTGTTGCTAAGCCATGTCTCTAGATTTCCTTTCTTGCAGTAGTGCTTGTTCTGCAAGTTTCGAAGAATAACTGCGAAGTTTGGAAAGTAGGAGGCGAGATACTCGTAAAAGTAACATTGCGAGGACGGACCGTGAAGCGTACCGGAATAGCTCTGTCGATAGAGCGATTGCCCGCGAGAGGCAAAGGTCTTAGGTTTGAGTTCCGGTTCCGTCATACAATTTTAATCTGCCGAGAAGTTTGATATCAAGCTCATACTTCGCTGAAGAGTGAAAGTTTCATTCATGTAACCCATCTCAGCAGTCTACATCTACAAGGTTACTCTGTAATCAATACTGAAATGACTGACAGAGAGTTCATCGAATGACATTCGTACTACTTATCTTACACTCCAATCTCGAACAGAACGAGAGAAGGAAGAACACCAGAATCTCTCAGTTCGAACTCTAATATTTCGTCTTTTGTTATGGTGATCGTTTCTCCCTGTGTAGGCGTGAGTCAATTATTTATTTTCTCATTGTGAGAAGGAAATCGTCAATCCATTTCGTAATTCTTAAGGGGCATTATTTTTAATTTCACATTAAACAATAAGTTTAAACACTGCATATCAGATGTTTGCTACAAATACAACAATCTAATTTTCAACAATGAAAAAAGAAATGGCCACTCCTGTATTCATGTTGAAAATCAGGTTACATAAGTTCAGCCAAAAAGAAAACGTGTTAGTTATTGCGGAAGGAGTCCATACATTCTGAGAAAACTGGAACATTACATTTTCGGACGTACAGTATGATATTTGGTTCTTTATCTCTGTACCTAGGGGGATTCTTATAAGTCAAATGTTCTAATGGTTGTAAATCTATTGGACTAAACTGCTGTGGTTATCAGTCTCTAGACTCCGCAGCAAAGGTCTTAAAGTGCCCGGCCACTCCGCCACGGCGCAAGCTTAATTCCTTCATTGTGAGTAATGGGCTATTGGATGCAACCTTATATATGAAGAACATTAAGAGCCAATGTTTCGTGGTTGGATGTGCGTGATGGTCTGCCACTCTTCCTAGCTCTATAAGTAATGTAGCATGATGCCTTGAATTCCACAAAAGAAATAGTTTTGGGATTATCCCTTTTGAAAAAATCCAGTTCAACAGTGTAAAGTTGAAAATATTCCCAAATACAACTTCTGCGGCCGTGGTGACATGGCCGAGCGGTCTAAGGCGCGTTGCTGTAGAGCGCGTGGAAGGTCGAGCCATGTGTCGGCCTGGGTATGTGTGTGTTGCCCATAGGTTATTTTAAGTAGTTTGTAATGGACTGATGACACAAGCAGTTTGGTCCAATATGTATAGAAATATTTGAACATCAGCAGTCAAATCAACGATGTATGTAAAGCTGCAATTACGTCCTAGAACAATGATTGTGACATACCAGCAGGTTGAGACCCTCTAGGAAAGCGACTGACGTGATTGCACCGTGTGTAATAGCCATTTGTCGATGGGTGGTGGTCAATGGAGACGATAGCAAAGTGTCTGGATGACAAGTGGAGAACACGTGTACAAATACTTACAATTTTCGAAAACTATAAATCTCTTATTGATAGGAAAAGAAATGGCGAATTCTTGTATGATATAGATGATGTATTAGATAGTAGTACTGGTATTTCATTCTTTTCTATTTTTTGTTCACACATCATAGCAGTTAGCTTTGTAAATGCATAATTGAACATGTTATTAAATACCTATCCTGTGCCATCAACTTCAACAGTAAAAGCTGTCGTAGTTATATTTTGGACAGATATATTTCCACTACAGCATACTTTTTTGAACAGTTAGAGACTCATTGCCTATATTCTGTAGAATAACCAACTAATATTTTTGCTCAGTTTCTTCATGAAGGCGTTGCTTCCACAATTTCACATTTATAACTTCAAGGAAGTGGCCTGATCGTTAACCTTACATCATGTTCAATTACTGACGAAAATTTCCACTCACCCGTGACCATAAGCAGCTACACTAAGATTAACAGATCCATATACTATTATCTACTAGCCACACACTCCCAAGCAAACATTGCCAACTCAAAACCTATTCTACCTTAATAATTCATTTTAAACCCCAGTCCTTAAGTTTCTAGATCTTTTTAACAACGTCTGAAAGAGCAATGTCGTGATACAACATATGATACAACTGAAATGAAAATGGAAGACAGGAATTATAGTCCTAAACGCATTTCCATTCTCATACTCCTAGTTTGTACAGATTTTCTTCATTACAAGTGGAGTAAACAGAAAGCTAAGTCGCTTTATTAGATTTGTTATTTTGTAACCTTTTTATTGCCATCGATGTTAGTATTAAAATGTTTAGTTTTCAGTCGTTATTTTCTATTAATATTATGAACAACTGCTGTTTAGTAAAAGTTGCAAAGTATAGCTTCCGTTTGTTGTGACTGTGAAGCTCTAAACTCTGGGTCGGTGTTTGCCGCGGCAAATTAGCCGTACGCTTTGGGGCTCCGTGCTGCGGTGCGCCCGGCCGTTCCCAGCAGGGAGTTCGAGTCCCCCCTCGGGCCTGGGTGTTTGTGTTTTCCTTAGGTATACGTTAACTTAGTTTAAGTATTTTAACAACCCAGCAGTTGTGTCCGATAGATTTACAAACATCTGAACGTTTGGGTCGACGTTTACCATGAGGGGAAGGATACAAAGGTAAATTCAGGGTCAGCTTTTCCCATGAGTAGAGAAATTCAGGGTTTGTAGAAGACAAGGAATGTAAAGTGTGACAAGTAAACTAGTAACTGATAACTAAACAAGAAATGTATGTCATTTCTCAGTTCAGATAGATCACTAAGTGCTGCATGTCACAAGTATTCACACGGAAGCCAGAGGTAGCTGGCACATGCTGCGTTGCGGAAGTCAAACCATAACATTCACTACACCCACGACCAGAAAAGTGACCAACGACGGGGAACCAGCCCACCTTGATCAATGTGGCACGGTTTCGAGAGGTTGTCAACTCATGAAGGATCTTCTGACTGGGGTATCCTCTCAAGATAAATGTTGTTGTTGTTGTGGTCTTCAGTCCGGAGACTGGTTTGATGCAGCTCTCCACAATACCCTATCCTGAGCAAGCCTCTTCATCTCCACATAAGAACGGCAACCTACATCTGTCTGAATCCATCTCTTGGTCTTCCTCTGCGATTTTTACCCCACACACTTCCCTCTAATGCTAAATTCACAATTCCTTGATGTCTAAGAATGTGTCCCAACAATCTATCCCTTCTTTTAGTCAAGTTATGCCAGAAATTTCTTTTCTCCCCAATTCTGTTCAGTACCTCCTCATTAGTTACGCGATCCACCCACCTAATCTTCAGCATTCTTCTGTAGCACCATATTTCGAAAGCCTCAGTCCTCTTCCTGTGCGCACTGTTTATCGTCCATGTCTCACTCCCATACAAGGCAACACTCCATACAAATGCCCTCAGAAAGGACTTCCTTAGGCTTAAATCAATATTCGATGTTAACAAATTTCTCTTTTTCAAAAACGCTTTTCTACCCATTGCCATTCTGCATTTTATATCCTCTGTACTGCGACCATCATTTGTTATTTTACTGCCCAAGTAACAAAACTCATCTACCTCCTTTATTGCTTCGTTTCCCAATCTAATTCCTTCAGCATCACCTGATTTTCTTACACTGCACTCCATTAGCCTAGTTTTGCTCTTGTTAATGTTCATCTTATATGCACCTTTCAGCACACTGTCCATTCCGTTCAATTGCTCTTCCAGGTCCTTTGCTGTATCTGACAGAATTACTATGTCGTCGGCAAAACGCAATGTTTTTAATTCGTCCCCCTGAAGTTTTATTCCTTCACCAAATTTCTCCTTACTGAGAGAAATTGTGAATTAGACAGTTTGATACTAGTTCAACATAAAGCTCCTGTTATATTGCCAGCCTGGGCTGGTGCTGGCAGCTTTGAGCCCTGACAGCCACCGCCAGGGACCATAGTACAGCTCTACAACCTCATCCGGCCAAGCTGGCTCTAACAAACAGGTGGGAGTCAGCGTCAGAGGACGGTAGCAGCGGTGCTTACCAGGGACGCGGTATTGACGAGAGGAGGCGCCTTACCGCAAGCTTGTCTTCTGAGTGAATAGGCAAATGACACCGGACGGCGAGGACGTAGGAAGCAGGTTCAAGTCCTGGATTGAACACTCCCCACCTCACCATCGGAGGTATCACGCAATAGCTTCCAGCTGGTACATGACGTAACGCAACCATGATGAGATGTACAAATCTTTATGATTCTGTGGAACAAAACTACTGTGGTTCAGTCCCCTACTATTTAAAATAAGTTAAACTAACCTATGTACAGAACACACACGCCCATGCCCGAGGGAGGACACGAACCTCCGTCGCGAGAGGTCGTGCGATCCGTAACGTGGCGCTGCAGAAGACGCGGCTATCCCAGCGCGGCCAGGATGTGATGGAGAAATCTCTGTAGGCGTGTCCGCATCTATACAGAGAGCTACCTGAAAAACGCGCGATCTGTTTCAGCCACGGCCGGGCAATACAGTTTTGCAAGTGCAGCCAGCAATGGATAGAACTCCACGCAGTCTGCTTACTGTCACTTGGCACAGGTGCCAACTTGTGTATCTTTCATTCAATAAAAGCGAATGGAACTGGAGTGCTCATTCATTTATACCTCTGAAACCATTGTCCTCAGTCAGTGAAGGTGCTTCAACTATCCTAAAATTTCTATTCCTAACATAAACGTACGGCAAAAGTGTCCCCTCTTTCCCCCATACCGTTTTACTATGTAGTGCGAATCAGCTCATTTTCGAATACGGAGAAGGAAGTTGGTGACCTAAATTTCGTAAGCAGATATTGGCGCATTCACTCCAACTACTGAGTAATTTCCAAGACGTGCTTCCCCTCCCCCCCTCTCCCCACAATATTGTCGTAAAAAAAAAAAAGGCTTTTTCTCTTGACACTTTTTCGATGTCATCTGTCAGTTGTACCTGATAAATATAAAAATTAAAAGAAAATGGACGGACAAGCTTTGTGCATGCAGGACCCTTGGTTATTCCGTGACATCCTCTTACTGTTGTTCCAATAAAATGTAGTCTTTGTTTCACCTTCCAGCAATATTTTATGTGTTAATTCCAATTTATCATATTCTCAAAAAATTTGTGCCATAGTTATGTGAGAAATACTATTACAAATTCTTCGTAAAATTAAAAAAAATTATCCCTGCCGAATTAGTGTATTCTGATCCTTTATTAGGTCCACAAAGAGTTTCGCAGGGGCAGGTGCAGGGGCAGGTGTGTTGTTGTTGTTATAGGATAAAAATAAATCACGGAGAGCCGGCCGCGGTGGCCGAGGAGACTGAGGCGCTCCAATCACGGTCTGCACAGCCGCTACGGTCGGGGGTTCGAATCCCCCCTCGGGCATGGACATTTTTGCCGTCCTAGTTCGTAAGTAGTTCATAAGTAGTTTGTAAGTTTAGGGACTGCAGACCCCGTAGTTAAGTCACATAGACTAAACTAACATTTGAAATCACGGAGAGCCTGCGTTTAGTAGCAGTTCCTTTGTATGTGAATAAATAAATTCCATAAGCCGTTAGGGTAGTAAAAAAGACATCATCGAACAAATGTCGTTACTGCATAAAATCATTTGGGTACCCTCCGAAAATGCCTTGTAACAGGAATTATGATAACACATAAGAGACACGTTAAGTTCTCACACAAGGCACTTATCATAACGTCTTGCATAGATACCATGAGCGTTTGTTGTTGTGCTACCAAGACATGCTAATGCCAATTTAAACATGTATTAATTGCAATTCGTTAATATTTGGTTTAATTTATGGTATTCATACTTTTTCCATTCATCTGATAAACGAAGTTTAATCTAGGTTGATTTTGTCCATGTTAAGTATGGTCGCTGGAGCTTCAGCCGTATACATAACAATGAATAACAACACCGTCAACTGTATTGTCGTTTTATTATTGATTGGCAATCAGTTTAAGTGGACCAATCCATCATCTTGAAGCCCTTACAATAGGGTAACCTGCAATTTGCTGCGTTAAAATCAACAATTGAACTTGTGTCGACATTCATGTGCCATTATAGCAAAGAGGACCAACAGGAACGGGTCTTCCTTGCTATAATGTTACATGAATGTGCGACAAAAGTTGTTTTGTTGTTTTCAACGCAGCGAAGCCGAGGCGGAACGGGCGTGGGCACCGAGGAGCCGTGTTGCGGTACCGGCGGCCATTCGCCGTCAGGGGATCGAGTCCCCCCCTCGGGCATAGGTGTGTCCGTTGTCCTTAGTTTAGTTTAACTTATTTCAAGTAGTTTGTAATCTAGGGACTAAGAACCAAGCAGTCAAGTCCATAGATTTACAAACATTTGAACATTTTAACCAAGCGAAATGCAAATTATCCTATTATAAGATGATGGCTTGATCCATTGAAACTGGTTGCCAATAAATAATAAAATGAGAATACAGCTGACGATGTTGTTATTTGCTTTAACCTCATCGCCTTTTTATTGTTTAGTAAGTTACTCCTCCCGGACTAGTTGTGAATAAGGATCCTTTGACATCTAAAATATTGATATAGTTAGTATTATAAGATATTTACTGATGGTAGCTGCGCTGTGACCCAGTTACTGTTAAGTTCGTAGCCGCGTTCTTACTTACTACTGTCCTATTTCTGTTGTCGCAGCTGCCTAGTAACTATCCGTCTTCTCGTAACTGTCGTATTCCCGAATAGTAACTGTCGGGCTTCCAGACGTACGTCGGCCTAGATATAGCCGCTTGTAAAGGGCGCGCATCTTCGGTTACTCCCTCCAGCATGCGCAGTGCGTGCTTGTGATTGACTTTCGGTCGATCGCTGCCTTCTACACGATCGTTCTTCTACGTCTGGCGTGTGGCGCTGACTTTACGCCACAACATTATTCATTACGAATTTTATTCTTGTTAGTACTACTACACGTTTAATTAGTTATGTTCACTTGCCAATTTTCGTACCACATAGATAGCGCAGTCGTTCTGCGGTTAGTTCTTTTGACGTCTTTACTGGACAAAAAATGACAGCATCATCAGCTGGGTTTCCTCCCAAATAATTTCTGTAGATCCGAACAGGACAAATAACAGTACCCTGAGTGTTGTGACTAATACAACACAAAACCTTGGAAACACGGTTTATTCAACAAGACATACAAGTCTGTTTGCACACCACAATAGTTCACATTAACTGAAAACACTCGGGCCCATTCGCGGTACAGTGTAACAAAGTCTATTTCTTTACTGATAAAGGTATAGGCCGTAGCCTGAAACACTAAGTCCTAATCATGATACCATCGGTTGATCGTGGCCGAGTCGGAGTCCACAGGTGGTCCAGTGGGCTGGCGCAGTCGGTCCTCGGCGTAGTAGTGGCTCGTAACATTCCTCGAGGTGGAACCTGGCGTCACGTAGCTGCGTCCTCCAGATATAGCTGGCGCTTGGCGGAAGCATCCACCGTTGCGAGTGACGGCGACCTCTGTATACGTCAGCGGACAGTGACGTGGCGTGTGAGCTGCGACCTCTGTAAAAGACAGTCCCCTGTTTATCTTTGGTGTTTATGTTGATGCTTTCCTGTTAATGTTTACCAGGCGCGATGGTTGTCTCTAGTCGTCGGCTTTCCGGCTTCGCCTGGTACTCCGCTACCTGCGTACGTGCACATCTGCCGGGTGGTCTGCTTTGTAGGGGCTGTTGTTACTGGCGTAACATTGGGGAATGCGGGATATAACCTCTGGTTTAGTCGGTGTCTTTCCATCAGGTACTACGAACTATGTGACAGTTAATCGTCAATCCAATCAGATATCTGAGACGATATACCATAGGAGCGTAGTGCATCGAAACCAGAGGCAAGCTTGCGTATTTGCTGTCGTCGTGACCACGAAGCAATGAACAGAAACCGTCACAGGACCTAGTATCCTGCGCGGAAAGGAGAGTTGTTAGGAAGCGTGGCGGCGCTCCTGGTGAAGTTTGCCTCTCGTCGCTTTTGCCGCCCGTCCAGCCGCCGTCATTCCGGCCAACACAAGCTGGCGGGCGTGCATAACGCCATAATTGCATCCGGTAAGCGCGTTAACATGCGCAATGAGCTTAAAGCAGATGGCGCGCAAACGGCAGCGCCGCTGCATCACCGCTAGCGACAGGTCGGCGGCAGTCGTAACGCCGACAGCCGCTTAATGGCCGGGGAGAGCGGCTAAAAACAAACGCACACGCTCATTTTCCTAAGCGTTACTGTCCATACGTAGTTTACAGAAGCGGTTGGTAAATGCAAGTGTGTACTACATATGTCCCCAAATCCGGCTACAAATGTGTAACAAAATGAAAAATTTAAATACAAATATGCAATCCCTGAGACGGATTTTCGTCTCCAATATGTCAAAGACATTAATAATAAATCTGAAGCATTTGTGATGCGACCGCAAATCGAATCCGGACCTCCAAGCTCAATAGGCAGACGCCTTACCGCTACACCACCGCATCACTAGCGATTAATGCCCCTCGGAATAGTCTAAGCACGATTTCCCTCACGTTACAAACTTTAATTCAGCTCCTGTGTTCCATAAAACATTGCCACTACTGCCAAAGTGCTCCAAGCAGAGGAATAGCACCTCGGCAATGGACATATTGGAACATTCCTGTTTAAGGTGATGTAAATATCAATGTAAATACAAATATACAATCCCTGAGACGGATTTTCGTCTCCAATATGTCAAAGACATTAATGATAAATCTGAAGCATTGAATTAAAATTTGTGATGTAACCGGGATCGAACCCGGACCTCCACGCTTACTAGGCATACTCAGACTATTTCGAGGCGCCTTAATCGCTAGTGATGCGGTGGTCTAGCGGTAACTGGGCGCCGTGGCTCAGCGCGCCCATCAGAGGGATCAACGCTCTCTGTAATAAAAAACATGAGCCAAGAACTCATCGGACAAGAACGAACAAACATGATCAGAGTACGCAACGCACAGAAGTGCCCACAACACACACACACACATACACACACACACACACACACACACACACAAACACACATATATATATATATATATATATATATATATATATATATATATATATATATATATATATATATACGTCTGCCTAGTAATTGTGGCGGTCCGGGTTCGATTCCCGCTCGCATCGCAAATTTTCATTCACTGCTACAGATTTAGCATTAATAAAATGAAAATGCTCTTCACGTGGCTCAGAAACACGGTCGGATCAAGCAATTTTTGAGTTACCATTTTAACCCATCCTTCATCTCTCAGCAAGTTGAGGAGGCGCCAGAGACGACAAGCGGTTTTAATTCAGCGTTAAACTGTAGGTCCCCTTTACCCAGTAGGATAACTGGGGTAGGTTAGCGACAGGCTAGTCACTAAAGTGGCGCTCGGTTGAAACACTAGCACCAAGCCACTGAGAAACACGAAACTAATATTATTACTATACTGGTCGATGAAACACACACACTGTGCACAATAAAACATGTAAAACGGTTTCTAGGTTTATATATAGGTATGTGCTTGTCTGTTAGATAACAGTGAAACACGACAAATTAGGAAAATTTTGAGAAATATCGGAATAGAGGGAATCGATCTGTGAATAATCAGGAACGAGCACTAGAATGGAACCGATGTCGCTTATTTAAGGTGAAGACAATGAAGAGGCCAAAATTCGCGTAGGATTAAGAAAGGGATATATCGTGTCTTCCATACCTTTTACTCGTAATATATATACTCATCCCTTGAAAAGGCAGAAGGAATTTTGATCAATCGAGTAAGATTAAATAAAACACAAAATATATTTATGACAGTATTAAAGCGCTTCAGTTATTAATTGAAGGGATTTATATAGTCAGCCATCATCATCTTCTGGAACAAACACCAAAAAGACAAAACTTGACGTCGTAAGCAAAGGAAAATAAATAATACATGGGTAAAAAATGAGCTATAATTGTAGAAATTGTCTTACAATACCTTCAAACCATAATAAGTAAAATTTGGGAAAACTCACAAGAAATAAACATTTGAATCGGAAAAGAAAGAAATGTGTTTCAAAAGAACAAACTTCGCACGGAAATGACGCCTTAGGCATTTAAATTGTGGCTTTATAGGCAGATCTTGACATTACCTTGGAACCAGAAAGTGACAAAGTATTGTGAAGAATGAACACAACAACAAAATGTAGTGAAATGTCAAAAGTTGCAATATCCATCAAATACCATGTGTAATACCAAGAGATATGAATTACTACTAATGATACTTAAAGAGAAATTCAACAGCAAAAGTGATCCTGGAGAAAGACAAATACTTGATTACTTGCGCGTATGTAAATAATTGTTGAAGTGGGTGAAGTTGTAGTTCATGAAATGGGTATGGTCGGTTTCTGTGTCAGTTAAATCTCACTTTAATCACAAATAAAGTAGAAAACGGTTTGGTAATTAACAAGTACCGGGTGATTAAAAGTCAGTATAAATTTGAAAACTTAATCACTGAATAATGTAGCTAGAGAGGTAAATATTGAAACACAAGCTTGGAATGACATCGGGTTTTATTAGAACTAAAAAAAATGTATTGCTATACGCGTGAAAGATCTCTTGCGCGCGTCGTTTGGTGATGATCGTGTGCTCAGCCGCTACTTTCCTCATGCTTGGCCTCCCAGGAACCCAGAACTCAGTTCATGCTATTATTGGCTTTGGGGTTACCTGAAGTCGCAAGTGTATCGTTGTACACCGACATCTCTACGGATGCTGAAAGACAACATCCGACGCCAATGCCTCACCATAACTCCGGACATGCTTTACAGTGCTGTTCATAACATTATTCCCTGACTACAGATATTGTTGAGGAATGACAGTGAACATATGGAACACTTCCTGTAAAGTACGTCATCTTTGCTTTGTCTTAATTTGTTATGCCAATTATTGTTTTTTTTCCTAATAAAACCCCATGTCATTCCAAGCATTTGTGTCAATTTTTAGATATACATTATTCCGTGATTTATTAAGTTTTCATATTTATACTGACTTTTTGATCACCCGGTATATAATAAAGGTAAGAATTGTGACGTATTGCACAAGTTAAGAGATGTGAGGAAATGTTACGGTATGTAACACATCTGAATGTAAATTAAGGTCGTTTTATGCACATAAAAATATACTGTGTCACCTAAGAAAACGCAAGTGACCTGATATGTCACACAACATATCTCATTTGACTGCAGCTTGCGTTGTCGTTTTTAGTACGTTTCTAAAAATCTTCAGCATATCTAATTTCTTGAAATATTGTTTTAATATATAAGCCTTGTGGAAAACAGACGTGAGGAAAAATATGACATCGTAAACGTGTCAGAGACCATTATAGAAGGTATAGTAATCATAAAAGAACAAGGAAAATCATGTGAAACGAATGAAAAGGAACTTCACTTCCGGGACATTTTTGTATGCCTCTTCATGGATATCGAAGGGGCTCTTAAAGAAAAGAGCATCTAATGAATGGTTAAGGCTGCAGAAGGGTGCGACATAGATACCACCACATGTAGGTTGGTTTAGACTATCCTCAGCAACCAAAAGGTAGAGATCATCATGATGAAGTAGAAAATGGTGATCAATAGCTTGTCCACAAGGAGGTGTGTTGCCTCCTCTATTTTTCATCCTGACGGTCAATGGACTCATAACAGAATTAAATGCTAAAGCTTCCGCTGACGATTTAGTCATAGTAATAATTGGCACTTTGGTAGGTACTGTTACAACGTGAAACGGACTCTGGACATAAATTGGAGGCTCGAACGCTTCAATAAGTTCTGCCTGTGCAGGAGACAGTACAGTATCTAGGGGTAACTCTACATGCCAAACTGACATGGACTTCCCACATAAGGAATATATGTTCCAAGGCCAAATGTCCTCTCATTTGCACCAGGAAGGCCTGTGGTAAGACTTGCGGCTAATCTCTGATACCGAGCGCTTGATCTACATCTATGTGATTAGATCCAATATTATACATGGAACCACAGTTTTGTGGAATAAAATAGAAGAAAATGTGACTGCTAGAAAGCTGGAAAGGGTAAAGAGATTGACCTGAGCAATCATAACAAGTCACTTCGCAGCACAAGCACGGCCGGGATGGAGTCTATGCTAGGCCTGCCTCCACTGCATCTCAGGGTCAATATAGAGACAGTATCAGGGACACACAGATTAAAATCTGTCAATTACTAGACATCGTTTGGATATCCAATGTCCCGCACTCGCATTATAAGCGCTGTAGACATAGGAAGAATATGGTGCATACCTACTGACTACGTAAAACTTACAATTGCTTACAAACCTTTTGTTGTAATAACTGGAAGGAAGATGTAACCTGTGTGACAGAAGGTATATTTAATTTCCCACAATTTAAATTTCTGTATCAGCTTCGAATGTCGTGTTGTGGGCATGTTTCGGCCGTTTTAACATTAATAATGTTATCCACTGCTGCACTTTTGCCGCCTTTTTCCCTGTGAGCATCTGGTCGAGATTTCCACCAGTTAAGCAGTTATCTGTGTTAAATAACAATTAGAGCCGTTATTTAGGCAATTGGGGAATATACCGTGTTTTATTATGTCAGCATGTTTATTGATTGATTATTGTTACAGTCTTCCCCTTTCCCTCTTTGGAAGAAATAATAACTGTTTTCCTGATGATCAGTAATGATTTATGTGCCAGATAACTGAACGTTTAGTTGTATACACATGGTAAAAACATATTATGATGTAACTTTATGTAACTTGTGTAAATCTTTTCAAGCATTTAGTACAACTCCTATCATAATTAAAACAATTCAGAACATTTATGATAACTCTGTAGTAAGAATAAAAGTGCTAAATTGTCTCTCACCTTGATTACAAAATTAGTAGATAAGTGATTCAGTTTGTCACAAACACTTTATAAAATGTATTCAGAAAATGCATTAGAAAACTGGTACAAAGTATCCCTGTCTTTGATATTACTAAACATTCGCTAACGACCAGCTAATTTTGGCGGAGGATGAAGAAGACATAAAATTAAGGAAATTAATTGAGGAGCATAAAATTTGGGACTTCAGGTAAAGAAGAATAAAACAATAATATATTGTAATAGGAGAAACACAGTTTTCATACTGGAAGAAATCGTGTGCTCTATTAAACCAACTGATGTGTGAAAGTACCGGTAGCTAGGAGTCAATATCAATATCACATCAGATGGAAAACAAGAAAAAGAAATTAATTCAAGAATCAGTACTGGGAAGTTTATTATTGGAACAGTAAATAGTATTTTATGGGACCGACAAATTGGAAAGAAACAAACAGAAAAATCGTCGGCACAATTAGTAAATGCATTGTGACCTATGGATCAGATAAATGAACAATAAAATCTCAAGTAGTAAAATATTGATGAAAACTGAGATGGTGGTCCGCAGGGATATCCTTGAAAGAAAGTATCACAAATGAAGCCATCAGAGAGAATTTGGACAAAAAATTTTATTTTGTCAAACAAGTAGGCTCAACCACAGATATCGTGTAAAAACACTGATATATGACGCGTTTCAAGGTCAAGCCCTCATTATCAGATAATCTGTACAAGAATCTTACAACATGAAACCATATAAATATAAAACATAATAAAAGAAAACGAGTTTACTTCCCTTGTAACCGTGTCGACGAAGGAAGGTCCTCAGCGTGCTGTGCTACGTCAGAATTCAAACCAGACCCCAGGACTGTTGGCGCATAACACAACCGAAATTCACCGAGTTAACAACACGGCTGAGGCGCAACCATTATTTTGCACGACAATGCACGGGCGCATACAGCGCAAGCTGTAGCTGCTCTGTACAGTTGACGGGACTGATAAGTACTGTACCAGCCACCAGATTCCCCGATTTAAGTCTCTGTGAATTGGATTTGATTCGAAAGGTGAAGGAAAGACTCGTGGCATTCGCTTCAGAACTGTTCCAGAGATTCGACAGGCAGTAGGCCGCTCCATTCTCACCATCAACAGAAAAGTTTCTGCTAAGGCAATGGGTTATACACAAAGCTTGTGATCACTTTGAAAGACAGTAACAGCTGCAAAAATTGTATGGAGTCGCGTTCTTCTTTCATTTCCTACATAGACTGACCTCATAATCAAATTCAACTCATAAAGTCATTTGAACATACACTCGATGGGGTACGGTCATTTTTATGAAAAACAAATACATTTTACTACATAAATTACGGGATCATGTCACAAGTGCCACAATATACTTAAATTTGAGGCTGAAGCACTGAGTTATTGACACATACGAAAAGGCAGGTGTTAGGTCAGCAACACAATAGCTTTCCTTTCACCTGACTCACCCAGGAGCTCACAAGGAGGGACTGCACTTTAAAAACCCCCTTCCACCTCGCCAAAAATCCTGTCCCTTTTAAAAACAAAGAAACGAAAGAGACAATAGATGTTTACACAGCAGTTCGCTAGGTGGGCCTGCCGCCAGAGGAAAAAATGTGAGGGCCACTTACGGTGTCATGGCGCCGGCGACAGAGTAAGAGAGAGATAGAGAGAGCAAACCTACAACATGGGGAACCAAGATGGAGTATCAGCATAACAGGCAAGTTAACTGAATAACTATTGCCCAGCGCGCCATATTGCGTTTTAAACGAACAACCGATTGGTAGGCGAGTTGATAGGCGGAATGCTGCCTGATATACTCAGCGAGACAAGCAAATTGACGGGGACTTCCTCTTCCACTGCGCTCTTCTGCAGAGCGAGTGCATTGAGAAAAAGACTCTTTTGCAGTGCTGCACTGTGAGGAGCTACTCTTACGAAGCGAATCTCAATATGCCTTCAGTGGCGGATATTTTTGATTGCTTGGTGTTCGCTGTGTTGGCTGTTATTCTTTATATCTGGTGTGTAACGCACAGAGTGGAGTTAGTTAATGCTTGTGAGTGCATTTGAGTAGCATCGTAGTGGGTTGGTTTTGACAGACGTACCACACCAACAGATAGAAAGTATAGAAGTGAGAGGACTTTCCTGACTTCATCAAGACGTAGGGAAAGTGCGAATGAGAGTAGTCAAAGAGAAAAATAGTAGTTTTGCTTTAAGCGGAGATGACGCAGCCAGCAGCCAGGTGTCACAGTTAATGGTACAGTGTGGGAACGCTTTAGGCGAATTCCACCCATCCCTTTCAGTCAATAATTATAGACCTCATTTTTCCGACACGTCACAATGTTTCCTACGACGCCTCGACCGTAACTTACGTAACTGAATTAGTTTAAAGTCAATTAGGCACGGAACTTTCCTCATTCTGACGATTTTTATTTCTTTTAAATAGTCCATTGTTGAATGACAGCTATTTCCATCCTGCAACCTAAAATTACTAATTATATTAAATCTTAACTTCATTATTTTACACAAAAATCGCCTTTAATATACATCTATATTTCACTTTATTCAGTGTTTTCTTTCAGTAACTAGGGACAACACTTTAGTACCCGAACTGATCCTCACTAGTTACACCTATTGTATAGATGGGGAACATCTTTGTGAATTCTGCACAACGTGCTGTTGATGTTTCCTTGTAGGTGCCAAGGGTACATCGTTAGATCATTCCGTTGAGCAATAAAAAAAATGGAAGGTTGACATTAAAATTACGACATTATAGTTCACCTCAGAAAACGTAACGTTTTTGTATCGACTGTGGATAAATAGCTCCTTTATTTAAGTTTCAGTTTTATACTTCAATGTAAGGTTTAGTTTGTGGTGTGGGCGGTTTTGAAGTTATTCGCATGCTTTAACTGCCTTTTACTCTGGTTGTTGTGGGTTGTGTGGCCTGAATCAGCTGTTGCCGCTGAAATGTAACTAATTCTTGGCGTTTCCATATTCCTCTTTAACAGCTGGTGATTTTGTTCTATGCTTAACTAGCAAATCTTATATAAAAGCAGACAGCAAGGAAAGTTGATCAATTACTTTGACTGCCAGTACAGTGTAAATTCTTGGCACATCCTCCATTTGTGTAAATTGCTATGGTTAGTCCAATTTCACTTATTTATGTTTTATTAATTTAACTGACGATTTATGTTACAGGGTTTTAAATTAATTACAAGCTTGTCAGCCAGTGCTACAGAATTTCTCGAGTTTAAGGTATATTCGACTTGTTAATTAGAACTGAATTATGGAAAAGGGGAGTGCAGTAATATTTTGTTGAACCTTAGTTGGGTACAAGTCGCGAATCACGTAAATATTGTTGAATCACGGTCCTCTTCAATATGTCAGGAAACTGAGATCGTTTTGAAATTTTGCAGTGTATAGAAGGTTTTTCCTATCTCTCCTCCCTGTCATTGCCCTTTCATCTTTCTTTTCTTAACAAGAAATCATGTTATCGCTCGAACCTAGGTCCCCACCGTTTCGAAACGTAACTTCATGGATAATAACACTGAAAATTGAGTTCTTGAGACCAAACGGTTGACGTAAATGATTCTACTACAATATCTGTATCTCTGACAATAATGTTCGGTGACTGGTTCTTTAACATTAACGTAGATGAAATATGAACAAGAGTCACCTTATTGTCCTTCGAAATTGTCACCTCCCGTTATTTTTCAACGCTGAGCTCTGCGATATTGCCCTGGAAATTTTGTGCAAAGCCTTCTTTGGGATGGCGCTGAAAAGCTTCGCAGTTATGTCAAGCATATAGTGAAATCTATTTCCTTTCAAGATGAGTTAGAGTCGACGGAATAGGAAGACGTCTGGAGGATTGAGATCGGTGAGTGTCGTGGTTGTTCAAGTTGAACCAAGACCCCCCCTTTTTTTCACGAATAGGAACTGTTCCACGATTTTGCCTCTGTAGAAGCGACAGTTGTTCCAATGCCTTCTATGGTTTGTAAATCTATGGGTTATTTGTGACTATGCTTCCAAACTAGTTAAATCAGTTAAACTAATTTAAGGATTAATACACACACCCATGCCTGAGGGAGGACTCGAACCTTCGACGTCGATCAAACGCGCGCTCCGCAGCGAGCCGCCTTAGAATGCTCGACCACTCCATCGCGGCGAGCGTTGTCATCCAATTTCACCGTACTTGCCTGATCTCAATCCTCGACATCTTCCTATTCCCTCTAATCAAACGCGCATTTAAAGGAAAGATATTTGACGGTAATTCAGACTTCCAGCGAAACGTGACGAGGCTTTTGAACACCATCCCAAATGACGACTTCGTGCAAAGTTTCCAGAACATGTATTGCAGAGGTCATGGGGTGAATATTTATGGAAGGTTATTATTTCGAAGCATAGTAAGGTAACCGTAGATGATAGTTCATCTACATTAATATTACAGACCTGTTCACCGAACTTTATTGTCAGAGCTTGTATCCTAGAAATTTCCTTAGTATACTGTTTCACTTTACCGTCGATTCATAGACGCTCCGTGAGAGATTTACGTTTCCCACACAGGTGGAACCCTCAAACTGTTAGCAGCCGGCCCTGCAGCAGAGGCTGCAGGTGCAACGGCCGACGGTCACGCGTACTGATGTTGGCTGCAAGGACTCGTCCAATCAAAGCGCCTACCGTCACGACAGAAACACTCGCGTTTGGCATACTGCCACAACTGGTATATTCACTTCCAATTCATTGCCCCCTTTAATGATGTGTTTTGATCCGATTCAGATGTCCTGACACTCATACACAACAGCTCGCTCAGCGTACGTTCCTTACCCAAGAACTGGAAAGTTGCACAGGTTACGCCAATATTCAAGAAAGGTAATAGGAGTGATCCGCAAAATTACTGGCCTATATCATTGACGTCGGTTTGCAGCAGCATTTTAGGACATATAATTTCTTCAAATATTATGAAAACCCCGTAGAGAACGACCTTTTCGACCATAGTCATCACGGATTCAGAAATTATCCTTCTCTCGAAAGACAGCTACCTGTTTACTCACACGATATGATGAGTGATATTGACAGGGGATATCAAATTATTTCAAGATATCAAATAGATTCCGGAAGGGTTCGGACACTGTACCTTACACGCGTCTACTAATCAAACTGCGTGCTCACGGAATATCGCTATAGTTGTGTGACTGGATTCGTGAATTCCTGTCAGAAAGCAACCAGTACGCTGTAATTAATGGATAGTCATCGTCTAGAGCAGAAGTGTTGCACGGTCCGCATTGTTCCATATTATTATAAAAGATTTAGGAGACAATCTGAGTAACTGCCTTAGACTGTTCACGGATGATGCTGTCACTTATTGGCTAGTAAAGTCACCATAAGATCAAAAGCTACTGCAAAACGGTTTAGATATCTGCATGGTACAAAAAATGACAATTGACCCTTAAAAATTAGACGTTTGAAGTCATCCATATGACCACTAAAAGAAACTCGTTAAACTTTATTTAGGCGATATTTCAGTCAAAATTACAGGCCGTAAATTCAACTAAATACCTAAGAGTAGGCCGTGGCGCATTAGTCGTGCGCACTGGGGCGCCATGCTACGGTGCACGCGGCCGTTCACCGTCGGGGGTTCGAATCCCCCCTCGGGCATGGATGTTTGTGTTGTGATTAGGTTAGTTTACCTTAGTTTAAGTAATCTGTAAGCTACGGACTGATGACCAAGCAGTTGACTCCGATAGATTTGCAAACATTTGAACCTAGGAGTAACAATTACAAACAATTGCAATTAGAAAGTACAAATAGAAAAAAATATTGTATGGAAGGCGAACAAAAGAGTACGTTTCGTTGGCAGAACACTTAGAAGAAGCAACAGTTCTACGAAAGAAATTGTGCTTCCTATTTTGGAGTATTTTACACATTGTGGGATTCCCAACAAGTGGGGCTGGCAGACGATTGAGAGAAAGTACAGAGAAGGGGAGCTCGTTTTGAATTATCGCAATGTAAGGGAAGAGGAAATCATTAAAACAAAGGCGTTATTCCTTGCGACGAGAGCTATTTGTGAAATTACTTACACTAACTTCTTCCGAATGCGAATATATTTCATTACAGGCGCCTACTTAGGAAGACTTGATCAGCAATATAGCATTAGAGAAATTAAACGAAAACGCAAATATTTAGGTGTGCCGCAAGGTTTTAGAGATCGGGGCTGTAGAGAAACATCAGAAAAGCGGTTCGATGAAGGCTTTGCCATGCACTTTAATTGATGTGGAGAGTATTTATGTAGATGTAGGCAGGACTATCGCTTTTATTTCTTATTTCATGGCACATGAATGCCTTCTCAAAAAAGCAAACAAAATATTTACATTTCATACAAGGCAGAAACTAAATATTAGTGCATTCAACTACTTGTAAACAAAGGAGAGATTTCATAGTTGTGGAGTAGTGGATTGGTAAGTTTCTTGTTTCTCGTGATAATCGTTGCTTGTTTCAAAAACAATGACAGATATTTCTTTCCATATTTATATATTTATTCATTTAATTAATTTTTTCTTGATCGAATCAAAATTACTTCTTGTGTTGTTTTCTCTCAAATACTTGGTTCAGTTAATCTGTTGAATTTATAATACTTTGCCACGTCATTTTTAAAATCGTACTGACTCTTATATTTCATCGCAGCCAGACCACCAAAAAGCACAATGGTTGTAGAGCTGGCTATTGATCTCGTGGAAGAATGGTCAAATATACCTCAAAAGCAGATTGATAACCTGACATTGTCCATGGAACGCAGGAGTGCAACCGTACCTACCGTCCGAGGTAATCACACAGCATATTAGAGGGCAACGTGAATGACTTTTTACTATTACGGTAGCCCCATGGTGCCTCGCTGTAAGTAGACTCCATGTCAACGTCAGTGAACAGTTAAGACAGCTAATCATCGTACTGTATCACACACTAATTACAGTTGTAAGCAATATCAGAATGAAGTACGTTGTCATATGTACGTCTTTCTGATATATTAAAAGAATAGGCCAAACTACCCGGTCGATTTCCTTCATTTTTGTTTCGAACGAAAGGTATTCATCCAGAGATTTACCATCCATCAAGTATCAGAAATTACACAACTCTCACCTTCCATTTTCTATATTAAAACGCAATTTTTTGTGGGAATGTTGGGAGTTGTGGGAATTTTCTTGCTATAAACTAAAGTCAGTCGGTCAGGCAGTTCTGTCCGACCGATTTTCATCATTTCTGCTTAAAACAAAAGGTATTCTTTCGCAGATATGTCATCAAGTATCAGAATTAAGTTTCTCCATCCTTTATTTTATTCAAACGCGGTATCCTTCAGTTCTTGCATCGATTATTTTAATCGGTTTATTTCACGTATCTTTGGTTCTAATTGAGGTACGCAGTTCTTTCTGACGTAACAATACTCAGCGGATCACGCTCTTACATTTGCTCTTTTAAACATTTGCATTGATTGATTCTGAAGAAAGCTATGCGTGAACATTCAACTTCCATTTTTCCTAAATTTTTAGTCATTCCACTAACGGTGCAAAGTAGTCGCACGGGCCCTCTAGTATTGTATGATTTCTCACTTGATTCCCTATTTTGAGCACTGTACACATACGCACATACATCCATTTTCATGTAGAAGAAGCAAATAAATGTAGTTACCTTTTCATGGTCTATGATATAGGTCATTCGGCAGGCTCGATGTTTTAACAAGAAGGCTAGCAGTAACGGAAAAACGCGCTCGCTTGTTAATCTTGATTCTGAAGAAAGCTATGCGTGAACATTCAACTTTAATTCCCTTTTTACTAACTTTGTAGTCATTCCACTAACGGTGCGAAGTATTCGCCTCTAGTATGATTTGTATGATTTCTCACATGATTCCCTATTTTGAGCAGTATACACACACACATCCATTTTCATAGATGTGGAGGAAGCAAATAAATGTAGTCACCTTTTCACGGTCTATAATATAGGTCATTCGGCAGAGTCGATTTTTAACAAGAAGGCCAGCAGTTACGGAACAACGCGCGGCATGTTTCGATTGATTCTGGACAAATCTATACGTGAGCATTCAACTTTACTTCCATTTTTCCTACCTTTTTAATCATTCCACTATCGGTGCAAAGTAGTCGCACGGGTCCTCTAGTATTTTATGATTTCTCACTTGATTCTCTGTTTTGAGCAGTGTACACAAACACACACACACATCCATTTTCATAGATGTTAAAGAACCAAATAAATGTAGTTACCTTTTCACGGTCTATAATATAGATCATTCGGCAGAGTCAGTGTTTTAACAAAAAGGCCAGCAGTAACGGAAAAACGCGCTCGCTTGTTTCGCTTGATTCTGAAGAAAGCTGTGCGTGAACATTCAACTTTATTTCCATTTTTCCTAACTTTGTAGTCATTCCACTAACGGTGCAAAGTAGTCGCACGGGTCCTCTGGGATTTTATGATTTCTCACTTGATTCCCTATCCTGAGCAGTGTACAGACACACACACACACACATCCATTTTCATAGATGTAGAAGAAGCAAATAAATGTAGTTACCTTTCTTCGGTCTATAATATAGGTCATTCTGCATAGTCGATATTTTAACAAGAAGGCCAGCAGTAAGGGAAAAACGCGCTCGCTTGTATCGCTTGATTCTGAAGAAAGCTATGTGTGAACATTCTACTTTACTTCCATTTTTCCTAACTTTTTAGTCATTCCACTAACGGTACGAAGTTGTCGTACGGGTCCTCTAGTATTGTATGATTTCTCACTTGATTACCTATTTTGAGCATTATACACACACGCATCCATTTTCATAGATGTAGGAGAAGCAAATAAATGTAGTTACCTTTTCATGGTCTATGATATAGGTCATTCGGTAGAGTCGATGTTTTAACAAGAAGGCAGCAGTGACGGAAAAACGCGCTCCCTTATTTCGCTTGATTCTGAATAAAGCTATGCGTGAACATTCAACTTCACTTCCATTTTTCCTAACTTTTTAGTCATTCCACTAACGGTGGAAAGTAGTTGCACGGGTCCTCTAGAATTGTATGATTTCTCACTTGATTCCCTATTTTGCGCAGTGTACAGCAGTGGTGTAACTATGAGGGGAGTGGGGGATCTGGGAGATAGAACGCCCCCCGAGAACCCAATGAGAAAAAATGGATGAAAGAAATCTTATAACAGCAATCTGGTAAAGGCAAAATTTTGAAACTTGGTGTGTTTTAACATAAGCTTTCATTGGATGGGAGTCAATTAGTTTCTTCAACGCGAGTGGTAGATGGTAGTCTGTCTGGAAACTGACTAAAATTTTGCTCGTCAGGTAGATCTATCCCCTCCCCCCCAAAGCCAAGTCCTAGTTACGCCACTGTTGTACAGACACACATTTTGTCAATGTACACACTCACATCTATTTTCATACGTGTAGAAGAAGCAAATAAATGTAGTTACCTTTTAATGGTCTACGATATAGGTCATTGGGCAGAGTCAATGTTTTAACAAGAATGCCAGCAGTAACGGAAAATCGCGCTCGCTGATTTCGTTTGATTCTGAAGAAAGCTATGTGTGAACATTCAACGTTATTTCCATTTTTTCTAACTTTTTAGTCATGCCACTAACGGTGCAAAGTAGTCGCACGGGTCCTCTAGTATTGTATGATTTCTAACCTGTTTCCCTAATTTGAGCAGAGTACACACACACACACACACACACACACACACACACACACACACACACACACACACATCTATTTTCATATGTGTAGAAGAATCAAATAAGTGTAGTTACCTTTTCACGGTCTATAATACAGGTCATTCGGCAGAGTCGATGTTTCAACAAGAAGGCGAGCAGTAAAGGAAAAACGCGCTCGCTTGTTTCGCTTGATTCTGAAAATAGATAAGCGTGAACATTAAACTTTACTTCCATTTTTCCTAACTTTTTAGTCATTCCACTAACGATGAAAAGTAGTCGCACGGGTCCTCTAGAATTGTATGGTTTGTCACTTGATTCTCTATTTTGAGCAGTGTACACACACACACATCCATTTTCATAGATGTAGGAGAACCAAATAAATTAGTTACCTTTTCACGGTCTATTATATAGGTCATTCGGCAGAGACGATGTTTTAACAAGAAGGCCAGCGGTAACGGAAAAACGCGCTCGCTTGTTACGCTGTGGCGGCGGACCGCAGACAGTGGGAGCGACCGATGCCGCTGCAATGCCCGGGGGACAGAACTGCGGGCGGCGCATTTAGTATGCGCGGCCCAGGTACCCCCGGATTAGCCGCGGCCGAAGCGCCTTTTTATTCTAATGCCCAATTACGCGCCGGAGGATTACAGACCGGCCTTTGTAGCGCGCGGCCCCGTTTAAATATGCCGCGTTGCCAGCGTATGCCCGGCGACACCGCACCGCGCGAGACCTCAAAAAACTGCACCCCCACCCCCTCCCCACACCAAAAAGCCCACTCCCCACAATTCTCTGCAGGCCGGCAAGAAGCAAAAAAGGAACGCCGTTAGCCGGCCACTAATTCGGGCTTCGTTCCCCGCTGAAAGCGTTCCCCCGCATTGTACCACTTTGCAAGTCACGGAGCACACTGATGAGCGTGAGTATGTGGCGTGTGTATGCAGCTCTGTGTGTGTGTGATTAAACTGACACCCTCCCTCCTATTTTCAGAGTTGACAAGGTGTGTCATTACCTTCTCTGTGAGCACCTCGCGGCACCTTGCTATTACGAAGCTTTCGTGTGTTGGTCACGTCGTTATTCACATGCTCCAAACGATGTCGCCTTATAGAACCTCGTTATGGGCCACTCTACACTATTCGGAATATATTTTTATCAAAAATAGAGTACATACCCTGTCAGTTATTGATGTAATGCATTACACATTTCGTTTACAGGGCAAGGAATCAGTTTATTTTTTACTCATTATCATCGTCATCATCATCATCATTAGAGACTGATTATGCCTTTCAGCGTTCAGTCAGGGGCCTCCATGATCCCCTATTCAGTGCTAACAATGATGCCTCATCTGTTGTTATACCTTTTACTTCGAAATCAATCTTCACCGAATCTAAGTACTTTCTTCTTGGACTACTTCGACCCTGCGCTGCTGAGCTCATGAGTCTCTCCAGATCGTTTGCCACTTCGTATCGGAGAAGTCCCTGGTCTGTCAATTAGAGGTGGGACTCCATCGCCTCCAAAGGTCCGAGGCGTTTTGCTCTGTTGCCCGCAAGATATTGAAGTTCCTGAGGAGCAGGTTGATAGTCGTACTTGCCCAGGGCCTCACTGGGTTTACCCCTAACGGTTTAGGGAATAGCCGGTGGATTTGGAAGCCTTTGCCTTCTGAGCCAGGACTCACAATAATTCCAAAATAACTGGTATCACAACTGTCAGGACCACTTACTTGGCCACTGATACGTTGCCCGTGGTTCATGAACTAGGACATGGCTACAGGAACCCACACTATCGACCTGTCTCACAAAAAAGTAATGCGCATAGAATCATTCCACCAGTGTTATTCCATTTCGGTGAACATGCATACCATCAATTTTTGAGTAAATGATTAGATTTACATGGCTCTGTACTGTGTAAAATTCCAAGGAGTGTGCTTTCGTGGTCACGATTCACCCACAATGTCCCTCAGATGAATTACGAAGCCTACTCACCATCTGACTTCATTTGACGTAGTGGGAAAAGTGGGATAGTCGTATCGTGTAACTGCGAGGCATGTAGGGTAGTTAGGTGCCACAGTGGCCTGATGTTGGAGAAACTGGCAACAGGAGAAACCTAGTCAGGTCGTGGGATTAGGGTCAACCATAAAACGTCATTCCGAGCTAAGAACTTTATCTACTTCGACGAAATATGGAATCCCCTGCCTCACCCTCTGCGAAAAAGTACTGGAGGCCCTACAGCATACTGTGGGTTCCCAAATAAAAGACTACTGGCATCCACCGGATTGGGATATGATGCTTATCATTGACATCATAACACGGACGTTTAGAGATGACGATTTCATTCGTGCTTCATGGCATGAAGAGCAGAGGGCACACCCTGCAACTCTGTGGAGAGTAGCCTCGCATCATAGTAAGAGGGCCCTTACGACTTGGATTCAGGTTACCTCTAGTCGTGCCTCGACAGATATCGAAGGCACAGTTATGTGACAGACGTTCTGCCTCCAGCCGTCCTACCCCTGATTGCACAGTACGCTGGTACAATGTTCCAACACACGCTCACACACAGCAGATGTGTCTCTTGGCTGCCTACGGCGTGATGAGGTCATCCCATGGTCAACAGGATCACCGAACGTCTCCATAACTGAACACGTGAGAGGTAACAATGGAAGAGGTGTCTTTCCCGGTACCAAATAGTCAGATATATTGGGAGCAGCTCCGACAATTGTAGAAGCATTTGCACAGGAGAAGATGTAGATGCTGCATAAGGGCATCAAACGCGGTCAGAGGGAATGCCATAATCCTACTGACTTGGCGCCATCGTCCCACCTGTATCAACCAACGGCCTTGTTTGTTTTGCCGCATAATCATTTCAGTAGTCACATGATACTCCATCATTTTGTTTCACTGCCCCACTGTTTTGGTCAGGTCTTCCACGTTTGTCTACTTTTGAAAGCATTTAACAATCATAATCATCGACTTTTTAAGCAAATTGTGTGTGAATGAAAGTGTTTTTAGCCTTAAGAAGGTCCCTCTGGTCGACAGGGCAGACAAACTTGGAACAGAAGTAAGAGGAAGAAA
The DNA here is from genome assembly GCA_026315105.1 of Locusta migratoria. Lineage (NCBI taxonomy): Eukaryota > Metazoa > Arthropoda > Insecta > Orthoptera > Acrididae > Locusta > Locusta migratoria. The sequence continues at coordinate 471,739,302 of CM048747.1, forward strand.
ACTGCAGAAGCAATGCCCAGACAACCCATACTGCAAATGGTGGCGTAGTAAGTTCCCAAATATCCGTCTATGCTTTGACTTTGCAAATGTTCTGGGACAGAGGGTACAGATGTGTTCTTTGGGACTTACACTCCCCCTACTCCTACTGCAGTTACACGCGAAACTTATGGGACGTGGTTTAAAAGTGATTTGGGTAATTTGAAACGTCGTCGTGATATGATGGCTTCCAAACTGGGTATAGTGTGTGGTGGCCGACCGATGGAAATTTCGATTGCTGTAGGGATGCAGGTAGTAAATGTGCCCTCTACATGTTCTGGAAAAGCGAATCGTGTGGGAAAAGTCGAACCGCTCGTGGACGATCTCCAGATAATTTTGGCCTTTCAGCACCTTGCCTTTTCTGTTGTGTTTCAAGACGATAACACACCGCCAAATCGCGAACTGGGAATGCTTTCCATTAATATGCAGAAGAGATTCGTGTATTGGATTGCTTTTCGGAAGCTCACATTTGAGACACATCGATCACGATATCATTCAACACAGGATCCGCGCCATGGATCCTGAACTCACCACCATATCCTGAACTGGCTGCCGCTCTCCAAACGATTTGGAGGTATAACGTAATTTGTAGTATTGCAGTCTCACTGCAACCCGCATGGCCATAAAAGGAATCAGACTACTTTAGGTGCTTACCCTATGATGTTTACTAAGCCAGTGAATGTTGCGCCTAGTGACCGGAGGTAACAAAGACACAGATTAATGCATAAAACTAGGTAACCTTGAAGTAATAATGTATCATTAAAAAAACTTTAGGGAATGCAACCAGGTACATAAATCGACTTCGGCCGTCATATCGAGGTTATATGGCCTTTCTAAAGTTCGTACGGGTGGTGACCGCTTACCTCAGATATTGGTGTTCAAACATATCGTGTAGCAAACTATCTTGCTGGTTTGTTGAGCAAAAGATAAGCGTTGTTAACATCACATTATGAACTCTGCAGATTTCCTGCGTCGACTGGAGGGATCTCATTTGAACGATTCTGATGTCACTTTTGATGTAGTTTCTCTCTGCACTCACGTTCCTCTCTCTCTGGTCTGTTGCTCCTAATCGAGGCTAAATTTAGTACTGAATTAACAAATTTACTTCGACAAATTCTGACTCCAACCTACTTATTATTATTCAGTGACCAGTATCATGAAGAGACAAACAGAGTTGTGATGAAAAGCCCCTTGTCATACATAATTGCTAATTTATTCTTGGAGGACTTTGAAGAACGTGCATTGGAGTCATTGGCGTTGAAACCTCCTTGTTTTATCAGATCCTCGTCGCCCAGGTATTTATTTATTTATTCCTGCCTTGAGTTAGTTCTTCTCATATCCCTTCTCCCTATGTCCATCTCCTTCTTTTGTAAAAAAAAAAAAATAATAATTAAAAAAAATATATAAAAAAATCTAAATACAGAAATACAACAATCAAAATACAAATATCATATATAATACGCACAATCTTATATTTATTGAGTTATACGTTGTAAAATTGAATAATTTTTCAGGTATATATTTGTATTAGTGCTGTATATCTGTAAAATCTGTTGCGAAAATAATTAGTAGTAAAGAAGTAATAGATTAAAACTTTGTACGTGATAGGGAGGTTTTCTATTAACGTTACAGTTTATGTGCTCACATCTCATGAAATGTGATACAATTTCGAAGGTACATTCAGCTATATGTGTATAGTGTCTGTAAAATGTCCTGCGGCTACAATTTGTAGTGTAGAAATTATAAATTGTAACGTCATACCGAATGCCGTAGTTTTAGTCCATGAACAACGGAAAAGTAGTAAGCGAGAAACTTTTCTCCTTTCATAATTCTGCTATGATTGTCAGCGAGAAAAAGTTCAATAAAGGTTTGAAATTATGTTTAAAATTGGTTGCAAGTCGCTCAGCACTGTCAGTCTCATACAGTGCATCAATAAACTCTCGTCGCATTTGTGGCTGTTTCTTGCAACTATATTGTTTACAAGGTCATGTCTGATGCGACAGTTTTATGGCATCCACAGCGAAACTGTTGTGAACGGTAGACGTCTTTTCGTTTCATCATTTTCTGTGTGTGTGTGGGGGGGGGGGGCGTGGAGTCAGTTACAAAACGCTTCATAAACGTCAGAAATTACACGCAAAATTTGTTGCAGGTCCCTAACTACTACCATTTTTCAATAATTGACGCATAAGTCTGGGTATTCTCACGGAGTGGCCCCTCATTATTTGTGACGTCATATTTCCTGAGCTATGTGTCGCGCTCTTTCGTTTTTGGACCAAGACCTTTCGTGGGCGTACGGTGAACAGTTCACCAAAGTTTCATTACAATCAAACGAATGGTTTATGAATACATAGAGGACCGAAACCGGTAATCATTTGTATAAATAATATTTTTGTGACTGTTTTTTATTTATAAATAGTTAAGACGTTATTTGAATTAAAATTAGACCTGTCACAGGGTATTCCAAACAGCTGACGTTTGTGTCAGTAATCTAAAGTGGGTCATAAAATATGGATGCTTACCTTCTGGATCCGCCTCGCTTATCAGTCTCAACTATGTGATTCGCCTCTGTTGAGTGTTTTGAACTGCATTGCTACACCAAGTATAGCCCTTTTTGTCTGATGTATTGCATGTGGGAATGACCACTGCTGTTTCAGTCCACGCACCGAACCGGCCACAGACCTCCTAACAATGTGTGAATCCTTCTCCCTCTCACTCTCTATCTATCCATCTATCTCTCAGTCCAAGCATTCGGGAGAAGTGAATGCAAATATTATCACCTAAGAAAAAGAGCGTGAAGAAAATGAATTCTGAATAGAGTTATATTTCATGAAACTGGAGACAAGATGACGAATACTGTAACAAAAACAAAAACAAAACAAAAAGGAAGCAAAATTGGATACCATTTTTCTTAAATAAATAAAAAACTATAACTTCGATTGGAAAATGTTTAATTAGAAACTCATAGGCCTTGAGCATATCTATGGATAGCATTTCTGTACGAATAGATTGCTTTGATACGTTTCGAGTTATATCGAAAAAACGCTTAAATACATTTAAAAACTATACTTTTATAACTCGTCATTATTCACTTTTCCAAACATCCTATTTGGAGTACGTATGGCGCGAATAATTCAAAAAAGTTCTTTTTATGTCGATTAAAAAAACGCGTTCTCGAAAATTTGCTACAGTTACTAATACTAGAAAACAATGCAACACATCCCATTTACAAGTATATTCAGTATTAAGCTCCATGAAGCACATCACTGTAAAATGTTAATTACGCCCACAAATTTTTTTCTAGCGGTCGCAGAAAAACATTCTTAAGAAAATCAGCAATTTAAGTCTTTAAGAGTTCATTACATCAAAATAGACATGATTGCAAATCAGGTCCATAAATATGGAAGTTTTGTTTTGTCATTCCTTCATATAAAAGTAAGATATTTAATAGAATAATATTACGACTCTTTGCGAAGAAAAAGGCCAAGAACAATAACTCTGCGTCGATACTCTGACCAACTGAAGCCAGTTTTTTAGAAGGCTTAAAAAAATAATAAATCGATATCATCGAAAAATACTCGATGAATTATAATTTTTTGAACAACTAATTGTTTTAATCAACTTATTCCCTACACTTATTCGAAATGGTAAGTTTGGAAACGTGTTATAAAGTTACACAGAATCTGGTTTTTAAAGGTCTTTAAGTGTTTTAGAGTTTTAGGTCGAAATGTAACAAAACAAGAGAAATAGAAAATTCTATTTGCAATACTTTATATTTTTCTTTTCAGATAATTTTTTTTACGAACATTACGGCGTCACAGAATGCGTCGACTATGTCATTCAGTATCTCTGTCTCTCTCTGCACCCGTGACACACAAAATGCAGGAGAGAGAACGGAAAAGCACTCCGGGGCGCCAATTCGTTCTCGTTAGAATTAAAGCGTCGCAGCCGGGCAGATAAACTAGTTAATTTGCAGGCAAGTTTTTTGACTAAGTTAATAGTGACAGATGGCGGACCCGGGCGCTGTATTAGCGAGCGCGGGGTCGCTTCGGCAGATGGCGGCTGGCCGCTAGGCAGTTTGTCTTGATTTGGCTGCTCGCCGCAAGGTAGGCCACCCGGCGCTCACCACGGCACATTGTCTCGCTACCTCACGGGGACTTTCATCTGCCCCCTCATCTCGGCACCGCCGCATACTTTGCGTAAAGCGAATAGCCGAGTCGGCGACAGGAGAGTAGGAGAAACATTTTTCCGGAATCGAGAATCTCTTCCTCCCAGGAGCACTATAAATTTTTCTGATTTACCAGACTTAATTATGAGAACGGACCTTCTAAAATGGAACGGAGCGAGAGGAACGCAAAAGTGGAAAACTGTGCTTTTTTATCGCGACAGTTTTTCCCTCACTTTTTTCTAAATATCCGATAAAAAGCACGATTAGTCCAGGAATCTATTGCTGGTCTTTCCGAGGGTGTAGACCAGTGCTTTCCAAACTTTCCCTCATGGCGACACCTTTTATAGCTTACAGATTTGCGCGACACCCTTTCACTATATAAATACATATGTTAGAATTTAGATAGGTCTAGCGGGCGGGGAGGGGGGTGGGAGGACGGAAATAAAGTATTGTTTAAATGTAGTTTGTAAGCGAAACTGAAATCATCGTACGCATTGACAAGTTTAATGTTGATCCTGTTTGCAGCAATTACGTACACTCATCGAAAGAAAAGGAAACATTAGGAACTACGGAGATGTACACCAGAGTAACACCGCAGACAACGATGCCTAACTCACACAGTAATACACGCTTCTTCTACATGCGACCCAACTTCCGAAACATGAAAAATGAATTTCGGAAACCGTTTTTCTCTGCCGTGTGTACGTGTCAGAGCTAGATACGGTTTTCTTGATCGATTGAAAACGGCATCTGAAACATAGCTGTTCGGATTTCTGATTTAGACAGCACAGTGGCTGTTCCCTTTCAGTTCAATATTATCATATTAATTTCAGAAATAAAGAGTATGTATTCCTGACAATCGATGAATTATTAAGTTCTATTGTTAGGATCTGCTTCACCACAATCTCGGAAGTCCCGACATATTCGGAAAAAAATGGATAAATATTTATGACCAGTAAGAATATGAATGCCATTTCTGGTCCCAGTATCTGTTACATACAGGAAACTGAGAGAAAACAATATTAATGCATACCTGGGTTCGAACCGACGATCAGTACATTTTAAAAACTACTCTCCGTTAATTACCCGGCCATACTTCATACTAAACATCGTTACTGAACATCTTTAGTCAGTGGACAATTGCTTTTACAATCAGCTTTTACAGCCACTGTGTCACTGACTGACATTTAATTGTAAGGAACGCTACCGAGGGTGACGTGGCTTTCATAAATCCATTAAAAAACGCTCAGGTGCAGCTTTTGAGATGGAAAGCAGACTACAGTGAAGGTTCGTTCAAGTAGCTGCCAGTTCCAGCAAACTGCGCATGGGAAGAGCTGGTATCGAGTATCAGCAGCAGCTCTGCGTATGTCTAAGCGTAATAATAAATAAATGTTCGCAGTATAACTCAAACAGTAATGATACGCATGGAACACAGATGGTGTGGGATGCGGTGGGTAGTTCCAGCGGTTAATGTTGTACATGCTCGCACCAGACAACAAAGATATTAAAGATATTTACTCGCGGTTGACAATCCGGATAATCGCGAATCCCTATAACTGAGGTCCGGATAATCGAGTGACCGATCATTCCTTTAATACGTGATCTGTGGTGCACTGAATGAAGAGAAGGATGATTAGCTACACGCAAGTCTTCAGCATAGTATGTAGAGAAGGATGATTTGTGTTATTTTATAACCACTTTTTTTGTTTAGAGTCTAAATTTGTGTCGCGTCACCCAGTTTGGAAAGCTCTGGCGTAGGCAAAGGCAAACGGCGAGAGCAAGACTAACTATACTTCATTCACCACAAAAATAAACTGGATGTAAACATTACGATGTGTAATCTTCCGCGACAGCTGGAATTACATTGGATTCGTTTCACTTGGCGTGGAAGTCAAAATACATCGACCAATTGCGTTTTCCACAGTAGCAAAAATAGTTTATAATGTAATTGTAATTACTATGCAGATTCTTAGTTCGTACCTGGACCCTACATATTTATAGGTTTCATCTGAACACTGTCACAAATGCTGAATTGTAGCTGCGAATACTACTGAAATAATGCTTCGAATTTTCTTGACCGTTGCATCATTTGAAGTCTATCCTTGATACAAATAGTGCCCTAAAAATGAATGTTCTCTTAACAGCGCACAATTAATCTTTCCCTTATGGAAACAAAACGTGAAATCCGTTGTCTCAGGTGCAGTGTCTTCAGATGTGAAATATTTTGCGTTCCAAAACCTGGACTGTAAATTAATTAAACCGCAACTGTCAGCATCAAAGATATATGGAATCACCTTCAGTTCATATTTCAGTGTATCGTTCAACATGACGATCGTGCACTTTGAAAGGACGGATCGTCCTTCAATAGGAATGCAGCTATGATTACTGCAGTCCAAATGAAACTTCTGAAAGAGCTGTTTTGTTGCTTAAACCTCACTAAATTATTGTGAACTCCTTCATTATTCTTTCTCATATCGCGTATTGGAATGAACCAATCTTTTGATGGCCTATGAATAGTCAATTTCGAGGCTCACTTAAACAATCTGTACTAAATGTGCGGCAATCGTAGCACAACTGAACACAGCAGAGACGTCGAATACACACGATATTTTAAATATAAATTAAGTAGCCAAAGTACGATTTAATTAAAACTTTGATATCTGTTAACTGGTCAGGATATCGTAAACTTCCATTTACAGTAGCATAGTAATGAGATGGTACGTCGGGAGGAGGAAGAAAAACTCTTTTTAATTGAAAAAATATTTTCAGAGGGACTAAACTTGCATCTCAAAGTGGAATTCCGTGAATTTCATCTTCAAATGTTCATACTTCTCTCTCTACATCCTCCTCTCTTTCCCCTTACGCGTGTTACTACAAGAATGTACTAGAGAAGCACAATGTACGATGGGACAACCTGTATTCCGCTACGTAAGAGTAGAACACTTATGTCTTTGATAAATTACGACCATTGTGTCATGTTGTTGTAGATATTCCCCAAGTAGATTCAGAACATAGGTCGCAGACACACTGTTCTTGAAGTAAGTATAAAATAACTAATTGTGTTGCCTCAGTATGATCGGCTTCAAACACGATTTCTATGATGCCACTGTCTTTCAAATTTATTCTCAAGTACGTTGGTTGTAAAAAGTCACGAAACAGCACACTTATTTTTAACATAAAGTTGATATTCAATTTAACAGAATAGTAATTAACGATGAAACAATTTGTTAAGGGAGAAGCGGGAGTGCAAAGCACAAACTTGTTTGTTTTCTGATCATCCGTGCTAGACTGAATGGCACTCGCCAACAAGACTTCTTCACGCTTGCACCAAAATTTGCCGCCAACCGAACATTCTACGCTTTATGTTGCTATTTTATCTCCAGCTTTTAGCATTACTAGAAAGAATGACATAAATTTCATTACATACTATGTGATAAGATGTATTCGGACACACCCGAAAGCCGGTTGCGGTGGCCGAGGGACTGAGGCGTTTCAGTCACGGTCTGCATGGCCACTACGATCGGGGGTTCGAATCTTTGGATATTTGTGCCGTCCTTAGTCTTAGTTAGTTCATAAGTAATTTGTAAGTTTAGGGACTGATGACCCCGTATTTAAGTCCCATAAGCTATACAGACATTTGAACACACCCGAAACCTACCATTTTTAGCCCACTTTAGGTTACGGTAGTAACAAAGTCGTCCTTTGGGATCGTCTTTGGACAGCTCAAAATTTAAATTAAAAAAACTGATTAACCGTTCATCTGACAGTAAAACTGAAATTTTCACATGTTCAAATGTTTGTAAATCTAAGGCACTTAATTACGTCGGTCATTAGTCCCTAGGCTTACTAACTACTTACACTAACTTAAAGTAACTTATGCTAAGGACAACAAAAACCCATGGCCAGGGAGCTCTCGAATCCCCGACGGCGAACGGCCGCGCGTACTGCAGGTGGGCGCCTTTATGATTTTTTCCCGTATCTCGCATCGTTTCAGAGATGTAAAAATAACTGCGATTTTATTATGTATGTCTGTCTGTTCGTAATGTTTATCCAATTTTTAGATCGAACCGTTGAACCGACCGGCGGCAAATTTTACATAGTTGTTGGCCGCTACAGACTAAAACCTCTTTTTTCCAATATTTAGGATAAAAAATTTGCTTAGGAACAAAAAAAACTTTTGTGATGACCTTCTTGACAGGAGGAAAATAATTTTTTTTGACACGAAAATTGAATTAACCGATTTGTAGAGGAGAAAATTCTTTACAACTTTCCTCTCTAATTTTTCCATAACTCGCACCGTTACAGAGATATTTGCAGAAAATAACGGTAACTGGACACCGTCCCTTTCTTTTAAGTAAATCAGGCGTTCAGAAATGTCACGTGACATTCCTCGCCCAGAACTCTGGTATACGCCATCTTGGATTCCGTATTTTATGATTTTCTTATTATAACTGACGTGTCGTCATTTTAAAGCAATGACGCACTGAAGAATTAACCAATACACGTCTTTCTTAGTACGATGAATTATAATCCAGGTGTGTCTATAAACGCCATATTCGCAGTTAACAACTGCGTTCAATAGTACGAGAATTATATACTATTTTCGCAATTGTTCACCAGTAGTCGGTCGTGCGTTATGTTGTGATGCACATAGTCAATGTCGAAAACGGCTACTACTAATTTTTCGCCTTGGCCCCTAAAACGATTTCCGGCACTCTTATTAATTGTATAGAGCTATATTCTGTAATGTTTAGAAATGTGCATATGTAAGAGAGCTCTCTCTAAAATGAGCGTTTGTACTATTTCTTGAACTTGCAGTGAAATACGTAACATCGAACTGAAAAACAGTCTTCTGAAGCATATGCACATAAACTGGGAGGAGACAGCATTTTGAATGTCCTAAACAATGCGCTGGTACTAGCAGTTTCATGTATAAATAAAGTGATAGATATCTATGGACACTGTCGTTTATTAATGAAACGATAGGTGAGTATATACTTGTAACAAATCGCTTGTTTCTCTGTGGCCCTCATTAGGTGAGAGTATAACACCAGAGTGTAAAACCGCAATCTTGAAAATCCATCTTACTATTTAGGTTTTTATGTTCATCTTTCCTGAGAGAAACCGTTTTTGCACACACTATGTATATATAAGCAAATTTCTTGTCTCTCGAAAAAATTTCAGTATTTAGAGACGGATTTTTATTTTTATTTATCTAGGCGTGTTTCCTGAAAGTACGTGAATTATATAATAAGCATTTTATAGCGATTAGTTCTGCGTTAATTACGAAACATTTAACGAAATTTCTATCCATATGACCGAAGTACTCAAATAGAACGAAAAAATTGTGTAAGGTTAAAGCGAGATTCGAGCTACGTGACATATTTTCACTATTTCGATATCCCATAACGATACGAAATAAGAATTGATCGCATTAAATGAAGCTTTTTTTTTTTTTTTTTTTTTTTTTTTTTTTTTTTTTAGAATTATATCAAATGGCTTTGGCTGATTATTATTTTAAGTCTGAACTTTATGCACCATAAATAGAAAAAGATACAAAAGAATCCGATACGCATTTTGTCTCCCTTTTTGTGTTCTGTAAGAATCGTGCCGTCACAGACCAAAAGCACTCGTGAACGAATATTGGTAATAGACTTTCAACGTTAGAGCCTAACATCCATGATACAGACATCTATTGCCATCTATGAACATGATGTAGAACGTTCGTGTTGCCCAACTCTTGTTTCTACCTGGGGTATGATATCCAGAGGGCGCGATTCTCTCTCTAAAACAATAAAATTCACGTATTTTGCTGAAAATTCTCGTACGTTTTAAAAACATTGTATTTGTGACGTAATAGAGATAACATTTGTTTTCCAGATATGTGAGAATACTGTTTGCGCGCTTACAGATATGTGGGGCGCTCTATTTCTGAAATTTAACCCGGGTACATAATGCCCAAACAGAAAGAATTCGGAAAAGAAATATAGAAATATTTGTTAGTATTTGTTGATCTACCGAATGAACAAACTTCTTAAAAATAATCAATATGTCATATTGTACACAGTAGTAGAAATACGAACAGACTTTATATTATGTGCATTGCCGAGATCAACAAAAACATTTAAAAATACTGTTTTGTTAATTGTTGTTAACATTTTCTTTCAGGATACATTTTAAAGGCATACTGATGTGTAAATACGACCGTGAACTTGAAAATATATAAAATAACGATCCCTGGGAAGGTAGCATTTAGTACACAAATTTAAAAATTTTGGGTATGTTTTATCGGAATTATTATTATTATTATTATTATTTAAATCTGGTGGAAGATTTCATTAATATCAACAGATATTTTGTCACAGTTTAAAATATAAGGCACCTGCCTACATTACAATACATTCAGAAGGTGGGTTAGGGTTTACCCACCTCTCTTCCTACATGGCCCGTGGTATTGGCGAGTTAAAAATCCGAATGAAGGGAAGAAACAGAGTGAATCGTTATTGTTCACTGTCTTAATTTCTTTCCGTTGTCAGGGTTTGAAGCTTCATTCTTGTTTTAGTTGGCCGTTCGGTGCTAAATAAGTCTTTGTAGCTCAATCTGTTGTCTGGCAAGAGACCATATCGTCCACAAGCATGAATCCACAACGACTTTTAAGCGTTCCATTAATAACACGTTGAATCAATGGCAGATTTTCACATTTGATGTCAGTAGGCTATTCAAATTACAATTAATTCCAGTTTTAAAATTTTGCTCCCAAATTTGCCGCCCCAGGTTTCAGCCTAGGCCATTGCGTTGAATTAATTATTTTACAAGAAATTGTTTACACCGTATTTATTGGTAAAATCCTGCTATCTTCAGTGCCTTTCGGGAGGACACGTCAATACATGAATTCTGTTTTAATTTTCATGATTACCGATCGGCGCGCTTGGCATAGTAAGTGATGTGTTTGGTTGCCGCCAAAAATGTATAACGTGTTACGTGCAATATTGAAGAATATCGGGCTGTCAGATATCACAGTTTAGCTGATTATCTCTTTGCGGGTACAAACAGGTCTGTGTTACCTTCCCCGATGCGTAGAAAAGTTTGTCCGGAATTATGACGTTTGGAAACGTTTTCGTTAAATTACTATTTCATCAGCAAGTAGGCATAATTTTGTAGTTATTTGAATAATTATTTAGAATGTTTCATTTATATTGAGGAAATTACGGATTACTACAACTACGACATAGAGAGTTTAATCCTTTTTAGAAGCAAAAGGTGACTTTTTTAACACTCATTTTCCACATTATGTGATTCATTGACGTGCTTTTGCAGACAAGTAGCCGGTAATAGCACTTCGAAATACGTTAGATTTGATTTTATCTATTTTAGAAACCCTGCGATTGTGAGATCAATTGATATGTTTATAAATAATGGTTTAATTTATAAATAACACTTATGCTACCAGTTACTTTATTTAGCACGGTGCCTTAAGAACATCTTTGTAACCGTTTATTTAAGTGCGTTTGTTTTGTAAACATTTATGTCTACTGCGCACAAAATGTTAGTTGTGATGTTTGATATGTGTGAGATTCTACGCAAACAGAACATAAATTACTGAAAGACAAGAAAATAATGTAGAACCTCACATATCAGAAACACCGTAACTAAATTAGGATAGCGCACTTGAAAATGAGAAGCATTTCCCGACGTGCGTCATGCTAAAGAAAAGAAAATCGTGACTGGTAGTAGATGTGTTATTTATAAACAAACCCATTAAACTCGATTTATTTCCATTCTTAAATTTTTTCGTGATCTTTTATCACTATTGATTACTTATTATCAAAAGTACTCTAATGTTCCAAGCAAAGCTCGTATAACCAGATAATAACAACTTTTACGTGTACTGCCATAGACATGAAAAATTAGACGGAATTAATAGAGCCTTGCGATAAATAAAATGTGAAGAATCGTCTCATTTGTACAATGCTGATTTAGAACTTAGCTATATCTTGCGTTTTACATCTTCGAAATCAATGACAACTTTTCCATACTGAGCGAACTCCTTATCTGTCTTAAACATTTGCCATTGTTAATATGGCAAGCACTCTAAGGCTTGTTGCCTACTTCCGACACTATAAATGACATTAATTTTCCACTATTGATATATTTCCATCAAAATGTACAAACTTGTTGCATATCGATTTTGCCCATAATTATATTACTGTATGTGAAATAATGTTCTATCGATGAATATATATACATAGATGTCATTGTAACCACAAGCTAAGCTAAAAGTGGTGACGTTTTTCATAATAATCTTGCCGTATAAAGTATTCAGTGATAGATTTGTGACCATTCAGCAGCTCAGTTAATTTGTACAGTGTGATTATTACTGTGTACTTATTCAGGAGATAGTTTATTCACTGCAGAGTATTTGTAACAGGAAAGGAACAAACAAATAATTATTTGTACTTCATGCTGCATTTAAATTTTGTATATTAGCCTAAACTTTACTGCTTTTCATATTAATTATTCTGCAGTCGTTTGAGTTTACTGTAGGGTAACAGTGAGCATAGCTAAATATAACTATTGTTACATACTACAAACAGCTATTCAGCTTTAAAAGCAATTTTATTTGAATGAAATGAAAGGGTTTGTCCCACATAAGTACATTATTAAGTAGGAAAAGTGTTTTGTTCTTAAAATACACAGCATATATCGAAATATACAATTATCGCACTCTTAAAACTAATAAGTTTGATAAAGTTTATGTAAGCGGCCAATTTAGGCTTAGAAGGTACAAGAATTATTCTTCTTTACAAACTGCTTAAACTTACAGCAAAATACTTGGCACAACATCTTAGGAGCAATGTATATTACTGTGGAATAGATTTTTCACTTTCTGATTTTAAAATTTGCAATATAAATTAATAATTTTCAAACTTACTTTCATGATGCAGTGCATACTGGGTACTGAGAAACTTTGCTCCTGTGTGTGCCAATTCCAAAGTTACAAAATTATCAAAGTAATTGATGATACTGCTTATTAAATCAATTGAAACATTAATTTGACTATATAGTCTTGCGACCGTTATTATTATTAAATTTCTTGGTACTATAGTCCAAGTAAGCATTAATTTTCGCACCAGTATTGGATTAGATAATGAAGTTTCCGCAAGTATAAAGTGTTCGAAAGACGAAACATAAGGTTTGATGTCATTATCCATTTGTAAGCACACGCTAATCCTCCGGAGGGGCGCGTTACTGTTTATGAACTTTGTGTAATTTTTGGAAGCGTTTGGAAAAAGTCAGTAGGTCGACTTTAACAGTGCAATCTATCTGCACGTATCTTGCCGCTTGTATAAATTATTTCAGATCATCCTAGTTAGCAGGAGCGCTGCACCCTTACTTTTAAGTTGGACAAACGTCGATCTGCAGAGGCTGTAGACAGTGTGATACACAACAATACACTTACAGCAGGAAGTACCTCAAACAAAACGATCTATTAATCCACGGTCAACACGTATTTTAAAAATATGGTTTTTGTGAAACAGAACTAGCTCATTACTCACACGAAGTGATGAATCCTACAGTTTTCGATGAAATAGCCTGCTCATGGATTATCGTCTCAGAAATGAGATGTCCCTGTCAGAGAGGGACAGTTGGTAATAATCTATGGTAACGCATCGGCTAAAACGGGCCATTTGCAGTTTCCCGCGAGAGTATTATAGGCCAGTTGGTGATCCGCATCTGAACAAGCGATTTGGGAGGAAGTGTGAACAGTTGCAGATGATGGTATCATTCATCGTTTAAGAATACTATCACCATGCAGAAAGCAGCAGCAGCAGGACAAATTAGATATCTGTTTTCGTATCGTAGGAATAGTTGAAAATAATTAAAGAAATAAAGTCGACCTCAGGAGTAATATGACAAACCCGCTAATCTTCGCTTGTAATATAAATCAATGAAATCTGAAATAGCTAGGAATTATTGGTGTGAAAGACTTAAATTGGAAATGACACACAGAAAAATGTTGTCAGTAAAGCGAAAGAGACTACGTCTTATTTGCAGAACACTTGTAGTACAATTACTAAAGGGACAGCGTACACCTCTCTTGTCCGTCCTCTTTAGAAGTACTGCTGGGAGGTGTGGGATCCTTATCAGGTGGGACTGACGGAAGATACCGATGGAGTTGAAAGGATGACAGCTCATTTTGCGTTATCAAATCAAATGTTCAAATGTTTGTTAAGCTTAAGGGACTTAACTGCGAGGTCATCAGTCCCTAAACTATCACACTACTTTTGGACTAACTTATGCTAAAGACAGCACAAACATCCATACCCGAGGTGGGATTCGAACCCCCGACGGGGAACGGCGTCGCACATCGCGGCATAGCTCCTCAATCCGCTCAGCCACTCCGCCGCGGCTTGCGTTATCACAAAGAGGACAGTGGATGCAACGGAAATGAGGCATGATTTAGTATCGGAGTCATTATAACACCACTTTGTTTTATTTCGATGAAATCTCCTTACGGAATTTCTATGAGAAATACTTTACGAATGCAAAAATAATAAAAAAAAAAAAAAAAAAAAAATTGCTGACTACAACCTACATATGGAGAACGGCAGAACAAAATACGGAAGATCAGAGCTCGTACGGAGAGATTTATTCTTTTTTTTTCGTGTTCTATTCGAGAATGGAATGATAGATAAGTTGTATAAAACTGATCCTAGGAACTCTCTTTATGGCACTTCACTTTCGTTGGCAGAGTACTCATGTATATGCAGATGTAGATGTTACATATGTGAGAAATTCCTGCAAACGTTTACAGAAGATGCACCGGACTACAGAATTGACAAAACGGTGTACATACTACTAGGTGACATGAAACGTCTTGTCGGTACCGACTGTGAGATACCTGGAACTCTGTGTTGTTCTAATTTCACAAGGAGCGCGACTGCCAAGCCATTCGTCAAAGCTATCCGGTTTAAGCAAAAGTAGAATCAACAATGTAGGTTAAAAGTCGACCACAGTACGAAACAAGAGCTTTGATTTAACACTAAAATTAGTAAATGAGGTCCGTGTGAACTACTGGTTACTCGCTGCTATAAAGCCTTGCTCCCTGGCCCAAAGTGAGAACAGACTCTTTTCAAATTACTTCAATAACAGGAAGTTAATACTACAGTGCTCAATATACATAGCAGCTCACACGCTATTACACACAGACAGTAATAAGCAAGCCACCTCAATTAAAGTTATCCTAGAAAGGTGGCTAAGAAATTCAAATATAAAATTTGCATCTGAGTTAGTTCTCAGCACTTGTGAAGAACAATATTAAATAAAAGAGGGAAGGTGCTGTAAAACTACAATTTATAACAATTTACGGATTATGCTGAACTTAAACTTGTTTATTCAGATAGAAAACAAGCAAAAAGGGGAACCAATTTCGTTAATACAATAAAAATGCATCCCTTACATGGATTGATACGGACGGTGCCCAGCTTAAGTTATACATGATTTAACGCTACTGGAGGAAAGGATTCACAAACAACACTCATTCTCTCACACACACGCAATGCCACAGCGAAACTCGCCAAAATCAACGTGCTGAAACGAGGGGGAAGCAGGCGCCGCTGTCGTAGGCGGAATTCAGCAAGTCGGAGGTAGCACAAAACACAATATACAAAAACAAATTGAAGCTGGCTGTGGTCTGTCGTGTCTGTTTTGAGATGATGCGTGTGAAGTTAAATTACATCAGAATTGGATCGCGAGCAAACACGCTAACGGCGACACACGGCTACGTAACATGAACGCACTCCACTGAAGGTGAAGTGGTTCAAAGTAGGATTCATTATACAAAATGACGGTGGATTCTTAACTTGCAGTGTGTTAGGAATCGATCTAGATACTGGTTTTATATGAGAAGTGGCGTGAATTCAAGCGACTAGCTGCAGACCCCGGAAGTCGTAACTCGGACTCACGTGGTTCCGAAATTCGATAAGATTTAATAAATTTAGTTTCCGAAAAATAAAGAAAATTAACTACAGCATGCAACTCATAGAAATGTTTATAATTACACGAAGAAGCGAAAGACATGCAGCTACACGCGATAGGGAACGCTTATAGAGACGGATGAAGTCCAGTCTCAAAAAACACGTAAAAGTGAAATAAATATAAACTCGGAAAAATAAAATTAAGAATTGTAGCATGCAAGCCATAGAAATGTTTAGAATTACATAAGGCTGTTATTGAAGGAGGTTGTACAAGGTTCAGAGAGAATTACTGACAGAGTACATACTACCAGTCGGAGAAGAAACAAACATTAAAATACGCGGGGAGAGAAGATCGCAAAATATTTGTGGAAATCAGAAGGATACCCGTGATGGGCATGGAACAAACAAGAGTGGAAGCTGAAGGCTTTGTTCTATGAACCAACCACGTGGAACACACATCACACACGGAAGGAAACGATGAGAAATTTTTTTTTACATGCACTGTACAAAAATGACATATCACCTATTAGAAATAGGGCCCCACAAAGCTAGAAAGTATTTACACAGAGTTCATGCACCGCCACATGATCACAAAAGGTTTCAACATATCAGGCTATTATCAAACTCAACTATAATCACACACACCGTGTGAATCTATTGAAAATCACTGAATTGAAAAACGAGAACACATTTCCGATCGGAGAAAATATTCCAAAATGATTCTAAGTTCACGAATCTAAGTTAAACGTGCCAGTCAATGGAACGCCACCATCTCCAGAAACAAGAGCAAAACCAACCTTACCTCACCAGACGGCCAGCCCAGAATGAAGATTCAGCGGTCATGAGGCGAGAAATTGCTGCCGGACGCGGGAAGCCACCGGTAGCCGGAAAATCCAAGAAAACAGCGGTGATGGGGACGGACAGCCAGACTCGCGCTGGAGGGAAGGCTCGCTAACTAGACTGTAACCAAAGGGTGTAGATACCTCCCCACATTCAAAGAGCCACAGATTCTCGCACACACTTAAAAGTATAACAACTGCACATTCTGACAGGGACAGTGGCGTAGCGAAGAAGCCGTACTTATGCCACATTAATCAATATCATATTAAATTATTAACGTAACAAAATAAGAAAAACCTAGCAATATTAACTAATATTTTAACACATGAAATAAAAAATGCTATTCCTCAAGCCTTGAAAAGAATGAACAAAATGATGATCTAGCGGCATAAAATAAATGATAACTTTACAGAAATATACGAAAATTATATGGAAGACGACAGATGGTCATCTTTCAAGGTACACCTAACTGAGTGTCTAGTGCAATCTGAATCCCTACTAGCATTCTAAATTTGAAGACCTTCTATCCTTTACACAACAAACCACAACATGGAGTAGGGGCTAATTGTGACAGATTTCAATGCAGAGTTATCTTGCTCGGGGTCCCAGAAGAGGGGTTATTGCGGTAAAAGAAACCCCTTTGTGTTATGACGCGGCATTATCATTACCTTACGTATAACTGTGTATTGTGGTACCTAAACATTGTAAGCACTCCAAAATCTATCCGGCAAGCATCCGGTTTGATTGGTCCTCGTGAAACGAATTTTAGACAGCGTAACTTGTCATAATCATCATATTTGTTCTGCTGAAAGATTCAGGATCGGCAAGTAAGGCATACTTACTGATAGAGGTCAGTATAATTTCCTTTTTGTGGAAAATTACTATGTACTTAATGATTGCGTTCTTACGTACAGCCCTTTGTACCCTGTGTTAGTCAATACATAGTCTTTCAATACAAGATACTAGACACAGCACAAGGTAAAGCGACAGTTTTCTATATTTATGTGAATGGCACGTTCGTCAGTTGGGCTCACGGGAAATACTAACTTCATTGTTCCTGGCAACATCTGAACACCACTCGCAGACTTGGAAGTTCAGCAAAACTATCACCGAATGGTACAGCGTCTATCGGAAGACGCGCCACACACACAAGTACCTTTCTGTTTTTAGCTACTATCACCCATCACAAATTGGTGCTAAACAAGCTGGTCCACGGAGATCTTGTGACGAAAAAAGGCTAAAACCTGAACCACCTCAAGGAACTGTTATAGAAGAACGGCTAACAGCTCTAGCCAAATTCGACGAGCTTTTAAACAAAACAGTACACCACAGCCAACACGCTATGAGGATTTCCCAGAAACGATTACCTTCATTCTATACAGGGGCATCTTATCTGAAAGACTCGGAATAATTTTACAACGACAATGCAATAAACGTGTCTGTCGCTCGCCGACAAGTACTAAATCTCTTCTATGGATAGTGAAAGGCTCTCTGTGGCTCCGGAAGTCGGAAGATTGGAAGATTATTACACACCAAACGAATATGGGAAATCATGTATCGGGAAACCTAATAGCAATCTAAAAATGTTTCAATCAACGTAAAAGCCACACCGGTTCCAGCAGCCCAAGATATCTACCATTGCCGAATATTGCCTAGAAACTAACAAGATGAAAGAAACCAACAGGATGAAATACGATGATACAGAGATTATGTACAACACGACCCCATACTGTTGGAGTTTATGGAATGAGTGAATCGAAATAGTCTAGAAAATAACAATTGTTTATTTTGATATTATGCATCAGTTTTGTTGCAAAATTTTGCAATGGAACAAGAGATGAAAATCATAAGAGCAATAAACAAAACAAAAAATATTACCAACACGGAAACAGTATCTTTTGAGTATAACAAATGAAATCTAAAAGTGTAAACACGCATGCACACACAAACACACACAAACAAAAAGAAACAGGAAGCAAAAATTGTAGGAAAGTAGGAAATCACTGATATTATAATTACACACTGGACATGGGAATCACAATCAGAAGTTCGCAACAATAACAGACACATAACACCAAATACAGTCATTTCCTAGGGCTCGAAAGACGAAATCTCGAGTAGGAGAAATAGTAAGAGCAACAACTCAGGAAATTAACTACCAGTAGCACACATGTAAAACCATACTTACAAAGAAAGACAGTGCAAAATAATTAAAATTACTTCTGATGGTCGAAGTAAAGAAGATATAAAGTTTAGTTTGGCTATGGGAAAAAAAGCGTTTAAATGTTAGGAAGTCCTTTCTGAAAGAATTTGTCTAGAGTGTTGCATTTTATGAGACTGAAACTTGGACGATAAAGAGTTCAGAGAAAAAGATGACAGAAGCTTTTGAAATTTGGTACTACAGACGAATGATGAAAATTAGATGGGTAGATCACGTAACTAATGATGAGGTGCTAAACCAAATTGGGGAGAAAAGGAGTTTCTGGCATATACTGACTAAGAGAAGGGATAGGTTGGTGGGACACCTTCCGAGACATCAAGGACTCGTCGACGTAGCATTAGAAGGAAGTGTGAGAGGTAAAAGTCGTAGACCGAGGAGCGAATACAGTAAGCAGATTCAAAAGGATGTAGGTTGCAGAACTTATTCCCAGATGACGAGGCTTTCACAGGACAGGGTAGCGTGGAAAGCTGCATAAAACCAGACTGCGGACTGAAGACAACGACAATAACAAACACTATAGTAAAACAGAATGTGCACGAACTGTTTCTAACTCCCATACAAAACAATGTAAAGAAAACTGTTTATAAAGAATTTATGCATATTAAAGATCACTGAAGATGCTTTGTATACAACATAGGCGAAATGCCCATGGCAAACAAAACTATCGGTTTATTTCTGCTGCAAACGCAATATTTGTCAATATAATATTACGCAGCTGTGAAAGACAGCACAAAATAATTAACGTTACCACCATGTTTAATATATACAGGGTGTTACACAAAGGTACGGCCAAACTTTCAGGAAACATTCCTCACACACAAAGAAAGAAAATATGTGGACATCGAAAACGCTTACTTTCCATGTTAGAGATCATTTTATTACTTCTCTTCAAATAACATTAATCATGGAATGGAAACACACGGCAACATAACGTACCAGCGTGACTTCAAACAGTTTGTTACAGGAAATGTTCAAAATGTCCTCCGTTAGCGAGGATACATGCTTCCATAGTTCGTCACATGGAATCACTGATGCGCTGATGCAGCTCGGGAGAATGGCGTATTGTATCACAGCTGTCCGCAATACGAGCACGAAGAGTCTCTACATTTGGTACCGGGGTTGCGGAGACAAGAGCTTTCAAATGCCCCCATAAATGAAAGTCAAGAGGGTTGAGGTCAGGAGAGCGTGGAGGCCATGGAATTGGTTCGCCTCTACCAATCCATCGGTCACCGAATCTGTTGTTGAGAAGCGTACGAACACGTCAACTGAAACGTGCAGGAGCTCCATCGTGCATGAACCACATGTTGTGTCGTACTTGTAAAGGCACATGTTCTTGCAGCACAGATAGAGTAACCAGTATGAAATCATGATAACGTGCTCAAGTGAGCGTAGTTGGAAGAACATGAGGCCCAATCAAGACATCACCAACAATTCCTGCCCAAACTTTCACGGATTCTCGTCAGCCCACACATGTTGATTGTACAAATTTACAATTTGATCACTTTGGAATGAAAATTACATTTAAAGAGAAATACTAAAAAGAGCTCTAACATGGAAATTAAACGTTTCCAGACACATGTCCACATAACATATTTTCTTTCTTTGTGTGTGAGGAATGTTTCCTGAAAGTTTGGCCGTACCTTTCTGTAACACCCTGTATCAGAGCATATTTTAAGGAATTTTCACTGGGCGACATTGGAAGGATGATCCGGGGGCTCCAGAGGCCCTCCCCCGGAAAAATTTCAAAATATTGATGCCTAAAACCGTATTTTGAAACCTTTTTTATTAAAATCAAAGCTGCTTAATTTTTTCTTAATAGATTTTTATTCGTATATGTTTTTAATGATAAATAAAAATGTCTGTGGAACACTACTAAATTTGGACGTTGAAGAAATCATTTATGTCTCCTAATTTTGTTAAACAATCTTTCAATTGTTTTTGTTGTCTTTTATTTGTTAAGTAGTTAAACAGAATACCGTACCTGTTATAACTTCACTTTAATATGATATGGCTATTAAATGAAAATAGTATTAAATTAAACTAATATCAGTACTATTATTACTTAAAATAGCTTCCTGTGCACTTTCTGTAAAAGTTAATACAATATTATTTGTCTTAAAAGCTCATATTACGTTATGTTTCCTTAATTTGTATTTTTTCTCTAGAGAATTCTGTACACGAACGGGAAAGAAACACAATTACAATTTTAAGCTATCTATGAAAAGTACTTAATTCTGAAGAAAATGAGTCATGAGATCCTGGTGTTTAAAACTTCTTTAAAGAACGTAAAGTTCTAGTGTAACAGTTTTCTTTCAAAGAGTATTGAACAGTAATTTTATACCTTCACTTGTAAGATTGTAGGTAAAAACAATTCTTTTGCCGTTTTTATAAATGTTTTAATGCACACAAGAAACAATTTTCAAGAAATGTTTCAAAATAGGCCTACAACAAAATTTTAAAGGATAAGAAATTACTGGATTTACAAAATCTTTTGATAAAAAAGTTACAAAGTCCCTAACGAAAAGCATCGAAGAACATCAAATTTAAAGGTTTCTGTCATTTGCAAAATACTTTTTTACAAACTCTTGGTCTTGATACAGTTCAAAATCGGGCAGCTTCCTTCTTCTCTCTTCCTTCTCTAGGAACTTCGCCACGGATGACCTCGGGTCGAACAAGGCTGTCCCAACACCGTTGAGAGCGATGCGCTTTCTAGAGTTGAGAGCTTCTCGTGACAGGCCAGATTGTTTGTTTGAGTTTAAAGTCGTATGTAGTGACACTGCTCTTTCAGGACCTGTGCGGTGTCAGAGAAATATACTACTGCACCAACTTTCTTAGGATCGAGTGAGGTTGAGATACTTTCAAAAGGTGGTTCAGCTTTCCAGTAGATGATGTCATACTAGACGGAGCAGGGAGATTTTCTGCTGCAAACAACCCTACAACGTCATCAGTAAAATCTGATACTTTATCTCTACCAAACAGGCGTTCACAAGCTCAATAGGATTTTTAGAATTTAATATTGATCCTACTGCAGATTTCCTTCTGGTCTTCGGGAAGCCGTTGAGATAAACTCTTTGCAGGTGTGGCGCTTTTTATGCACAACACTAAAGCCGCATTATGTGTACTTCACCTTTTTTATTTGTTCAGTGGTCACATTTGTGACACTTTTAAAATTAAACTGATTTATTTTTCATTCTCGATAAAGCACAAATAGAAGTAATATCACAAAAGTAAGACTGGTTCACAACTAACTCAATACTGATCTGAGACCTACTGTGTTCAAAGTAACCTTACAACTGACTGCCTTCGCGCCAATTCGCGCGTATTAATAAACATTTTGTATTCTAGAACATTCTAGAACACGGAAGTTACAATGTTTTACATTTGGTAAATTTGTTCATGAAACATATATAAATCTTGCTTTACTTAAAGATATACAAAACTATGACAAATGCAATAATAAGTTTTTCATATCAAAACAGTACAAAAGATCGTAAGTAAATAACAATTAGTGTAGTGTTAATATATGTTTACATTATTTAAAATGGTTAAATTAGAGTTATTATTGAATTTTACGGTAAGCAAAGTATTACATTATGGTCAATACATTACAGAGGACGTTAGATATTGTTAGTTATTAATTTCATTAACAAATATATTATTGTCCATCACTAAGCTTACGACTTTCAATAATTAATTTATGTAGTTCATTAAAAGACCCAAATAATGAAAGTGATAATGTGACCAGCCAGAAGCGCCATAAAATGCTTATATAATAAAAACCCGGAATATTAGGGCACAATACTACGATCAAATGTGGTATCGAATACTTCAGTTGTTGAAACAAACGGGATTTTCTAGGGTATATACATTACACAGCTCATTATAACCTCTCTTTCTCGCTGCATGCCAGTGTCACTTTGTTGAAACAAATCTGTTTACTTGACGTCTTCTAGGAAGATCTTCAGTATCTGATTCGTCACTTTCAAGATCTCTTGCACCTTATCTTTCCAACTTTTCTTCATATCCACCAGGATAACAATCTTCTTCCATCAAAGATAATGAATCAACAAATATTTTTTTAGATACTTCAGTATCAGGGATTGTAACAAATGACCTCTGACAATCTTTTTGCAGTTTTTCCAGACATTTCAGACTGGTAAGTCGCTGTTGTCGCTGTTGTCGCCACCTGTCTCCCACAAACGTAGAAACACATGTGCTGAAGCTTTTTCAACTTTTGAGGAATCAGTCTTTCCAAGAACATTACTCCAATGTTGTTGCGTTAATGGAAAGTTGTTCCAAACTGCTTTGGCTAAACTGTTGAGGTGTTCTATGAACCTTACATCAAAGTGTGTGGAAAGCGGTAGACAGTTTTCTTGGTTAACTCAGCCAGCTCTTCAATTTCTTCAAAGCGAAAAGCCGATGCCCTATAAAACGTACCCACGGCTTTTAAATTTGTCTTCCAGTGCTGAACTTCAATGACTGCTGATTCTAAGTCTGACATGGCTAGGTCAGATCGATGAGCCACGCACTAAATACAAAGTAAGTCTCTTCCTATGTACGCTTTCATTCGAACCCATAAGCCACTGGATTTGCGTATATTAGCACTCTCTCCATCTGCAGTCAATCCTGTCAACGTATCTTTTGCTGTATCACCAATAAAACTTTGACCGATTCCATAAGATCTCCTGCCCCTCGCAGACTCGATTTTCTTTTACCTAGAAACACAGGATTCATCTCGTTATCTTCTGTAATGAACCATGCAGTAATGAACTTGTTGTCAACTCCGTATTTGCCAACGGAGCCAACAACCTGGATGGAAAAACATTCCGAGTTTTTTTAAATGTGTGACCACACCTTCCATTATCACTTCCACTACAACAAGCATCTCGCGATACATTACAGGGGTTCTGTACTGCATTAAAGCTGGAGAAGGAGTAAGAGGAGAAAACTCGGATTCCGAACCATTGTATGACGAAATTTGGGTGTCACTTTGAATCTTTGTTAGTAATTGTGATGGACAAGAATGAGCAGAAAGAGTCATTGTACGACTGTCATTATACACATCCAATGCTAGTTCAATCAGTAGTGCTATTTTCTGTGCAGTGTAAGACTTAAGGGTTTTAACCAAAGGGTGCTTACCAGATTGTGCCAACCATTTTTCTTCCACTTCATTAAGGTTGACAGCAGCTTTGTGAGATTCACTGCTAAAATGGTCAATAATTCTTTGCAATTCCTTTTTTCCGTCACATCGGACGCCATCAGCAATTGGCTAAGTAGGTTTTTTTTTTTTTTTTTTTTTTTTTTTTTTTTTTTTTTTTTTTTTTTTTTTTTTTTTTTTTTTTTTTTTTTTTTGAATGTGTTTAGAGCAAATTTCACATTTTACACCAGAACACTTGTTTCCCAGTTTTAAGGTTGGCAACCAATACTCTAAAAGATTTACAAGAGGTTATTTTTTAATTCCCGGTACATTTGATATGTCATTTAATAAAAATAAACTGCCGGCACTACCCATATCCACTGGGCGACAAAATCTCAGCACTGGGCGACACAACTGTCGCCCAGTTAACATGTTATTTTATGCCCTGCTCTGTATATGTGTAGTATGGCGATCCATCTCAATACTTCCTCCACATAAATAAGGAGGAACTCACACTGGCTGACCTCACTAGCACCACCCCGCATGGAATATGCCAAAATTATATTGAAAATGAATTTAACTAGTGGTGGAGACGGAAGTGAATTGTACAAATACAATAAGGGAAACAGGAACATTTCTCCGCGTATGTTCTAAATATGTAATCAACTATACTTTGAATGCCTTAACTGAGTCATTCCACACGATTGTTACTCAAGGACTCTACTTGTTAACTAAAAGCACAGCAACCTCTGAAAGTTTCAGGCCTCCAAGTGCGGAGAACGTACATAGAGGCGTACTTTACCGATGCTCCCCGGCTCCTCTCGAGTTCCCTTTGTGTTGTTTTCCCTCTCTTTCTGTCACCCTCTCCATTCATTTACTGGCCCTGCCTGAAGCCGCACACTCACTCACACACAAGTACGGCAGGGCGGTGCGAGAGCCCTTTGTCACCACCTAATGAATTCAACTGCGGCGGTTTTTCTCTTCATTTTTGGTGCGCTCCGCAGCCTCGCGAGACGCTCATTTCGCGCGGGCAGCAGGGCGTGGCGACGCCAGCCGCCAGATTTAGCGCCGCCGCAGCCGCCGCCCCCGCCGCCCCCGCCGCCCCCGCCGCCCCCGCACCCGCCCCCGCCGCCACCGACGCCCCCTGAAAAGTGAGCGCGGCCCCGAATTGCGCGGCCTATCTCTGGCCCTTTATCTTATACCTCATTAGTATGCATAAACAAGTGATATTTCTGTAAGGAATGGGCCGGCCGCCTCCCGTTTTTGTTGGCTCCGCCCCTCCACACCCCCCCCCCCCCCCCCCCCACATCCAGGCGTGGCCGCCCCCGCTACGTCAGTAATTGGTTTAGTTTGGAAGGGTAGAGAAGACCGCGGCGGCTATGAATTTAAATTTGTCTAATTAGGAGATAGGTGTCTGCGCCCTCCCCCCGCGCGACGACTTCGCGCCGAATGGCTGTCTTTATATCACTCCTGATGACGCCAGGCCTGCCTCCCTCCCGGAACGTAATGACTGCTTGCCGGGGCGGAACCGAGTCGCCTGTGTGTGGCTGAGGACAGTACTCTCTGTGGACTACTTCCGCTAGTCTGCGTACGAGGGGTACCCCAAAATATCAGGGGTGCACTTCAGTTGTCTGCCGTTTTAAATGTTAACATCATTAATCGTGTTTCATTCTGTTCCTTGTTTCATATTATACATAGTTGAAAGAACAACGAAATAAGATATACTACTTAAAACTTTTATCCATTGTGTTGGAACCTGCGACTGTATCTTGAAATAGGTTTCAGAAATTACTGCAACCATCGCCTTTTTTTTTCTTCTTAATGAAGATTTATTAAACCATTACAGGTTTCAAGCTGACTAGCAGCTGATCATCAGATGGTGTACATTTAGTGCAGATTACATTTGTATCTATTGCAGGGCAGAAAACGAGAAAAAAGTAAACACTAATTTTGGTGTGCTACAGTGAATAATTACAATATAAGTCTGTCTTCAATACGTTATTTACAGTTATGCGTTTCACATTTAATTTGTCCATATTTGTTCCCCTTTGGATAGCATTTCACAATACTTCCCTTCCATCAGCACATCACAGCAACTCCCACGACTTTCAATCGATAAAATTGTGTGTGAAGTGTTTTTTTTTTTTTTTTTTTTTAATTTTACCACTTGAAGGTCGTGGGAGTTGCTGTGGTGTGCTGATGGAAGGGAAGTATTGTGAAATGATATCCAAAGGGGAACAAATATGGACAAATTAAATGTGAAACGCATAACTGTAAGTAACGTATTGAAGTCAGATTTATATTGTAATTATTCGGTGTAGCACACCAAAATTACTGTTTACTTTTTTCTCGTTTTCTGCCCTGCCACAGATACAAATGTAATTTGCACTAAATGCATACCATCTGATGATGATCTGCTAGGCAGCTTGAAACCGGTAACTGTTTAATAAATCTTCATCAAGAAGAATTAAAAAAAAAAGGCGACTGGTTGCAGTAATTTCTGAAACCTATAATAGATTTACTAGTTGACCTGTGCGAATATTTCGCACTCTATCTTAAACAGTCACAGATAGCTAAGATAGTAATGGAGAGAAGCAGATGTAATTACGTATGTATAAAAGATAAAATAAAACTTTGAATAGGAGTAGCAAATATTAGTCTCATTGTAAGAAAATTTATATAATTAAATACAATATGAATAATTGTGAAACATATAAAAGATCAGATACTGACTGTTTCATGTTTATTTTATTTTTTGAAAACATGTTTATTTTACGAAATTGAGTTAAATCGCACAGTACACAACGCTTGCTTGAAGAAAGTGAACAATTCCAAAAGCTGTTGTGCATGGATGTATGAAATAGATATCTCTTGATATACTGTCCTTGCATAAAGAATCTAAACAACTGCAAGAGCTGTCGTGCCTGACAGTTAAATTAATTTGTGTATTTTTCAGCGTTACATGATGTGAATAACCGAAATCGTGTATTGACTATGCTTTATATCGACGTGTATCACCTAAATCATGTGATAAACTGTGCATGCATCAAAGAAGGTCTTTGGCTTGCATAAACAATAAAGAATCTAAACAACTGCTGTCGTTGATGTTAGTTAAACGTCAATAGATGGCACCTTGTATATTGTTTTTATATCGGCTGCGCAAACTAAGTTGATATTCGGCACGGTGGCTGATGGGAGCAACCGTAAATACATGTCCTCTTTACGATCGTTCGCGGGTATCAACGTAGAATGTAGGAACAGTACTTTAAAAAAAAAAAAAAAAAAAAAAAAAAAAAAAAGTATTTTTGTGATAACTAGCTTACTTTAAACTATACATGTATTTTTTGTCATTAGTGGAAAACGAAAACTTGAAAAGATTCCTCATTAATTTTAGATAAGAAATACGGGAGATTGGCCGTACCCAAAGAAAACAATAAAAAAATTAAAAACAGCGATGAGAGATCATATAATCTTATATATTATTCAAACATTGCTTGCTATGAAAGTCTGTACAAACACATCGATACTGTTAATTTTTCACTGCATCAAGGTGATTGTCAGATTGACTAGAGAGACATCTTATTACCAAATAAAGAGATTTTATATTCATTCGTGCTGTTTCTGAGCCGTTAATAATGCCTCTACAGGAATTATCCTGTTAGATACCTGTAGTTATTGGAACCTGAACTACAGTAATTCTCGGTCCCATATTTATTACTCAAATTTGAAAATATTGCACATCGAACAAGCCATGTGGGAGAAAAAATTCCTTATATCCACTTTAGCTATTGCCTCAGGGTACCCTATTTGTCCTTCTAAATATATTTATCACACCTGTGCTTTAACTCTTCGAAATACTTCTGGTGGTCATCGTTGCGCAGAAATGGGCGGTTTGAGCATTGCCCAGAAACAGGCGGTTTGAGCAATATGTGTTGTAAGCTACCGAACCTCCTGTCGGATGCTGTTCAGTAACCTGGGAATTCTGATGTTGGCCCCTCAATACATATTTTCTTGAATCTCAAAAACCTTAGTAGCAATCCACACACTCTTTCTATTATGGCAAATATTTTCTGGTGAAATTAAAATGTTAGGCTAAATTCTGTTGGACGTTATTGCTTCTTTTCACTTACGCTGTGGCCTGTCATGTGGATAGGATTGCTGTACGTTTCTCTGTTTCTACTACCTTTTGTTACAATCTGACACATTGACTCCATGACCATGGAGACTTGCTCTTCATTTCGCTCTAACGGAAATAAGTAAATATGTAAATCATCATTATCATTATAGTTGATTTTACCCTTTAGTATTACATTTGGTGTGTGGCTCCCTTATAAAATCCCTCCATTATCCTATGTACAGTGCTAACATTGATCCTCGTCTGATCTTAAGCCTGTTTCTTCTGGTCATTCAAGACCCAAATACTTTCTGCATGGTCTACCTCGGCTTCTCCTACCCTCTGATGCCTAACTCAGGAGACATTTAGCTAACATTGCTACTCCCACGCAAGTAAGTGTAACATGACCCCACCATCTTTGCTACTTCGCTCTAACTCCTTCATTTATGCTGTCAATTCTTAGTTTTTCTTTTATTTTTTTTTTATAATGGGAACCCCCATGCCATTGTTTCCATCTGTTACTCCCCACAATCCATTCTTTCTATTTTCATATCTATTAGCGGTGGCCGAGGGGACTGAGGTGTTCCAGTCACGGTGTGCACGGCCACTACGGCCGGGGGTTCGAATCCCCCCTCGGGCATGGATACCTGTGCCGTGCTTAGGATTAGCTAGTTCATAAGTAGTTTGTAAGTTTAGGGGCTAATGACCCCGTAGTTAAGTCCCATAAGCTATACAAACATTTGAACATTTCAACATATCTATTACCTCAACCATATTAACATGGTAACCTGTATCTACGCAATTTTCACTTCCTTACAACGAAGTTGGTCGAAAAATTGAACGGTAAACTACTATCTCAGTCTTGGCACTGACAGTCTTCCTGTAGAATAGAATAAATCTTAGCTTACTGTATTAGCCTTGCTATAGTTTGAGTCCCTCTCTATCACTATTGTGCCACCCTAACATAAAATACACCCTAAGTACTTCAGACTGTCTACCTATTGTAGCTTTGTTCGTCCTACTTTGACCTCGATCTGCTTAAATCTGTTTCTCACAAACATTACTTTAGTTTTGTAGATTCTGATCATCAAACAAAAACCCTTAAGTCTCTGATCTAGCTCAGAAATGTTTATGCGAGGTTTATTGTTTTCACTTATTTTAATCTCATCCTGACAGTCTATCGTTTTCAATGTATAATATTACATAACAATGCTGACTCTTTGCAGCCTTGTCTTACCCCTAAAAATACCGCGAATCATGAACACAATTTACTGGCGACTCTTAACTGCTACCCAGCTATCTACGTGAAGACTTTTAACTATATCCAGAAGTTTGCCTCCTATTCCTTGCCTTGCCTTGTAGAACTGACTAAAGCTTCCTCCTGGAACCCGCAACACTGTCATAACCCTTTCCTAGATCTGTAATGTATAGGTGTAATTCCCCGTCCATTCCCATTATTTCTCCATTTTCTGCCGTGCCTCCGTTATTTGCAGATAAGGAATCTGGTCCCGACAGCATCTAAAAGACCGAAAGCGATTTACACCCAATTGTTGGTCAACTAACACTGACACTAACCTTTCAACAAAATCTGAGAAGATTTTACTCTCTCCGCTGTGTATTCATTTATTATTTGTTTCCCTTCAACTACAGCCTTCTGTATTAGTAGCTTTCCTGGATTGTTAAACTGTGGGAGAGTCTGTTGCTAGATTTTACTATTTTTAGATCTTTGTTGATATCTCTTGTACTGCGGTAGTACTGTTAATGTCCAAGATATCTTTCGCCGCTGTAAATTGGAGATCCTGGAACACCCAACGTGTTAGTCCGACATATTGGACATCAACAGAAACGTACCCAAAGATGATATAAGACATTTGCCAAAAGATCGTAAAAAACGGAGATGGTTATATCTAAATGAATAACTATTTCTGTCGTCATTGCCAAATACTCAGCAGAAAAAGGAGACGAAGTAAGACATCAACTCTGTATTCTTCTCGAAAAGCACTTAGCCTCATTTACAAAGAAAAAAAAGTATATATCTCTTTATATGTAGGTAAGACTTCACAGGTACATGCCAGAAATATTCTACAGTATTTTACACTGGGAACAATGTTGCTCTTATTTTGTTCAACAACAAAAACAGAAATCTACCTTTGGAACAGAGAGGATCTGTGTGGCGAATTATATGCAGGTCAGTCAGTAGGGCTGTAACTGCTACACTGATTAAATATGAAAGCGGCTGCCGGCTGAAAAAGAATGTTTCTCGTTTTCCTGACCATGTTATGAACGAATGTCATGATGTTAAGTGTGGTGTACTCCATAAGGGAGCTAAGGGCGCAAAATTATTAGAAATTCTGGCTATTAACAAATATCTGTCAACGAATCCTGACACAGTCTTCGAAGACCAAACTCAGATTCATTATTCACTCTTATTAAAGTAATGGAAGCTTGTTGATATTGGTCTCAAGAGCTGTTAACATATTTTTTGTAACTGATCCATACCAACATACCATAGACTACTTTCTCCCCTCAGCCACCATAATTCCAACCACCGTCCCCCCCGTTTAGGACTCGTCAACACATTCTCCTTTGCATCCATACAACTCACAACTCAGCAATACAACAAATTTTGTGTCATATGTTTCTCCTTTTATTTAGTATAAGTAAACTCATTCAGTGTTATTCAAATGCTTTTCTGATAATTACAGTATGATTGTACCAACACTCAGTCTATACAACTTATAACGTATCTGATATGCCGGCAGATCAGTCAGCCTTATACCAGCGGACTTACCCAAGAACTCTACATACATGCAAGTTGCAAACGACCAACTGTGCAATTCCATGAACGCACTTGTACCTATAAAGTTAAGATTCGCCTATCCCGCAGAACAGAAATCGTGTGCTGGTAGCTGACATAGTCTAGTATTACACTACTACGAAACATGTTTTCCAGGTGACGCGAACGAACCAAAACTTTGGGAACTTAATCCGATCAGTCTTAGCAGCATCTAAAGGACGTTCGCCCACGACGGAGAGCTAGTTCGCCTCCAGTACTGTCCTGTATGCTATTAGAACTACTTTTCGATACCGTCTGCACTACGTTCTCGGGCTTCGGCATTTGCTCTTCGTCAAACTGGACATTGCTATGCTGGAGGTTAAATTAGATAAGATATTCGTAGATCGGTAGTGAAGAGAGCCTCGTACATGTGCAACATGTGAATAATGTTTTATTTAATCATTTTTATTTATTTTAGAGGCTGGAATAACAATACTACTCCAGCCTTGGTCCGTTTATGGACTTCGTTTCGGCTCTGCGTCTGCGACTTTAACTTTTATGATGTAATACAGAACTTGTTTTCTGGACCTATCTTATTTCATTGTTGACTCTACGCCCGACTTTGAAGATTTTTTCGACTGCCGGACTGTGTACAGAACTCAATACTTCGCCAAGTGAGGAATATGTCT
Organism: Locusta migratoria; assembly: GCA_026315105.1. NCBI lineage: Eukaryota > Metazoa > Arthropoda > Insecta > Orthoptera > Acrididae > Locusta > Locusta migratoria. Next base: position 471,771,258 of record CM048747.1, read on the forward strand.
CTTGCTGTGCTATTAAAATTTGTACTTCCCGGCTCAATCCCACCAGAAATTTTGATATTTAAAGTCAATGTAATGTAGGATGTAATTACTTAGATTTCATTTGTACTGATATATATGGTCGCAAAATTTCTATATTCATGTATTATAATTTTTTACATGCAGGTTCTTTGAGAAAACATTGTGCATAACTATGTACCATCATTGTCATTGCATGTGCTACCTTTCAGTATTAAGTGATGTGGTAATGGGATAGATATCCCGAACACGTTCCATAACGAACTCATAAATGCACATAGTGGAACATATGTACAACGTATTCTAGATTTCAAAATACACAATAGTTGTTACATTTTATCCAGCTCTTGCTAATCAAACATTTAAAGACAAGTCGGTTTCATGGAAACCAAGCTAAGTCAATCATATACACAACTAGGAGAATAATGCGTGAAAAAATGTAGTATGAAGTGGTGAGAAGTCAGGAAAGAGAAAACGTAATGGACAAACGGTTGAGAACCTCTGAAGGAATAAAACGGTAAATATCTGATAGTTCCACGAAACTTAATATAGTTTGGCAAATAATGTGTGTGCACACAGATGATGCCACAACAGAGAAGAAATATTTCTGTTGTTACTTCAGGCTCTTATGACCGACTAAAATTGTTGGTAGCCTCATGATGAAATATTAGACAAAACATCGTTTTCTTTCCTCATTGAAACTGTGCCCTTGTTCCCTTACGTCCGGTAACATAAGATGCCAAACGAAACGTGTTGTTTAGACGTGACTCGTAAGTCGTATCAGCGTCGTCATATTTACTATGAACCCGCACTGCGGCAGAGGTCCCTCTTCATCCATCGGATTTGTAATGTGAAAGAATGTGTTTTACACCGGAGGTGAACCGAATCCGATCGTATGAGGGAACTGCATCGTAAATATGATACACTGTTGCTCTTGCGCAACCGTAAATAATAAATTCAGAGCCACCTTCGGTATTTCTGCGCCATATGGAAAGCCGAGAATACAAAGTGAGCCTTTACTCTCAGCGTCGAATTGTTGTAAATCAAACAAATATTATTTTTCCAGTGCTTCAAATAGCATCGAAACGCCGTTATTCTTCCACAAATACCCTCGCACATGTTACTAAATATTGCATAAGGGTGATAAGGCGCATAGAGTCAACGATGAATAGAAGCACGTCTCTAGCAAATCCTGCGTAAAGGAGCATATTCTAATGAAAAACATATATTCATGCTGTAAACAGGTACATAGTTAATAGCCGCCCCTCTAAAACAAAATGCTGGCGGAAGAACATATTTTGAATTTAATCTTCTGGAAGTCTAGGACATAAACGAGGGACGTCTGCGAAATTATAATGCTTTCGGAACTACGTTAAAAATTACAAAATTTTTAAGACACTGAAACTACATTTGGCAAAGTTGTTAACAATTGTTATATACATACCCAAATGAATTTTCATGCTTGCTGATGTCATACGTTTTCATTAATAAACAACTGAAATTTTTCAACACTGAGTAGAAATGTTCTTTTTGTGATATCTATAGGAATGAAATTATCGATGTTTATTAAAAAGTTTGATTTACAATTATTACAAGTAATGGTGGAAGAGAATTTTTATACCTTCTTTTATTGGATTTGTAAAGCTGTCCTAATATCTATGTTAAATTGCACAAATTATTAGTAATATTTTCTTACGTAAATGCGTTACTGCTGTATTCCATAAAAATTTCTTTCACTCAATGTTTTACTATAATAGTGGCAAGTTGCATGCCAACTTTAAAGATCCTAACATAATTGGTTTTTGAGTAAAATATACATAAATTTATCAAAGTCCAAGTTACGGGAAACAGTTTGACAAGCTTGTGTTAGTCCTTACTCTATTTTGGTGTACTAGTGCAAACCATATGCATCATACGCCATCCGCAAGCAGCCTTCTCTTTGTGGATAACCTGGTTTATCAACTGGTTTAGCAACTCCCCTTTTATCGATTTCCTTCAATATTGAGTGTGAAAGCTTCTGGACCAAATACTAGACTCCACAGCGTTAGTACAGTGTGCAGATTAACACAGGCAACATTTAAACAAGCATTACATGATGCAATGTCAGCACTAGTTGAGGTAACAACATTTTCCTGGTGGGCTGTTTCCATATCAAAGAGTTGTAACTGAGCTGATTTGTCAGTAGCAGGAATAAAATTTCGTCTCACAACAGTACATCGAGAACCTCTTTGATTCTATGCCAAGGTGTTTATCAGCGGCTATTGAAAGCAGTGGTGGCAAAATTGAAAAGTGATTGAATCATCTTCTTCACTTAATTTGGAGATGTCTTTCCAGTCAATTTAAATGTGTCATCATCTAAATAGGTTTGACTGTGATTTCTCCTTCCTGCTGTTGCATCTTGGATGTCCAGGAATGTACTTTACAGAAATGTGCACTGTGCACAGAATAGGAACTATGAGCATACGGTAATTGGTTCAATTATTGCAGAAACTTGTGAGGCAACACGTTTGTCCATTTTGAGAAAACTAAAAGCAACTGTTCCTCATCATGCTTCGGTAGCGACGGCGGTATTCTTCATTTTTTATGGAAGAGTACGTTTTGCAAACCACTGCTTCAAAGACAACAAATTTTGGGCATTTTAACACTGCTGTGATAGAACTAGAAAAAGTTTCTTTTTGCAGTAAACGAGTTAACTAGTTTTTGGTACAATTACCCGTTTTTTTAAGTATTTTGAGTGAAACCCCCTGTTTTGGAAAATGACAGTATTTTTAATGAGACCGAAACTCCATTGCTACTACAAGGGACCTAAACTGATGAAATGATGAGCTACTTTGACTCTGTATGCCTTCACTGTGTTTACCACTTTCTTTGCCTAACTCGTGGACTAGGCCTTGATTTTCCCGTCTATGCTTAACGTCAGTAACCTGAACAAAAATTTGAATGAATGCAACTTGAGAGTCTTTTTCATGTAAAGGAAAATCACTTTTCATAAAGATACAGCAGGATAATGTTTACCTAACCTTTTACATTGGACTTACAAGTGAGATAATGACGTTTGTTTCTCTTAGGTACGTCCCTGCCAGAGCGCGAAACATCTCGCTTAGATATAGGGTTCTTGTTCTTATTATCAAGATACTAAGCTCACCATAAAACACTTCTCAATCATGTAAATCTGAAGGAGAAACAATGAATTAATATTTGTGCCACGGCCGGTATTCGAAACCGGCACCTTCTTCTTACTAGGCAGGCACTAAGTAACCGTGACTTAATGGATACAACAGTTGCACGGATTGTCTTAAGGCATGTTGCCCCCCGCAACACAAACTTCAATTCTGCCTCGATGTTCCCCTATATAAATACATATCAATGTTGTCAAAGCTCTCCAATAGCGGAATAGCACCCCAGCAATGAATGTTAATGGGAACAATCCTGCCTTGTGCCTCAGATGATATAAATATCAAACAATAAAACAATGTCCAGAGACATATATTATCTCAAAATATATCATAGATATAAATCTTAGTGGTATAGTGCATGCCTAGTATGCAGAAGACCCCGGGTTTGAATCCCGGCCGTGGCACAAATATTAATTTAGTGTCTTTCCTTCAGATTTATATCTTTGATAGTATATCGAGACAAAATATGTCTCTGGACATAGATTAATTGCTTGATACTTTCCAGTCAGTACTCACAAACCAGTGAATACAGAAAAACTGAATACAATGAATTCCAGTGACGACAGTTAGATCATATCAAATATCAAATGACAAGATACAAAATATAGCCACGGCGGAGCGGCCGACGCATTGAAGCGCTATGCTACGATGAGCGAGGCCATTCCCTGTCAGGGGTTCGATTCCCTCCACGGGCATAGATATTTGAGCTGTCCTTAGTATAAGTTAGTTCGTAAGTAGTCTGTAAGTTTAGGGACTGATGATCCCGCAGTTGCTTCCCATAAGCTTTAGAAACATTTCATTTGAACAAAATATAAATATCGTCCCAACAGTTGACTCGATAAACCAGTCACACGAAGCTGTTTAATTGAAATCTGATTGAAACACTAAGTTAAACGTAATACGACATAACAACGGGCTAAGGAGTCTGATATTTCCAGCATCATAATGCACAATTATTCACACGGACAAATATAACCTAATTCACTCACCTTTTCTTGTTTGGCGCTTGACTGGTTTCTGAAATAAACGATTCAATTGCCATCGACACTACAAATTCTCTGAGCCAATAGAGTGCTAACAGCACGACTGATGGAGTGGAATGATCTGCCGAAAGCCCAAACGATACCGTATGGACGATATGAAACACCTGAGATTAAGGAAGAACATTTTTTGCTCCAAGCACCAGCTAGCTTCTAATGCAGAAATGACTGTAATTCTGCGAAAGAAATTACTAAAAATTCACTGAATGTGTCTCCAGATCAAGCGGTTGGTTGGCTGGTTGGTCAGGATTTCAGAGGGACTAAACTACAACGGTCGTCAGACCCTCCCAGCTCTAACCATCATAAAGGCAAACGGTTCACGCATCCCGTGTTAATGTCCAGTAGCAGATTTCTAGCAACTTTGATGAGACGATGTGAATGTCATTTGGAAATGCATATGATCAAATGAAAGGTACTTACCATTAAATGAGATAACAGAATGTAATTTTTGTAATGAAAGATATAGTAACTGATTACAATTGAAAGAGAAATTTCATATTTACTTCACAACTGCAAAAATATCACAGTCCTTCCTTTATTAAAATTTATATGAATAGTATCAGCAGACTACGCTGTCATTTTCAAATGTTGAGATTGTACTGAAGTGATAAAAGAAAACAGGGAAACTTTCCTTAGCCTATATCCAATAGTTTAGATACGGCGTTACAAGTGGATAAGCAAGTACAAAAACTTACATTAGGTAGAAAATACGTCTTTAATTTACGCAGAAAGATGTGATGTCCTTTAGTCATTCATCATCTTTCACACACAACAGAGGAAACTTCTGGGACCCGTTATTTACCATAAAAATAAACCGCGAAGCCGCGAGAGAAAGTCGACACTGTCTGTGGCGCAATATATTGCAGTGCTGCTTCCTTCGGAGATCCAGTCATCCCTCTGTCAAGTGTGTATGTGCTGCCATTATCGCATGTCAGTTTATGTAGTTCGTACGTCTAGGGACCGATACCACAGTAATTTTGGCCAATAGTAATATGAACATTTTAACACTTTAAGTTGGGAGAAGAAATGTTTTTTAATGAGGCGAATATGTAACATCAGTACCACACAAGGGGAATTGAAGATTTAAATTCACTGTTGTTTCACACCGTATTCTCAAATTACATCTCCTCCCTCCTCAGACTCAACTGCTGAACTTATTTAATCCGTCTATTTTTGGAAATGATACTATCACCAGTCTTGTTCGTTTATTTACACTCCCTAGATTTTGGTTGCCGCAACAGTTTCAAACTTTTTAAATTTTTTTTTCGTTTTTTTAGCAAGGATGAGGAAAGGTGGAAAATCAATGTATCTGTTAGGGTCTTTACATAAATGTTAGACGCCTTAGTGCACAAAAATTCCCAAATTAATTGTCTGATTAAATTTTCGGAAAAATTTTACGGAACTAGCAATAGTCATAATTATTTCGCACTTTATTTCATCTGTGGGAACTGTTTATACTAATTTCGGTCTGATTTATCGAATGTACAGTACCTCATGCGAATTATAAAATATTTGTATTTTTAAGTACCATTAAAAAGAAAAGAAAAGAAAGTAGCAATAAATGGATGGTATTGCTAATACGTGTTTCACACTAAGGCAACTTAAGAAGTAACCGTGACCGCGAAGTTTCCGTGTGACTACTAGGATCGTCAACATGATCTTTGTCACTCTGAGATTTTAAACTGTAAGACATATCCAGGGGCAGATAGAGACTTTGACTATATCTTATTGGTTATGAACTGTAGACTGAAATCGAATAAACTGCAGAAAGGTAGGAATATAAGGAGATGAGACCTGGATAAATTGAAGGAACCTGTAGTTCTTGAGAATTTCAGAGGGAGATTTAGGCAACAATTAACGAGGGAAAGTAAAACTTTAGAAGAGGCACGGTAGCTTTAAGAGATGTAATAGTCAAGGCATCAAAGGACCAAACCGATAGAAAGGCAAGGCCAACAAAAATATCCTTGGATCACAGGAATTGCTACATTTAATTGACGAAAGGAAAAGAGATGAGAAGTGTAAAAAAGGACTACACAGGAGTGGGTAGAAGCCAAATGCAAATCTGTAGAAGAATGTATAACTAGGGGAAAAATAGATACCGCGTACAGGAAATGACCAAAAAAATATCGGTATGAATATCAAGACCTCAGATGGGAAACTAGTTCTGGATATAGAAGGAAAGATGAAAGTTGGAAAAAGTATATAGAGGAAATGAAGGGAAGAGGAAGTAGTTGAGGATGAAATTGGAGGTACTATACTGAGAGATGTATTTGACAGAGCACTGAAAGACCTAAGTCGAAAAAAGGCCCCTGGAGTAGTTGTCATTCCCTCAGAGCTTCTTAAGTCTCTAGGAGAGCCAACCATAACAGAACTATTTCACATGGTAAGATGTATGAGACAAGGGGAATACAGTTAGACTGAGAAAAATGTAATAATCGCCATTAAAGAAAGTGGGAGTAGACAGGTGTGAAATTTCTGAACCATCAGTTTAATAGGTCATGACTGTAAAATTTTAACACGAATCACTTACAGAAGAATGGAATAACTGGTAGAAGCTCACCTCGGAAAAGATCAGTTCTGATTAATGAGAAATGAGGTACACGGGAGGCTATATTCACCTTACGACGTGTCTTAAAAGATAGATTATGGAAAGGCAAACCTAATTTTCTAGCATCTGTTGATTTGGAAAAAATATTTTCATATTGTTGAATGGAATAAACTCTTTCAAATTCTGAAATAAGCAGGGGTAAAATATAGGGAACGGTAGGTTATTTACGACTTGTACATTACCCTTATTAGAGTTGAAGGGCATGATAGTGACGCAGTGGCTGGGAATGGAGTAAGGCAGGGTTTTGGTCCTTCTCTAAAGTTATTCAATTTGTATATTGAGCAAGGTGAGGAAATAAAAGCATTGCGTTTTGCTGATGACATTGTAATTCTATCAGAGATAGCAAAAGGGCCTGGAATAGCAATTGAATGTAATGGATCGTGTGTTGAAAGGAACGTATAATATGATCATAAACAAGAGCAAAACAATGGTAATGGAATGCAGTCTTAGAAATTCAGGCGATGTTGAAGGAGTAAGATTAGGTAAAGAAACCCTAAAGGTGAAAGTTTTGTTACTTGGATAGTAAAATAACATATGACGGTCGCAGTACAGAGAATATAAAATACAGAATGGCAATGGGAAGAAAAGCGTTTTTAAAAAAAAGAGAAATTTGCTAACATCGAATACGAACTTAAGTGTAAGGAAGTAATTTCTGAAGGCAATTATGTGGAGTGCCTTGTATGAGGTGCAAACGAGGAAGATAAATAGACAGGAATGGGATACAGGCTTTTGAAATGTGGTGATACTGAATAATGCTGAAGATTAGATGGGTAAATCACGTAACTAATGAATAGGTACTGAACAGAATTGGGAAGAAAAGAATTTTTGGGATATCTTGACTTAAAGAAGGGATCGATTGGTAAGATACATTCTTCGACAGAAAGGATCGTTAATATACCATTGGAGGTAAGTGTGTAGGTGGAAAAATCTCAGAGGGACGCCAAAAGACGAATATAGTAAGCAGATTCAGGTGGATGTGGGATGACGTTCATTTGAAGACGCTTGGTCAGGATAGAGTGAAGAGCCGCATCAATCTCCGGACTGAAGATCTCAACAACAACATACAGAATGAATTATATATATATGATTGATTTGTATGTACAGAATGCACACCTTAACTTACTCTCTCAGCCCATCACTCCCCCACTCCTCCCCGTGTCTAGGTAAGAACCGTTAACACCTGACATCGTTAAAGCTATTATATAGTGGAATGGTGGAAAATAGTCTGAAATCGTTACCATGAACCCCTCTATTAGAGAGAGAAGACAAGTAGTTTTAGATGACGTAGAGTGCTACTTCTCATAAGGTGACGGTCGCGTGTCCACTGTGTAGGGCAGTATTGTTGACGCCCTCTGGGACAAATTTTAGTGGCATCTAGCCTCCTCTCCACCTTATTCTAGACATCTTCCGTAACGCCAAAAGAATTTCTGGAGTTGACTGACTTCATAAGGCCCGCTCCAGTAGTTTTTCACGGTCTTCGGCGAGGAAACTAATTCGAGAAAGATGACGAGGAACTCTGGGTTGCCGAGCACGCAGCCCCCTCACGCTTCCACTCCATGCAAATCTCATTCCGGACAGGAATCCGACAGCAGTCGACAGCCGTGGTGGGGCCAGTCGTCCATTGGGGAGCAAGTCGGCGCGGCGCCTATATATCAGTGTTTTCGGCGCTGTTAACCCACTTTCTGTGCGCGGCCACGACCGAAAAGCCATGCGCACGCCCGGCGGATACGTCACGGCGGAGATTAGGGCGCTCTGTAAAGCAGTCACATTCCGCCGATGCGTCTCTCTCACTACTTAGTGTGCCGCGCGCGGGGCGGCCGCGTTTGCTGGCAGTTTGGCGGCAATTCATGCCCTGGCGGCAGCGCGACCGCTGTCGCACGGCACAGGGGGGCCCAAAAGTTGGGCTCTCCTCCCTGCCTCCTTGAGACTTCCAGTACAGTGAAGAAACGAAGATATACCACAGCTATATACTATACTGAGAGAGCACTGAAAGACCTAAGCCCAAACAAGGCCCCTGGAGTAGATGACATTGCCTCAGAGCTACTGAAGTCTCTGGGAGAACCAGACATGACAAAACATGGCGTGTAAGAAGTATGAGACAGGCGAAGTACCCTCAGATTTTAATAAAAATGTTATAATCCCCATTCCAAAGAAAGCAGGCGCAGACAGGTGTGAAAACTACAGATCTATCAGTTTAATAAGTCATGGTTGCAAAATATTAACACGAATTATTTACAGAAGGATGGAAGCCGACCTCGGGGAAGATCAGTTTGGGCACAAAGTAACATATACAGAGAAGCAACCCCCCCCCCCCCCAAACCACTGTCCTACGCTCCCCTCGTAGTTCTACATCTACATCTACATCTACATGGGATACTCTGCAAATCACATTTAAGTGCCTGGCAGAGGGTTCATCGAACAAAAATTATACTATTCATCTCCCATTCCATTCTCGAATAGCGCGCGGGAAGAAAGAATACCTGAATCTCTCTGTTCGAGCTCTGATTTCTCGTATTTTATTCTGATGATCATTTCTACCTATGTAAGTGGGAGTCAACAATATATTTTCGCATTTGGAGGAGAATGTTGGCGATTTGAGTTTCGCAAGTAGCCCACGCCGCAGCGATAAGCGCCGTTGTTGTAATGAGTCCCATCCCATATCCTGTATCATTTCCGTAACGCTGTCTCCCCTGTATCGTGACAATACGAAACGAGCTGCCCTTCTTTGGTCTTTTTCGATGTCCTCCTGATAAGGATCCCACACTGGGCAGCAGTACTCCAAAAATGGACGGACAAGCGTAGTGTATGCTAGCAGGTGTCAGGCGGTTCCCTGGCTTAGTAGCGGTAGACCACACTAGAGGCACTTCAGAGGGTGCCTCTCGCACGTCAGACGGTAGCGTGGAGGGGAGGCTGAGGGGAGAGCTCGTGCCGCGTACCACGAGTCGACGGCTGTGTCCGGCGTGCCGGCGTTTGAGGGGAGGTGGTGGTGGGGACAGCCGCTACCTGTCGCCTGCTCTGGCCAATTTAAAGGGCTGCTTCTGACCGCAGCGCCATTATGGGACATTTTACGGAACTGCTTCAGCACTCCCGCCCCGCACCCCTGAAAGTGGGACCGGCCCATTACGGAGGTTTCCCGTCTGTATATATTTGTCTGTGGTTTGGGTTCAGGAGAAATGTAGGACGCAATACTTTACGGCTAATCCTAGAAGATAGATTAAGGAAAGACAAACCTACATTTCTAGCTTTTGTAGTTTTGGAGATGGCTTTTGACGATGTTGATTGGAATAAACTCTTTCAAGTTCTGAAGCAAGCAGGAGTATAATATAGGGAACGGAAGGTTATTTACAACTTGTACAAAAACCAAACAGCGGTTGTCAGAGTTGAAGGGCATGATAGGGATGCAGTGGTTGGGAGGGGAGTAAGTCAGGGTTGTAGCCTTTCTCCAATATTATTCAATTTGTAGATTGAGAAAGCTATAAAGGAAAGCAAGGAGAAATTTCGAGAAGGAATTAAAAACGGACCTGGAAGAGCAGATGAATGTAATGGAGAGTGAGCTGACAGGTGCATACAAGATGAACATTAACAAGAGCAAAACTAAGGTACTGGAATGCAGTCTAAGATAATCAGGTGAAGCTGAAGGAATTAGATTAGGTAACGAAACAATGAAGGAGGTAGATGAGCTTTGTTACTTGGGCAGTAAAATAACAAATGGTGGTCGCAGTACAGAGGATATAAAATGCAGAATGGAGATAAGTAGAAAAGCGTTCTTGAAAAAGAGAAATTTGTTAACATCGAATATTGATTTAAGCATAAGGAAGTCCTTTCTGAAGGCATTTGTGTGGAGTGTTGGCTTGTATGGGAGTGAAACATGGACGACAGACAGTGCGGACAGGTAGAGGATAGAGGCTTTTGAAATGTGGTGCTACAGAAGAATGCTGAAGATTAGGTGGGTGGATCGCGTAACTAATGAGGTACTGAACAGAATTGGGGAGAAAAGGAATTTCTGGCATACCTTGACTAGGAGAAGGGATCGATTGGTAGGGCACATTGATTTCTTAGACATCAAGGAATTGTGAATTTAGCGTTGGAGGGAAGTGTGTTTCGTAAAAACCGAAGAGGAAGACCAAGAGATCGATACAGTAAGCAGAGTCAGACAGATGTAGGTGGCCGTTCTTACGTGGAGTTGAAGAGACTTGCTCAGGATAGGGTATTGAGGAGAGCTGCCTCAAACCAGTCTCCGGAATGAAGACCACAACCAACCTACATATCATCCACAGGTACATATAGGGAAAGTATTGCGTACACAAGGTATAAAAGGGCGGTTCATTAACGGAGCCCTCAAGTTCACTTCGGTGTTACACGAGACAAAGTTTCCAGCTATAATCGCACGACGTGGTATTGAAAACACGGTAGTTGGAGAATGAATTTCCGGCAGGCGAGTTAGCCCCTGTCAGGCGGCATAGGAACAAACATAGTAGGCACGCAGGTTGCCTGCGTTCCACGGCGCAGCTTTGTAACCACAGCTGCGCCTACAGACCCTACCTTTACAAGGGGACCATCAGAAGTGTCAATAACGGATTTCGATAGGTCTCGGATTTGTTGTAGAGGAACATGCCCTGAGTATGAGGATATCCGATTTTTTAGCGAGGGCCCGGGTTTTCGAGAAAATTGATGTTGAACTTCACTGCGCGATATGAGATGCGTAACGTTAGTCACGTTTCAACCAGTAGAGCATGGCGCAGCAGTTAAGTTCTGCAGTTCTCACACTGGAGATACCGTGTTCGGTCCTTTACCGTGAGTGTGCTTTAATCCTTCTCTCTCTCTTTTTCTTGTATAGAACAGTCTGATATATTTCCATTTTTACAGAATATCAACAAACAGTGTACCTTGTGTGAAATTAATTAGTAATAAGTAATCAATTTTGCCTTAGCAGTTTAATCTTCACGACATTATTACAAAATCTTACTCACTATCACCTGCATCGCTTGCTATGCCACAACAGCAGTCCGGATGATACTTGTCATAAAATCACATTTCATTACATCTACTGTCTTGCAGGATCATAGAGTTTTTAAGAGCATTAAAAAGGAGTTCTCTTCCATCCGTTAACAATGATTCCAAGCAGGCGTATTTCATCATATTCGATAAAGCAGGTTCCCTGAATTGATGTAGAATTAATATGACGGCGGTTTTACGAAAAATATCATTCGGATTTGTGTTGTGGCCTAGTAAGCGATGTAGGTAATAGCGACTAAGATTTTGTAATAGTGACGTGAAGATTAAATTACTACGGCAAAGTCGAATATTCCTTACTATTTTCACACAATGTACACTGTTTGTTGACATTCTGTAGAATAAAATGGAAAAATGTTGGACTATATATATATATATATATATATATATATATATATATATATATATGTAAGAAAAGAAAGAAAACACGGATCCGAAACAGTACTTCCAGCATGGTAGCTTGAGACCTTAACCGCTGCACCACGCTCACTTCATTAGAACATGGCTAACGTTACGTATCTTACATCGCGCAGTGAACTTGGACATTCATTTCCTCGAAAACAAAGGCCAGTCGCTAAAAAAGTGGATAGCCTGATACTCAGGATACGCAAGCTTGTCACCGCGATGTCACCAAACACGGATGCGACCATCATGATACCGTAAACAAATCCTGCATTCATCCAAAAACATGACGTTTTGCTATTCTTGCACCCAGGTTCGTCGTTGCGTACACCATCGCAGGCTCTCCTGTCTGTGATGCAGCGTCAATGGTAACCGCAGCCATGGCATCCGAGATGATAGTCCATGCTGCTGCAAACGTCGTCGAACTATTCGTGCAGACGGTTGTTGTCTGGGAAACGTCCCCATCTGTTGACTCGGGGATCGAGACGTGACAGCACGATCCGTTACAGCCATGCGGATAAAATTCCTGTCATCTCGACTGCTGGTGATATGATGCGTTTGGAATCCAGCACGGCGTTCCGTATTGCCCTCGTGAACCCACCGATTCCACATTCTGCTAAAAGTCATTGGATCGCGACCAACGTGAGCAGAAATGTCGCGATACGATAAACCGCAATCGCGATAGGCTACAATTGGACCTTTATCAAAGTGATGATACACATTTCTCCTCCTTACACGAGGCATCACAACAACGTTTCACCAGGCAACGCCGGTCATCTGCTGTTTGTGTATTAGAAATTGGTTGGAAACTTCCACATGTCAGCACGTTGTAGGTGCTGCCATCAGCGCCAAACTTGCGTGAATGCTCTGAAAATTTAATCATTTGCATATCACAGCATCTAATTCCTGTCGGTTAAATTTCGCGACTGTAGCACGTCATCTTCGTGGTGTAGCAATTTTAATGGCCAGGAGTGTACATTGTCTGTCACTAATGTACTAAAGCAATTGTTCACCTTCAGTAAGCCTGGTTAGGTGTAAGAGAGGGCCTGAAGGCCCTAATTTTGCCAGGTAAATTAAATGGATAAATAAATAAAAAAGAAACCAGCTCTGTCCAAAACGGACAGAGGCCGTTGGTGTAAGCCGGAAGCAGAGCCCGCTCCTGCACAGTGTTCTGGCGCATGCAGGTGGTGCCCGGCGCTGCCCCTGCAGCAGTAAAGTGCGGGTCCTGTGGCCACCGGCCGCCACGTGTGCCCTGCCGACATTCCGCGCGCTCCTCCATCGCGGCAGGCACGTGCCCGCGCCACGCACGCTGCCGCTGCCGCTGCCGCTGCCGCCGCTTATTTAAACGTCTCCACCCACCGCGCCGCGCATAACTCCGCCGCGGCCATTCTTTACGCAACTCTGCGTAATTGCTTGCAACCCGCGTTTCCAGCCACCGGAAAGCATTTCCGCCTACATCTGTACACTGCAGGCCAGCCGAAGCAATTATTACGTAATGAGAAACGTGGATTCTATTTTTCTCTACAACTATAGGCAACAACAGAGTAAATTCGCCACACATGCCCCACATTTTCTAAATCGTATATTAAAATCCCATTGTGCATTTCAATTTTTTTTTTTCAAAGAAAGACACAACATATAATATTTAATTTTTATTGCAAAGAAACAACACAATACCTAACTTTTGCTAAGTAAATCGTACAAAATTTGTCTTAAAAACATTATGCGGAATATATTGAAATTCAGGCAGACAGACACACCCGTCGACTCAGAGAACTTTCAATGCTGCTGATCATTATTTTATCTGCAGCGAAATTGGTTATGGGAGGCCAGAAGTGCATTTAGTTAGGTCCAAATGCTGGAGGATTGGAGAAGCTTCAGGAGACGGAAATCAGGCAAAAGTACTTAACGGTTATCTGAGACAGGTACCGGTTACTTGCACAGAGTCACTAGCAGTTATTGGAAAAGGAGAAGGTACAGGAACACGGTACTAGAAACGCTTGTGGTGGAACAGTAGTCTGCAAAGGCAACACGAAGTTTGTTTCTAGGCTTAAAAACTACTTAAACAAATTTAAACGAATCTAACGGCAACAGGCACACCCATGCCCTAAGGAGGACCCAAACTTCCAACAGCGAGCAACCACACACTCCACAGCAAAACGTCTTATGCAGGACGAAACAGACAGCTTGGTGCAATGAAACAGCTAAGGCAACATGTAAAAGGAAGAATATGGTATATGAAAAATTGCCCGACATTACAATTCAGGCAGACATACTAAAATTATCTTGAAGTAAAAAAAAAATAAAAAAAAAAAGTCAAACAGATAACTGCAGTACCTGAGTCAAGGAGCTGGACAACCTTTTCCGAAATAGAGGGGAAGAAGGAATTGACAAGTTCTTTGGATAAGTAATGAATGCTTCTAGTGTATTCTGTGGATGCCCTGCATTGTTCATATTCTCAATGTATCTGAAAATACTTCCAGTAATCCTTCACATTGTGATGTACAATGATGACGGAAATAACATCAAATTTGAAGAAGTGAATGAAATGCTCAATAGATGAAATGAAGTCGGGCCTCATCAGAAACAGTTGAATGTCAGGTCTCAAATGGTTGCAGGATAACTGATATGTCGTCGAAGTGGGGAGATGTTCCGCCTGACTGGACGAAAGCGATAATAATAGCATTTTTCGCACATGGAAACAGAAAAGACTGTAGCAACTACAGAGGTACCTCTTTATTAGCATCTTCCTACAGTTGAAGGAACAGTGCGAGTATTAGCTGAAGACAAAAATGGACGAGAATCAGCGTGTGTTTAGGCTTCTTATAGGCTGTCACAACCAGATCCCGTTAATAATTGTTATATACATACTAAAAGGAATTTTCATGCTTGTTGATGTCATACGTTTTTATTTATAAACAACTGAAATTTGTCAACAGTGTCAGTAGAAACGTTCCTTTATTGTGATATTTATATGAATGAAATAAACGATATTTGTATAGAGGTTCATTTACAATTATTACAGGTATCGGTGGAACAGAATTTTTATACCTTCTTTTGCTGGATTTGTAAAGCTCTCCAAACATCTGTGTTAAAGTTGAAAGAAATTTTAGAAATATTATCTTACGTAACTGCGTTACTGTTGTATAAAATAAAAATACCTTTCACTGAATGTTTTACTGTAATAGCGGCTAGTTGCATGCCACATTTAAATATTCTAACATTATTAGTTTTGAGGAAAAGGTACATAAAGTTTACAAAGTCTAAGTAAAGGGAAACAGTTCGACAAGGTTTGTGTTAGTCCTTACCCTATTTTGGTATACTAGTTCAAGCCGTATGCATACTCCATCCACAAGCAGCCTTCTCTTTGCTTATCTTCATGGATAACTTATTCAGCTGCAGCAACTCCCCTTCATCGTTTTCCTTCAATATTGACAGTGTGAAAGCTTCTGAACCAACTCTAGAGTCCGTTTCGTTCGTAGAGTGTGCAGATTAATATAGGTTAAATTTAAACAAGCATTATGTGATGCAATGTGTACAGCTGTTGAGGTAACAATAATTTCTCGGTGCGTGGTTTCCATATCAAATAGTTGTACTTTCATTAGGGTTTTGTATTGTTCCTTGGACTCACTTTCGCATAAGTTCTCGATCTGCTAAACCGTAATTCCAAATAATTAATGTATTTATCAATAGCCGCAAAGTATGTTGTTTTATTGAATTTCCGGTTTGGTATTACAATAACACCATTTTCAGGCTATGTCATAACATATATACAAGTAAACTCTTGAAATGGCGTTTATACAGTCTTATTTAATAATTCACAGATCCTGAATAAACGTGTGTTAATTCACACATGTGACAGAAGCTGTTACCGTTTTTGACAGCTGCTGTCCTAACGAAAGCGTGTGGTCTATAATTGCAAAATTACTGGTCCGGTATACATCACCAGCTACGAAAATGTGTCAACTTTGGCAAAATGTGTGCTGGAATTTCCCATTTAAATTTCTTCTAATTATAGGTTTAATAAATTTCATGAAAAGTAATTGAACTTTTATAGCTTTTAAATCAAACTTTTATGCAGACCATATTAAATTTCGTTCCTGACCGTACCTATAGAATCGAAATATAATCGAAATACAGATTCCATTTAAAAAAATCTTAATTCAGTCTTGAATAGCATGTCCTTGTGGAATGTATAATGTTCGAAAACCAATAGCTGGCTCTTTAAAGTTCAAAACATGATACGCAATTCAGTAAAATTTTCTCTAAATTAATTGGAAGGCGTGCAGTTGTTTATCTAGACGACAGATATGTTTCATGAACCTGCTGTGAAAAAATGGATTCATAAAACTCTAACACACTTTATTCACACTAAAAATAATATTCATAAGACCCTAATAACTGCATATAAATATAACTGCATCAAAATATAAGTTCAATAAAGAAATTAAGTATTAGGATCTCTTAATGGCTGAAATATTTTCTTCATCACTCCAATACCTGAAGTATAATTTCGATTTTTATTTGTGGTAACATACAATAACAAACCGGCCACATTCAGTGAATTCTTAGTAGTTTCTGTTGCAAAATAACATCCATTTCTGTATCAGAAAACTAGCCGGTGTTTGGAGCAAAAACATGGTCTTCCTTAATCGCAGGTGTTTCCTATCGTTCATATTATATCATTTGAGCTTTCGGAAGACCATTCCATTCCATCAGGCGTGTTGTTAGCACTCTATTGGCTAAGAGAAATTGTAGTGCCGATCGTTCCCATTAACATTTATTCATTGCTGGGGTCCTATTCCGCTATTGGAGAGTCTTGACAATATTTACAAGTTTATACATAGGGGAACATGAGGCAGAATGGAAGTTTGTGTCGTGGAGGTAGACGTGCCTTAAGACAATCTGGGTACTCGCTGTATCCATTAAGTCACGGTTACTTAACGGTATACCACCTGCGTTGTATCTCAGACACTGATGATATAAATATCAAACAAAAATTCAATGTCCAGAGACATATTTTGTCTCGAAATATATCATAAATCTTAGTGGCATGCCTAATATGCAGGGGGTCGTGGGTGGTGTCCTTCAAACTGGAGAAACTGGTTTACCTGTCAAATGGGTTTGGCAATAGAAGACTGGAGGTGAAAGACCAATCATAAAGTAATTGGATTCCATCAAGAACTATTTTGAAGTAATAGGCCTACAATTAGACAAAGTGTCAATATTAGCTCTGAGTAGGGGATCGTATACTGTTTTCAACTGAACGCTGAAAGGCATAATACGCCTTAAATGCTGATGTTAATGACGATAATGATAAAGATGTGAAAATACTGCTGCATTACCTGCGTTATGGTCCTTTATTAGGCCCGCAAACCGGTTCCGCACTGTTAGAGTTGCATACTAATTATTTCATATGACTATCATAATTTTTATGTAGCCAAACGTCCTAATTGTAAGCCCTTTTCCCATTTATAAATACATTTAATTTTATAAACGTTGCTGTGGGCAAAGAAGATCTAAGCAACTGGCTATAGTTTTACAAATTTAAATTGTTTCTTTCATTTAAATCCCTGTTGAATTAAAAATGGGCAGTTCGCGACGTCTACCCCAAACCCTTCGATAGGGTGCGGCTGATTTCCTTTCCCCTAAGGAGGGGATCACGCTATCTTCCTTCCTGAAGTTGGAATGCTCGAAGTGAGAAATTATAGTCACTTAATGCCACAGGGAGCAGCCGAGGAAACATGCTGTGTGAGGAGTGCAAAGCTGCATCTACTTTTCAAGCGGCAATGAGTACCCAATCTGCATTTTGACTACTAGGATCGACCATCCTAAAAGATTTTGCAGGTCGGAGAGCTCCACACAATCCTAGAAGCCAATACTCACAGCCCCCTCCTCCCAACGAATTAATGCTCCACAACTAAGGCTGTGGATACCCGCCCGTTTAGCCATGTGGTCTAACGCACCTCTTTCCGGGACGTGGAGGCGTACCGGCCTCGGTTCGAATCCGCCTGAAGGATTAACGAAAGGTATCATATTGCCGGCCAACCAGGATGTGGTTTTTAGGCGGTTTTCACATACCCCGAGATGAATACCGGGCTGGTTCCCAAGTTCCGCCTCAGTTACACGATTCGCAAATATTTCGTAACACTACACTTTCACTCACATCTCATTCTATACGCAGATATTGGGGTAGTTATTTCTTCCTGGGGGGGGGGGGCATCCGGCCACCCTGTGTATGTTATACATGGCAAATCCACGTTTAACACAGTTCCGACCCTCCATGTGTGGGAGAAGGGCCAAAGAGATAGAACTAAGGCAGAGGATACTTGTGTGTGCTTGCCGGGAGGAACTGTAGTGGACGTAGAGCCTTGAAGCAAGTCTCTTGTACGCAGGCTTTTGAAGGGTAGAAGGTTTCTAAACTGATAGCTTAAATTTGATTTTTTTAAATATTTATAGAAATTAATATTACATTACAGTCTGAAAAGGTATGACGGTAGGGTTTTATTGACATTCTATAGTAGGAAATATAAATTATGGAAGTCTGACGCGTACTACGTTTACTTGCTGTCAAGACGGTAGTGACTCAAATAACATAGCTTTTCCACAGAATGGGTTTGATGTAACAAGCTCGTTCATCCCACTGCTGACGTTCCTGGGAACTGTGAGAACTCTCCTCAGAAAATGTTCAAATAAAAAGCTGCATAAGTGAAAACCGTCACATGGTATAAGATCATCATATCTACCTAGTGTTTAGCAACATTCAAACTAGAACAATAAATAAACGTACAAGGGATTTTCGCGAGGAATTGTGGTTTAACACGGCAGCCTCCGAAGAACAATGTCTTACTTGCTAGTTGTGACAACAGTGGTTGCCATCATGGTAGCTGAGCGAATATACACTGTAGATCGAGACACACTGATATGGTCATGCATATGCAAACACAGAGATGTGGAAACAGAAGACGGCGCTGCAAACGAAATGCCTGTATTAAACAACAGGTGTCGTCCGAAGACGTTAGATCGGTTACTGTAGCTACAATAGCAAGTTATCACCTTTTAAGCGAGTCTGTACTTGTTGCTATGGACACATCATCTCAGAGGTAGCGATGGGGTAGGGATTTTGCATTACGACCGTTTCACGAATGCAGTGTGAATATCTGAAATCTAGTAAAACATCAAATCTCCGACATCACTGCGGCGGGAAAAGAGATCTTGCATGATCGTGATCACGACGACTGGAGAGGATAGTTAGCGTGAAAACACATTGTTCTTCTGACGCTTAGACACAACAGTGGCCTCCTATTGAGAGTGCAAATTACACTGAGCAATTCATTGAGTGACTGCACGTCGCTCTCAAGACCACCAGCAACAGCCAAATGGTGTACTGTATCTGAAGATGGCGAAAGGTTTTTGCCAAAACCGGTTGTTCTAAAATAATATATTGCCATTGAAACCGGAGATATAAGTTTACAAATAATCGAGGCCGATTATTGTATCAGGCGCCACTTTGGCTATGTTCCAATATTTAAGATCCATATAGGTATCTTATCAAACTTCAAAGAGACAACAGGACTCCAGACTGGACTCCAGAAACCGGGTTCGCCTGATACACAAATCGATTTGAGAGGTGCTGTATCACTTCAGCTGCAGCACACTTTCAGCTGTTTACATGTCCTCTGTATCAGAAGAACCCGGTTTCTGGAGTCCCGTCTAGAGTCGTGTCGTCTATTTGACGTCTGATAAGATACCTATATGGATTTTTATGTTAAATATTGCAACATAGTCAAGGTTACATTGACGACCAGTTTTGTGCTGACCTGAAAGCCCGTCAAGTCCGTTTTGTTTCAGGAAATTTGAAGATACGACTTATGTATGTTACAGATGACTTGGTAGACTTAATAAAAGAGCTTAGGCCAGCCAGAAACTAGTCATCAATTAAAATCAAAGTCTTATGCAACTTAGGCTGTTGTGATATACTTAACATAAATGGTAAAAAGGTACTGTTTGGTACTGTTCCTAAACAAACAAACAAACAAAAAAGGAGAGAGAGAGAGAAAGTAAAAGAACAGCATTCTGAATTTTCGTATAATTATGGTCCCATTGTATATACATAGAGTGTTCGATCTTGGGTATGTGGTCAGTTAGTTCATTTAGGTTTTGTACTACTTGTCTCAGACTGTGTGATAATGTTGCTGTTGTGATTTCTGTTACATTTCGGCCTTTTTTTTTTTTTTTTTTTTTTTTTTTTTTTTTTTTTTTTTTTTTTTTTTTTTTACTACCGTTTACAATGCAGAGCTGTGTGTTCAGGGTAAGCGTGCTCACCGTACTGGTAGTTTACATCAGTAGACAGTGAGAAGAACTTTAGGTGCTCTGGATAGGAGCCACAGCTGGTTAGGAAATGGACCATTCTATGACCAGAACTGTCGTGATTCCTCCGCAGTAGTTCCCTGATGTTCGGGAAAAAAAAAAAAAAAAAAAAAAAAAAAAAAAAAACGCACACCCTACTGCATTTATTGCTTTAGACCCACTGTCGCTGCCAGACATACCATCGCCAAGCATTTAATTGATCAATGGATAAAATAACAGCCCTCTGACGCAAATTAAAAATTATTTTACTTGGTTTCGGCAGTGACTAAGATTGCATTCATCAGAAATTATAAAATGACACAAGTCACATAATAAAATATACTCAGCTGTAATGCTTACGTGACAAAATTTAAAAACATTTTTTTAGAAAATTCAGCTGAGTAATATATGTTATTATGTGACGTGTTTCATTTTATAACTATTGACGAAGAAAATCTTAGTCACTGGTCAAATAATTTTCAATTTGCGACAAAGGGCTGCTTTTTTATCCATTGACGTTGAAACCGTCACTGACAATAGCAGCTATGTTTAAAATTTTAGTTGATTGATATTTGTAAATTGCATATTACAGTAACTTTAGTTAATACCTAGTCATTTTAGGTACCAACAGATAATGGCCCCTTATTAGTTGTCACAACAGTGCGGCCGTCATGGTAGTTGAGAGTTATAAAGTTGGCGGACTGTTAGACAGCAAACTCTCAAATCCCCGCCGCCGGAATGCGGGAGAATGAGGTCTTGGGAGGCGGCGTCGGCGTCGCGTCTGGTAGGCGCCTCTATTACGGCTGGCACGTCCTCAGGGCGCGCGCCCTCCTGCCCGCCTGCGGATTATATAGACTGGATCACACAACTGCGCGGCATGAATACATATTACGCCGTTCCGAACTTTAAATGGATTTATTGTCCGCTCCGCCGACCGAACAAAGATTCCGTTTTAAATAAAGTGTTTCTATATTCATGCATGCAAGACGTGCGGGACCCCGGCTGCGGCCGAGGGATGTGCTAAATGAGAGATTCCATATTCAGTTCAGGCTGGTCGGGTGCCTGGCCGAGCCCCCAAAAGAGAGATAGAGAGAGAGAAGGCGATCCCTACTTGCTGCAGCTGGCTCTGAGCGGGACGGACCAGGCTCCACGCGGACTGCAAGTTATTAAACAGCTGCCTGCCGCCTGCAGCTGCCGGCAACCGCAATCACGCGCTGTGGCGCCAGGCGTTTGGCGTCGCGACGCTCGTAATGAGTGCGTCGTCGTCTGCCAGTGGTCACTGAGGAAGGCGACGTCGCATCAGCTCGTCGTAAGCTCAACCGGGTGTAGATGATATTGCCAGAAGCCTGGGCGCCGGATTAAATAACCTTCCGGAATATAAGTACACGTGGAACGACGTCGTTTTTCTTCCTCCGACGGCAGTTGCTACCAGGGGGCAGCAGATTTACCGACAAAATTTTCAACGTTCAACACATAGCTGCATAGTTGCCAGAGCACAATCAGCGAATTCCTAGTCATTTTAAGCAACAGCTGACAATAGTACCTGGTTAGTTGTCTCAAAAGGGAGGCCGTCTTGGTTGTTGAGTTTCACGGTCTGTCAGACAGGAAATGCTATTAAACCTGCTGCCTCAATTCTGGAGAATGAGGCCTTCAGAGTTGGCGTCGGCATTGGCGTCTAGATAGCGCCTCTATTACTGCTGTCACGTCCTCGCACTTTACTAAGGAATATTTGAAGACATAAAGCCCAGTGTATAATCAACGCGTGAAGCAAACTGATGCGATGTCACTGAGACCTAATGCTTCCTACAGCCAGCTGGTTTAAATGGTCTATTTATAGCGGTGCGAGGGCGGATGTTCCTTTCAGAGAAATGCCGTACAAGTTGAACGTGCTGCGACAGTTGTGCAACGAATTTCACTAAATGATCACGTGTGTAGTTTCAAACCCTATGAGAGGTCATGGATGACCACACAGGACCGCTAAAATCGTATTGTAAGGGCAGAGGTGGCAGATCGATAGCTACCACTGCGCAGATTAGAATGTTTGTGAGCACAGAAGTGTCAATATGAAGTGCTGCCAAACCGTTTCCAGCAGTGTGCGTGCCACCCAAACCTCTAGACTTTGTCCCGTAGAACCCTTGTCTAATTTTTCTGCCCTGTGTAGAGCCCCTGTCATTTGTGAACATTATTTTTTACGAATTTCTAACTTCAAATGTGTTTTCGAGCCTGATATTGTGCTACTGACTTTAGAACTGTAACCGTAAAAAGGGGGAGTGAAATACAAGAAAAAAAAAGAACAAGAATGATGTTGAGTGTTATACATCTATTGGTTTATTTAGTTCAT
This sequence comes from Locusta migratoria, assembly GCA_026315105.1. Taxonomy (NCBI): domain Eukaryota; kingdom Metazoa; phylum Arthropoda; class Insecta; order Orthoptera; family Acrididae; genus Locusta; species Locusta migratoria. Next base: position 471,794,202 of record CM048747.1, read on the forward strand.
ACAAATGGATATTTAACAACACTGATGCATGCAACCTTTTAATGGTGGGGATGTGTGTGATGCGGTTTTAGTAAAATATCCATATTTGATTTTATATTTACTAAGTTTAACCTTAAATCTCCTCTTTCAGTGATTTCAGGCTGTTTCTTTTTATAAGGAGATTGGTAACAGTGCTGAAAGGTGTTTCCGCCAGTTATGAAGTTGGGAAAGCTATCAAAAGCTTTCTTGCAATAATACACAGTAAAGGTTATGTACAAGATGTATCTCTTTAGCCAGAATGGCAGATATCTCTTTTTAAACTGGACCTTAATTCCTTTATTAATGCTTATTACGATTAGTTGTTCTTGAAATGCGATATCTATCTCTTACATTGCAGTTTTTCCATATTCAAAATATCCTCAAACCTCTTCTCAAAGGCTGTGTGAAGGACAATTAAACTGGAGCCCAGGTTTAAACACCATCCTACTTACAGTGTGTGTGTGACACCGCCAAATTTTTTACTTCATTATGCGAAGAAAAGCTAAAATAGTGTAAAAAGTGATAAAAATAGCTTGTCAGCCATGACCTCTCCACAGCCAGCGTACTGAAGAAGTAATCTATCAAAGTTCTCGTCATTTTCTTCACATAATTGCGCAGTAACATCGTATACTACACATTGGTTCAAATTTATTGCTTTAATCACAAACTGAATAGATTGATGCAACCTACCACTTAGATTTTTGTCAACTAAATGTTGTTGATGGCTGACGCAGTGCACTGTAAAGACGGTACGTATTCTTTTAAATGCCTTATAACTCCACGGTAACGCCCAAACATTCTTCCATCTTCTGCCACTGACATTATATTTGATAAAGGAATTGCTTTGTCCTCGAAATAATCTTTCGAGACATCATAATACTCTGATCTCCTCTCCCCCGCTAAATAAATAAATAAAATAAAACAGAAAATATCCACGGCGCTCCACTCTCTCACTTAGCCAATGAAGTGAACAGTATCATACAAAGGATCAAGCTTCAGTTTTGTGAGAACTATTCTGAATTTTGGTTGCGACCTTACTGAATATGAACCATTATCGTGGATCACCATTTACGACAAACAAACTCGCTGATGTCGGCCCCATGCAGTTTGCAATAGACCCCTGAGAATATATGTAGACCACTTTGGGAGTCACTGCTCTAGCCCATCTTCTTTTTACGATACAGCATCGATGTGCACGGTTCGACAGGTACCGTCGGAGAATCACGTGGGAGATGGTTTGTTGGTCCGTGGTCTTCAGCGATAAAGCATATTCAACTTGCACGTGATGATCGTTTTCGCGTACGACACACACCTGCCGCGCGCTGTATCGTGCAGTGCATTCGTTCAAGAAACACTGGCCGCACCTCAGGCATTACAGTCTGCTGTATGATAAGTTACAGTTTGGTAGTCGTGTTCGGAGAGATAAGCAGCTAGGACATAAAAAGCTTAAATGCAGGTGCAAAGAATTATTCGGGCGAAGAGAGGTCTGCTGGTATCAATTTCATAGAGAAACTCCTGAGAATGTATGTTTCAGGTAGAGTATTTTAGGCACTGGGTATACCGGAAAGAAGGGAATATTGAATAGAAGAACGTTGAAATTTAGGTGAACTGATTAGATAAACACTAGAATAGACGCAGGCAGCAAAATTTGGAAAACGTTGACAAGAACAACGGATATTTGTGAAATCACAAGGGAATAATCTCCATGGTATTAGTGGGGACTGTGGAGGGTGAAAACTGCAGAGGAAGACAAAGCTTATAACACAGCCAGCAAATAATTGAGCAAGTAGGTGAAAATGTTCCTCTGAAATGAAGAGGTTGCCACAGAAGAGGAAATTGTGGCGTGTATCGTCAAAATTGTAGTAAGACTAATAACTCAAAAAAATAAAATAAAATAATAATAATAAAAAAATGTAAATTACAGAATTTTCCATCGGCCATGCCGCAGTGGTTACACTGGTTCCCGCGACATCACTAGTAGGATTCAGATGTTTGTAGAGCTTATGGGATTTAACTACGGGGTCATCAGTCCCTAAACTTACAAACTACTTATGAACTAGCTAATACTAAGGACGCCGGCCGCGGTGGCCGAGGGGACTGCTCGACAAATATGGACAGACATCCAGAGATCTACTCATGATGCCCGCCTCTAACGACCACGCTGTTGACGGGGCGATAAATACTATTCTTTCTTTATTCCTTCCTTCCTACTAGTAAGCCGGCCGCAGTGGCCGAGCTGTCTGCGGCGCGCCAGTCGCTGTCTGCACGGCCACTATGGTCGGGGGTTTGAATCCCGCCTCGGGCATGGATATTTGTGCCGTCCTTAGTCTTAGCTAGTTCATAAGTAGTTTGTAAGCTTAGGGACTGATGACCCCGTAGTTAAGTCCCATAAGTTCTACAAACATTTGAACATTTTTTGAATACTAAGGACGGCAGAAATATCCATGCCCGACGGGGGATTCGAACCCCCGACCGTAGAGGCCGTGCAGACCGTGACTGACGCGCCGCAGACAGCTCGGCCACTGCGGCCGGCTTACTAGTAGGAAGGAAGGAAGAAAGAAAGAATAGTATTTATCGCCCCGTCAACAGCGTGGTCGTTAGAGGCGGGCATCCTGAGTAGATCTCTGGATGTCTGTCCATATTTGTCGAGCAGTGCTGGTAAGCGGGATGCATCAGTCTTTGTAAGGAGGTTGAGGAGCTTCTTGATTGAGAACTAGAGGCTCCAGTCAAGAAAACTGACCTAACGGTTGGTAGTGTGGGTCGCCGACCTAGTCAACCTCCATGCCGCATCCGGAAAGACGATGACACGGCGGCCGGTGAATACTCGGTGGGCCTTACGAGGCCTGTATCAGGAAGTTGACCGTATCCTGATTACTTATTAATTTATTTTTTCTAAATTTTATGCAACTATTGGATCTAGATAGAAGTTGATCTTTTGATTAAGCTACTGTTATCATGAACGTAGTGTCTAGAAGTATCTTGAATGGTTTGATTGCTGGGACTTTTCGCGAACGCCATGTAAGGTATCCCAGCGTTTCCACTGCTCTGGGTACAACGTTACATGACGAAAACACAAACTAACACATCCTAGCAACCGAATTGAGATTCCGCTGGCACTGTACAATGCCTTCACCATAATCCAATGACACATACCTGTTTCTTCCATATCCCTTGTCTTAATTTGATCGTAAAATACTACATTACTCTCATCTCATATTTCTCCAACTGGGGCTATGGTATGTTGATCCCTAACAACTTGCAGTGTTGTTACAAGATTTCAGAAAAGAATAACAAACAGCTCAGCTCAAAACTATATAGACCTTTACGAAATCGCATTACACGACAGGTGACAGCAACCGAATTACTGCAACTGTAAGGATCAGCTTACAGCGACGCAACTGTAATAATCTATTCTGTACAAAACTGAATGCTACGTCTTTTCTGCCTTTTTATTGTAGTATTCTCTAAAACGGCAGTGTATCCACGGTTTCCCTAGCGTCAACGAGCCACACTTGCTGTGTATTATAAGAAAAGCCTATAATAGATGTAAATAAATGAATTATGAAACCAAAACCCTGGGTTATATATATGGGGTGTATCAAAAAAGGATGGCACAAACTTACACGGTCGCAACTACACGCCGTGGTGGAGTAGCCCAGGGATCTAAAGCGTCTCGCTGCGGAGCGCTCGGTTGCTCGCCGTGGAGGTTCGAGTCCTCCCTGGGGCATGGGTGTGTGTATTTGTCCGTAGGTTAGTTTACCTAGGTTTAAGTAGTGTGTAAGCTACGGACTGATGACCACGCAGTTTGGTCCGATAGATTTTCAAACATTTGAACATTTTGAACATTTGCAACTACACGATAATACAAGCAAAAATGTCGCTGTAAATATGGGTCTGCAAACGAGCCGTTTGCGAGATAATTGCGAATGAATGGTTAAAAGCCGCCACTGACGTCATTGTTAACATCGTCCTAGTTAATAGACATTTGAAATTCAGACATTACCATTAAGATTTAGATCGCATTTAGTTCTGAAGCGGCTTGTTTGCGGGCCCACGTTTTCTGGGACATTTTTGTACGTATTATAGTGTAATTTCAACCGCACGCGTGCGCGCGTGTTTGTGTGTGTATGTGTGTGTGTGTGTGTGTGTGTGTGTGTGTGTGTGAGTATGGAGGAAGAACACTTTAATTTCTTAAGGTTCTCGTTTACGTAATTGAACACTACTTTGATTTCCCAACTGTAACGAGTTTCTGGAGACAAAGTGTTGATAGTTTAGCAAGTATCACGGACGGTTTGTTAACATTTATATTTTTTGGTTTTTTCAGGCCGTCCATTTCGAAATTATTCAACGTAAATATCATGCTATATGTTATGCAAAGAAAATACATAAGCAGCATACACTGGGCGACGCAGTTCGTAGAAAAGTTGGTGAGCAACATTTACAGGAGTGTTTATTACAGTAGGTACCAGGAAGTTTAAGAATCTCGGTTAATTTTAAATCAAGTTGAAAATTTTTATTATAGTAATGTATTTTATTTAATAGGAATCGGAGAACTTAATTACGCAACTTCTGGGAAATGCCGAGAGATTTTCTCAGAAGTCAATCGTAGTATTTTGATATTCCAAAGATCGCTTTTCAGCCACGCAAATATTCTGCGACGGACTTCCACCAGAGATTCTCATCTTCACGACACGAAGTAATCTCGTTGCTCACTCGCCCCGCAGCAAAATGCCGTTTGAGTAAATAAGTCAGATATTACTTAATAATGCCGCCAGCGTTGAACTAATTTCAGTCAGAATTTCTCCCTCTTGTGTAAAGTAACAAATGCCATGAATACTCCAGAACGTAATAAAATTTGTAAATTAAATTCCTCTGAGAATGAGAAATAAACAAGTCTGCTATGATGTATCGAAACAACGAAAGCCTTGTAAGCGCAATATTAGTGATTGTGTCCTAGTGTTCCGCTGCTAAAAACTATTTTACGGCACTCTGCAAACTTTTTCCGTTGGTTCTTCAACGACATTGTTGCAGCAAAATGAAATAAAACGATCTCCAAGAAGAAGCCGAGAGAAAAGGAAACAAAATACAATGGTTGCGGCAAAAGGAAAAGAATGGTCATGTATTAGTGGCAAAAAATAGTTGCCCTTTTCTTCCACGAAAATTGAATTCAGTTCAAAAAAATAATCTATGTTTACGACTGTAGATTACAATAAGAAGAATTCATTACGGGTGTAGTAGAATTACTTCTGGGAGAAGCATAAACGATGAGCATGGATATAAATCTCGTGAAACATTTGCGCACCGAATGGTCGAGTTGTAGAACTGTCTCTAGAAAGGCCCGTCTCAAAAAACTACAAACAATTTTGCCATTCCGCTTATAAAACAAATATGGTAATCTGACCGCGTAAAATTTGCCGAAGTGGTAACTCGCAAACTTGAGAACTAAGAGTTCGCAAGACAAACGTGTACAATACGAACGCCTGTAGCGCAGGTCTCACGTGTATCATTCGAGGCACGCGGGTTGCCTGCTCAAAGTAAATAAGGCTGTCAAGGTAAGCCTGACCCGTTTCTCTTTGGCAGGTCTGTTATGTATGATCACAAATGATGGACTGTTAAGCGAATTTTATCCATGATGGATGTAGTTAGTGTCTGTTCATATTATAAGATTGAGAATAAAAACCGTTACCAGTCACAGTTAAATATTATGCTATTTATTTATAATACGAGTGGTTTAGGGCTTGTGCCCGTCATCAGGACTGTTACACACTTTTACTCATGGCCTTCTAGAGAACCACCCTTACAAATCAGGACTCCAAAATTCGTTGGATCAACATATCAGGATACCTCAGTCTGTAGAGCACTTGCTTCGCAAGGGCAAACGTCCCAGGTTTGAATCTCGGTTGGGCATAGAGTTTTAATCTGCCGGGAGGATTCATATCTACGTACTCACCACTGCAGTGTGGAAATATCACTCTGATTTGCATTTTTGTTGAAGAAGACTTCAATGCTAAGTTTAGACCAAGACGGGAGAGCTAGAACTTCTTTATTGCAGATTCATCTTCTAAATATATTAAAAATACGTAATTTCCCCCTTTTAGAAAATATGTCTCCAAATTTAGCGCCGTTAAGCGGGGACTGGGGAAGCAAATGGATTCGTCCGCCAACCCTCATCTTCCCCCGTAAAGGAACGGATATAATTTCACAGTTTAATTTCTTTCTTTGAAATTATTGAAATTTACAATTTTCCTATGAGGCTAAGTTTAGATCGGGTAGAAGAGTAAAAATTCTTCATAGAAGACTGTCTGAAAACTCGACGTTGCTTGGGTATTTATTTACGAGTCTTGAATTAGTACTTGTCCTATCATTTATATCACTGTTTCTCCCATATTTTCTGGGAACACGTAATATTTCAGGGGAGAATATACGAAACAAAGCAGTCTAACTTAATATACCAAATTATAACTGCAGTATACAATGAAAGGTACTTTCCGAAATACAAAGCGTAATTAACTTTCAGTTACTCCTTTGATTCAAATTTTGTCTATAAAAATATTTCTTGTTAGCTTTGCAGGAGCTAGTCTGAATAAATTCTTTTTTGAGGTGACGCCACCACTCAACAAGCGAAATATAATTGTTCGCGTGAGAAATACACTCGACAGTATGTAATACATTGGAAAAAAAATTTCATATGTTTTTAAGTTTATGGGACTTAACTGCGAGGCATCATTCCCTAAACTTACAAACTACTTATAAACTAACTTATACTAAAGACAACACAAACATCCATGCCCGAGAGAGGATTCGAACCCCCGACGGGAAACGGCCTCGCGCATCGAAGCATACCGCCCCAATGCACTCGGCCGTGCCTAATAGATTTCCCTGTAATTTAGTAATCGTAATAGAAAATGCCAGTTGCACTGGAAACTGCAGTGACTTCAACATAAAAGGTACATCTGTCGGGAGGAGTGCGTATTGGTACGATAAACACTGTTTCATTCTCTTTAGTTTCTTGTAGCTCTATACGAGTGTACTGATTACGCCTGCTGCCATGTGCGCTACACAGCTCAAAGTTGTCAACAGAAGTGTCATCTTTCAGGAATTTCCGTAAATAACCTGGCGTACACGAATGTCATAGTTGCAAATAAGAAATATATTAATCCGTCCGGCACGATGTCACAGGTTTTTACCCGTTCCATTAAATATTGTCATAAATTGATTGAATTATATGTTATACGATTTTAATTTTTTGAATGTATATATTCATTTGTATAAGTGCTGAAAGTCTGTGAAATCTGTTTTCTGTGAACACCACTATTTATGTCCTCATGAACTGCTTCTCTTACTGTGATAAAATTTCGAAAGTTCATTCAAGAGTATGCGTGTATACTGTCTGCAAAACTACCGGAGAGTAGTATTTTTAAAGTAGACATTATAAATTGTAACGTCATACCAAATACCGTAGTTTTACCTCATGAACAGCTGAATATTAGTAGGCGAGAAACTTTTTTCCTCTTATGATTGTCAGCGAGACAAATTACGTGAAGTTTTGAAATTATGTTGAAAGTTTGTTGCAAGTTGCTAAGTATTCTCATTCTCATGCAGTGTATGAATAAAGTCTCGTCACATAATGTGGCAGGTTTTTGTAACTCCTACTGTTCGTGACATTATATCATGTGAGATATGTTGCTTTCGGTAAGAAGAGATTAAGTGTACCAATTTTGGTTTAAACAGTCCAGTGGTTTAGGAGGAAATGTACAACATTTTCACATGATATGGCGTCATAAATCCGGAACTATGTTTTGACGTGATTCTTACATTTACGGCGACCGTAATCATCGATTGAAGGTCAAGTGTGCGAAAGTTTAGAAAGATTGGACCAAAACTTTAGATTTATATGCAACACGTACACACAAACACACAGACACTCTGCATTACGAAGATTTGTTCTTGAAATTCCTGCTCTAAATATATTAAAAACTAGGTTTTAACTGTTGCTTCTGTCGCGTTGATATTGTTTCGTATGTGTCAAACACCATGGGTGACTTCAATGACACGATAGCGGAGGACATGAGAGCATTTGTTGTATTACCAAAAAGTGGGAAACACTGGTAATAATGCTGATGTGTGTTTTATAAGTGGATCTGGAGACTCTGGAACGAACTCTTTAATAATAAATAAATAATAGAACGTCGCTGTTTTATTCCGATCAGTGCTTCGACGGGAATAACTGAGTATGGCTTGATAGTACGTAATCTTGTAGCTTAATGTGGAACAAACCTGTAAGTACAAGCTAGAAGTGCTGGGATCAGTTTTGAAAGAAAAGGTGTTGTTATAGAAGATGTGCCGATAAGGTGTTACCATGAAATACATTTATTGACGCTTGATGTAAATACCACGCATAAAAGTCAGGCGTCAAATCTGCACAATGCATTGAAGGATGTCGCTTCTTTGGTATTCAGTGCGGCCAAGAGAACACGTCTCTTTCGATAGTGACATGTCTGTGAGGATTACATCTAATGTCGATTTCATTGTTATAGGAGCGCACGATAATCGCTGAATATAATAAACTTAGAAACATTTACCGTTCATATTTCTCAAAATTGTTACATCAAAATCGTTGAGAAAAACTGAAAGAAACAGGAAGTAGGCTGTAAGAAAATCCGTAGCTGACCACAACAAATTTTACTCGAAAAGAGAGGCAACCTACTTAAAGGAAATGAGATATTTTAAAAACTTCGAAAGTACAAAAAAGCTAGTCTCTAAACTTATTGTTTCGACGGCAAAACATGTCCCGTGCGACTTCAAATTAAAGGGATACATTATGTCATGACAGATATCTTCATTGTATTATGTACCTAAACGTAATACGTACTAAAGTATATGAGATCTCACTGTGGAAAGACTTGTATTTTGTACTTTTTGTGTTTATAATGATATAGTTAACCAAACTGTCAACACTCCTACCAAAATATAAAGGTTTGCCTCATAAGCGCCCTCCTGTCATGGGTTCTTGCCAGCTTTCTCCCGGAATAGCACCAACTCGAAGTGACACTGACTCAACATGAGGTTGGAAGTCTCCTACAGGAATATTTAGTCACACCGCTACTAGAGTAATTCAAATTCCGAAAGTGTTACCGGTCTTTGGTCCCGTAAAATTTCGATGGGATTCATATCGAGTGATTAGGCTAGTCATTCTCTAGAATTGTCCAGAACGTTCTTCTAACCAGTCGCGATCAGTGGTCACCTGGTGACATGATGCAATGTCATCCATAAAAGTTCCATTGTTGATTTTGAACAGGATGCTCAAGAATAGCTACAAATGGTCTCCATGTGGCTCAGTTATATACTTTCTTTATTATTTTATATACGACCAACTTCAAGTTCAATCAAATCAACAACCCCATGTTGATTTCAAAAGACCTAAAGATGAGGAATTACCACGTGCAAAAGTGGTCGTATTTAAAGTAATAGATCACTCAACCGAAGCAATCCTCTACAACAATCAGAATGATCAGCTGCGGATGGTCTGACAACAGAATCCCATGCATTATAAATACATCTATTATTTCCCCTTTGTGGCAACTACAGTCAAAGGATCAAATTCCACATCGTCTTTCCAGATGTATTATTCCCATTTCTTTTATTCTTATTACCATTCAACTTCATTTTTGCCGCGGTGAATTTCTGCTATGCAGTTGAAAAGAAAAGAAGCGCCCGTGGTTTTTTTTTCTTTTCTTTTCTTTTTTTTTTTTTTTTTGTTTTTTTTTTTTTTTTGTTTTTGTTTTAATTGCGTCCTGTTTCCTCAAGAACCGCCTTTCTATACTGCGGCGTTGATATCTCAGTATGCGTCAGTTCTGCTGTGTTTTACTTCCAAAGCAAAGGAAAAAAGTAGTTAAATCACTTCAACTTTTTGAGTTCCTACATAAAGTGACTTTGAACGACTGTGACATAACGAACGTGAAACTGTATCGATATGCTTAACTGAATATTCAGAATGAGCAGTAAGCAGCAGTATTAACTAGCCTGCATTGTGACCAGTAAAAGTTCCGACGGAAGTTGAGAAGAGCGCGCGGTGTGAAGCTCGTTCCGCGAGCCTGCACACAGCGCCTGAAGGAGCTCCCGCTGTCTGGGGGGGCTGTTAGCAGGGCGCGAGTTGCGGCGAGTTCGTCATCCGGAAAGGCGGCGGTGGCGGCGGCGGTTGCTGGGCGACATCTGGGGCTGCTTCAGCGCACGCCCGGCGGATCCCGACAACTTGCAGCGGCGCCCCGCTGTGCGGCCCAGGGAACCCGGAAGCCGCCAGCCCACCGTCTTGGCGACGACGACCGCGAGGCGGGGGGAAGGCGAGGCTGCCGCGTCTTGTCGCGGAGCAGCGGCGGTCGCCATGGCATCCGTGTCGCACTGGGGGACTGCCACTGGTGCACAACTGCGGAGGAAATCCGAGTTTTTGAGAGCGGCGCCGAAGATTCAGCTAGCAAAGCCCGTGTTTGGTGCGGTCTTAAATGATAGATTCGATCGCAGTACATAGAGGCTCCACTGAAGCTGCTAGTTTCTTGACTTTCTCGCGGCGTTACATACAACTAGGCACTCCCACCTAATGAAAAAATTATACTGCTGAAAAAGAAGCTGGAAAGAGCCATCAATTTTGACCCAAACAGGACAAGAGCCACTACTGATGATGGTTTCAAAGTCGTCTGCTCTGCTGTCAACTTGTTTAGTGACATAACAGCCCAGAGCGACATATGTGTTTGCTCCTTAAGGGAGAAGGGGTTGTGATGTCAAAAGGGCCGACTTGGAGCAGGATAGACAGGACCGGACATTTTAATTTCCAGTTGATACCGTTACAAATAAATACATATAATTTGTCAGCATGACAAGGAAGGATTCAGGACTCACACTGATAGTACTGATAGTTCTGAAACGTAAAGAAAAATCTTTTTACGTGTGAAATTAATAATTTTTTCACTTACTATTGGCTGCATTTGTTGCTGTAGGTACACTTTTATTGAGTAAGAGAGGTTTTTCGATCTATTTAACTTTTTGCCTAGAACTGGTTTCACAGTAAGACCACCTTTAATGTAATGTCTCAAAAGCGGCTCAGTGGCTGCTCTATAAAACCACCACGGCACTGGAGTGTGCTGTCGTCAAGAAAAACAACTCTCTGCTTGGATCGGACACTACGTTTGCGCGGAAAGGCAACAAAGGCATTCAGATGCGTAGTGTGTGCCGGTGTTAGCTGTTGCTGAAGATATACAGGTCACAATTAGTGTGTTTTCCACTGTATTATCTTCTGAGTTGGCGTAGTTCTGGAAAATTACGGAAGGTTATGCACTTTAGAGTAGACTAATATTTTAGTTTGATCCATATTTTGCGTATTATTTATGTAAACAGAATAAAATATATATGGTTTCACTACGAAACCTCTGTGACACATCGGTTGGTGAGGGCTGTTCTCTTTTGTAGGTGTAGTACTATTGTTTTTTTTTTTCATGGTTCTAGATTAAGATTCAGATCAAGTGAATTGAATACCGAAATGTTGTGCAAATACTTGATGATAATGAGTCTTGCGTATGAGATAGTGAAAGTGATGAGAACGAAGAACAAATTTCTGAAGCAATAAACCGACTTTGTTTTGATGATGTAGCTGTATTACCTTCTGTAACTGAATGTGACCCTCCAAATGAAGAGAAAGATGTGCTGGAAACAGCTAATGCTGCTGTTGTATGGGAACAGTTTCCAACCTACAAGGGTCGAAAACAGTTTCGTGCTAATACAGGCAGTTATGTTGAAGAGGAGAGAGAAACACCAACAGAAATTTCTCTAACTCTATTCCCTCCAGAGCTGTTACAAATGATAATGTGAAGAACTGTTTAGCTCTGTACCACAAAACCGGTTGAGTGTAGTGTGGCAGAACTTTATGTCCTGGACATGTGGTTTCGCTGCATAACCTAGTGTTATAAAAAATGTGTAAACACTCAGGTACTTTTCTCACTTTATGTGCTACTTTTATATATCACTTGTAATGTAATTATATAAAATAAATTTGTTCCTCAATTTGGTTCCTTGGGCCACAAAGGGGTAACACAGGATACAAACCAGCTTCATTGTTCAATTGTACACTAGAATTTATTTAAAGTATGCAAAAAAAGCCTTTTTATTGTTAATTTGATGTTTCGAAAAAAATAAATTGTAGTTAATTATCTTTTTCCAACGCAGTTTTTAATACATTTGGAAAAAATTCTGGAGTTTTATAGCCAGTAAGTAAGGTTTATATGCTCTGAGACATTCATCAAAATATCTCTCTTACTTATGAAGAATAGCAACCTATAGTTACTGAAAAAATGATGAAATGTCACACGTGACTTGTGGCTCATGACTTCTGTACATGACTTGTGGCACCTAATTTCTGTATAATCACATCTTCCAACAGGCATGCATCATTTGTATCTTTCTTATTCTTGCTCACACTGTTGATCCTGATCTCAATGTGATTTTGTATCAGTCGACGGAGTTCACCATGCATAATAATGTATTTTTCGACCAAGAGAATTCTACAAATTTATTAAATCCCAGGACTAAAGTCGCTTGCCTCAAATATGCATATTTTTTAACAGTTAGCCGAAAAGCAGTGATACGAGTGTGAATGACGCTTCCCTCCTGGTTGTTCTGACAAAGTTTTAAGAAATTATTTGTGAAAGTAGAGACAGTGGAAATTAAAATGTCCTTTCCCGCTCAAGGTCAACCACCTTAACATAAAATTTCAATGTCATTTTATATGTAAAGCTGGAGCCATTAAACGGACACCCATTAAAAAGCTTCCTATGAACAACTCAGCGATTTTGGAAGGGGACGAATTGTGCCCTTGCATGTGCCGCGGTAGTCTATCCGGAGAACTGCCACATAATTGGGACGTGTTGCTTCAGTTCTGCTAAGATATCGGTTTAAATGGTCACTTGAAGATCATCGCCATCGTGTTGTGTGCTTTGTACAACGACGTCTCTGCTGCACGGGCTCCATGCACCATTTCTACTGGCGAGAATGTTCCATGACTATGGCAACCAGCATCATTGCACAACTCAAGCACCACGTCAACTCCTATGGCGTTTCTCGGAAAGGATCATCGCTATTCGGAAGACTACACCTGAACATTTATCAAAACTGGGTGTAAGAAGCACGAAAGCATCTCCGAGACATGGCGCCTATTTGCTCCACAAGGTTGTGTCACGTTGAGCCTTACGGCTGTAAGCTATCCCGGTTAAAGGGTACATCTACATACATACCCAGCAATCCAACCAAAGATGTGTGGCGGAGGGTACTCAGTACCACCACTAGTTACTTGCTTTCCTGTTCCACACCCATATAGAACCAGGGAAACACGAATGCTTGAATTCATCCCTACGAGCTGTAATCTCTCTGATCTTCGTGGTCTTAACGCGAATGTCGGTTGGTGGCAATTGAATCGTTCTCCAGTCCGTCTTCAACACTGCTTCTCGAAAAGAACGTCGCAGTCCCTCAAACGACTCCCATTTGAGTTCCCGAAGCATTTCAGTAATACACACTGATCGAATGTGCCAGTTGAAAACCTAGCCACCCGTCTCTAACCTGCCTCTGTTTACTCCTCTGAACCGGATTGGTGGAGATAATTTTACATATGTATCCCATGTTCTCGCAGTAAACCGAATTCGACCCTTCGCCTTCTCCCCGACTCGCTTTTTTGGTCGTTCCATTTCATATCGCTGTACAGCGTTACGCCTAGATATTTAATTGAAGCGACTCTGTGAAGCATCACCCTATTAACGTTGTATTCGAACATATGGGATTGTTTTTCGCGGGCCGCGGTGGCCGAGGGGAATGAGGCGCTCCAGTCACGGTCTGCACGGCCACTACGATCGGGGGTTGGAATCCCGCCTCGGGCATGGATATTTGTGCCGTCCTTAGTATAAGGTAGTTGATAAGTAGTTTGTAAGTTTACGGACTGATGACCCCGTAGTTAAGTCCCATAAGCTTAACAAACATTTGAACATTTTGATTGTTTTTCCTGCTCATCTGCTTCACCTACCATTTTTCTACATTTAGCGTTAGTTGCCATTTCTCACACCAGCTACTATTTTGGTCTAAGTGATCCTACATCCTACTACAGTAATTCAATCACTATCCCCTGCTTTAAACGACAGCATCATGAGCAAACAGCTGCAGATTGCAACTCTTTCTGTTCGTCTGATAACTTACACAGATAGAAAATAATAGCGGTCCAATCACACTTCTCTGGGGTATCCCTAACGTTGCCCTAGTCTCTGATGAACACTCGCCATCGAGTACAACGTACCGGGTTCTATTACTTACATAGTCTTCGGGCCACTGACATATTTGGATACTTATTACATAAGCTTTTGCCTTCGTTAGCTGTCTGTAGTGCGGTACGAGAGATGTGCAGTCTGTTGCCCTTCATCCATAGCACCAAAGGTGTCGTGAGAGAAAAGCGCAATCTTGGTTTCTCACGATCGATGCTTCCTAAAGCCGCGCTGATGCATGGACAGAAACTTTACCTTGTCAAAGAAATTTACTGTATTGAGAATTTGTTCAAGAATTCGACAGAAAACATATAATGATATAAGTTTGCTATTTCGTGTGTCCGTATTTTTTTTTCCTTTCTTATACACGGGAGTTACCTGTTGGCTTTTTCCAGTTGCTTGGAACTTTGCGCTCGATCAAAGATTCGCGGTAAATGCAAGCTGAAGAAGAGGCTAATGCCATTGAATAGTTTCCAAATCCGGACCTGGACGACTTGTTTGTTTTCAACTCAGTTGCTTCTCCGTACCAGCTATGCGTATTACAATGTCCTCCATGCGGGAGATGGTGCTACCATCAAATGAAGGTATGTTTGCATGGCCCTCCTGCTTGAAAGATTTATTAAATGTTCAATTTAAAACATCGACGTTCATTTTCCTGTTTTCTATCACCACCCCCAAATGATGAGCGAGTGACTGGATAGAGGTCATTAACCGCTTACCGATTTTACATAAGCCCAGAAATTTTTCAGGTTCTCGAAAATATATTTTACTAAGGTATGTCGGTGGTAATCGTATGCCTCGTGCATTGATCGTTTTATAGACGCGCGCATCTATAGTCAAATTTGTTTGACGATTTGCTTGACCTTCTTTGAACCAAAAGTGCAACTGCCTTTGCTTTCTAAGATATTTTCCAATGTTACTATTAAACCATGTTGGGTCTTTCCCATCCTTAATCCACTTTATCAGCACATGTTTCTCAAGCGCTTTATTGACACGGGATTTAAATTTTGCACATAATTCCTCTGCGTTCACCGTACCGGTACTAAACGATGTCCATGCATCCCTTAAGAGGGACGCTAATAATTGCTTATCTGTTCCAAGACAAACATGCTCCTAGTTTCCTTGACCTTTTTATTATGTTTGGTGGCCATTTTCGCTGTGACGACATCATGATCACCATCCCTTGACTTTGCGGTGACATCATTGGCAAGGTCTAGCGTGTGCCGGCCGCGGTGGCCGAGGGGACTAAGGCGCTCCAGTCACGGTCTGAACGGTCACTACGGTCGGGGGTTCGAATCCCCCCTCGGCCATGGATATTTGTGCCGTCCTAGTTCGTAAGTAGTTCATAAGTAGTTTGTAAGTTTAGGGACTGATGACCCCGTAGTTAAGTCCCATTGACTATACAAACATTTGAAGGTGTTTGTAGCTACACAGAGCTGTGGAAGTAGCAGCTGTATCAATACGATCCCTGTTGGTGGGCGACGTTCTGAATATTAAGTTAAGCATATCGATACAGTTTCACGTTCTGACAGAAAGTCTCACTATGTAGGAGCTCAAAAAAAAAAAAAAAAAAAAAAAAAAAAGGTAATTTAACAACAGTTTCTTATCAGTATGTCTACTATCCTGCATGTGGTATCTGCTGATAAGGACGAAAATCGACATTGGCTTTCCAGGTTCGCCATTTTTATATCTATTATATTTATATTATTGTTATTAATATTGGCACAACACATATACCGCTGAATTTACTTGCTAAATTATTATCATCGTGCGACTAATTTCGTTGCATTACTTACAAATAGTTACTGTGGCGAGCAGATTGTTGGGACTAGGTTCATTTAATGCTGAAAGTAATATTTGTAGGTGTTTTATTACTTAAAAATCGAGGGTTTACAAGTGTTTTCAATTCCGCGTAATAAAGGTCATAGAGATTCGCTGAAATCCTTAAATATGACATCGCAACAAAAATAAAGTGAAACTGTAGTTCCAGTTGTTTGGAACTGGTAGCTTTCTGGGAATTATTTTACGCCTTAGCAGCCCATTTGTTCACCTCCACTGGGCATCCTGTTGGCCCCAGGAGACCGTAGAAACCGTGGCAATGGCGTATCACTGCGCTTCCGAAACGGCACTTTTTCTTACTCGGCCGCCAGCAATATCCGGCTCGCTGAGAAAACGCTTTCGTCTGCTTAGATTGTGAGGCATTTCTAACACACACTGAATGCCACGAATTGGCACGCAGTTACAATCTAAACTGACTTCCACCTTTCCATCCCTACACTCTGCCAATGATTCCGTACGCGCAGCAGAAGTGTCAGAAAAGCCGGATACAGATACGAGCCTCATACAGCGACTGGATTTCCTATTAGTTTATAAGGAAAGACATCATAGTTCATCAAAAACTTTATTAGAAACAGTTTCATTAATGTGCCAGCTATTTTTCGACAAGTCACCTATGAATTCAGCTTCTTCTTATATCGTGCGACCAACTTTGTTGTAATTGTATTCTAAGAAGTCTGTCGCCAGTGAAATGATGCAGAGGAGTTGAATGCTTGTTCAACGTCAGTAAAAACTCCAGGTTTTCTATTGCTCAATGTCCTTCTACATCTACAATCATACTCCGCAATCCACCGTAAGGTGCGTGGCGGAGGGTACACTGTACCACTACTAGGTATTTACTTTCCTATTCCACTCCCAAATCGAACGAGGGAAAAAAAGAATGCCTATATGCCTCCGTACGAGCCCTAATTTCTCTTTTCTTGTCTTTGTGAACTTTACGCGAAATGTAAGTAGGCGGCAGCAAGATCGTACTACACTCAGCTTTAAATTCCGGCCCTCTAAATTTACTTAACAGAAATTCAGGAAAAGAACGTCGTCTTTCTTCCAGCGATCCCCAATTGAGTTGCCGGAGCATCTCCGTGACACTCGCGCATTGGTCGAACCTACCGGTAACAAATCTAGCTGCTCGCCTCTGAACCGCCTCTATGTCTTCCTTTAAACTGATCTGCTGCGGGTCCAAAACACTTGAGCAATACTCAAGACGTGGTCGTACAAGCGTTTTATACGCGGTCTCCTTTACAGGTGAAGTACATCTTCCCAAAATTCTCCCAATAAACCGAAGTCGACTGTCCGCCTTACTCACAACTGTCCTTACATGCTCGTTCCATTTCATATGGCTCTGCAATGTTACGCCTAGATATTTGAACGACAAGACAGCATCAAGAAGCTCACTACTAGAGGTCTACACCTCGCTCGGTTGCTCGCTCGAATCGCGTGGTACATGTCGTTCTATGACAGTCCGACAAGTGTCGGTACTGCAGCTTGCGGCAAGGCGTTTGGCTGCGCTCGACTTCCTGCATGCTCGTTCGAGCGGCGCACGCTCGACCGGTCCGACCGTCCACACTGCCCGCTCGCCACTCGGTCGCCCACCGCACCGCCACTCGAGTCCAAGGCGAGTGTCTGGAGCAAACTACACGCTACAGAATACATCCTGTCTGCGAAATTTGTAATACAAGTTATTATACGTGATTAATATAAAGTTTCTGTGCTAATATCATTTACTAAATGAGTTATCCATGATTATTCTTTCTTTCTTGTTCCCATTTCGTGGACTGTTAGTTCCTGTTTAGTGGTAGGTGTTACTTGCCGTTTTAACGAGAAAATGATTGTATTTTATATCCATTCCACTTATCACTCTTAAGTCCTGGAATACTTTGTCCGTCTTTTATATTGATATTAAATAAACGATATTAATGTATACCCGTTAGGCTAGGTTTGTGCATCTCTCTCTGTTGCACCCCGTTAATACATATTCCCGTAGCATTTTGGCACTGTGCGTGGTTGCTGCGCCTCTACCTTTTCCGATTGAGTCCTTAACGGGAATTTTTACAATTGCAACATTCATATATCCCCACTGCCACTGTCGTCTTTCTTCATTATATAATAAGGAACGCATGCAAGCTTTTGTGCAATATATAGGATCCGCGCTTTCCTCCGTCATCAGGGTCATACGCCGGTCTAATGCTCATATCCGGTACCTGTTTTAAATCCTTTTATTCCAATTGTTTACTTTACAGAGCTGTACGAATATATGGTGCAACTGCTGTTTCAATGATATCTGTATTATATTTATTTAGGGCCGTCTGAAGTATGTCACCCGGTTGCTCCGGCCAAAAGAATGAACTGCATGTTTTAGGATTGGCTGGATAATAGATCGGTCTAGGTACATTGCAGGGGGAATGACAATTAGGGGGACAGTGACCAATTTTTTGTGCTCAAAAAATTGTTTTGGTTTAATCGAAGTTGAATCTATGAAATTTGTCTTTTGTCAAAAGATACATTCATACCAAAAATCATTACAACAGCTTCACTAATCTCTAAGTTATCGTCATTTTTCTATTTTAGCCCCAATTTTGGAGGGACCGTTTCACCCCTTAAATATGTTTTTCCGACGCTGAAAAAATTACGTGCCCATAGTTTTTCATGTATTATAAAATATGCAAATTTCATAAAAATCGGAGAGAGACTTGGGTAGGTTTCCTTGTGAGTACAGCGGCAGCGGCCTCTGCCCGCCCCGCCTCACGCAGCCTCGTTCGAGTGTCAACACGCTCGCTGCTCGCTGCGAGCGAAACACACTCGCCGCGCCACCGCCGAGCGTTGCGCACTCGACCGAATACGAGCGAGCGAAACCGGCGATTTGCAGACCTCTACTCACTACTAATGCTGTATTCGAACATTATGGGATTGCTTTTTCTACTCATGCGCATCACCTTACATTTTTCTACATTGAGAGCTAGCTGTCGTTCTTCGCACCAACTATAAATTTTGTCTAAGTCATCCTGTATGCTATTACAGTCAGTTACAGACGACACCCTCCCATACACCACAGCATCATCCCGGCGCAGAGCGACTGTTTTACAAAACGTCTGCTGGGGTCATCCAGCATGTAGTGCTGATCTTGCTCTCAGCAACTACTATCTTTTCTTGCATCTCAAGAAATTCTTACCCTGTGGCTAGTGTTTTGACAATGACAGGGACGTAAAGAAGACTCTGTGTAACACGCTGGTTTGAATCAGAGGTGGCAGACTTTTACTACCGAGGAATATAAAAGTTGATCGAAGATGTGCGATGTGTCTAGGTTCTCAAACCTTTGCTGTATATCCATCAGATTACCTTCCATGTTGAAGGGTTTTGCACCCAACTACTCTACGAATTTCAAACTTGAAACTTGGCAACAGTCAGTCCCATTTGATTTTAAATCTTTAATTAAGCAACTGCAAACCAAATGTTCAAATCATTATATAAATACGCTAACACGAAAATTGTGGTACACATTATTAATTTATTCGTACAAGAAGGCCAATGAAAGTTACATAATTCGAAAGATTGTTTGTCGTAGATTTCACAAATATAAAAATTATGTTTGCATTTAGCCATTAATAGTAGTAAAAGGAAGTAGAAATTTTCCTATCTACGGCTTGGATCAAGTTCTACATTCTCCAACAATCAGCTCACTGACTCGCTATTCTCCTCGACCAAAGACCTGTAATGCAGCGCATCAGCAGTATTAAAATAACGTATTAAAATAAGTGAATATCGAAACATGGAGTGCTTCCAAGTCACTTTCTTGTGCCGTTCAAATGCTTCATTTTCGTAGTGATTAAGGAAATAAATGTTTTATATGAATGCCGATATAGAGGATGATGCGCAGGGAGAGGCATCTAGCGGTGCTCGGATGGAACTACGAAGTCGAGAATGCCGATATAAATGATGTTGCGCCGGGAGAGGTATGTAGCGGTGCACGGGTGTAACCACGAAGTCGACATGTTGTCAGCTCTGGAATTCTGAATATCGCAGTATCGAAATAATGTTATTTCTTGGCGTTGTATAAATATACGAACACCGAAATTGTAGTTCCATTTCAAATATTAGGCTAATGAAAGTTATATAATTCGAAATTGGCATGAGAATTATATACTTACGTTTTATTGGTTGTTACTGTGTGAGGCAGTTTCCTTAACACGTAAAAGATACCGTATCATACCTTCCAGTGCCGGTTAAATTTTACCAAATATCCCACCGGCCTCCTATAGTTGCTGAATAGTGAGAATCCTGCGAGTCTTCATTTTAGCCAATCGCTTTACAACGCTGATGTTTTCTCATGGAATCTTCGCTTTACGAGGGCTATTATTTTTACTGAGCGGACGACGGTACATACAAGAACCTGTCAACCACAGAGCAGGAACAGCATTATTTGCTTACTTCATGGTCTGTACGATACACTAATCGAGTCATTCTATGTGGTTCGAACAAATGGGCAAAGATTTTCGATCGTGTTGTTGATGTCGCCAACAAAATCACGCGAAGCTGCCGACATGATACGTAAAATTGTACCCCCAGTGACCATTGTGAACACAATTGATCGTTTTTCGACCACAGGCAATACTAGTATTTGTAAACCTTTTGGACAAAACTGCTATGTGTATCACTCAAGAAACTTACAAACTGCTTAAACTAACGACAACACATACATGCCCAAGGGAGACCTCGAACCTCCGACGGGTATGACCGCCTAGTTAGTAGCATGATGCTTTAGACCACGCGGCCATTCCACGTGACTATTCAGTTCAGACCAGAGCCGTTTTGAAAACAATAATATGTATAGAGAGAATACGATTTCTGATAAAATGAATAAGATGATGTATCGGTTCCAGAAGAACGTCTGCGGTCCACGTGATACATACGTATATAGACAGGGATGAAAATGTGTAGATTCACGTGACGAGCAACCAACCGAGTTTCTTACTTTCTGTAACCCTACAACTAAAAAAAAAGAAAAAAAAAAAAAAAAAAAAAAAAAAAAAAAAAAAAAAAAAAAGACTGAATACTGGAGATACGAGATATTACGTCGATTTTCCAACCTCCTAGATAAATACAGTAGATATTAACGTCGAACTTCGAGTTCCTGGAATCTACAACACACTGAGTGGGTCCGAAGTATGCGCATTTGTCGCGCTGTCCGTACAGTACAGTGGCAAACAGAATACTAACAGCGTATTACAAACCGAGAACCGACGGATCGGCGGTCGCTGAGCTCAGCCTCATAAACAAACGTAAAATCCTGTTCGACGAATAAAAATTGTTTTGCAGGCCTCCACTATTGACTGTATAAGTAAGATCGGGCGTATACAACTTAAATCGTGATAGCGGTTAAGAATGTGTGTGAATCAATGTAATTAATCAAGGTATCCATCTGGAGTGTGTTTTGACAGTCATAGCCCGACACTCATCTAGACAGAAAACTCTTAAGAATAGGGAAATTCTGTTCTCGAGACACGAAGAAATGTCAATCGAAGAGTTAGTCAAGAAGAGTTACTCCAAAGTCCCAAAAAGGATTTTTTTCCGGAATGATCGCCGAGTGTCACGAGTTTATGATTTTGAAATTTGAGTTATAAGTATACTAGCAGCACAAGTAACGTTATAAATAATGTTATTTACTGATAGATCTGTACGACTTTATCGGGGCTGCTCTGCTAGCATTCAATTATTTCATTTTATTATTTCCTTATTGTTACAATTATACGACAGTCGCTGAGCACAGCCTCGACGAATAAAAATTGTATTCCAGGCCTGCACTATTGACTGTAATTACCGATATTTAGGGATATGGATATTGCCTTTCCTGGAACAAGAGTAGCGATCTCGCTCTTCTGACATGTCGAAGTGTAGGAATATCAAATCGACTTGTGGAGTTAAATCCGTCCATTCATCCGCGCGCTACAACTTTTTTCTGGGATGGGCCGGTTGAGAGGTGTGCAAGCCGCTTTTGGAATCCGTCCGTAGCCGACGGGCCGACCAGCCTGGTGTGATTTTTAAGACCGCTTTTCAACTTCTTAGGTGAATGCGGGATAATATGTTCATCTTCCGTTACACAATGTCGGCAATGTCAGAAGACATTTTTAAAGGGGAGGAGATGAGGGGGGTGTTGAGTGCACCAGGGATGAAAACTTACAAAACGTACAATGGTACAATGACTTGTGGTTGGCAGACGTATGCACTGAGACTATGGACAGTATGTAGTGCCAAAAATGTCGACAATTACTAAAAATTAACACATTTAACTTTCTATAGTTTCCTATAAACCGACCAATTAGAAGAGATTATTTACAATACTGTACTAACGCAATGATGTCTTTTTTTTTTTTTTTTTTTTTTTTTTTTTTTTTTTTTTTTTTTTTTTTGACTTAAGAAGAAAATATTGTTAGTAAATATTAGAAGACCTGACCCTCCGTGGAAAAATATTTCGTATGTATCCAACGACAAGAAGTAAGAGTACTGTTCGCTACAGTTGCAGCCAAAGTACGGAATAAGGAATATGGAGAACCACACAGAATAAAATGTCAAAAGTTTTGAAAACTTTGTCGACGCAGAAGGAACCATTATGCAGTTGTTGTTTCATCCAATTACAGACGGCATGAATTTCCTCTTCTTCTTTTTTCCACAAGCGATTACATTTTAAAAAATATTCGTGTCGAGTAAAGTGTTAGAATGGGTGAACCATTAGAGTCTTCGAAAAATATTACACATAACCAAAGTGGTTACCGTAACAACATAAATATATGATTCTCACGCAATAATTATTTATTTAAATTCCCTTGCCGTCAGCACAAAGCTCTAGTTATTCACGTATTCGAAAGCATCTCTTCAAGATTAGGTTTTACGGTATGCCGTCAGCGATTCTACTTTTACCTTCATTTTGCGATTATCCAAGTCTCTAGGTAATTTATAATGCTTGGGGCATAAAATACAATTGTTTTGTTAATTATTTAGGAAAGTAATTAGAATTATATTGTCCTTACGATGTTAATAATTACTTGTTTTTCTTTGCTTGGGTTACGGGCATTACTTCAGCTTTGAAACAGTAACCATATTCAGATAACATGGTGTCACGATTAAATGTGTTAGAATGGGTAAGTGATGACCTTTCTTAGTTGACCTTTGAGGGTATGCCTGACAAGATAGCTATCATGGAACGTTGGAGACAGCGTTGAGGTGTCACCACCGACTTGAAAACGGGTGTTTAGGGTAATAACGCATGCTCAAATTTTACAGAGATCGAACAAGATTTGAATAGTCCCTTGAAAGAATATTGTCTCGGTTGCACAAATGTATTTTATGAGTTATTATATCTCGTTTTAACTTTGTGGGCATCAGCAGATAACGCAAAAATGTGGTTCGTGGTGACCATCTCCGCCACCTATTTGGGCCTTCTAACATTTTTACGAATTCTTCTGCTGCCTAATAATCGCGAAACGCGTTATTGTAGCTCATAATTTACATGTATGCAACTCAGACTACTTTCATTGAAAAATTAATTCAGAAATGTTCAAATGTTTGTTAAACTTAAGGTATTTTACTGCGGGGTAGTAAACTTACAAACTATTTATCAACTACCTTATACTAAAGATGACGTAAACGTCCATTCCCGAGGGGGGATTCGAACTCCCGACGCAGAACGGCCTCGCGCATCGAAGCATAGCGTCTGAATGCGCTCGGTCGCTCCACCACGGTAAAAATTTATCCTTAACCTTTTCTGAATCAGACGAATACAATGGAATGTAACCATTATCAGCAAACGAATGGGGTTGTTGGTAGCGTTTTCTATCGATGGACTAAGTCGATGGTCGACTGTATCGATGAGAGGAAGACAGAATTCGGTGCTGCACGAAGAACGCCTACCTACGCCAGAGGGAAGAAGGAAAAATGATCCAGAGAATGACTTGTAACGATGATCCATATTATTGTACTCAGATGGGCTATATGTAAGCATTACGTATAGGAATTTCTATGTATTAGTAGATCTAGCGGAAAAGTTATGATACTTTCAGGGTAAAAATTGTGAAAACAGATCGTCAATTTGAATTTACGTGTGCTGAGCATATTAAGTGTAGAAAGATCAAAGGTGCTGTGGTTCTTTTAAAACGTTTTCGTCTGTCTGTAGAAGTTTTAGACTGTGTAAGCGATGACCTTCGTTAACCAACCTGAATGAGTATGCCTAACAAGATAACTAAGTCACATAACTTTGGGGACGGGCGATGAGGCGACAACAATCTATCGACTTTGAAAGGAGAGTTCATAATATTAATGGATGCCCAAGTATTACACCAGTTTATATAAAGGAAAAGACTGAAAAATTTGGAATCGCAAGGTGGACGTTTTGGTAACTTTTTGTTATCGTTCCATATGTGCCCTCCAGATTTATAATCTCAAGGTTTGAAGAGAATATCGTCGTATAAAAAGTGCTGTCCTCTTGGGGCGATCAGCTGTGAACTTGATGTTCACTGGCCAGTTGCTCCCGCCGGACGTTCGAGTACTCCTTCTGGCATGGGCATGTGTGTTTGTTTGTTTTGTCCTTAGGTTAGTTTATGATAGTTTCGAAGCCCAGGAACGGATTACCAAAGACGTTACATCCCGCAGATTTACAAAAATTTGAATTTGAGTTTTAGACTAAAAATAAAGAGACAACTGTTTTGTTCTTTTCGTAGAGATTTCCTAGTTCGTGAGAAAAATGAAGGTCAGATTTGATGAGGAATCACCTTAGTTTCAATGCCACACACAGAAATCGAAGCTAATAGAATTAGATTTTATTATTAAAATATGGGTTCAAAAGTTAATTATCTTCCAGTTATTAACGTTTTTCAATTTCAATTCATTGCCACAATATTTATACCGTTTCCTTGTAACTCTAAACAGGTCGTACAAAATCATTTTACATTGTCTCATACACTGTTTTATAAATGTAAATGTAGTTCTTATGTTTACAATAATCAATTAGAACATTAATGTAAATAAAATTTAAAAGCATTAAAATTTTTTTGAAATATATCCCCACAGGCATATACGTGCCTGGGCAGAAATCCTCGAGTCGGCGCATATCCGTGTGACTAACTTTTTTTTTTACTTTTTGGCTAACTGTGTTTAAATTTTATTTGATCTATAGAGATTTTTGGCATTAGGATCGCTCGATTTGGAGCTATAGACAGGAAGTTGAGCAGTTGCCTTTTAGAAATTCGTTATGCAACAGCACTGACCGTAACCCACAAGGTTTGGTCCCTTACAACTGCTTGCAAATCACAGTTTAATTGTCTGCATTCCCTCTCTTCCTGGAAATGGGAGCAACTTAGAACGACGTGATCAGTAGTACCCTCATCTCCACAGATTGGTGTGTTACTGCGTGTAAAGTGATGTAGATATTTCGGATATGGACCATGGCCTGTTAACAGGTATACCATACCTCGAGTAGGATCAATGTACCGCAATCTGTTTCTAATATCTGGGAATATACTGTATACCCGTTTTTCAGTGCTTGTAGAGTACCAATTAGACTGCCACTCATCTAATTTCCAGGCTCGTAAGTGTATTTTATCTGTAACGTGAACTCATACACATGGCCATATTGTTCGCGCTCAACCAGAACATCACTGCACTGTAACGTACCACAGTATCCAATGGACATATCCCTAGAATCACCAGCAGACCCTCAACAGGTGTAGTGCGAAAGGCACCGGTAAGCGTTAAAAGTACACAATGCTGAATTCATCGTAGTACTTTCTTGTAGCTCTGCAGCCTAAGGCGATGCGCCCAGACGCTAGCAGCGAAACCCACGATAGCGTTAAAAGTAGCCTCATGATAAGACCGTGCAGCATGAAGTGGTAATTTATAATCAACAGCACCAGCACGAGCAATTTCTGTTGCTTGGATATCTGTAAACGTGACGCGTGCTCAAGGTGGTAGGGAACCAAGACATCGACTCTGGTTCAAACCACGTCATGGCTATGTTTCAGTCGAAATTTATTTCGCTGTACGTTTTAGTCTTCTGATTCTTGGAAAACGTTTCTGTACCTTTTTTGTAAAGTAAAATATGGGAAACTTCAATAATAAACAAATATATAATCTGTTTACAGTAATTTACATTGTGCAAATATATAGTGAAGAAATTTTTTATTATTCCGTGATTGCAATTGTTGACATATATTTTTGAGCTTGCTTGCTTTCAGAGGATGAAACCTATCATAAATGCAGCCAAAACATAAATATTTCTCGCATCATGTGCAAGATTCCCAGGAAATCTCGCCACCCTGACATGTTTTCCGATATATTATTCGTGGAAAACGTATCTGATTGACGCTGCCAAACACAGTTCCATCCGACATCAGTTAAATTCATACCAAGCGTAAAAAAGCATACATTGAAAGACTGGTACGGAGACTGGTTATGAGCGCGGCATAAGTTTTGATTCCGACCAATCGTGTAATCCTATGGTCCCCTGTAATGTCGGATGGTTTTGAAGTTTTGTGATGAAACAATTACCTACCGGAAAAAGTCTCATGGCTGATACAGAGAGTTACATGTCGGTGGTATCACTTTCACGTTACAGGACTGTTGAACCTCATGATCAAAGAAGGTCCTGTCGTAGTTTATGTCACTGTAACATGTACTCTAATAACACCAAAGCGTGTACATAGAATAAAGTACTACTTTACGATTAAGAGTTCTGTTTACGAAGGTAATAGTAGACGGGCCTTACTTGCTGGCGGCCGCGGTGGCCGAGGGGACTGAGGCGCTCCAGTAACGGTCTGCACGGCCACGGTCGGGGGTTCGAATCCCTCCTGGGGCAAGGATATTTGTGCCGTCGTTAGTATTAGTTAGTTCATAAGTAGTTTGTAAGTTTAGGGACTGATGACCCCGTAGTTAAGTCCCATAAGCTATACAAACATTTGAAACATTTGAGCCTTATTTGCTGTTTCCAATAGGACGGAAGTTAACGCCATTCGAATGAGTATCTGCTGTTTCACGTGGTGATCTATAGGAACTTCATTCTCCTTTTCTTCATGTGAGCCAATTTCTCAGTCAGTCTTTAAGTGAAGTAAAGAATTCCTAAAACGATGTCTCATTCAATGGAGAACATCCTATATATACATATTATAAATGCGAAAGCTTGTATGTTTGTTACCGCATCACGCTAAAACTACAGCACTGATTTAGATGAAATTTCATATAGAGATTTCTTATGTCTTGGATTAGGACATAAGCTACTTTTCAAAATGTTTATTACAAGTTATTTATTTGAAATATATCCATAGAGATACGTAACGGTTGTAAGAAGCTTCTAATACAACAACAGAAGAGAACTGTAGGGTGTGTCATGTTTAGCCGAGGGTTAACTCCTCATCTAATATTCTCCCGTTATTTTGGGCAATGGTTCGGGTCCTGCTATAGTGTATTTTTTTTCTTTGTTATTTTTATCTTTTTCACTTTCGAATGTACAAAAAGATTCTTGGATACTGCCAAAACGGCTTAACTGATATATAATTACATACACAAGAAATCTGAATGTTGGCGTTTATGCCGCATTCATTTTCATTTGTTGTAACAAATGAAGGAAGTATATATATAAATTGAAGACTTTAAAAAAATATGCTCTACGTACCATGGCAAGAAAAAACATTGACGTTTTGTGTAGAATGTGATCTAGATACCAAGCCCTATTTTGTGTACAAAACTGCCGCGTATAAATAGCGTACGTAAACTTCAACGAAAGTAGTAGCAAATGAACTCAACAGATGGCATGCGGTACGCTGCAGTTAACATATGAAACGTTATAGATGTTCAACATTGTGATGTAATCTTAATTCTTTAAAATTGTATTCTCTTTGGATTTCAATGAATAATAGTTTCTTCGGTGATTTCGATTATTTATAGCATTCGAACGTTTGCATTTAGTTCTTTTGTTGGTTCGCTTTGCATTTGTAGGATCTCAACAGTTCGTTTCTCCGTTAGATGTGTTTTTTATCTCTTTACTTTTCTCCGTTAGGTTTGTTGTTTATTTCGTTACATTTCTCCGTTAGGTTTGCTGTTTATTTCGTTAATTTCTCCGTTAGGTTTGCTGTTTATTTTGTTCCTTTGTTTGGCATTTGTTTTCGATTACTGTATTGTTGTTATTGTAGTTACTTACAGTCAGGGGTGCCATCCCACAAGTTGGAGCTGAAGGTGGGTGTGCCCGTTTTATTGATGCGTAACGTGGATGCACGACGATTATGCAATGGCACCAGGTTACGCATCACGGACCTGAGAAGGCATATCGTGCAGGCCACCATCATCACCGGTGGAGCCAAGAGAGAGACTGTATTAATACCACGAATTCCCATCATCCGAACAAACTAGCCATTTCAGGTTTACCGGTTACAGTTCCCATTGAAAGTGGCCTTCTCGATTGCTGTAAACAAGAGTCAAGGACAAACGTTAAAAGTGGCAGGTATTCATCTGGCCACCCCATGTTTCTCTATGTAGGCTGCTCCCGTGTATCGAGAGCTAGAAATCTCTACATATACTCGGAGAACAAGAAGTCTCGAAACGTCGTTTACAGGGACGTATTGCAATAGATTTTTGGCTCTCCATCCGTTCCAATACAATTATATATTCCGTGCTAACAATGTCGCAGTCATGTAGTTATTTATGCCCTTTCTTGGCACTTTAATGTCTGACTATTGAACCGCGGGTAACACCGTGGGGAGTAGCTAGTAGTCAATAAACGTTCTTGGTCCATCGTTCAGCGTACGAATATTTTGATGCGTTTTGCGATGAAAAGTAACGTTCTCCTTCTCGCGTCATCATTGGAAATATAATTATCGCTTTTGAGAGATTCACTAGATGTATCTTAATGATTATTTTTCGTTTTATAACACAGCAAGCCCAAAGCTCCAAGTTACATTTGGACTCCTCTCTTCGAAAAATAACAGAGATCTGTTCCAACATTCTCTGCTTCCAAAAACTGTTGCATTCAATATCAGTTCTGAAAGAAGTTTCTTGGAAACTAGAAGAGTAAATGGTGAATTTCTTATGGCTACTACTATGTGGCCACTGAACGTAAATCTTTCTTTCGTCTAGCAACATATGACAGCACAAATTGCTTTTGGGTCAATGTCCGTTTTTTGCAGCTGATCGTACAAAATACATGGATCATCATTTTATAAAAAACGAGAGCCAGAAAAGTAACCTTTCATTCTGCAACATCGTTACCATTCCGAAGGCTTGTAGGATGGTGTTTTAATTACAAAGTTATTCGACATTCGTCATACTAGTCATGCCTTTGATAACCCGCATCGACATAAATACTCTGCAAATCACCCTGAAAAGCATGGCGGATGCTTCGTCGAACCGCTTTTATGATACTTTTCTGCCGTTCCATTCACTAACAGCGCGCGGGAAAATCCATTTTCGATCTTATTTCTCTTACATTATTATTATTATCACGTCTTGCCATGTAGGTGGATGCTAACAACATATTTTCGCATTCAGAAGATAATTTTGTGGGATGAAATTCGCAAATAGCGCTCGCCGCAACGAATAACGCCTTCCTTTTAATGTTTTCGACACCAACTCGTGCATCATTTCCGTGACACACTGTCCCCTGTACCGTATACAGAGCAGTATCCCGAGACGAGGATACAAAACTATATACATAAGATAACATACGATGCATGGCGGAGGGTATTTTGAAGTAAACTTTGACACCATTTCACTGATCACCATGAAATTTAGTTACATAATTTTTCGCATACGAAAGAGGGTATAGACGAAGGAGGTAAAGGGGGAGTTGGACAGAGGGACGAAAAAATGTGGAAAAGTTTGTGAAGCGTATGGGGCTTAACTGCGGGATCATCAGTCCCTAAACTTACAAACTACTTATAAACTAACTTATCCTAAAGACAGCACAAACATCCATGCCCGATGGGGGATTAGCCAATTTAACGGATGCCCATCAGTAGCCCTTTTCCTTATCACTGTGCTATCTAGTAGCTCCTTCGTTGAGACAGTCGTCGTTCTTCATTGCCCGAACAATAAAACGCTTTTTCTTTTTACACCCTTCGATAACATCTACACAATCACCAGCTTAGTATATATTGCGACTGGCTAATTCAATCAGACCGAAGTCTGCATCATTAGGCAGATAGCTATGGACAGGTATCGTAAACTTGTGGTTATTACTTCCACTTTCATATCTGGGACTTGCACTAATTCCATTAAGAAAAACATTACAATTACGGTTTTGGCCTGTACGTGAATCAGAACATGTAGTTATTACTTTGTAAGTCTTCACGAATTCCGTAAGGTGCTTCGCAACACAGGGCAAAACATCTTCGGAACCTCGACTTCCTTCTGTTTCAGCCTCGGCGGAGTGTCCAAGCGCATTGAGGAGCTACGCTACGACGCGCGTGGCCGCTCCCCATCGGGGATTCCAATCCACCCTCGGGCAAGCATGTTTGTATCGTCTTTAGTATGAGGTACTTCATAAGTGGTTTGTGAGTTCAGGGACTGATGACCCCGCTTTTAAGTCCCTTAAGCTTGACAAACGTTTTATGTACCTTCAGTTTCATCACACATGTACATGTGTCGGTTTCTATTAATAAAAGAATGGCATCCCAGATTATACACATATAAATTCTTCTTATAATATGGTCAGTCCAAGAACCTTAACATTCCATCTTCCTCTAATGCACATAGACACACGTACTTTGTGCTCTGAACAAAGGCGGGTAGTAGTTAAAGAAAACCACACTGGAAGATCGCTGTCATTAATGGACAATGTTGACAAATAAAATCAAACTTTCCCTACTGTCATATGCATCTGGTCGATTTTCATGTATACTGCTAATGATGAGATCCTCCCACACTCGCAACCCAGAACTGCGGACGCGGCAGCGGTCGTGGAGTGGACGCTGGTGGGCCATCAAGCTCCTCTGGAGTAAACCTGTCGGGCCGTTCCTCCCTGGCGCCAGCCGCGTAATGAATCGCCTTGGAGCGAGGCTCTCCACAGAATTAGCGCGCGCCGGGATTGGTCGCCTCGCTGGGGGAAACACTTGGGTCAGTGCGTCGCCATTTTCCGGCAGGGCGAATCCTTCCCCCTGGCGGTGCTTTGTGGCCTTTTAGTTAGCACCGGGCGAGTTACGGCGGCGCCGAGATAAAAGAGCCGCGCGCACAATATTTTCACTTTATTGTTTCCCATATAGGCGGCATAAATTCAGGTGGTTTCCCGCGCGGCCGTTTTGTTTTTACTGCATGTTTAACGCGCTGATTTGCATACTAGACACGTGCAATGCGTCGCCCGGGCCGTGCGGCTTGATGTATGGCTGGGAGGACGGCGCGCCGGACTTGCGGGAACAGTTTACTGGCGCCAGCAGCGCCGCTTGTGGAACGCACCCGCCGGTTTCGGCACCCTCCATAACTCCGCGCAACGCTGGCGGGCCGGCAGTCGCTGTTTATCGTACGGTATCGCAATTTACGGCCAACTGAGGATTCATCCCAAAATTATTTTACCCGTAAAAGTGCTATTACTATTTAATGGAACAAAATGTACAAATGTTTGTAAATCTAGGGGATTTAACTGCTTTGGTTATTAGTCTCTAGGCTTACAAAGTACTTAAACTAAGATAAACTACAATAATTAAAATAATACAGTCTAGATCGCATCTTTTTGCTTTTATTGCTGGCAACTAATTTCGGTTCTATAGAACCATGCCGGCTGCGTTGACCGAGGGGACTGAGGCGCTACAGTCACGGTCTGCACGGCCACTACGGTCGGAGATTCGAATCACCCCTCGGGCATGGATATTTGTGCCGTCCTTAGTATTAGCTAGTTCATAAGTAGTTTTTAAGTTTAGGGACTAATGACCCCGTAGTTAAGTCCCATAAGCTGTACAAACATTTGAACATTTTTATAGAACCATCTTCAGGCCTTTGGCACTTTGTTGGTGGATGGTGGTTGTGGTCGGAGCCGGCGTCAGCTGCAGTTCAGATGGTTCTATAGAATCGAAATTGCGATCTAGATTGTCTTATTTTAATTATTGAAATTTTTAAAATCGCTGTTCCAAGGGCAACACACACACCGATGTCCGCTGGAGGACTCGAAGCCCCGACGGCGAACGGCCGCTCTCACCGCAGCACGGCGCCCCAGTGCGTACGGGTAATCTGACGCGGCTTTCAGCGTTACTTCTGGAGCATATTCCCTCCTTATAAAACTCACCCACTATCCCTTAATCAACGCAAACATTGATGCCTCGTCTGATGTTAAACCACCATTTAAGGCTGGTCACTCTACATGTATCATCTATAGTTCATTCCTAGTTTTCCTTCGATATCCTGATTATGTACAGCCTCCTGTCATATATATATATATATATATATATATATATATATATATATATATATATATAATTACAGCGTTCAAATGAACGCTGCCCCATCCATTAGGACTTGTAGTCATCCTTGGTGTTTCCATAACTGTAACGAAAACCTTATTAATGAGTTAAGCTACATCCATACAGCTTTCAGTCCCATACAATTAAGTTGGTCGAAAGAATTTAGTATCAACTACCTTATTTTAGAATACGGTACATCTTAGCTTATACATCATCATAACAGAAATGCTACTTTTTATTGCGAGAAGGCGCCTTATTCCCACGGCAATGTCGGATGAAGTGGAAGAAGTTGTAATACCTGCATGCTTCCACGATTAAATCTTTTCTCTATTTCCACTTCATCATTCTTACTTCAACGATTATTTTGAAGCAGTTGTGACCGAATATCCTTCTTTACTTCGATTACTGTGTTTCGCATACAAACGTGTCGTATTTTATGATAGCTACACCAATTTCGTGTAGTTATTTTTGAAATTGTTTTGGCAATAGTCGTATATGTAGTCAATCCAGTTCCAAAATAAGATGACTAATGCATTATTTTTGTCTGGCCTTTATTGTTGGTTGTGGATTAGAGGAGCTCTCAGAAACGAGGTAATCAGCGTCGAGGCCTTCATTCCAATCAGTTAAACCGACTTCGAATTTTTAGTGAAGCAGATAAAAATAATAGTGACGAGAGTGATTGCGGCGGAAAAGAGAAGAAGCACAACCAAATTTTTAAATGTTTGTAAATCTTTGGGATTTAACTGCTTTGGTTATTAGTCCCTAGGCTTACAAAGTACTTAAACTAAGTTAAACTAATCTACGGACAACACACCCACACCCATGCCCCAGGGAGGACTCGAATCTCCGTCGGCGAGCCTTTGACCGCTCAGATACTCCACCGCGGTTGTTTAACTGAACACATTTTACTACATAATACAGAAAGCATCTTATTTGTATCGATGGAAAGCCAAAATCCTGGATAAAACGATGCAGCATCTTTCTTCCATTGACACCGAATTAATATCTCTCCCTAATTCCCTGCCCTTCTCCTCTCATTGGCACGTGATATTCGTCTGTCTCTCTAGTTCCCATCTTCATTATTTCTTATCGAAAATCTTTCTCATAAAATTCATTATGAGAGCTGGCTTTGAGAAAGGCCGTTTGTTTTAGATTTTCTTGATCTGGGTTCTGATGATTCGTGGCCTAACGTGCTCCGTGCATCTGCCTTGGCACTGTGTTTATCTGCAGCAGAATACACAGAACAGTCTGGCGGAACTCCACATAAGCCAAACAGATGGATAAAGATTTAAATCAGAGTGACTGGCTGCCTGCAACCAACCCGTCCCAAAAATCTACCAAATCATGGGTATATCGCCACCTGACTCACGCAAACAGCCACAAAAATCGAAACAGAAAAAAACAGGAAAAACATCCCCTTTTCGGTCATGAAGCACATAGACCTAGGCTGAAGTGAAAAGGGAGCTTGATGAACACAACAACAGCTACTCCAGGAACCC
Source organism: Locusta migratoria (assembly GCA_026315105.1). NCBI lineage: Eukaryota > Metazoa > Arthropoda > Insecta > Orthoptera > Acrididae > Locusta > Locusta migratoria. The sequence goes on from CM048747.1 coordinate 471,828,261, forward strand.
GTCGAACAGAGCTCTGGGAACACTCGCCAACAAAATGGGTAGGAGAACACCGAAGAGTGCTTCCACCTGCCATACGCGACTTCGAAGACGTTAAACAGACTGCAGAAAATGTTCCAATGTTTGTATAGTTTATGGGACTTAACTACGGGGTCTCAGTCCCTAAACTTACAAACTACTTACGAACTAGGACGGCACAAATATCCATGCCCGAGGGGGGATTCGAACCCCCGACCGTAGTGGCCGTGCAGACCCTGACTGGAGCGCCTCAGTCCCCTCGGCCACCGCGGCCGGCCAGACTGCGGACAGGAGAGTCGCAGTGTAAGGCGAATTTAAAGGAAGTGGAGCTTCACGACAGAGGAGGAATTCTGTGAGTGTGACGACTCAGAAGACCCATAAAATCTGCTGCTCCGCAGGTACCTGGCCGATCCTTGAACCATATTTGATCTCTACACAGTAGTTCATAGGGCCATTAAAACATCGGAATACTAGAGCTCGAGATCCATTTAACAGAATGCCAAATGTGCCTTGCATTACTATGTTATCACTTCAGTGACTTGTATTGCTGTACTGTACTTTTCCTTACTGAGTTATATTGTTTAAGTCCTGTGAAGTAAAATAAATTAAATTCATTCTTGATCTTTCAGTATCTGTTTCCGCCTCTGTAGTTTTGTGGATACATCTACATGGAATACTCTGCAAATCACATTGAAGTGCCTGGCAGAGGGTTCATAGAACCACCTTTATACTATTCATGTCCCATTCCATTTTCGAAAAGCGCGCGATAAGAAAGAACATCTGAATCTCTCCGTTTGAGCTCTGATTTCTCGTATTTTTCTGGTGATTATTTCCTTCTATGTAAGTGAGAGTCAACAATATATTTTCGCATTCGGAGGAGAATGTTGGTGACTGGAGTTTCGTACGTAGACCACGCCTCAGCGATAAGCGCCGTTGTTGTAATAATTCCCATCCCAGGTCCTGTATCATTTCCGTGACACTGTCTCCTCTGTATCGTGACAATATAAAACGAGCTGCCTTTCTTTGAACTCTTTCGCTGTCCTCCGTCAACCCCACCGCCCCACCGGATAAGGATCCCACACTGGGCAGCAATACTCCAAAAACGGATGGACAAGTGTAGGGTATGCAGTTTTTTAGTAGTTATGTTGCAACTTTTAAGGGTTCTGCCAACAAAACGCATCCTCTCGTTCGCCATTCCCACAATTGGAAGTACGTCGAGGTATAGTGGAGGACACATGGCAAAATTGCCTAAGAGGCAGAAATGCATATGGATCAGTTTTCCAGCCTTGAACATTTATTTGGGAAGGAGGCTTCTCGATGGCAGCTCATGACCTCTAACTTCTATTGTACGACCTCACCTCCGTCACCAGAAGGCTAAAGAGTCATACATCAAGTCAGGGCCAAACTGATACAACTTTCCGAACGGCAGATACAATGATACATGCGAGGGCGCAGGATGGACACCACAATGAACGTCCCTCCTGACACATCGTCTTAAGGGACAGACAAGGAAGTCGACAGGGGTTAATTCACGACGGCAGGAGTAATTGCCCAGGCGTTCCTGGAGCATTTAAGCAGATTCTACGGGACCGACGATGTGCACCAGGAGGCAAATGAGATTCCAGACATGACACACGCGAACTCGGAAGCAGACATTCTGCAAGAAATAAACCAAGAAGAGATGGTGGAGGCCACCATGTGTAAACTCTGGCGTAACAGGAACTGCTCTCTAACCGGAGCGACCATTGAGGAATTAGCATCGCCTTCGCTACTTCCACCGGTCGGTGTTGGACATATTACGCCTCCATTATCACACGTGCTTAAAGTTCTTCGTGGGACGTAGTTATGTTCGAGCATATTTAGCAACAATCCGACCAACGCCTACCAAGGACGTATATAGACTGCTTTTAAGACGTATGGCCACAAGAAGATGGAACGGAACGTTTCCTGGAGCACGGTGCACCATCCCCACCTCCCTACATCGGACATGTCAACGTGGTACATGGTGGTAAAGCGGAAGTACACGACGAATGAGAGGCAGTAAGCTATCCACATGAACAGACACGCACAAGTGCCTAAGATGCGACACGCACGACACGAACGAAATCGTTTGGTCTGTGGCACATTGTTGGCGGTATGGAACCGTGCAAGGAATATCATAGCTTTCATGCGATGCACCACACAGTCGGTAATCTCAAGGGGCGTAGTTTTTCCCAGAGAAAACGTATTTCCCACATGAGAAGTCAAACGCTTTGGTGGGTTCACAGTCATGCAGGTACATTATGTATACCATGATATAAACACGACCGTACTGATTGGCAATATTTACAGGTTGAACACACGAGATACAAGGACCGTTATGCAAATATTGAGAGGTAGTGTTTGATGACCCGCCATCTGACTGGGGTGTACAGGAAACGAGAAGAAGATATAGAGATCGTTTTGGAGATAATGAGCAAGTTAACGGACTTCACTTAATAAGTTTGAGAAGATCACCCGGGAAAGCCGACAGGATGTCGAGTGCGAACAGAGGAGGGCTAAGTTTAGTGTTATATGTCTTTAAGTTACGACATGCATCGAATGATGTAGGCTGCCGGAAGTGGTATAATGTAGTAACTTTCTCGCTACTGCGAGGCACATTCTGTTTTAGTTGACATTTCTCTTTTTAAAAAAAAGGATACTGAAATTAGTATGATTTTCTGATTATAATAAAGTCTTGTGTTTAAAAATGAATAGCTATATAACACATCTGTACTCTTTAAAAATATATATCTTAGGTGACCACTGTCCCTGGAACTCCGATTAAAAATTGTTAATGCCTTTGCCTAGTAAGCAGGAGGTACTCAGTTCGAATCCAAGGCGAGGTACAAGAGAAGCATACCTCGGAAGAAGGAGATCCCGGTTTCGAATCATGGCCGCAGCACAAATTTTACTTCAATGCCTCTACTTATATTCAATGCTTTTCATATAATGAGACAATATTTGTCTGAAGCAACTGAATTATTGATCTTTCAGAATAGCTCTGTAGCAAATGCAGACACTACAAAATGTATTGGAGAGAGGAAAACCGATTATAAACAGACTCGAATTATAGTAGAAGGTGTCCAAAACCGGTTAATATTCACATCGAAAATTTAGAAGTGGGAAGTTCAGCGTGACGCGAACCAAAGAAAAACATTGAAAAAAACGTGATCTGAAGAGAGAAAGGAAAGTCGGAGCAAGAGAATGAAAGAAATAAGAACAAGTTAGGAAGGTATGTGTCCAAAATAAATGCTTCACGAAGTGCTAAGAATTTTCTGGCAATAATAGTAAAGTCCTTGTTATGATTTTTGGTAAACATATTTTTTCATACTGTAAGCAAACTGTTAAGCTGTCATGTTTTTAACTTGTGTATTTTTTATATTGTGACTAAGTGCAATGTTGCACTTGTTACTTGATACCCATTTTTTTAACAAGATGACCAGCTTGTAATATGTATGTGACCAGATGATGGTGACACAGTTCACCAAAACCGGTCGTCATTGAATAAATTATTAGTGCGCGATCTTGGCATTTCATTTTGAAAACTATAAAATGTTAAGCACTGACGTTTAGTAAAGGGCCAAACCGTTGGTACGCCCTTAATGAGGAATATCTCCGTAGCATTGGGGAAAAATGAACATATGCAGAACACTGACAAGAAGAGTGGAGATAATACTAGGGTGTGTGTTAAAATATAAGGTCCCTGGGGCATGGGTGTGTGTGTTGTCCTTAGGTTAGTTTACCTTAGTTTAATTAGTTTGTAAGCTACGGACTGATGACGAAGCATTTTGTTCCGATAGATTTACAAATATTTGAACAGTTATATATATATATATATATGACGAATTAAAGCGTTTAAATTAATGAAATAAATCGCAATTTGCGATGTTATGGCTTCACTGTATGAGGTTTAGATGAAATACCAAACTGTGGCGAATGAAAATTTGTGCCCGTCCGGGACTCGAACCCGGGATCTCCTGCTTACTAGGCAGACGCGTTAACCACTCCGCTACCGTGGGCTGTGGTATAGGAAAGAGACAGCGTGCCGGCCGCGGTGGCCGAGGCGCTCCAGTCATGGTCAGCACGGCCAATACGGTCGGGGGTTCGAATCCCCCCTCGGACATGGATATTTGTGCCGTCCTAGTTCCTAAGTAGTTTGTAAGTACATACAGAGACAGCGTGGCGAATGGAGATCTGTGTGTGGCGGGAGACGTGCAGGGAAGAGTCCTCTGCAGTCGTGCTGGTCACTATGTCCTCGGTGGCGGAGTGGTCAACGCGTCTGCCTAGTAAGCAGGAGATCATGGGGTTCGAATCCCGGACGGGCACAAATTTTCATTCGCCACAGTTTGGTATTTCGTCTAAACCTCATATAGTGAAGCCATAAAATCGCAAATTGCGATTTATTTCAAATATTTGAACACTTGGAAATATCAGGGAATGAACTCCATGGTACCAGACGGACCTCTAGGGTTTTAAGTTGTGGATAAAGACAGAGACTGAAATTCATGCAGCAAAGGGTGCGAATGATACTCCGACAGGAACGTGCCACATCAAACCAGTCATAAGGGGTCATGTCTTTTCACTTCTCAACAGAGTCTTCAGCTACTGACAAAAAGAAGCTTCAGCAAGTTACGCGATTCGCGGAGAGCAGTTCGTTGAATATATCTGTTTTACTGTCTGTTTAGCCCCGTCGCGATAAAGTCACCTTTATTGCCAACGACCTCTCTCTCTCTCTCTCTCTCTCCCTCGGTGAAGATTGGACTTCTTGCAAACAAGTCACGCCTTTGCTCACAGCTACGGCTGAAGAGGCAATCTCCGCCGTCCTGGAGGCGAGCTTTGCCTTACCTTGGACGCCCACTTCCCCCCACCCGACACCCTTCCGTCGCCCCCGGCCAACTAACGATAAAACGAAAATTCCGATACAGGAAGTAACTACGGGCGCCTGGCAGCAGTTGCGAATACCGCCGGCAGGGGCGCCACGGCCGCGCGGTGCCGGAGACGCCTCCTCCCCACCTGGTGGCGGGCGCACTTTTACGAGCAGCGTTGCGGAGGTATTTATTGGAAACAGATTTGCGCGCGGGCCGGCGGAGCATTCCCCGCGGCCTATCAGATAGGCACCCCGCGGCCCACCGGAAGCCGGCCATCGCGAGGCACTCTGCCAATGCGGCCGGGAATCCGATATCTGATACGGCCGCGGCCACCTCCTGGAGGAGGGACCGGCCACCCAGCACGTGCTGGCCTCAAGGAGCTGCGCGCAACTAAACACGACCGCAAACTTGCGTCCTACCCGACGAATATAGTCCGGTAGACCACACGGCTTCCCAGAGTACCTTTTCTGTGAAACCCAGCTAGCTCTTTACTCGCATGAAGAGTGTTTTGACATGGAACCTCAAATGGATTCCATACATTTTAATCTGACTACCTCACAAGCGTCTTCTAATTAAACTAGAGGACCTGTGTGAATACTTCGCACCGTTGGTGGAATGACAAGAAAGTTGGGAAAAAATGGAAGTTCACGCATGTTCCTGGAGGAGGAACGGGAACCCAGCACGTGCTAGCCTCAAGGAGCTGCGCGCAACTAAACACGACCGCAAACTTGCGTCCTACCCGACGAATATAGTCCGGTACTCCACACGACTTCCCAGAGTACCGTTTCTGTGAAACGCAGCTAGCTCTTTACTCGCATGAAGAGTGTTTTGACATGGAACCTCAAATGGATTCCATACATTTTAATCTGACTACCTCACAAGCGTCTTCTAATTACACTAGAGGACCTGTGTGAATACTTCGCACCGTTAGTGGAATGACAAGGAAGTTGGCAAAAACTGGAAGTTCACGCATGTTCCTGGAGGAGGAACGGGAACCCAGCACGTGCTGGCCTCAAGCAGCTACGCGCAACTAAACACCACCGCAAACTTGCGTCCTACCCGACGAATATAGTCCGGTAGACCACACGGCTTCCCAGAGTACCGTTTCTGTGAAACACAGCTAGCTCTATACTCGCATGAAGTGTGTTTTGACATGGAACCTCAAATCGATTCTATACTTCTTAATTTGACTACCTCACAAGCGTCTTCTAATTAAACTAGAGGACCTGTGTGAATACTTCGCAGCGTTAGTGGAATGACAAAAAGTTGGGAAAAGATGGAAGTAAAGTTGAATGTTCACGCATGTTCCTGGAGGAGGGACGGGCACCCAGCACGTGCTAACCTCAAGCAGCTACGCGCAACTAAACACGACCGCAAACTTGCGTCCTACCCGACGAATATAGTCCGGTAGACCACACGGCTTCCCAGAGTACCGTTTCTGTGAAACACAGCTAGCTCTATACTCGCATGAAGTGTGTTTTGACATGGAACCTCAAATGGATTCCATACATTTTAATCTGACTACCTCACAAGCGTCTTCTAATTAAACTAGAGGACCTGTGTGAATACTTCGCACCGTTGGTGGAATGACAAGAAAGTTGGGAAAAAATGGAAGTTCACGCATGTTCCTGGAGGAGGAACGGGAACCCAGCACGTGCTAGCCTCAAGGAGCTGCGCGCAACTAAACACGACCGCAAACTTGCGTCCTACCCGACGAAAATAGTCCGGTACTCCACACGACTTCCCAGAGTACCGTTTCTGTGAAACGCAGCTAGCTCTTTACTCGCATGAAGAGTGTTTTGACATGGAACCTCAAATGGATTCCATACATTTTAATCTGACTACCTCACAAGCGTCTTCTAATTAAACTAGAGGACCTGTGTGAATACTTCGCACCGTTGGTGGAATGACAAGAAAGTTGGGAAAAAATGGAAGTTCACGCATGTTCCTGGAGGAGGAACGGGAACCCAGCACGTGCTAGCCTCAAGGAGCTGCGCGCAACTAAACACGACCGCAAACTTGCGTCCTACCCGACGAATATAGTCCGGTACTCCACACGACTTCCCAGAGTACCGTTTCTGTGAAACGCAGCTAGCTCTTTACTCGCATGAAGAGTGTTTTGACATGGAACCTCAAATGGATTCCATACATTTTAATCTGACTACCTCACAAGCGTCTTCTAATTACACTAGAGGACCTGTGTGAATACTTCGCACCGTTAGTGGAATGACAAGGAAGTTGGCAAAAACTGGAAGTTCACGCATGTTCCTGGAGGAGGAACGGGAACCCAGCACGTGCTAGCCTCAAGGAGCTGCGCGCAACTAAACACGACCGCAAACTTGCGTCCTACCCGACGAATATAGTCCGGTACTCCACACGACTTCCCAGAGTACCGTTTCTGTGAAACACAGCTAGCTCTTTACTCGCATGAAGAGTGTTTTGACATGGAACCTCAAATGGATTCCATACATTTTAATCTGACTACCTCACAAGCGTCTTCTAATTACACTAGAGGACCTGTGTGAATACTTCGCACCGTTAGTGGAATGACAAGGAAGTTGGCAAAAACTGGAAGTTCACGCATGTTCCTGGAGGAGGAACGGGAACCCAGCACGTGCTAGCCTCAAGGAGCTGCGCGCAACTAAACACGACCGCAAACTTGCGTCCTACCCGACGAATATAGTCCGGTACTCCACACGACTTCCCAGAGTACCGTTTCTGTGAAACGCAGCTAGCTCTTTACTCGCATGAAGAGTGTTTTGACATGGAACCTCAAATGGATTCCATACATTTTAATCTGACTACCTCACAAGCGTCTTCTAATTACACTAGAGGACCTGTGTGAATACTTCGCACCGTTAGTGGAATGACAAGGAAGTTGGCAAAAACTGGAAGTTCACGCATGTTCCTGGAGGAGGAACGGGAACCCAGCACGTGCTAGCCTCAAGGAGCTGCGCGCAACTAAACACGACCGCAAACTTGCGTCCTACCCGACGAATATAGTCCGGTACTCCACACGACTTCCCAGAGTACCGTTTCTGTGAAACGCAGCTAGCTCTTTACTCGCATGAAGAGTGTTTTGACATGGAACCTCAAATGGATTCCATACATTTTAATCTGACTACCTCACAAGCGTCTTCTAATTACACTAGAGGACCTGTGTGAATACTTCGCACCGTTAGTGGAATGACAAGGAAGTTGGCAAAAACTGGAAGTTCACGCATGTTCCTGGAGGAGGAACGGGAACCCAGCACGTGCTAGCCTCAAGGAGCTGCGCGCAACTAAACACGACCGCAAACTTGCGTCCTACCCGACGAATATAGTCCGGTACTCCACACGACTTCCCAGAGTACCGTTTCTGTGAAACGCAGCTAGCTCTTTACTCGCATGAAGAGTGTTTTGACATGGAACCTCAAATGGATTCCATACATTTTAATCTGACTACCTCACAAGCGTCTTCTAATTACACTAGAGGACCTGTGTGAATACTTCGCACCGTTAGTGGAATGACAAGGAAGTTGGCAAAAACTGGAAGTTCACGCATGTTCCTGGAGGAGGAACGGGAACCCAGCACGTGCTAGCCTCAAGGAGCTGCGCGCAACTAAACACGACCGCAAACTTGCGTCCTACCCGACGAATATAGTCCGGTACTCCACACGACTTCCCAGAGTACCGTTTCTGTGAAACGCAGCTAGCTCTTTACTCGCATGAAGAGTGTTTTGACATGGAACCTCAAATGGATTCCATACATTTTAATCTGACTACCTCACAAGCGTCTTCTAATTACACTAGAGGACCTGTGTGAATACTTCGCACCGTTAGTGGAATGACAAGGAAGTTGGCAAAAACTGGAAGTTCACGCATGTTCCTGGAGGAGGAACGGGAACCCAGCACGTGCTAGCCTCAAGGAGCTGCGCGCAACTAAACACGACCGCAAACTTGCGTCCTACCCGACGAATATAGTCCGGTACTCCACACGACTTCCCAGAGTACCGTTTCTGTGAAACGCAGCTAGCTCTTTACTCGCATGAAGAGTGTTTTGACATGGAACCTCAAATGGATTCCATACATTTTAATCTGACTACCTCACAAGCGTCTTCTAATTACACTAGAGGACCTGTGTGAATACTTCGCACCGTTAGTGGAATGACAAGGAAGTTGGCAAAAACTGGAAGTTCACGCATGTTCCTGGAGGAGGAACGGGAACCCAGCACGTGCTAGCCTCAAGGAGCTGCGCGCAACTAAACACGACCGCAAACTTGCGTCCTACCCGACGAATATAGTCCGGTAGACCCCACGGCTTCCCAGAGTACCGTTTCTGTGAAACGCAGCTAGCTCTTTACTCGCATGAAGAGTGTTTTGACATGGAACCTCAAATGGATTCCATACATTTTAATCTGACTACCTCACAAGCGTCTTCTAATTACACGAGAGGACCTGTGTGAATACTTCGCACCGTTGGTGGAATGACAAGAAAGTTGGGAAAAAATGGAAGTTCACGCATGTTCCTGGAGGAGGAACGGGAACCCAGCACGTGCTAGCCTCAAGGAGCTGCGCGCAACTAAACACGACCGCAAACTTGCGTCCTACCCGACGAATATAGTCCGGTACTCCACACGACTTCCCAGAGTACCGTTTCTGTGAAACACAGCTAGCTCTATACTCGCATGAAGAGTGTTTAGACATGGAACCTCAAATGGATTCCATACATTTTAATCTGACTACCTCACAAGCGTCTTCTAATTTAATTAGAGGACCTGTGTGAATACTTCGCACCGTTAGTGGAATGACAAGAAAGTTGGGAAAAAATGGAAGTTCACGCATGTTCCTGGAGGAGGAACGGGAACCCAGCACGTGCTAGCCTCAAGGAGCTGCGCGCAACTAAACACGACCGCAAACTTGCGTCCTACCCGACGAATATAGTCCGGTAGACCACACGGCTTCCCAGAGTACCTTTTCTGTGAAACCCAGCTAGCTCTTTACTCGCATGAAGAGTGTTTTGACATGGAACCTCAAATGGATTCCATACATTTTAATCTGACTACCTCACAAGCGTCTTCTAATTAAACTAGAGGACCTGTGTGAATACTTCGCACCGTTGGTGGAATGACAAGAAAGTTGGGAAAAAATGGAAGTTCACGCATGTTCCTGGAGGAGGAACGGGAACCCAGCACGTGCTAGCCTCAAGGAGCTGCGCGCAACTAAACACGACCGCAAACTTGCGTCCTACCCGACGAATATAGTCCGGTACTCCACACGACTTCCCAGAGTACCGTTTCTGTGAAACGCAGCTAGCTCTTTACTCGCATGAAGAGTGTTTTGACATGGAACCTCAAATGGATTCCATACATTTTAATCTGACTACCTCACAAGCGTCTTCTAATTACACTAGAGGACCTGTGTGAATACTTCGCACCGTTGGTGGAATGACAAGAAAGTTGGGAAAAAATGGAAGTTCACGCATGTTCCTGGAGGAGGAACGGGAACCCAGCACGTGCTAGCCTCAAGGAGCTGCGCGCAACTAAACACGACCGCAAACTTGCGTCCTACCCGACGAATATAGTCCGGTACTCCACACGACTTCCCAGAGTACCGTTTCTGTGAAACGCAGCTAGCTCTTTACTCGCATGAAGAGTGTTTTGACATGGAACCTCAAATGGATTCCATACATTTTAATCTGACTACCTCACAAGCGTCTTCTAATTACACTAGAGGACCTGTGTGAATACTTCGCACCGTTGGTGGAATGACAAGAAAGTTGGGAAAAAATGGAAGTTCACGCATGTTCCTGGAGGAGGAACGGGAACCCAGCACGTGCTAGCCTCAAGGAGCTGCGCGCAACTAAACACGACCGCAAACTTGCGTCCTACCCGACGAATATAGTCCGGTACTCCACACGACTTCCCAGAGTACCGTTTCTGTGAAACACAGCTAGCTCTATACTCGCATGAAGAGTGTTTAGACATGGAACCTCAAATGGATTCCATACATTTTAATCTGACTACCTCACAAGCGTCTTCTAATTTAATTAGAGGACCTGTGTGAATACTTCGCACCGTTAGTGGAATGACAAGAAAGTTGGGAAAAAATGGAAGTTCACGCATGTTCCTGGAGGAGGAACGGGAACCCAGCACGTGCTAGCCTCAAGGAGCTGCGCGCAACTAAACACGACCGCAAACTTGCGTCCTACCCGACGAATATAGTCCGGTACTCCACACGACTTCCCAGAGTACCGTTTCTGTGAAACACAGCTAGCTCTTTACTCGCATGAAGAGTGTTTTGACATGGAACCTCAAATGGATTCCATACATTTTAATCTGACTACCTCACAAGCGTCTTCTAATTACACTAGAGGACCTGTGTGAATACTTCGCACCGTTGGTGGAATGACAAGAAAGTTGGGAAAAAATGGAAGTTCACGCATGTTCCTGGAGGAGGAACGGGAACCCAGCACGTGCTAGCCTCAAGGAGCTGCGCGCAACTAAACACGACCGCAAACTTGCGTCCTACCCGACGAATATAGTCCGGTAGACCACACGGCTTCCCAGAGTACCTTTTCTGTGAAACCCAGCTAGCTCTTTACTCGCATGAAGAGTGTTTTGACATGGAACCTCAAATGGATTCCATACATTTTAATCTGACTACCTCACAAGCGTCTTCTAATTAAACTAGAGGACCTGTGTGAATACTTCGCACCGTTGGTGGAATGACAAGAAAGTTGGGAAAAAATGGAAGTTCACGCATGTTCCTGGAGGAGGAACGGGAACCCAGCACGTGCTAGCCTCAAGGAGCTGCGCGCAACTAAACACGACCGCAAACTTGCGTCCTACCCGACGAATATAGTCCGGTACTCCACACGACTTCCCAGAGTACCGTTTCTGTGAAACACAGCTAGCTCTATACTCGCATGAAGAGTGTTTAGACATGGAACCTCAAATGGATTCCATACATTTTAATCTGACTACCTCACAAGCGTCTTCTAATTTAATTAGAGGACCTGTGTGAATACTTCGCACCGTTAGTGGAATGACAAGAAAGTTGGGAAAAAATGGAAGTTCACGCATGTTCCTGGAGGAGGAACGGGAACCCAGCACGTGCTAGCCTCAAGGAGCTGCGCGCAACTAAACACGACCGCAAACTTGCGTCCTACCCGACGAATATAGTCCGGTACTCCACACGACTTCCCAGAGTACCGTTTCTGTGAAACACAGCTAGCTCTTTACTCGCATGAAGAGTGTTTTGACATGGAACCTCAAATGGATTCCATACATTTTAATCTGACTACCTCACAAGCGTCTTCTAATTACACTAGAGGACCTGTGTGAATACTTCGCACCGTTGGTGGAATGACAAGAAAGTTGGGAAAAAATGGAAGTTCACGCATGTTCCTGGAGGAGGAACGGGAACCCAGCACGTGCTAGCCTCAAGGAGCTGCGCGCAACTAAACACGACCGCAAACTTGCGTCCTACCCGACGAATATAGTCCGGTACTCCACACGACTTCCCAGAGTACCGTTTCTGTGAAACGCAGCTAGCTCTTTACTCGCATGAAGAGTGTTTTGACATGGAACCTCAAATGGATTCCATACATTTTAATCTGACTACCTCACAAGCGTCTTCTAATTACACTAGAGGACCTGTGTGAATACTTCGCACCGTTGGTGGAATGACAAGAAAGTTGGGAAAAAATGGAAGTTCACGCATGTTCCTGGAGGAGGAACGGGAACCCAGCACGTGCTAGCCTCAAGGAGCTGCGCGCAACTAAACACGACCGCAAACTTGCGTCCTACCCGACGAATATAGTCCGGTACTCCACACGACTTCCCAGAGTACCGTTTCTGTGAAACGCAGCTAGCTCTTTACTCGCATGAAGAGTGTTTTGACATGGAACCTCAAATGGATTCCATACATTTTAATCTGACTACCTCACAAGCGTCTTCTAATTACACTAGAGGACCTGTGTGAATACTTCGCACCGTTGGTGGAATGACAAGAAAGTTGGGAAAAAATGGAAGTTCACGCATGTTCCTGGAGGAGGAACGGGAACCCAGCACGTGCTAGCCTCAAGGAGCTGCGCGCAACTAAACACGACCGCAAACTTGCGTCCTACCCGACGAATATAGTCCGGTACTCCACACGACTTCCCAGAGTACCGTTTCTGTGAAACGCAGCTAGCTCTTTACTCGCATGAAGAGTGTTTTGACATGGAACCTCAAATGGATTCCATACATTTTAATCTGACTACCTCACAAGCGTCTTCTAATTACACTAGAGGACCTGTGTGAATACTTCGCACCGTTGGTGGAATGACAAGAAAGTTGGGAAAAAATGGAAGTTCACGCATGTTCCTGGAGGAGGAACGGGAACCCAGCACGTGCTAGCCTCAAGGAGCTGCGCGCAACTAAACACGACCGCAAACTTGCGTCCTACCCGACGAATATAGTCCGGTACTCCACACGACTTCCCAGAGTACCGTTTCTGTGAAACGCAGCTAGCTCTTTACTCGCATGAAGAGTGTTTTGACATGGAACCTCAAATGGATTCCATACATTTTAATCTGACTACCTCACAAGCGTCTTCTAATTACACTAGAGGACCTGTGTGAATACTTCGCACCGTTGGTGGAATGACAAGAAAGTTGGGAAAAAATGGAAGTTCACGCATGTTCCTGGAGGAGGAACGGGAACCCAGCACGTGCTAGCCTCAAGGAGCTGCGCGCAACTAAACACGACCGCAAACTTGCGTCCTACCCGACGAATATAGTCCGGTAGACCACACGGCTTCCCAGAGTACCTTTTCTGTGAAACCCAGCTAGCTCTTTACTCGCATGAAGAGTGTTTTGACATGGAACCTCAAATGGATTCCATACATTTTAATCTGACTACCTCACAAGCGTCTTCTAATTAAACTAGAGGACCTGTGTGAATACTTCGCACCGTTGGTGGAATGACAAGAAAGTTGGGAAAAAATGGAAGTTCACGCATGTTCCTGGAGGAGGAACGGGAACCCAGCACGTGCTAGCCTCAAGGAGCTGCGCGCAACTAAACACGACCGCAAACTTGCGTCCTACCCGACGAATATAGTCCGGTACTCCACACGACTTCCCAGAGTACCGTTTCTGTGAAACACAGCTAGCTCTATACTCGCATGAAGAGTGTTTAGACATGGAACCTCAAATGGATTCCATACATTTTAATCTGACTACCTCACAAGCGTCTTCTAATTTAATTAGAGGACCTGTGTGAATACTTCGCACCGTTAGTGGAATGACAAGAAAGTTGGGAAAAAATGGAAGTTCACGCATGTTCCTGGAGGAGGAACGGGAACCCAGCACGTGCTAGCCTCAAGGAGCTGCGCGCAACTAAACACGACCGCAAACTTGCGTCCTACCCGACGAATATAGTCCGGTACTCCACACGACTTCCCAGAGTACCGTTTCTGTGAAACGCAGCTAGCTCTTTACTCGCATGAAGAGTGTTTTGACATGGAACCTCAAATGGATTCCATACATTTTAATCTGACTACCTCACAAGCGTCTTCTAATTACACTAGAGGACCTGTGTGAATACTTCGCACCGTTGGTGGAATGACAAGAAAGTTGGGAAAAAATGGAAGTTCACGCATGTTCCTGGAGGAGGAACGGGAACCCAGCACGTGCTAGCCTCAAGGAGCTGCGCGCAACTAAACACGACCGCAAACTTGCGTCCTACCCGACGAATATAGTCCGGTAGACCACACGGCTTCCCAGAGTACCTTTTCTGTGAAACCCAGCTAGCTCTTTACTCGCATGAAGAGTGTTTTGACATGGAACCTCAAATGGATTCCATACATTTTAATCTGACTACCTCACAAGCGTCTTCTAATTAAACTAGAGGACCTGTGTGAATACTTCGCACCGTTGGTGGAATGACAAGAAAGTTGGGAAAAAATGGAAGTTCACGCATGTTCCTGGAGGAGGAACGGGAACCCAGCACGTGCTAGCCTCAAGGAGCTGCGCGCAACTAAACACGACCGCAAACTTGCGTCCTACCCGACGAATATAGTCCGGTACTCCACACGACTTCCCAGAGTACCGTTTCTGTGAAACACAGCTAGCTCTATACTCGCATGAAGAGTGTTTAGACATGGAACCTCAAATGGATTCCATACATTTTAATCTGACTACCTCACAAGCGTCTTCTAATTTAATTAGAGGACCTGTGTGAATACTTCGCACCGTTAGTGGAATGACAAGAAAGTTGGGAAAAAATGGAAGTTCACGCATGTTCCTGGAGGAGGAACGGGAACCCAGCACGTGCTAGCCTCAAGGAGCTGCGCGCAACTAAACACGACCGCAAACTTGCGTCCTACCCGACGAATATAGTCCGGTACTCCACACGACTTCCCAGAGTACCGTTTCTGTGAAACGCAGCTAGCTCTTTACTCGCATGAAGAGTGTTTTGACATGGAACCTCAAATGGATTCCATACATTTTAATCTGACTACCTCACAAGCGTCTTCTAATTACACTAGAGGACCTGTGTGAATACTTCGCACCGTTGGTGGAATGACAAGAAAGTTGGGAAAAAATGGAAGTTCACGCATGTTCCTGGAGGAGGAACGGGAACCCAGCACGTGCTAGCCTCAAGGAGCTGCGCGCAACTAAACACGACCGCAAACTTGCGTCCTACCCGACGAATATAGTCCGGTAGACCACACGGCTTCCCAGAGTACCTTTTCTGTGAAACCCAGCTAGCTCTTTACTCGCATGAAGAGTGTTTTGACATGGAACCTCAAATGGATTCCATACATTTTAATCTGACTACCTCACAAGCGTCTTCTAATTAAACTAGAGGACCTGTGTGAATACTTCGCACCGTTGGTGGAATGACAAGAAAGTTGGGAAAAAATGGAAGTTCACGCATGTTCCTGGAGGAGGAACGGGAACCCAGCACGTGCTAGCCTCAAGGAGCTGCGCGCAACTAAACACGACCGCAAACTTGCGTCCTACCCGACGAATATAGTCCGGTACTCCACACGACTTCCCAGAGTACCGTTTCTGTGAAACACAGCTAGCTCTATACTCGCATGAAGAGTGTTTAGACATGGAACCTCAAATGGATTCCATACATTTTAATCTGACTACCTCACAAGCGTCTTCTAATTTAATTAGAGGACCTGTGTGAATACTTCGCACCGTTAGTGGAATGACAAGAAAGTTGGGAAAAAATGGAAGTTCACGCATGTTCCTGGAGGAGGAACGGGAACCCAGCACGTGCTAGCCTCAAGGAGCTGCGCGCAACTAAACACGACCGCAAACTTGCGTCCTACCCGACGAATATAGTCCGGTACTCCACACGACTTCCCAGAGTACCGTTTCTGTGAAACACAGCTAGCTCTTTACTCGCATGAAGAGTGTTTTGACATGGAACCTCAAATGGATTCCATACATTTTAATCTGACTACCTCACAAGCGTCTTCTAATTACACTAGAGGACCTGTGTGAATACTTCGCACCGTTGGTGGAATGACAAGAAAGTTGGGAAAAAATGGAAGTTCACGCATGTTCCTGGAGGAGGAACGGGAACCCAGCACGTGCTAGCCTCAAGGAGCTGCGCGCAACTAAACACGACCGCAAACTTGCGTCCTACCCGACGAATATAGTCCGGTAGACCACACGGCTTCCCAGAGTACCTTTTCTGTGAAACCCAGCTAGCTCTTTACTCGCATGAAGAGTGTTTTGACATGGAACCTCAAATGGATTCCATACATTTTAATCTGACTACCTCACAAGCGTCTTCTAATTAAACTAGAGGACCTGTGTGAATACTTCGCACCGTTGGTGGAATGACAAGAAAGTTGGGAAAAAATGGAAGTTCACGCATGTTCCTGGAGGAGGAACGGGAACCCAGCACGTGCTAGCCTCAAGGAGCTGCGCGCAACTAAACACGACCGCAAACTTGCGTCCTACCCGACGAATATAGTCCGGTACTCCACACGACTTCCCAGAGTACCGTTTCTGTGAAACGCAGCTAGCTCTTTACTCGCATGAAGAGTGTTTTGACATGGAACCTCAAATGGATTCCATACATTTTAATCTGACTACCTCACAAGCGTCTTCTAATTACACTAGAGGACCTGTGTGAATACTTCGCACCGTTGGTGGAATGACAAGAAAGTTGGGAAAAAATGGAAGTTCACGCATGTTCCTGGAGGAGGAACGGGAACCCAGCACGTGCTAGCCTCAAGGAGCTGCGCGCAACTAAACACGACCGCAAACTTGCGTCCTACCCGACGAATATAGTCCGGTACTCCACACGACTTCCCAGAGTACCGTTTCTGTGAAACGCAGCTAGCTCTTTACTCGCATGAAGAGTGTTTTGACATGGAACCTCAAATGGATTCCATACATTTTAATCTGACTACCTCACAAGCGTCTTCTAATTACACTAGAGGACCTGTGTGAATACTTCGCACCGTTGGTGGAATGACAAGAAAGTTGGGAAAAAATGGAAGTTCACGCATGTTCCTGGAGGAGGAACGGGAACCCAGCACGTGCTAGCCTCAAGGAGCTGCGCGCAACTAAACACGACCGCAAACTTGCGTCCTACCCGACGAATATAGTCCGGTACTCCACACGACTTCCCAGAGTACCGTTTCTGTGAAACGCAGCTAGCTCTTTACTCGCATGAAGAGTGTTTTGACATGGAACCTCAAATGGATTCCATACATTTTAATCTGACTACCTCACAAGCGTCTTCTAATTACACTAGAGGACCTGTGTGAATACTTCGCACCGTTGGTGGAATGACAAGAAAGTTGGGAAAAAATGGAAGTTCACGCATGTTCCTGGAGGAGGAACGGGAACCCAGCACGTGCTAGCCTCAAGGAGCTGCGCGCAACTAAACACGACCGCAAACTTGCGTCCTACCCGACGAATATAGTCCGGTACTCCACACGACTTCCCAGAGTACCGTTTCTGTGAAACGCAGCTAGCTCTTTACTCGCATGAAGAGTGTTTTGACATGGAACCTCAAATGGATTCCATACATTTTAATCTGACTACCTCACAAGCGTCTTCTAATTACACTAGAGGACCTGTGTGAATACTTCGCACCGTTGGTGGAATGACAAGAAAGTTGGGAAAAAATGGAAGTTCACGCATGTTCCTGGAGGAGGAACGGGAACCCAGCACGTGCTAGCCTCAAGGAGCTGCGCGCAACTAAACACGACCGCAAACTTGCGTCCTACCCGACGAATATAGTCCGGTACTCCACACGACTTCCCAGAGTACCGTTTCTGTGAAACACAGCTAGCTCTATACTCGCATGAAGAGTGTTTAGACATGGAACCTCAAATGGATTCCATACATTTTAATCTGACTACCTCACAAGCGTCTTCTAATTTAATTAGAGGACCTGTGTGAATACTTCGCACCGTTAGTGGAATGACAAGAAAGTTGGGAAAAAATGGAAGTTCACGCATGTTCCTGGAGGAGGAACGGGAACCCAGCACGTGCTAGCCTCAAGGAGCTGCGCGCAACTAAACACGACCGCAAACTTGCGTCCTACCCGACGAATATAGTCCGGTAGACCACACGGCTTCCCAGAGTACCTTTTCTGTGAAACCCAGCTAGCTCTTTACTCGCATGAAGAGTGTTTTGACATGGAACCTCAAATGGATTCCATACATTTTAATCTGACTACCTCACAAGCGTCTTCTAATTACACTAGAGGACCTGTGTGAATACTTCGCACCGTTGGTGGAATGACAAGAAAGTTGGGAAAAAATGGAAGTTCACGCATGTTCCTGGAGGAGGAACGGGAACCCAGCACGTGCTAGCCTCAAGGAGCTGCGCGCAACTAAACACGACCGCAAACTTGCGTCCTACCCGACGAATATAGTCCGGTACTCCACACGACTTCCCAGAGTACCGTTTCTGTGAAACGCAGCTAGATCTTTACTCGCATGAAGAGTGTTTTGACATGGAACCTCAAATGGATTCCATACATTTTAATCTGACTACCTCACAAGCGTCTTCTAATTAAACTAGAGGACCTGTGTGAATACTTCGCACCGTTGGTGGAATGACAAGAAAGTTGGGAAAAAATGGAAGTTCACGCATGTTCCTGGAGGAGGAACGGGAACCCAGCACGTGCTAGCCTCAAGGAGCTGCGCGCAACTAAACACGACCGCAAACTTGCGTCCTACCCGACGAATATAGTCCGGTACTCCACACGACTTCCCAGAGTACCGTTTCTGTGAAACGCAGCTAGATCTTTACTCGCATGAAGAGTGTTTTGACATGGAACCTCAAATGGATTCCATACATTTTAATCTGACTACCTCACAAGCGTCTTCTAATTAAACTAGAGGACCTGTGTGAATACTTCGCACCGTTGGTGGAATGACAAGAAAGTTGGGAAAAAATGGAAGTTCACGCATGTTCCTGGAGGAGGAACGGGAACCCAGCACGTGCTAGCCTCAAGGAGCTGCGCGCAACTAAACACGACCGCAAACTTGCGTCCTACCCGACGAATATAGTCCGGTACTCCACACGACTTCCCAGAGTACCGTTTCTGTGAAACGCAGCTAGATCTTTACTCGCATGAAGAGTGTTTTGACATGGAACCTCAAATGGGTTCCATACATATTAATCTGACTACCTCACAAGCGTCTTCTAATTACACTAGAGGACCTGTGTGAATACTTCGCACCGTTAGTGGAATGACAAGGAAGTTGGCAAAAACTGGAAGTTCACGTATGTTCCTGGAGGAGGAACGGGAACCCAGCACGTGCTGGCCTCAAGCAGCTACGCGCAACTAAACACCACCGCAAACTTGCGTCCTACCCGACGAATATAGTCGGGTAGACCACACGGCTTCCCAGAGTACCGTTTCTGTGAAACACAGCTAGCTCTATACTCGCATGAAGTGTGTTTTGACATGGAACCTCAAATCGATTCTATACTTCTTAATTTGACTACCTCACAAGCGTCTTCTAATTAAACTAGAGGACCTGTGTGAATACTTCGCAGCGTTAGTGGAATGACAAAAAGTTGGGAAAAGATGGAAGTAAAGTTGAATGTTCACGCATGTTCCTGGAGGAGGGACGGGCACCCAGCACGTGCTAACCTCAAGCAGCTACGCGCAACTAAACACGACCGCAAACTTGCATCCTACCCGACGAATATAGTCCGGTAGACCCCACGGCTTCCCAGAGTACCTTTTCTGTGAAACACAGCTAGCTGTTTACTCGCATGAAGAGTGTTTCGACATCGAACCTCAAATCGATTCCATACATCTTAATTTGACTACCTCACTAGCGTCTTCTAATTGAACTAGAGGTCCTGTGTGAATACTTCGCAGCGTTAGTGGAATGACAAAAAAGTTGGAAAAAGATGGAAGTAAAGTTGAATGTTCACGCATGTTCCTGGAGTAGGGACGGGCACCCAGCAAGTGCTAGCCTCAAGGAGCTACGCGCAACTAAACACCACCGCAAACTTGCGTCCTACCCGACGAATATAGTCCGGTAGACCACACGGCTTCCCAGAATACCTTTTCTGTGAAATGCAGCTAGCTGTTTACTCGCATGAAGAGTGTTTTGACATGGAACCTCAAATCGATTTTATACATCTTAATTTGACTACCTCACAAGCGTCTTCTAATTAAACTAGAGGACCTGTGTGAATACTTCGCAGTGTTAGTGGAATGACAAAAAGTTGGGAAAAGATGGAAGTAAAGTTGAATGTTCACGCATGTTCCTGGAGGAGGGACGGGCACCCAGCTCGTGCTAACTTCAAGCAGCTACGCGCAACTAAACACGACCGCAAACTTGCATCCTACCCGACGAATATAGTCCGGTAGACCACACGGCTTCCCAGAGTACCTTTTCTGTGAAACACAGCTAGCTGGTTACTCGCATGAAGAGTGTTTCGACATCGAACCTCAAATCGATTCCATACATCTTAATTTGACTACCTCACAAGCGTCTTCTAATTAAACTAGAGGACCTGTGTGAATACTTCGCACCGTTAGTGGAATGACAAAAAAGTTGGGAAAAATGGAAGTAAAATTTAATGTTCAGGCATGTTCCTGGAGGAGGGACGGGCACCCAGCACATGCTAGCCTCAAGCAGCTACGCGCAACTAAACACGACCGCAAACTTGCGTCCTACCCGACGAATATAGTCCGGTATACCACATGGCTTCCTAGAAGAATATTTCTGTGAAATACAGCTAGCTCTTTACTCGCATGAATTGTGTTTTGACATGGAACCTCAAATCGATTCCATAAATCTTCATTTGACTACCTCACAAGCGTCTTCTAATTAAACTAGAGGACCTGTGTGAATACTTCGCACCGTTAGTAGAATGACAAGAAAGTTGGGAAAAAATGGAAGTAAAGTTGAATGTTCACGCAAGTTCCTGGAGGAGGGACGTGCTAGCCTCAAGGAGCTACACGCAACTAAACACCACCGCAAACTTGCGTCCTACCCGTCGAATATAGTTCGGTAGACCACATGGCTTCCCAGAATACCGTTTCTGTAAAACACATCTAGCTCTTTACTCGCATGATGAGTGTTTCGGCATCGAACCACAAATCGATTCCATTCATCTTAATTTGACTACCTCACAAGCGTCTTCTAATTAAACTAGAGGACCTGTGTAAATACTCCGCACCGTTAGTAGAATGACAAGAAAGTTGCGAAAAAATGGAAGTTCGCGCATGTTCCTGGAGGAGGAACGGCACCCAGCATGTGCTACCCTCAAGGAGCTACGCGAAACTGAACACGACCTCAAACTTGCGTCCTACACGACAAATATAGACCGGTAGACCACACGGCTTCCCAGAGTACGGCTAGGCAGATAGCGTCCAGATCTGGAAGGAATTCCAAAGTGCACTCGGTGTGTTTGCCGGGGGGCCTCATCCGAGATGTGGAGGCGGCCTTGCCGGCGGCTATCGAGGGTGCGGGTTGCAGTCGACTGCAAGTCGTAGCTCACGTCGGCACCAATGACGCTTGTCGCTTGGGTTCTGAGGACATCCTCAGGTCCTACGAGCGGCTGGCGGAATTGGTGAAGGCTGCTGCCTTCGCACGCGGGGTGCAAGCTGAGCTGTCGATTTGCAGCATTGTTCCCAGGGTTGATCGGGGTTCTTTGGTTTAGAGCCGAGTGGAGGGTCTGAACCAGAGGCTTCGCCGTCTCTGTGACAGTCATGGCTGCAGATTTCTGGATCTGCGTTATCGGGTGGCGAATTGTAGGGTGCCCCTAGATAGATCAGGGGTGCACTACATTAAGGAAGCGGCTACTCGGGTAGCAGAGTACTTCTGGAGTGCACATGGGTTTTTTTTAGGCTAGGCGCTAACTCTGATGAGCTCTCGCCTGTCAGCATTCAAACAACGAATTCAGGCCCCGTTCGGAACAAAAATTTGAACATAAAAATATTAGCCGCGAACTTACAGAGTATTAGAAACAAAGTTCCCGAATTTGCAGCGCTGCATGGAAGTTATTGCGCTCAGATAGTTTTAGGCACCGAAAGCTGGCTAAATGATGATGTGGCAAGTTCAGAAATATTTATCGAAGCGTGGAATGTATATCGGAAAGATAGATCTGATACAACTGGAGGAGGAGTGTTCATCGCTGTGGACAAAGATATTGTTTCTTCTGAGATCGAGGTTGAAAGTAACTGTGAAGTTATCTGGGCACGCATAACAGGATTAAAAGAAGTAAAGTTAATAGTTGGGTGTTTTTACCGGCCACCCAGTGCTGCTGTAGCAGTTTTAGAATCATTCAAGGAAAGTCTACACCAGGTAGTGCATAGGTATCTGGGCCATGCAATATTAGTCGGAGGTGACTTCAACCTTAAGAGTATAGATTGGGACTTCGTTAGTTACATTTCAGGCGATACAGACAAGTAGTCTTGCGAGCTACTTTTGGAAACATTCTCCGAAAACTGTCTTGAGCAGTTAAACCGGCAACCCACGCGCAATGGAAATATTCTAGACCTTATAGCCACAAACAGGCCTGACCTTATTAACGATGTCTGTGTAGAGACAGGAATTAGTGATCATGATATCGTCATAGCGTCGATGATGACCAAGATTCATAAACAAGTCAAGAAGGCTAGGAGCGTGTTTTTGTTGGGAAAAGCCGACAAGCAAATGTTACGATCGCACTTAGAAAATGAATGGTCATCGTTTACTTCTGGGACTATGGATTTAGAGGAATTGTGGACTAAATTTAAACGCATTGTTAATGAAGGGTTAGAGAAATATGTGCCAGTAAAGACGATTAAGGATGGAAAATATCCACCGTGGTATAATAATAATGTTAGAAAGCTGCTGAGAAAGCAAAGGCTGTTGCACTCTCGATTCAAAAAAGAACACGCAAATGAGGACAGGCAAAAGTTAGTAGAGATTCGTGCGTCTATAAAAAGATCGATGCGTGAAGCATACAATAATTATCACAGCCATACCATAGCAAAAGATCTTTCCGAGAACCCGAAAAAATTCTGGTCCTATGTAAAATCGATAAGCGGGTCAAAGCCAACTGTCCAGTCATTAGTTGATGATTCCGGGGCAGTAATAGAAGAAAGCAAACGGAAAGCTGAAGATCTAAATTTAACCTTTAAGAAATCTTTCACGCAGGAGGACCGCACAAATATACCATCATTTGATCAACGTACTAATTCCGAAATGGGGGACATAGCAATAGGTATTTCCGGTGTAGAGAAGCAGCTGAGAGAGCTAAATACGAAAAAGTCTGCTGGTCCGGATGGAATACCAGTTCGGTTTTACAAAGACTATTCTGCGGCATTGGCCCCCTACTTAGCTTGCATTTATAGCGAATCTTTAATTCAGCGCACAGTTCCTAGTGATTGGAAAAAAGCGCAGGTGACTCCCGTGTATAAGAAAGGAAAGAGAACTGACCCATACAATTACAGGCCAATATCGTTGACATCGGTTTCATGTAGAATTTTGGAGCATATTCTCAGTTCGAATATATTAAATTTCCTTGAAACGGAAAAGCTTCTTTCCATGAATCAGCACGGGTTTAGGAAACATCGTTCATGTGAAACTCAGCTTGCCCTTTTCTCACATGACATCTTGCGAGCCATGGACGAAGGGCAAATGGCGGATTGTGTTTTTCTCGACTTCAAAAAGGCGTTCGACACGGTGCCACACTGCAGACTGCTAACGAAGATACGAGCTTATGGAATAGGTTCACAGATTTTTGACTGGCTGGAAGACTTCCTAAGTAATAGAACGCAGTACGTTGTTCTCGACGGCGAGTGTTCATCAGAGACGAGTGTATCGTCAGGCGTGCCCCAGGGGAGTGTGATAGGACCGCTATTATTTTCTATCTATATAAATGATCTGATGGACAGAGTAAGTTGTAATTTGCGGCTGTTTGCTGATGATGCTGTGGTGTATGGGAGGGTGTCGTCTGTAACTGACTGTAATAGCATACACGTTGACTTAGACAAAATTTCTAGTTGGTGCGAAGAATGGCAGCTAGCTCTCAATGCAGAAAAATGTAACGTGATGCGCATGAGTAGAAAAAACCATCCTATAATGTTCGAATACAGCATCAGTAGTGAGCTTCTTGATGCGGTCGCGTCGTTCAAATATCTAGGCGTAACATTGCAGAGCGATATGAAATGGAACGAGCATGTAAGGACAGTTGTGTGTAAGGCAGACAGCCGACTTCGGTTTATTGGGAAAATTTTGGGAAGATGTACTTAACCTGTAAAGGAGACCGCGTATAAAACGCTTGTATGACCAGGACTTGAGTATTGCTCAAGTATTTGGGACCCGCAGCAGATCGGTTTGAAGGAAGACATAGAGGCGGTTCAGAGGCGAGCAGCTAGATTTGTTCCCGGTAGGTTCGACCAATGCGCGAGTGTCACGGAAATGCTCCGGCAACTTAATTGGGGATCGCTGGAAGAAAGACGACGTTCTTTTCGTGAATTTCTGTTAAGTAAATTTAGAGGGCCGGAATTTGAAGCTGAGTGTAGTACGATCTTGCTGCCGCCTTCTTACATTTCGCGTAAAGATCACAAAGACAAGATAAGAGAAATTAGGGCTCGTACGGAAGCATATAGGCATTCTTTTTTTTCCTCGTTCAATTTGGGAGTGGAATAGGAAAGGAAATGCCTAGTAGTGGTACAGTGTACCCTCCGCCACGCACCTTACGGTGAATTGCGGAGTATGTATGTAGATGTAGATGTAGATGTACCTTTTCTGTGAAACACAGCCAGCTGTTTACTCGCATGATGAGTGTTTCGACATCGAACCTCAAATCGATTCCATACATCTTAAATTGACTACCTCACAAGCGTCTTCTAATTAAACTAGAGGACCTGTGTGAATACTTCGCACCGTTAGTGGAATGACAAGAAATTTGGGAAAAAATGGAAGTAAAGTTGAATGTTCACGCAAGTTTCTGGAGGAGGGACCGCCCACCCAGCACGTGCTAGCCTCGAGGAGCTGCGCGCAACTAAGCACGACCGCAAACTTGCGTCCTACCCGACGAATATAGTCCGGTAGACCACACTGTTTCCCAGAGTACCGTTTCTGTGAAACACAGCTAGCTGTTTACTCGCATGGAGAGTTTTTTTGACATGGGACCTAAAATCGATTGAATACATCTTAATTTGACTACCTCACAAGCGTCTTCTAATTAAACTAGAGGACCTGTGTGAATACTTCGCACCGTTAGTGGAATGACAAAAAAGTTGGGAAAAATGGAAGTAAAGTTGAATGTTCACGCATAGCTTTTTCCCGAATTAATCAATGGAAGTGTTAAAAAGCGTGAATGAAACAGATGATGCGCAGAATGTTGTTAGGTTAAAAGAAATTCATACCGTATTTAGAACGGAAGATATCGTAAAACCTACCGATCAAAATATAGAATGCAAGGACAGAAGGATACCGCACCTAAATAAAAATAAAGGATGAAGAATTAATTCTGATGGGGAATGACAAAAAAGTTGGGAAAAAATGGAAGTAAAGTTGAATGTTCACACATAGCTTTTTTCATAATTAATCAATGGAAGTGTTTAAAAGCGCAAATGAAAGAGCTGATTCGCTGAATGTTGTCAGATGAAAAAAAAAAAAAAAAAAAAAAAAAAAAAAAAAAAAAAAAAAAAAAAGGTTACTTATTTAGAACCGAAGGTATCGTAAAACAAACCGATCAAAATATTGAATGCAAGGACAGATGGATACCGCACTTAAATAAAAATAAAGGATGGAAGGTTAATTCTCATGGGGAATGACAAAAAGTTGGAAAAAATGGAAGTTGAATGTTCATGCATAGCTTCTTCCAGAATTAATCAATGGAAGTGTTTAAAAGCTCAAATGAAAGAGCTGATGCGCTGAATGTTGTTAGGTAAAAATAAATAATTAAAATGCGTACCTCATTTAGAACGGAAGATATCGTAAAACAAACCGATCAAAATATTGAATACAAGGACAGAATGTTACCGCACTTAAATAAAAATAAAGGATGGAGAGTTAATTCTGATGGGGAATGACAAAAAAGTTGGTGAAAAAAATGGAAGTAAAGTTGAATGTTGACGCATAGCTTTTTTCAGAATTAATCAATACAAGTGTTTCAAAGCGATGACTGTTGTTATATCACTAAAATAATGCGTACCTTATTTAGAACCGAAGATATCATAAAACAAACCGATCAAAATATTGAATGCAAGGACAGAGGGCTACCGCGCTTGAATAAAAATAAAGGATGGAGAGTTAATTCTGATACCTGATGACAAGTTTCTCCCTATATAGGACACGTTATCACACTCGTCGGTTTACCAGAGAAGACGTTATTTTCAAAATATTGTTTTAAGTAATGAAATATGGTCAACATTGCCAATTATTTTATTTTTTACTACATCAAGTGACCAGTTTCAACGATTTAACTTTCATCATCTGACCTGCAAATACATGTAAATATTGCACAAAACTTCGCCGCGGTGGAGTAGCCGAGCGGTCTAAAGCGTCTTGCTGCGGAGCGCTCGGTTGCTCGCCGTGGAGGTTCGAGTCCTCCCTGGGGCATGGGTGTGTGTGTTGTCCTTAGGTTAGTTTACCTAGGTTTAAGTAGTTTATAAGCTACGGACTGATGACCACGCAGTTTGGTCCGATAGATTTACAAACATTTAGAACATTTTCACAAAACGTCCTGTAGAAATATCAGACTTACATGTCCATTATAATATACAGCGTGCCCCACTCTACTGTTTCACTTTTTTTTAATTGATACCCCATACTATTTCTGAAGCATGCGATAGAATTAAAAATCACAAATTAAAAAAAAATGCGTTGGTTGCATCGCTATGCGTCAATTACATACGGAGAAACTGCGAAGTGAATTTGACGTTTGAAATACATGAGGCGCGGTGCTAGAGCATGTCCGAGGCTCAAGCGAGACTCGCGGTTGAGTCTCGGACACCCGCTAGCAGCGCTTCTCATGTATTTCAAACGTCAAATTCACTTCGCAGTTTCTCCGGATGTAATTGACGCATCGCGTTGCAACCGACGCCATTCTTTTTGCGACTTTTCATGCTATCGATTGCTCAAGAAATAATATGGGGTATCCATTAAAAAAAAAAAAAACACCAATTTTATGTTGAAAATATTTCTTCACGCTTTAGTTTCATAAGCCCCTGCCGTACGTTCATGATCGTGAAATTGGTTTTTAAATATCTCTTGTAGTTTCAGAGATACCTGGGGTGAAACAGTTGAGTGGGTCACTCTGTATATTAAAATTCCCAGTGCAACTGAACGCTCATAATAAGTTTCAAGAGCTCATTTAAAATTAAAACTTCTCACCAGTGACGTCACTGGTTTATCAACATTAAAATACAAACAACTTAACATCATTTTAAAACAGTGATAAAATTCGATGTAAATGTTGTTGATGCTTTGTATTTAAAAAAAAATAAAAAATAAAATAAAAATAAATAAATAAAGTTAAAAAATTAATAACTACGAGTCTGACACAGTTATGTCAGCATTGTGATTGATCCTGTTGTATTGGTCCAAATAATGAGCGACCTTGGCTATTTTTTATTATTGTAATAATCAATCAGATCGCCAAAAGTTGCAATGAGGAATTTCTCCAAACTTCGTTAATACGTTGACTAATATATAACTCGTGCTATTATTTCACTAACTATTTAAAAGAGACTTAAACGCTTTATTGGTCAAATAGTAAGATATCCTTCTTGTAAAGTCTAGCAACGAGAAAATGTCCGCTCAGTTTAAGACGTCATACCATTACGAGGTTCGAGTTCTCCCTAGGTGGTGGGTATGTGTGTTGTCATTAGCATACATTGATTCAATTAGTGATAAAGTCTTGGGAACCATGACCTAAGCAGGATGGATCCATAGGTCTACTAAATTTTGAACATTTGTTAATTCAAGAAGTTTCGATGTTATGAAATAATACTTGTGCGACATGTTAGAAACTTCTAACCAACAGAAATCATAATGTAATAAAATTCATCTGAAAGCATTATTGACTGGAACGGAATTGACTTATACGAAAATATTAAGTTAACCGTTCTAACCAAGTTACAGCATTTTCCTTTACGGAACGACGATCTTCTATTAAGAATCTCCAAAGTAGTGGCCGCGCCATAGACGACGCGGCCACTCCCGACCGTAAAATCCCGACTTTAAGGCTATTTGTTTCTGCGACGTTTAATTCTAACTTATAACAACAGTTTAATTGTTGTCAGCCAGCGAAGTATTTGGAAGTCAGTGATATCAGTCAAATCAGCTTCCGAGTCGAGTGTTTTGTCATCCAGTTGCTGTGAGGGTGTTTCGAAATAACAATTATAGGAGAGTTGTGAAAAGGCAAGTATTAATTTAAAACATGTAGCTACTTATTAAAAACCCGATATGTTTCAGAAACCTGAATACTCGAATTACCGCTGATCCATTCATGCAAAATAATAATAATAATAAGAATAAAATTAATTTAAAAAATCCTCTACCGTAACCGCGAAATGTGAATAATTGCAGAATATTCCACAATATTAAGATGGAGGTTGTCTATCTTTTAAAGTAAGTTCATTTTTTTTTTGTTTATGGAAAGTGAGTTGTTCAATATATTAGATAATATCAGAATTTTCTGTCGATCCCATTCCTGTAAAAATATTCGTCGTAACTTCAAAAGCTACAACAGCATTCCTCCTTTCCACAACTATCTTGTTCAATGATGAGCTATACGTATTAGTCTGAGGTGAAGTGAACCGTCACAACCATAGATGTTGTAGTGACTAATGATATAAAAATTGGCAATTGAGTCTAAATAATGTGTGAAGTCGTCCACATGAGTACGAAAAGAAATCCGTTAAACTTTGTTTACAAGATAAACCAATCAAATGTGAAGGCCGTAAACCATACAAAATACCTAGGAATTACTATTACTTCAGACTTAAACTGGAAAGAACACGTAGATAATGTCGCGGGAAAGGCGAACCAAAGACTGAGTTTTATTGGCAGAACTCTTAAAAAATGCAACAGAACTATTGAAGAGGCTGCATACACTACGCTTGTCTGTCCTTTTGTGGAGTATTGCTGCCCAGCGTGGGATCCTTATCAAGTGGGTCTGACGGAGGCCATCGAAAGAGTCCAAAAAAGGGAAGCTCGTTTTGTATTGTCACGATACAGGGGAGATAACGTTACGGAAATGAAACAGGATCTGGTATGGGAATCATTACAACAACGGCGCGTGGGCTACTTACGAAACTACAATCGCTAACAATCTCCTCCGAATGCGAAAATATATTGTTGACTCCCACTTACATAGGTAGAAATGATCGTCAGAATAAATCAGAGCTGGAACTAAGAGATTCAAGTGTTCTTTCTTCCGGCGCGCTATTCGAAAATGGAATGGGAGACAGTATAACGGTGGTTCGATGAACCCGCTGCCAGGCACTTAAATGTGATTCGCAGAGTATCCCATGTAGATGTAGATGTAGACATTGAATGGAACATTTAAAAGTAGTTGGTAAAGTAAAAGTTGTGGTTTCATGTGTGACAAGAGATACCAGTGTATTTGGACCCATTTTCATTGACTAGAACCTAAATGCGCAAAGATACCGGGAAATACTGCAGGAAGTGTTATTCCCATTCATTCTGATTCTAGGTGGCATCGTTTCCACTTATATTCAGCAACATGGCTTTCCACCACACTACGGAATAGCTGTTCGCCAGTGGCTACGCGGTCAATTTATTGGTCACTATTTTGGTCGATGTGGTTCCGTGGAAAGGCTTTCCAGATCACATGATCTGACACCGCATTTATGTTATGGGACACTTGAAGTAAGACGTATGTGCAGATAAAACAAGAAATAGACACCAACTCGAGCAACGCGTTGAAGAAACCTATGCTGGAATTTCTGCGGAAAAGCTTCTGCGAGTGCACAAGAGTGACAACAAGCTGAACTCAACCTTTATGGAAAGCATTCCAGTCTGTACCTCCAGAAATAAACGAGTAATTTTTGAACCATAACTGTTACTTCGAATCTGTTTTAAAATAATTAGATTCATTACGTCCGATTTTAAGATGGCGTCCATATTCCGTACATATTGTAAAAGATAGTCCACCTCACATACGTCACTGGAATATTGAGGATTCCCAATACCTGCAAATATTTTGAAATAAAAAGGTGTAATACAACTTTTGACTCACCCTGTAAATGTACAGGCTGACTTCGGCCTGAAATGGCAGACACACCAACACTTTGTTCTATGAACATGCGCGAGTATTTAGAGGAAAACAAACTACACATCCGAAGTCCAATGTGGCACTGGTAAAATTGAAGTTCATCAAGGAAGGTCTACGTTTCAAGTTCGGAGGCAGGACATAGCCGAAGTTTCAGCGGTGCATAAACACGGTCATAATCCGAAGACAGAAAATATGAATCTACATACACAGGGGTAGCGATGGTCAGCAATCAGGCGAGTTTCGAACAGACCAATGCTGTGGCTGGGCTGGCTAATGTTGCTTCCTTGCTCAAATCAGAAGGCTGAGTAGAAATAAGGTCTTCCCTACTGGTTGGAACACCATGTGGAAATCATAGTTCGAATTATATCTGACGACTTTCTTGCTTGGAGGCAACTGTTTGACGGGATTGTCAACTTTTCTCAATGTAAGCGAAACGTGTTGTTTTAAGAGGACCTAGACGTGAAAATGACTAAAAATCGACCGAAAATTGCCTCCATCAGAAAGAAAAATTTCTTCGGTTTTCAAAAATGTATGGTTTACTTACTTATAAATAGCTATTATGGTATTAAAACCTATTTGAACAACTGTCTGCACACTAGCCTCGCTGATTTTGCAGGCAAGGAATATCACCATAAACTTTCCATGCGTGAAACAGTCATGGAAACAATAAAGCCAAAATTGAGGGACCTTGCAGATAAAAAATAACTAAGCAAGTAACTACATGGCCTCACACAAAATTCTAATGAGCGATTGAAAAGATGCGCGTGACAACAAGAACCGAATGCAATGTTTGTTGGATGCACAGAACTAAAAATAAATGCGAGGATGGTGTTATCTGTTTCCATGATGGTGTAATTAGGAGGATAAAAGAAATGAAGAAATTAGGAATCGAACTAGGAAATAACGTGATAGCTGTTCTGACTGCCATTGATCGTCATAGTTGAATCTGAAAGGGCTTGGGAAATCACCACTAAAGAGTCTAGAGTAAGGAAAAACTCCAGAAAAGGCTGCAGAGGATAAAGGATTCCCTGGCCAGCAATATTATGCCATTGGATTGTTATGAATGAGGCATACGGTGAGTCAAAGACACTCTGAACATTCTTTTCTCATTTTATAGAAAAAACATTTTCAGAACATTGGTTACATCTTCATAATGGTTTTAGCTATGTTCACCAGGTTTCTTGCAATTGAAGAATACGACAGTACTTTTGTATTATATCTAATACATTGCAGAAATATCGATGTCTGTCATTATGTATATAATTTTAACGGTAAATTTTAGACAAAATAGTTATGAAGTGTAACAAGGGGTTTTCTATTTCCTCAGATACTGCAAATTACAAATCAAGAAGCATAATGCGATCCTACGAATGCTGACAGGAGCCTGCCGCAGTCTAAATGCTATTGACCGACGAAGCACCAGAAAATGATTCCAGAATGCGAACGTCTGTTATAAAAAAAATCTATTAGGTAAAAGTAATTCTTAAACTGTAACATATATTTCAATAAATTTCCTATTATTACTTGAGTTAATGTCATTCAGTGTTGGTAGAAAATCGCAGCTTCCTCCGCATTGTAGATCAAGGGTAATGTGCACTGAAACCAAAGTATGAAAATGCAGCCCGTTCATGTACAGGTCCTCTCAACGCCTGTGGGATAGGCTGTCTGCAACGTTGAGGTGTTATGCGGGGAGTTTTGAAGAGTTTGGGTGACCAGGAAAACTGTTACCCATTCTTCTACCAAGACAATCTCGAATTATTTGAACGATTTGGAGCTGTAATTTTTTTCCTCACTCTGCTATAAAATCCTCCATAACGTTTAAATTATGCTGAGACACTGCAATTTTGTTGCCCAGGTGAGTTGATGAATAATTTTATAGTGCTTTTCACGCCTAAACATTTTTGGCTGTGTGTGTGTCTGTGTGTGTATCAGCGCTTTAAAAAGTGTTTGAATATGACAGTGTTAGAAATAGGTTAGTCATAGTAGCAGTTTGGTGTTGAGGGTGGTGAGATATATTCAGAGCTATTTGACCAGTTGAGGGTAATGCTACAAACCGCTGAATACTGCGTCATAGTTGACCAAATCGTAATGGAACTTCACCCCTTGCTTGACTGTAAGAAGCCGGCCGTCCGCATCTTAAAATTCTTTTAAGATTCAGGTACTCTAGCAGTAATTATTGGCAGCAATATGTTTTATAAAAATACTGTAATTAATTTAGAACTGCAATGTTCGATGGACTTCACTAATTTACGAGTGATAATTTGGAACTTTTACTCTCGAGTGTGTGTGATACTCATTGTACCTCTCATTAACAATAGTTGAGGAAATATTCAGCTATTTACCGATGTGTAAAGTAGGACCAAGTCCGCATTTTCACGCCCAAAAAAAGTAATAAACTCTATTTATAAGGAATTACTTCGCAAATGAACCACTTCTTTTTCTTAAAATCAGGGGTTTAATTTTTGTTTGTTTATTTTCGCGTCATCATATGCAGATTGATAGACTAGCTAAACTACAGATTAAGTATAAGGAACACATTATTGGGGCGATCTAGAATTGTTTGATAAGAGGTTTTCACCCAAGATCGCTTTCTTCTTTTAATTACATGACTGGTTCAGGCGTGCTAGAAGCCATCTTCAGACCTGTCGTAAATTTTTACACGCCGAAGTCGGTCATGTAATTAAAAGAGAAAAGCTATCTTGGCTGATTACCTCTTATTAAAGATTGTTGCAATAGCAGTGATGTAAAAAATTACGACAGGTCTGAAGATGGCGTCTAGCACACCTAAACCGGTCATGTAATTGAAAGAAGAAAGCGGTCTTTGGTAAAAAACCTCGTATTGTCCAGATTAATTATTGATCTTGTTTAAACAGAGTGGGTAGCTGTTTAGGGCATAGAAGCTGACATACATCTCACCCCTATGAACAGAGACCACGAGCCATAAGCCTTTTATTACGCTGAGTTACGTATTGCCCAATTCTTATTGGTGAGTACAGATAGGAAGGTCGCAGGCAGATAGAGACTGTGACAATAACTTATTGGTTAGGAACTGTAGATTAAAACTGAGTAAGGACTGCAAAAAGGCAGAAAATTAAGGACATGGAATCTGGACAAATTGAAGGCACCAGGAGTGGTTGAAAGTTGTAGGGGGAGCATTAGGCAAGGATTGTCTGAAACGGAGAAAGTAATACAGTAGATGAAGAAAGGGTAGCTCTCAAAGACTAGTGAAGGCCATAGAGGATCATACAGGCCGAAGGACAAGGCCTAATAGAAATCCTTAGATAACACAGGAGTTACTGACCTTAATTGATGAAAGCAGAAAATATAAAATAGAGCAAGTAAAACAGGCAAAAAGGAGTACAGACATCTACAGGATAATAAAAGAGACATTTGAAGACAAAAGCAGCGATATGAATATCAATAATTCAGATGGAAAACCAGTACTAAGCAAAGAAAGGAAAGCTGAAAGGAGGAACGAATATGTAGAACGCCTGTACAAAGGAAATAAACCTGAAGGCAGAATTTTAGAAATGGGAGACGAAGTAGAGGAAGATAAAAGAGCAGACTTTAACAAAGCACTAAAAGATTTAGTAGAAACAAGGCACCTGGAGTAGAGGATGTACCTTCTGAACTGCTATTATCATTAGCAGAAACAGTCATGATGAAATTGTTCCACCTGGTATGCAAGATGTATGAGACAGGAGAAATACCCTCAGACTTCAAGAAGAATATAGTGATTCCAATACCTATGAAAGCAAATGCAGACAAATGAGAAAATTACAGTACTATCAGTTTATTAAGTCATGGTTGCTAAATACTAACAAGAATTATTTACAGATGAATCGAAAAACTGGTGGAATCGGACCTTGGGGAAGATCAATTTAGATTTCAGAGAAATGTAGAGACTCGTGTGGCAATACTCACATTGCGGCTTGAAGATAGATTAAGGAAAGAGAAACCTCCGTTTTTTGCATTTGTGGATCTGGAGAAGCTTATGACAATGTTAACTGGAATATACTTTTTCAGATTATGAGGAAAACGAGGAGTTGTATTCAACTTATACAAAAACTAGATGGCAATTATTAGAGTTGAAGGGCTTGAAAGGTTCGAAGGGGTTGGGAAAGGAGTAAGGCAGGGTTGTAGCCTTTTCCCAATATTTGTTAATCTGTACATTGAGCAAGCTGTGGAGGAATGCAAGGAGAAATTTGGAACTAAAGTCCAGAGAGAAGGAATAAAAAACTTGCGGTTTTCTGACGAGATATTCTGTCAGAGACAGCAAAGGACACGGAAGAGAGTGTCGTGAGAGGAAGGCATAAGATGAGCATTAACAAGAGTAAAACGATGTTAATGGAATGTAGCGTCAGAAAATCAGGGGATGCTTAAGGAATTAGATTAGGTAATGAGACAATAAAAGTAGTAGATGAGATTTCTTATTTACGTAGCAAGATATCCTCCGATGGCCGAAGTAAATAAGATATAACATGCAGAATGGCTATTGGAAAAAAGCGTTTGTGAAGAAGCTACATTTGCTGACATTCAATATTAATTTAAATGTTAGGAAGTCCTTTCTGGTCTGGAGTGTATCATTGTATGGGAGTGAAACGTGGACGATAGGCACTTCAGACAAAAAAATGATAGAAGCTTTCTAATAGTGTTTCTACAGACCAATGATGAAGATTAGATGGGTAGATCTCGTAACTAATGAGAAGGTGCTCAAGAATTGGGGAGAAAGTGAGTTTCGGTCGTATCCTGACTAAGAGAAAGGATACGTTGGTGGGACTCATTCTGAGATATCAGTTAATCGTCACCTTAGCATTAGAAGAATGTGTGTGGGGTAAAAATCGTAGAGGGAGACTGAGGGACGAGTACAGTAAGTAGATGTAAAAGGATATAAGTAGCCGGACGTATTGTCAGATGAAGAGGCGTGCACAGGACGGAGTAGCATTCAGAGCTGCATGAAACCAGTCTGAGGACTGAAGACTACAACAATGAAGAGGGAAAGAGGAAAGGAAGGGAGAGAGGTAACGGAGTACGATGGATGAGGGAAAAGGCTGAAAGGAAGGATGAAAGTGGATGACACGAAGACGGAGAATGGTAGTAGTGGCGGAGGAGGAGGAGGATGGCAGGAAGAGGATGAGGAGAAACAGGGGGAGGCAATTATATATCAAACCATCTGATATTTATGCAAAGTTCGGCAAAGAAGAAAAGTTACCCAGTCAAATGACTTGGTATTACCTTACCTCTTATATAATAGGCTGTAAGTGTGTATGTGTGTGTGTGTGTGTGTGTGTGTGTGTGTGTGTGTGTGTGTGTGTGTGTATGAATGTATCTTCCACATCTCCTCCTAAACCACTGGACCGATTTCTACAAAACTTGGTGCAAATGATACTTACTATCAGGCAACAATCGCTGTCGGGCTAAGAACCACCTACGACACATAGGTAAGGAGATATGACGTCATAAACAATGACAGTCGTGAAAAACGGCTGCATCATGCAATAATATTCTACATCTGCTCCTACACTAATGGAACGATTTCAACTAAATTTAGTACACATATTCCTTATGTGAGATAACAATTGCTGTAGCAGTACGAACCACATACGACTTATCGTTCAGGAGATATAACAACATAAACAATATGAGTTGCAAGAAACTGCCACAAAATGCGACGAGAATTTATGAATACACTACGCAAGAACGAGAGTACTTAGCAACTTGCAGTAAACTTTAAACGTAATTTCAAACGTTTATTATTTACTCAGTGACAACCATAGTTAAATGATGAAAAAAAAAGGTTCTCCCTTACTATTTTTCCTCTGTCCATGGAGCACACCTGTCATTCGGTATGACGTTACAATTTATAATTGTTACACTACAAATTGTACTCGCAGGAAATTTTGCAGACGATATACACACTTAAAGCTGAATATTCATTCGGATTTCTTACACATTACAACACGTAGTTCACGAGATATGAGGACGTAAAGAGTAACATTCATCGAAAACTGCCCCGTCCAAACATTACGTTTCAATCTCTTACTTCTTTACTACTAACCGTATTCGCAACAGGTTTTACCGACATACGGCACTTACACAAATCAATATATTCCTGCAAAATTATACAATTGTACAACACATATGTACGAATAATAAATCTGTAAATGTAGCCCTGTCGATGTTTTCTTCAATCACTGCAGTAATTTTCATTCGGTTTTTACAGGAAACATATGCGAACATAGGTTCACGGTCGAGGCATGACTTGTTCAAAATAGAATCCCGAAAAAAAAGTTAGGTATCGTAATTTCTAATGTTTCCAGTGACCGCCGTGTCTGTTCATCATTTAGAAACCACGTATCTCAGAGGATGACGTTTACTTACATTTGACATCTTTATGAAGATACATCGTTTCGGACAATTACTTTTACTTACATTTGACATCTTGGCTAGGAATTTATTGACAGAGCGATCGAACAAGGAGTATTATCTACTCCAGGGGCCTTGTTACGAGGCAAATCTTTTATTGCTCTGTCGAATTCATCTCGCAGTATCGTATCCCTTATCTCATCTTGCTCTTCCATTTCTAGAATACTGTCTTTAACTATATTCTCTTTGTATAGGCCCTCTATGTATTCCTTACAACTTGCAGCTTTTCCTTCTTTCATTAGTTCTGGTTCTCCACCTGAGTTTTTGATATACATACAGCTGCTTTTCTTATCTCCAAATGTCTCTTTTATTTTCGTGTAGGCGGCATCTATTTTTCCACTAGTTACATATTCTTCTACCGTCCTGCATTTGTTCTGTAGTGAACAGTTTGCACTTCCTGTCAACCTAGTTTCTCAGACATGTGTTATACGTTTTGTCTGCTGTACTTGTCGCACGTTTAATTTTTTTTCCTTTCATCTATTACGTTCAGTATGTCCTGTGTTATCCAGAGATTTCGATTAGGCCTTGCCTGTATGAGCCTTTGCGGCCTTCACTATCCATCACTCTGAGCTACCCATTCTTCTTCTACTGTATTACTTTCCCTCGTTTTGGTCAATCGTTGTCTAATTCTTCCTCTGAAACTCTCACTACGGCTAGATCCTTTAATTTATCGAGGTTTTATTTATCACGTTTCTACCTTTTTCCAATTTCTTAAGTTTTAATCTACATTTTATAACCGATAAGTTATGGTCAAAGTCTGTACTCTCACGCACTAAAGCGTCCAATAATAATACGTGAGCATCAGCTACTCTGCTCTACTGCGTGAAGATCAAGTGCTGTGCCGACCGCGGTGGCCGAGGGGACTGAGGCGCTTCAGTCACGGTCTGCACGGCCACTACGGTCGGGGCTTCGAATCCCCCCTCGGGCATGGATATTTGTGCAGTCCTAGTTCGTAAGTAGTTCATAAGTAGTTTGTAAGTTTAGGAACTGATGACCCCGTAGTTAAGTCCCATAAGCTGTACAAACATTTAAACATTTGAACATCAAGTGCTGTGGTAGAAATGAAACACTGAAGTAACAACGTTTCCTGAAATCGCATTCTATAGAAGTTCATATTTAACTGGATAATTCGCCGTAACACATACATACCGGGCAGCCACAACTAGTAGGTCGAGGACGTCAACTCAAAACATCGTATTACTGAAGAATATAAATAATGTTGTTTATTTCTTTCACTTTATTTCTTGTAAGAGGAAATTTTTAGTCATTTTCCAACATTACCATAAGTTTTGAAAAAAGTTCGAAATTTTTAATGTCTTTATTTTTAATAGCAACGACAAGAGGAAGAGGGAATGGACAGAGAGAGGGAGAGTGAGGAACATTACGATGAGAGGATGTGGAAGTAAAAATGCAATGGAAGTAGGAGGTGTATAGTGATAGATAGGAGGACGGTGAGGAGGAGAAGTAAGGAGGATACTCAGAGTAGGAAAGGAACTGGGAGAAGGAGTACACTAAGAGAACACGTTATTATCAAGGGCAGCTATAAGTCGCAGAGTCGGTAAATCGTCTAAACTTCATTGTAATTCAGGAAACGAACAAACAAACAAAAAATTGTCAACCCACTAATAAAATATGACCTGCGTTAACATCATCATTTTAACTTCCATTTTGTATGACATTGAGCATCAGCGAAGTTGGACAGGATGTAGCTAGTGTTTATTAATGGTGAATTCGGAAAAGAATAATACAAGAAATGCATTCGTAATGCAACCTTCCATATGCCACACGATGTCTTCTATCCATAGGTGTTTCTAGATTCCACTGCGTTAATCCCGAACAGGAAAGATGTTTATTTCAAATGTCGCATGCACTTCTACGGAACAAATTTTCAAATGTCCCGCATAAATTGTCCAACTAATGCTGATTTATATTAGCCGTTGCGAATAAATTTCTTGTAGCCTTGGCAGCTGCAGTCGCCTCACTGCATGCGTGCATTTCTTAAGGACACTTGCATCGTTAAACACTGCCACCACACAACGCCAGAAGAACTTTCCGCCAGCAGGTGAAAATATGGCGCTGTAATCAGAATGCGAAGTGTTTCCGGTTTTGACATTAGCATGCTGTTTCTCGCTTGTCGTCGACTTTTGTTCTGCGTTGTGAAGTTACTTTCAGGGCTAATAAGGCTTACATTCTCCGTACAAAAAGCAGTGGCTACTGAAAAGAAAGTGTGCAATACTGGAAAATATTTAGGTATTTATTTTTTTATCAATACTGTAAAAATATCTCCGTCAACTGCGAAAAGGCTCCCAACAGTAAATGAGCTAATGAATAGGGCCCCTTT
The DNA here is from genome assembly GCA_026315105.1 of Locusta migratoria. Taxonomy (NCBI): domain Eukaryota; kingdom Metazoa; phylum Arthropoda; class Insecta; order Orthoptera; family Acrididae; genus Locusta; species Locusta migratoria. The sequence continues at coordinate 471,867,655 of CM048747.1, forward strand.
CTCATTGAGAAATATGTCGTTTTTCCTACGGCAGGAGTTGCCAAGTGTGAACTATGTCGTCTGTTATGAATTTATATATATATATATATATATATATATATATATATATATATATATATATATATATATATTGCAGTCCTATATATATAGGACAGCAATTAATTATCTTGGTCGCCACCATATTTTTCTAAAATATGGAAAATTAAAATGTTACTGATCGCCTACGATGTGATCAGTTGTATCAAACGAAAAAATGTACTTGAAAAATTGTGGAATTTAATTATGTTTCCCCTCCAAAATAGTGAAAAAATTAATGTTCTTTAATGAAAGACGATCTGCTCAAAATCAATTTATTATAATTAAACACGAAAAATAAATCAGATAACATTTCCTATCATGTAAAACAGATAAAGGTATTCAAACAATCTTTAACAAATGTTAAAATAGTGAGACACAAAAATGACTGGCTGAGTCAAAGGTCGGGGGTTTTGAAAAACAGAATGCTATTAAATTAGCTACACAGGGGCTTGAAATTATCGTTAGCCCTAAGCTCCCCAGAGTAAATAGGCAGATCTCAAAAGAATAAAATGAGGGACAGACTCCACCAAGTCTGATACATGTAAACCCCCAGCAAGTGCGTCACCTTACCCAGCGTCTCAGGCTCGCAGGCAGCAGGCGGTGGGAGCGGATGAGCTGAAATTTTTATCCGACCGTAATTGCTGCGACCTGTTAAGCAGGGTCGACATGTAACTTAATACAGCGTCACTAGCGTCTGCGTCGCTAGGCAGTGGCTGTGCCATTCTGTCACGCTAGTAGACTAATCAGTATTTTGCATAGGAGACACGAAGGCCACTTGGTGCAAATCGATCAGTCACTTGTGTAATAAGATCTGTAAAAAAAAGACAGTGCCCGATTCGCAAAGGCGCTAATGCTCAAATAGAGAATTCTAGAAAAACAAAAACTAAACTGTGGCCGCTCCCAGCGTAACCACCGGACAATGTAACGTCCGTGAAGTAAACACAAGTTCTACAAGGTCCGATTCTTCGGAATCAGAAACAAGTCTCACCAGAGGACCGTTTAAGACGATGTCCTCTCTGCGAATCTAAACGGAGTATTTCGTGTCTCCCTAGGTCCGTACACTTCGGACGCTGAAACCGGAGTCCTTGTGCGTCCTCGCGCTCTGTCGCAGCTCACGGCAAGTGACGGGTGGCCACACCCACGCGCAATAGACGCACCAATCACTGCTAACGGCTAATAGTCAGACCAATCGGATGGCGTAGCGCCGTTGACAAATTGTTTAGCTGTCATACTGAAGTAATTTGCCGAATCAGGACGCGTTCTCTGCGGCTGCCAAGAGGCTCCGCCCAAGGGATCTAAAAATGTTAACGTTGTGCTATGTATACAGCCGCTGGAGCCAAACCCCTGGGGTGCCAGACAGGCAGAAAGCTTTCATCTCAACCTAACCATTCGTCACACTAACTATGTTCAAACTCTGCTGCCTTCAAGGAAGTTTTTTAGATAACGCCTAAGGGCAATACATCTCCAGAAACAGCCAGGGGCCCAGAGCACTCTGCTATTGTTTGTATCCGCCAAATTCCTCTCTTTCGAAACGGCCGAATGACTAAAAAGGCAGTACCCGCTATCGCCCACAGTAAACCGCGGTCCAGCATTGTGTAAAGCGTCCCACACATTCTAAAAAATTCTGCCAGGTATACTCAGTAGGTCAAGCCAGCTCTGAGCGGCCTGACCGTGCCCAACACGGAAAACCACTTTTTAGCAGTCAAACTGCGCCAATAAACATTAAAAACCCGAAATTTTCATACAAAGATAGAATCCATTACAATCCCGGGAGCCCATCACGTCTGATGTGTCCCCGAAGGCACAGAAATCAAAGAAAAATCTACGGAGAAAAATGTTACATATTTAATGATTATCGTAAAGAGAAAGATACAGTAACACAAGGTTAGTATGAAAAATAGACTAATTACAGCCCCGTCTCACATCATTGCTGTTGATGATGCAGTTATTGCAGCTTCAGGACACGTTGCAGCATATGCCTCAAATTCTGCAGCGACTGCTGGAGTTGTGTCATTGTAATAGTCTCTCCTCTGGTCAACAGTACAATATACTAGGTGGCATATTTAAGCTGGTACAGCCAAAGATTCACCACATCAACCTCATATTCCTTCTCACTTAGAAATGGAGGTGATGTGTATGGGGAAATTTCTGTGGAACAGCAAAAAATCCGACCTTCGTATTTTATCGATGTCCGGCACAACCATCACGCAATAAATGGAAAAATCTTCAGCCACCAGTTTTTGTTATAATTTATTCACACGACCAGTGAGACGTTAAGATGATACAATAATCCTATTTATGTCTGCAAAACAGTGCAGCACTCAATACTAGTGACCGTAAATTTGCCTTGTCGGCGCAAGATATCATCACCAAACCCGCCAGTTAATAATGTCGTACTAATCAACAAAATGTTCAAATGTTTGTAATCCTAAGTGACCAAGCTGCTGAGGTAATCGGTCAGTAGACTTTCAAATTACTTAAACTAACTTATGTTAAGGAAAGTACACACACCCATGCCCGAGGGACGACTCGAACCTCCAACAGGTGCGGCCGCCCAATCCGTAGCATGGCGCCCCAAGTAACTGTTGCGATTTACGTTATTCGTCAAGGTACGAAGTTGTTATAATTACTAAACCTGACTAAATTCTGCTCCACAATTAAAAGGCAGACTAACCTGATAATCTACTGCTGCTGTGACCGTTGCCAGCATCAGCCTCCTCTCTTCTAGCAAGGGATTCTGTTTGTTATTTAATAAATGAAAATGGATCAAAAGTCGGACAGTTCAGTTACAATATATGGTCCTTATATTCTCTAAATGACAACAGAGTTGCCTGTTACACTTAATAATGCGGTCAAAGAAAACTATATGACACAGATCCAGACAATAAGAACGTTTTGCCACAGGAAAAGAAAAATGACACGGTTAGGCAAGTACCCTGGGATATTGGACTGGCGTGTAAAATTAGTCTCATGTAGTTCAGTTGCCGATTAATTTTACCGCATTTGACTATTTTTATCAGGTCGTACCTTATGGCATATCAGTATAGTCATAATTATGCGTCCTGTTTGAATCCATAATCAGAATGTTAGTAACTATTTAATTAATGCATACTCACTTTGTCATAAGTAGTGGGCGAGGTGGCACCTACGTGTTCGGTTGAGAAAACGTCTCATCTCTACATCCTCATCACGCGACGAATCTAGTGCTGTCTGTTCCAATTCCGATTGTGCGTGCACCACCACGATGGTATGGTCGAATTAGGCCATGGACACAATGTGTGGAGAGAATATCTAACGGTTGCCTTTTCATATACATACTGGTCCTACCGTTTGGGGTGGTATGGATTCTTCTCCCACATCGATCTAGTCAGTACATCCAGTACACTAACCAGCCAAAACTGCATCGCTGTAGGTTTTAGCGTGCTGATGGTCACATTGCAACAGGTTAATATGGGGTGAAACGTGGTACGCATTGTTAAAGACAACTTCGCCGCCAGTTGGGTTGCTGCTCAATCATACCAAAGATAATCCGTATGCAACAAAACTGTCATCGCTGACCAACGATAATACCACCCTGACATCTGAAAATGTGTCTACTCTATTCAATGAAATCAAAGTCATAATATGCCGAATAAGTTAATACATTGATCAACAATAGTAACACCTGACGACACTAATTACAGGTTGCGAAGTATCTCAAAATCTAACATTATTCGCTGCGTAGTACCAATGACAGCACAAGGGTGATTAAGAATAAAAGGTACTTGCCCTAATTTGCAGGAAATTGAGCATTTTTATTTCAAGAGAAGAAGCCTATAACGTGGTAAGTCAATAACAGCAGTATTGGGTTCAATAGCAATCTTCTCCTTGAGACTCACTGAACGTTTCTCCAGCTTTATATAGTGATATATAATTTTTGTATTGTTGGTTAATTCAGGGAGTGTTGCGTATGTTGCACCTTGATTTTATTGGATAGACTAGGTACTTATATATTGCTGTGTTCTGTTAGTCCATACCTCCTTTTCTCTCTCTATCCATCTTCTCTCTTTCCATCCATCTTCTCCTCTGCCTCACTCTTTGATCGCCTCCACTCTCCTGTCTCCATCTTCTCGTACCCCTCTGCCCATCTCAACCTCCCCCTTTGGTCGCCAATTATGTTCTCGTATATTTCCCGAACTCTTCCTCCGCCTTCACAGTAAGTTGCCTCCACTGAATGTTAACTTAAATGACGATCAGTGCCGTCGAAGCTTATTGCAAGGTTACTTCCGCCATGCACATTATTAACTTTAATCAAGATCGGAATAAAACCATAGATTTTGTTAACATTCATTGGTGCTGCAATGCATCATATAAACCTTTACGTAATGATTTTCCTCTTATTTGGAATATCAAGTGTGCAAAGTTTTACCGTAATCCGACAAGCGATAATGCAGTGCATAAATTACGAACAAACATACAAAGAGACATTGATTTTGTATATTAGATTAGACACAAAGTTTACAGAGCTCATGAATGTCCAGTAGTAAATCACCGTTCACAGTTTCGTTGCATTCGAATTATTTTTGGTGTGTGGGAACAGCAGTCCTGTACGACAAAACTGTATATCATATAAGCAATATGTTTTCTTTTAGACCACGTGTTTATGATGACAAACCATTTATACTGTGTGTATCTTATTGATGAGTTTGCATAATGGCAGATTAATTAATTTTTTAAAGGTAAGACTCTGTTGTCCTCGGAACTACATGTTGGTTCGAGATCGTCGAATTCGTAAATGTAAATGCTTCCTTCCTTTTCAGTACTTGAAAATGCGATACATGTCGTACTGACAAAACCTTATGTAATTAACAAATGCACGATTAGCCTCAATACTAAGTACATTTTTTCGAGCGCTCAATCAGTTATCAGCTGACTAAACATTAATCTCGAGTTACAACTCTCATCCAGAGCGCTGTTGCCAGGTTATTTATTGAGGGCTGACTGTGGAAAATCTTGTATTAACACTAACAAATTCACTGCACCTTAAATTCTGCTTCGTCTAGGGGATAATAAAAATTCGTCCACAGTCCCCACCTGCATATGATTAATTAAAACACAATTTAATTGATAAGAATAGCTTTCTCAACACTTTTGCTTATTTTTTTAGTAGACTGTTTATTTACCAGATTAAAACACTGTCACCGGTTAAAACATTATACGTTTGCATATCTAATGTAGCTCGTGAGCCACCAGAAAAAGTTTACTTTGCCGAAAATGTTTTGAATTAGCCTATCAGGCTACTGTTCATTGCATTAAAAATAAAAGAATTAAAAATAAATAAAAATTTCCCATCAGTCTGTTCCTGACCGCGAATACTTGTTTTTTTATTCACTCAACACACAGTTTATTTGACAAAAACAATGTTAAAGAACAGATATCGAATGAATGAATGTTTATGAGAGCTCAGCTAACAGTTCATGATGCACTTTTACAATGTTTCCAACGACGTTTATTGAAGACACAGTGCCTAAACTTTACATGCTGCAATCTTGAAGTTCAACGTAGCACTCCGCAACTCAATAACAAGTCTTGCAAGTTTAACAGTAACTCGCCACACTCGACTTTTACACTCTATAAACTTTTAAGGTCTCAGTCTTCCGAAGGTCGCGTCACAGACCAGTACAGCTTCGCTGTCGCGATGCTAGCCAAACACACACTGCCCTACCTGGGCCTACCGCGCAGCCTCTGGAGAAACCCATACGTCACGAATTTCCCCATTGCTACCCTCGCCAACGTACAACGCTTTGCCAAGTATACTGTACATTCATATGTATACATCTTTAAAGTTACACTAAACACAAATAAACATGTAACTGATCATCGTAATTAACATTTTATTTCATTACATTTCAATTCTCCTATGGAACGATGAAATACAAATTGATTATCCAAAGTAATGAAACATGCATAACTAATTGAACAATGTGATTTTATGGTATAATCATTTTCTAATATGGCACCTGTGAACAAACACTACTTTCTGGTCGTGTATCTGTCCTGTACTTTATGTTATTAACACATTTATACAATCGTACTACTGAATTAGGCTTACTATGATTATTATTATTTTACGTCGACTGTAAACATATCACGTGATGCATCTTGTTTAGACCTTTTATATGAGCCCTCGCGTACCTCTGTAGGTTAAATGGGTCACAAGTTATGAATTTTTGTAAAATTGCCGTATTTTCATTCTATTAAAACTTTTTATAAATACTTGAAAGGAGGGATGTCTGTGCATTACTGTATGAAACCCTTTCAGAAACTGTGTCGCACTTCTCTGTCTTCATTAAGTTTTATTTTTAAATGTAACTTTATCATATACAATACAGTGTTGCCCCACTAGCTGCGCGGTGAATTCCCGCTGACGTCAAGGACTTTCCAATGTTCAAATGCTTGTAAATCTATCGGACCAAACTGCGTGGCCATCAGTCCGTAGCTTGTAAGCTGCTTAAACTAAACTAACCTACTGACAACACACACACACCCATGCTCCTGGGAGGACTCGACCCTCCGACGGAGAGCAACCTTGTGCTCCGCATTGAGACGCCTTAGACAGCTCGGCTACTCCACGGTGGCACAGCCTTTCCAAACGAACGCTAAGCTCACTCCTCAGCTGGCCGTTTCCGCATTACACACACACACACACACTAGCTCTCCGCTGGCCAGCACACTATGAGCCATAGCTTCACGGCTGTATAACATGATTTTTTTTTTTTTTTTTTCAAAATGACTGATTTATACAGATAATGCATTCTCATCAATATCACCTGTCTATATGGATATAATACAACGAAAATTATTAAAAGAAAAGAGTGTAACAATTTTGTGCATTGATAAGGTCAGTGTCTGAGGTGCATTTAATATATCTTGATAAATTTCTCCAAACATAATGAATGAGTGCTACTCGTTGGGCGGTGCACTGTAAAGTATCCCAGATTGCGATATGAGAAAATATTGACAGCCCTTTCTCTTTGCCCCTCTCTAGCCCTTTCCCAAACACAATTGTCTCTGTCAAAGACCTCGCAAAAGAACCACTTGACAGCGCTTAGCCGCCCGCTCTCATGGCTCTTCTGGAGGCGGGAAACAGGCCCTAACTCTTGAAGGCTGCTCCACTCGGGAAGATGCTTTATAGCCGAGCGGATTGATTGTTCGCCATTGACGCACAGATTTATTCATCACAGCCCTTGCCCCGACAGAAGTGCTCCCCTCACCCCCTCCCCCTTCCACCCGCAACCCCTACCGAGCTGTGACACGCTTTCCTCACCCTTTTCACCACCCTCCTTATTCGTGACCTTTTCATCTTCCTCACTTTTTTGTTCCCCAAAGCAAATTCTTCGTCCTTTTTTTTTTTTCTCCTCCCAGCTTGGCGCTCTGAAACACGTCGCTCGCTTTCGGAAAATTGCTTTTTCGAGAGGAGCGCTCGTTTTAATATTGGCCTTATGTTTCGTTACTTTTTTGTTGGCGCGCGCCCCAGAACACGCGCGCCACTTAGGCTTCCGTCTGGCGAGGCTGCAGCTGCCGTGATTAGCGCTTTGTCCGCTAATGTCATTTTAAGTGCGGCAGCCGCGAGCGACGAGTGCGCCTAGGCCTAATATCCGCTACGGGCTTGTCATTACATGTCCCATATTTTTTACGAAACTGTAGATTTGTTCCTAATGAAGTACGATGTAAGTGATTCGTAAGGCACGCTAGCTCGGTTTCATATTTAAAACAACTGAAAACTCTTTCCTCCAATGAAAAAATTTATCCGGCCGCAATGGCCGTTTTCGGCGTGCCAGTCACGGTGTGCACGGTCGCTACGGTCGGGGGTTCGAATCCCCCCTCGGGCATGGATGTTTGTGCCGTCTTTAGTATAAGCTAGTTCATAAGTAGTTTGTAAGTTCAGGGACTGATGACCCCGTAGTTAAGTCCCATAAGCTCTACAAACATTTCATTTTGTGAAGGAATGCCAGGAGAAATTTGGAGAGGGTATTAAAGTTCAGGGAAAGTGATTAAAAACCTTGCTGTTTGCTGATGACATAGTAAATCTGTCACAGACCGGGAAGCCGCGGTGGAGTAGCCGAGAGGTCTAAAGCGTCTCGCTGCGGAGTGCGCGGTTGCTCGGCATGAAGGTTCGAGTCCTCCCTGGGGCATGGGTGTGTGTGTTGTTCTTAGGTTAGTTTACCTAGGTTTAAGTAGTTTGTAAGCTACGGACTGATGACCACGCAGTTTGGTCCGATAGATTTACAAACATTTGAACATTTTTTGAACAGACCGGGAATGACCTATAGGAGCTCTTAAATGGAATAGATAGTGTCTTGAAAGGAAAATATAAGATGAACATTAACAAGAGTAAAACAAGGGTATTGGAATGTAGTGTTAGAATATGAGGCGATACTGAATGGATTAGATTATGTAACAAGTCGATAAAAGTAGTAGATGAGTTTTGTTATTTTGGTAGCATGGTAACTTCTGGTGGCCGAAGTAAAAAAGCAAATTTTAATAACGATATTATCTACTGACAAATAGCAATAGCTAACATCTGACGTAATCTGAGAAAAGACTCGCAGAACGCTCAGTCACACTAAGCCGTTCTTCGTCACAAAAATAAATGAAATATATAAAAAAATATTATAAAATAAAAAGTTCCAGAAGTTCAAAATATTATGTCTTCCTAAACCTAAAGTCAAATTATTCGTTAATATACCACATTCTTTCAGTTGAAGTAATACCCTAGTATTAAGCTGGACGCTCCTAGTGTTTTCGTTACGAATAAGCTAGGCGCACTTGAAAAGCAACGGTACCCGTTCAATGGCGAGAAGTGTGAATTTGAAATATACTACAACTACGCCATTAATAGCAGTTGAAGAGCTTTTTATTTCCAGAAACATTACTATAACGTTTTCGTGAATTACGTAAGAAAATTATTAAGTAAGGTGATCCTTACGGCGCCTTGCCCACCGCTAGGAGCCTCGGTGTCATTGTAACTGTCACCCGGTAACAACTTTCACAGCACTGATTGTCGCGAGTGTATAAGTTAGATCAGTGGTTCAGAAACTGTAGGTCGCGACCGAGTAATGGGTGGCGATATCTGTTCAGGTGGGTCACCGGATGAATTCATAAATCTGACTCAAGAAAATATGGAAGTGTATTTTATAAGTAATATTTTTCACTCACTGAAGAAAAGTAACAACTACGTTCAACCACTGAAATGATGACGGTGCAAAGTGTAAAATGAGAGTTTTTCTTGTATTAGGCCTCTCTTACAAGAATTCTCGATGAACTGTTATCGTTGACAAAATCAAACATTCAAATGTTTGTAGATCTTATGGGACGGGGTCATCTCTCCCTAAATTTACAAACTACTTGTGAACTACCTTATACTAAATACGGCAAAAATATCCATGCCCGAGGGGAGATTCGAACCCCCGACGGAGAACGGCCTCGTGCATCGTAGCATAGCGCCTCAATGCGCTCAGCCGCGGATTATCGTTAACAAACCCGTATGTTGAGGATAAGCTTATAAGCTAAAAAATCTGCCAGAGTCTTATGAAGACAATCTATTCGAAGCATCATGCGGGTCTTCATTGAAAACCTTTCATCAAAGCCTGAAGCTAAATGCAGTTCTAATTAATGAGATTCACAAGTACTCACTTATATGCATGTATTACCTAGGATCTTTTTGTAATTTTTATAAAAAAATAATATACACTGAAGGGCCAAAAAACTGTTATATGCATGCAGAAATATGTACACACCAAGAGGACGGCGCTGCAGTTGACAACAATTGTAGAACGATAACAGATGTCTGGTTCAGATGCTAGATCGCTTACTGCAAATTCAGTGGCAGGTTATCACGTTTTATCTGACTTCGAACGTAATGTTATAGTCAGCGCAAAGGGGTGCAACACAGCATCTCGGAGGTCGAGATGAGGTGAGGGTTTTCCCGTACAACCATTTCACGAGAGCACTGTGGATATCGGGAATCAAGTAGAAGATCAAATCTTCAAAATGTTCAAATGTTTGTAGAACCTATGGGACTGAACTACGGGGTCATCAGTCCCTAAGCTTACAAACTACTTATGAAGTAGCTAAGACTACGGACGGCACAAATATCAATGCCCGAGGGGGGATTCGAACTACCGACCGTAGTGGCCGTGCAGACCGTGACTGCAGCGCCTCAGGCCCCTCGGCCACCTCTACGACATCGTTTCACCCGGGAAATCCTGCAATGACGGAACCAACAGCAATTGCAGAGAGTCGTTCAACGTGACCAAAGAGCAGCTCGTCCACAAATTGCTGCGGATTTCAATGCTTCAAGTGTCAGTGTGCGAACCATTCAACGAAACTTCATCGATACGGGTTATCAGAGCAGGACCCACTCGTATAGCTAAGTTGACTGCGCGACACAAAGCTTTACGCCCCACCTGGACCCGTCAACATTTACATTGGACTGTTAATGACTGTAAACGTGTTGCCTAGTCTCATTTCCAGTGGTATCGAGCTTAAGAACCAGAGACAACCAGATGAATCCATGGAGCCAGCATATCAGAAGGGGACTGTTCAGGCTAGAGGAGTCTAGGTAATGATATGGAGCGTCTGGATTTGAAATGATACGGGATCCTTGATACGACTCTACATCAGGACCGGCCCGAACAAATTCGGCACCCTAGGCAAATTATTTTAATGGTGCCCCATTTAATAAAATCGCACTAAAATATCAATGTAAAATACATATTGTATCTTTTTTTATTCAAATACATAATCACAATATATACATTACATAAACATATTTCCCTGTTAAAATGGGACACATCATACACCTTTAAACAATAATGTTACTTTTTCATCGTTTTTCCATTTTGTCTTTTAAAAAGGTTTTGATTGCTAGTTCACAATAATTGATACAATTATAAGCTTCATTATATAAAGAGTGTTTGGGACTGATGCACGATTTAGGAAAAAATTAGAGAAAGGCAGCTCGTTTTGTATTGTCGCGTTATAGGAGAGAGAGAGTGTGACGGAAATCGTGCACGAGTTGGGGTGGAAATCATTTGCTTCGACGTGATCTATTTGTGAAATTTCTATCAACAACATTCTCTTCAGAATGCTGACGTAATTGTTAGCATTCACCTACATAAGCTACACACACAGGAAGACTAAGCAACACTCTTAGTGCAGTAACTAAATTAGGTACAATGTCTGTAAGTTGAAACTCGCCCACTGTTATTTTTGACTGTTAACTAGCCGTGTTTGTGAAGTTAACTATTGACTGCTTGCTCACAAAAATCTAATTACGGCGATATTCACACATCGGCGGAAGTATACAATTCCCTTAAGCAACAGTTCTACCTTTAATCTTTAGAGGAAACTGCACACAATTAAATAATGATCCGCAGTCATGGATCTAAATCAGAAATCATAAATGTTGGCAACAGAAACGCAAATATTGTCTTCTCCAGAATGGAGCAGAGACACAAGATACATGAACAAATTACCTCACATTAATCCAAAATAAATGATGAAGGGAGAATTTAAAATAGCACAAAAGGATTATAGTTCAACAAATTAATTTATTGTCAAAACAAGAACAACAAGGGGAAGACCACTTTTTTTACATTACAATAAAAAAAACACACCTTACAAATTGTTCAAAATATCCACAATTACATGGCCCTATAATTGCCCACCTGCAAAGTTACTTACATTATTACGATCACATTTCTTAGTGGGGAACGGAGGAATTGCAGCACATTCACACACAGATTCATACGCCATGGCATGGAGGTACTTACCAAGCACCCGACACCAATACACCAAGACGACAGCCAAGAAATGCAGAGAATGCAGATCGAAGGTTCACTCACGCACAATGAAATAGTACTCCATTTCTATAACGTGTCAAGCTAGTGGTTTAGGCTCATGATCAACTATCAGAAACAAACGCACCACTCATGTGCACTGAATGATGGAGAAGCTGAAGGCTTAGTCTGATATTGTCCACATGTTCTGTCGACAAAGTACGAACAGTATAGGCACCGCGAGTCCCCGAAAATATTATAATTCAACTATGATAAGAACGCGAAGGACACTGAACACATTTAAACAGACGAAGAAATGATTTAAAAGTTATAAAGTAAAAGAACTATGCTAACGAAACACCATCAGAGCATTGGAATCAGATTCCAGCAAAAATTGACATAAAATTAGCAATCCCGTACGAAATTAAGCAAAATCTCACTACTACACACAGTGTAGCTGCTACTCGCGGAATTAAACTCGCAAAAAGGCATAAGTACAACTATGGAGCCTGAACTAAGTCGAGCCACGATGCCACAGCAGAAACAAAGCCACAGGTACTTACCCTACCAAGAAGCGAATGAATCGCTGTCTTTACCACTGCCTACCCGTTAGAGGAGGGGTATTGGAGGGGAGCCCAGAGTGTCGCCGTTTGTCAGGCAGGTAACCTGACCAACCCCCAGCCAAGGAGGTTAAGAGCAAGCTACATTAGGAATCTTTGCTAAGACTGGGTTCTGCTCAGCAGTTGGCAAACCTACTTCTCACCCAGAGACATTCAACTCCCAGATTTGAAAGAAATGATGACACAAAACAGATGAGGTGCACCTAGCACTTCCTAAACTTTCTTACATAGAAAGTTTTATTCATTCTGTGGAAGCCAGAGCCAATACACACTAATACATACTTGGGGTCTCATGTACAACATAGACAGAATTTTACATACAGATAAAACTTATTAATATATAATGCCTGGTATCTCGCATATTGCGAGTGGAGTGTGTTGCTACACTCAAAAAAAAAAAAAAAAAAAAAAAAAAAAAAAAAAAAAAAAAAAAAAAAAAAAAAAAGTCTGAAGCTTCTTAGCATTAGTTTATGGGGAGTCAATTAAATAGAACACGTAATGTGGACGTGTTTCAAAGTCCATTTTTACAAATACGACAGCACGTCCTGCGATCCTGAGTTATTGGCTACTCGGCCAGCAATGGCTTGTAATTCAGTGCATAGATCAGTAGCATGAATATCTTTAGTGTCTGTGTGAGTTGGAGACTCTTCCAAATTAACATATTCTTCAAGAACAGCTTTGAGAGTTTTATTTTGTACATCATGTGTGTTGTACAGCCAGCCAAATACACGATTTAGTTTGTTAATCTGATGAAATCTCTCGTCAGTTGAATTTATTGCAGTATCGCCAGCTGTGAACACAATTCTGAAGATTCAAAGAGAATGCATCTAACATTGACTTGCGTCTCGTCCCGTGCCTGTTGCGCTGTCTATGTGTAGTAACCGGGGAATTCATCAGTCCTGGAACCGCAGCGCAACAGCGAAGTAAACCGCACTGCGAGCGCACGAGGGTTCGTCACGCACCAAAAATTTGCCGCCCCCCAAATTCCAGCGCCCTAGGCAACTGTCTAGTTTGCCTATATGGACGGGCCGGCCCTGCTCTAGATACGTTTCCTGGATGCTCAATGCACTCATTAATGTCCACTGTGTCTTCCGACGGATATGGGCAATTGCATCTCCACATTGCGACACCCCACACGACTAGAAGCGTTACAGAATGGTCACAGGAACACTTCTCTTTTTTTTGAACACCTCCGACGACCACAAAACTACTCAGACGAGCATACTCAGATGGCTTGCAACGTGCTGTTCAAGCGAGATTTATGGATTTATGTACCGCTCCACAGGCTGCAGTATCATTTCTCTTCCAGCACTAGGGCAGATATTAATCTAATGCATGCCTGTGTTGCAACACTTCTGGGTGCTCAACGGGCCATACACGAGTTTACTCAGATGTTTCCTTGTGGTAACCAGTTGATTAAAAAAATGTTTTCTTTGAAGTCTTGTTTCCCAAATTATTCATTTATTGTGTACTGAAGACAAATTTTATTTCTAGAGGGCACAATATTCCTTCCTTAACCAAAATTAAGAATTTGGGGAATTGGAATGTTCCAATGGCATATTGAAGCAGAAGTAGTTGCAACTGGTTTACGAAAAGATATTAACTAAGCACTCTTATTGATAAAACAATTTATTTCTCCCGTCGCAGTTGCAAAATTTTGAATTCATTGACTAGTTTCGGACTGTAAAGTCCATTATCAAATCATTACCCGTTTTCAAATCATGATAATGCAATGCATGTTACAAATGGCTGCTAAACTATTGTACATTATCCTCTGTCCATGCATGTCACTAGTTACATTAAAATTTAAAAAGGAAGTGAAAATTGGTGATACTTCCACGCTGGAGGTCCGTGAATTTATCACCAATTTTAACTGCCATTTTAAATTTTAATGTAACTAGTGATATACTTCGACAGAGAATAATGTACAATATTTTAGCAGCCTTTTGTAACACACATTGCATTATCACGGTTTGAAAAAGGCTAATGGTTTGATACTGGAGTGTAGAGTCCGAAACTAGTCACTGACTTCAAAATTGTGCAGCTGCGACGGACAAAATAAATAGTTTTAAAAATATTTCCAGTTGCTGATCCTAAACCATTAATAAGATGAATTATCATCTCTTATTGATGCTACAGGACAATAGAAAGTGCAATTTCGATAACGATGCTAATTTAAAAGTCATGTTACACCTTCTGGAGTTGTAGACCTGAACACCGATTAAATTTTGCAGGAAAAAGAATATTGTTGTGGGTGTAATGAAGTTCCCCCACTCACGGTTCTGACTTTTCTGCGGTTGTTAGTCACGCCATTGCGTCACAAATGATTGATTAGTTGAGCTTCTCATTTACTGTAAGCATTTCTGCCTTTAGGTATCGGATTTGGCTTATGTTAGCAAAACATCCCATACCTTACTGTTTTACCCATTTTATTGTTCAGTACATAATATAATTCCTTTCTTTATAACGAATTACTACTTTATTTTTACCTACTTTTTTTTTTTACTACAGGACTATATTTTGTCCTTCAACGTGAAATGTTTCTCTACTCTCATGTAAAGTCTGGTGCGTTAATTTGTTATTTTACTCTTCTATCACTTGTGTTCCTCTTTCCCAGTACAATGTTGTTAACGCAGGTTTAATAAATTATGCGTAAATTTGAAGACACTATTTTTAAAGGCAGCTCATATTGATTGCTTCTAATAGTAAAGCATTCTGACATAAATGTAATTTTCCTTTTCTTTCCTTGATCCTTCAGTGTAGCAAAACTTTTTTCAAAGTAAACTTCTTTCTGGTAGTCCACCTCCGTAGCTCAGACGATAGTTCCGCTGAGTACCACACAGGGGACCCGGGTTCGATTCCTGGCAGGGGACTGGGTGTTGTACGTTTTACTCATCATCATCATCATCGGCACGCATATCGCCACAGGATGTGAAGTGAAAAGGCTTGCACCAAGGCGACTGAACAATCGCATATGCGATCTACTGCCCATAAGTGCCATACGATCATTTCCATTGTTTCTTACCGGTCAAAAATTGGTATCGTTTCTTTAGTAATGACACTTTCATAATCTTCAAATTTCTTGCTCCTTGTTTCGTATCAGCCACAACATGTGAGAGCATACTTTGGCGGGTGCGGTGGTAATAGGATCTGGGAAACTTGAACTAAAGTGGACATAGTTTCCTCATCACGCAGTCCAACGGTTTCCCATAGGCTCCTCACTAAGGGCGAGGCGATAGACTGAGACGGCAGGAGCATATTCTGGGCTCGTACCGCCCAACACTGCTGGCGAGAATTCTGCCAACTCCGCCACCAACACCACCAACAGCACCAGCGGCTTCGGCTTTAGTCGGCGCATAAATAACAATTTCCATCAGCAGGGCGCGCGCGCAGCGCATCTCCCTTAAGGGAGGCCATTTTAAGCTATAAATTTATAATTAACTGCACGCGGCAACACGGTTAGGCCATATAACAAGTTCGCGGGGCTGTTACTGCGCCGGCAGTAATGTGTTTTCCAGAGTGCCTCCGACAGGGGGGAACGGGGAAGAACCTGTTGGTGCTAGTTCTGCCTTACGTTTGCCGCTGGGTGCAGGTAAACTCTCGCCAAGGGACAGTTTAGAGAGCTTTTCGGTTTTCACCTATGTGTCGAAGATATATGGGGGACATAGCAATAGGTATTTCTGGTGTAGAGAAGCAGCTGAGAGAGCTAAATACGAAAAAGTCTGCTGGTCCGGATGGAATACCAGTTCGGTTTTACAAAGACTATTCTGCGGCATTGGCCCCCTACTTAGCTTGCATTTATCGCGAATCTTTAATTCAGCGCAAAGTTCCAAGTGAATGGAAAACAGTGCAGGTGTCTCCCGTTTATAAGAAAGGAAAGAGAACTGACCCACACAATTGCAGGCTAATATCGTTGACATCAGTTTCATGTAGAATTTTAGAGCATATTCTCAGTTCGAATATCGTAAATTTCCTTGAAACGGAAAAGCTTCTTTCCGTGAATCAGCACGGGTTTAGGAAACATCGTTCATGTGAAACTCAGCTTGCCCTTTTCTCACATGACATCTTGCGAGCCATGGATGAAGGGCAAAAGGCGGATTGTGCTTTTCTCGACTTCAAGAAGGCGTTCTACGCGGTGCCACACTGTAGATTGATAACGAAGATACGAGCTTATGGTATAGGTTCACAGATTTGTGATTGGCTGGAAGACTTCCTAAGTAATAGAACGCAGTACGTTGTTCTCGACGGCGAGTGTTCATCAGAGACGAGTGTATCGTCAGGCGTGCCCCAGGGGAGTGTAGTAGGACCGATATTATTTTCTATCTATAAAAATGATCTGATAGACAGTTGTAATTTACGGCTGTTTGCTGATGATCTTGTGGTGTATTGGAGGGTGTCGTCTGTAACTGACTGTAGTAGCATACAGGATGACTTAGACAAAATTTCCAGTTGGTGCGAAGAATGGCAGCTAGCTCTCAAAGTAGAAAAATGTAAGGTGGTGCGCATGAGTAGAAAAAACAATCCTTAATGTTCGAATACAGCATTAGTAGTGAGCTTCTTGATGCTGTCGCGTCGTTCAAATATCTAGGCGTAACATTGCAGAGCGATATGAAATGGAACGAACATGTAAGGACAGTTGTTAGTAAGGGGGACAGCCGACTTCGGTTTTTTGGGAGAATTTTGGGAAGGTGTACTTCACCTGTAAAGGAGACCGCGTATAAAACGCTTGTACGACCACGTCTTGGATATTGCTCAAGTGTTTGGGACCCGCAGCAGATTAGTTTAAAGGCTGACATACAGGCGGTTCAGAGGCGAGCAGCTAGATTTGTTACCGGTAGGTTCGACCAATGCGCGAGTGTCACGGAAATGCTCCGGCAACTCAATTGGGGATCGCTGGAAGAAAGACGACGTTCTTTTCGTGAATTTCTGTTAAGTAAATTTAGAGGGCCGGAATTTAAAGCTGAGTGTAGTACGATCTTGCTGCCGCCTACTTACATTTCGCGTAAAGATCACAAAGACATAAGAGAAATTAGGGCTCGTACGGAGGCATATAGTCATTCTTTTTTTCCTCGTTCCATTTGGGAGTGGAATAGGAAAGGAAATGCCTAGTAGAGGTACAGTGTACCCTCCGCCACGCACCTTACGGTGAATTGCGGAATATGTTATTAGATGTAGATATCGCATATGCTAAGTGACTGTATGTATTCTATACCGACAAGGAAAGTTTGCCTCAAATCGAATTCCAAGAAACTGAATTACAATCCAAATTCTAAATATTAAAATATCGTGACGGTTTTAGTACATTCAAATAATTTCAGTGGCGAAGATGAAAAGTTGGGATGGACCGTGATTCGAACCCGAATTTCTAGCTTTGGGCCAGTGGTCGCCGTAACCAATTAAGTTATACAGACACTTTTCCTATGCTCCCAAATGCGCAACTTATCGCACACTGCAATTAGGTCCTTCGTACCTATAATAGTACGAAAGCCTCCAACACGCAAAAAAACTGAGTCAAAGAGGGACAAACGCGATCGCACGACCGCAAGAACTCCATCTAAAACTAGAAAAGAATTAAAATTGTAAAGTGTCAAGATTAAAAGACTTAAGCTCTTTAAGCAGACAGCATGCTCCAAGAGGAATATTAGGGTTCGAATTCGTGACTAGTACAAATTTTCAGCTGCTCCATTGAATTTATTTCAACGCCATTTAACAGTCGGAATGTTGGGGTATTTCAAATTTGTAAGTTCACGCATCTTAATGCCAAGCATAGGTCTCTGTTTAGGACATGAGTTTCTTCATAATTCTCCATTTCAGATGATAGGACTTCTAATCTGAAACTAATCCCTTATTTATAGTCAGTACACCATATTCATAAGAAATCGGCTACAAATACCATGCAAAAAACATAAAAAAGCAACTGTTGACCTATGGATTGACATGATCGAAAGCGTTTTGATATTATATGCTGCCGCGGTGGAGTAGCTGAGCGATCTAAGGCGACTCGCTGCGGAGCGGGCGGTTGCTCACCGTCGGAGGTTCGACTCCTCCCTGGGGCATGGATGTGTGTGTTTGTCCTTAGGTTAGTTAAATTTAGTTTAAGAAGTTTGTAAGCTACGGACTGATGTCTACGCCGTTTGGTCCGATATATTTACAAACCTTTGATTTTTATTATATACTGTGGATATATCAGGCAGTAGAGGGTCAGTTGGCTTCCTTTGCGCGGTATTTTCTCCAGTAACTGAATTAACTGCAGTTTTTGAAATATATCTAAAAGACAATCTCAGTTATTAATTACTATTATATTTTAATTAATGACTTTTCTTCTATTTATACACATGTGAATAGTGCTAAAGTGCACCGAAACTAGCCGTGGAAACTTACATTTTCAGTCATTTGTGACCGTGACGTGGCACATATATGTGGTGTGAAATATTAAGAGATTTCTCAGCCACACTCCTTTGACAATAATTTCGTATGAAATAAATTTGTGATATATCGTTCACTTACTACCAATGTCTCTAACAAGGGAACAGTCTATAAAACATGTCGAACCCTACCCTGTTTTCTTTTTTTAATTACTTTATTATTATTACTATTATTTATTTATTTATTTATTACACAGGAATAATACAACGAAAGAAATGCACTGTAAAAATTTTAGCTGCTAAGTGGACCTGCAAGTATTTAAAAAAAAAATTAAAATAAACTGAACATTGCTAAATTCGTAGTTCGCCGGGCATCGGTAGAAATGTGTACCCCTACCGGCACTGTAGCTACTGCGCATGCGCAACTAGGCACACGTACACACCCGAGGTCGAAGGTACATTGTAAACAGGAAACACGACACAACCCGATCGTAATTTGTAAGTTCCAGAACTGCAAGCGTTAATAGAAAGCACCGAAACACACATCATTAAGGCAGCGAAAGTTGGCTCAAGCCGAAAATAAGTTCAGAAGAAGTATTTGCAAAAGATCTATCGGTGTTCAGAAAGGATAGATTAAACAAAATAGGTGTGGGCGTGTTTGTCGCCGTCAAAAGTAGTATTTCATGTAGCGAAGTTGAAGTTGATAGTTCGTGCGAGCTATTATGGGTAGAGGTTGTACCCGAAAATCGTAAGAAGTTAATAATCGGTTCCTTTTACCGGCCTCCCGACTCTGACGATACAATAGCAGAAAGTTTCAAAGAAAACCTGAGTCTAATTACAAAAACGTACCCGACTCACACGATAATAATAGGTGGTGATTTTAATTTACCCTCGATCTGTTGGCGAAATTATATTTTCAAATCAGCAGGTAGGCATAAAACATCGTCCGAAATTGTACTCAACGCAATCTCTGAGAATTACTTCGAACAATTAGTTCATGAGCCAACTAGAATTGTAAATGGATGAGAAAACACACTTGATCTCTTAGCAACAAATAATCCTGAGCTCATAACGAGCATCAAAACGGATACAGGTATTAGTGAACACAGAGCTGTCGTAGCGAAATTGAATATCGAAAGTCCCAAAGTTACCAAAAATAAATGCAAAGTATATTTGTTCAGGACAGCAGATAGAAACAAAATACATTGCTTCTTGAAAGACAGCTTCCTCTCGTTTCTAACACTAAACGTAGGTGTAGACCAGATGTGGCTCAAATTCAAAGAAGAGATATCGACAGCAATTGAAAGTTTTATACCTAATAAATTAATAACTGAAGGAGGCGATTCCCCTTGGTACACAAAACAGGTCAGGGCACTGTTGCAAAAGCAAAGGAAAAGGCATACTAAATATAAACGAACCCGAAATCCCCAGGATTTGCGATCATACTCAGAAGCTCGAAATTTAGCGAGGATTTCAATGCGAGATGCCTACAATATTTATCACAACGAAACTCTTTCTCGTAATTTAAGCCGATGACAGTGCTACAAAACTTAGCTTTTAGAAACTCATTCACCAAAGAAGACGAAACCAATATTCCAGATTTCGAATTACGAACAAATTCCGTAATGAGTAACGTAGAAGTAGATATCATCGGAGTAGTGCAGCAACTAAAATCACTTAACAAGAACAAGTCTTCTGGTCCGGATTGTATACCTATTAGATTTCTATCTGATTATGCTGAAGCGATAGCTCCTTACTTAACAGTCATATACAACCGCTCTCTCATAGAAGGATCTGTACCAAAAGATTGGAAAGTTCCACAGGTCACACCTATATTCAAGAAAGGCAGTAGGAGTAACCCACTAAACTACAGGCCTATTTCATTGACGTCAATTTGCAGCAGGGTTTTGGAACATATCCTGTATTCAAATATTATGAATTATCTCGAACATAACGATCTATTGACCCAAGGTCAACACGGATTTACAAAATATCGTTCATGCGAAACACAACTAGCTCTTTATTCACACGAAGTGATGGGTGCTATCGACAAAGGTTCGCAAAACGATTCCGTATTTCTTGATTTCCAGAAAGCTTTTGACACCGTACCTCACAAACGGCTTGTAATCAAATTGCGTGGTTATGGTATATCGCCCCAAATTTGCGATTGGATAGGGGATTTCTTGTCAGAGAGGACACAGTTCGTAGTAATCGATAGTAAGGCATCGACTAAAACAGAGGTGATATCGGGCGTTCCACAGGGTAGTGTTATTGGTCCTCTGCTATTCCTTATTTACATAAACGATTTAGGGGAAAATCTAAGTAACTCTCTTAGGTAGTTTGCAGATTACGCCGTCATTTACCGTCTAGTAAAATCATCTGAAGATCAAAACCAACTGCAGAACGATCTGAATAAGATATCAGTATGGTGTAAAATTGGCAATTTACTCTAAATAATGAGAAGTGTGAAGTCGTCCACATGAGTACGAAACGAAATCCGTTAAACTTTGTTTACAACATAAATCAATCAAATGTGAAGGCCGTAAACTCCACAAAATACCTAGGAATTACTATTACTTCAAACCTAAACTGGAAAGAACACGTAGATAATATCGTGGGAAAGGCGAACCAGAGACTGCGTTTTATTGGCAGAAACCTTAAAAGATGCAACAGAACTACTAAAGAAACTGCATACACTGCGCTTGTCCTTCCATTTTTAGGAGTATTGCAGCCCAGTGTGAGATCCTTATCAGGTGGGTTTGACGGAGGACATCGAAAGAGTCCAAAGAAGGGCAGCTCGTTTCGTATTGTCACAATACAGGGGAGACAGCGTTTCGGAAATGATACAGGACCTGGGATGGGAATCATTACAACAACGGCGCTTATCGCTGCGGCGTGGGGTACTTGCGAAACTCCAATCGCCAACATTCTCCTCCGAATGCGAAAATATATTGTTGACTCCCACTTAAATAGGTAGAAATGACCATCAGAATAAAATACGAGAAATAAGAGCTCGAACAGAGAGATTCAGGTGTTCTTTCTTTCCGCGCGCTATTCGAGAATGGAATGGGAGATAAATAGTATAATTGTGGATCGATGAACCCTCTGCCAAGCACTTAAATGTGATTTGCAGAGTATCCCATGTAGATGTAGATGTAGATGTAGATGTAGATGTAAGGGACGTTCAGGTTATCGTTTGTTGATAGTACGGTACACATTTCTATCCTCTCTATTAGCGACTCAACTAACGTCTATTAAAATTTTCAGTTGCTGTTTCCAGTATTGGCAGTATTGACAATAAAGATAAAACTGAATTGTGCTTTCGTAAGGCATGCCTGTTAAAAGGATCTGTTTTCTTCTTCTTTCAGTTTCACAGTAGATTCCAATTAACGTTCTCAATTTAGCAAAGATGCAATATGAAAAACATGATTCCCAGCCGAAATCACGTACTTGTCCTGAGAGCCAACGTATGTGTCATTTATTGATTGATTTCTTTAACATTCGTTCGATTGATACCGACATTTCGTTTGAATTTGTGGAAAAGGTAGAAGAAATATGTACTAACTGCGACGATTCCACGGATTGTGGTTCGGACGAAGTCAGTTGTGCCAGTAACAGTTCTGATGAAGAATACTTTCCAAGCCCGAAACATCATGCATTGCAACAGCTTTCAGCGACAAAGAAAAGGCAGTAAAATCTTGGGTTAAGCAAAGGATGGAAAAACCGCTTGAAGTTAAGCAGTATGCAAAGGCGTTTTCGTTTCGTAAAATCTGAGCGTGAACTTTATAAATGGAAGAAAGATATACATGAAGTAAGAAATATACACCAAGCGGAAACACGTAAACATATGAAAGAAGAACGAGACTTGGCCCTCCGAATTGCATCTCGCATGATAATTGCTAATTTCCAAGCTCCGTCGACGTGACTACACTGGTTCAAGAAATGGTACAAAATAGGAAGTCGCAAAAATATCAAGTTACCGTCACCTAAACATTTAGATTAGCTGCCGGTGCTAGACAGTGCTATAAAGAAATTAATAGCTGACATGAAGATGAAACTTGCTCTTATCCCCGCAGCTGGTGTTTATAACGCTGATCAAGTTTCGTTAAAGAACTGGATGCACACCGCCCTATAACATTTGGGAGTGAAGAAAAAGGAGTCAATTGCTTAATCAATGAATGCAAGACACATTGATATACGATAAAAATTTTTTAAAAAGTGACTGTTTAGTTGCAGAAATGTTTTAATCAATGTATCAAAAACTGGAAAAAAGAGAAATTGTAATTTTCACGATTTCGTTCGAAACGTATTCCTACCACTTGCAGAAACTAATTCAAATAATAGGGAATAGAAGTGTATTTCAAGCCACAGTTGCTTGTTGAAAAAAGAAATCTTTTTAATACTTTATATATAATGCACTACCAGTTTCGATGCATTATGGCATCATTTTCAAGTGGTCCATAATAAAGAAATTTTTTATAAAAGTGCAAAGTAAAGAGAAAAAATAAGATACATTACAATTTTGGAAATGGTCAAAACAGTGTTATAACATATGATCCTATATGTATAATTTTGCCCAGCAGTTGTTTTAGGACCAAGTTGCACAGACGCCTGTGCATAGAAACTGGTTGTGCATTACATATGAAGTATCAAAAAAAAATCTTTTTTTAACAAGCAACTGTGTCTAGGAATACTCTTGTATTCCATATTATATGAATTATTCCAGTTGCCCTCCTAACAGACATTATGTCAAATTATATTAAAAAAACCAATTCATTGCTTTTGTTGGATTCATGGTTTCAACATAAAGGCGTCTCTGTTTTCGGCGAAAAATCTGTAGATGTAATGTGGGTTCCGCCTGGAACTACTGGTGTGATTCAACATCTCGATAAAGAACTTTTATGACAGTGGAAAATCATTTTTCAGGAAATTATCAAAGATAATTTCCGATACCTCTCTATCATTTCAGATTAATTTGTGGTACAGTTTTAGAAAGCTCCAGTCATTTGTAAATCAGCAGTTTTCTTCACCACGTGTTACGAATTCGATGAAGTGTGCCTGGTATGCAGCGCAATATGCACAACAGCGACCGGGTCTGTTTCTGACTCCATCGCAGTTCTGTTTAAATAAAACTAGTATCCACTGCGAAGTGCCCGAATGCATCAACTTTTTCTTTGACTAGTGAGCCTGCTGCAAGAAAAATGTTTTTGTCATTCAATAGACACTTCACAGTTTTGATGACTACATGGAATAAACAAAGAACTGTTTCACTGATAGATTAATGTACAAAATACAACAATTATTTTATGGAATGGCCGACAGTAATTGTTATAAAATGTTGTACAGCGAGTCACATTTCAACAAATTACGATTCCTCACTGACAGAAGTCGTTTTTCGCTTCTATTTACTCCTATGTAAACCACGCTTCAAGTGCTTAAAATTAGTGTCTGATAACTATGGATAATTCCGATACGCGGCGCTGCGTGTTTCGACGAGTTGCGCGCTAGACGGGCAGGTCTCTACAAACCGCTGTTATAAGTTGTTAAGTTGTTCTTCGCGCGGCAAAAATACGTAACTTAAAAAAAAAAAAAAAGAAAAAAAAAAAAAAAGAAACACACCACCTTGCAGTGCCTATTAGCAGCAAAAATATTGGCAGCGCATTTTTTTCGTTATCTTCTACCTGTGTAAAAAATTTCAGGCTAGGTTTGGACATGTCCTAATGGACCGTTCTCTTGTACGTCTGAATTTCAGTGATTGAGGTTTATTAATCGCAGACCTATAAAATCTTCAAAGGAGTGACGGGAGAACTTTCATTGGGATTTTATTGCAAACTTCATGTTTCTGAACTCTCATATCGCTAAATTATAGCCTGTGTCTATGGTGAACGCAACATGATATTGTGCTCCAATTGTGCTTCGAGAATTCTAGTAAGTGTTGATAGTATATGTAAATGGGCAATTCAGCAATAAATAAGCTAGGGATGGGTGTCTTTAGTGCATTATATAAAAATATTTAAATAGCTTTATACTTTATTCCTTTTTAATTAAGCTAACGACAAAACAGTTAGACGTTAATTTTTCTGCATTTACTCTAGCTTTATTCTAATTTCCTTGTGTAACCAGCTGATTACGTAATATGATGTCTTTGAAGTCATTTTCACAAATTATTTACTGATTATTTATTTAAGACAAATTTATGTGTAGAGGGCGCTATATTTCTTCCTTATCAAAAAATAAGAACCTTGGTAGTTGAAATATACCATTGATATATTGAATATTTCTGAAGAAGTTAGAACTCGTTTAGGGAAAGAAATCAACTACGCTCTCTGATTTACATTCAGGAAAAAGGAAAGTGACATTCATTTAACAGGACTTGTCACATATACTGGAGTTGTAGACGTGAATACTGATTAACTTCACAAGAAAAATAATGTTGTTGGGTGTGTAATGAAGTTCCACATTCACATTCTGATTTTTAAGTGATTGTAAGTCACACAATTGCATTACAGATGAGTGATTGGTTCTACATCTCATTTATTGTAAGCAGTTCTGCCTTTAGTTGTGGTATGTTGGTGTATGTTAGCAGAACATTTTATACCTTACCGTTTTCTCCAATTTATTGTTCAGTATAGAACGTAATTCTTTTTTTATGTTCAATTGTAACAATATTTTTACATATTTCTTTATTACTTTTTTTCATTGCCCTCTATGAGAAATGTTTCTCTAATGTAAAGTCTGGTGTATTAATATTTTTTTTATTATTATTATTTCCCATGTACAATATTGTTAAGGCAGGTTTCAGAAATTACCTGTAAATGTAAAAGCACTTATTTTAATGGTAACTCAGGCAGATTGCTTCTAATAGTAAGGGTCTCATTATTAATGGATCTGTATCATATCGGTGAAAGTTAAAGGGGCAGTAGTCTGTTGAGACCAACTCTCAATAAAAGGAGTAAACACTGTCTCATTTCTGAAATAATGGTAAATTGTTCAATAGGCGATACCTAACTCTCGACCAAGCGTTCAGATGAACAAGTGTTTAGCAAAAATATTACACAGATCCTTTCAGAAATCGAGGTCTACAATCACAAAAAATACCACGATAAAATCAAATATTGTTCTGTTTTTCTACGAATTATGAGAAAACAAATAATTTTATGACAATCTAACATCGCCAAGTGAAACATAATATTTAAAATGCG
Organism: Locusta migratoria; assembly: GCA_026315105.1. Lineage (NCBI taxonomy): Eukaryota > Metazoa > Arthropoda > Insecta > Orthoptera > Acrididae > Locusta > Locusta migratoria. Next base: position 471,893,742 of record CM048747.1, read on the forward strand.
AAGAGACAACAGAAAGTACGAGAGATACCTATAGACAGGTCCAAACTTTCAGTAAATAATACCGTTATTGAATCAATGTACTCTTTTCGGTTGATCACCTCAAGTGGGTCGTTGGGAGGTGATTTCCTCAAATATTCTGTGGGTTTCTTTTAGAGTTACTTTGGTTCTATTAGGACTTTTCCAGTTCGGTATGCTGCAGCGCTAGGTAAACAAACATCGTGATAGCATGAGGGCCTCTTGGTAAGAGTAAATGTGTGTTATTCCTCTGATTTGCGACATTCAACAACAACTTTTGAGATGTGAGCATGACTCGGGAAAAATCGTGAGAACGAAATTTTCACTTGAGCAGATTTTGTCATCTTCCGTGTATCCGCAGAAATGCTATGACGGTGTAAAGTGGAGAATTAGATACGAACCGACATAAGACAAAACATGTTTGATTTTGTCCACTATATGTATGGATGTTGGGGCCTGAGCGATATATATAGTGATGAAAACAATGAATAACTCTACCGTCAGCTGTAGTTTCATATTGTCATTTACTGGCAACCAGTTTCGATAGACCACGCAATCGTCATCAGGCCCCTGCAGCTGCTTCTAGGAGATCATGACCTGTAAGGAGACCAGGCGACCTCACTGACAATCGCCACTTTCAGGACTACTGCCGTGTCAGCTTGGTCAATTGACATACTCGTCAGCCGTCGCTACGCTTTCATAAAGTGGCGGAACGGTTCTTTCAGTATGAAACGGTGTAGAATGTAGAATGTAGAATCCAGAAGTGCGAAAAATGGATCCCAAATTAACACTAACTACAACCTTTTTAACATTCATTAATTGCTTGTCTAACTGGGACTGTAATTGAAGACGAAGAACTGGAAGAGTGTAAAAATGAATTTCTAGGCAGAAACTTGCAGCAGGTGTTATTTTGATCCTATGGTTTAAAATTTTTGGATGAAGGTAATTTGTTTAAATGAATCTTGTGTATTAGGAGTCTTTAATAATAATCTGGCAGCCGGCAACGCTGCACTGTCTTTCTTTTATATGTAAAGTAAGAAGACAGAAAGGAGACAGCAAAGAATTCTAAAACGTGTGCTATGACAATGCTTCCCGGTGGGAATTCGATATACTTCCTGCACTCCTTGCTCTCCTTACCTCTGTCCCTCTTTTCTTTATTTATTTTTTTTAATTTATTTATTTATTTAAATCCCATAGATCCAATATAGCGAGAAATTCGCTTGGATGTAGGACGTGTCAAATGGTACAAAACGGAACATACAGAATCCCTCTTGCAACAGTATATATAAGAAAAAATTACACATAAAAAGGTATAGGCTAAAATTACACTTTACACAAAAATTACACGTTACACAAAAATTACACGTTACACAAAAATTACACATTAAAAGGTTAAAAATTACACATTACACAAACACAGGTAGATCTCAGCAGCAAGAGATAGTTATATTGATAAAAATTACACATAACATGCTACCATAAAATAACATCTTGTAAATTAAAAAATATAATTAGTTAGCACAAATTGAAATATTCTTCTACTGAATAAAAGGACTTATCTAATAGATATTGTTTGAGTTGATGTCTAAATTTGGAGGCTCATGGATAAGTGATTTCAGAGATAATGGAAGAGCATTGAACACTTTGCAGCTCATATAGTGGGCTCCTTTTTGTACAGTACTTAGGTTTTTTAATTCATAATGGAGATCTAGCTTCCTCCTGGTATTGTGAGTATGGTAACATTCATTAGTTTTGTACAAGTGTACATTTTTGACAATGAAGCATAGTAGGGAGTAGATATATTGACATGCAGTTGTCAGTATCCCTAATTTTCTAAAAAGGTTTCTACACGAATGCCTAGGTTTGACTCCACACATTATCCTGATCACTCTTTTTTGTGCAATGAATATTTTTTTAGAATGTGGCTGATTCCCCCAGAAGACTATGCCATACAACATTACTGCATGAAAGTAACTATAATAGGCAGTTTTAGTGGTGTTTCGGTCACAGATAGTGGAAATTACGCGAATAGCAAATGTTGCTGAGCTGAGCTTCTTGTGGAGTTGTAAGATATGTTCGGACCATTTTAGATTACTGTCAATGTGTATTCCTAGGAATTTTGTTGACTCAGCTTGTAGTAAATCGGTACCATTACATTTGATAGTAATTGGATCCTCCATTTTTTTACTAGGTTGAAAATGAATAATCTGGGTCTTGTTAGCATTTAGTGCAAGCCCATTAATTACAAACCAATTGAGTGCTTCTCTTAAGACGATACTGGCCGATTCCTCAAGATTGTAATTGGAAGATTCATTGATGAGAATGGAGGTGTCATCAGCGAAAAGTGTGAAATGAATTTTTAAGCTTGTACATAGGGGAAGGTCATTGATGAAGATGAGGAAGAGAAGAGGGCCGAGTACAGAGCCCTGAGGGACATCACAGCCAATCGAGCCCCAGCTAGATGACACTGAGTGTCCTTCGGAGTTGTTCAACATGACCTTCTGCTTTCTTCCGGTAAGGTATGATTCGATCCATTTGCCGGATGATCCTATGAAACCATAATATTTGGCCTTTTCTAAGAGGATTTCATGGTTAACACTGTCGAACGCTTTAGAAAGGTCACAGAAGATGCCTACAGGGGATAATTTACTGTTAAAGGACTCTAAGATTCGGTTGGTAAAGGAAAAGATAGCTTGATCTGTTGATATGCCCTTTTGGAATCCAAATTGGCTACTACTTAGCAACTTATACTGTGTGAGGTGGTCAATAAATCTTTTGTGCACCAGCTTCTCAAGTATTTTGGAGAAGATTGTTAGAAGGGAGATAGGCCGATAGTTGGTAACATCGGTTTTATCTCCTTTTTTGAAGAGAGGTTTGACAATTGCATACTTTAGTCTCTCTGGAACAATTCCTTGTTGGATGTATTTATTAAATATATGACACAATATTTTGCTTACTGGCTTATAGCAGTGCTTCAGTATTCTTGAAGAAATACCATCAATGCCAACTGAATTCTTGCTTTTCATCTCTTTGATTATAACCTGAATTTCATGCACTGTGACAGGAGACATGTTAATTTGCTTTGTTTTTATAATAGATTTTTGAAGAAACAACATGGCTTCATTAGTAGAGCATGTTTTTCCAATTTGGGCTGCTGATGACAAGAAGTGGCTGTTAAAAATGTCAGTAATTCTTTCAACATTATCATGAATCACATCATTTTTTTTAATTTCTAAAGAATTTTCTGTGATAGGGAGTTTACCTGTTTCCCTTTTTATTATGCCCCATATGGTTTTTATTTTATTACTAGAGACATCAATCTCTGATTTTATAGAATTACTCTTTGCCCTTCTTATGACTTTTTTAAGGATAGAGCAGTACAGTTTGTAGTGTTTTTTCCTTTTCTAGACTAAAACAAGATTTAAGTGAAGCATACAGATTCCTTTTTCTTTTGCAGGAAGTTTTGATGCCCTGAGTTAACCAGTTTTTGTGACAATAGGTCTCGTGTTTGGGTCTGGCAGTCCTCTTAGGAAAGGCTGCTTCAAATAGGCAGATAAATTCATTTAAGAATGCATTGTACTTGTCATTGACATTGTCTAGATGCTCAATCTGGTCCCAATCAGTTTCTTGTAATAAATCACAGAAGGTGTTGATAGACTGTGGGTTAATTGCTCTGAAGGTTTTACTGTATGATTTGTTCTTACTAAGGGGGCCAACACCTTCAATTGAAAGTAGCTGACCATCATGGTCCGAGAGCCCGTTTAAAACACGTTTTACAATTGTGTTTGGATTTCTGCTTTTATCTAAGAAGATATTGTCGATTCGGCTAATGGAATTTGCTGTGATTCTAGTGGGAAAATCTACCTGTGGTGTTAGATTAAAAGAACTCATAACATGTGACAAGTCATTTTTCCCCATGTTATCAATAAGATAGTCAACATTGAAATCTTTTTTTTTTTTTTTTTTTTTTTTTTTTTTTTTTTTTTTTTTTTGCAAAAATATGAGTTAACAGAGACTCTATCTGTTTTAAAAATATACAAATTTTGCCTGACATATTCACCAGCTCTCTCTGTATTAATTTCCTCCTCTCCCTCATTTATTTCCCAATTTCTGTATCCATCAGCTCCTCCTTCTCCCTTCCCTCTGTTCATCTCCGCATCCTCCTTCTTTCCGTTTACCTCGTTGTAACTCTCTCTCTTTGTCCATCTTCTCTTCCGCCTCCTTTTGTTAATTTACCCTAATTTTTCTTCAGATGTTTGTAAAGTTATGGGACTAAACTGCAGTTTCAACATTTCCGAGACTTACAAGCAATTTAAACGTATTGTGCTAAGGCCAATACACACACCCATGCCCGAGGGCGGACTCTTGTAGTCGTGCACTCCTCGGAAAGACGCCTTAGACCGCACGGACGATCCCATGCGGCTCCAATTCGTATATCTCCCCTTATGACTGTGTGTAACCTAGAACTTTCTTCAGTGTTGTGTTCAAAAGCTGATGTGTAACAAAGTTCTTGACAAAATGCTCTGGAATTTTGTTTTGAAATTGCATTGGAACATGGACATGTTTCTAAGAACATAAAAGTTTAATAAATAAATCGGTATAAATTTTATAATTGGGAAATGGCAAAAGTATATGTTTCTTGTATCACATATTATGGATTATGGATAACTGTATATGAACCCCCCCCCCCTTTTTGTTATGGAACATTGTGACGGAATTTCAAAGAAATCGGTCAAGAACTTTTGTGCATTAACGGTTATGAACAAACCAACAATTTAATTCTAATAACGTTCCGGATGGCGTTCTAGTGGTACTAAAATATGTACGAAAACGAATGCAACATGGTGCAACAATTCCAACACAGTGAATGAAGAATCTTCGGAGATTAGCGATTTTGAACAAACGAATATTTACATTTGAATACATATAGAAAACGTAGATTTGTTCAAGCGAAAATCTCTGATACTTCTTGAGTGAATGCTTTTAAGTTTGTCACAACGTCATCCTAGAATAGGCCCATGTTTTTAATTAATTTCATTTACATTTTTATAAATTTTATGACTGATAAATTTGTTTTATGAAAAAATCACAAAAAGTTACTTACATATTGTCTATCTATAATATTTTTAAACCTCTGTGTATCAGAAAGCACTTTGTCAAAATCTCAAGATCTTCGGTGCAGATCTTTAGGATATTACGGGTTATCCACATTTCTATAACTATCCCAAATTCTTACGTATATACTACAGATACCAGATGGAGTTGCAGTCATTAATAAAACATCAAGTGCGAAAATTAATGCAGCAGTGTGTCGTAATTTCAACGCAATCAGTTAAGAACTTTCGGAGATTTGAGATTTTGAACAAATAAATGATAGCAAGTAGCGAAGGAAATTTTTGGTTAACGTTCCGGCGCCACGATGGCCATTTCGAACGGCAAAACGAATATTTATTTTTGTCACGTAACAATTTATATAAATTTTATAATGGGGAAACGATGTAACAAAATATCGCAAAATGTTACGTACAAATATTTCGTATATCATATATTGAATAATAGATATACGAAAATCTTACTGTATTACAATCAAAGTTTGTCTCCAAATTTGAAAACAACAAAAAAACAAATGTTGAAAGTTTTATTATTACTGGTATTGCCTTCGTTGATTTCGGACCAATTGTGTTTACAAAGAAGGAAACTAAGATTTAAAAAAAGGTTAAAATTTTTAACGTTGCTATTGTTAGCAACTGAACGAATTAGCACAATAATAGTTTCAGGAAGTCAGTTGAAGGGAGTTTTGAAATTCTCAACCTAGGTTTCGACACTACTGAGGTGTCTTCATCGGAAGGAAAATGTAACGTGAACGATGTATGCACTACAATGAATTAAATGACATTACAAAATGCAAAGATTTCATTGTGAAATACAACAGTTCTCATTACTAAGTTTATGTGTACTTTGTTAAACGTTAAACATAATGCTCATTTTGAAAAATTAAAAAGGAATAAACCAACTTATTACATCACTGGATTTAAGTCGTATGGCATAATGGTCGAGGTGAAACTAAACGTGGGACTTCAGTGAACATAATTAACGTGAAGCAACCTAGAGAGCGCCACATGTAATGGGCTAGTGTGTGCCCGTTTTAATTTTATATTTTGCAGAGAGTGCAGTGAGAATAATATAACATTAAATGACATAGAAATATAAATAAATATATAATACAGAAGTAACGTACAGGATATAGGCACTTTAAATAATTACAAAAGTATCAGTGTTCTGAATACACAACAATTTAATAAGAAATCATTAGCTATGTAAAGAAGCATTTAATCATATTGGCATATAGTATAAACACAAACATTTTGTTTAGTACAGAGACAAGCAGAAATAAAACTTGGATGCAGTTAATAAAAAAAATGTATAAATAAAAAAAAAAAAAGTGCTATCATATGATGGGAATTATTTCTAACAACTTTCAGTTACGTGTTTTCTTTTCTGTTGTAATATAGTATCCAAGTTTTAGTTCTGTTTGTCTCTATAATGAAAATAAGTCTATTCATTAATTGCCAATATGATCATATGCTGCTTTCACAGTTAACGGTTTATTATTAGAATGCTGTGTCTTCACAGCAGTATTACTTTTCGGACTGTTTCAAGTGCCTATATCATGTGCGTTTTTAATGTGTTTTTCAGTGTAATTCGAATTTATTAGTATTCAGATTCCATATAAAAAACAGAATAGAAAGTTATAGCATGAATTCTCTGGAAGTAGTAGCATATGACCATAAAGCTCTTCCTTCTGGATATTATAGGAACTAGCGACGTCAAAAAATATTCAATTACGATGAAATGATGATTTCCAATGCTGACAATACAGCCGATGACAGCGGCACCAATTCTGCCGCTAGGTGGTTTCTGTGTTGGAAGTCTACCATACGCAGCATATCGTTGTATAATGTTCACTTGACATATGAAAACGTTCACTTCTTTTAACCACTCTTAACGGTTCCCTACACACATTAGTTTTGTTTTGTGCACATCTCTGACAAAGCCACTTTCGAATTATTTAAGTTTCTTTAGACTCGTTTCTGCTGATGTATTTATACACCATGAAGAAATAACGTCAATTCATTACTGCAAAACTTTCAAAGTCTAGCTCTTTCCTCTTAAAATGCAACCTTACATTTACAAACTAATGAAGTAACATACCAAGCCTATGAACATGAGCAGTTTTCCCACTCAGCAAAACCTCAAAAGCCACATTCAGTTATCAGTACGTCAACAGTCTTGTAACAATCAATAATAAATATTTTTGTCAACAATAGACTTCCTTACAGAGTACTGCATGTAGATATTTCATAGATATTTTAATACGAGTTTTAAGTAAGTAAAAAACAAGTGTTAGTAATACTTTATACCTTAGTATAAACTACTACAATTCAGACACAAATATACAGGGTCAGTTGTAGTTGCAGAAACAGTCTTCAAAATATATTATTGATGAAAGATCTTTCCATTCAGATCACTTTCAGCACTCGGCCACTGTACACCGAAACACTGTCCATAAAATAAAAAAGCAGGAAAATCTGAAACGTTTCGTAATTTATCCCTAGAGGGTGCCATCATTTATTTATAACTCACAGTAAATTCCCAACCCGATGTAATAGGGATGGAATGGTGAAACGTAGGTCATTTTTCCCTATATAGATTGTATATATTACTTTTTTGTATTTCCAAAGATTATGATTTTTATTAATACATGGTATGCCGTAAACCATATTAGGATTTGACATTTGCCATAAAGTATACACTCCGAGTGTCTGAAACTACCAGGGAATATAACAGTGAGAAATTCATGATTAATAGCTATGCCCCTCCTCAATAAATTTTTAATGGTACTGAATTTTCGTGCCCACATCTACAGTGGCTCCACAAAGTATTCGTCCGACCGTGGCGCATAGACTATAATGCGCGCAGTCATACAAACATAGCTGCGAAATTAATAATAACTGTTTCCTTAAATTGGATGATTTCTCAACTGGGAAATAAAACCCTATTTATTGTTCATATAACGGTGAATTTGTTAACAAATACACACTATTTAAAATCACGCCTCAATGGACGTCAAACAAGTATTCGTCTAGTAAGCAATATCTGTGGTATTGGGCCGCTCTGATACACACCCCTCTAGCGTTCGTTATGCAGTTGCGTTCCATCCAGCGTAGTGAATATCTGCCTCTCCGGTCTGAAAGCCACTGAGTGATATTTACGTAATACGGGTAGAAAACGTTGCGAATCTTTTAAAGGAAGAGAGAGAAATCTGCGTCAGGTTGTTTCGACAAGGAAAATGTTTTCAAGAAATCGGAGAAACTGTCGGTAGACCTACCAGTTCGGTGAAGAGCATTATATACAGGTTTAATCAAAGCAAAAAGGACGAAAACAAATCACGAAGCGGTCGTCCTGCAGTTCTGCCCAAGAGCTTCTTCGATAAGTCATCAAAAATCCGAAACTGAGCGCTCCACAACTTGCTGCTGCTTTTCATGAGCGTACAGGAAGGTCTGTTTCAGCACAGACTAAAGAAATACGCTTGATGAAGCTGGGTATGGAGGCCGAACAGCCCGTAGAAAACCACACATCAGTAAAATCAACAGAAGAAAGCGACTTGCATTTGCAAGAGAACATAAATCAGATGGGTTTGATTTCTGGTAGAATGTTGTATTTACGGGCGAGAGTCGATTTGAGCTGTTTAAGACCAATGGGCGAGTAACAGTGTGGAGAAAAAAGAATTGTGAACTTGAAGAGAGAAATATGACAGCCTCAGTTAAACATGGAGGAGGTTCAGTACTCGTGTGGGGGTGCATGAATGCAAATGGTGTGGAGGACTTGTGTTTTATTGATGGCATTATGGACCACAATATTTACATATATAACCTAAAAACACATCTATCCAGTAGTGTGAATCATATGGGTCTTAATGGGGATTATATTTTCACACAAGATAATGATCCAAAACATACTGCTCTAGACACAAAGCTGTGGCTGGTGTGTAACATGCCCCACTGGATGCAGACACCACCGCAATCCCCCGACATTAATCCTATAGAGAATTTGTGGCATTTACTCCACACAAACATCAGGAATCGTCAGATATCCAGTATAAATGATCTACAGAACGCTCTACAAGAGGAATGGCGAAAAATTACAGTGCAAACAACAGAATCTATGGTGAAATCCATGCCAGGAAGAATGCAAGCGATTATAAAGAGGAAAGGAGGCCCTACTAAGTACTAAAAGTAACATTCTATGTTCAAAGTGTAATTTTCAGTTCTGTAGACGAATACTTATTTTGTGTTTTACATTGCCTATATGTACTTCCGAATGCTTAATTTTGTGTCCAAGCCTCGTCGCCGCTTTTGTGTCTCGTTTCCGTCGTAGGTGTCGGTGGCCGAGTAAAATGAGACCGACACAGGAATAAAGGATGCATGCTTGTGCGGTATGCAGGTGAGCAGCCAGTGGGACAGGAGAAACTAGAAACACTAGAGTAAAATAGAACGAGATATATATTGCACAGATTTATACAATACTTAACTTTTACATAGCTGAGTACTGCAGAATGCTGATACATAGTTGAGCTAGAGGCCTGCCTAGTGCCTATACGATAGCAAAGTCTTCACTGGTGCCTATCTGATTCAGAAATGTTAGCTGGTTCCTATCTCAGTCCCAAGTGAACTATGTCGTTCAGTGGTGGCCACGAGCGGGATAGCAGCAGAGGGCGCTCGTGGCTGACGTCGTAAGAACGCCGCGCCCTGCGTGCATGGCGGCGCGCGGCGAAAGTAGGTGGCGCGCACTTTGGACTTGTGCGACACCACACTTAACCATGTTTATTTAAATTGCAATCTTTGTTTCCTTATTGTATTCTCATTTTCACATATCAATAAAGACGTACTTGTCCCTGCTTTATTTCAATCTGCCAGTTTTCCACTCTTTATACAGCCTTAAACATACAATCATGCCGGCCGCGGTGGCCGAGGTGACTGAGGCGCTCCAGTCACGGTCAGCACGGCCACTGCGGTCGGGGGTTCGAATCCCCCCTCGGGCATGGATATTTGTGCCGTCCTAGTTCGTAAGTAGTTCATAAGTAGTTTGTAAGTTTAGGGACTGATGACCCGTAGTTAAGTCCCATAAGCTTAACAAACATTTGAACATTTGAACATACAATCATCTATTAGACGAATACTTTTTGCTTGAAGTAAGTTTATATATGGCGACAGATTTGAACTACTAGCAGAGATTATGTACATGAACGGAGAAGAAAACGCAGTGCAACCAGGCTGTAGAGGTTGGGAGCAGTAATGCGGATATTGCAGGGATGAAGACGACAGCCAGATAAGATCCCCCTCCCCCCTCCCCAGGTGGCGGAATCGGCTACAGCGGCTTTGGAGGGCACGCGGGCTCCTGAAAGGACTTCCGCCGCGGATGTCGGCGACCAACGGCCCGTGAGGGGGTTCCCCGACCGCGCTCGGCCCGGCCGCCAGAGGCGCGGGGGTTCCCCTCCCACCTGGCGGGCGCGCGGGGGTTCCCTCGGCGGCCGCGGCCGCGCCATTGACGCCGCACAATGCCGCCCCGCCGCGGACATCTGTTGCACCTGCCACGCACTCCCACGCATGGCTGGCCACGGCAAACACGCTACGCCGGCCACACACGCGCATCTGTGCATGCACGGACACACACACACACACACACACACACACACACACACACAGAGAGAGAGAGAGGGAGAGAGTTCGGGAGCAAGGAAAGGAGGGTGCTTCTCCGACGACTGTGTTCACATCCACTCTTTAAAAATATCACCTGTGGAAAGGGTGCTTCACGTCTTTCTGTCAGGTTTTTATTTCCCATTCAGTAACAGTTCGTGCGATGTATAGGCAAGGGCACAAACGCCAGCACTTTAATGGCCCACTTTACGTTACGGTAGTAACACTAAAAGTGGGCCTTTGCGATCTTCTTTCGACAGCTCGAAATTTAAATGAAAATAACGGCTTAACCATTCATCTGACACGAAAATTGAATAACCGAATTTGTAGAGTAGAAAATTATCTACAACTTTGCTCTGTCATGTTTTTTCGTATATCGTATCGTTTAAGAGATATTTGCAAAAATAACGTCGATTTTCGGATGTCTGTTGTCTGTCTGTAAAGTGTTCCCTGTATTTAAGACGAACCGTCCAACCGATTAGCACCAAATTTTACGGACGTAATAGTAGGCCGCCAGAGACCAGCAGCTCCCTTTTTCAAATATTTCGGACAAAAAATGCGGTAGTAATACAAAAAAAAGCCGTTTGTAATGTAATTATAATTGCAAGCGAACCGTTCATCTGACACGAAAATTGGATGACCTAATTGGTGGAGGAGAAAATTCTCTACAACTTCGCTATATTTTTTTTCATGTTTTGCATCGTTGCAGAGATATTTGCAAAAAAAAAAAAAAAAAAAAAAGAAGCGATTTGACGATGTCTGTCTGTCGGTGAAGTGTTCCCACTTTTTAGGTCGAACCGTTCAACCGATCGGTACCAAATTGTACAGACATAATTGTTGGCCACCAAAGATGAGAACCTCGCTTTTTGAAATATTTCGGACAAGAAATACGTTAGTAATACAAAAAAAGCCGTTTGTAATGTAATTTTAATTGCAAATAAACCGTTCATCTGACGCGAAAAGTCAATAACAGAATTTGTAGAGGCGAAAGTTCTCTACAACTTTGTTCCCTTATGTTTCTTTCTTTTTTTTTCATATCTCCTACCTTTTGAGAGATATTTGCAAAAATAACGGAGTTTTGACACCATTGAATTAACGAAAAGCAGCCGTTCTCAGTTGTGACGTGACATTCCTCGCCCAGAATCTCTCTGGCATACGCCATTTTGCGTTGCGTAGTTGGTTTTCTTATTGTAACTTACACGTTGTCATTTCAAAGCGCACTGAAGAATTAACAAAACCACGTCGTTTTTCGTACGATAAATGATAATCTAGCGTCTACAAATGCCATATTAGCATCAGTTAACAACGGCCATCAGTAGTATGAGGTTAAGGAACGTAACTTCAGATTATTAGCCATAGCATAGTAGACAATACATTAGTCTGTGACGATGATGGTCGGTGGTTCGGAACCCGCCACTATCTAAAAGTGTTTCAAACACTCTTATTAACTATTTTTTGTATTTAGATTACTATTTTGGTCCAAAATGTTTGCAAAAACTTATAAAACTACAAATCTAAAGTGGGCCGTAAAACTCGTCAGTGCGAATGTTTTGTCTTGTGTTCTTCTGATCTGATTTCAGCTCCACTATTTGCAATCCACCTACTGGCATGCCTCCCCCTATTTTTTTATCGGAATAACAATATAATTTCCACCCACTCGTGCCTCCGCTTTAACGTGTTCTTTTGAAAATACATACATAGAAAAAAGCATCACCTTGTTTACAATGTCTCTTGTGCACTGCCGTGTAATGCAACAAGTACACACATGTAAACAAAGGCGTCCGCGGCCGTTGTCACTGTCATTAGAATTCATATTCAACTGCGCATGGGCAATGCTGAAAATGTGTACCCAGCCGGGATTCGAACCCAGGTCTCCCGCTATCTAGGCAGTTGTGCTGACCACTACTCCGCTGGGGACGCAGTGCCCACCGCACCAGCAAGGACTACCTAAGCAAGCCTCCCGGCAGACACAAACTTCCAGCTCTAGTGGTACAGTGTTCAGTGCAACTGCCTAGAAAGCTCGACACCTGCGTTAGATTCCCGGCTGGCTACACATTTTCAGCTTTGCCCATGCGCAGTTGATGTCATATATTCTGTGAATATGAAAGAATAACAACTACAGGATCAGAAGTGACGTCTGGTCTTTCGGATCTAGGCATATGACCGCATTGTCAATCTATAAAATTGCGACGTTTCGGCAATTGTTGCTTGTGGCCTTTGTCAAGCGTTTGGCAAATTCTTTAATGAAGGCCATTTGCAATAGTATTTTCCATATTGACAATGCGGCCAAACTCCCAGAAGGATTTTATTGACAAGAACACGGATGTCATTCAACCTGTACGAATATGTAAACAACCACCCATAAGTAGTGCACATGCGACCGAGTGGGTAAGACAGTCAATCTGCTCCAGTCATACCAGCAGAAAGGAAGCACACTGCTCTGTTTATTGTGGTTCTGGCACGCTTAGGCGACCAATTCCGAACTTTGAACATATCCACATTGTTGCTTTCTGTGAGGAGGGACTCTCTTCAAGGTAAGTCTCCAGACGTCTCACAAGGACACTAGGTGGGTATCGATTTTTAGAATTATTTCATATATATGGTATGTGAAGTTCAGAACACAAATAACGAACAGCCAAAGCCATTCGACGCAACTCTCAAATATTCTCGAGGAAAACAATTTTGAAGCTTTCCAAGCACACGTAAGCACCAATAATTAAAACAACGATAGCATCTGTCGATGTAATTAAGATGGTTTCGCCCAAGCCTCATAACTCTGCGGTATGTGATTCTAATCCTGTACTGATTGATTTTTTTTCTTTTTTAATTGTGTTCAAATATTTACACATTTATAAAATATAATGGTAATTTTTAAGAAAAATGTACTTGTTTTTGTACATTTGTAATTTATATTTTACAAAAGGTTGTTAATGATGGTTTCAATAACAAAAAACATAAGTTACATTTTTACACTATTGGCTCAAGTATTAGTAAACGATGGTAGTCACTCATTGTTTAGTTTGTGAAGAGCTACGTCTCTGTTCTTGGAATGTCATCGGCATGGCTACTACAGGCTTTCCCAGCAGTTAACCTACTCAACCAGCGTTTAAGGTGGAATGTTCAAATGTTTGTCAAGCTTAAGGGGCTTGACTGCGGGGTCATCAGTCCCTAAACTTACAAACTACTTATGAACTGAAACTTCCTGGCATATTAAAATAGAGTGCCGGAACCGGGTCTCGAACATGGGACCTTTGCCTTTCGCGGGAAAGCGCTCTTTGCCAGCAAAAGGCAAATGTCCGTGGTTCGAGTCCCGGTTCCGGCACGCAATTTTAATCTGACAGGAAGTATCATATCAGCGCACACTCCGCTGCAGAGCGTAAGCATTCTAGTTATGAACTACCTAATACTAAAGACGACACAAACATCCGTGTCCGAGGGGGGATTCGAACCCCCGACGGGGAGTGGCCTCGCGCATCGTAGCCTAGCGCCTCAATGTGCTCGGCCACTCCCCCGCGGCTCGTTTTAGGTGACGACAAGGTGATCAGCTCTTCTTGATACACATAAACAAGAACTAACAAAACACGTGAAATTAGAGATCCCAAAATGAGTAGCTTGTTGTCACTCACAACTGTACAATATGGTAGTTCATTATGTATATATAGTTGTATGACAACCAAACGGCATGTTTTAATGTGTGACGACCCACCAGTACTATACAACTCTCTACAATATGCATTTCTGTAATAATGTTATAATTTAGTGCAGGGACCAGAGGATGATGTCTATGTACATGGAAACCGGTCGTCTGTTATAAATAAAGACGAAATACCACGATCTTGGCATTTCATTACTAACAAAAATTAATTTTTTTGTAAAAATAATAAATAATGAAGACTAGAGTAATAACATGGCTTCTTCATTCTTTGACTTTGTATTTTGAAGCTGAGAAAAAAGTAATAATTGCAGGTCGAAAATAAAGTGTAGAGAAGTGGTTATTGCAAAGAAAAAGGATAGATAGAGTCATGTTGAGAAAGTAAATTTTTAGTTTCATAATTTTTGAATAAATATTAGATTTGAGAGATTTCAGGTGGTAGGCACAGATGTAGAGAAGCAGAATGATGCTAAAGCAGCCAACCTATGTATTTTAAGAAATTAATGTTTTTCTCCCTTGCAAGCGCACAGGTGCAAAATTGTAGATTGTAGGAGAGCAGTTGGGAGAGACAGAAATTTTAAGAAGTTGTTTTAGTTGGTTCAACCAACTGGTAAGTGGTCGCACAGTTTTGTAGATAAGTGTTGTGGTAGGTTTAAGGTTACGAGCTTATGGAACCTTGATTACCAGGGCACAGACACAAAAGCTTCGTGAATCTCAGCAGCAGGTAAGTATGGTGAGGGATATAAAACCAGGTAATCAACAGACGGACGAGACAGTAGAGAATGTAGAAAATTATCTGGAGGAAGAGCAACACAGTTTGCAACCTCTAGACGACTTAGACAACATAGAAGTAGATCCGTTGGAACAGAGTATCGAAAATATGAATCCGAACATTCTAGAATTTGTAATTTCGCGGAAAGCAATTTCTAAATTTGATGAAGACAATCCATTTAAAAGATGGTAAACTATACAAGCGGGGAGAGCTAAGGAAACTAGATTGATATCAGCATATTCAGGGACGGAATACGCATCATTACAGTCCATGCTAGACAGCTTGGCGACGATGCAGAAAGATTCGATAGGCAAGACGAGCATTTGGAATATGTAGAAACAGTCGTAAATATTATCAACATGCCACAGCAACAGGAACAGAATAATTTTGCGCAGTTACAAGCGCCACGTAATGGTTCTGTAATAAACGCAACTGTACCTGAACACTTCAGACAGACAGAACAGCGAGATCAGTTTGCAGAGTCACATGCGCTACTACAGAGTTCAGTGACAGATGGAAAGGGTCCGCAATACACACACATAATAATAGTAAGAGTTTCCAACAAAAAAATAAAATTCCAAATTAAAATTACCATGACACTCCAGACAGGCAGAAACATGGTACAAAGCATGTGAATACTGCATTAATTGGTTGAAATCCGAGAGCGAAGACGAGTTACCACCTTTTCCTAAAATTAGAGAAATTACAGATCGCCGGCCGCGGTGGCCAGGTGACTGAGGCGCTCCAGTCACAGTCAGCACGGCCACTGCGGTCGGGGGTTCGAATCCCCCCTCGGGCATGGATATTTGTGCCGTCCTAGTTCGTAAGTAGTTTGTAAGTAGTTAAGTCCCATAAGCTTAAAAAACATTTGAACATTTAAAAAAATTACAGATCAGAAATTACAGGGTTGGTCGAGGAAGGTTGCATAAAGGTTGAACTTCATCAGAACAATGTATAATACAGACATTGTAATATGTCACGCTCATAATTTACGAGTACGAGAGAAGAATAGTCATGTGGCAATACAACATAATGGAATGTTTAGAAGCTAGAGAGAAAGAGAGAGAAGAGTTAGATGGGAGACGGAAAGTGACAGATATGTTTACAAGCGATTCTGCTATGTGATTCATCACTGAAACAATTCAAACACAGAAAGAAACAGACCTTTCGAAAGTTACACCATTTGAGTAAACAACATAAAACAACAACAAGATCAAACATAGAAACAAAACAAAAGAAAAATAAATTTAAAAGTTGAAGAGACTTTATGGCGTTCTTTGCAAGACACAGAAGACCAGGAATGAGAAAATGAGAGTAAACAAGAGCAGAAAATCTATATGAGATTAAAAAATTTTACGATGATAAATTATGTAAATAAAACCTTTGCAAAGTACAGAGAGAACACATTAAATCAAAATTTTTTAATTCCATATGGTGGTATGTAAATAAACAACAGGCTATGGAAAGGTAACTAAATAAAAAAAGAACGATTGAGTAGTAGATATAAAAATTAAAGATAAATATAAATTAATTATTAGCATGAACATTAGAATTTGGATTGTAAAAAATTTAATTTTTTTAAAACTATGTTAATAAAACGAACGTGTAAAACCAATCCCGAAATCATGGCACTGTGGAGGAGAATCCATCCTGTTTGACAACTATAACTCCGAGATAATGACAGAGAGTATTGTCATGTTGAGTCAGCACTGAGGGTACAAAAAATGATATCGTGAAGACCAGCATTCCACTGGAGAGGCAGGTTGCATCCAGGTTGGACTTCACCAGAACAATGTATACCACAGACATTGTAATATGTCACGCTCATAATCTAAGAGTATGAGAGAAGAATAGTCATGTTGCAATACTACAACAAAACTACAGACCTATCATCATCTCAATACATAATTGTAAATGATAATCAGATCTCTAATCCTTTATATTTCAGAAATAAATCACTAGAGGCACAATTGTACAATATTGCGCCTCAACAACAACAGCATCGCTATCCTTATGACGTGCTTCACTTGAAAGACAGTCGACGAAATTCCACAACTACAGTGGAAACCAACGGTAGTAGTAGAACAATAAACTCTGTGAAAACAAAAAATGATATTGATATGTTCCATCATGTTTTTTGTAATGCTATCTAACATTATTTATTTTAATTTTATTTTGTAAAAATAGTAAATAATTAGGACTACAGTGATAGCTTTCTTCATTCTTTGATTGAAGGACAGACACATTAAAAAAAAAAAAAAAAAAAAAAAAAAAAAAATCCAAAATAAAAACAGAGAAACATAAAACAATTCTTGCAGACTACACGGAAAACTAACTATAAAGAGACACCATAAACACGTACACTAACACTGTACAGAAACGAGTTTAGAGATATCAATGTAAAGTTAACTTTGAAAAAATATAAACACTAAGTGGCGATGAAAGAAGGAGAAAAAGCAGTATTGTGAAAGTAAATTTTTCCTTTAAAACAAAAAACAACTGTATAAATAGTTGTTAAATCTACGCAGAAAATAAGAAATGCTAAAATTGTTAGGGATAGCTGAGTGATAATTTTGAATTGATAATTTTTGCCTGTATTTTTCCTTGGCCTTAACAAAACCCCAGGCAAAAATTTTATCACAAGGGGAGGGATATGTAAGGATTCAAGTTTTCCTCACTGTCATTTTCTGCATATTCCGAACTCACAATCACATTCTACAGATCAAGACAGATCTTTTGAATATAAACTCAATGGGGTACAGACATTTTCAATGATAATAATTATTACAATTTGATATGCAAATTACGAGATCTGCAGCGATGGAGTAGCCGAGTGGTCTAAAGCACCTCGCTGCGGAGCGCGCGGTTCCTCGCCGTGGAGGTTCGAGTTCTCTCTGGAGCATGGGTGTGCGTGTTTGTCCGTAGGTTAGTTTACCTAGGTTTAAGTAGTTTGTAAGCCACGGACTGATGATCACGCAGTTTGGTCCGATAGATTTACTGACGTTTGAACATTTGATTACGAGATCATGTCGCAAGTGTGACAAGATAATGAAGACTGATGTGTACTAGCGAACAAACATCCAGAGTTTTTGCAAAGCTGAGGCGGGGCACCCACGTGGCGAAGGCTGGCCAGAAAGCGTAGGCATGCGGAAGGGTTCGCACAATAAGCCACCCGGGCTGTCTTACGCATAAAATCAACTTAAACATTCTACTTCCACATTGGGGAAACACGACAAGGACTTTTTCGAAAACTTTTTAGAATCCGTTTAAAAAGAACCAGATAATAGCGTTTTCCACACGCAGCATGTTTACTTGCAACTTGTTAGGATGAACGAGAAAAGTGAATTCCAGAAGGCACTGTTTATTTTGAGAGGAATGACGTACTATTGGCCGGCGAGATATACGGTGTTTTGAAACGCACTATCCCATTGTCAGGCGAGGCACTGGTGGGGCAGCGCCAGCGTCCCTGAGAGATATACACAAGCAGAGCGAAAGAAATTTACGCAGAGACTCGCCTTCGCGCCCGACTGTGTATTGGCGCGCACTAGTGGTGCGATGGTCTCACAGCGATTTTTGTGCAGGGAGGCGATAAAGACTGGCGCGATTTGGCACTGTATCGAGAACCTCTGTCGTGGAGCAGATCTTAGTGAATCTCCAGTGGAGAGTATTACAGATTGCGCGTTGTTCATAGTGTCGAGCGAGATACCTCATATCCGGTGTGAAAACAGGCAGAGAGCATTAGGGTGTTTATGATGCCACCTCGCAGCTGGCAGTTTGCTGCTCGCAGGCAGCCTTGTTGCATTCACCCTGCAGGCTTCTGCTTGCTCGCCATGTATTTTCTCCTGCAGCTGTTACATTACAGCTAAGTGCACAACTGCAGTGGCGTGAAGTGTGAAACATGTTCTCCACATCGTCTGGCGACAGTGACAGTGATTTGTTCGCTATAAAAGTGTTATTGGAAACGAGAAGGAAGAGGAGGTATGGAGTGCATCCTTTGGATGCTGAACGTCATCACTACGGATACTTTCACAAGTATCACCAGCAGCTCAAAAACTATCCAGATCGCTTTATCAGACATAATAATAATCTGCTTCAGATCTTCACTCCTTGTTGCCTGTACTGAAACTACCTCTAACAAACAATATTGTGCTTGTTGGGCAAGAGAGTTCCACGCGTGCAACAGTCAAACGCCGCTCTACTAGAGTGAATGTTGTGATTGTTAGTCACGAGATTTCCACGCGTGTAACAGTCAAACGCCGCTCTACTAGAGTGACCTTGCAGCAACCAATCACAGTACAAGTTTCAGGTCGGGCGGCGCTGGTCGTAGTGCGAAACACAAACCAGTTTGATATCATCGCCTGGCGAGGATCGTAGCGAGCAGGGAGTTGGGATGGTGCACGCTAAATGGGCCGGTAAGGCTCTGTGGGTTTGATTCATCATCGCCGGGCCATGTAGGCGAGTAGCGAGCAGCGAGCAGTGAGGTGGTAGCATAAACGCACCCTTAGTTAACGCTCGCGAGAGCATTTTTGAGTGGCAACCGGGGGGATATTCTGAGACTGACGTACCACACCAATTTATATCCAGACTAGGATTTATAGATCATTCTTGACTTCACGAAGACGCAAGGAAAGTGCGATCGGCAGTAGTCGATCAAGACAGACAATATTTAGTTTCTGTTCCAGCGAAGACACAGCTAGCAGCTGTCGATGCAGTTAACGGTATTGTATGCGAACGCTTTAGTCGAACTCCACCCATCCCAAAACAGCAACAACAAATACATTTTTACCATTGAGTAACATTTCGGACTTTGCAAGGTCCTTGAACGTAAACCGACGAAATTGAATTAATTTAAAGTCAAGTTGTTCACCCATTCTAGCAACTTTATTCTATTTTGAAATTGGTTATACGTTTCATCAACTCTGTCAACCTATCTGGAACTTGCAGACTAAAATATCTAATTATTGTTATAAATTTGAGTTTTCTAAAAAAGTTAAATAATAAAAGAAGTATTAAAATCAGTTTCTTCATTTCAGTAACTAGCGACATCACTTTAGTACCCGAACTGATGCTCACTGTTAATTTTAAGATGTTTTCTTGCAGGAGATGCCATCTACATCTATCTTTAAATAAGTGATGAAGTTTCACCGATTGTCGGTAGGTATGCTGTTGCACTATCTCCCTCTTATATCTGTAATATCTGACGTCGGATTCACAAACCCTGATTTTATTTTAATTTTCGTTAGTGCCAATTCAAGTATGAAGTACTGCATTCAGCACATTTTTCTTGGACTTCCGTTACCTCAAAGGAGCGAAACGCGTAACTATTATAAATTACCACTTTCCTACCGATACATCTTTTATTCTAAAAATATTCCTGAATGATTTCTGTCACCGACGCTCCGAATGGAATGCTACTAGTAAAGATAATGTTGCATTGTTATGGATTTCTCTGCTATATTTAAAACTTCGTATGCATCATTAGAAATGTCAATATGTGAAGCAAACAGACGAGGATTCGGTCTAAAAATCAATTCATACTTTGTTAAATCGTCTTCATTGACACGGCTGTAATAGCTTTACCTCACATAAGGTGCAGAGTATCAAAGGGATGGATGGATGGATAGGGTGATGTGGGCGCACGACAACGTGGTTTTCAGCGACCTTACAAAATAATTAGTTGACGTGTGTGGCCTAAATAAAAAGTGAACAAAGAATAACAGGCAACAGGAAAGTAAGTATCGAAACTACTCAAATGGCGTGGGCGACGAAGCGAACAAACAAATACTGCATGTCAACAACGTAGCTTAGGCACTATGGTACACGGCCGTAAAAGTACTCTTAAAGCAGTTCCCTGGTATCTTGAACTGGCCACTGAAAGAATGGCTGGCACATCCCTTTTGTAACACACTTAAACCGCCAACCTAAAATCTTAGGGCAGAGTCCCGAGAGATCATAAAATTTTAAAACGTTCGTCACACTCGCCTCATTATCAGCTAAGACAGAACGCACAGCACCATCAAGATTGCTGCTGCCCTCTCACCACGATATAAAATATATTCGATGAAAATGTTGTGTAGAGAGATTTGCAAACCACAGGCATCATAAACCGGGGGGATCATCTCGACGGAGTACGTAGCTGTGCGTCAAAGGGAAGTGTCTAATTCGGTGTCAAGGCTACCTCATGCTGCCTCAATGACTGGCAGGAGGTTCGCCATAGTCGGACAGTTGGCTTAACCAACCGCAGTTTATTGGACGTCACTGCCAGCCACGACCAAGGGGAGAAGGTCAGGCGAAACAGTTCATGGACACTGTACACCCAATGTTTAATCACCCAGTTAGTACTGCACGCATCAAGTCAAGAACGAGTTTCATTCTGAAAACTAAACATTTGAGCTTGCATCCGAAAAGACCTATGGAAAGCGCCTGATCCAATATATTTTGATTCCAGGTGCAAGGAGTAAGTAACGTGACGGCATTAACGATATATTTTGTGTCTCGTCGCCGCCGCTTGTCCTGGGTGTCGGTGTCCGAGTTGAGAGAGGCCGACAAAGGGAAATAGGATGCACGCGTGTGCGGGTACGCAGTCTAACGTGACCAGCTAGTGGGACAGCAGAAGCTAAAAGCATTAATCTATATTAGTACAAGACATATATTTCGTAGAAATATTACAAAACTTTCGTAGCGGCTGAACAGTGGAATGCAGATACACAGTTTATCTGAAGACTAGGTAGAACCCTGCCTACTGGTGAGTTATCTGGTGCCTGTCCTATTGCCAAGTGGCCGATGCATTTCAGTAGTGGCCGCGAGCGGAATTGCAGCAGAGGGCGCTCGCGGATGACATCTTAAGAACGCCGCATCGTGCTTGAAAAGCGGCGCGCGGCGAAAGTATGTAGCGCACACTTCAGACTTGGGCGACACCACATTATACAGAGGGCACTGAGTCGACTGACATCTGGGGTTTTATGATGCCGGAAAAACTTGGTGATGTGGGGCTATTCTTCGAACATCGTTACTGTGTGGCAGCTTGTGTAAAATTTGCTAATCAGAAATTTGGACATTCCTGAACGCAAAAACATTTGGTTTCGGTTGCTGATACGACTATAGAAGCTGCTAACGTTTGTAAGATTGATATATACTGTGTATGTGCTGCAGGTTTTGATCGAAGAAAGGATACGGAATAAAAACGGTCTAATGATCTACAGCAAATTTTTATTTATTTATAATTTTTAATTGGTCAAGGCACAATGAAAACCATCTTTGCCGTCCATTCATAATCTAATCTTTAATCAGACCGTAATTCACTGGGTTAAATCACGCGTAAGGACTTAGAAACATATATCTTAGCTTAAGACTATAGATTCATCATGTAGAAGTCGTAGTAATTACAAATAAATGCATCCATTTTCTGCATTTTTACTATGGCTGTCACTTGTCTCGTTGTTTCAAGATTAGGCTGTTACAAAATTCAATATCTTTAATAACGTGTAATCTAGAAAAGTCTCTAACTTCACTATTCGTTAAATGTTAAAAATATTACCTACACAGGTCTAAAAAAATTATTGTTACTCGACCTCGCTCCCCTTGTGTTCGTAAACCGTCAGCCAACGAAAGATATTTAAGAAGCGGTTCGTTGTAGTAAATCTACCTACGTGGAGTTCTTATACCTCAACCGCTTCTATGTGCTCGAATAACGCTTTCCAAAATAAATTATACTTGAGTTACGCTGGCATGAATCTCGACATATACTGTACCCTACTATATTGCTTCTGTTTGGCTTTGTAAACACCACGATAGTGCTCCGTAGGCCGGTAGAGTTGGCAACACTCCCACTTCGGAACTAGCGCATGCGCAATGCCGTGTTCTTTAAATTATTCGGACCTGGTAATCGGGTAATCTTTATGACGGGGCTTGCTCAGGATAGAATAGGATGGGGAGCTGCATCAAATCAGGAACGCAACACCAAAAACTTTTTGTCCCACACTGTACACGGTGAAAGAAGTCAACCAGTAGAACTCAGAATGCAACCCATTGAAAGAAAAACGAAATTGTAAAATCGGAGCAGTTTCGACCAGTTCTCAGAAGAGAAACTTTCGAAATTGAAACGTGCTTTCACAGTTGGCAACCCTGCGCTAGCAGCCCCGATATGCGGGTCGTTTCCTCGTGGAGTGTAGGAGGTGGGCCGCCAAGTGGCCATTGAGAAGTCGCCGGGCCTCCCCCTAAATGATAATAAAAGGCGGGCGGTGCTCTCATTAGGGGATGCAAATGAACGCCGTTGCCATTCGCCAGAATTCTGGCACGCCGCGGACTTTTCAATCTCTCTAGCCGCCCCCAGCTGGGACGCCATTCGGGCGGCCGCGACGCCGTCGGCTCTGCCAACGTAACGGTAATCGCAGCCCAGCCGTCTCAACGGCCTTCGCCAACAACGGGAATTAGCAGATTTCCAAGGAAGGGGATGCAGGGGGACTGAAACGCGGGGTATCTAAGTACCGATGTCCTCTGCTCTGGCACATTTTACAACAATCTTGATCAATTCTATGTTACTTTGTACACATTTTAATAAATCCATAAACTGCAATCCTTCCAAAACGAAATACCAAGGAGGACTCCAAATATTAGAGCCCAATGTATTTGGGGAACAACTATTAAAGAAGGCCGAATCAGCAAAGCTAAAAATGTGTAATCAGCTGGGATTCGAGCCGGGGTTTCCCACTTTCTAGGCAGTTGCGCTGACCACTACACCACTGGGTTCGCAGTGATCACCGCACCTGCACTATCTAAGCACTCCACCCGTCAGTCCTCTCCCACACTTATTTCACATTTAACAATAAAATTTATAAACAGAATGTAGGCATAGCAATGGGCAGCCCTCTCAGTGGAATTATTGTTGAATTTTCATCAACCACCCTGAAAACAAACTTCTGGGAAGTAATGACCACATCACTCAGAAAATTATCCACTATTGCAGACACACTACGGTCGGGGGTTCGAATCCCCCCTCGGGCATGGATATTTGTGCCGTCTTTAGTATAAGGTAGTTGATAAGTAGTTTGTAAGTTTAGGGACTGATGACCACGTAGTTACGTCCCATAAGCTTAACAAACATTGGAACATTGGATTGCAGACATGTTGATGACACACTCATAATTTATGATGAATATGAATAGGAATTAGACACCTTGCTAAGCGTATTCAATAACCTGAACATAAACATCCAATTTACCATTGAACACCCCAAAGAAAACATAATGGACTTTTTGGACATGACAATAAGAACACAAACCAGACCCTGAACATCAATGTGTACGGGAAACCAACCACCACAGACACCGTTATCAACAAATCTTCCACACACCCCAATTTACACAAGCATGCTGCTTTCAGAGCATTCTTAAGCAGAGCAGAGAAATTCCCATTCAGTCCTGAGGACTATGAGAAAGTAATAAGATTAATCAAACAGGTAGCACACAACAATGGTTATAATGAACAGGACACTGATACATTCTCACATCAAATAAAAAACAAAAACAAACAAACTGCTAAAGAAACCACCCACAAAGTACAAAACCCGATCACCAATGAAGTTCAAAAGCCCAGATACATAACCATACCATACATAAGATTCATTTCAGACAAAATAGCCAAACGTATGATATATACAGATATCCGGGTCACATTTGCTACCAACAACGATTAGAGACAGACGGTCATTTATCACATTAAAGAGAACATACGGATAAAATTAATAAATCAGGAGTTTATGAAATCACTTGTAACCAGTGAAACAAATGCTACATTGGCTAAACAAGCAGAAACACAATTCAAAGAGCATACTGACTGTTTCAGACTAGACAAACACCAGAACTCAGCCATAGGAAAACACATATACGAAACAGGACACAGCTTTATAATAGACAAAGACCTCAGAATTGTGCATACTGTAGAGAAAATCTGGAAAATGGATATCTTGGAGGAGATGAATATCTTTGTCCATATGCAAAACGACAGCAAACCCTGAATAGGCCGAGTAGATCTAAGGCGCCTCGCTGCGGAGCACGCGGAAGCACGCCGTCGGAGGTTCAAGTCCTCCATGGGGCATGGGTGTGTGTGTTGTCCTTAGGTTAGTTTACCTTGGTTTAAGTAGTTTATAAGCTACGGACTGATGACCACACAGTTTGGTCCGATAGATTTACAAACATTTGGCATGGGTGTCTCTGTGTGTGTGTGTGTGTGTGTGTGTGTGTGTGTGTGTGTGTGTGTCTGTGTGTATATGTTGTCCTTAGGTTAGTTCACCTTAGTTTAAGTAGTTTGTAAGCTACGGACTGATGACCAGGCAGTTTGGTTCGATAGATTTACAAACATTTCAACATTTTTTGAACCCTGAATGAAATGACTGAGTTCAAGAATTCCCATTTGTTCAGAAACTTTGCCTCTTTACTGTTAAAACAGTCCATTAATTCCTATATCTTTAACAACTCCATTCCTACACTATCAAAATAGTTCACGATTTACCAATTCCCTAGGAGCTTTTCGATATCAATGTTAAATAAGAGCATTTCAATTTATAAAGTTTTCTCTATCCATTGAACTTTATACCTATAGAATGCAAGTCTGTAAGATATATTTATTCTGCTTAAATACAAATGTGACAAAACACGCCATAATGCCACAAATATAGTCTATTGAGCAACAGCAAGACCAGTAGAAGACAAAGAAGGCACTCCAAGCGGTTCTCGATGCTAAACATCGATAAATCGATACTAAACCATTCGAAACAATACTTTGTTTTGACTACTTCTTGTTTAGGGTGTCAGCTGTGTTGACAGTAAAATCGTGTGGCTAAATGTCATGTGGTGTGACCAGCAAGCCAAGAAGTGCTACAATTATGCCTCCAAGCAGCAGCTGAAGAAGTATGCTACTTTACATAAAGATTGTGAGCTAATAATATAAACTTTCGTATTCAAACGAAATTTCAGGACGCAGAGACATCATATAAAATGTCTTATTCGTGTTTTCACAGGTCGATTCCAACAGACAGCAAGAATGTAATATAATATACCTGTAAGAATAGTTTTGTGTTTGCCAAATAGCCTGAAGATGAATCACGTGCCTGGAAACATGTAGCGTCAATAAATAATTTGAACAGCTATATGAATTATGACTGGTAGCGAAAAATTCAATTAGCATGAGTGCCACGATGCTATGAAAAATAAGAACTGCACTATCTGATGATGCACTGCCAGGTTCGAAACTGATAAAGGGATACAAATAAGAGAAACAAATCAGTGAAAGACGACTGATATAACTTGAATTGTCCAATTGTATTGTGGCCGTCATCAAGCTCAAAGGTCTAGGAGGACAATAGTGTCTAATCCTTCAGAGATGCTAAGCGTACAGACAATGCGTACTACGGAGATGCGGGGGTTGAATAAAATACCGCCCTATACCATAATACCGGCTGCTGGAGCAAAATGGATGTGCACATGCAAGAGTGCATCATTTTCACCGCGGCTCATCTGTCCATGACGTCATCCATTGCACCATTGCCAGTGCAAACGACTGTAACGTTGGCTGCAAATGACGTGTGTGGTATACGCGAGAAGTGCTGGTCGTGCAACAGAACAAATTGGTTATGATTCGTGATGTGGCAGAACGAGGCATCACTCCATGTGCGTCATCGCCTGTGGTGTTGCAACGAGGTGGTTGCAATCGGTCACACTGATCCGCTGCAGCTAACAATTATAGTCATGCAAGACAGGTGCATCCTCTAAAAGATAAATCAAAATCTCTATACCCAATCATTTTCGGTTGAACTCAGACACGTGCTCAGAAACAGTTCGCTACTTCTAAGACACCTGCCGACCACCTAAGACAAAATAACCTCACGATACAAATTAATCTTCTTAAGTCGAGCTCAGAAACCTGCTCAAAACACGTTCGCTATTTTCTATGACACGTGCTAAATCTACTTAGACAAAATAACTGCACGAAAGAACAACCACTTCTGTTTCCCCTTTGTATAACTCTTGTTAAGAGTAACTAATCAAAAATAAATATATACTAATATCGGAAAACAATTGTTGTTGCAGATGTAACGATTATATGGTTATTCGTCAAAGCACTAAAATGATTTTTTAAAAATTCAGAATTAAACCTGGCTACTTTTTGCTCTCCAATTAACAGGCTATGCTTTTCTGAGAATATTCCACTGCTTTCACAGTTGCCAGCATCAAACCAGATCCTGTGTTGTAGCAAGGGTTTCTGTTCGTAATTATATGAATAAAAATAATAGCAACAGGGAAAGATTACAAACCAGAATTCGGACGGTCAACTTAAAATTGCTGAAAACGTCTTGGTAACAAACAGAAGACAAAATATGCAAAATGTGAACAAATACCTAAAGTATGAGGATTCTATTAGTCCGGCAGCCATTAGTGAGAGGGAGTGTGTACGGTGAGTATACTAATGTTATGGTATTAACCAAGGGAAAGAGCAATTGAATCCTAGCAGGGACAGCACAAATCTTAGAGACCGTTCGGTATTCAAAGCGTTGCATTTCTATACACTCGTGGGCATTCTCGAACAGCTACACTAACGTAACACCACGATTTACAGCAATGGCGGTTATCATCCGCACTAGCGAGTAACTGAGGAAGTTTCTCTCTCTGGATTTGTTACCTGGTGTGTCGAACTGCAGTAAGCACCCATCGACAAATTTTGTGACCCATAGACGGATATTCAACACAGATTCGTAAACTATCGTTCTTGTGAAACACCGCTAGCTCTTTACTCGCATGATGTGATGAGTGGTATCGACAAATGATGTCGAATAGATTCCATATTTCTATATTTTGTGAAGGCTTTCGACACTGTACCTCATAAGCGTTGTATACCGCCACAGTTGTAATATTAGATTGGTGATTTCCTGTAAGAAAGGTAACAGTACGTTTTAATCTACAGTAAATTATCGAGCAGTAGTGATATCTGGCGTTCCACAGGGAAGTGGTATAGGGCCCTTACTCTTTCCTATTTTTATAAACGATTTAGGAGACTTCTGCGTAGCTCTCTTTGACTGTTCGCGGGTAATTCAAAGTGATTTAGATAAGATATCAGCATAGTGCAAAAATTGGCAATTGACACTTAATAATGACCAATAAGAGAAGTCCCTTAAATCTCAGTTACACAATAAATCAGTCAAACCTACAGGCCTTCACTTCCAGCAGTAACAATTACGAATAACCTACATTGGAAAGAACACACAGGAAACATTGCAGTGAAGGCGAACCAAAGACTACGTTTCATTGGCAAAACACTTACAAGATGAAACAGTTCTACCAAAGAAACTGCCTATACTACAGTTGTGCGTCTTATTTTTTGAATATGGCTGCGCATTGTGGGATCTACATCTGGTGGGACTGACGGACGATTTATAGAAAATTAAGAAAGGTAATTACGTATAGTCTCTTTAGATCTTCGAAAGGCGTTTCATTTGGCCCCACTCCAGGAATTATGGCTCGTTTTAAAGAAATCTTGAATAAGTAAAAGGCACATCAGTGCAATAAAAATCGTGTATAGAAATAGTAAGGCCATAGTACAAATCCGAAATTGTACTTCTGACGTATTTTTAATATCAACGAGGATGGATCAAGGATGGATTTAAAATGTACTTGAGTGGGTCTGTTGAACACTGGGTTAAAATATGCAGGTGGATGGGAATAAACCTCGGAGTCTGGCATCTACCTGCAATTGTCTTAAAAGCAGTGGATCAGCAGAATATGACTTACATCCTTTAAAAAGTAACTGCAGAATATGGAAAATGGGGTTTGGAAGTTAATACTGAGAAAATATGGTGAAGGGAGGTAAATGACGAGATATATGGAGAGGGGAGAAGATAAAATTTTGAGTGAATATTGATATGTAGGGGTTATATTTGACATAGATGGAATGGATGAGAAGGGTATAAGGAAGAAGATAGGGAAAGGAAAGGACATAACTGAGATTCTAAATCAGACATTTGAAAATAATAACATGTCTAATCAGAGGAAGTAGAATTTATTTTAGGCACCAATATAATCAGTCATGATGTATGCGTGATACATAAAAATAGAGAACAGAAACTACTACCTGCAGAGGTATACTGGAGAAGATGCTCCAACCTAGCAGTATCTCACCACGTCAGAAATGAATTAAGTAGGGGAAGTATGACAGACACAACCACCATTATAGATACAATTAATAAAAAATGAAGTAGTCCGGGCATTTACGACATATGGAACAGGTAATGACACCATTACAAGCTTATATCCGCCACAAAGAAATAAGCAAGGAAAACCACAAAATGTTCAAATGTTTATATAGTCTATGGGACTTAACTACGGGGTCATCAGTCCATAAACTTACAAACTACTTACGAACTAGGACGGCATAAGTATCCATGCCCGAGGGGGGATTCGAACCCCGGACCGTAGTGGCCGTGCAGACCGTGACTGGAGCGCCTCGGTCTCCTCGGCCACCGCGGCCGGCAGGAAAACCACACAAGAAATGCATAATTCAATGACATTCAAGAGGATGTGAGGAAATGAGGACTGGAAGTAGGAGACTGGATAGACAAGCATTTATTTAGCTTAGGATGCGAGTAGCGAAGTGATGATGCAAATACTTTATATTTATGTCACCTTCGCAGAACACACATATCTTGACTAGTTCATTTTTTAATCTTATTGATATTTTGGTGACTTTATTAGACGTTAAATGATAGTATCATTTGCTGAAACATAAGAGCGGTGTTTAGTATCTCTCTTTGGTCATTTATATAGATGGAAATGAGCGAATGGCTTTCTTGGCAGGGAGAACCCTTGCGGGTTTGTTCGGCCGCCTTAGTCTAAGTCTTTTTATTTGACGCCGCGTGGGCGACTTACTTACCAATGATGATGAGATGATGATGCTTAGGACAACACACAACACCCAGTCCCCAGTCCCCTGCCGGGCCTCCTGCGTGGTAGTCAGCGACGCTACCGCTGAGCTACGGAGGCGGACATTTATATAGATGAGGAACAGCAGACACCTACTTGGGGAACACCAGATGTTACTTCCGTCTCACTCGATGATTTCCATCCACTACTTGGAACTGTGATCTTTCTGACGAAGGGTAATGGATACAGTCTCACAAATGAGACGAGACACTGCATGCATGCAAATTTATGTATTAAACATTTAGTCAGGAACGATGTGGATAACCTTCTGGAAATCTAGAAACCTAGAATCACTTTGATAATCTATAGCAATAGCACTTTTTAAGTAATAAGAACAGAGAGCTAACTGGGTTACAAAAGAACAATGGTTACGAAACCCATTGTTGATTTCTTATCGACAGATCGTTTTCGTCGAGGTGATTCATGATGATCAAATACAGTGTATACTCCAAAACGGTACTGCATCAATGTCCGCAGCCCTTGCGGAAATCCAGCTGTATGAAGCCAGCAACGGGGACAGTGGAGAGTATTGGTAGATTTCGGCATTTGTGCATTGTGGGATGCTTGTCCGAATGGTCAGGATTCCGAGGCACTGGTAGCGTAAAATCCGTGTTAGTCTTCCATTCTGGCAGAAATTGACGTAAGTCGCTGTTGTGTTGTCTCATCTGCCTTACAGATGAGATCCCTACTTTCTTTTAAAATTAAAGGTGTATTTCGTAAACATAATATCATGCCAAAGTATCTGGAGGCTGTGTTTCTTTATGTATTATTAATGGAATATTATATACCTTGGTGTCACTCTTGATCGCACACTGACCTTCAAGCAGCACTGTGAAACAAAAAGTATCCGCAAGAAACAACATATTGCGTAAAATAACGGGAACATCCTGGGGTGCAGTAAAGACCACATCTCTATCTCTGTGGCATGCTGGAGGCGAATATGCCGGCCCTGTCTGGCATAACTCTGCCCATGCCAAACATGTGGACATCGCTTAAAGGAGTCATGTGGACTAATCACTGGGTGCCTGAAACCTACGCCACGGGAGAAACACTACCAACCAGCGTGTATTGTCCCTCCAGACATTAGGCCGCTTTCACACTACACGATTTCAGTCGTGCGGGAAAAAACCGTACCATCAGTCACCCTTCAGTCGCCTGATGAAGAGCGTGAGAGCTTTCACATAGCACGATTACAATACGGGCACGATTTTTAGCCGTGTTGCAGCCGTCCAGTGCCACTGCAGCCACACGGGAGCCGCACGGGACCGTACCGAGTTCTCGGCTCGAGTTCTCGGCTCAGTGGCCCACGTGACCGAGTGCGTGCTTTCACACTGCACGACTTCAGTCGTACGGGAGCTGTCCCCAGTGTGGTTTCTGCTGCGTTCAGTTTGGTTTCAGGTTGCGTTTTCGGTGTTTGCAGTTTGTGAGTGTTGTTTACTTACTTGTAAATACATATTTGTACTACAGTAGAATAACATTTTACTTTTCCCTACAACGCATTACGGCCGTGTGACGTTGGTCTCACAATATTTTACCATCTAGTCGTTAGTTCCTTCTTACTTCTCGATAGTTCCATAAAAATGTTAGTTACTTCCGGAAATTATGTTAAGTAAATAGTAAAAAAAATTGGGTACTTATATATGTTATATATAAGGTGGTCGAGGTATAACTAAATAAATAAAATAATATTGATAGTTTAAAAAAGCAATTTACTTTACGAAGGCTACAGAACACAGATTTTCTATCCGCAGAAGCGACATTTCATACCAGCTTATGTTCCAAAACTGACAAATATCTTCAGTTTCTCAAGCAATTCATCGAAGGAGCCTACTGACATATGAAAGTAGTTTAAAAAAATTTCGGTCGTCGTTTCTTAGGTCTGAAAATAATGAGTAGAAAGCCCCGACTACCTCACGTCTCAGATTAGTTGGATGAACCCAGTGAAGACGATTGCGACTTCATCTTTTCCGACGTCGATACAATATCCACAGCGCAATGACTTGTTCACGATCCATAACTGCACAAGGCCACAGTTTCAAGAGAACTGAAGTTGTTGTTTGGAAAATCACCTTCTATTTAAACCCGTACGGTTTTTTCCCGTACGGGCGATATCGTGTAATCACCTCGATTTAAACCCGTATTTTTTTACCCATAGGGGCGAAATAGTGTAGGGTGAAAGTGGCCCTAGACGTGAGGTAGCCGCACGTTGAGATATCCACCTCTGACAAGCACCCGCTATATGGCCATAATCCTCCTCCTCCACGTTTGAAGTCCAGAAAGAGCTTTATGCGGGCAACAAGTATGACCAGTATGACCAGTGAACAGTTGTGTTCCTGGCCAACCACGTGGAACAAGAGGTCAGTACATCACTGGATGCCAGCATCAGAAAATGTAGCTGCTGGTTTCACAGAGGAACGGCTTGTGTGTAGAACCCTGAATCGGCTTAGAACGGGTGTCGCAAGATCCAGAGACAACCTGCACAATTGGAGTTACCCTACACCATCAACCCTTTGTAACTGCGGGGTTGAGCAGACTACAGTCCACTTATACCAATGTGCGCTATGACCATCAAGATGCACCACTTATGATCTGATGTCCGCAAGCCCCAAAGCTGTTGCGACTGCCAAATTCTGGGCTAAAGTCGCCTAAATTGTCATTTTATTCTAATATTATTTTTCCTTGCGAGTCTTGTTTACAATTTCTTTCACTGCTAAATGTAAACCAATGGAAATTATAATATGGAACCTAATTTTAACTTCAGCTAATTATTATGCAAATATCTATATCCATGTAGCACTGTGCACTAAAGTTAGACGTTATGACACGAATAAATAAAAAAATGGAATATTGGCACAAGGTACTCTTTGGACACACTCTTTGCGCTGTCAAATCGAGCTCTGGCCTCTGATTGCATCAGACTCAGCTGTTATTGGAGACGTACGAAATCATCCACACCTTGCGGTTTTTCTGAAAGCCACTAACCTTGAGACACGCCTTTCGCCGCAATGGAAGCGTTCGGCCGTGAGCTCAAACGAATATGGCGGGCGTATCAACTTAATGGGGCTAACTGGAGGAAAGTTATTCATTTCTCTCCTTTAACCAAGTCGCAGTTGCCTCAACGTATAACAAGTGGCACTAGATACTTGTTATCCCCAGAAATGTGCAGTTATGTGTAGATTTCAACTGAATTTTTACACCTCACATACACACCTTCACTGTAGACAGATAAAACACTAAATCAATGTGCCTCAGTTTGAAATGAAAGGGAACGTAAATAAAAGAAGTATTGCGAACTTAGATGAAACGAGAAAACCCAGCAGTCAATAACCAGCTTAGCGTTACTGTGGAACGAAAGGAAAGTTACAAAAACAAGTGTTCTTATAAGTCACGGTTTTAGAGCCAGTGGACGGTCTAACTTTTTCGTTTTCCTATTCCAGCTCAAATATGCAGCATGTGCCATGTAATTCCCTGTGAGAAAAGCAATCTACCATCCCCTCTCTCTACCCATCTCCCTCCTAAACCTAACCGCCGGCCGCGGTGGCCGGGCATGGATATTTGTGCCGTCCTTAGTTGTAGGTAGTTCATAAGTAGTTTGTAAGTTTAGGGACTGATGACCCCGTAGTTAAGTCCCATAAGCTTAACAAACATTTGAACATCGCCTATAAACCTAACCCCATCCGCCTCCTCCTCCACCTCCGCCTGGTCCTACACCTCTATCCCTTCAACTCCTCCATCCCTTCGTTCTCCCTGTCCCTCCTCTTCTTCCCATCCATCTGCCCCTACTAATCAATTCCCTCGTCGCTGCTGTTCAGAATAAAGTTATTAAAATGCGTTCTTCAAATTTTGTGGTTGTTGTTGTTGTTGTTGTTGTTGTTGTAGTCTACAGTCCGGAGACTGGTTTGATGCAGCTCTCCACCCCACTCTCTCCTGGACAAGACAGTACTTTCTCTTAGCGCTTAGAGCTCTGGCACTTTTCCCACACAGCTACGACAATTTATAACTGTTGGACCATTTGTGCTTGTTGACTTGACACCAACAAAATAAAACGTTTCCAACCTAATCATCGCTCAAGCGGCTATAGTTATTTATTCAATAGTGTAACGAAGTCGATTGTTCTATGGCAGGAGTTGCTAAGTGTGAACTATGTCCTTGGTTTGGAATTAATATATATTTATATATTTAGGACAGCAATTAATTAACTTGGGTCGCCGCCATACTTATCCAAAATATGGAAAATTAAAATGTTACTGATCGGCTATGATGTGATCATAGATTAAGACATATAATAAATATTCCTATTCTATTGCAATGTATCAGTTGTTCTAAACAAAAAAAGGGTACTTGAAAACTTATTGGTAAACTGCGGAATTTAACTATTCTGTTTCCCCTCCAAAATAGTGACAAAGGAACGTTCTTAAATGAAAGACGATCTACTCAAAATCACTTTATTATAATTAAACATTCCGATGACATTTCCTATGTACAACAGATAATAGTATCCACAGAATCTTTTACAAATGTTAAAACAATGAGACACAAAAAGAAAAAAAAAATGACTGGCTGAGTCAAAGGTCGGAGGTTTTGCAAAACAGAATGCTATAGATTGGTTACACAGGGGCGTGAAACTATCGTTAGCCCTAAGCTTCCCAGAGTAAATAGGCAGATCTCAAAAGAATAAAATATGGGACAGAACCCAACAAGTCTGATTCATATAACCCCCCAGCAAGTGCGTCACCTTACCAACACAGATGATCATTGACGGCAGCGTCTCAGGGTCGCAGGCAGCAGACGGTGGGAGCGCATAAGCTGAAATTTTTTATCCGACCGTAATTGCTGCGACCTGTTAAGCAGGGTCGACATGTAACTTAACACAGCGTCACTGACGTCGGCGTCGCTAGGCAGTTGCTGTGCGATTCCATCACGCTAGTAGACTAATCAATATTTTGCATAGGTGACACAAACGCCACTTGACACAAATCGATCAGTCACTTGCGTAATAAGATCTGTAAAAACAATACCCGATTCGCAAGGCGCGAATGCTCTTGCAAAAACGAAAACTAAACTGTGGCCGCTCACTGCGTAACCATAGGATAATGTAACGTCCGTGAAGTAAACACAAGTTCAACAAGGTCCCAATCTTCGGAATCACACACAAGTCTAACCAGAGGACCGTTTAAGACGAGGTCCTCCCCGCGAATCTAAACGGAGTATTCCGTGTCTCCCGAGGTACGTACACTTCAGACGCTCAGACACGAGAGGCTGTCCCTCCTCGCGCTCTGCCGCAGCTCACGGCAAGTGCCGGGCGGCCACACCCACGCGCGGAAAGACGCACCAATATCTGCTAACGGCTAATAGTCAAACCAATCGGATGGCGTAGCGCCGTGGACAAATTGTTTAGCTGTCATACTAAAATACTCTGCCGAATCAGGACGCGTTATCTGCGGCTGCCAAGAGGCTCCGCCCACGCCACCAAAGCTTCCCGCGGATTTCACCGTTCCCAGTGTGAATTCCCTGCAAGGAATTTCACCTTGCTCCTAGCTACGGTCACACGACCAAAAAATGTTAACGTTGTGCTACATATGCAGCCGCTGGAGCCAAGCCCTTGGGGTGCCAGACGGGCAGAAAGCTTTCCTCTCAACCTAACCATTTGTCACACTAACTGTGTTCAAACTCTGCTGCTTTCTAGGAAGTTTTATTAGATAACGCCTAAGGGCAATACGTCTCCATAAACCGCCAGGGGCCCAGAGCACTCTGCTATTGTTTGTATCCGGCAAATTCCTCTCTTGCGAAACGGCCGAATGACTAAAAAGGTAGTCCCCGCTATCGCCCACCGTAAACCGCGGGCCAGCATTCTAAAGCATTTCACATATTCCGCCGCCTGTAGCATCGGTGCCAAACAGGTCAAGTCAGACCCTCTCGTCCTTCTCCAAAGGCGAGCGAAAGTTGGTGGGAGGGAGAGACCCCCAAGAGCGTCTCTGCTCTTCGCGGCCTGGCCGTGCCCAACACGTAAAACCACTTTTTAGCAGCCAAGCTACGCCAATAAACATTAAAATCCCGAAATTTTCATATAAACTTAGAATGTACTACATCCCAGGAGCCCATCACCCCTGATGTGTCTCCAAAGGCACAGAAATAAAAATAAATAAAGATCTACAAAGAAAAATGTTACATATTTCAATAATTATCGTAAAGAGAAAGGTACAGCAGCACAAGGTAATTATGAAAAATAGACTAATTATAGCCCCCGTCTCACAATAGGAACAATCAGTGATACCAATACGTTTGATGCTCATTTGATTTCCTAATCACTGAAACAAAACCACCTAATTTAACCACGAAAGTTCAATTTATCTTCATCCCCACCCCTCAGAATCCTTATCTCTTTAATTATCAGTGTAAGAAATGTGGTTAGATATAGGCATGATGAACGCTTACTACCATCCGTTATACATCTCATTAGTTACAGCATGTAATTTTGTAATTATGTATTCCCAGTGAGTGTCTCATCTGCGGCCCCGGCTTGTAATTAATTCACAGAAAGGACGAGGTTGGAATCTTTAAAAAGCATACAGAATGACTTTGCGTAGTAATTAATGGCTTAGCGTTATATATTTTATGAAGCGGAGAGACGGCGACATTACCGGAGTATCATCGTCAAAGCAATAAGGCCGATGAAGCGTTTCAATTAGATACCTGTTGGGAATCAGTTTCTACATTTCAATGGCTTTTAAAGGAAAAATTCTTGACTTTACTGAAATTCGTGCTTGGTAAACTGTTCTCATGAACAAAATTTTTTCTCCCTATTCCTGAACAAATCTGGACCACACACTGTTTTATGATTCATTTTGATTCTCTTTAAGGATTTTGGCCATCATAAATCTGGCATTTATCTCATTATGATAAAATGGTCCATTCCATTTCAAGCATACACTGCACAACTAATTTTTTAATATTAGCATGTAAATTAAAACATACAAACACCATGGAATATAGCTTTCATAACAACTTTTAGAAAATGTCTAATTTTGATGAGCCTAACAATTACTATCACTTAAATAATGTAAAATTCCCCAGGAAGAAACTTTTTCAATTATTTATCAGCATTGTTAGCTGTTTATAAACAATGAGAGTTCTTAATTGCTACCATATCGCTCTCTGTCCCTGCGGTTGTAATAGATGGACGCATACAAATTGGTCAATTTAACAAAGAAATACAAGCTACATCTCATTAACCCCAATTTACTCCGTCGCTCACTTCAGAAGTAATACACGTACGCCAACGACAAATATAAACATTAAAACATTTTTATACGCAATTGGAATCGACTTTTGTGTCATCTTTCGACGGGAAACGGCCGCCTCGAAGTGGTAATTTGATTTATGGAATAGTTTTGGGCCAGAAATTCGTTCACAATAATAGAGGGGAAATTTGACTTTATAGTAACCCAAAATTTATTTTCTCCTTCAAAAATGTGCTATTTTTCGACGAATTTGCTTCCTCAAGCGCGTAGAATGTTCAGCTTTTGGCAAGAATTCCGAATGCACTATACCGCAGCGATCGTAGAAAACTGTCAACATGACCATCACTTCTGATCGATTTCGTTTCTCTTTCGATTTTGGCTGACTTGGAAACGGTATAGCGTGGTTTACATGTCAAACACGTAAATCTCTCATCATCAGCTACAATACGTTTTGAGAATGTGGAGTCGAAATGATTCGTTGTGTAAACTCATCAGTGATCTTTACGCGATTGAGGCAAACGTCTTCGCATTTCATGCCCAAACAATAGTTTAACACGATAGGAATTGATTCATAATTACAAAAACTGAACCTGCTATAACTCTCAGATTAAAACGAAGATTTTTATCCAACATTTCCTTTTTATAAACGGTAATAAATTCAACAGATAACCCTGATGGCCGATCAGTGCCTGGCAAATCTGACGTGATATCTCGACCGAGTTTAAATACAGGGTACCACTAATTACTGTAAGCCGTATGCAGGATTTTAAGCAGTTCATCATAAGAAATGACATTTTAAATGCAAACATTGAGACAAACTCTTGTTCCGTATATGAAAACAAAAATGCACTAGTATGAACTGACAAAATGGCACACTGTGAAGGAAATAAATGATAACTAAGGAAAAATTCCGCTTATGTAGTGTGGAGAACAGCTGTACAAAATAACGACAAAACTATTTTCGACAATCCATTTCAACGAGGTCTTTCTTTGACTGAATGTATGTGTACTTTAGAATTAGCTGGTGGAATATTATTGTAAATCAGCACTTACTAGTATTGTCCTTCATTCATAGTGCTTCCGAATTTCTTGAAAACTCGTATGGAAGACGAAATTTTAAACTCTTTTTACGTGAAATCGACAGTAAATTGGCCTAAATTCGACCACTTTTTTGTTCTTTTTATTTATTTATTTATTGAATCTGAAGACCAAAACTAATTATTTTGATTACATTACGGACCATTCTCTGCGGTATGTTGTACACAATGAATGAAGAAAGATAATTTTCACATCACATTTTCCTTGCTTTATAAAATTTTTTGTTGTGGCTGAAGTTTCCCTGGATATGGGGAAACAAACGAAATGTTGTGAAAAACGAAGATATGTACGCCTGCATTATATTCGGCCACCTGAAATTAACGCTTCAGTATTGGAGAACCTTCCTCTAAATTATCTTAGACTCACTCGGTGACCCACTTTTCTCCAGGCAAATTAATTTGAATATGGGCACAGTATTTCTCTCCCCATCTAAGAATTTTTTACCACTTGTAAGACCGTGAACGAGAGAATTTTCTTCGAAGTAAAATAAATTAATAATTAGAAACTACTTTCTTCAGGCACACAGGTGTGTGTGTATTAAGGCAGTTCAGCATTTCAGAATTTCAAAATAAAAATAATAAAGATAAAATTAACAAAACTCAGAAGAAAGGATGTAAATACGCCCTAATTTTCCTGTATGAATGTTCTTGATTTTGTCTTCGATAGTAGTCCTTGGCACCGCAAACATTTCAGAGGCTTCTCGTGTCGATAATTTATCCTCTTGAATCTCATTTACAGAACATTTTTTAAGGAAACCTGGTTGTAATTAAATATGCAAGTACTCTCAATTTTTATTATGTCCCTGAAGATTCACACTCACCTTCATAAAATTATTTCTGCCGAATTCTAATTGTTGCTTAAATACAGATTTTGTCTGCCTAATGGCATGTGGGGTTTCTTTTGAGCACTGATGGGAATTTCCAGTGTTTTTGTTACCATTTTGGGTAAAAATGGATTCTTCACTGAAGATTAAAAATGGCGATTTTGAAGCATGCAACAACAACATTCCAATAGTATTTACTGAATATGGTCTAAGGAAAAGGAATAGAACGGGAGATCGCCTAGTAGAATTTTGTGTAGAGCACGATTTAATCATCACAAACACTTTGTTTAATCGTCGGAAAGGAAGGTTTTATAAGTAGAAGAAACCAGGACACACTGGAGGTACCAGATTGACATTATAGAATTATAAAGCATGTTTTAAACTGTAAGACGTATCCAGGAACAGATAAAGACTAACTTACTGGTTTTAAACTGTAGATTAAAAAAAAACCCTGCAAAAAGGCGGAAAGTTAAGGGGAGGGAACCAGCATAAATTGAAAGAACCAGAGGTGGCTGGGAGTCTGAGAGTGAGCAGTAGGCTAGGAAAGACGGAAACAGGGGAAATTATTACAGTAGAAGAAGAGTGTGTACTGTGAGAGAGTAGCGTACGCGGCAGAGGATCATATAGGCAGAGGAGGAAGGCCTAATATAAACAGGAGATACTGAACTGATGAAAGGAGAATATGTGAAATTTCAGCAAGTGAAGCAAAGGAATATAGACGTCTGAAGAGTGAGGTTGACAGGAAGTGCAGACTTGCTAAGCGCGTGTGGCTAGAGGACAACACCGTAGAAGATTATTTAACAAGGGAAAAGATAGATACCGCCTACAGGAAAATAAAACAGGCATTTGGTGACTAGAAAACCAGCCGCAAGAATATCAAGAACTCAGGTGGAAAACCAGTGATAAGCAAAGAAAGGAAATGTAAACGATGGAAACAATATATAGATTGCCTATACAAATGAAATAAAGTTGAAATTAGTATTTCAGAAAAAGTAGAGGAAGACGAGGTAGGAGATACGATACAGGAGGGAGAATTTGACAGACCACTAAACGATTAATGTAGAAATAAGGCTCCTGTAGTATATGTTTTTCCGTCTTAACTGCTATCATCGTTAGGAGAGCCAGTCATGAAGAATTGTTCCACCTGGTATGCAAGGTGTGTGAGACAGGGAGTATACCCTACGACTTGAAGAAGAATATAGTAATTCCAAAGAAAGCAACTGCACAGAAATGTGTAACTTACAGAGATGTTAGTGTAATCAATCATGGATGCAAAAAACTAATACGATTTATTGTTAGATGAGTGGAAAAAATAGTGAAATCCGTCCTTGTGAAAGATCAGTTTGGATTTTAGAGAAATGTAGGAACACGGGAGGCAATACTCACTTTACGACTTATCTTAGAAGATAGGTTAAGGAAATGCAATCTTTATATCTGGATAAAGCTTTTTATAATGTAGACTGCAATACAATTTTTCAAATTCCGAATGTAACAGGGAGGGAAGAGTTACACACAACGTGTACAAGAAACCAGACAGCAGTTATTAACCGGCCGCGGTGGCCGAGGGGACTAAGGCGCTCCAGTCACGGTCTGCACGGCCACTACTGTCGGGGGTTGGAATCCCCGCCTCGGGCATGGATATTTGTGCCGTCCTAGTTCGTAAGTTGTTCATAAGTAGTTTGTAAGTTCAAGGACTGATGACCCCGTAGTTATTTCCCATAGACTTTACAAACATTTGAACATTTTTTGAGCAGTTATTAGAGTCGAAGGGCAAGAAAGGGACGCAGTGGTTTGGAAGGGAGTAAGGCAGCGTTGAAGTGTTTAACCGATGTTATTCAATCTGTACATTGAGGAAAATGTGAAGGAATGCAATAAGAGATTTGGAGAGGGAATTGAAATTCAGGGAGAAGAAATAAAAACTTTGCGGCCGAAGACATAGTAATTCTCTGAGAGACAAAAAGTAACTGGATGAGCAGTTAGGTGCAATAGATAATGTTTTGAAAGGAGAGTATAAGTCGATTACCAAGAGCACAACAAGGGTAATGGAATGGAATGTCAGAAAATGAAGGAATGCTGAAGTAATTAGGTCAGGTAATGAGTCAATAAAAGTAATACAAGTGTTTTGTTATTTGAGCAGGATAATAACTTCTCCTGACCGACGTAAAGAAGATATGAAAATCAGAATGGCTATGGGAAGAAATGTGTTTCTGAAGAAATCGGATGACATAAAAAATTAATTTAAATGTTAGGAAGTTTTTTCTGAAAGCACTGGTCTGTATGGTAGCATTGTGTGGGGGCCTACTATGGACTATACGGAGTTCAGATATGAAGATCATAGAAGTTTTTGAAATGTGGTGCGACAGACGAATGATGAAAATTAGATGGGTAGATCGTGTAACTAATGAGGAGGTACTCAACAGAATTGTGGAGGAAAGTAGTATCTGCGATATAATGAGTAAGAGATAGGTACGTGGGACACATTCTCGGACATCGAAGAATCGACCATTTAGGATTAGAGGGAAGTGTCTGGGTTAAAATTCTTAGGGGAAGACCGAGGAATGAGTACAGTAAACAGAATTTAGGATGCTGTTCTTATTCTCAGATGAAGAGGATTGCACAGTTAGAGAGCTGCGTCAAACCAGTCTGCGGACGGAAGACCACAACAACACCTTCATCTGCTGCTTGAAAGTATTGATCGTGCATATCTAATGTTCTGCCCACAGTTTATGTGGTACGCTGATAAATACAGAAGTTCTACGTGTGTGTGTGTGTGTGTGTGTGTGTGTGTGTGTGTGTGTGTTTTCTGCCTCATCCGCAAGCAGCTCATTTCCACGTACTGATGCAATGTAGTTATTAACCCTATATCAGTGCCACGCAGTGTATTGAACAAGGAAGTAAACACTCTTGCATCCGTTAGTCTGCTGTTTGGAAATCGT
The DNA here is from genome assembly GCA_026315105.1 of Locusta migratoria. NCBI lineage: Eukaryota > Metazoa > Arthropoda > Insecta > Orthoptera > Acrididae > Locusta > Locusta migratoria. The sequence continues at coordinate 471,936,005 of CM048747.1, forward strand.
ATGTAGAATTCTCTGAAGGCAGCAACAGTGTTTCCATTACAAAACCCACACTCGTGTACCATACCTGAATAATGATTATGTGTAAAACGCACGGAATGTTTAAATGCTACAGTACATTAGACCCAGCCCAAAAATCACAATGATAACTTCATTGTAACCGAAAGCACGGCTTCACAACTTCAATATTAACACTCTTCAGCTGACATTCGACAAATATGCTCATTTCAACACATAGCGACCAGTGCATCAACACAGAAAACGAAAATATTTTGAAGGCAACAAAAATTTTATAAATTCCCAATTTTCTGGAAATATCTGCATGTATGAAAATCATTTTACTCATTACTTTTAATTTTATTCTGTATTGCAAGTGAAATTATTGTTAATTATTTGCGGGGTCTTTTTGAAAGTGGTGTAACGGTGGGAGTTGCTTGCTTATGTAATACGTATGTAGGCCAAATTCAGGATGATAGTTGAGCAGATCTCGATATTCTTGTCCCGTAATTTCTTTTCCCGTAGGAAACTGACATGGGTTAGAAGATGAAACAATGTGCAGTCAATTTATTCTTGACAAACTTCATGTGGCCCAGGCTGACATCCGCGGGAGGCTGAAAAATAGCTACGAAGACAGCACCAATGACAAGTGCAATGTTAAAGAAAGAGAAAACCAGCACTGAAGAAAGAACCTGGCAATGGGAGGCCACTAACTGCGACCAATCACTTGAATCGACAACGTCTGCATCACCTGATTCGTGCGGACAGTTCGTGGCCACTATACTGTGAAGTAGATGGGGTGAGACAAAGGTTATTGGAAAGTGTATGCATTTACCGCGGCAGCAGAACAAACAGGTGAAATTTTGCTCTCGTAATGCGTAAGCTAGCAAATACACGTTTCCCTCGGAAAATACGCTTATGATCCGGAAATAAGGAATCTGTCGAATTAGCTCCATAACACCTGAAAGGTCTAAAACGTTACAACGCCAGCGACCAGCAAATAAACTCGTGGCGGAAGTATTTCGGGTTGTCAAGGGAGTCACTCTCGTTGATCGTCTGGAACATGGTTGTATTTTAAGCAGCAAGAGCTACATTACTACAGCCAGGAAATCTTTAAGAGCCTTGAAAGAAGCAGAGACGAAGCAAGAATTTGAAATCCATACGAATTCATCATGACAACGCGAAACGCCTCATGTCTTCGTCCACAATTCCGGAGAGTATCAAATTGGGTTGGTCAGTGCTACCTCACCGGCAGTACAAGCCAGATTCAGTACCTTCTGGCAACGTCGCGATCTTTCCTCATAAAACAGTCCACATCAGCACTGTATTGAAAAACTTGCCGCGGTGCATACGTTCCACAGGTTGCGTTGTAATATAAGATTCTTGTAAGACGTCTCCAAAATATACGAAATCATGAAGGATTTTGTAATTACATTTTTATTTATATATATTCGCTTCTCTGGTTTTTTTTTTTTTTTTTTTTTTTTTTTTTTTTTTTTTTTTTTTTTTTTTTTTTTACTAAAGCAGTTACCAGTTGCATTACTGGGCAGATAATAAAACTCACTATTCTGCACACACACATTCGCACAGTCACTAATACAGCCTGATGAAAATAAAAATAAATAGTCACCAAATGACCAAACAGTTTGTGTTTTCAAAAAATTCGATACCTGCGTGATTGTAAACTTCAGTCACTACTAGTTCAGTTTTTCAGTGGAAGTTTGCACAACATGCCACGCGGATTCAAAGATGTTCCTATATGTCACAGTTCACTTATGAAAGTTGTAATTCTTCACCTCTTAACCATACACAAGTGCACTACAGTTTTGAGTACATCTCCATCTATAACCGGCCGCAGTGGCACAGCGGTCTGCGTCGTGTCAGTCACGGTCTGCACAGCTGCTGCGGTCGGGGTTTCGAATCCCCCTTTGGGCATGGATGTTTGTGCCGTCTTTAGTATAAGCTAGTTCATAAATAGTTTGTAGGTTTAAAGACTAATAATCCCGTAGTTATGTCTCATAAGGTCTACAAACATTTGAACACTTTCCAACTATAAACTTTCAGGTTTTATGCGTGTGTCCACGTGCTTGTTTCTGTCCGCCACACACTCTAACCCCAGTCCTTCTCGCCTAGATGAAGCCTATTTTTTCCAGAAGTTAGGCGCGACTTAATTTAATTGTCATCGGCTGGAAACAAATTATTATACCTTGGAAACCCGTGCTCCATCAACAGCAAATGAAAATCTCTCGTTCATTCCAGAGTAATCGACACATGGAATAAATAGTACAATTAATTTCACATTCACACTTCATTCACTCCAGTAATTAACACATATAAATCAGTAACAACTAATAAAATACATAACATTTACTAAAATGATGTTTTGTCAAACTTAAACCTATGTTTTGATCCATTACATACAGAATGAGCGTACGCTAGCATAATCTGCTGAGCGCTGAAGACACTATCTGCAGCGTAGATGTCTGTCGTATCAGCCTGCTGGCTTCCAATATAAGAGAGATATAAAGCACTACTCCTCATTACTACTTCTCAATGGGTTAGACAGTTCTAACCTCAATTTTTCCATAGAGAACTTGAGTGTTCGATTCTACGATTGAGTATGGGAATTGCTTGTAATGGTAACTATGTTGTATAGTGCCATTCTGTAGGGTAGGAGTTCAATAATGTTTAAAATTTGAATTGCCTATGACATGTTTTGACTGAGATACTCCCAAAGTTGCATTACTTTCGGAACGGCCCTCGTAGGTACAGCATAGGTACATATAACTATAAGCAATAACTAAGTTGAAGGTTTTCTGTGTGTTATTGCAGTAACTCTCTTCTTCTAATATGTCGTAAGAAGTCTTCTTTTATGTTATATATGTTTTATAACAGTATACAAAAATTCCGCATTAAAACATTCAAAGTTTTTAAACAGTGTATACCAGAATATAAGAAAGTGAATAATCCGGAAACAGAATTTAGAACATGTTTCACAATCTCTTGAAAATTCTAGGTCCATGTCCTTCCTGTTTCTTTTGTTGATGTTCCCCTCTTTTTTGTTTTAAAGGCGCCCTTTTATTCTTACTTCTTTGTTGATATCCCTCAGGTATTTCTTTGTTTCGAAGAGTGTTCTGTGATGAATGACAAAGAGAACTCTTAGCATATTTAGTACACTATGTACAAAAATTATACGATCTTATAATAGACAGCGCATCATCATTAAAATATATCACAGCATCCGGCACCCCTATTTTGAAAGTATTTGTTAAAACATCATTTAGGTGTTAAGAATTATCTGGTAAACTTTTCTCCACTAATGTTACGTCTTTGACTATGCATAGGTTTTACAACTTACACTGTAGTAAATGACAAATAATACTCATGGTATTACGTAATATAAGAGCAAGTGATGGCTGCTGCTTGTCGTCTGTGTACATCTACTGTATAACGTAACCCAAACAGCTTTTTCAATCCATGAAGAATATTTTTATAGTCCCATTCGTGTTATAACATGATACTCCTATCGAAGTAAATATTCGTCTGTCCACGTCAGCTAATACAATTAACACCAGCTGCAAAACTATAACTTAACTCGCTCTTTAAGGAAACGAGAAACATCCATATGATATCACAATTTGACCAATATTAGTGGTTAATAAGTCGTAGAAAAAAAATAAAAGTGGGCGCGAACGTTATCTAGAGGAGTCGTAATTGTAAAGCCCTTTCAAATTCAGCTGATTTTGTGGATTTATTCAATACAATTTCGTTAGTTTCCCTCCTTTATAAGAATATAAAGAATTTAAAAAACAAAAAAATAAATAAATAAAAACTATGAAAGAGTAAGAGCTGTAAGTGCTAATATCACGAAGTAGAGAAAATTTGGTTTATTTATACCTCATAATTAAATGTCGAAATTGAAGTATTAATTTTTTTTTTCCTTAGTCATACTACCGATATGACTTTGAACGGAGATTACAAACACTGCTTTACAGCTGTATGAAAGTCTTATTGAATGTGGAATGTAATGAAAAGCAGTAAGTGTCATTTTTTAGTACTCAAAAAATGAGTGGAACACAAATGTTTCTTTTTTAATTCAGACACAAAACGTTTATTGAGAATTGCCTTTGAAAAAATGAATGTACTATTATGTACTGCATCATTCCAGTCAGTTCCTGTAACCGTACACCATTTCTCAAAATACGGTTACGAGTCTCAATTTCATTTAAGCTCCTCCCGGTTTAAACTTCTTGAGGCTAAAGAATGTTCAGCCGTTGCCACTGTACTTTGTAAAAGCTTAGTTTTGATATAGTAAAATCTGCTGAAGTTTGGAACACCATATTTTGCAAGTCTTTTTCTTTTCTCGATAAGAGCTAATCCTCTGTTGCAACTAAACAAATAATGACCTGATACGAGAAACATGTGACTTTATAAACAAAAATAGAATTTAGACAAATCTAGCCGTTTTTATCTAATAACTAGCGTCACCAGGATACTTATTTATTTCAGTCTTAAGTTACTCAATCTCCCCTTTTCAATCTTTATCCACTTCTCTGTGCCCATCTCCACTTTTTCCAGTCTTCTTCTGTTCCACTGAGAATCATCCCCTCGTGTCTCTATGTCGACCTCCACCTCTTCAATATATATATATATATATATGGCATCTGTTCTGAAAGAATATATTGCCTCCTCCAAATACTCGAGAAACTCATAAATGGATGCTTCTTGCTACATATGTTGCCAATACTTTTAGTAAATAAGAAGTAATAAATTTTTTAAACATTTATAATGCAGCAGTTTTTCACGAAACTCAGTGTTAATGACGTCATATGTCAAATTATAAGTTGCACAATGAAATAATTTTGCAGGTACATTTATTGGCATAAATGGATTCTGTCTGCAAAGTATGATCGTTTTTCTAATACAGGGTGATCAATCCTCATCGCAACCGCGTGCGACATGCCGGCAGCTGCGTTGCCCGCTTAGCCGGGCGCCCGACGTCCGCACTAAATTTAATACAGTTTATCGCGCTAGCTATTTCTGCCATACATAACACAAACACTTAGAAACAGAACGTTATTACTCACTTGTACTACGCAAGGAGGTGCTGAAATTGCCTCCCTTTTTTGTTCAAGCATTTCTGACACATGCTGAGGAAGTTGATTATTACACTGTGAAGTTCCCTCTCAGAAAATGCAGTGATTACATGACGAATGTTCCTATTTTAGTTCACATAAAGTGTGGGGGTTTGAATTTTACACTTTCTCTTCTAATGCTCTGCTCGGATAAAAAGCGCAAGTGGTTGAATCGGGATTTCACGAGCAGCCCCTGCAAGATCAAAAGATAGTAATGTGATGCGCTGTTAGCGCCGAGAGAATAATAGGCCCTATAATATTTCAGGAAACAACTAATAGTGACAGGTATGTTGAACACATTTGCGGCTTGTTTTTGCCCAATTAACTGAGAGTAACGTGCTTCCGCGACATTGCAGCAAGACTCTGCGATGGCACATAGGGCCAACTTATCATTACGGCAAATTGGTAATGTGTTCTGTGAAAGAATTATCATTAAGAACATTTGTATGCCTTGTTCTCCCGTTTAGTAGGAAAGAAGTAATAAATTTAAATATCATTCATAATGCGGCAGTTGCTCGACGCATCTCAGAGTTTATGATGTCATATCACCTGAACTAGCTTTTGCAGACAGATACAGTTATATCCATGAACTTGGAGAAAGTACAAGCAACATTAGGACACTGTTTGATCTGAAACGAATGAATGGTACGGCAGAGCATAAAATACGAACATAGACGTCAACATTCATTTTTATATATTCGATATGGAGAAAGTTCGACAGCCTTTCATGCGTTAATAACAGAAGCTGTGACACCACGTGCCTTCTGTTGACAGCATTTGGTCCTACGTTTACATACGTGGCAGTTTGCGCAATGGGTGTAGATCCAGATTTCACACACACCTTCAATGTTCCTTATTCGCGAACTATTCCCATTTCAGATTTGAATGTCCAACACAAATTTGCAATTTTAGTTCCTTCACTAGAAGACGTTGGTAGAAAACAATAGAAATTAACGTAGCATGCTCAATAGTTTTCATAGTGAAAGTGAAATCTTATAAAAAATCAAGTGTTTCAGAAAAAAAGGGCTACTCGAACAAGAATGTCAATTTCTTTACTTTGGAGCCCGCAGTGTTGAATATGTTGTTGAGTGACATAATTATACATGACATTTATACCTTTCACACTGTTGTTATAATGCTTTATTTATTTACTATGAGCTCATTTCGGCTTTATATTGCCATCATCAGGTTTTCTCTTATAAACGAGATAATTTATAACAACAGTTACATAATCTGGCATATATAATTTTTTTATGGCTAATACATTTCATTTACTTACATTTAATCGTTATTATTTCTGTCCTTTATGTTTTAGCTCTGTCTCCTCATTGAGTAAATTTATAAGAGTTACGTAGGTATGTGAATATAATTCGATTTCTTCAAGGATATTCATGATTGGTCCCTTTTCCGTGATGTCAAGAACTTTACATTTTTGTTCATATTTTCAGCCACGAAAATGGATAGCTAAAAATATGTCACATATCTTCACTGCATAGTAACAATTTAAACATCAACCACCAAACTTAAAATATCAAGGAAAGTAAATCAGATGATAACTACAGTGAGCCGGCCGCGGTGGTCGCAGGGACTGAGGCGCTCCAGTCACGGTCTACACGGCCACTACGGACGGGGGTTCGAATCCCCCCTCGGGCATGGATATTTGTACCGTCCTTAGGATTAGCTAGTTCATAGGTAGTATGTAAGTTTAGGGACTGATGACCCCGTAGTTAAGTCCCATAAGCGAAGAAAAAAGTGATCTCTGAGTAACTATGTAAACATATAATGTCGTTTAAAAATCTTTGAAAGTAGCTGTCCCTTTTAATCAGGAAGAAAATAAAAATCCGTTACAGGCATATAAGCCAGTCATAATTTAAATAAAATCAGTATCATCTTAAACAAAAAGGACAGAAATAAGAACGACATTAAATGCAAGTAAATTAAACGTATTACCCATAAAATAGTATATATGCTTGCTTACATAACTGTTATTATAAAATATCTCGTATATATTACATAAAACCTGATGATGGCAGTATAAAGTCGAAATGAGCTCATAGTAAATAAATAAAGCATTATAACAACAGTGTGGAAGGTATCACTGTCATTTATAAAGAACGTCAATATTCAGTCGGAGGAGTCGCTCTTCTTACAAGCGTGGTGGCTGTAAGGTAGCGCGACTCTGTAGGAAGGCAGTCTGGCGGTGTTGTGATTGATGGGCGTCGGTAATTGCTATTAATTAACATGTACTGCCGCTGCCGGCGCTGCCCTCGCTCCGCGGCCCCAGCCATGCCAATAAAGGACTGCTCGCTGCTTTGTTGAGGGCAACTCGACACTGTGCTTCAACGGTGGTGCTCCGCTGCTTGCACATCTGCATCTACGTAATCGCTCTGCAAATTACACTGCGGCATCCGGCGGAGGCGTTCACCGAACCACTTTCATACTGCCAATTATTCCTGAAACTACCTGGCAGATTAAAATTGTGTGCCGGAACCGGGACTCGAACCTGGCACCTTTGCCTTTCGCGGGCAAGCACACTACCGACTGTGCTATACCGACACGACTCACAATGCCGCCTCACAACTTTACTTCAGCCAGTACCTCGCCTCCTACTTTCCAAACTTGACAGAAGCTCTCCTGCGAAACTTGCAAAACTAGCACTCCTGGAAGAAAGGATATGGTATAGACATGGCTTAGCCACAGCCTATGGGATGTTTCCAGAATGAACCTTTCACTCTGCAGCGGAGTAGGAGGCGAGGTACTGGCGGAAGTAAATTTGTGAGGCGACATCGTGAGTCGTGTCGGGATAGCACAGTCGGCAGTGCGCTCGCGAAAGGCAAAGGTCCCAGGTTCGAGTCCCAGTTCCAGCACACGATTTAATCTGCCAGGAAGTTTTATATCTGCGCACACTCCGCTGCAGAGTGAAAGTTTCATTCTGGACCTATTATTCCTATTTCGAATAGGACGCGAAAAGAAAATACATCTAAACTTCATGTTCGAGGTATGAACTCACTCTAAAAGTAGTGTATGTGAGTGTGTGTGAAAGGATGCTAAAGGTAGTATGTGTGGGGCGAGCGTGTCACTGTTTTTGTTAAGAGACCTTGCACGCTAAAATTCAGAAATAATTGTTCTGTTGTGGTTTTGGTTACAAAATGTTTTGGCTAAGCAATGAGACTTTTTACCTTGTTTTCCCTGTTAGAATAAATGGCAACTGACATGGAATGCAATAATCTTGCGTATATGTGGTTTGGTTTGGTGCGCAAAGGATAACACTTTAAATTGTATAGTATTTAATAAGTTTACAGTAATTAAAAGTCGTAATTGGTCATTAATCTTGTGTGAGAGGCAATGTGAGCAAATGAAAATTTCAGATCTGTTAACGTGCATCATATACCAGTAGCCAGACTATACAAGCATAATTCGACTACGAGAGCCAACAAAAAGAGCGTGCTAGTACAGTGATAATTACTTCACTTGAATAAACAAGATGTCAAACAAAGATATTTGAGATTAATTGGATACCAAAATCACTGCACTTGATAACGTGCCTATCTGAACAACAATTACCATACTGATTCAACGCAATAAAAGTACTACAAATCTGCTAAAGATTTTAAATATCACTGTCTGCAAGTATTTCTTATCTCTCTTTACGTGATCTACTTCTGTTCTGATCGGACAAATCACTTTAACTGTTACTAACATTAACTGACTTAATAATTTGAAGCTTCATTAAGACTCAGAAAATCTCTAACTATGAACTTTACTGGATGTATGAACAAACTACTTCCTGCTCTCATTAATAGACCAATTGATCATGACAAAATCCCTACACTGAACTGTTCTAATTAGCACATAAATTTACAAACACAATAATTATGCAACACTATCATAAGAAACAATGATCAGAACGGATAGCAATTCATATTGGTGAAAGGAACGAGGAACTGGTAAAATGACTCAGGGTTAAATGATAAATGCAAGCTGCACTAATCATTATTCATTAGCAAAAAAGACAAACACCAACTACAATAGTTCAAATACAGGCTAGCAGGCATAACAGTAGAAAAGTACACATTACCTTATTGGAGACAGATTAATTTCCATGCAAAAATTACCATCTGCAGACTTGGATGCGACTCTCTAAAATTGTCTGAAATTCTTTTTTTTACTCTACTAACCCGACAGTTTCACGACTACTACTCATAGACTCAACTCTACCATAATCAGACATCGACTCTCCTTCACGAAGATCACACACCAACTCCCTAAACGCAACAACTGCGAGTGCAAAGATAAAACAGTCTTTGGTTTACAGCAAAGATATGAAAATAAGTACAGTATGTTATATCGATTAGTGAAATGGTACAAAAATTACATAAATTTGTTTTCTACAGAATTATACCTTAGGTTTTTTGTAACAAAACATGCTCAAGGCTGTATGACAGGCAAAAATTAAGTGAAAATTATTTTGCATACTCCTTTCAACTCCTCCCGATGTCGGTGGTAGTCAACAAAAGACAGGTTTCTAACTGTGACATAAAGTCATTTAGAAGGTAGCCGACGATAAATATATTAATCATTAATGGAATAATCGCAATATTGAAGGTCATACATGAGGTAAACAATGATTGTGTAATTTAACAAGCGTTTTTGAATTTTATCCATCATCAGGAAAACGACAGTTCGTGAGGAACAGCTACATGTAACAGATACATATGTTAGTTACGTAGTTGTTCGATAAGAGATATTTGTTGTACAGAACTTGGAAGACTATCTATGCTACCTGTACGCATTGCAGCAGGCTGCCAACAGGCAACCACTATTGAGAAAATCGACCAGATATTGGGCGTAACACCTCCAGACGTACGAAGGAGAACAGCATTTGAAATTGAAAGAAACAAGCAGGACACTATCCCAAGATATCTCCTGCTTGAATGTGTACATCACGCATCAAGACTCAAATTGCGAGAAAGTTTCCTTCAGACATCACAACCTATTCCGACCCTACCTGAATGCCCAGGATACAACTATGGCGTGTGTCACCATCGGAAGAAACCAGTGATAGTGACGAAGATGAGCTTTATGCTGGTTATCAACTCCCATTGTAGGTCCTCAGTACACTGGGAAGCATCACGGTGTAAGAGAAAATGAAGAAATGGAGCCCTGCAGGAATGGCCACTTGGTCTAAGACGCTATGCAATGGTTTATCGGATCGCTCACCGTCGGAGGTTTGAGTCCTCGATTGGGCGTGTATGTGTGTCTGTGTTGCCCTTAGGATAAGTTAAAGTACTGTGTTAAGTCTAGGAACCTATGAACTCAACAGTTTCCAATCATTTGAAGAATTAAATATTTGGGGATACATCTCAGGGTCGAGGTATGCGAGTGTAATGAATCTAAAGACCACCAGCACCCTCTCAACTGCAATGAACTAGCAGAACGGGTCTCGATGGACGATCTGTTTCTCGTCGGAGATGAGGCAGCGGATCTTGGCAACACATGGAATACAATCATTTTACATGTAATTTATTTTATTTATATGTACAGTATTCAACAATATGTGTATAATATATTACGTTCATGACAAATATAAATAAATAAACTATCTATAATATGCCTAAGTGCAGCCGTCGCACACGAACACATGTATATCAGATGATGCATAGGACGATAAGTCATAAACAATAAAGTAATGCTGTGCTGCATGCAAGACCTTCAGTATTGCAACCTATTTAGATTCGTTCTAGTACTGTTCATTAGTATACAAGGTATTTAAGGAGAAATATTTTAGCAAGTAATAGTGCAGATGATTTGCAATAAAATGTAAGATGTTTCCAATACGTTGTAAAACGGAAATCTATACAGAGATTGACACGTGTTACTCCCTGAACTCACCTTGTTGGTAAACCCGGCATCACCTTGATCATATTGACGCTTAACGGATAGTTGTGAACAACGATGAAAATCGTCCAGCGGATATATCACACAAATTGGGCCGCGGTGGAATAGCCGAGCGGTCTAAACCGTCTCGCTGCGGAGCGCGCGGTTGCTCGCCGCGGAGGTTCGAGTCCTCCCTGGGGCATGGGTGTGTGTGTTGGTCCTTAGGTTACTTTACCTAGGTTTAAGTAGTTTGTAAACTACGGACTGATGACCACGCAGTTTGGTCCGATAGATTTACAAACATTTGAATTTGAACACAAATTGAAATACCGATTTTTAATGTTAATTATACAACATTTCTAATAATAATATAATTAGAGAGCGTTTTTGAAAACGAGAGATTTGCTAATATCGAATACTAAGCGTAAGGTGTTCTTTTCTGATGTCGTTTGTATGGAATGTTGCCTTCTATGAGAGCATAGAGCGTTTTGAAATGTGGTGCTACTGAAAACTGCAGAAGATTAGGTGGGTAAAATGCGTAACTAATAAAGAGGTACTTAACAGTATTCGCGAGAAAAGGAATTTCTGGCATACCTTGACTAAACGAAGGGATCGATTGGTAGGACACATCCTTAGCCATCGAGGAATCGTAAATTTGTCATTGTATCTGTGGTAAATATCGGAGAGGGAGATATATAGAGACGAATGTAGTTTGCCTTTCTTATGACGAGACAAAGAGGCTTGCTCAGAATAAAGTACGGTTGTGAGCTCCAACAAAGCAGTCTCCGGACTGATGACCACAACAACGTATACTCGACAAGACACCATCTGCATGAACGTCAGTAAACTATTCACGTTTGACTAATCACTGCGAGATTTGTTACATGTACTTTTTTTTTTTTTTTTTTTTTTTTTTTAACAGAGAACGTTTTTGTTCTTGGAGACCACAGTACGATGCCTGAAGGAGGGTTCCTTACATTGAATAGTGATGCCTCGAGTAGGGTTCCTTACAATGTACTTCGATAGTCTTCGAAGTCTCTGCGGGTTTTCTGCCGGATAATAAAATCAAAGTGATTCAATATTTCGTCGGTACAGCTGTCCGTCATCTTAAGGAAACGGCTGCAGCAGCAGTTTCCTGAAGATGGCGGACAGCTGTACCGTCTAAATATTGAATCAGTTTGATTTTATTATCCGGAAGAAAACCCGAAGAGACTTCGAAATATTGAATCAGTTTGATTTTATTATCCGTCCGGGAAAGCCTACGAAGTTACAACTTCAACAGTGTTTAACCAATCGGCATAAAAGTTGGTGATATACGTAATTTTTGATTGGACGAAGAGGAGATGGGAGATTGACTTGGAGAAGGATAGACAGAGAGGTGAGGAAGAGAGAACAGACAGAATGACGAAGGTGGAAGGGATGGGGTGGGTGAGGTGAAGATCTGATTGATGGAACAGGGATAGGCGGTTGGCATGGAGAGCGGCATGGGAAAACGATCAGTTGTAGATGCATGTGAAGACAGCATGGGGCAGGAGGTTGAGGTGTAATGGAAGACAAGAATAAATAAACGTTTAGGAACTGTACTGTGAATTTCACTTTAGCTCAGTTACACCAAGAGGAGAGGGGACGAGGAGGTCATCCGTGATGGACGAGGACAGGTAAGGGGCGTAGGAGTAGATGGACGGAGAAAAAACAGTATAGAGTAAAAGAGAAGACGAGATGGTCTAACAGAAGATTGGAAAAGTAAACAGTCGTGTAACGCAAGTTTTTCAGCTACTAATGGCATATATATCACCTTCCATGGCAATTTTCGAGCCTGATCTCGGGGTATATATTGATATATTACCAGAAGCGCATGATGATGGAAACATTGGAGCAGGCGGGCGGATGGCGAAAAAGGAATTTGTCGCTGTTTCACAGGTGTCAGGCTTAAACGGACAATCAGCGACACCCGTGGATAAGGCAGGCGTGAATCGAGGCAGCCATCTCTTCGGCGTACCTCGCAGCTGTGACGACCGACGGTGCCCTCGGCAGCAACACTTTGCGCCCACCCGCCTACGCAATCCTTTAGCCGACCGGCTACGTCGCCCCCTTGCCTAAAGGCCTGTTCTTCTTCCTCACGGCGGAGCCGGGGAGAAATATAGGCCCGGCGCGGAAGATTAATTGGTTGCCTGAAGGACGCTAATATCGCCAAGGACAAGGGAGGGCGTCGACGCAGGAATTAAATACGCGTCAAGAATATTGGTTAACGAAGTCGGGTGCTAATGAATAAGCATTTTAATTTGATCGCGGCGCCAGGCGCCGTGACGGATGGGCCCCGGGCCGCCGACCGACTGCAGCCAGTGGCGCTGCCCTGCGACCGGCGCGGAAAACAAACACCGCCGGCTGCTAATTGGAAATTTTTGCGTGAAGGCGAACGGCCAGCCGGTGAGTTACGGCGTAGCAGCACGCCGCTAGCTGGCCCAGCAGACCGCACAGGGAACGAGCAGTGGCAGCAGTTAACAACACTCCAGGGCGATAATTTCTTGTTTAATACTAGCTGAAAACCCGGCGTTGCCCGGGTATTTATTTATTCATTACTGCCATTGTCTTAGGTATATACTCATTTGCATAGGGCCTGTATGTCTGTAAAATCTCTTGGGAATACAATTAGTAGTAAAGAAGTAATAGATTAAAAGTTGGTGCGCGATGGAGCGGTTTTCCATGAACGGTACTGTTCATGTAACTTCCTGGCAGATTAAAATTGTGTGCCGGAACCGGGACTCGAACCAGGGACCCTTGCCTTTCGCGGGCAAGCGCACTACCGACTGTGCTATCCCGACACGACTCACGATGCCGCCTCACAACTTTACTTCCGCCAGTACCTCGCCTCCTACTTTCCAAACTTCACAGAAGCTCTCCTGCGAACCATGCAAGACTAGCACTCCTGGAAGAAAAGATATGGTGGAGACATGGCTTCCGGCACACAATTTTAATCTGCCAGGAAGTTTCATATCAGCGCACACTCCGCTGCAGAGTGAAAGTTTCATTCTGGAAACAGCCCTTATGCTGTGGCTAAGCCATGTCTCCACCATATCCTTTCTTCCAGGAGTGCTAGTCTTGCATGGTTCGCAGGAGAGCTTCTGTGAAGTTTGGAAAGTAGGAGGCGAGTTACTGGCGGAAATAAGGTTGTGAGGCGGCATCGTGAGTCGTGTCGGGATAGCACAGTCGGTAGTGCGCTTGCCCGCGAAATGCAAAGGTCCCGGTTCCGGCACACAATTTTAATCAGCCAGGAAGTTTCATATCAGCGCACACTCCGCTGCAGAGTGAAAGATTCATACTGTTCATGTGCTCATATCTTATGAAGTACTTGTCGTACTGTGATACATTCAACTATATGTGTGTACACTGCCTGTAACATTTATTGCGGCTACAATTTGTAGTGTACAAATTATAAACTGTAGCGTCATACCGAATGCCGTAGTTTTAGTACATGGACAGCGGAAAAGTAATAAGCGAGAAACTGTTTTGCTTTCATCATTCATCAGTGAGAAAAAGTTAATAATGGTTTTAAATTATGTTTAAAATTTGTTGCAAGTCGCTAAGTACTATCATTCTCATATAGCATGTTTATAGTCTCGCCGCATTACGTGGCAGTTCTTATGACGTCATATCTCATGAAGTACGTATTGTACGCGATTCTTACACTTTCGGCACTTCATGAAAATTGGAACATGCAACTCATACATACAAATACACAAACATACGGACACTCGTTATATATTAGACTATCTAAAAACCTGGCGCTGCCCGGGTACTTATTTATTAATTCCTGCCACTTTTAGGTATATACTCATTTGTATAGTGAACTACGTATCGTACAGTTTAGAAGGTACATTCAACTATATGTGTGTATACTTTCTGTAAAATTTCCAGCTGTTACCATTTGCAGTGTACAAATTATAAATTGTATCGTCAAACCAAATGCCGTAGTTTTACTCCATGAACAGTAGAAGAGTAATAAGTTAGAAACTTTCTTGCTTTCATCATTTTGCTATGGTTGTCAGCGAGAAAAAGTTTAATAAATGTTTGAAATTATGTTTAAAATTTGTTGCAAGTCGCTAAGTACTCTCATTCTCATATAGCGCATTTATAAAGTCTCACCGCATTATGTGGCAATTTTTTGCGATTCCTATTATTTATGACGTCATATCTTCTGAAGCATGTGTCGTACGTGATTCTCAACGCTGCATCAATTGTTACTTCATGGTAAGGAATGTGTGTACCAAATTTGGTTGAAATCGGTCCAGTGGTTTAGAGGAAAATGAGCAGATTTGTCGCTAAATGCAGCAGTTTTCGCAAATCTCATTGTTTATGACATCATATCTCGTAAACTATGTATCGTACGTAATTCTTACACTTACGGAGACCGTCCTCATGTTGCGAAGCTTGGGTGTACAAAATTTTATGAAGATTGGAACAAAACTGTTGATTTTCATGCAACACGTACACAAACACAAACGGACACTCTGCTTTATACATTGGATTTTATGAAACATCGTTCCTAAGGAAAACAACGGCGATATGAAAATTTAATAATAATAATTGAAGCAGTCAGGATCGCATATAATATTTTATTTTATTTTATTGCTAGTCGTTACCCTGCGCGTAGCTGCCGTAGAAGAAGTAATGGTTCAAATAACGTTTGAAATTCGAAAGTATCGGCGGTTACTCGCCATTGTGAAGACAACGAGTGGGATTTCCTATTACTTCTCCAATACTCTGAGGTTTGCAGCTATCAGTCGATCGTTTTTTTTTTTTTTTTTTTTTTTTTTTTTAAATTCTTTATTAGCAAATCATGATTTCGGCGAGTAACTTGTCATTATCAATGCATGTATTTAACTGAAGACATTATTAATATGGAGAACTCACATCACGCCAAGTATGACATAAAACTGATTTAACTTATGCTAAGGACAACACCCGCATCCATGTCAGAGGGAATACTGGAACCTCCTAAATTAAATCTAGTCCACTAATTTAGCGAAGGAGAATGATTATTAAAATATTAACAAGGCAACTCTGTGTAAAACCCACCATATCACTTCCAGAGCCAGAGGACAGATACAAATAGACTAGTTCTCCTACAAGATAATAAGTTACCAGCTTCCTTCAAGACGATATAAACCAGATCTGATATTTGTGAAGGACCGGATAAACCAATGAGTCAAGGTAGTATGCCAAACCATCCCAAACACCCAACACAACCCAATGATGTATCACGTTACAGCTGTAACGGCGCCCATAGTAACCCCTTCAGACGCAGTTAGAACTTCCAAAAAGACCGACTACGCTTTGATCAGAAAAATTGAACAATACTGTGGTTACCCAAGGATATTGAAAATCGTTAAGAATGTTCAAGCCTCGAATGACTACAACAGCGAAGGCTTAACTGCGAAGTTTACCTCTTCGAGCCCAATCCCATGGGAAACAAAAAACTGATCATTACTATATCGGAGGCCACGTGGGAGAACTGGATCAAAGTGATGGAGGAAGCGCTTTTTTTTTTTTTTTTTTTTTTTTTTTTTTTTTTTTTTTTTTTTTTTTTTTTAAGCAAGGAAAGATTGTAGCCGTAGTGATATCGGCAGTTTGCGTGCGCGATTTTTGTCTACTGGTGCTTTTCTAGAGGACAGTACTGTTATTTGCTTCGAGAAATCAGTGTAGAACATACTGATCTAAATCTTCAGCGTGACTAAACTGAAGAAGAATGTCCCTAATCTCTCTCAAGTATTAAGAGCTCCAAAACTAATATGAAAATACATCTTTATAGTTCTTAATGTAAATGCACATTATTATATGCACAATCATTTGAATTTCACGTCAACTGTTACTCTTTCTGAACTTCACTCGAAGCGGTTCAGGTTCGAACTCCTCGCGAAATGCCAGCTTTACTGGGCTGATTGTTAAGAAGTTTAACAGAGTTTGCCGCAAAAGTGGAGATGTCTCACTATTTGCCACTCGGAATTTATAAAGTTTCCAGGCGTCAACGTGATATAAATCTTCGAAAGGAAATTAAAGCACAATTTTATAAGATACTACAACCGACAGAAAAAAGCTCAAGCCAGCAGTCGTTGAATGGCATCGAAAGCAATTCGCGATCAGATACATTCGAAGCAATGTACATTTTGCTGCTTTTCTCAAATGACGTGGAGTATATGCGATTGTCACTTTGAGTGAACGGTCGCCTACTAGCTCCTTTCCTATAAGAACAGACCTTTCCGTCATTTCGTTTACACATGTGGTGTAAGTGCGGATGAACAACACATTGATATTGCCTTCTTGCATACAGCAGTGCCCCACAGCCGTATAATTTGACAAGAACGTTCTAATTTAGCTACACGCTGCAGACTTACAAAGTTGCTACTTGTTCTCGTTATAGGACAAAGTGAAACAAATAAATTAAAAATTGATTATGGAAATTCTGACTTCTGCAATTTTTAAAATACAAACCGAAGTGTAATATCGTGAGCCATTGCATTTTACATGCCGCCAGCCCTTCTCACAAAACTGGACAGAAGATTTCTTCCACCTTGTATTGTGCGCAAGGATTGATCCACATTGTTTTATATCCTAAAACTATGGCTCTGCTGGTGGAACAAATCTACCGTCACACGCAGGTTCAGACATCAGAAAGCGATGTACGTTTCAGTCCAAGACACGTACTCAGAATTAACCGAACGACTATTCCTAGAAGTAGAAAAATAAATAATTACTGCTAAATGACCTCCTGGGAACAGGAATGTAGTATTCACTTTCTGATTTAACGGTCTTTAACACCAGCTTTAGTGAGACGATTAAAATCCGAGTAGCGAACTGTTTTAGTATAATATCCTTCCTAGAAACTTCACCCCAGTATAAATTTTGCAGTATGTGAAAAATGTACGAAAAGTTCTGTTTTAGTTGCCGGTAAAGTCGGAGGAAGATAGAATCGCAGCGAGACGGATGTTTCGTAATATTTCAAAACAAAACACAGAACTCGAAAAGTTACTCTCTTCATCACCCTGAAGAATAAGTTACGCAGATACGAATCTTGCCGGAAAAGTTGCGAACAACCCGTCCAGCCGCAAATAGAGCGAACGCAATGAGCAAATGTTTGTTCAGCGCGCCGCGCCGTCACGTTGATCAAGCGCGCCTAGCAGCTAGCAGCTGATAAAGAGTGTTTGCGCAGGAGTTAGTTAACTCGAAGGAGTGCTCCGCGTTTCTAAGTACATACGGCCAACTTCATAATTGGTTCTGTTTTATTCAACGGCCAAGATGGGACGCAACTGCGCGACGGGCATCGAGCCTGCGGCGGCGTGACACGAGAGACAGTCTGCGCATGCGCACACTACAGGTAACGAAGCAGGTGGACGTCTCGGGCCGTAGCCTGCTAGAGGTGACAGGTAGCCGACGTGACGTCACAATCTGGGTGCCTAGCCGCGGATCCGCAGACATCTGGTGAGGGATTCACACGTTCAGAAATATTTTGGCTAATAGGATCATCATCTGATACTGGGATTATCACCGGAATGGGAGCTTTTCTCGACTTCATTTCGTTTAATGATTTGTGTTTCAGTTGGTTTACGTTCTAGGAGGCGATCCAATCATGGTAATGTAGAAAGATATAAAAAAGCCAAGATCGCTGATCATCAATTTTTATTTACGACGACCGGTTTCGCTGAACTATGTCAGCATCATCTGCTTTTGTCACTCACTGTGATAATTATGTTTTACTATAATGACATAGTGCACCTATGCACTGTAAATTGTTATATAACAACTGATTGACATTACAAGATTATGGCCTTGTAAAATATTTTATTTGACCAGATGATGCTGACATAGTTCAGCGAAACCGGTCGTCGTAAATAAAAATTGATGATCAGCGATCTTGGCTTTTTTATATCTTTCTACATTTGTGTTTCACATTAAGAAACCCCGTAAAGTGGAGTGAGTAGATTTATTTGGTTATTTATTTTGACTTCTGAAAACAATGTACTTGCTGACTTAATCGGTCGCTATATTTCTCAGATACCATTCATTAAGATTATTGAGGGTTTTATTTTATTTTTTAAATTTCCTTGTGTTGCAGCCTGCCTTTGAAATTTGTGAATTTGTAGGTTGCTGGTCAAGACCCTTTCAGATGACATGAAAAGTGAAAGAGGACCAGGTTGTGTATTTACGACGGAAATGTAGTCAACTAATCACTTACATTCACAGGAGAAAAATATGGCGTTTTACACGACAGACATATATTGGCAAGGATCATAACAAAATGATCAAATGTTTGTTAAGCTTATGGGACTTAACTACGGGGTCATCAGTCCCTAAACTTACAAACTACTTATGAACTATCTTATACTGAAGACGGCACAAATATCCATGCCCGAGGAGGGATTCGAACCCCCGACCGTAGTGGCCGTGCAGACCGTGACTGAAGCGCCTTAGTCTCCTCGGCCACCGCGGCCGGCGGATCATAACAGAGGGATTCTTGGAAAACAGTAAAGTTGCTGCCAAAATACAGTAATATATTCCTGAATTTTAATTTTCCAAGAATGACGGTTTACATCAAAGAAAGTTAAGCAGATAATCTCAATAATCTGTCCGTTAAGGTCACTAAAACATGAACCATAATTCGTTTCAGCTTCTTTCAGCGTTATTGAGTCTACGCATGCTTCCAACTAATTGTTCTAGGAAGGATACCTGGCACATACATTCTTTCTTACAGAGGGTAATAACGGCAACGATCGTTCATCTAACTGGATGAATTTTCAGCACTTTTGTGGGCTGCAAATATTTTTTGTTAGGCGTTTTTCAGATGGATTCTCTAGAGTGAACGCAATGACAAGTTTGTAGCTCGTTACCGTTTCTGAAAAGAAACTGATAATAAGGAGTGTATAAAGTATGATATCTTGATATATGGTATGTAAAAAACTTACTTAGTTCTGCAGAAACTGCTAATGAACAAGTGTATTAGGAATTTAGAGCATACTAATAATCATGCAAATAACATAGAATCTCTGGAAATAATAGTGTTCTACAATGACTGTCAAGAATCGTACATTACGACAATGGCTTATTGTTATAGTGGATGATTTGACTGCAAGCTGGACAAGCATGGACACTGACTCAGATTAAGTTCCATGACTGCATATTCCACTAAATAAAAGTTTCATGTTATCAACATTGAGCTAATGTGCATTGATCAAAACATGGTAAAATTTTCAAAGCCACTTCATCAGCTCCTCTTTATGTAATATTTTTGAAAAGCACTGGTTTGCAATTATTAAACTGTGTCAAACATAACGTATATTAGTTACAAACTACGGCGTGCACGCACTTAATTGAACATGTACACGTCTTATCAGATATATGGATTTAGCTTATGATATATGCGATTTGTCATCTTACCATGACGATGATGTGGCCTCTGGAGTGTGGTATCCTAAATGGCTGTCTTCAGCTCAGAAACGACTTTCGGGTTATTTCTGTACACCTTTTATTTAATATAGCCCAAAACGAAGGAATCGCAGTTGTGCAGATCCGAAGTATATGGCGGTAAATCGAGGCCCACGACAGTGGCCTGTGGGTAACCAGCGCCAGAATGCGTTCATCAAAAATGTTGCATCAGGACATCAAACACACCCCCTCTTTGATGGGGCCAAATCCGTCTTACATGAACCACATTGTGACGAAATCTGTTATTTGATAATGGGCACGAAATCATCTTCCGGCACCTTCATATATCGTTCAGTAGTCACCATACCATCAAGAAATATGACGACGACTATTCCGTGACTGCACATTACACACAGTGCCCCTTTGAGAATGGTATCTTTAATACGTACCAGGAAGTACATCAAAATCAATTTACATCTACATCTATACTTCGCAAGCCACCCGACGGTGTGTTTCGGAGGGTACCTTGAGTAGCACTATCGGTTCTCCCTCCTATTCCAGTCTCGTGTTGTTCGCGGAAAGATAGATTGTCGGTATGCCTCTGTGTGGGCTCTAATCTCTCTGATTTTATCCTAATGATCCCTTCGCGAGATATACGTAGGAGGGAACAGTAGACAGCTTGACACCTCGGTAAAGGCATGTTCTCGAAACTTCGACAAAAGCCCGTACTGAGCGACAGAGCGTCTCTCCTGCAGAGTTTTCCACTGGAGTTTATCGTTCATATCTGTAACGCTTTCACGATTACTAAATGATCATGTGACGAAGCGCGGTGCTCTTCGTTGGATCTTCTGTACCTGGTCTATCAACCCCACTTGGTACGGATCCCACACCAGTGAGCAGTATCCAATCAGTGGGCGAACAAGTGTACTTTAAACTGCTGTCTTTGTTTTCGAACTGCACTTTCTTAGTCTTAGGATTCTTCCGTTGAATCTAAGTCTGGTATCTGCTTTAATGACGATTGTTTTTATATGGCCGTTCCATTTTAAATCACTGCTAATGCCTACCACCTGATAATTTATGGAATTAACTGCTTCGAGTTGCTCACCTGCTATTGTGTAGCTAAATAAAAAAGGATCTTTCTTTCTATATATCCGTAGAACATTACACTTGTCTACATTGTGATTCAATTGCCATTCCCTGCACCATGCGTCAATTCGACGCAGATCATCCTGCATTTCAATACAATTTTCCATTGTTACAACCTCTCTATATGTTGCAGAATCATCCACAAATCGCCTCAGTGATCTTCCGATGTGATCCACAAGATCATTTATATATATTATGAAACGCAACACTCCCATGTGGCACACCTGACATCATGCTAACTTCAGAAGACTTCGCTCCATTTAGAATGACATGCTGCATTCTGTTATTTAGGAACTCCTCAATACAATGACACCATGGGTCTGATAGACCAAATGCTCTTATTATGTTCATTAAACGATTGTGGGGAACTGTATCGAACACCTTGCGGAAGTCAAGAAACACGGCATCTACCTGAGAACCCGTACCTATGGACCTGTGAGTCTCGTGGACGAATAGCGCGAACTGGGACTCACACGATCGCCTTTTCCGAACCTCATGCTGATTCCTACACAGCAGATTTCTAGTCTCCAGAAAGGTCATTATACTCGAACATATTACATGTTCCAAAATTCTACAACTGACCGACGTTAGAGACATAGGCCTATAGCTCTGCACATCTGTTCGACGTCCCTCCTTGATAACGGGGATGACCTGTGCCATTTTCCAATCGTGTATGCTTCAAAAGCCTTAGGCTGAAGGGCGTAGAACGCATCCTACAAACAGGTGTCTGTCCTTGAAAGTATGTGTTTCTGTTTATTGGCCTTTTTTTTTTCATTACGATGAGTACTACCATCTTTTGAGGTTTTCAACATTTTTTGCGCTCCCCGTATAAGTGGGGTGGAGACTAACTATTTTAACTAGATGTTGTGGCGTCGCTATTGGCCACAACACCGGCGGCCTACACACGTCGCTGCGAAATTTCAAGAGCGATAGGTGGCTCCATAGCCGCCGGGGACGCCAGTAGTCTCGGTACATCTTTGGCTGCTTCGCGCTCAGCCGAATAGGAAGAATGGAGCTCACCGATTCTTTCAAGGAAGTCCGCTTTCTCCAAACCTTGTAACAGTAAAATTATTAATTGAGAGGGTTGGTTCGCGGTAGCGGTGTGTAGTTGGTTGGTGATGTTAAGCAAGGATAGTCAGTTCAGGTTCCATTTGTTTTATTTAATGTTTGATATTACATTCACAGGCTGAAGGCCTAACAAGACAGTTCAGACAAGTGAGATGCAATGCACAAGGCCAAGTTGAGAGAACCAATTTTTGATAAGTTAATAAGGCTCGAAATTTAATAATAGCAATTCTTTCAAATACAGTAAAAGACACAATGAGCCCAGCAATTTTAGCGAAAGTGGAAAATTCCAAAAGAAAAGCAACCCTTGTAAATTCAACAAAATTTACCAATAACCCCTGCACTCTAAATGAAAACAGCTCATCTTGATTATCAAAATTACACTAAGGTGGGGCTCAAAAATTTAAGTGAACATAGCCCTTTAAAAGTACAATTACGAAAACACACTAAAGGCGATCTCAGAAATTGAAGTAAAAGTCAGAGGCTGGTAGCAGGAAACTGCGCTCAATGATAACAATAGGCAGAAGGCCATTTAAACAACACAATAAAATTTAAAAATCAGCCCTGCAATTAAAGTGACAGCAGTTCAGCTTAGTTACCGGAATATCACACTGAAACAATGGTCACTTGTTTGTAAATCTATGGGACTCAACTGCTTGGTTATTAGTCCGTAGCGTACAAACTAGTTAATCTAAGGTAAACTAAACTAAGGACAACACAAACACCCATGCCCGAGGGGGTAATAGAACCCCCCACGGCGGCATTCAAGGACACGCGGCTAATTCGCCGCGGCAAAAATCACATTGAGGTGGGGGAGCTGACTACTCTTCAATTTAATACACCTACATAAGCAAATCAGATGACCTGACTCAAAACAGAAAGGAGAGGAATAAGGTACCCAACGGTCAACAAGAACTACAACTCTGACACGAAGGGGCTAACACAAACGGATAGAACGCCAAATTACAACCGCGGAGTGGCGATACCACACGGGGGGAAAATTTCTGCAACGAGAAGAAAAAAAAGAAGAAAAATGAAGCTATACAACTACTGCCCGTGCAGATGAGATCTAGCAGAGGGGCAAAAATCAGACAAATTCCCCAGTTGCGTCAAACAAGTTAATGAATATAGAGTTCTTGCTACTCAGAGTAAAGAGGAAAAAATAATTCAATTGAACCAATTGAAGTGCGGCATACCACATGAATAAACAACTAACGACGTAGTCACAGGCAACTGCGTCCTCTGGGGAACGACTACCGATTCTGACACATTCACACATACAAATTTTCGGAGCAGGCCTGTGTCAGTCACTTATTTATTTTGGCCCACTTTAGGTTACGGTAGTAACACTAATAGTGGGCCTTTGCGATCGTTTTTTGACAGCTCGCAATTTAAATGAAATAACGGCTTAACTATTCATCTGACACGATAATTGAATAACCTAATTTGTAGAGGATAAAATTCCCTACAACTTTTCTCTCTTATGTCTTTTTTCATATCTTGTAGCGTTTCAAAGATATTTGCAAAAATAACGGCGATTTTGGAATGTATGTCTGTCTGTCCGTCTGTCTGTCTGTCCGTAACGTGTTCCCTGTTTTTAAGACGAACCGTTCAACCGATCAGCACGAAATTTTACAGATATGATTGTAGGCCACCAGAGACAAAAGCCTCCCTTTTTCAAATTTTTCGAAAAAACAATACGGTAGTAATACCAAAAAAAGCCGCTTGTAATATAATTGGAATTGCAAACGAACCGTTTATCTGAGAAGAAAATTGAATAACTTAATAGGTAGAGGAGAAAATTCTCTACAACTTAGCTCCCTGAAAGTGTTTTTTTTTTTTTTTTTATTTTTTTTTATTTTATTTTTTTTTTTTATCTCGTATCGTTTGAGACATACTTGCATATATAACGGACATTTGACACCCTCCATTGAATTAACGAAAACCAGCCTTTCGGAGATGTCACATGACATTCCTCGCCCAGAACTCTCTCTGGGATACGCCATCTTGCGTTGCGAATTTGATAATTTTCTTATTGTAACTTACATGCTGTCATTTCAAAGCAATGGCGCACTGGCGTTCTTCGTACGATAAATGATAATCTAGTGTCTACAAATTCCATATTAGTATCAGTTAACAACGGCCATTAATAGTAAGTGATTAAAGAACTCATCTTTTGATTGATAGCCGTAGCGTAGTGGGCAATTCGTTGGACTATGATGCTAAAGGTCGGTGGTTCGGAACCCACCACCACCTAATTTTTTTCCCTAAAAGTGTTTCAGACACACTTGTTAATTAATTTTTTATTATTTAGATTATTATTTTGGTCCAAAATGTTTGCAAAAACTTATAAAACTACAAATCTAAAGTGGGCCGTAAAACACGTCAGTGCGATTTTTTTACTTCGCGACAAGTGCAGGCACCCTCGCGATGATTTAGGAAGAGGGTGTCAACGAAAGCCCAGAAACATTTCAGAGATCCCAGACGAAAAGTGACTGGGACGACGCGAGGTGCAGTCGGGGCTGACTGCGGAGTCCCAGTTGTTGACAGCTCCTACGCTTGGCGAGGGACGGACGCGGTGTCGCACGGAAGCTAGGAATGGGACGACATAGCCGGGAGTCGAGGTAAACAACCCACCCCGAGGTGCTGTTATAACTTGACAGAAAGGCCTCTCCGAACCAATTCAGCTCATGGAATGCATGGCTCCCACCAACAGACCGAGTCCCACCCAGAACAACTTCGATGCAGACGCCAGATCCGGCCACAAGCGGCCCCTTAATCAAAATAACTCGACCCTGCCGATGCCATGCACAGTGTCTCCAAATTGGCTATTTTTCCCCATTTTGGGGGGAAAAAATTTTGTGGGGAACTTTTGGGGAAACAAAAAACGTGGAGAAATTGTTGGGGGGGGGGGGGGTAGGAAATTTGGTATTAAATTTTTATTTTCGGCAGTGGCAGCGTTGTGTGGTCATGTTGGCAACGAAATGGTCCATTTCGAGAGTAATTAATTTACTGAGCAAAAAAGGGTAACTTAGATACAAGAACCTGTCAAACACAGAGCAGGGAAATAATTAATTATTTACTTCATGGTCAACATGAAAGATAATTTCCCACATTCTATTGCGTTTTCAAAGAGCATTCAATGGTCGTTAAAACACTGTCACACTACACTGTCACTGACGTAAGAAAGATTTCACTTGTGTTTGATGGCAGATGCATATCAACCGCTGCAAGATGTCACGCCTAACTTTGCTAGCTAAGACTGACATACTGTGCAATCCCTAATACAAAGTTTTACTTATTGCTTATGAAGTAAACAGAAGTATGTTTATATGATAGTAAACAGTGATTTCTGCGACATTTGACAACTGGTTGTCATTTTCTCAAACTAGTACAATACAGAATCTTCATTGTTGGTCCTTCACAAAGAAGTAGTTTACTACGAAGACTGCATCTGAGAGTTAGTGAGGAAGTGGGCATCAAAAAATTATCATGCGATAATATCGACCTGCATCTGAAGCCGAAACTCTATTTTCATGTAAGTTAATAAACTTCTACATTTTCTACGTGCTTCACCTGATGCATACTAGATTGAAAATCTTGTCTGAAGTCAAGCAATGAAGCTGGAATAAATTACTTTAATTTTACTTTTAGCATTAGTACAGTTACAGCAAAATTAGACCGTACAAAATTATATAATGCCTATTTATTGAGATCCTTGAGAAACGTGATGAAATATGTAAGACTGGTTTCATTCCTGGTTTGCTCTGTGGGTTTTTGTACCATTAATATACAAAGCATATACAATAATATTAACATTGTTGCCGTAAAATTAATAATTTTGTTTTATGTACTATAATTTCTGATTCAAACGATAATTTTATGGCCCAGAACATGTAGTTACACCCCTCCAAGTCGCCATTCCTGACAATAAATGTTAATTTGAAGAAATTTTTAGTTGTAATCTATTTGGGGAAAAGTTGCCAAAATAGTGGAATTTTGGGGAATTTTTTTATCTGGTATGGGTAAATCTGGAGATACTGGCCATGCATCGTATCAAATTACTGTGTGATATTCTCTCTGCTATCCTCGCAGCGACCGACTCTCTGCAAATGCCTCGGCGCCGCCGTCGCGCCATACGCGGAAAGGAAAACACCAGTCAGAAGACAATCGACGCGCGATAGACCAAACAGCGCCACGAGCTGTGCTCGCACAGAGAGATCTATGGTACTTGCGCCAGTAATTAAATCGTTAAATCGAGGACAGGGTCAATCCTAGAATCAGGAGCGGGGACGGCTCAAATTAAAAGAATGTGGAAATGAAATTCATCACTATTTTCTTCATTTCTAAATTACGTTTATGTCAGATTGTGTCTCCAAACAGTGAATGCGGTTTCCTAAAATACGTTTATGTCAGATCGTGTCCCCAAACAGTGACTAGGGTTTCCAAGTGAAGACCAGCACGCAGTTTTCTCAGTCACTTTCGATGTGGCGTCTGTGCTCCACTGTTCTGCAACAAACCGGGGTTCAGATGCGCGCGCGCTCTTGGCGCTCAAAGCGTAGTAATCTTTTGCGCACGATATTCCGTAATGGCAGAAGCTCAGACGACCTATCAAAGCGCTCGCTGCCACATATGAGGTCCTAGTCGTCATTCAACGTTAAACGTCCTTCGTCAGTGCACTACCTCTTCCATCATTCGCATTTTCACCTGTAAATTACTAAAGTTGGGATCTCTGCCTAACCTAGCGCATTGCCCATTGCCTTCACAGCTAGCAACGGAAACTCCCGGTGGAAATTAATGAGATGGAGTCACATGAAGTGTCACAGCCGGATTTATTATCCGAATGAAAGTTCTCAATTAGTAACAGTAATCTGTGGAAGTGGAATAGGAAAAAAAAAGTACAGCGAAAGGTATTTAGAAATGGGCTTCATCGAGATAGATGACAGTAAAGCTCAGTTTATGATTTCCGCGCGAGTTCTTCCGAATAATTCAATGGTTCCAGTTAATTTGCACTGTCATTTTGAGGTTACTCATCTGGACTTCCTGGCTGATTTTGTCAAGGAGGACACTGAATTAGCTGCTTCTCAAAACTGTATTAAACTCATGGAAAAGCAGTTGATGGAATCTCCGTAAATAGCTTACTTCTTGTTAAGCTATCGAGTGGCAAAGACAGGCAAAGTTCATATCATTTCAGAAACTCTCATCAAATCGTGTGTTAACCTTATTGTTTCCTATATGCTAGACGAAAACACACTAAAACTTGTATATTCTGTGCCGCTATCAAATAATACTACCTAGAGACGCAATATTTACATGTCAAATGACGTGAAAGATTCAAATGTTTAAATGTTTGTAAATCTATGGGACTTAACTACGTTGGTCATTAGTCCCTAGCCGTACATACTACTTCAAGTAACTTAAACTAACTTATGCTAAGGAGAATAAAAACACCCATGCCCGAGGGAGGACCCGAACACCCGACGGCGAGCAACCGTGCGCTCCGCAGCAAGGCGGATCTATCAGCCACTCCACCGCGGCCAACAGACGTGAAGGAAACTCTGGTTTCTCGCATGCAGAATCTATCTCTCCAGATAGATCAATCTACTGTTGCTGCGGGTTTAGTGATTTTGTTGGCTTTTGTCCTTTATAAATATTTAAGATGCAGGCACTGAAATATTCCGTTTATTGAAAGACGTTTTAAAGACCAACGAAATTTCATGACGTTTTAAAGGCCAACGAAATTTCATGGTCTAATTGAATCTATGTGTGCACAGATGATGTAAAAGCTATGGTGCCTAATATATCACCATAATGTCTCTCTTTCATATTTTTCGCTATTTACAGTATACAAGAAGCGGTACCCAAAAGAGACCATTAACGGCAATTATTTTCTCTATAACTGGTAAACAAGAGAAAACAGCGAAAAATATGGGATAGGTAAGACTGGATGAAGAAGAAGCGGATTGTTTCGTGTTAAATTGTTGAATAAAATGATAAACTTGGACCAGAAATATTTAATAAACTACTTCCACCTGAGTCCAAAAGTTACGAAAAATTATTAATGTTGACGTGACATCAACGAGAAAAGAAATTCCGTAATTGGAGAGAAAATGAAGCTCAATGTCAGATTAACTACAATTGGTAACAGGCAGTTTAGCGCTGAAAATTCCTCAAACAATAAATTAACAACAATGTTAATGAAACCTGTAAAATAATTATACCTGTTCTATTAAGATACATTCAGGTAACTAACGTGAAATAACTGTTTTTAGCTTCTCATAATGATATGTATTTAGCAGTCTCTGAATAAAATGGCGACGACTTCTGTGTTTCCAAGTTAATAATGAAAGCAATGCCGTTTGTAATGAATCTTGTGTTTACCGTTGTAAAGTAATAAATACTATGAATGGTGCATTGATCTATTAAACTTGATCTATTAAATAGGTTTATTAGACTTGTTTAGAGTTAAAGATTACCTGAAGAACTTAATCTGAGAGTTATTCTCAGGGCTAACCAAAAAAATAAATAAAATAATAATAAATAAATAAAATGAACACACTAACGCTGTTCGGCTCGTTCACGAAGCTTTGCCATCTGAATTTTGCATATTTAACCTGTACGATCAAATTATGAACAGAAATCAACGGTTAAAACATACTGAAATTTTTCTCTCCTATGGGTTAAATGAAATTATCGTCACACTTTGTTTACGAGTTAACGCCTTAAAAGTTATAGGCGACACGTTTTGCGACACATATACTGCTTAAATACGGCATACAATTTGAAGCATTGGGATTTTTTCTGCTCGCTGATTGCAGGCAATAGCATCGTCGGAAGAGAGGCGGAACCACTCATTTCAGAATCACTACGACTTTCCGAAGCAGCTAGAGGTATCATCTGGTCCTTAATCCTGTCTTCGAGAAGACCATTATTCCATGCTTCGTCTGCATCACAACAACCCTTCCAGTCCATTTCGATGACATTTTCCAGCCCCAGAATAGTTACCATTTCAGCTTCATTCCCAGTAACAGTTTTATTTCAACGATAACTATGTTAAGTCACTTACGCTAAATTAAGTTCAATTGCATTAAATTGGCACTACTATGGTAGTAATCGTATCACTCTACACTTACATTTTATAAGCTACTCCGTAGATAACATACTTTGGAAATTGAGGCTTATCAAGTAATACGAGTTTTAGTAATTCTCCTTGTTACAGTATATCGTCGGCAGTAAATTTGTGTTGTTTTAACCACTGAATAATGTTGTCTTTCGAGGTGTACGGTTGTGGCTTTGTCCTTTAATACTGAATGGTATAAAACATTGACGATAATTACTGGTGAATTTTCTGAACTTGGTAGCAATATGTTATTGACCCAATTTATCGATGGGGTACTGAGACCTTTCCGTAGATTACAAACACCGATTACCGGCCGGAGATAAAGCCACGGTAGCTACCTGAATGTAAGAGGAATATTTTGCCACATTTCCTAGTGGTGAGTGCTATCCATGCGTCTCCTTTATCGTCACTCTAAACTTTTGTAACAGTATTACCTGGACTCGCCAATGTTTTTATCGTCCCAGACGATCGCATCGACATATGACTGTCTTCTTTCTCGAATAAATATTTTACAGCGTGAAACACTGTCATATTTGAAACCGATATTCTACAGAATTAGTCGCAAAGACGATTGCTGCCTTGAAAAAGTTCGGTCCAACATAATGACGTACGAAGCCTTTATAATGTCGGCAATCTATGTCGTAGTAACTGTATAGATGTCATCGGAGTCTTTCGCGGTGGAATTCTTCAATAAAATCTCGGTATATATGCCACATCATGTCGAATAAAATTCCTAAGCTTTCGATGACAAACTCCGCATCGACATCAGGAGTAAAATCAATGACTGCCGGTGCTGGCTCGGAGTTTGCTTATACCTCACCCTTCTGGAGAGGCGAAGAGCACGTGTGTCGGAGGCAAACGGACAGTGACGCTGATCACTTCTTCTTACGCGTTTTAAAACATTTCCCCCTCTCCCGGCATATCAAGGTTAGAGGGTTCTTTTCCAGTTATTTTATTCTTGTACTTCTCTTTCTTTACCAATACGCACTATAGTCGATTCGGTAAGCTTAATCGCAACTACTTTGGTAACAGGTAGGAGAGGTTTCACCAGACATGACGACAAAGCAAATATATATATATATATATATATATATATATATATATATATATATATATATATATATATATATATATATATATATATAAAAGCTTCTTACACAGTACTAGCCAAGCAATCGATGTGAACTGAGCAACGGTTGCGACACCTTATCAGTAGTGGAGAGTTAGGGCGAAACCTTAATTGGAAGAAAGCAGCTCCGACGCGTGAACTTTTTTTTTTTTTTTTTTTTTTTTTTTTTGGCTGGTGTTGTCGTCAAGATTAAAGTTAAGAACCGTTATTGAAATGTAACAAACTGTGAAATATTGCAATGAATGTAAATTTTGAAGAGATAGACACACTGAGAAAAACTTGAAATATTTCGCCATCAGTATATTGCGGTAATAGTGGTTAACATAAAGACAACACCAGAAAGCGTCATTACAAAAGAAAGTGGCGAAATTCGTTCTTTACCTGCTAGAAGAATTCGGATTGTATCAGAGCCATCACACCGGAGTCGAACCTATATGGAACAATAAATTTCTTCTTTACTGTAAACTGATGCTTGGTTGCATAAGCTTCGGATACTACAGTTTCATGACCGTGTTTACTTACAATTACGATTTGTGGTTAAAACTGCAAAATTATCGGACTTCGATACTGCAGGCATTGAAATAAAAGTCAACCCAAAATGAGTGTAAGTGAAATTCGCGTCTGGAATGTTCTTTTGCAACCGCGAAGCAATTTACAACAATGACCAAGCATCACTTTACGAATTAGGCTGGAAACAAAGATTACAAAATTAATGAAAAATAGGGAAAAATTTTTTTTGACTAAATATTCATTTCAAATGAACTGAGGTATTTATTGCGATTAATGAATTACTTGCTCACAGTTGCGTAATAAAGTTGGAGAGACCAAAAGAGAGACGTCCGATCTGTTCAACAGTAAAAAGACGAAAGACGACGAGCGACTCCGTTTTCTCTACAGCTCGTTCAAAAAACTGAAAGTCTCTTATAAAAGAAAATAATCAGAGATTTACTGGCAGAGAGAAAAAATGTTATTGACAAGCGTCACAGAGATAATTTTAATGAAAAAAATTACTAAATGTAATGCTACAAACTGACAACTGACAAGTAAATTCTATCAGGCTATAGTGCATTGAACAATCTGAGAAGTGTGTGAATATCTTGAAATTCAGAAAAATGGGAACATCGTTTATTTCAAGTTGTTTCCATTTGTCTCTAAATCACTGACTGTTGAGTCTTTGTAGATTTAGTACAATCATGGCTCTTGCATTGATCAATTTTCAATTCCCATTAGTCTCGTGTTGAATTTAAACACTTACTAGGCGCTTGACTGACAAGGGGTCCGCAGTGGAACGTCGCCAGAAAAAATGGTCCACCAGCAAAAAGATTGGGATGCTCTGATCTAACAAATAGTTGATGTGGACTAATCAATTCTAATAGTTGCAGATCTTGCGGACAAACTTACTCCTCACGGCGCGCGATACAGCATCCGGAAGTCACACAATTAGAATCAAGTAACATTCAAAGGCTTAATTCATACAAACTCTACACGTAGTTTTAAAACAATTGTTTTCTTGCAATATTCAGAACAAAGACCGGTTTGATGCAACTCTGCACTCTACAATAACTCGTGCGATAATTACAACCTACATCCTTTAAAACCTGCTTACTGCATTAATCTATCGGTTTCCGTCTGCGCATTTTACCTCAAATACTTCTTTCTAACGCTAAACCGACGATTCCCTCATGTCTCAGAATGTGTCCCACCAACACATTCTTTCCTTTAGTCAAGATATGCCAGAAATTTTCTCCACAATTTAGAGACTTCTCATTCGTTACACGAGCTACCCGTACAATCTTCATCATTCGTCTGTAGCACCACATTTCCAGAGGTTCTATCATCTTTCTGTCTGACCTCCTTATCGTCCAAATTTCACTTCCATACAACTACACTCCACAATAATGCTTTCAGAAGGGATTTTCTAACTTCTTAGATACTATTTGATGTCAACAAATTTCGCATCTTCGAAAATGCTTTTCTTCTCTTAGCCATTCTGCACATTCTATCTACTTTGGCCATCAAAAGTTATTTTGCTACCAAAATAACAAAACTCATTTACGACTTTTATTGTATTATTATCTAATCTAATTCTTTCAGCAACACCAAATTCAAAGAGAACATTCCATTACTAAAGTTTTGCTCGTTTTAATGTTCATAATATACACTCCTTTTATGACATACTCCATTCCGTTCAATTGGTTTTCCAGGTCCTTTGCTATCTTTTTCAGAATCACAATGTCATCGGAAAACCTCAGAGTTGTTTCTTGTTCCAGAACATTAAATGCTTCTCAAAATCTTTCTTTGCTTTCGTCGCTTGCCTGACCATCGAACAACATATCTGGAAAGATTACAACCCTGTTTCACTCCCTTCCCAACTACTGAAACCCTAGCATGCTTTCACGTCTAGATTTTGTAGAAGCTGTACATAACTTTTCGTTCTCTCCATTTTAGTTCTGTTACCGTCAGATTTTGAAAGATTTTTTTCCGGTCAATCTTTTTCCTATCCACAAAAGCAAAAAAGGTAGGTTTGCCTTTCCTTAACAAATGCTCTAAGATAATTCTCAATATGAATATTGGTTCAACTGTTTACACATTTCTTCTAAAGCCAAACTAATCTTACCTGATGTCGTATCCTACCACATTTTCCATTCACCCGTACATAATTTACAATTAACAAACTGATAGTTCTTGAGTTTTCGTGCCTGACTGCTGTTATTATATATTCTTCTTGAGTCTGTTACGAGGGTTGGAACTTAAATGGTGGTAACTATTCATCTAAAAACGATAGAAAATCGTTGCATGTTTGCACCTGTTACTGTATTTGAAAGTAGTCACTAGCGTTGTTTAGAACCAATTGCCAGCGATGTGGAAGGCGTAGTATATGATTATCAGATCCTGTTCTGTTGATGGTGGAAATGAAGCGATGTACTACCTGTCGAATGTCTGGAACAATTCTGAAATGAATGATGCAAAGTTGTTCCTTCATCTTCGGAATCAAATCAAAATCAAAAGACCTTAAGGCCGGGAAATGTGGCGGATGGTAAAGTACTTCCCAATCCCACTGACCGAATAGGGCAGACACCGCCTGCGCTGTATGCCCCAGCGCATTGTCGTGCAAAATGATTGGTGGGTCACGCAGAAAGTCGATCATTGTCCTCTAACATGGCAACAGTATGCAATTCTTCTTCAGAGACGCTAATACGGCCTGCCCGATGCAAGTCTGCCACAGTTTGCAGACCTTCATTGAAAGCTTTTATCCAGCGTGCCACTGTTCTGTACGTCAATGCTGATTCCTCGCACGTCTTTTGAAGAACTTGATGAGACTGTCGTGCGGTACGACCTCCGGGACATTCAATCTTGATTCAACTTCGTTATTCCTGTTTCAGAAACATTGTAAAACCGTTGCGTTAGAACGTTCGCTCACATGTGACTCAGTTTCTCGCGATTGTACGCACGGCGGTGACGTCGCATGGGCGAGTCAATTTACGCGACCGGGGCCCCTACTTCTCAATGAAGAACCTCCTCATTTGGCCTGAGTGATCCCTGGTTATCCCCCAACGCTCGGCTGAGCCAAACGGTTAGCCATCCAAGTGCTGGCGAAGCCCGGTACTGCTTAACTAGGGTGATCTAACAGGAACGGTTGTATCCACTGCAGGACGCCGATTCTTTATGTACGTCTCGATATTAAATGTTTCGAAGTTCTTGCTATACAGGGTGATACAAAAAGGTGCGGCCAAACATTCAGGAAACATTCCTCACACACAAAGAATGAAATTATGTTATTTGGACATGTGTCCGGAAACGCTTAATTTCCATGTCAGAACTTATTTTAGTATTTCTCTTTGAATGTAAACTGAAATAATTCGCGCAGACAATTGTCAAAATACCATGTTGTTTCGTTAATATGTACTGTACTTCCTCGATTCACCGCCAGTTGGCTCAATTGAAGGAAGGTAATGTTGACTTGTTGGTTAGTCTTGATTGGGCCTCATATTCTTCCACCTACGCTCACTGGAGCACGTTATCATGATTTCATACGGGATACTCTACCTGTGCTACTAGAACATGTGCCTTTGCAAGTACGACACAACATGTGGCTCATACACGATGGATCTCCTGCACATTTCAGTCGACGTCTTCGTACGCTTTTCAACAACAGATTCGGTGACCGATAGATTATTAGAGGCGGACCAATTCCATGGCCTCCACGCTCTCCTGACCTCAACCCTCTTGACTTTCATTTATGGGGGCATTTGAAAGCTCTTCTCTTCGCGACCCCGGTACCAAATGTAGAGACTCCTCGTGCTCGTATTGTGGACGGCTGTGATACAATACGCCATTCTCCAGGACTGCATCAGCGCATCAGGGATTCCATGCGACGGAGGGTGGAAGCATGTATCCTCGCTAACGGAGGACATTTTGAACATGTCCTGTAACAAACTGTTTGAAGTCACGCTGGTACGTTCTGTTGCTGTGTGTTTCCATTCCATGATTAATGTGATATGAAGAGAAGTAATAAAATGAGCTCTAACATGGAAATTAAGCGTTTACGGACACATGTCCACATAACATATTTTCTTTCTTTGTGTGTGAGGAATGTTTCCTGAAAGTTTGGCCGTGCCTTTTTATAACACACTGTATGTATTACACATACCCCAGATCTACATCGCTCCTTCTCATGCCAGCTGCTAAATTCAGCGACATTTTGGCGGGGCTTAATTCCACTACCAGTGACTTCCTCAAAAAAGTCAATATTGAAATGGAACCACAGAAAAAAAAAAAAAAAAAAAAAAAAAAAAAAAAAAAAAAAAAAAAAAAACTGTAAACGTTCAGCATTTGAGACAATTTATAATCATTCAACTCGGCTTATTGTCATATAGTGTGGCCCAGAAGCCTACGGACATGGCGCCGTTATACTTTCCCACCCGACCAGCGCCGCCGGGAGTCGACGTCTGCGTTAAGGTGTCTGGACCGCGACGGTAAATCACCTCGGCGCTAACTGGCCGGCCGAGCGCCGGCTGGATATTAAAACCAGGCGTGGCTGGCGAGGAGCAGCCCCCCCTCCCCCTCCCGTCCCCTCCCCCATATTGTGATTTAAGAGACCGCGCCATATTTCACGGCGCCGGAGTTTGCATCTCCTCCCGATATGAGGCAGCCCGCGCGGAGGGTCCGTCCTCGGCGCCTCATATTCCGCGGCCAAGTTTATATTTATGAGCGGGGATCAGATACGGCCCGCAGCAACAACCGGCAGTGCGCGGCTATTCATCACGGCCGCGCCTCGGACGCGTCTGGACTTAGGCCCGGCGGCGTCTTGGCGCGAAACCTAGCGCCCGGATAACTTGGCTCCGAGGGGCGTCTCGTCCGGCCGTCTGGTAGCCTCGTTCGGGCAGCCGCCAGCGGACAGGCCGGGCTGCCGCCGCGGCTTG
This sequence comes from Locusta migratoria, assembly GCA_026315105.1. Classification (NCBI taxonomy): domain Eukaryota; kingdom Metazoa; phylum Arthropoda; class Insecta; order Orthoptera; family Acrididae; genus Locusta; species Locusta migratoria. The sequence goes on from CM048747.1 coordinate 471,972,311, forward strand.
TATTCGGGGTCAAACCGACGCCACCTTGCAACTGTAAAGGGTCCCACACATGAGCGACGAATCGCAGCAATTCGTGACATTCGATATTGCTGAAATCCTCCGCTCGCCTCCACCTCACCACTAACGAGCGATTAGCAAGCAATTTCTATCATAATTACGAACACTTGTGTATGCAATGTCTGCAATGGAAAATGCTATTATAATTTTAACAGCAGTCACAGTTGATTTGTGTATCCTCAAGAGTAATACTTTTCAAAGAATTTTTTTCAAAAATGGGAATTGTAATTAATTAAACTTGTTTTGAGTCGGTTTTCCTGTGAACTTTTCACTACGTTACATTTTAGTGCTTCCAATTGAATTGCACATCATTATAGCATAAAAATACGTTAAAGTTTTCGTGTAATAGCCATTAATTCCTTTATTTGATTCGTGTTAATAGCTTAACTTCATGTAACTATAATACACAATTCGTTTTTCAGATTCGATGTATCTATAGAAATGTTTTAAAATTGACGCACTGTTGATTACCATTACCATAGATTGTGAAAAGAAGAATTAGTTCGTATGAAACAACTTGGAACTTCACTACAGCTTTATTGACTTGCACTGAATAATTAAATTCAAATCTCCATTTAATATAATGGTCCCTTTTAATTATTTTGTTTCGAAGTAAAAACGTTTTATAAAACGTGCAATTGTTTAATAAATAAATCAAAATCAACAGTTTGAGCTCAATGTTTTTGACTATTACTGTTAACGTCTTACCAATTTTAGTGCTATGAACACAAGCTTCAACGTGCAGAAATTCTAGGGTGCATTATGCATTACTTCTTACTATAAGTAAAATCGCTGGCATCCACTACTCAGAGTAGTTCGTGATCCCTGATTAATTCTACCGTAAAGTTATTAGTGAACGTGGGGAAAGCGAAACGAAACAAAATTCATAAATACGGTTAATAACTCGAAAAACTTCTCACAGGCCTAATAGCAAACTCCGCTGAGCAGCCAGGCAGCCATATTGCATCCACAAATAGCATGTTATTCGCCATATTACATGGGATTTCGATGCGATCGGCGATCAACGACCGATCGCTGCGATCTGTCCACATACTGCGAACTACGAAGTGATCGGTCGCCCATCGATGGACTGCTGCGATCCGTCGCTCGCGTGTGGAGCTCTTATCATACGTAGTACTAATTATATGTGAAATTGAGAATATACATTCTAGTAATGATCTTCTGACAGACTGTAAGTCATTTGAATTTCTTTGTTTGCAATAGGTATCGTCAGCTTATATATATACTGATACTTATCTCTATATACTTCATTCTATACGAAAGTCTAACTAGTCGCTTAAAGTCTGAAGTAAGTAATTGGAAGATTTCGTCTGATACTTATGGAGCCAAAGCACATGATACAAAGTTTCACTGGCTGACAACGACTCGCACAGTAAAAGAACTCTGACAATAACTAACTCACAGCTTCGCTGGCTGACTATGTAATTTTGCTAAACAATGGCCTTCTTTGTTAATAATTACGAAAATGTTTCATATTACTGATTGGTGAGATAAATAGTTTTGAAAATGAAATCTTAAACATAATTAACTGAACATAATTTACATATAAACAAAATGTTTAGATTTACAATACGAAATTCTGAACATATAAAAATTTCATTCGCTAACAAAATATGCTGTGTGATTTTAACAAACGTTTTAATGAGTGAATGTCTCGAGATGGTAACATTGCAACAGACTTCTAATGAAGTCAGCTATCGTCTAGTGATTCTGAGGTTTCATGAAAATAACTTGTTCATTTAAATACGATATTGTGTAACCTCGAAAATTAGCGAGGACTTCAATGCGAGGGGCCAACAATACTTATCACAACAACCCTTTCTCGAAATTTAACTAAAATCCCCAAAGAGACTTTGGTCATATGTTAAATACACTAGAGGCAAAACACAAACAATACCCTCATTACGTGATAGTAATGGCGATTCTGCCGATGATAGCGCTACTAAAGCAGAGTTACTAAATATAGCTTTTAGAAACTCATTCACCAAAGAATTACAAACAGAGGCCAGAATGAATAACGTAGAAGTAGATATCATCGGAGTAGTGAAGCAACTAAAATCACTTAACAAGAAAAAGTCCTCTGGTCCAGACTGTATACCCATTAGATTTCTATCTGATTATGCTGAGACGATAGCTCCTTATTTAACAGCCATATACAACCGCTCTCTCTAAGACGGATCTGTACCAAAAGATTGGAAAGTTTCATAGGTCACACCGATATTCAAGAAAGCCAGTAGGAGTAACCCACTAAACTATAGGCCTATTTCATTGACGTCAATTTGCAGCGGGGGTTTGGAACATATCCTGTATTGAAATATTATGAATTATCTCGATCAGAATGATCTATTGACCCAAGGCCAACACGGATTTAGATATCGTTCATGCGAAACAAAAGTAGCTCTTTAGTCACACGAAGTGATGAGTGCTATCGACAAGGGTTCGCAGATCGCTTCCGTATTTCGTGATTTGCAGAAGGCTTGTGACACCGTACCTCACAAACGGCTTTTATTCAAATTGCGTGGTTATGAAATATCGCCCCAAATTTGTGACTGGATAGGTGATTTCCTGTCAGAGAGAACACAGTTTGTAGTAATCGATGCTAAAGCATCGACTAAAACAGAGGTGATATCGGGCGTTCCACAGGGTAGTGTTATTGGTCCTCTGCTGTTCTTCATTTACATAAACGATTTGGGAGAAAATTCAAGTAGCTCTCTTAGGTTGTCTGCAGATGACGTCGTCATTTACCGTCTAGTACAATCAGCTGAAGATCAAAACCAACTGCAGGACGATTAAAATAAGATATCACTATGATGTAAGAATTCGCAATTGATTCTAAATAATGAGAAGTATGAAGTGGTCGACATGAGTACGATAAGAAATCTGTTAAATTTAGTTTACAAGATAAATCAGTGAGAAGTGAAGGCCGTAAACTTCACAAAATACCTAGGAATTACTATTACTTCAGACATAAACTGGAAAGTACATCGTCGATAATGTCGTGGGAAAGGCGAACCAGAGACTGTGTTTTATTGGCAGAACCCTTCAAAGATGCAACAGAACTACTAGACTGCGTACGTTACGCTTGTCCGTCCTAATTTGGAGTATTGCTGCCCAGTGTAGGATCCTTATCAGGTGGGTTTTGATGAGGACATCGCTAGAGTCCAAAGAATGGCAGCTCATTTTGTATTATCACGATACAGGGAGACAGCGTTACGTAAATGATACAGGATCTGGGATGGGAAACATTACAACTACGGCGCTTATCGCTGCGGCGTGGGCTACTTACGAAACTCCAATCATCAACATTCTCCTCCGAATGCGAAAATATATTATTGACTCCCGCTTACATAGGTAGAAATGATGATCAGAATAAAATACGAGAAATCAGAGCTCGAACGTACAGATTCAGGTGTTCTTTCTTCCCGCAGGCTATTCGAGAATTGAATGGGAGATAAATAGTATAAAGGTGGTTCGATGCTCCCTTTGCCAGGCACTTAAATGTGATTGCAGAGTATCCCATGTAGATGTAGACTATTGACATGAATAGCTGTTATAGATGCCAACGCATTCTGCACAAAACCTTTCCTGAAAGCTAGGCCAGGAACGACTAAAAGGAGGCTGACCAGGACGACAAAACATAGACGATATTCTTCAATTCACAATTTCTTGCCCAATAACACTTGATATCTAAAGTTTGTGTGAGAATTCGGCAACGCTAAATAATGGCTACAGATGCCTCCAATTTTTTTATATCTGTCTGTTACATGCCGCTGTGTTCCTGAGGCCGTATTACACACGGTGGGAATTGTTGCTACTCTTTTTGTCTTCCACAGGCCGCGTACACAAGGCTAATGGCACTCTGCAACTTCAAAACATATTTTTGCATATATGTATGTGTCCCTGTTGGTGTGTGTAAATGTGTGTGAGTGCGTGTTTGTACGCGCACTTCTCTGTTGTACGTGCCAGACGTGGAATTAATTACGCATCCCTTGGTGGATAGCTTTTTGATGAAAAAATTTCTGATTCTCTTTCATGACATCTCACGCTACAATTTTCATTCTTGTTTCGAAACGAGGGAAAACGTATAGTACTTTGTGATATCCATACAACAGACAGATGTTTAGCCTATTTTTCGTTGTTAATCTTTTTTTTTTTTCTACTGGGCCCGCAGCATATACAAGTTCTAAATATGACATTATCGTAATATAGAAGTGCAAGTTTGCAGCTAACAATATTTATTAAGCTTGTGCAAATTTACTCCACTACAAGCTTGTTTAGGCTTATGACATTTTCAAGTGGATCTGGTGATGTATGATAAAATAATTACCTACGTTTACAATATACAATTTTGAATAAAAATTTTAAAAAAAATCATTACAAATACACTTACGTTTGAGTTGCATTGACGTCCATAAATCATATTAGAGTTAGTGTTTTTTTGTGACAAGATCGTATAGTCACGTTTTATCTCCTTAATTTTTTTATTTGACAGATATAGAGACTGTTTACTCTGTTGATGCTTTATGTTTACAGTAAATTATATTTGTGCTAATCAGAGGGTGTACTGTTGTGTCATGGATAATATAATAGTAGAAAAAAAGGAAGAAACTTTCAAATTAGATCTAAGGAAAGCAACCAGTCGAACTTTTACTTACACTTAAAAAGCCAAAATCACACAGCTGAAAACATCGAAACTGTTTTTAAAATTCTACACACAGTTCCTAAAGGCCATATTCTAAATATTCTGGAACAACTAGATATTTTCACACACACGAAAAATTACCCACTTGATATTCTCAACGAACAAACAGATTTAAAAGAAAAAAATTATTTCGAGAACTTTATTGAAATTTTGGAAAAGGAAAACGGATAAAAATTCACACAAGAAAAAGAAACGATGTTTTTTTTTCTCTGCTATTATATTATCTATGACACATGAGTACATAATCTGACTAGCACAGATATAATTTACTGTAAACATAAAGCAGCAACAGAGTAAACAGTGTCTATATCTGTCAAGTAAATAAAATTAACGAGATAAAAAGTGACTATACCACCTTGTCACAAAAAGACACTAACTCTAATATGATTTATGGACATCAATCCAACGCAAACGTAAGTGTATTTGTAATGAATATTTTTTTTTATTTTTTATACAAAATTGTATTTTGCAAAACGTAGCTAATTATTTTATCATACATCACTAGGTCAACTTGAAATTTGCATAAGCCGAACAAACTTGTAGGGAAGTAAATTTGCACAAGCTTAATAAATATTTTTAGTAGCACACTTGGATTTCTATATTACGTTGTTAAGCTTGTTTCCTCAACTTTCTCGCACATGCTTCAGCACTGAAGATTTACCGTAAGTTAAGAGTGTGTCAAATAAAAATTATTTAGAACTGGATATACTTGAAAACTTATAAAATAACTGCGCAAAATGTTGTAATATGACATACTTCCCATAATACTGATTATTTATGCAGAACATAGCGATGGCATCTATAGCCGTCAATCAAAGTTATCTTACCATATCGTAGCACCATTAAAGTTTTCCTCAGTTTTGGTTCCGTGTATGTCGCAAAACAATAACGGAGGAAAAACAAATGAAATACTGGAAGTTTTTCATTGATTATCGTAGTGTAATGTAGATGCTACAGTGTGATACTACGAAATTTATGACAAGAGTATTGCGATGATGAAAGTATATGATTTTTTTTTGGAATAATTAACAACGAGATTGAAGAAGATTCTGTCTTATCATATCAAAAAATATAAACAAAAATGTGACACGATGTCTGAACCGGAAACGGGCAATTGTGGCTGGCTGATCACTGGACGAAGAAAGATGTGTTAGCCACTTTGAGACAAACTAATATCTGACGCCTGTTCATTTAGGCTTAACTCCAGTCACGTAAACGTTATTAACAATTGACTACTTGCAACTCATCATTTAGAAAAGTGGCAGACTTGAGACAATACACTTAATCATATTTCATGTCCTCTACACTTGTATTAATGCTGATAGACTCTTCTCGATAGCATACACTCAATTTCGCACAAACTGGGCAGCAAGGTCCCCAGCACATGGTGTCACGAATTAGAAAAACATTAAAGTATTACCAATCCAAAGACTATTGATTGTAATTCCCTCTAACTTCCTTTACAAGTAAGAACAAAATTACTTAGACAAATAAATCACAGAATTGCTAAATTAAATTTTGTTCAAGGCTATTATCCTAATTTATGATTTTTTTTATTAATTTTGAGATTCTGTTGACAATATGAAGTCATTTCTTCGTTATCACGCATGTGAATATTACATCAATGCTGTTACGTAATGTCATATTCACACAATATTAACACATAAATATTTAATGAACCGTAATATCAATATTAATGAAGACACGTTTACCTATACTATTAACCAGTAAACCGCAGGAAACAACGTGAAATAGCATCAGAATTTACAGGAAACTTATTTAAAATCTTACTATGACATATTTCCTCTTCGTATTGAAATTGGCACCTTGACATTTTCGTCTATCCTCTAGCTCCATGTCATCTCCATGTCAGCTCCATATCATCCCTTCACTCCACCTAGCTTGATAACCTGATCTGCTTTTTTCATCTCTTGATGGGTTCTTTTTTCAAGTTCTTCACATAATTCTCCAAGGTAGAGAAGAAGTCGAGACGGATTTGAAGAAAATCGATTTTAACGCAACTGCACCGTGGTTTTCTTTTAGATATCTACAGATTTTCCCCTACACGTTTCAAATCCGTGTGTTTATATTCACTGAGAATTTATCAATCACATTATTAAATGGTATACAAAGCAGCCGTTCTTCTTAAAAAATGTTCGTTACCACAAATGTCGTTCTTGTAAGTTTGGCCTTACCATTACGCAGTACAAAAAATCTGGAAATAATATACTTGAAACAATTACTGCCTTAAGACAATTCTTTGAGGAATTCTTTCATCGATTTAATTTTAAGCAGCACGATGATCATCTCTTTCGCTGGGCTTGCGCTTATCACTTTTGCTCCCAGCATTCATTATTTCTCTGATAGCCCATTATTCACTGCTCATGTGTGACATACTGGCACGACTATCATAGAGGCACAGTTAACAGGGAACCAAGCTCAGATTTTGAGCAAACAGCTTTCCTACAACTTTCAGTTCTCCACATACAACCCATCGGTGTTAGGAGTAGTTCAATGCTTCCAGCAGCATATCCATATTTTGAAATGTTCCTGTTAACTGACAGAGTGTGCCACTTCCACTGAGACATTCTAATTTACAATGTGTACAAAAACGACCTCGAGGCTTCTTTCGTTAGAATCTATGCGTAACCTCTTTGAATACTACTGTGAAAAAAAAAAAAAAAAAAAAAAAAAAAAAAAAAAAAAAAAAAAAAAACACCATACCTTAGTAACAAGATAGCCTGGTAATTTAATACCCACGAAATTCTTATTATCTTTATTGAAACCAGTAGAGTTTTGTGTCCCAGGGTCGCAAATGTTTTTCCTTCAATCGAGGTCCCATAACTAGTTCTGATAATTTTGAAAGACCCCAGTGTGTTACGTCGTCATTTAGTTCTTTTCTAAACTGCACTGGTTGTACTTATGTGCCTGTGGAGACATAATCATGAGCTGAAGATTCATTTGCTGCTGATGATAAAGACACAAAAGAAGTGGGCGTTTCAGACATGAGAGTATGGGACCGTGGGTATTATGGGTAAATTGATGTGCACCTGTTGCCACCCGAACTGATGGGGATTCATTCACGTCAACGAAGTCACTGTTTTTCGTGGAGCATCTCTATGTATGTTGAAGTCTCAAGTCTGTCTAAGATGCGAAGCGGTTCAATACTGATAAACCATTACTTGCCTGCGATCAGCTTGGCGATAGCCCTGTCAGCATAGCAGTTCACAAAACACTGAACATGGTGCAGGGTCTCCTGTATCACAGAGAACGTCGTTTATAGTCTAACAAAGAGTTGCGCGCCAACTTAGAGAGACGGTGTGTACTTCGTCCGGCGAGTATATATGGGACCGAAGAATCGTAGAGTTGCCACCGATGCTTTCATTTTGGGCTCTGCAGGCGATACATTACACAAAAACGCCAAGGTTTTGATTTACCAGTGTGACGTAAAGTGCTTCAAATATTTGAAATTCAGGCCTATGTCCACTCAACTCGAAGCCCATATGCCGGGAATGCGGGAAACCAACACATCCAGACTCTCTGTTTAATCCCCCACACATTTGTGTCAACTATGGGCAGCAGCATCCACCCTGTTCACCAGACTGTACCATTCGTCGCAAAGAGCGGAAAATCTTGGAAATCAAGACCCTGGATTAACTGACATACACAGAGACCAGGAAAAGATATGAATGGCTTCATCGAGTTGTAATGACAACATCAGTTGCGACAGTTACGAAGTCACTGACCACTGTGGCGACAAAAGTGCAATCTTATTCTGTTGGTCCTAAGGGCCATGAAACTGCACCCGTGAAGGTTGGAGATCTTTCTTTTATTGCCGCTCCCCCATTTCCTCCTCTAGGGGCAACTCTCCCCCAACCCTTGGGGACACCAGTCCCCAATTTCCGGCCAGCGAATCAACAGTCCTCTCCAGCACTTCTTGCTAGGAAGGGAACAATTTGAACCATTCATTCTAGTATTTGAGGACTCCCACAGTTCTTGAGACTGAATCACCGAAGTCTTCCCAGCAAGAGAAATCAAAAGGCCAACAACAGATGAATAAGAAAGAGTCTTCCATTATCAAAGGTTTCACAGTGTTTACCGTGCCATCATCCCATATATCTGCGTATGAAGACGAGTTGATCCACGTGTCTCCTGAGGAGTTGTCAATTGCCAAGACTTAAGAAGCCATGGATTTCGAGGCTCAGTTTCCACATTCTGTGGAACCTACCACTTCTTTTACATCAGTATGTCTTAGCAGCCTGGAAGCAATATGATTTTGCAGTAGAACTCAGGTGGTTTCTCTGCCACATGGATGTGTTGCAACAATTGTTGTGCCGCCCTACTCATTTTTGTGTAGCCCTACAGGAAACGTCATTTCCTGTTCCTGTGTCGATTGCCTTCGCGCCATGTGTTGCTATCTCTCCTACTGACCTTACTGGCTTGGTGGCCAAACTCCCCCCGCCTTTTCTCCCTCGAGGAACATCTTTTTCCAACATCCATTGTTCAGTGGGACTGAGACTATGACCCATAGTAACGACGTCGAGAACCTTATGGCACAGCCAGACATTTATCTTCTGAACACTGGAGTTCACACTCATTTTAGCGTGGCACATAACACTTAGCCATTGACGTGTCGTTTTGCAGCCTGAGCCTATTCCCACATCTCAACAGGAGGGGACGAGGATGACCTTCGTGGAAGCGACCATTTTTCCATTCTTTTGTCGCTCACACACTTTCAACCTGCGCCATCATCTGCCCTGATGCTCTCTCTATAGGTCTGATTGGCAGAGCATTATGCATTCAGCTCCACGACCACAGCTAACAGTGCAGCCTCCCACACCATCAAAGAGGGAGTCAAGCGGAAGCCATTATTGTTTGAAGGATCTATTTAGCGAATGAGAGTTTCAAACTTCCCTTATTAAATGCTCCTGTCCATAGTCAATTCATTCGTCATCTCTCTGCTGATTTCCGTCAACTGCTCGTCCTACTAAATCATCTGTAGATTGATGGTACTTTCCCATCACAATGACGCGATAGTATCATCGTCCAGGTAATGCAACGTGCCGGAGATCCGCTGGCGGTCGATAGTTACCCGATCACCCTCACCAACTGAATAAGCTCTTAGAATGGATGTTGACGTCTCATGTGGATTCCTGAACATCGGGTCTTTGTTCCCGTCAAGGTCGCACTATTATATGCCATCAGCACAACTTATACTAGGCGTTAGCACCTTTTTGCAATATTTCTTGAGCTCTGGAAGATGTATGATACCACCTGGCGCAACCATATTCTGTTTACACTGCAGTGCTGGGGATTACAGGGTCCACTTCCGCTGTTCCGCAACTTCCTCTCACTTCAGGAGAACGATGTACCATAGGGCTCTATACTTATTGTTCCTCTCTTTGTGATCGCAAATGATGGCGGTCATCGGTTTCTTCCCCAATTTATGCCAATGAATTTAGTCCCACTGGCATTTGTGTCGCTGAAAGACGTGTGCAGTGAGCCACTGGAAAGGTGCAGGTATGGGCCTTAGCCATGCGTTCCAGTTCTCTGCCTCCAAAACCCGGCTTAGGGACTTCTGTAGCCATCGGGCAGTGCACCCGCATCCCGAACTATATTTGGGTGATGAACTACTTCGTGATGAAGAGAAGCATCACTTCTTGGGCAAGATTTTTATGCCGAGATCACTTGGATACCACATCTTCCGACAGCTGCAACAATAGAGTTGACACTATCTGAATATTCTTCGGTGCCTCAACTATTTTGGAAGCCACCCATCCATATCTCCAACAGCTCTTCAAGGCCCTCATTCAATCAAGGCTGGATTATGGCAGCCTGGTTGTTTTTGTTGTTGTTGTGGAGACTAAACTACAGGGTTACCAGTCCGCTGGCCCTCACAAAGAGAATGCAGGCAAATAGAAAAAAATTAAAATAGAGCTCAACACCCAGAGGTGAAACATAAGAGTCCACAGTAACAATGAACCTCTGTCAAATATAAAAGGAAGAGAGCTAAAATTGGTGTAGTAGAAAACGTAGGGTGGAGGGATTGGAGTGAGGAAAGCAGTGTACGAACCTGGTTCAATGTAGTGGAGAAGGGCGGGTAGGAGCCGGAAACAAAAGCCTGCGATTTGGGTGGTGAGGCGTGGCATGAACTGGAGGAACTTAAATATCGAGAAGCTGTTGCCAGCTAAAGTGTAATGGAGGAATCCCTGCTTTTGCCAGAAGACTTGGCACAGGGCTTGTGCGCAAATCCCCGGTCGCCAGCCGAATACCAGTATGATGGATGGGATAAAAGATCGGCATCTCTCTAACGGGTAGCAACTCACCACCCACGTATAGCTCTGGGTTTATGTGAACTAACCGGCGGTGACAGACGTGGATTACGCGGGTTGTCTGCTTTGAAAACTGGAAAAAAATGGGCTGAATCCCATGGATTCGGCTTTTCGGATGGCTCCCGGCAACCGCCGCTCAGTGAGTGGTTTGGAGGACCCAGCCAGTGGCTGCAGAATCTGGAATTTCCTGCTCAAAGGGCTTCCCGCTCTGCATCGAGCCCTACAATCACCCCTGAAAAGTCATCTCCGATTCCAAAGGGCACCCAGAGGCAAAGAAGGAAAAGAAATAGGTGAAGGAACCTTCAGGGGCTCCGACGCCACCTCCTCCTACCTCTGCCTCATAAGATGAGGAGATACTTGCTTCCCCCAAGGATCTCGCCCTCACCAAATCTCTAGAACCAATGGTTCTAGACAATGTTGACTCCGACCCATTGGCATCAGGTGATCATTTGACTTTACATATTTCTCTCGTCCACCATTGCTTATCAGCACAGAAAAATTAAATTATACAGTGGAATTGCAGCGGTTTTTTTCAACCGTCTAGCCGAGCCGCAACAATCGTTGTAACGTTTCCCCATGCTGTGTTTGGCTCTACAGGAAACTTGGTTTCCTGCCCTGCCCTTCGTGGATATCGGGGCTACTTCAAGGTCTCTGCCGACTGTGACAGGACCTCTGGCAGTGTCTTTGTTTACATCTTTACCACAGGCTCCAATACTGCTGTGCCTATCCACACCACTGTTGAGAACGTTGCTGAACGCAATCGGGCCATGCTAGAATTTACTATTTTGAATGCTTTGGTGAGGCGAATGTCAACAGCCGTAATATATTTCATAAAATTCATTTTTTAAACCATCAGCTGTTTATTAAAAACCTTATACATCTACCAGTTTCAGTCATTGACCATCTTCATGGATAAAAAGGTGTTAAAACAGAATGATAAAATGCATCAAATAAAATACATCCAACTGAGATGAACAGGAGTCAGTATAACTGACCAATCCTGGCGAGAGGTGCCAGAGAAGACTGTTTCTTCTCCGGCTGGGTAATGGGGACTGAAGTCCCTGATAGTGGGAATGAAGTTGCCTCCACAGGTGGTGTTTGGGGAGTAACTGAAAGATGGGGGCCCACCAATCAAGGGCCAATGGTTGTTTGATGAGCCATAGGACACGCAGAATTTTGTGACAATCTTGGAGCCGTCATCGTCAAGGTTATATGATGTTACAGAAGCAAATGATGTGTCGACAGACTAACCGGGTGGAGACACTCACATTTTTTTTCTCGCCTCAATGTAGATTAAATCGTCCAAGGTGTTAATCTCCATGATTTTGAGTTATTTGCGCAATACTGCGCAGTGTGGTGAGCAAGGTGGATGCTGCTGTTGACATTTAACACGTACAGGAGGAGGTGTACCAGGGGTCTCTGGGTGGGATGAACGCCCGCACTCCCTGAATGTGTTGCTGGAAGTATATCGGGAGGACATAGGACATATGCCCGAACTTCCAGCACCGAAATTATTACATAGGGGGAGGAACGTACGGTTTTACGTTGTACTGTTAAATGATTATCTTGACCTTCTCATGCAGTGTATCACCTTCGAAGGCCATTATGAATGCACTGGTGGAAACCCTGTGATCTTTCGGTTCCCTGTATACGCACTGGACGAAGTGAACACCACGTAGCAGTAAGTTGGCGCACAACTCTTCGTCGGACTGTCACAAGAAGTCTCGATGGTAAGTGAGACCCTGGACCATGTTCAACGTCTTATGCGGGGTGAAATTGACAGAAACATCACTCAGCCTGTTACAGGAAGTAATGCCTTCGACCGCGCAGGGAATGCCGTTTGGATCATCACAAATCTGTTCCTCATGTTAGAGAGAGATCCCAACTCGCCAGACTTGTTTTCCAAGAAGAACTGTGGCTTGGTGCACTAAATGATTCTCCATCAAACCGCGAAAACACTGCATATTGGGGTGAGTATGGCTCGGATCTTAGAAGGGCCCTACGTTCGTCCCATGATGTACCAAGAGAACGACCTAGGGTCTTATGACGTCGCATTAAACACTGTTTTCCCCCTCTCAGAGACACCGGTTTTGCGTCCGACAACGCTGTTATTAGCTCGTTTCATCCTGTTCTTACTAGCAGCTAGGAAACTATATGTCCAGCTAGGCAGAACCCCTCTTACCTCGGTAAGTCTATTAGAATTGAGGTGCGGCAGGTTCCACAGAGGTTGCTCGCTAGCGATACGCACCTCCTCGTAATGTAGCACACCTTGAGATTCAAGGTTTCTTATAGAGGTTTGTACCGTCCTCGCAACCCTGGCATTAAGCCAAGATCCCCAGGCTCTGAAACGTATAACGTTCCACCGTCGCGCTGAACGATGGTCATCGAAACACGCACAGAGCTTACGGTGTAGCGGACTGTTGTCGCGATGCAGATTAAAGCTCGGGAAGCTGGGTTCGCCAAGCCCGTACTCAGAAACCCTGAGGGGGGGGGGGGGGGGGGGGTAGCGTATGATTTTGTGGCTCCTACTGCATTACACGTCTAGGTCCCAATCCTCCGTAGTGGTTTCTATTCACCTACGGGGACCTACCATAAGAGTCCAATGGCAAGCCTGACCTCACCTCACCACTAAAAACGCAGGCTTCTCTTTCCAGCGGCTGCCCTCCTTTCCCCACGGCCTAGGTCGTTTCTTCGATAGGAACAGGGGACCTAGAAGTTTAGTCCCCTCTAAATACCACCAGCAGTAGCAACAACAACAACATTACACAATATCTCGAACTAAAGTGGCAAGAATACCAATTTCCGTTTCATTGTTAGTAACTTTCCTTTGCCGGATATGTTGTTCTCAATTTATCAGACATATATTTAAATGAAACTTCCTGTCAGGAAAGGCAAAGGTCCCACGTTCGAGTCCCGGTTCCGGCACACAATTTTAATCTGCCAGGAAGTTTCATATCAGCGTACACTCCGCTGCAGAGTGAAAGTTTCATTCTTGAAACATCCCTTAGCCTGTGGCTAAGCCATGTCTCCACTATATCGTTTCTTCCAGCAGTGCTAGTCTTGCATGGTTTGTAGGAGAGCTTCTGTGAAGTTTGGAAAGTAGGAGCCGAGGTACTGGCGGAAGTAGAGTTGTGAGGCGCCATCGTGAGTCGTGTCGGGATGGCACAGTCGGTAGTGCGCTTGCCCGGGTTCGATTCCCGGTTCCGGCACTCAATTTTAATCTGCCAATAAGTTTCATATCAGCGCACACTCCGCTGCAGAATGAAAGTTTCATTCTGGATATATTTAAATGTACGACGTGCAGGGTGAGTACGTCGAGGACATCTTCCAGCGGTTGTCTCACTGCGGTTCGTTGGCATTCTCAGTAAACGAGGAGCGTATCCACTTGTTCTTCGAAGGAATACATCATTCACCTTCGTTTGCTTCGTTGATACTAGTCTTACCGTTTCTATTGGTGTTGCATTTCGCAACCGTCCAATGGTGTTTAAATATCAATGGCACGTTACATTGATAAGCACAATTTGGCGAACATTTACTATGTGCACGATATACGAGAGAGTATTGTGTGAGCATTTGCTTCGTTAAGTGATGAAATGATACGGAGTACCAGTCAGTCCGTGATCAGAAGATTGCAGTACTGCATTGATATCAATGGTCGTCGAACACATTTTGCGAATGGACATTCATGACATTTTGACCTTCATTGAACGTCAAAGACCTTAGTGTTACACATAGTTGGTCTCGATAGCGGCTATCAGAAAAAAGGCACCAAACTATAGCATCCTATTTTAAAAGAACAAAGCTGACCTTCATACCTCATAAGCGCTCCACCTAGTAACAGAAAAACCAAAATAATATTCGGGCCCCCAATGTCGCATGGAACTTTTGTCCCACAACATTCAGCTCCTATAACGCTTTCTCAGTTGTTCTTCGTGCCAGTAATTAGTGTCTCACACAGTATATTACGTGTTATATTTTTTTTTTAAAGAAATAAAGTGGGTAAAACCATTGGTTTTTAGTAGAAAACGTATTTAATTTTCGTCAAGAGCGTTAAAAACTCCAGTTGACCCACTTTCAAGTAAACACTGATAAATCGCAATCCTGTGCGTTAATAAATTAAAATTAAATTGTAGCGCTTGGCTGCTGTTTCAGAAAAAATGTTCAGTACTTGTCTTCCATGACGGAAAGCATTTGCTACCATATGCTGTGAAAAAAGAGAAACAAATATTAGTCCTTCATTTGTACCACTCCATGATTTTCTTGAAACTGGATGTTTTGTTTAAATTGAATGCATTATCTGGAGGGATGTGCTCAACGGCCACAAAATCATTTTTTCAATAATGTTTTGCTTACCATTCTTTTTTTCAGATGTTACCAGTACTTTAGCTTGCAGTGAACTCCGCCCTGTAACACATATATAACACAGACAGTAATTTAATCAACCCTGTAATCCTAGACGTATGCTTAGAACAATTCTGGCGATGTGGACTCATTTGTTTTTCTTTCATCTCCTTCCCTAGTCTGAGATTACTTCCCGGTTTCCTCCGCAAAATTTCATTCCAACTGGAGAAATGAGGAAGCTCCTTTTATTCTGTCTTTTTTCTGTTGGAGTGAATTAATGCTGTGACATTTATCTGAACTTCGACACGAATGTAAATTTTCCTTCGAGTCTACTGGTAACTATGCCAGGTTACCCTCGTAACGAACTACATTCAGAAGCTCCCTAGAAAAAATTAATTGTACAGAGAGTCTCATAAAGAAATATTGAAATTAGAAGCAGATTTACCGTAAAACATTGTCGAACTTCACTAATATGTACAGCTGCCATTTATATTTTTGTCCATCTTCAAGTAAGATATTTTTTGTATTGCATTTACGTTTTTATGCAGATACTTACAATAGAGCTTTTCTTGAGCAGACTGACATACCAGGTGACACAAGTCAAGACCGTTCCGATTTCAGCTCTAATAGTATCAGAGATAAATTTGTATTCGAAACAACATTAATATTATGAAACATCTCTATGTCCAATAATTCCTGAGTGTTAGAGAATGCTGCTCCTACGTTCGTTCAAGTTTGACATACTGGCAATTAGTGTCATTTTAGTAGGACATTGTATTCAGCACCCATAATCTTTTTAATTTGTCCTTACAAACGTGTTTCTTTCGTTCATATTCTGATTTCTTTACTTACATTTGTTAACAGTCTACACTAGCTAAATTCTTCTCATATTTCTCTTCTTAAGAGCCCGAACTGTTTTTACTTTCATCCTAACAGAAATATCTAATGATTGTGTAAGTGGGACCTGATGATGAATCTAGAATTCACACTATAAAATAATGGCGTCATTTTCTGGCGCTGCTAGGTATTTAGTTATTCAGTTTTAATGTTAGTCCATCTCCTTCTGCCTCCCGTGTCTATTACCTTCTGCCCCACACTCTATCAATTTCATTTTCATTTTCATGAATAAGTTCTTCAACAAATTATATGAAATTTTGAGTCAGCTTTGTATTATAATAAATGGAGTCAAAATTTCAAATAATTTGTTCAAAAATTAGCCGTTTTTCGCAAACGAACATTTACATTCCTCTAACATTTTCCGAATACTATGCTATAGTAGATGGCGTAGCACTGGGAACTGAAAAGCATGTGCAAAATTCATTGCAATGTTGTATCAAAATGTCAACAAAGTCGGTTAGGAATTTTTGGAGATTTGAAACGAACGAATATTTATGTGTTAAACTATACCGCGTGATCAAAAGTCAGTATAAATTTGAAAACTTAATAAATTACGGAATAGTCTAGATAGAGAGGTAAAAATTGACACACATGCTTGGAATGACATAGGGTTTTATTAAAAATAAAAATTAAAATTAAAAATGTTCAAAAAATGTCCGGCAGATCGTGCTTCATCTGATCAAAAAAGCAATAATTAACATAACAAATGAAGACAAAGCAAAGTTGATGATCTTTACAGGAAATGCTCAATATGTTCACCATATTTCCTCAACAATAGCTGTAGTCGAGGAATAATGTTGTGAACAACACTGTAAAGCAGTCCGGAGTTATGGTGAGGCATTGGTGTAGGATGTTGTCTTTCAGCATCCCTAGAAATGTCGGTCGATCACGATACACTTGCGACTTCAGGTAACCCCAAAGCCAATAATCGCACGGACTGAAGTCTGGGGACCTGGAAGGCCAAGAATGACGAATGTGGCGGCTGAGCACACGATCATCACCGCACGACGCACGCAAGAGATCTTTCACACATCTAGCAATAGTTTTTTTCTAATAAAACCTCATGTCATTCCAAGCATGTATGTCAATTTTTACCTCTCTACGTACATTAATCCGTGATTTATTAAGTTTTTAAATTTTTACTGACTTTTTGATCACCTGATATATTTATGTCGACATCACTTGCAGAATATTTTATTCTATTTTAGATGTCCTGTTTCGACACTCTTGGTTGACATTTTTACAAAATAGTCCATGTCTAAGTTATAAGAGTCACACACATATTTTAAATGTACTGTGTTAAGTACATATAAACTAGATGCGTCAAATTTGAAATTATTTGCCATAGTTTGTTAATTTAAAAAGTTGTCTTAATTTTTAAAAGTTTATAAGCTATAGCAAATAATTTGAAAATGGACATATCTATATTATATCAATTTCACACTGTAAATTTAAACTATGTATATTACTTTTATAACTAAGACATAAAGTACTATGTCATTTGGGGTGCATTATTGTAAAACTATAGAGTTGCAGATCTGAAGATAACCATCAACATTGTCTAAACTAGTCATATAAAGTAAAATAAATTATTCGCCAAATAGTTTACATCGCCTCTCGCTTTAATAATGTGAAGTGTATAAACTTCTTTTTTCTTTCTTTTTCATACACATAAAGTACTTCACGAATTTCATTGACAGTTTGGCCGAACATCGTCTTGGAATGCATGCGTGTTAGAAAAAATCACAACATGCTACCTTAATCTCGGTTATATATGATGTATTAATGAAATAGCTATCTATAAACTATCCTGTGTTACAATGCAACGTGAGAAAAGTTTGCTGGTTAACGGATTTGCACAAAAACATTTACTTTTTATTAGTGCTCATGAAAATATTATTTTTATGATTTTTTTTTGATTATCTTTATATCTTTAAGCAATGATTTGTGTTTTACAGCATACCATAAAAGTCTCTGGAATACGCTTTGAAAAAGGCCTTTATTTGTACCTCTGCTTTTACGTGTTCAAGTGATACACTATTTCGTTTCTCAAAACGAACAGTATTTCTCTGACAAAAGATTCTCTCTGTTGCAACACCTGAAATACATATGATTTCAGTCCACATATCAACAACAAGAATTTTCAGTTTTTGCTTTCCCAACCTACCTTTTATTTTATAAAATTGCTCGTTTTACTTATGTTCATGTACAAACATAAGAGAAAGCTAAGAAGATATATTGATGGGAATACTAGATCTTATATTCAACAGTATTGCACCATTGAAAAACAACTAAAACGCGTAAAAAAGAAAAGGAATTGAAGTACCTGCATGAGAGAGTGAAATATGGAGCAGTTTGCTAAAATATAATACACTCATTTCGACTATACAATTTTGGAGGACTCGCTCAAATCCTGTCAGAAAAAAAAATCATTAAGGAGTACGCTCTCTTTATTTTATGGAGGTAAATACAGTACATCAAGGAACACTTTTATTTGCATAATATATATTTTCAAACTATTTAACACTCAAATTTCTTAACACTATTATTTATCATTTATGTACGTGTGAGGGGAAAAAAACCAATCCTTGGAAAACATGTATTTCAAAAATCAATGAAAACGATAGGAGACGGGTGGTAGTTTATTGTTGCAACTAATACCGGTTGTAACAGCCAGTGGCACAGCCACGGTTTGGTTCTGGAGAGAAGGCTCATTTTTTTAAAAATAAAGTCTGTTGATTTTATTAATCTATGACATATTTTTACACATTTCATGATTTAACCAATTATACCACGAAAAGAATTGCACAAGGAATAAATGAGTAGACTCGTAATTTTGAAACTGGAAGAGGAGTAAGGTAGTAGAAATGGAGTGTATATGATCAGCTTGTAAAATAAGTAAACAGCTTCTGTGCTACTAGCCAAAGAGAAAGGCCTTTACAGTGTAATTAACATGAGACTCTAAAAACTGAAAAATAATACTAATGTTGTTCGTAAGATTCTACTCGGTGGCGCCGCTGACCTGCTAAGCAGCGGGTTGCTGCATAATGAACAATCGGTTCGTTACTTCAGCATAGCAGTAACAATAGCAGCAGCATCAAAGCTGGTCGCTGCGGCATTACAACCGCTCACAGTAACAACTGCACACGTTCTCAGTGGCGGCATCACGTTGGCGGCCCGTTGTCACGTTCACTTGAGCTTGGCAAATTATAGTTACGTTGTCGGTTATTACTTGTGTACTATTTCAAATTTCCGGTGCCGACCTGATTAAGAAAATAAAAAATGAAAACAATAAAAATAATACAATTAAAATATATTCGGGAGGTGCTGGGTGGGGACTTCAGCCCCATTGGATACCCCCTCCCCCTGCTGCACCACTGGTTCATACACCTAAACTTTTTGTAATTACACACTGATGTGATATTTGAAGAGCCGGGTCTCACCTGTTATTAACTTCTAACTGTCAATATTTAAACTGACAAGGAAAGTACTTGGACTCGAACAAAGACATATACATCAAAATCGTACGAGAGATAGTGTAAAGATCCCTTATTGCACTAGTGACACTCCCGCATCTGCAAAACTCTGCAGTCGTCCGTTAGAGGCCTCTGCGTATGCCTTGCCACATTGCACTTTGACCTGTCGGTTCACCTGTAGGGACGGTGCAGTATGCCTCCGAAGTTGCGTTTTGTGAAATTTGTGTGGTGAAGCGTCAGATGGAGCGGCGATTGATAATCAATCTTGCTAAAGTATTGCGATTGGTTGAGATGAAATTACGGAGATCCATTCTTCGTGAAGATGGTATTAGTGTAGAAGATGAATCTCGTGTGTGTTATGGTATAGAAATATGAGCATAAGTTAGATACTGTTGTAACACTAACACATAATGATGATAACAGAGATGATAATTACGAAGAACTCATTGCTAGCGGTGGTGCTACGGTAAGTGCGGGAAGAGGCGATGGAAGCAGTGGCAGTGAATACCAACAGCCTTCCGAGAAGAAGGTTAAAGTTGCAACTATCATCACGGCTTTTGATGACAATACGCTAAAGAACAAGTACGACGATTATTACATAAGTTATAGTTCAGATATCTGCATTACGTATGGCGTCTACAATTACAACTGCAGTGCTATCTAGAGCATGATTGCAAAGTTTTGCATAAAACCGTCACCCACCAGCACATTGAGGTGTACGTATACTGCAACCAAACATTCAAACAGATATGTTTGTTCGAGTTCTAGTACTTTCCTTGTGAGTGTGAATGAATTATTTTTGAACAATTGTCATGCAGAAGTAACAATTAAAAACAAATGTTAGTTTATTTTCAAAGTTTAAAATATAAAGTTCACGATAAGAGTACTAATGAAGACAATGTTCTGTGATACGGGGGCAACTGTGCTGAAGGTCGTGAATGGAAAGTACGTCCAGCCAGCAGTAAGTTGTGTCGCAAGAATAACCATCAACAACAGGACCCAGCTGTTTGAATTTGTCGTGTTAAAAGAATGTAGTCACGCTTCACATGAGACACACGTCGGTGTTCTCTGGAGACGCTGGACAGGATCCCAACAAATGGCTGAAAGGGTTCGACCGAGTCGCAAAGTACAACAGGTGGGATCATACAATGTGCTTGGTCAAAGTGTATTTCTACCTGGACGGAACAGCTCAGCAATTGTTTGAGAACAACGAAGACAAGTTGAATGACTGGGAGACGTCCCAGGAGGACTTTAAGAAGACGTTTGGGGACCGCCAGCGACAAATACAACTGAAAAAGTGATAGCTTATGCGTCATGAGTACTCTCAAAGTCCGAGATAAACTACTCTACAACTGAGAAAGAATGTCTCAGCGATATAACGACAAGCACCTACCTGTTGTGTACAGCCCAGGAGATCTGGTATGGATTTTTACGGAAGGTTGGACTATCAGAAAAGTTGTTGGAGCGACACTTTGGTCCGTATCGTCTCATACGCCGCCTGTCAGACGTCACATACGAAGTTGACAATTATGAGCCGTCGTCGAAACGTAAAAAACGAAGAGACATTGTTCACATCCTGCGCATGAAGCCTTACTACGATTCTGAAGAGCTGGTAGACGACAATGGCTTCTTGTTCAAGGACTAAAAGGACGGTAATGAAGCCACGACAGGAACGTCTGTCGTCGATAATCGCGGAGAAGGGAAGGATTCTCTTCAACTTCCATACAGAGGACCCATGAAACGCCCAAGATCAAGGACATTGCAGCTGGCTCCACAAGGATCATATCAGCGGGTCGCTGTTTCTCCAGGAGAGGGAGCAATGCCGCGAGAGAGGACGATCACTGGTTGCCGGCGTGGAGCAGAGAATAGCGTCACGGACTGCGGTGCTGAAGGTCCCCGGTTCAATCCCACCCACCGGCAAAAATTTATTTCTTTGTAATTAACAATTCCAGAATGTACTACATCTTTCTTATGTTCACTTGTAATCTCTAATTGTTTCTTATGTTAACTGTTCTTCTAATTTCTGGTAAATTCTGTCTGTGTATAAATAGCACAGCACTCTGCCTAAAAGGCAGTCAGTGCTGCGTGTATGTTAACACGTTCGCTGCCGTTCACGCTCTGGCGCGATGATGCTAGGTACCACTTCACGCTCTGGCGCATGATCGTATTTAGACAGTATCTTTTCCTAGTTTTCAGCCACTGAATGGTATGGTTTTGGTTTTCAGTTTTTTTGACATGGTTTTTTATTTGCATTTGTATTTTTGTGAAAACAACAAATGGACAATATAAACAGTACATAAATCTATCATGACATCATGAGAAGCGTGTGTGGCTCGTAGCCGGTAATGCAAACAAGGAAATCTGGAACCACGTACTTGTGCATGGCACTTATACTCTTCCCTGAGTGCCTAACAGAGTTGTTGTTGTGGTCTTCAGTCTGGAGACTGGTTTGATGCAGCTCTCCACAATACCCTATCCTGAGCAAGCCTCTTCATCTCCACATAAGAACGGCAACCTAATTCTGTCGAATCTGCTTACTGTATCCATCTCTTGGTCTTCCTCTGCGATTTTTACCACACACACTTCCCTCCAACGCAAAATTCACAATCCCTTCATGTCTAAGAATGTGTCCTACCAATCTATCCCTTCTTTTAGTCAAGGTATGCCAGAAATTTCTTTTCTCCCCAATTCTGTTCAGTACCTCCTCATTAGTTACGCGATCCACCCACCTAATCTTCAGCATTCTTCTGTAGCACCATATTTCAAAAGCCTCTATCCTCTTCCTGTCCGCACAGTTTATCGTCCATGTCTCACTCCCATACAAGGCAACACTCCATACAAATACCCTCAGAAAGGACTTCCTTAGGCTTAAATCAATTTTCGATGTTAATAAATTTCTCTTTTTCAAAAACGCTTTTCTGCCCATTGCCATTCTGCATTTTATATCCTCTGTACTGCGACCATCGTTTGTTATTTTACTGCCCAAGTAATAAAACTCATCTACCTCCTTTATTGCTACGTTTCCCAATCTAATTCCTTCAGCATCACCTGATTTTCATACACTGCACTCCATTACCCTAGTTTTGCTCTTGTTAATGTTCATCTTATATGCACCTTTCAGCACACTGTCCATTCCGTTCAATTGCTCTTCCAGGCTCTTTGCTGTATCTGACATAATTACTAACAGAATAGACAGCTTTATTAGACGATGTCAGTTTGCAACAACCTATAATAGGATGCTAGGTCGCAGCACGCGCCACAGCGTGAGCGGCACCTGACTCAAGTAACGTTTGCCGCGGTGGAGTGGCCGACCGGTCTAAAGCGTCTCGCTACGGATCACGCGGTTGCTCGCCGTGGAGGTTCGAGTCCTCTCTAGGGCATGGGTGTGTGTGTTTGTCCTTAGGTTAGTTTACCTAGGTTTAAGTAGTTTGTAAGCTACGGACTGATGACCACGCAGTTTGGTCCAATAGATTTACAAGTAACGTTTACACGCACCAGAGCGTGAACGAAATGTTCAAATGTTTGTAGAGTCTATGGGACTTAACTACGGGGTCATCAGTCCCTAAACTTACAAACTACTTATGAACTACTTACAACTAAGGACGACACAAATATCCATGCCCGAGGGGGGATTCGAACCCCCGACCGTAGTGGCAGTGCAGACCGTGAGTGGAGCGCCTCAGTCCCCTCGGCCACCGCGGCCGGCGAGCGTGAACGGCAGCGAACGTGTTAAGTTGGTAATAAACGTGTTTTCAATGTAAGTGCTGCGTTCAGTTGCCTTCGAAGTCAAGCCGGCTTCCATTGCAACGCGACAATATTATCAAAGTGGTGTGCAAGGGGTAACTTCATAATGTTCAAATGTTTGTATAACTTATGGGACTTAACTACGGGGTCATAAGTCCCTAAACTTACAAACTACATATGAACTAACTAATACTAAGGACGGCACAAATATCCATGCCCGAGGGGGGATTCGAACCCCCGACCATAATGGCCGTGCAGAACGTGACTGGAGCGCCTCAGTCCCCTCGGCCACCGCGGAAGGGGTAACTGCTCCGCATACTTCTCCCTTCGCCCCTTCCTCTTGATATTGTAATACTTCATCAGAAAAAACGCGAGAAGGTATCCGGCGGAACATAAACGACGTTGATAGATTTCTGGCGGTACGAGGAGCAGGTCTAGACTGTCAGAGGCGGCGCAGAACCGTGGCAGCGGTAACGGCAGCGTTTTGTTTCGCCTCGACAGCGGCCGCGGCTCGCAGCGCCAGGCCAACAGCGGCGGCGCGCCCAGCAATTTGTCAGGCCGGAGGGAGCACCGCAGTCGACGGCAGCGCCGCGCGGCGGCCGCACGCAACTAACGGCAGCTGTTTTTCGCCGCGGCGCGGTAATTACACAGCGACAAACGAGTGGCGCGCGGACAGGGGCGCGGCCGCCGATGGCCCGGCCGAGTAATCCAATTTAAAATAAGTCCGCCGCCGCGGGGGGAAAAACATGGCGGAAGGGCCGCGAACGGCCCGGGAAAATTAAAAACCTCAAACAGAGGCGCGCGGTCCGGCGGGTAAGCAAACCTAAATTCATTAACCCTCGCCGGCTCCCAATTACAGCCGAGCGTGACTGCAGTCCGGCGTCCGACGTCCGCGGCAAGAAAAACAGCGCGGCGGCCACCGGGCGAGGCGGTGCGTAGCTAATTGAGGCCCCGGTCTTAACGACGTTAATCGCCCGGCTGGTAGCACACGGCGGAACGGAACTGGAGCACGCCGTTTCAGACTCTCCGTACAGTCGATGAAATTCACGGAAAAAAAGCTAAGTCTGGCGAAATCACGAAGCAGCAAGACGCAACATATTGCGAAAACGTGGGAATATTACGAGGTGCGCCCAGAAAGTAAGTTCCGTTTGGTAATGAATAATTCAAATTCAAATGTTTGTAGAGTCTATGGGACTTAACTACGGGGTCATCAGTCCCTAAACTTACAAACTACTTATGAACTACTTACAACTAAGGACAGCACAAATATCCATGCCCGAGGGGGGATTCGAACCCCCGACCGTAGTGGCCGTGCAGACCGTGACTGGAGCGCCTCAGTCCCCTCGGCCACCGCGGCCGGCTTTGGTAATGAAATTGTACACAGGTATAGAAGAAATTTAACTACGGGGTCATCACTCCCTAAACTTACAAACTACTTATGAACTACTTACAACTAAGGACGGCACAAATATCCATGCCTGAGGGGGGATTCGAACCCCCGATCGTAGTGGCCGTGCAGACCGTGACTGGAGCTCCTCAGTCCCCTCGGCCACCGCGGCCGGCTATGGTAATGAAATTGTACACAGATACAGAAGAAATTTTTATTGCACAAAATTCTACAACTCTTAACCCTCTCACGCACGAATTATCCATCCGACAGTGAACAAAATTTCTTATACATTATCTGGTAGCTTAGCACCTGCCTTGTGCAGAATTCATCATAATTTATCTAAAAATATAGTTTCATAGAGCAATAGGGAGCTGTCCTCAAATGTGGACATTGAGTACAAAAACTACTACATTTTACATGAAACATCTATTAATAATATCAA
Source organism: Locusta migratoria (assembly GCA_026315105.1). Taxonomy (NCBI): domain Eukaryota; kingdom Metazoa; phylum Arthropoda; class Insecta; order Orthoptera; family Acrididae; genus Locusta; species Locusta migratoria. The sequence continues at coordinate 471,997,713 of CM048747.1, forward strand.
AGAATAAATTAAGAGTGTACACTTTATAGTGTTTTTCCTACAATGAAATGGTTTCAGGCACTTAGGGCACAAAGCAAGTTTACTTTTCTCAAATGTAACGTGTTTTCCTTCGGCAGTTCCGATCATGGCACCTCTTGTCACTGGGATCACTTGGCTTGCCATTGTTATACCCCATCGAAGCGTAATTCATTGGGTACCGAATGATAGGCTTTCTTTCTTTTCATTTTTTTCCATGTACAGAAAACAATGTGCTTTCATCTGAAGGCCTGCCTCTACTCTTTCTTGTAATCTCTACTTTCCATTTCTTTGTTAGCCCAACGACTAACACTGCTGCCTCGGAGACATTCTAGCATTCATTATTAGTCGTCATGTGAGATACCTGTGCTTTTACGGTCATCTCAAATGTAAAAGATGCCAGAAACGTGACAAAATTTAAGTGTCCTCATTTGAGGACGCGACGCATGAGAGGGTTAAGCTACTTTTCCACATAACTGCCGAAATTTTGTTGTCATAGCGTGGCACCAGGTTTTGTATACCTTCTTCATAGAAATCTACAGCCTGTGTCTTCAACCAATTGGAAACAGTTTCTTTCAGCTAGTCGTCATTGGTGAAGTGATGATCGCCAAGGAAAGACTTGAGATGTAAGAACAGATGAAAGTCACTAGGAGCGAGGTGAGGGATGTACGGAGGATGGTCAAACACGTCCCAGCCAAATACCTGTAGGAGGTTTCTCGCCACATATGCAGTGTGATCGTGAAATGTGGGGGAAGTCCATAGCGAGAGCACTAATTCTAAACCTACGGTTTTCCTGGATCATGTCATCAATCGCGTGAACCAGTTCTTCTGTAACCAAAGGTGGACGGCCACTTCGTTCTTCATCGTGCACATCACTACGCCCGCCATTGAACTGTAGGACCCATCTTGTCACAATTGAATCACTCATCGCATTTGGTCCGTAAACATCGCATATTTGCCGATAAATTTCACTTGGTTTCACTTTCCTCGCATTCAGAAACCAAGTCATCGACGTGGTTTCACAGGCGGCGGGATTTTAAATCCACGCCGACATTTCAAACAAGCACAACAAAGCGTACGTATCTGACAACGATCTCCAAATGGTCCACGTTCTTCTCCTTGATACACATTATCTACAGCGCATGTGCGGAACTGCAATCGCAGCGCTGCAGCGGAGATGAATTGAAACGGAACTTATTTTCTGGATGCCCTTCGTAAAATAATAAACAACAAACAATCCGTATATATGGTGTTTTATGAGAAATTTATAAAAACTAGAGGACCCGTGAGAATACTTCGTACCGTTAGTAGAACGACAAAAAAGTTAGGGGAAAATGGAAGTGAATTTCAATGTTTACGCATAGCTTTGAAAAAAATGTTTGTAGATCTATCGGACCAAACTGCGTGGTCATCAGTCCGTAGCTTACAAACTACTTAAACCTAGGTAAACTAACTTAAGGACAAACACACACACCCATGCCCCAGGGAGGACTCAAACCTCCACGGCGAGCAACTGCGCGCTCCGCAGCGAGACGCTTTAGATCGTTTTCTTTTTTTTTTTTTTTTTTTTATTTTTTTTATTTTTTTTTTTTTTTTTTCTATGGGTTGTTCTCTTCGTTGCGGACGTTGATCATGTTTGTTCGTTTTTGATCGATTTGTTCTTGGCTCAGCTTTTTTATTACAGAGGGCGTTGAGCCCTCTGACCGGGCGCGCTGAGCCACGGTGCCCGGCAAATCGCTCGGCTACTCCACCGCGGCATGCATAGCTTTCTTCGGAACCATTCACTGCAAGTGTTTAAAAGCGCAAATGAAAGAGCTTGATCCTCTGAGTGTCGTTAGGTGAAAAAGAACTGCTTACTTAATTAGAACCGAAGAAATCGTAAAACAAATATTAAATGGACAGAAGGATACCGCCTTTGAATCAAAATAAATGGAGAGACTTAAGTTAATTCTGATACTTGATGAAAAATTTGTGAATGTATACCTTTCGTTTAAATCAAAAATGAAGGTTGGGTAGAACGGCCTGACCGACAGACTTTAGGACATCCTCATTAGAAATATACAGAAGGAAATCGCGTTTGAGTGTAGAAAAAAGGAGGCGAGAGTTTGTAAATTCTGATACTTTCTGACAAATCTGTGAATAAATACCTTTAGTTTAAAACAAAAATGAAAGAAATCGGCCGTCTAGTTTGGTCTGGCCGACTGACTTTAGTTTTCGTAGATTCTTTTAATATATAAGATGGACGTGTGTGTGTATATACATTCCCTATAGACTCTTAAGACAGGTGGAATAGTCATCATGTAATTTTCAGGAAATCTTTAAATCCTACCAAGAACATAAAATATACAAAAATACAAGTCTCTGGACGAATTCTTTCCACCATAAAAAGTCGTGAGATCACATGGGAAACAATTCATTTATTTTAGTCAGTCTTAATAAAAGTATACATATTTATGTCTATAATACATATAATGACTTCACAATTGCACCGTAATATGATGACATTAGAATTCATATAATAATCGGGCAATTACACATTGACATATTAAACTAATTTATATTCCACTATGTAACCAAACGAAATTACGTAGGAATGAAATACCTCACATTTGCATAAAGTATTTTAAATATTAGTTTACGTTGCTATGCACTTGCCAAGTTATTATATTTATTAGAGACGTATAGATCTATAATTTTTATATAGTCATGACATATGTTAGTAGATAACTAATTAGATAAAAAATTACAACAAAGTGTTGAATAGTTGGTTCCACGAACACTAACTAAAATAACCGACTTGGTTTCCTGTGTCATCTCACGACTTTTTATGGTGCAAGGAATTCATCACGAGACTTGATTTTTTGTACATTTTATGTTTTTAGTGGAATATCATTTCTTTTTGTAGGTAGTCCTTTTCTGTAAAATGTTTTTTTCATCAGCCACGGATTTTCTTAAAACCCATTCCCTATCTTTTTGGTTTGGTGTGGTTTCGTTTCATTTGATCTAACAGTATTTGGTAAGTCTGGAAAGTAGATTATATTTTTATTGTTCAATGCTTTCAACGTGTACAGTACTGCAACCTGTGGTAGATCACTATACAAATATCAACAAGTTATTGTTTTATTTCGCCTCAGTTTGTGAACTTCATAATACACGGAAGTTGGGGATAAGGTACATTTTCCTGTATAATTCGAAGTAGTAGTTATTAGTTTGCCTCGTATTAATTGAATTATCAGTTTATTCAATACAAAAGTTACTAATTTAAAATTAATTATTTTAGTGCATGAAAAGAAGCCTTATTTTATAGTACACACAGTTGTATGGTATGAAAATGGTTACATATAATCCCTCTGCTAGAATCAGTGCATTTAAAACTTATGAGAATTACAGAATAAAAGTATGTTTTATTGAGAAAAAAATCAATAATAACTATTAAATAAAAGAGGAATTTCCATTCCTGTGCGCTCCAGCTGGAAGTGCTTTTGGACATGATGACGATTTCGTGTGGCATTTTTGGCTGTTAGACCCCATCTGAGACTGTGTTCGGCCTGTCTGGTGCAAGTATTTTGGTGACGTGAATTAGGCGATGTGCGCGCTCATGATGAGGGAGACGTCAAAACAGCCAGTCCCTGACTGAAGAAAATCCGCTACCCGATCGGGAATCGAACCAGGACCCGCTGCGTGGCAATCTACCACGCTGTCCACCGGACTGCAGAGTTGGACGTTTTTGGAAATCAAGCTCGTTTTTGCATAATTAGTTAGTGAACTTGCAATATAATGCATTATTTCCGTACTTCATTCCCCACATTTTTCTTAAATACAACTTAATAACTCCTATTTTATTCCCCACATTTTTCTGAGATACAACAATAATTTCTTTATGGAAATAAGCCTCCTCCTTTTCTTCTCTGGTATCATTCGTTGTACATCAGCAAAGGATTATCTTAAAGGCAATACTCTATCCCTTTTTTAAATTTTTGTTAGAGGCTTTGATACAATAATTTTCAGCATACATATTGACAGCACGCTGGCGCTCGCACTAACATCAATATTGCACTAATCTCCTCGACGCATTCGTCCAATATTCTTGTGGCACATCAACAATATGGAAACATTAGACGATCGATATTTCCATACTGAAGATTCAACTCGATGATCCAAAAAAATTAGTATAGCACAAGATTCGAGGCCACAAACGAGATAGGTGAACATAAATGTATGATCTGTTTCGTATGCTCTATCTTTGTCTAGTGCACGATAAAAGATTACTTACGGCAGTGGTGGCATAGTGTGCTGAAGTTTGCAACAACGACGAATGAGACACTTCGGAAAACTAGTCACGTAGAATGAGAGGCATAGTCTTTAAAGTTGACTATCAAGTAAATAATTAATTCTGTCGCCGCTCTGTAGTTGACAGCCTTATAAAGCGAAAATTTCGTTGCCAACATTTGCACACCACGCCAACGAAGTAAAATTTAGCGTTTACGTCAAAACTCTAAATGTGGCGTAATTATATCAGTTTCTCCCTATTTCATAGGACTGTTAGATCCGTACACAAATACTTATTGATTCATTGTTTAAAGTAACAGGGAGACCAATAATAATGTATTCGGTAGTGCCAGGCTAGTAATGCCTGCCTTTGGTTCTACCGAGGATTGTTTGTTTTGGCACCGAGAACATTGATATTTTGAACGTCTGTGTTTACCTACCGATGTTCATCGTACATCAGTTTCTTTGAATTGATGTTACCGTCGATGTTTTTCTAATGTCGATCATCCCTAGGGCAGTAGTTGGTAGCACTTCAATTTTTGACGTTCACTTTTATTGGAGAAGGAGAATTTAAATCGTCAAAACATCTGTTTCGTTTTACCACTCTTAATGGCTATGTATACTCATGGTTATTGAATTGTGCATATCTACAGGAAGCCATGTTTCGAACTATATGTGTTTCATTGGCCTCCTGATAAGATTAGCGTAGAAAATCGGCGCAGACTTCAATTTTGAAGTCCGCGTACAATAGCGTCCCTCTGCCTCTGCCGTGTTGTGGTTTGAAACCAACATCTAATGTTTTTGCTCCCGCTCTAACAATTTTGCCCCGCGACATGTGAAAGAATTGTCGACATTACGAGCAAGAGTTTTCTTATCAATAGCTGAAATCAAGCTACAATGTACGTGTCTTTGGTACTGTTTCCATTTGCACCAACTTAAGCTATATCTTACCAGTTATTCCTCATTCTCTTATCATGTGCTACATGTCATTTCTGACAGAGAAAGGTGACGGCTATCTTAAAATGAAAAGTAACAAAAATAAAAAAGTTACAGCACCAGGAATCGAATCCGCGAACTCTGGGACGTAAAGCCATCGTTCTACCACAAAAACATTACCAATACTAACCTTATAATGCCAAAATAGCAGATACTCTTCAGTCAAGCGAAAATGTGTTCCTGAACGGAATTAATATTTACATATGTTCGAATTTTTCCTTGCGTTATAGGCTAAACACTATCAAAATAAAAATTTGACTTCTGTGTGCCTCATAGAAGAACCTTAGAATTCTAATAATCGGTGAGTCAGTGAGTGACAGAATTCGCGATTTTCGACTGCTAATATTTCGTAATCTATAAGGTATAAAATACTATAATTTGAAAATATAGCTAGTTACAGTAGAATCTCTTAGTAACCGAAAATTCAGGCTCCTAGCTGTATCCACAACGGAGATACAGAGGATTCGTAAGTGCCGTGAACTGCTTCGAGAAAAGGATGGTACGGCCGTGCGCTCGTGCCCCCAGATTAGTCCGGCTGGTTATGGTGTGAAGTTTGGTTGCCATCGGTTCAAGATATTTATTAATATATATATTTATTAAAATATATGAACTTTATGTAGGCTCTTGGAATAACAGTTGGCACGTCCACTTCGAACATATGTTGACGTGACAAGTTTCATTGGTCAAGATGTGGGTGTATTTCCTAAGCTGGATGTAATCCAGAACAATACACTTTGATGACAGGGCAGTAGTAAAAATGTATCCCTAATTGTAGCTGTAGTTATTTCGGAAGACCAAACATACATTTATAATTTGAAAAACGTAACATTGCGTTGGATGTGTTCCTGTTTATTTTTGTGGATTTGTGCATACCTTCCCATTGCGTTAGCCCTTTCCGTAGGCAGCATGAGGTTCACTCTTGTCTCCGGACGTGTGCTAGTTGTGCGCTTCTTTTATTTCAACCGTCAATTTCACTTCGCAATTTCTGGGGATGCAATTGACATTTAAATGTTTGTAAAGCTTATGGGACTTAACTGTGCGGTCATCAGTCCCTAAACTTACAAAATACTTATCACCTATTTTATAATAAAGACAACACAAACATTCATGCCCGAGGGAGGATTTGATCCTCCGATGCGGGAAGCCGCGACATTGTGAAACGAAAGCATGTGTGTTTTTATCACAAACTCATGTGTTTTAAATGGACGCCCTATGTAATTTTTATAAGCAATCCACACTGGGAGAAAGGATGATCTACACTATTCAAAGTTAAAAGTAACTTTGGCACAGACAGCGGTGAATTACGCTGCCACGAAAGTATTTGAAAACTTATCAAATAACATCAAATGTCTGCCAGAGACAACCAGCATTTAAAAGCAAAGTGAAGGATCTCAAATTAAAACTACTTCTATTCATTTATTGAAATTCTACATTTAATTACGTAATTTTCCCAAAATAAAATAAAAAATTGTATGTCATGTAATGTCACGTCTTCCCGAACTGAAACATTCCATATCGTTGCGAAATCTTGTATAATGACCTATGGAACAAGTATCAGTATAATCTAACAATCCGAACGATCAAATCGGCTCTAATGTTTACTTTGTCTTTGTTGTCAGTTGCTCAGTGACCGCCGGCTAGTACACACGACGCGCAACAGCAGCTCGTCACTGTAAGTTAACCGGCTTCTTCATAGAAGCGACTTATTTCCATTTCATGCGTGCTTTCTCTTACACTTCATCAAACTTACGTTTGCTCGCGTGTTTATTTATTGAGTATCGCGTTCAGTTGACAGATCAGTGTTGATATTTTGATTTATTAGCTTGCGTATATGGTTTTCAGGTTTGGCGTTACTAAACAGTTTAGTGATAGGTACATATTTGTCTAAGCTCACAATTTATGATACTTTTCCGTGCTCCTGTTTATATTTATTTATATTCGCGTTCTACTAATCAGTTCAGTGTATTCTCCCACAGTTTTATTCTCAACAGACGTACTTATTCGGAACTTACATAGGTTCTTAGAATAGCTAGGAACTGCGACTGCTGCGAACGGATGCCCTGTGCGTCTGTTGTGCCCTCCGATCGGCCTGCGACTGTGGCCAGCCCGCTCACTGCCCGCGAGGGGTTCGCCTCCCAATCCGTGGTGGATTGAGAGGTCTCCTCAGCGCGTGTCAGGCGACGTAAGACTTTGCAGGGGACGTAAGTGGAGGCCTCACCTGTTAGTCTTACGAACAGATTCGAGGCGCTGTCTGTGGCAGAGGATGTTGCAGACGCAGATGGTGTTGCTTGTCCTGTAGTCACCCCTCTGCCTCCAAGATCCGGGCACTCAAAGAGGCTGGGTTTGTTAGTAGTAGGGAGCTCCAACGTAAGGAGGATGATGGAGGCCTTTAGCGATAAGGCTGCTAGGGAGGGAAAGAAGTCCAATGTGCACTCCGTGTGCATACCGGGGGGAGTCATTCCAGATGTGGAACCGTCCTTCCCGATGCCATGAAGAACATAGGGTGCAGCCAGCTGCAGGTGGTGGCTCATGTCGGAAACAACGATGTGTGTCGCTTTGGATCTGAAGAGATTCTCTCTGGTTTCGATCGGCTATCGGAAGCGGCAAAGACAGCTAGTCTTGCTTGCAAGATGAAAGCAGAGCTCCATCTGCAGCATAGTCGACAGGACTGACTGCGGACATCTGGTTCAGAGCCGAGTGGAGGGTCTGATTGAGAGGCTCGGACGCTTCTGCGACCGTGTGGGCTGCGGATTCCTTGACTTGCGCCACAGGGTGTTAGGTTTTCGGGTTCCGTTAAATAGGTCAGGAGTCCACTATACTCAGGAAGCGGCTACAAGGGTAGCGGAGACTGTGTGGCGTGGACTGAGCGGTTTCTTATGTTAGACGACCTCGTGAAGACACAAAACGGGTTTCAATCTCAAAGGATGCAGGTCAGACACACGAAGAATGCTGATCTAGGAACCATTGGTGTAATAGTTGTTAATTGTCGTAGCTGTCTAGGGAAAGTTCAAGAACTGCAAGCGCCGATAGAAAGTACTGAGGCACAAATCGTTATAGGTTCTGAAAGCTGGATGGCACCAGAGATAAGTTCGGCCGAAATTTTTACAAAGCGCCAAATGGTCTTCAGAAAGGTTAGAATAAATAAAAAAGGGGGTGGCTTGTTTGTTGCTGTTACAAACAGTTTATCCTGCAGCGAAATTGAAGCAGATACTTCCTGTGAGTTGGTGTGGTTTGATGTTATACCTGACAACCGAAATAAATAATGGGATCTTTTTATCAGCCCTCTGACTCAGTCGATGGAATTGCCGAAATGTTCAAAGACAGCTTGAATGACATTTCAAACAGGTACCCGAGGCATACTGTTATACTCGGTGGCGACTTTAATTTACCGCCGATATGTCGGCATGAATACGTATTCAAAACCGAGGGCAAATATAAAACATCGTTCGAACTAGTTCTGAATGCTTTTTCTGAAAACTACTAAGAACTATTCGTCCATGAACCCAGCAGAATAGTAAATGGTTGCGAAAATACCCTTGATCTCCTCCAGCAAATAATCTTGAGCTAGTAAAGAGCATCAAAACTCAAAACAGATACAGGGATTAGCTAGCGAACATTGAGATGTAGTAGCGAGACTGAATGTCGAAATTCCCAAATGCACCAAAAATGCACGAAAAATATATCTGTTCAAAATAGCAGATAAAAATTCGCTTCAAACTTTCCTCAGTGATAGTCTTCGTTATTTTAAAACTAAAAATGCGAGTCTACATCAGTTTTGGCTTACATTCAAAGACGTAATATCAGTAGCAATCGGGAGATTTATACCAAATAAATCAATAAAAGAGGGGGCAGACCGCCCCGTCGTACACAAAACAGGTTAGAACACTGTTGCAGAAGCAAAGAGAAACACATGCAAAATTTAAAAAGACCCAGAATCCCCAAGACTGGCAATCATTTACAACTCGCAACCTAGCGCGGAATTCAATGCGAGAAGATTATAATAGTTTCCACAACGAAATCCTGTCTCGTAATTTGCAGAAATTCCAAAGACATTCTGGTCATATGTGGAGTACACTAGCGGCAAAAAACACGCAATACCTTCATTTTGCGATAGCAATTGTAATATTACCGATGACAGTACTGCTAAAGCAGAATTGCTAAACACAGCTTACCGAAATTCGTTCACCAAAGAAGACGAAGTGAACACTCCAGAATTCGAACGAAGAACAGCTACCAACATGCGAAATTTAGATGTAGATGCTCCTGGAGTAGTTAGAAACTTATGTCACTAAACCTAATCAAATCTTTCGGGCCAGATTGTATACCAGCAAGATTCCTCTCAGAGTATGCCGATGCAATACCTCCGTAGTTACCATATACATCCGATCACTCAGCGGAAGATCCGTACCCAAAGACTGGAAAGTTGGCCAAGTCACTTCAATATTCAAGAAAAGCAAAAGGATTGATCCCCAAAATTACAGGCCCATCTCATTGAAGTCGATTTGCAGTAGGATTTTGGAACATATACTTTGTTCGAACATTATGAAGTACCTCGAAGAGAACGACCTATTAACCAATAATCAACACGGATTCAGAAAGTATCGCTGTTGAGAAACACAGCTTGGCCTTTATTCACAAGATGTGATAAGTGCCTTCGCAAGGGATCTCAATTCGATTCAATATTTCTGGATTTCCGGAAGGCTTTTGACACTGTACCTCACAAGCGTCTTCTAATGAAATTGGGTGCTTATGGAATATCGTCACAATTGTGCGATAGGATTCAGGATTTCTCATAATAAAGTTCACAGTTCGTAGTAATTGACGGTAAATCATCGAGTAAAACAGAAGTAATATCTGGTGTTGCCAAGGGCAGCTTTTATAAACGATTTAGAAGACAATCTGAATAGACTGTTAGCGGATGATGCTGTCGGTTATCGGTTGGTAAAGTCAACAGAGGATCAAAAGCAACTGCAAAGCGATTTAGACAACTTTTCTACATAGTGCAAAAATTGACAATTAGGACTAAATAATGAAAAGTGTGAAGTACTACACATGACCACTAAAAGAAATCCGTTGAACTTCAATTACACGATAAATCAGGCAAACCTTAAGGTCGTAAATTCTACCAAAGTCCTAGGAGTTACAAACAACTTAGACTGGAGAGAACACACAGAAAATATTGTAGGGCATGATAACGTAAGGTTACGTTTCATTGGCAGAACGCTTCAAAGATAGAAGAGCTCCACCAAAAAGAGAGCCTACATCACATTTGTGCATCCTCTCCTGGAGTACAGTTGCCCAGTGTGGGACCCTCATCATGTGGGTCTGACGGAAGACATTGAGAAGGTCCAGAGAAGGGCAGCTCGTTTTGTTTTATCATGTTACAGGAGGGGGGGGGGAGCGTCGCGGAAATGTTGCACGATTTGAAGTGAAAATCATTAACAGAAAGACGTTATTCGTTGCGGCGAAATCTATTTGCGAAATTTCAATCACCGAAAATATCTTGCTAGCACCCACCTATATAGTGAGACATGACCATCCCTGTAAAATGAGAGAAATAAGATCAAAAACAGAACCATTTAGGTATTCTTTCTTCCCGCGCGCTATTAGAGAAAGGAACGGCATAGAAACGTTATGAAAATGGTTAATGAACCCTCTACCAGGCACTTAAATGTGATTTTCAGAGTATCCCATGTAGATGTAGATGTTGTGTTTTTGATTGGCCGCAGACTGGGGGAGATCACAGTCAGTGCATCTGCAAGAGACATCCAGCGTCAAGTTCTTATGGTGTGGAGCGCCACTGGTTACAACCACAAATTACAGTTTCAGCGTGTCCAGGGCATTCAGTATGATCTATGTGAAAGAAATCATACGATACGCATGCGAAAATCTAAAAGGGTGAGACAAGTGCATCTTGGTCGCCAAGAAAGTATGCCCACATCTAACGATCCATCTTCCGGCGAATGTTACGTTTAGATAACGTGACACCGAAGAACTATGCAGCAGCCCCCTCAGTCTGGAAGAACATACACATTTCTTTACCCACAGAAATAATGCTGGAAGCTCATTTTCAGAAAAGTCTAAAGGTATCCTGTAAGACTATGATGTAACACAACGGGCATACGGGCACACACTCCTTCCGAACCCCAGAAATTTTCTTGGATCCTTGCTGGACTAGCATTTCTGGAAGAAAGAGTGTTGTCGAGATGTGCCTTCAGCACAGCCCTAGGGATGTTTCCAGAATTATATTTCCTCTCTGCGACGTTTGCATTTCGCGTACAAACGCTCTAAAACTCTGAAGACGGGCCAGCGTAGAACTGCTGGAATGCAAACGTCCCGGGTTCGAATTCCGGTCTGGCACGTAGGAAGTTTCATAACAGTGCACCTTCCATTTCAGTGTGAAACTGACATTCTGGAAACCTCCATTAGGCTGCGGATAAGTCAGGTTTCCACAATTTCGATTCTAGGAGTGCGAGTCCTGCATAGATGGCAAGAGAAATTTTGTGAAGTTTGGAAGGCAGGGGTGAGGTACTGTCAGAAGTTAAGCTGAGAAGACGGACCGTGAAGCGTGCCAGGGTATCAATCTCGTTAGGGCACTCGCTTGCTAACGGCAAAGGGCTCAAGTTCGAATCCCGTTTTGGCACACAGTTTTAATCTGTGAGGAAGTTTTCTGTCAACGCACACACCGCTGCTGAATGAAAAATCATTCTGATAGCACGATTTTTTTCTTGCATCGGATTGTGTATGTATCAAGTTATAGATCGTATCATCTGTTTCGTACATTTCTATCAATTTTATAGTAAACTAGCTTGAACCACGAAATTCAGCAATAATGATTGTAATAATATCACAGATCGACCACTTGATGTAATGCACGAAACGTCAAATCGATTTTTTTAAAGAGATGTATTAAAAGAAATTTCTTTTTTTACTGCTTTATTTATTATTATATTTCCTTATTCGTATGCTTATCCTTACAGAGAAAGAGCTGAAGACATTGTAGCACGCATAGACCAAAGATATGGTCTGTGGCATCACGTTTCGCTGTATTTAACCTCCTTGCTACAGAGTTGCAAACGTCATCGCTGGCCTTCAGTTCCATTTTTTTTTTTTTTAATTTGACGACTTTCAATCACCATATCTTCCTTCCCCTTATAGCGATCGGCATGAAAATGCTATGGTGTACAACGGGAGACTTCGGACAACAATTACACACAGACTATTCGTTTGCGTTCTGTAGTTTTCGCTGCAGAGTGAAATATTAACACACACACACGTAGAATTTTATATACACCGATAACTTTCCATCCCAATGTACTCCACCCTTTTATCATTATCAACCCTCAAACAACAATTCAATCAATAAAACTATTTATAAAGAGTAAATATAATTTTCAAAGAGTAATTATTGTTCCGCATTTCACGTTATATTCTTCAAATTACAAAATATCTATCAGATCGCTATAAAACCGTGCCTAAAACCTTCCTCGGGCCGAAATTAGTAACTGTAAAAATATTTAAGTCTCTGCGTCTTGTCGTTCGGACGTGATAAGCGTACACCGAACATATATATATATATATATATATATATATATATATATATATATATATATATATATATATATATATATAGCTAACCGATCGCCACAAAACCGTGCCTAAAACCTTCCTCGGGCAGACATTAGTAACTGTACAAATTTTTAGCTCTTTATGTCTTGTGGTTCAGACGTGATAAACGTACACCGAACAGACATTCAGATTTATAGATATAGACTAGCAAACCTGGCAAAGCTTCACAGTAGCTAATGTTTATGGGATATATCGTAATCACCTTTCTCCCTATGTTTATCCTTTCCCCTTCCTTTATGAATCTCCTCCTCCCCCTATCTTCCCACCACTCTCTCTTATCCCACAACTTATCCATTTCCTCCCCCATCCTCTCTGCGTCTATATCATCACCCCTTTTTAAATCTATTTCATTCCCCTGTTCTCTATATCCTTCCCCGCTCTCTGATCTTATTTACTGATATTGCAACTTGGATCTTGATTAGGAATAGAAGTCAAAATGAATGGTTAAATCAATTGGAAACAGGTTATTAGAGAGACCGTTCGAGCTGCTCTATCTGTGAGGTTAGCAGCTTTATTGGCATCACTTTTAATGGTTGTTTTGTACGAATAGCTATGAATATAAATTTAGGCATAAACACAACTTTTCGTGTTGACGTTAAAAATGACTGTGAAGAGAAAAACATAACCGCACATCTTTACAGCACAGCTAAGCATGTTTTTCTCGCAGCGAGCAGAACAGAAATGTTTTTATAACGTGTTTATATCTTCTTGCAAGTTTTAAATTGAATAAAAAGTAATTGCGAAATGCTCATACTTTAATGATAGACATTCAATATGGAACGAAACAATTAATTGGAATAGAACAAGTGGAAGGTAAAAACAATATTTGGAAAGTCTGTTGACTGCATTTCTTTTCGTGTTAGGAATATAATTGAAACACGTTTAACAACATTGCTAGATGCGTGTTGTAGCTATGTTGGCAACAGCTGTTGCATTTTAGATGGCGGCAGTTTGTTCCAAAGCCACAAGTTACCGTCTGTTTTGTCAAATGTTTGTTAAACTTAAGGGACTTAACTACGGGGTCATCAGTCCCTAAACTTACAAACTACTTATGAACTACCTACAACTAAGGACGGCCCAAATATCCATGCCCGAGGGGGGATTCGAACCCCCGACCGTAGTGGCCGTGCAGACCGTGACTGAAGCGCCTCAGTCCCCTCGGCCACCGCGGCCGGCTCTGTTTTGTCGACGATCCAAATTATTTTGTGCGTAAGCTGCAACTGAGCGAGTCGAATTCGACTGTACCCGTTGCCCCGTTGTTTCAGAGTCAGAACGGATCGCGTTTCAGAATTTCTTACGATGTATGTCGGTCTCATTGACCTCTACTATGACGTAGTAAGATTGCGTTGCGCGTACGCCGACTGATATTACAACGCTACAATGGGGACATTGTTATAAAAAAATAAACCGCGATCTCCAATCAATTTGTTTGTAATTCTCAAAAATACGACGAACTGACATCAATTCCATCTTTCCAACGCTTCAAAGATATGATCACCACCGATAACAACCTGGAGGTAAGAATAATACGAAGGGACTACTAAATAAACAACGTTTCATGTGAAATCTGTCTGGCTGTTTTAACCTTGTGTGCATAACGCCATCTCCCTTTATTCTAACCTCCTTGGCGTATTTGTTCTCTGTTACTGCGTATTTGGCCACTAGACGAGTAGAAAATGAGTAAGCTGATTATTGGAGAATCAAGAAAATGATCCCAGCTGGAAGCGTACTTTCAGTTTTTATTTTATTTATTTATTTATTTATTTATTTTTTTAATTTTGATATTTACCGCTAGATTTTCCAAAAGTATTATTTCATACAAACCTTGTGCAGAGAATTACGAACAGAACAACGAATACATCAGCCAAATCGGCGAAGCTATTCTCAAGTGATGCACTTTCATACATGTGGCAATTCATTTTTATTAATATATATAGCAACACACTAATAAATCTTAACAGACAATACACGATTTCTGGGAATTGTACGGCCTCTTTTTGTAAAGATGTTAGTACTCAAAGAACCAACGTTCCGTCCACATTCCGTCTGGGTGTATAGAGTATACCTATATCAACTGAAAGAGGTCTCCGAAGCCTCTACTGTTTAATTGCTTTGTTTACCGCTACAGACGTCAAATATCTGTAGTGGTGGTAGCTCCTTAGAAGGTAACATTTCTAACTGCCGAACACGGAAGACTACCGTTTTTGTAGTGAAATTAAGGCTAGGTGCTAGATTTAATAAAAAACAGTTGGACGAAAAGTAACAACTGACTAAAGTTCCTTGTAAGGTCCAATGTATTGGACCAATAAACTGCATCCCGTACATTTTATTGTACAGTATCTACCAAGTATTTGGAATCGCTGAAGCAAAACGGGCTGGGAATAGCAGGCCGAAAACTCTCAGTGGCTCTCCGAAATAAAAAAGGGTATAAGCCAGAAACGCAGTACAGCTGGTAGCGTCGCTCGGGGGGCCGCAACTTCGTAACAGGTCGCGGCGTTAACACAGTACTCCGTGTAAAACTTTCCCGGCGACGGTGGCCAGCCAGATAAACATGTCAGCACTAAAAGAATAACACCCCGGAGATCTGGGCCGCATTAAAGCAGCGAAAACCATAATTTAGCATAAAAACACACGCAACCTTCATTGCCTATCTAGAGAGGCCGTAATTGCTAAAGTTTCAGCAAGTGCGGGGATATCTTCACCGACTTCTTCCCCGACGCCGTGCGGGACACGCGAGTATAAATAAAGTCGAAATTCATTTACATAATCCTAATCAACAGAGCGGAAAGAAAATTCCGCATTTAATTTATGCTTATCACATTTACATGCAACCCGCTAAGAGGGGCATAATTTTCTCCTTGAATAAAAAGCACTTCCCTTCTAATCCGCTGCTACGTGTCCCTCCTGTGCTCTCATTTGGAACTTGCAGTCTGCGAAAAGTCGGTATCCCCGCTGGTTTCCAGTCTACATATATTGCCGCCATGAAGCGGCAAGAACCCCTTAGTGATGGATGAAATTACTTTATTAATTCCTGCAATCAGCTGTTTGTAACGGGAAACCGCTACAGTGTCTTATCTAGAAGCTGCACTGAAGAATTAGCAAAATCATGTCGTTCTAGCGTTTAAAATGTTATACTAGCAGTTAACAACCACCATCAATAGTACGAGCCTTAAGGAACAGTTTCGTAATTGTTCCCTGTTGTATAGTGCAAAGTGCGCTACGTTATGATGCACATGGTCGGTAGTTCGAAACCCACCAATACTATCCTTTCTTCGCCCTGGCTCCTAAAAGGGTTTGGGGCACCCTTTATTATTAAAGAAAGCTATGTTCTGTAATGTTTAGAGTTGTGGGAATTTAAGAGTGCTCCCTTTAATATCTTCGTTTGTCCTGCTTCGTGAAATCGCCGTGAAATATGTAACAACGAATTGAACACTGGTCTTTTGAACCATATGCAAATAAATTTGGGGGAGGGGATACTGTAATAATGAATATTCCAAACAATGTGCTCATACTGGTAGTTTCATATACGAGGCGCATCCAGAAAGTAAGTTCCGTTTGGTAATAAAATGAAATTGTACAGATACAGAAGAAATTTTTATTGCACAAAATTCTACATCTCTTAAACTATTTTTCCACATAACTGTCGAAATTTTGTAGGGACTTGTCGTAGCGTGCCACAAGTTTTTGCATGCATTCTTCACAGAAGGTTGCCGCTTGTGTATTCAACCATGTGGTAACAGCTCTTTATCATCGTTGAAGTGTTGACCACCAAGGACAGATTTTATGTGCAAGAAGAGATGAAAGTCGCTAGGAGAGAGGTCCGAGCTGTATGGAGGATGATCAAACAGGTTCCATTGAAATTTCCGTAAGAATTGTTAGGTCACATTCGGTGTGTGAGGTCAGGCATAATCGTGAAAAAAAAAACTTTTGACAGTAATCCTCTTCTTACACCTAAAATCTGTCCTTGGTGGACAACACTTCAACGATGATGAAGAGCTGAAAGAACATGTTACCACTTGGTTGAATACCCAGGCGGTAACATTCTATGAAAAAGGCACACTACCTTGTGCCATGCTATGACAATTGCCTACAAAATTTCGGAAGCTATGTAGAAAAGTAGTTTTACAGTTGTAGATTTTGGTACAATCAATATTTTTCTGTATCTGTACCCGTTCGTTTTATATAACCAAACTGAGCTTACTTTCCGGACGCGCCTCATATAACTGAAGTCCTAGATTTCTGTGACAACTGTCGTTCCTTAATGAAACAGAAGGGAAGTTTATACATCGCAACAAATTACCTTGCCTGTCTTTTGGGATGGTTGCTATTGTACTAGCTTTTCTGTAGTTCATATTTCACTTTGTTCATGTTACTTTGTTCTAAGCTAAAATAAAGAGCAAATAATTGTTTCAAACCGTGACCACGTTTCCTTTTACAGCTAAAATAACAAATGGAATATGTGTTGTAAGACTGAATTCCACATAACTGTAGGACTAAGCTATATACGAAGTTACTACTGTCATTATGTCATTTATAACCGTATCATCCCAGTTTATGTACACGTGAAAAAGAAGTCCGTGTTTGCAATTCGTCGGTACGTATTTCATGGTATGCTAACAAAATAGAACATATGCATTTTCAGAAAAAGTGGTGTTTACCTTTGAATAACTCGGAATCGTGCAGAATATACTTGTGTTCACTTAACAAGAGTGTGGAAAAACCTTTTTGGAATCAAGATGAAAATAAATAAATAAATAAATAAATAAATAAAAATTAAATTAAAAGAAGAATGCCATAATATATACAGGTGCTTTTTGGTCGTTTGTTCATGATCGTTCTGGGTTGTACGTTGAAAATTTTGCTGTTTCTCGTTACTGATGGCGTTCAGCCCTTTGTCTTTTTATTTTTTCATTGGTTTTCGATCCTTTGTGAACGCTGGTTTTTGTACTAATTTGATCGCTTTGTCGTTGACTCAGTTTTTTCGCTGCAGAGGGGGTGGAGCCCTCTGAAGGAAGACGCTAAGCTACTACGTTGGTAACCCTCCGAGAAAGCGCAATAAGCCACTGCGCCTGGTAAGTTTCGAACCACCGTGTAACATGTTCGTTCTTCACAAAGAAATTCGCCGCCTATTACACTACGCCGAACAGCTGCGAGAGTAAGCTAATTCGTAGTTCTCGTATCATCGATGGAAGGTGTTATCTGCCAACATGGCATTTTTATAAATTTGATTATAGATCATTGTCCTAACAAAGACGTATTTTGATCAGTTTCAGTGCTTTGAAATAGGAATGCTTTAGTTATAACAAAAAAAAAAAAAAAAAAAAAAAAAAATCAACAAATATGCAAAGCAATATGGCGTATTCCAAAAAGAGTTTCAGGCAAGCTTTTCGGCGAGGGATGTCACGTGACTGTTTTCCGAACGCCAGATGTTCGCTACGTTCCTTCCAGATTACGGTCATTCGTAACCAGCACAGGTAAGACAAACTATAATATTTTAACGGAAAAAGATATTGAAAATGTTGGAGAGACTTTTCGAAATTCAAATATAAAAATTATTCCGGCTGTTTCTTTAAAAATGGCCAGAAAGAATATTACTTGATGGGAGCATAGATATTATCACAATAGTAGAATCCATTGTGAACACTATCTTCTTCTTAAAGAACTAATTTATGACAACTAACCATCTTCTGCACTATTTATAGTCGCTACCTCGAAGTTGGTTCCTCAGTATTGTCGAACGGTCTTTGGTGACTTCTTCCATGGCCGGCTACTTCTTCTTCTTTTTCTTTGAAGTCTTACAGAAGGCTATCGTTTGCTCGGTGGATGTGAGACTAACTGGCGAGTCTTCACGCTGGTCCCTAAAAGGCAATCGTCGGCCAATCCCGAGCCGGTATAGGAATACTTCGCTGGTTGGCAGCTACGCTGTGACCTCTATAAGAGAAGGTCCAAATTAGGCTCGAGAAAGCTACGTTTATTTACAGTCGCATGTTTATTGCGGTATAATTGATTCAGCAGACCCGCCGAGCTTGAGTTCATGGCAAGCTGCCAGCTTGTTAGTGGTAAGCTGACATCATCGAGCTATGATCGTGCAACGATGTGGATTGTACTATGGTTGGAGTTGTCAGGTGTGGACTATGTCCTTGGTTATTAATTATCTTGGGTCGCCACCATATTTCTACAAAATATGGAAAATGGAAATGTTAGCCGGCCGCGGTGGCCGAGAGGATTGAGGCGCTCCAGTCACGGTCTGCACGGCTACTACGGTCGGGGGTTCGAATCCCCCCTCGGGCATGGATATTTGTGCCGTCCTTAGTGTTAGCTAGTTCATAAGTAGTTTGTAAGTTTAGGGACAGATGACCCCATAGTTAAGTCCCATAAGCTATACAAACATTTGAACATTTTTGAAAATGTTACTGACCAGCTAAGATGTGATCATAGATCCAAACATATAATAAATATTCCTACTCTATTGCAGTGTATTAGTTATACCAAACAAAAAAATGTACTTGAAAAATTATTGGTAAACTGTGGAATTTAACTATTCTGTTTCCCCTCCAAAATAGTGACAAAGAAACGTTCTTAAATGAAAGACGATCTGCTCAAAATCAATTTATTATAATTAAACATTCAGATGACATTTCCTATCATGTAAAACAGATAATGGTATTCACACAATCTTTTACAAATGTTAAATCATTGACACAAAAATGACTGGCTGAGTCAAAGGACGGAGGTTTTGCAAACAGAATGCTATTAGATTGCTTATACAGGGGCTTGAAATTATCGTTAACCCTAAGCTCCCCAGAGTAAATAGGCAGATCTCAAAAGAATAAAATAAGGGACAGAATCCAACAAGTCTGATTCATATAACCCTCCAGCAAGTGAGTCACCTTACCCACACAGATGATCATTGACGGCAGCGTCTCGGGCTCGCAGGCAGCAGTCGGTGGCAGGGGATGAGCTGAAATTTTTATCCGACCGTAATTGCTGCGACCTGTTAAGCAGGGTCGACATGTAACTTAACACAGCGTCACTGGCGTCGGCGTCACTAGGCAGTTGCTGTGCGATTCTATCACGTTAGTAGACTAATCAATATTTTGCATAGGTGACACAAAGGCCACTTGGCACAAATCGATCAGTCACTTGAGTAATAATATCTGTAAAAACAATGCCCGATTCGCAAAGGAGCGAATGCTCAAATAGAGACTTCTAGCAAAACGAAAACTAAACTGTGGCCGCTCACAGCGTAACCACAGGACAATGTAACGTCCACGAAGTAAACACAAGTTCTACAAGGTCCGAATCTTCGGAATCACACACAAGTCTAACCAGAGGACCGTTTAAGACGATGTCCTCCCTGCGAATCTAAACGGATTATTCCGTGTCTCCGGAGGTCCGAACACTTCGGACGCTCAAACTGGAGACTATCGAGGTCCGTACACTTCGGACGCTCAGACACCAGAGACTGTCCCGAGGTGCTTACCCCTCGGACGCTCACACAGGAGTCCTTGTACGTCCTCGCGCTCTGCCGCAGCTCACGGCAAGTGCCGGGCGGCAACACCCACGCGCGAAAAGACGCACCAATATCTGCTAACGGCTAATAGTCAAACCAATCGATGGCGTAGCGCCGTTGACAAATTGTTTAGCTGTCATACTAAAATACTCTGCCGAATCAGGACGCGTTCTCTGCGGCTGCCAAGAGGCTCCGCCCACGCCACCAACGCTTCCCGCGGATTTCACCGTTCCCAGGGTAAATGCCCTGCAAGGAATTTCACACGACCTAAAATGTTAACGTTGTGGTATATATACAGCCGCTGGAGCCAAACCTCTGGGGCGCCAGACGGGCAGAAAGCTTTGCTCTCCACCTAACCATTTGTCACACTAACTGTGTTCAAACTCTGCTGCTTTCTAGGAGTTTTTTTTAGATAACGCCTAAGGGCAATACGTCTCCATAAACCGCCAGGGGCCCAGAGCACTCTGCTATTGTTTGTATCCGGCAAATTCCTCTCTTGCGAAACGGCCGAATGACTAAAAAGGTAGTCCGCGCTATCGCCCACCGTAAACCGCGGGCCAGCATTGTGTAAAGCGTTCCACACACTCCTGCCGCCTGTAGCGTCGGCGCCATACAGGTCAAGCCAGCCCCTCTCGTCCTTCCCTGAAGGCGAGCGAAAGTTGGTGGGAGGAGGAGACCCGCCAAGAGCGTCTCTCTCTGCACGGCCTGGGCGTGCCCAACACGTAAAACCACTTTTTAGCAGCCAAGCTGTGCCAATAAACATTAAAATCCCGAAATTTTCATATAAACATAGAATGTACTACAATCCCAGGAGCCCATCACCCCTGATGTGTCCCCAAAGGCACAGAAATGAAAATAAATAAAGATCTACAAAGAAAAATGTTACATATTTCAATAATTAGCGTAAAGAGAAAGGTATAGTAACACAAGGTTAGTATGAAAAATAGACTAATTACAGCCCCCGTCTCACAATCGTATAGTCCATAACTTTTTATTACTTATATATTTATTATTTTTGTCCTAAATGTTTTAGAACATCTAAAGTGGGCCATAAAACATGAAATTGCAATTTATTTATTAGCTTAGAAAAGAATTTACTTTCCTCCCCTTTGATAGGGGACGTGGACTGACAGCGCCTGGATTACCTCTCTTCAGTCCACATATTTTAAAGTTACCAAAATAATTCATGACTCAAAAATGATGATGGGCATGAGTAATTATGGTTATGAGGTAGGTGAGAGTGTATGGGGGATTCCAAAGTTTGCCGATGGTGATGTGCTGTCCATTTTATAATTCACCAGGTCAGACTAGTTCTCATTTATAATACCGAATTTGCCTCCTTCAGTTATTTCAATTTACTGTTTTGACTTCAATGTTCATTTACAGCTTTTTATGCACCTTTAACAGTAAATTTCATCTCATCAACTCATTTCACATACTTAAAAGTTTGGGTAGTAACTATATTGCATATATCAGAATAGGCAATTCTTGTTCATTCTAGAAGTTTCGACAATATTGTAAACTATTACGTAATTATTCAGCGACATTTTAAAAAATCCACGTTCTAGGAATTATAATTACTGTAATAAGAAATAGCCTGAAATCACTTTAGAATATTCACTATTTAATATGAAAATATTAAAATTTTACATAATAAAAGTGTTATTTGTAGTTAAATTCCAGCTGTGAAAACAGCCTATTATTAGTGTTCCTAACCCATTTTTCGTCCTAATTTTTTAAAACAGGGAGGCTCTGGTCGCCGGCGGCCATCAATTACGTTTGCATTTGTCAAACCGTCATAATTTTGTAAATATCTCGTAACGATGTGAGACATATAAAAAGACATCAGAGAGCAATATTGTAGAAAATTTTCTCGTCTACAAATTCGGTTGTTCAGGTGAACAGGTAAGGCGCTTTTTTCATTTAAATGTCGAGCTGTCAAAAGGCGATAGTAAAGGTCCTACTTTAAGTGTTACTACAGTAACCTAAAATGGACCAATTCTGTAGAAAATGATGGCGGATTTGGGGCGCAAGTCAGTGGTTGGGAGAGCAGATGGAGGAAGATGTTGTGTGATCCAGGCAAGAGGCATGGTAGTGGAAGGTGGTTAAAATTCCGTTGAGAAAGGATATGGCGGGGTGGAAATGGTGGGAGAAGGAGGGACTCATAGATAGTGGCGCAGCTACGATCCGGGATTCTCCAAAATCGGGGTTTCGAGAGTTTGGTTACCAAGTTCACTGTGTGGGAAGCGGGTCTGTTAGGCAAGAAGGAAAGCATGGCCCTCTAGGATTTCAGGGGATTCGTTTAAGTTTGACGGTGCAGAAGGCAATTTCTCAGTTCGTAACCAAGTCTTGCAGTACCGTATCGAGCTGAGAGCTCAGTCCCGCGAAAAGTAACGCTCTGTAGCGAATCGCTGTACACACTCCTGACGCTTGTAAAATGTAAACTTTCACGGCCGAAAAGGTCAAAAGTACTAAAAATTTCCGGGCTATTATGCCGAGTTCTTATGGATTTATTATGGAAACTCAACGTTTCGTCCCCAACTGCGAAGGATATTTTCAAGGGGGATCGTGGCACTTTCGAAAGTCCGATGCAGTTCCTGCCCTTTCTCAAGGACAAGACCGACCACATCGGTAAAATTTTGACGAAACGGAATGTTGCCGTTATTTACAAACTTACTCGGAAGATACAGGATCTCCTGAAATCGGCGAAGGATGCAAGCAAACCGTTGGAAAAAGGAGGAATTTATAGGATTCCTTGTAGCTGTGGAGACGTATACTTGGGTACCACAAAAATAACAGTCAAAAGTCTACTAGATGAATACAAGGCGAACTGTAGAAGGGGAGAGATTGACAGATCAGCTGTTGCTGAAAATGTTTTTCAACCAGGGAGCCACCTAATTCAATTTCATAAGAGTCAGATTTTAGCAGCCACAAATGGATACCACGGAAGACTCTAAAGAGAGGCTATAGAAATTGTAAAACACCCCAATAATTTAAATAGGAAGGAGGAGGGCGTGAAACTGAATGAAATCTGGATTCCGGTTATGAAGAAGAAATGTAACAGTCTTCCACCATGGGACGATATTAACGGACGACGGCAATCGGCAACAACGAATTGCGCGCGCATTTCAAAAACATCTGACGTCACACCTCTGCGCACGAGCCCTCGTAAACGGAAGTTGTCTTCCGTGAGTAGCGAGCCAGCGTGTGCACCGGACATTCATTCACGATCCCCCTCGAAAATGTCCTTCGCAATCGGCGACGAAACGTCGGGTGTCCACAATAAATCCATAAGACCACGACATAATAGCCCGGAAATTTTTACTAATTTTGACTCCTGACGCAGTTGTCACTGTGCTGCATCGGTAAACACACTGCTTAATGGTTGCACGTACTTTCTTACAGGCCGTATGAGCTAACTATTTAACTACAGTTATACCAATGAGTATTTTCACACATGATGGTTTTTGTAATGAACGGCCTCTTTCGGGAATGTAGGAACCAGTAATACCAACTATCAGCATCCCGAGGCCGTGTCTAAAGGGTCGTAGTTATCCATGGTTTCATCTCAATACTCGACACATAACTCAGTACTCATCTCAGGTATTACACGAAACAACAATCAAGATCGCTATTTCTATTTTTTTTTTTTTTTTTTTTTTTTTTTTTTTTTTTTTTTTTTTTTTTTTTTTTTTGTCCCAGCCTCGTCGCCGCTTTTGTGTCTCGTTTCCGTCGTAGGTGCCGGGGGCCGAGTAGAACGAGACCGACACAGGAATAAGGAACGCACGCTTGTGCAGGTACGAAGGTGAGCAGCCAGTGGGACAGCAGAGACTAGAAACACTATAGTAAATTAGAACGAGATATATATTGCACAGAATTTATACAATACTTAACTTTTACATAGTTCAGTACGGCAGAAGGCTGATATATAGTTGAGCTAGAGGCCTGCCTAGTGCCTATCCGTTAGCCAAGTCTTCACTGGTGCCTATCTGATTTCGAAGGTATTAACTGGTTCCTATCTCAGTCCCAAGTGAACGATGTCGTTCAGTGGTGGCCACGAGCGGAGTTGCAGCAGAGTGCGCTCGTGGCTGTCGTCGTAAGAACGCCGCGCCGTGAGTGCATTGCGGCGCGCGGCGAAAGTAGGTGGCGCGCACTTTGGACTTGTGCGACACCATACCCCTCCCCCCCCCCCCCCCCCCAAACCGCCGCGCCATCGTGGCGTAGGGCTGAGGGCCACGGCGACGGCACTGGGAGGAGGGCCTGGGCGGGGGCGTTACTGGTGGGACGGGCGTCGTAGCTGAGGCTGGGATCGAGACGCCGTCCGCGCCCCGGTATACACCTTGCGATCCGCCGGGAAACCCGCCAAAACCAGCGGAAGGGCGCACGCTTCCGCCCAGATTGAACACGTCATCTTCTTCTGAGGTGCGTAGCCCAAGCTGGGGGGGCCCGCACGGTCCCGGAGTCCCTCTCGGTGACGCTGTCAGCTGAGGCGGCGACGGAGGCGGAGGGGCCGACTGCGTAGGTGGCGCGTCGACATCCGTCGGGATCTCGTAGCCTGGGGAAGCTGAGCCCGGCGGCGAGCGATGTGGCTGTGCTCCCTGGCGGTGAACTGGGTCTGGAATCAAGAAACCCGAGACAGGATCGCGCGGCCTGTGCAAGCGTAATTGGTTTGCGTGGCACCGCAGCTCAGACCCTGTGGAAGAACGTACAACATACACATTGCGACAGAGCACGCGCTGAATGGTGCCCGGCATCCATAGTTTCTTCTTGTTTCCAGCAAACACCCTGTACAGCACCGGCGTGGAAACCTGAAAACGCGAAGCGCCATACGAACCGACTCGGTGCGTGGGAGGCTGCAGCAGGTGAAGGAGAGTGCGGTGACGGCGGCCGTGTAGCAGCTCGGCAGGAGATGGGACGTCACGTGGCATGCACCCATACGTAGACAGGAAAATTTGTAGAGCTTGCTGCCTGGAGTGCTGACCTTTCATCTTTTCCATGTGAGACTTGAATGTTCGAACGAAACGTTCTGCTTCACCATTGGACTGATGGTGAAAAGGTGCGGTGGTGATATGCTGAATGCCATTCACACGACAGAACTGTTGAAATTCCGCACTAACGAACTGAGGTCCATTGTCACTGACGATTGTTTCAGGCAAACCTTCGATGCAAAACACTGATGTTAAGGCACTGATTGTACTAGACGCTGTCTTTGTGTTCATGGCAATCACGAAAGGAAACTTGCTGAAAGAGTCTACAACAATTAACCAGCGCGTATTCCAGAAAGGTCCGGCAAATTCAATGTGTAAACGTTGCCATGGTCCCTTGGGGCGTGGCCAGTCTGAGAAACGTTGCGGAGGAGCCGCCTGATGCTCCGCACAAACCGTACACTTTGACGTCATGTTCTCTATCTGAGCGTCCATACCAACCCAGGTACAATGACGTCTGGCCAATTGCTTTGTCCTGACAATACCCCAATGTCCTTGATGCAGGAGGCCTAACACTTCACGTTGCAGGGAACGAGGAACAATCACTCTTGTTTGGTCGTTGTCCGTCTGTATCAACAGAACACCCTAACTTAAAGATAATGCATGACGTTGTGCAACATAACGTCGAACCAGAGGCCGATCAATGTCTTTGGCTCTGGCAGGCCACCCTGAGCGAACAAAACGTGCTACCACACTTTAGTCTGCATCCGCAGCCGTTTCCTATGCAACTCGACGAGAGTTCAAAGGGAAATCTGCGACAGCGGAAGCATCTCTGGAGTCTATCTGACAACATGCCATTTCCGAAGAATCAAACGACACATCCTGGCCAACCGGAAGTCGGGAAAGAGTGTCCGCGTTGGCGTGTTTAGTGGTAGGTCGGTACAAAATCTCATACTGATAATTAGACAATATCAAGGACCATCTCTGAAGCTTTTGTGCCGTTCGTGGCGGAATTGGCTTTGTGGGTGAGAACAACGACGTGAGAGGCTTGTGGTCTGTCAACAAATAGAATTTTCTGCCATAGTGATAATGATGAAACTTTGCGACGCCGTAAATGATTGCTAAGGCCTCCTTTTCTATCTGACTGTAATTCTGTTGCGTTGGCGTCTGTAGCTTGGATGCAAAGGCAATAGGTCGTTCGTGAGATCCAATGCGATGTGACAAAACCGCACCCAGACCGTACGACGAGGCATCAACTGCTAGAACTACAGGCTTCTGTGGTTCAAAGGGAATCAAACATGCATCACTGAGTAGTGCAGACTTTAATTTGTCAAAGGCAACTTGACAATCTTTAGACCATACAAAAGGAACATTCTTCCTACGTAAGTGATGCAGTGGAGCTGCAATCTGAGAGGCATTGGGAATAAATCTGAAATAATAGTTAAGCTTTCCCATTACTGCTTGCAATTCCTGCACATTCTTAGGAGGAGGCAAGTCTTTGATTGCTCTAAGATGTGACTGTAAGGGATGAATTCCTTGGGCATTAATCACATGGCCTAGGTACTCTATTTCAGTTTGAAAAAACGAACATTTTGCTTTATTTCAACGTAGACCTGCTGCAGTCAACACTTTGAAAATGCACTCCAGGTTTGCTAAATGTTCTTCAACTGTACGTCCGGATACCACAATATCTAAGTAGTTCGAGCAACACGGTACAGAAACTGTCAGCTGTTGCGAAAAGCGCTGAAAAATAGCAGGGGCGGAAGAACTGCCAAAGGGTAGGCGCTGAAATTGAAAAAGGCCCATGTGAGTATTAATGACGAAAAACTTTTTTGACTCGTCATCAAGTGGAATCTGTAAGTATGCCTCTGCTAAATCAATCTTGGAAAAGAAGCGAGACTGTCCTAATTTGTCGATTAATTCGTCAGGTCTTGGAAGGGGATAAGTGGCTAAAATTGTTTGACTGTTCACTGTTGATTTAAAGTCCGCACAGAGACGAAGTTTTCCTGACGGCTTGGGTATAATTACTAAAGGCGAGGCCCAGTGACTCGCAGAAACAGGAGAAATCACCCCACTCTCTTGCCAACGTTTAAGTTCTTCGGCAACTGTATCACGCATTGCGATAGGCACTGGTCTAGCTTTACGAAATTTTGGTACTGCAGATTCCTTTAAAGTTACATGTGCCACGAAGTCTTTTGCACAACCTAGTTCTGGAGAAAACAAGTCACTATATTTTTCACACAATGCATTGATTTTATCCTGAGGCACTACTGACGAAATTTGAAGCACATCTCTTTGAACCGATAAACCAAACAAGTCAAAAGCATCTAGTCCAAAAATGTTCTGTGTAGATTTTGCCTGAAGAACAATAAAATCAACTGTTTTAGTTACACCTTGAAAAGAGGCGGGCAGGCTACACGTTCCTAGCACGGGACTATTTTGACCGGTGTACGCTGTTAGCACTTGTTGACACGGCGACAATTTTGGCGAACCCAGAAGTTCATAAGTATCTTTATTAATTAATGTAACAGCGGAACCAGTATCAAGCTGAAATTTCACAGTCTTATTTTCTATGGAGAGATTTACAAAAAGTTTGTGCTTCTGGCGCACGACAGGTGCGCGAATGTGGGCAACGTCTGCTACGGTGTTTGCTGCGTTTGCGAATGCGCGGACTGCGTGCGGTAGGAAGCGGCGCAGAATCAGCACATAGATTAATAGCACTATCACTAGATGGCACTACCGCCGGATCGGCGTCCTCACAATGCGAGGCTACTGCACTAAAATTACTTTGAGTAGCTACACCAATTCTACTGTCACTAGCTACACAGTACTGGGCACTATTACAATTATAAGTTGCAGAAGGCACTAGGTTCACTACAGGATTGCACTGTACATAGTCATTTTGCTTGTCCCAAACTCTTTTCCGTTGCACAGTTTTACGTGCTCGACGGCGCTTGCGACGTGGCTCACTACGTAGTTTAGAAGTAGACGCAGAAGAAATATCTTGCATTTTAGATTCAAGCAAACCACTGTTCAAGTCCACAGCGAGTATGACATTTACTGCATGCACTGTTCTCGCACTTTGCGAAGCACTGTTTCTAATGTTACCGTTCTTTGAAAGTTTGTTTTGCATACACACTGTTTGTACATGTCCTGTTTTGCCACATTGATAACAGGTTGCGTTGCGACTAGGGCACTGTGCACGTTTGTGGCGTGATACACACTGGGGGCAAGACTTATGAACAGTTTTCTGAAAAGAGCGTTGGCGCCCGTTATTCAAATTACTGTTTCTAACACGAAGGGGCAACCTTTGTGTCGCACTTTTACACTGGCTACTGTTCACTGTCTGTTCAGCACCGCTGGTAGAATTTAAAGAATCACTAATGCTATAATGAGAATTACGGCTAGGAAAGCGTCCGTTACGGCGCACTGAATTTACACTGTGGCTTTGTATTTCTATATCTGCTAAGTCAAAGGTATCATGCCCTTCAATAAGCTGCAGTACACTGTCTAATGAGGGGTCAGACTGTTTTAAAATAGCTGCCCTAATTCTGGGGTCCTGAATGTTCTGAGTGATAGCGTCTCTCAACATCACTTCACTATAAGAAAGTCCACAAGAGCAAGTAAATTTACATTGGCGGGTTAAGCCCTTCAGTTCCGTAATCCACCATTGGTGTGATTGCTCAGGTAATTTTTTTAGTCTGAAAAATCGGTACCGTGCCGCAGCTACGAGAACTTTTCTCTCATAATGAGCATTTAGTGCCTCTACTATTTGTTCAAATTCAACATCACGAGGAGATGCGTGGGGAAAAAGTTTCTGTAATAACACGAAAGTGTTGGTGCCAACTATAGCGAGAAAGAAATGTTTCACTGTCTGACCTGTTAGTTGATGAGCCGCGACGAGTTCTTGAAACTGTGCGAAGTAGTCGCTCCATTCTTCCTCACGTTCGTTGTACTGGCGAAAGGTAGGAAGCGATGCGGCGGCAGGTGTGGGCTGCTGAAGCGGCTGCTGTTGTTGTTGGTTAACTGCTTGCGCTGTTAACTGGGACACCGCCCGGAGAAGTTGCGTTATTTGCGCCATCTGTAACTGAATAATTTCCATTAAGTTTGGGTTCTGGGTAGTGGCCATGCTGACCGATTAAGCGCCGTGCATACAAGTAAATTATAACAAAACACAAATGCAATAGGAAAGAGGACGCTCTGCAACAAAAAGAGTCGACAAAACACGTAACAATATATTCCCCCAAAAATCTTAGAATAAGGGTTGGAGGGCGGGACCAATTTCTGTGTGCTCCGACTGCTGCTGTCTGGCTGCTGATCCAAGGTTCGTCTATAACTCCTCGTTGCCACTTTTGTGTCCCAGCTTCGTTGCCGCATGTGTCTCGTTTCCGTCGTAGGTGTCGGGGGCCGAGTAGAACGAGACCGACACAGGAATAAGGGACGCACGCTAGTGCAGGTACAAAGGTGAGCAGCCAGTGGTACAGCAGAGACTAGAAACACTATAGTAAATTAGAACGAGATATATATTGCACAGAATTTATACAATACTTAACTTTAACATAGTTCAGTACGGCGGAAGGCTGATACATAGTTGAGCTAGAGGCCTGGCTAGTGCCTATCCGTTAGCCAAGTCTTCACTGGTGCCTATCTGATTCCGAAGGTCTTAACTGGTTCCTATCTCAGTCCCAAGTGAACGATGTTGTTCAGTGGTGGCCACGAGCGGAGTTGCAGCACAGGGCGCTCGTGGCTGTCGTCGTAAGAACGCCGCGCCGTGCGTGCATGGTGGCGCGCGGCAAAAGTAGGTGGCGCACACTTTGGACTTGTACGACACCACACTTTTGGCCCACTTTAGGTTGATTTGATTTGATTTTTTCAGGGAAGCCAAAACAGTCTTGTTCCAACCCGCCACTTCCCGCACCGAAAGTAAGTTTATTGTGCGGTATCGCTCCCCGTATATCTAGTAAAGCCAACCAATTCCCTTGAACAGTGCAAGGAGTCCCTTTACCAGTTCTTTAGTAGACACAATTTCTTCGGGTCTGGTTGTCCCAAATGTTCTGTGCATTTTACTCTCTAATGCAATGCATTCTAAGATTAGATGTGATGCAGTTTCATCACCGTCATCACAGATCCTACATTTAGGGTCCTCTTCTGTTATTCCCATTGCATGTAGGTGTTTTTTGAAATTCCCATGGCCTGTCAGCAATCCAACCATGAGTCTAATCTCTCTCTTGTTCAGGCCCACGATTGCAGAGCGTCTTTTAAAACATGGCTTTGGCATAATTACCTTGCCATATTTTTGTTGATAGACTTTGGTCCAATATTCTACGTGCTGTCTTCTGAGACAGTTACGTAGCTCCAATTTGATCATTGCCTTGATTGTCAGGGCAGGTTCGTTGCCACTGATCCCCGAGTGGCCAGGGACCCACAACAGGTTTACTCTATTGCTTTTCCCTAGCTCCACCAGAACCTTATGACATTCTGCAACAATTTTAGACCTTGTTGCAGAAGCTGCCAGTGATCTCAAGGCTGCCTGGCTGTCTGAATAGATATAGATGCTACGATCTTTGTAGCACCTACGCAACTTCTCCTCCACACACGCCCTGATGTCAATGGTTCGGCTTGGAATACTGAGGCCAGTTTCCCTAGAGAGATGACGCCCTCCAGTCTTGGCTGCACCCCGTATACCCCGGGCCCCAACGCCTTGGTCTGACTTTGACCCGTCAGTGAACCAGACAATATGTCCCGTACGGTGTCGAACTATTTTCTCCCACTGCTCCCTACTTCTAATTATTATATCAATGTAACAACTTTCACTGCCCTCCAGACATTAGGAAAGATTCCTGCTGCTAGGCTAACCCTGAATCACCTGATAGGAATCTAATAATATTTTCTCCTGCTTGTTGCAGGAGAGCTGGAAAGATTCCATCGGGGCCAGGTGACTTGAACTGTTGAAATGTTCCCACCGCCCATCAGACCTTACTGAAATCGATACACTCCTTGGCCAAATCCCAATCCTCTTTGCGAATACCTGAGAACCGTTGTCTCTCAGGAATCGCATTCTGGTCTGAGTTATCCCCCAGAGTATATTGAGGAAAGTGAGTCTTGAGGAACAGTTCCAGCGTTTCATGTGCTGTCTTTGTATACTCCCCATCCTCCTTCCTCAATGTTCCTCCTGGATTATTTGGTACCCTAGTGAGGATTTTAGGAAGTCTCGCTTGAGCAGCCGTGCCCTCCACTTCCTCACAGAATACCTTCCAGGATGCCTCCTTTGCCCATCTGATGGCAAGGTTGTAATTGACAAGGGCCTCACGATACTTTGCCCCATTGTCCTTTGCACCTTGCAAGGTTAAACAGTCTTCGTACTTGTTTCCTTTGCATTTCCAGGTTATTATTCCACCAAGGCACACTCCTATTTGTGCACTTCTTGGTGATTGAGCAGTTGTCCTGGTAAGAGATCACGATAGCAGAGGTTACAGCCTCTGCTACTTCCTCAAACTCTGCTGGATTCCTTATCGACATTTTAATTTCCGATAGGCCGAAGTCAAGGTCTCTCCTATATGTCTCCCAGTCCGTTTTCCTGGGATTCCTATAGGCCATAGTCTGTCTAGTTCCAATTTCAACCTTGAATTTAATATACATGTGACCTGATGAGGACGGCTCCAGGACCACATGCCACTGTTTGACGTAACTTCCCATCATCATGGAACCAAAAGTTATGTCAATTACTTCTTCCCTTCTACTGCTCCTGAATGTAGCTTCATCACCCCTATTCATCTACATCTACATAGATACTCTGCAAATCACATTTAAGTGCCTGGCAGAGGGTTCATTAACCACTTTCATAACTTTTCTCTACCGTTCCATTCACTAATAGCGCGCGGGAAGAAAGAACACCTAAATCGTTCCGTTTTCGATCTGATTTCTCTTATTTTATTGGGATGGTCATGTCTCCCTAAGTAGGTGTGTGCTAGCAAGATATTTTCAAATTCATAAGTAAAAGTCGGTGATTGAAACTTCGCAAACAGATCTCGCCGCAATGAATAACGACTTTCTTTTAATGATTTCCACCCCAATTCGTGCAACATTTCCGTGGCGCTTTCCCCCCCGTAACGTGATAAAACAAAACGAGCTGAACCTCCTCAATATTTTCCGTCAGTTCCACCTGGTGAGGGTCCCACAAGGGGCAACAGTACCCCAGGAGAGGACGCACAAGTGTGATGTAGGCAGTCTCTTTGGTGGAGCTGGTGCATCTTCGAAGCGTTCTGCCAATGAAACGTAACCTTTGATTCGTCTTCCCCACAATATTTTCTATGTGTTCTCTTCAGTCAGAGTTGTTCGTAATTGTAACTCCTAGGTATTTGGTAGAATTTACGACCTTAATGTTTGACTGATTTATCGCGTAATTGAAGTTCAGTGGATTTCTTTTAGTGGTCATGTGTATTACTTCACACTTTTCTTTATTTAGTGTCAGTTGCCAATTTTCGCACCAAGTAGAAATTTTGTCTAAATCGCTTTGCAGTTGCTTTTGATCCTCTGTTGACTTTACTAACCGATAAACGACAGCATCATCCGCGAACAGTCTAAGGGAGCTATTCAGATTGTCTCCTAAATCGTTTATAAACACGAGGAAGAGTAGTGGACCTAATACGCTTCCCTGTGGAACGCCAGATATCACTTCTGTTTTACTCGATGACTTACCGTCAATTACAACGAACTGTGTCCTTTTTGATAGGAAATCATGAATCCAATCTCACAATTGGGAAGGTATTCCATAAGCACGCAATTTCATTAGAAGCCGCTTGTGAGGTACAATGTCAAAAGCCTTCCGGAAATCCAGAAATATGGAATAGATTTGAGATCCCTTGTCGATGGCACTTAACACTTCATGTGAATAAAGGGCAAGCTGTGTTTCGCAAGAGCGATACTTTCTGAATCCGTGTTGACTATTGGTTAATAGGTCGTTCTCTTCGAGGTGGATCATAACATTTGAACAAAGTATATGTTCCAAAATCCTACTGCAAATCGACGTCAATGAGATAGGCCTGTAATTTTGGGGATCACTCCTATTGCCTTTATTCAATATTGGAGTAACTTGGGCAACTTTCCAGTCTTTGGGTACAGATCTTTCGCTGAGTGATCGGTTGTAAATTATAGCTAAGTACGGAGCTATTTCATCAGCATACTCTGAGAGGAATCTAGTTGGTATACAATCTGGCCCGGAAGATTTATTTTTGTTTAGTGACGTAAGTTGTTTTACTACTCCAGGAACATCTACTTCTAAGTTTCGCATGCTGGCAGCTGTTCTTGGATTGAATACTGGAGTGTTCACTTCGTCTTCTTTGGTGAAAGAATTTGGGAAAGCTGTGTTTAGTAATTCTGCCTTAGCAGTACTGTCGTCGGTAGTATTACCATTGCTATCGCGTAGTGAAGGTATTGTTTGTGTTTTGCCGCTAGTGCACTTCACATATGACCAGAATTTCATTGGATTTTCTGCAAGATTACGAGACAGGATTTCGTTGTGGTAACTACTATAGGCTTCTCGCATTGATGTCCGCGCTAGGTTTCGTGATTCAGTAAAAGATTGCCAGTCTTGTGGATTCTGTGTCTTCTTAAATTTTTCATGCGTGTTTCTTTGTTTCTGCAACAGTGATCTGACCTGTTTTGTGTACCACGGGGGTACTGCCCTCTCTTTTATTAATTTATTTGGTATAAATCTCTCGATTGCTACTGATATTATGTCTTTGAAAGTAAGCCACAACTGATCTACACTCGCATTTTTAGTTTTGAAAGACTGGAGATTATCACTCAGGAAAGCGTGAAGCGAATTTTTATCTGCTTTATTGAATAGATATATTTTTCGTTTATTTTTTGTGCATTTGGGAATTTCGACATTTAGTTTCGCTACTACAACTCGATGTTCGCCAATCCCTGTATTTGTTTTGATGCTCTTTACTATCTCCGGATTATTTGTTGCTAGGAGATCAACTGTATTTTCGCAACCACTTACTATTCTAGTGGGTTCATGAACTAACTGTTCGAAGTAGTTTTCAGAAAAAGCATTCAGAACTAGTTCGGACGATGTTTTATATTTGCCGCCGGTTTTGAATACGTAATTATGCCAACATATCGAGGGTAAATTAAAGTCGCCACCGATTATAACAGTATGCTTCGGATACCGATTTGAAATGTGATTCAAGCTTTCTTTGAACATTTCGGCAACCGCATCGTCTCAGTCAGGGGGCCGATAAAAAGATCCAATTATTAATTTATTCCGGTTGTCAGGTATAACCTCTACCCAGACCAACTCACAGGAAGTATCTGTCTCAATTTCGCTGCAGGATAAACCGTTTGTAACAGCAATAAACACACCACCCCCCTTTTTTATTTATTCTATCCTTTCTGAAGACCATTTGGCCCTTTGAAAAAATTTCGGCCGAACTTATCTCAGGCGTCAGCCAGCTTTCAGAACCTATAACTATTCAGGATCTCCAAGTTGTTAGATAGGAAAAATTCAAGAAGGTGCTCACCTCTACTGTTGGTGTCCTTGCTGCCCCACGATAGATTGTGGACATTGGCATCACATCCCACCAACAGTTCGTCACCTTGCCAATGGCAGGCTTCCGTCAGTCTCCTCACTTCCAAAGAAGGAGGAGAGCTGTCTTCATAAGGAAGGAATACTGAGGCCAAAACAATTTCCCTCGTGATACCTTCCTCACGTTGCTGCATCCTGATGGTCACCAGGTCCCTGGAACAAACATCCATCATTGGTATGAAAGGTATTCAATTTCTAACATAAATGCATGTTCTAGAGTTTTTTAGATTTCTAGAATCAACTTACCTCCAGTACCACCGAGGCCCGATACACGCCCTTTGTATAAATAGGGTTCTTGTATCAGGGCCACGTCCACCTCCTGTCTCCCCAGGCGACAGCTCAGGGCAGCAGTGGCCCCTTTACTGTGCTCCAGGGTTATCTGCAACACTTCCTGTCCTCATCTTGCTGCCATTATTGCCTTTAAGATCTTTGATTACCCTGACGGCGACCTGCGAGAACCCTAAAAACCGTTCCAGGCCTTGCTCTCGCATTGCCTTCAGGGACTTCTCTCCGACCTCCACCACCAGAGTTCGTCCTTCTGGAACGACCTTTTGATTAACTACCCTCCAGTCCTCTGTAAAGACTTTTGGGTTCTGGACCCTTATTTTCTCGAACAGAGTCTTTGGAGGGACATCCTTAAGGATCTTTGGTAACCATATTGATACCTTTGCGGTCTTCATGAGTTGGGTTGCTGTCTTGACCAGCAGCTTTGCATCCTCCCATGGCGATATCATGGGTACCCTGTACTTAAGCCGTTCTGCTGAGTGCTCCCTCTTGCAGACAATAATGAGGGCACCGCAATCTAGATAGACCCTCCTGAATTTGGGTCCTGGACCAGCGTCCCCCACCCCAATCTCTTCAAAGATGGCCATCTGCACGAGCTCCTCCTGCTGCGAGGTGATGCTCACCCGTAGGTATCCTTCTCTGACAACCGCCATTCTAAAGACCGAGAGTGCAGTACTATAGGTCTGTTTTCCTATTTCCTGACTCAGCCTTATAGGATCACGCTTGTCCAAAGGGGAGGGAGTCTTAGATTACTCCCTAACCCTCTTGCCAACTGTCTTTGACGTCGAGGGGGGCTGTGTATCCCCTTCGACCTGAGGCAGTTTCTTTTTGGGGGTCTTGGGCTCAAGCCCTTTTGATTGCCTCCACTTATGCTTAGGAAGCCAATTTTTTTCCTTCCTTTTGCTTCTGTTCCTTGAGAAGTTTCCTCCTCTGAGCCCCAGACAAGGCCTTAATCCTAATCTGGTCCAACTTCTCTGTTACAGTTCCCACTTCTTGCTCAGGTCTAGGCCCTGATTCAGAAGTAGGAGTGCACTCCATCAGTCCTGATCCCGATGTCTGAAGTCTCAGATTGCCCCTCAGATTCTTTTAAAATACTTTCTTTCTCTGTGTTCATCTTAGTCCCACGAGATTTGGGGATTTTATGTTCCACACCACGATAACCCCGCGCGGTGCAAGGTTACTTACTCAGGGAGGTCGCCCGGTATCCCTGAGGCTCCGTTCGAGACACAACCACCCATGTGACACGCGCCTCTCAGCACGGATCGCATCACACCTTCGGTTGGGAAAGGAATTGGGAAAGGACTGGGTGAGGATAAGGAAGACGGGACGTTGTGGGAGACTCTTGGTCAGCTCCATCAGCTGAGGCCTTTCCGGCAGTAGGTTCTCTACCTTCGGTATAGCCCTCTGCTTCACACGGATACTCACGCCTCTCCACCCGCACGGCCAGTGCTTCGTCAAGGTTGTGTCCCCCGGAGAGGCCACTTTAGGTTAGTGTAGTAACACTAAAAGTTGGCCTTTCTGATCGCCTTTTTGCATCTCGAAATATAAATGAAAATACTGGCTCTACCGTTCATGTGACAAGTAAGTTGAATAAATGCATTTTCTTTATATCTCTCGTCGATTCAGAGATATTTGGAAAAATAACGGCGATTTGACTCGGTTACTTGATTTTACGTAGACCGTTATAGCCAAAGAAAATAATCTTTAAAAACAGGACAAACTACCACGGCAAGATAGGTGATAACATTTTACCGGAAAAAAGTTAATGAAAATATGGGAGAGCTATTGAAATGGGTTTGTTATAGCTAAACTCAGTATCAAGTGATTTTGGCTGTTTGTTACAGCTCGGGTGAAGAGAATATTACGTGTTTAGTGTCTATATATTATCACAATAGAAGAGTCTTAACGTGTCGTCCCAAATATTATATTATTCATACTTTTATTATTTTCTTAGAAATGTTTACAAAAAAATCATAAAACTTCAGGATAACCTGAAGTGGGCAGTGAAACACCCCAGTGCAATTTTTTCATTAAGATTCCATTTTTCAAGAAGTTATAATGCCATCATCGGATCTGTCTTACCATAGTATTACAACAGAAGGGAAAAAATGGCAAGATGTGTGAAACACTTTATTTTCATTCCGACGTACCGCTGAAAGTGACAGCGAATAACAGTATTTTTATTAATTTCCTATGTTAGTGTTTTTCTATTCCATGCTTTCACAATGTAATTCAGTTTACTTTTCCCGGTGTTCCAAGACTACACGTCAAATTCGATTTAAAATCTCCATCTTTGGTTAACTGTCCAAAGATTTTCTTGAATATTTCGTCTTATGATGGATGTATGAGTTCCTTCAATCCATGTTATCGACGGTTTCCCTCCTTTCGTTCTTCCTGTTGGCTGCCATTCCATAATTCTATGTGGTACGTTTTCCTTTAACATCCTTTTTAATACCCATAACAAATGAGTTATTTCAGTTTTATAAAACCAGTAATCAAATTTGTAACGTCCTTTTTATTCGTGATGACTTCTTTTCTCCCTGTTTGTCGTCTAGATAGTTCTGCGAATTGCCTCCAAAAATCCATCTCAGTTGCCATCAAAAATATTTCTACTACGTATGATTTAACTGTCCATACTTGTAATCCATATCTCACAGGCTGCTAATAACTGTATTGTAGTGTTTCCTTTTTGTTTCCTTTCTAACATGACGGTCCCATGAGATACCATTTACTGTTCCAATAGTAACCTTTCCAGCATTGATTCTTGGAATAGTTTGTCTAAACCAGTAACTATAACAGTATAATTCACTGTAAAAGGAAGCACGAAGGCCAACAACTTTTATTTAAATAATTACACTCAGAGTCTGATGCCGCTCCTGACTGCTAGCAGTCCGGCAGCCCATAGCTGCCAGGTTCTTTACCTTTAATTTTATAAACCAGATAATATATATCAAATACGTATTTTTATTAACAAATGTAATGACACTATACACTACTTGAGATTATTATGCGCCAGGTACTTATGTATCAAGTCATAATTTTATTCATCTGACGAAGACACACTTAGATGGTGTTGAAATCTAGATAAAGTGTAATTTCAAAGCAACTTGTGGGGCTGCATGTTTTCATTTACAACCGATTTATTCTTGGGTTATTTTAAGTCTTTTTTGCCATCTTGTGTGATATCAACTTCTACATACTAGTATCCTCCAATGTGTTTAACAGTTACCATTCCTGATGTTAGTGTCAAATCTGGATTTGTACTTCCTATTAAAGTATATTTTGTTTTATCCCGGATGCAATTACGTCCCCCATTTTATACTCATCTATAAATTTCCCCTTAATATACTTATTGCTGCACGGCCACTAAGGTCGGGGGTTCGAATTCCCCCTCGGGCATGGATGTTTGTGCCGTTCTTAGTGTAAGGTAGTTGATAAGTAGTTTGTAAGTTTAGGGACTGATGACCCAGTAGTTAAGTCCCATAAGCTTAATAAACATGTAATTAATTAATTACTTATTGTTCACCCCCATGAACTACAGACAAAGCAGAGGTGACTTACGTGGATCAACTACACAAATTGCTGTGTATTAGGTGCAACGACAGCGGAGGGGTATCTGTTGACAGGCCAAACAGACGTGTGGTTTCTAAAGAGGGGCAGCACACTTTTCAGTGGTTACAGGGGCAACAGTATGAATGAGTGAATGAACTGGCTTGTAACTTCAGCTAATGTGGCTTTGCCATACACCTACTGCGAACGGCTGAAGCCAAGAAGAAACTACATCCGTTACTTTTACAGAGGACATACAGCTCTACTGTATTAATATATGATGATGGCATACTCTCTGGTAAAATATTTCGGAGGTAATATACTCCCGGATCTTAGGGCGGGGACTACTCTGGATGACATCTTCGGGAAAGACAACATTAGCATTCTACGGATTGGAGCGTGAAATGTTAGGTCCCTTATTCGGACTGGGAGGTTAGAAAACTTACGGAAATGGATAGGTTGAAGCTAGATAAAGTGGGGATTAGTGAAGTTCGGTGGAAAGAGGAACAGGATTTCTGGTAATGTGAGCAAAGGATTCATAATACAAAATCATTTGGGGTTATTAGAGGAGTAGGTCTAATAAGCAGCAAGAATAAAGCTAGTAAACTACTATGAGTAGCGCAGTGATAGCATTATCGTAGTTACGATTGATACGAAACCGACACCGACCACGAGTTTATATGCCAACTATCCTTAAGATGATGAGGAGATCATGTATGAAGGGGCGAAGGAAATTATTCACACAGTTAAGGGAGAGGAAAACTTAATTGTGGTTTGGGACTGGAATTCGGTAGTTGGAAAAATGAAGAATGAAAAATAGTAGGTGAATATGGACTGGGAAAAAGGAATGAAAGAGGAATTCATCTGGTAGATTTCTGCACAGAACATAATTTAATTGTAAAAAATACTAGATTTAGGAATCATGAAAGAAGGTTACATACGCAGGAGAAACTAGGAGACATTGTAAGATATCAGATAGATGTAGTAATGAAAAGACTTAGATTTTGGAACCAAATTTGAAATTCTAAGACATATCCTGGGACAGATGCAGATTCTGACCATATGTTATTCGTCGTGAACTGTAGATTAAAACTATTCTTGAATTCTTGAAAATTTCAGAGAGAGTTTTACTCGCAACGGACAGAAACTGGAGCAAATAAAGCAGTAGAAGAGCGATTGGGGCTTTTAGAGACGAAATATTTAAGGCAACAGAGGAAGACGAAGAAAGAACCCATGGATAATACAGGAAATACTAAAGATAATTGATGAAAGGAAAAGATGTGAAAACGCATTAAATGAAGCAGACAAAATGGTTTACAGAAGACTAAGAAATGAGACTGACAGAAAGTTCAAAATGCCTAATACGAGTGAGTGCAACACAAATGCCAGTCTACTACTTAGGTAAACTAATCTAAGAACAACACACACGCCTTTTCCCCAGGAGGACCCGAACCTCCGACGGCGAGCAAACGCGCGCTCCGCAGCGAGGCGCCTTAGACTGCTCGGCTACTCCACAGCGGCATTTCACAGCTTGTCATATTCGACCGTAGTGTTGTTTCTTCCTTAATTGTGACGTGTTGTTATGTTTCATGTTGTTTAAAATTCAAATGTTTGTTAAGCTACCGGGTCATCAGTCCCTAAACTTCCAAACTACTTATGAACTACTTACGAACTAGGACGGCACAAATATCCATGCCCGAGGGGGGATTCGAACCCCCGACCGTAGTGGCCGTGCTGACCGTGACTGGAGCGCCTCAGTCATGTTGTTTAGTGCTCGTTTTGTTGTGACCTGGCACTGTTTGCATCACCATTTGCCTTGTTGTGGCAAATGGCGATGTAAACACTGCCAGTTCACAAAAAAAGCAAACTAAACGTCATGAAACATAATAACACGCCACAAACAACTAATCAGCAACACCACAGATCAAATACGAATAGCTGTAAAAACTTGTCATTCCTAAATTAAAGCAGATGAAAATCCTGTGAATGAAGTAATAAAATAAAAGGCAAAAAACCACGCAAATGCTACAATAAGTGCCGAAACATGTTTGAGTTGTAAAACAAAATAAGGCGGATTTATTCACAAATATACTTAAAATAATTTATGCTAAGGTCAACACACACACACACCAGAGGGAGGACTCGAATCTTCGACGCCCAACAACCGCGCTCTCCGCAGCAGGACACCGTAGACCGCTCGGCTACTCTACTACGGCCCCAAACGTGAATGTCGTCCGGTGGCTATCTTGCACATTCCTATTACAAGTATTTCTTACATACAGACGATTTTACATATTTGTAAGTTAATTACTGTTTCTTAAACTAGCTTGTAAATCGGCGATACTCGACAGGTGTGAATAAGGAAAACATAGCTTTTGTGCAACCAATACTGGATTTTACCAAAATATTCACAACGGTGGCTATGCCAGAGCGACGCAGGTATGGAGTCGATTAATTTATGATTCAAGAGTATTGAACGTAGTGTACTTCCTTGTCTATGGCCTGTTCTGACTACAAACTATTTTGATACTCATGGTATTTAATTTGCAATAGCTTTCCTCCAAGCACATCCATATTAGGTGAATTAACTTTTCAGGAAATTGAAACTCTTTGTCAATCACAATAAATAATAAATGACGAAAAATTCAATTCACCATTGTATTTCTCAGAATAAATTTAACAGTCTTCCTACAAAACTTCATAGGATTATCAGGAATAACACGACCATATTCAGATTATCCTGATGCATATACATCATGAAACGTTATTTCAATAATCGAATCAAACATCTCAATTGTGAGAATCATTACATTCATTTTAATTATTGACAAAGAGTAATTTAAAATCGAACCGTATTATTCAGAACAAATAAAAGAAGATCAGCAGAATGATTACAAAACAATCCCTACTGTTGGAGCTTTTTTGAAGTAAAAAAAGAACCATGTTGATGCGTAGGTTATGTTCGCAGACTAAATTAGTTATCTGTCCAAGTGTAAATGGTTCCTCACTAGCTGATTTACTTCTCCTAAAAGTCACGTATAATAGTTTTTTTTTTTTTTTTTTTTTTTTTTTTTTGTTGTTGCTAATGGCATTACTCTCTTGAGTGAAACTTTGGTAAGATTTCATAGGTTGCATTAAGTATTGAACATCCTCTAACTCTAAGATTATGACAATCCAGGAGGTCATTATTCTTGTGTATAGGGCAGGTTACGGCCTTTTTCCAAAGGTCATGCATTTTCTCATATTGCCATACTTCCCTTATCAGTTTCGTAATTCTTTTTACCAATTCTGTCCTAACTTTCTTTATTAGTTCACCCACAATTTTATCTTCATTAGAAGCTTGATTATTTTTCAGATTTTTTCCAAATGATCAAACGTTTGTATAGCTTATGGGACTTAACTACGGGGTCACCAGTCCCTAAACTTACAAACTAATTATGAACTACCTAACACTAAGGACGGTACAAATATCCATGCCCGAGGGGGGATTCCAACCCCCGACCGTAGTGGTCGTGCAGACCGTGACTGGAACGCCTCACTCTCCTCGGCCACCGCGGCCGGCTCAGATTTATATTTCTTCTTCATCGGGTGACTCTACTTTGGTGTCTACTGTGTCTTCGCCTTAATTGTCAAAAAGAATAAAAAAAGGAAAAAAAAGGGCCATCCTAGTTTCTGGATGCTTCTTAGATTTTTCCTGTCAAAACTTCCGAATAAACGTAATTAGAGACCTTGTAACTTGTCAGGCATTTCTGAACGTTTGGAACACCTCCCGAAAGCATTGTGCGTTCCTGTTTGCAAAGTCTCCAAACCTCGGTATTAATTACGCGACGGGAACGAAAAGTTACACACGAGCCAGTTTTCGACGGCGTACACCAGATCGCGTCTGTAAAGCTCCACCACGGCAAGACTGTAATAACGAGAAACGACGTTACAAACTTCTGTGTACCGCACTCGCTTTTCATTATGTCGTTAAAATCGACCGCGCCTGGGAGTAGAGTGAGGGAGGCAGAAAGAAAAAAGGAGAGAGAAAGCCGCCGAGCACGTAATTTGAAAGCGGAAACGCGGAGGTCCCTCCGGCCGAGTTGGCGTGCGCCGCGGTCTCCCTTGGCGTGTCCGTCGGGCGCGGCAGCAGATGCTATCGCCAGAGTTCGGTAGTCGGTCGGCCGGTCGCCGTATTTCGGGCCGAGGCGCAGCTTCTCATTACTGCCGGCAGCTATTCGTCCGCAGGCCACGGCCGTTGTGTGCCTGCGGGCAGTTTACCAAACAACAACAGCGCCGCCGATGGCCGAGTTCTGCCTCGCGTTCGACACAGAGACCGCATTAAACTTGGGAACTGCGGGGTCCCAAATAACAACATTCGGTGTGGCGCTGGACTTTCAGCAGACTCTTACCCTCACATTTAGAATTCATATTCGTCTGCTCGTCATTGCTCCGTGGAACAAAGTAAGATTGTTGAGATGGTGTGTGTTTTACACGCTTACATCACTAGTCCGTAACGAACCCCCCCCCCCCCCACCACGAGGGTGAGGTAATTTCTGTTTCTGCGCCGTTTGGTAAGGAAGGAAGGAAGCTTAGGGTTTGACGTCCCATCGACAACTTGGTCATTAGAGACGGAGCTAATGCTCGGAGCTTTGGGTAAGGACGGGGAAGGAAATCGGCCGTGCCCCTTGAAAGGAAGCATCCCGGCATTTGCCTGGAGGGATTTAGGAAAATCACGGAAAACCTAAATCTGGATGGCTGGGGTTGGATTTGAACCACCGCCCTCCAGAATACGAGTCAAATGCGTTACCACTGCGCCAACTCCCGCGGTCCGTTTGGTAACTGGACGCGTATACAGTGTGTCCCATTTTAATCTACTCCGGCCAATACATCTGGAGCGGCACAGTTTTGCAAAAACTGTCTCTAGTAATAATTGTAAGGTTGAAGAGGATCATGGAATGTTTTCCTCGAAAGAAGCTTGAACCCTGTTTTCAAGGTTGAATTAAAGTCATCTTTTCAAATGGTAATCCCAAGTTTTATTACATATGTTCAAATGTTTGTATAGCGTATGGGACTTAACTACGGGATCATCAGTCCCTAAACTTACAAACTATTTATGAACTAACTAAGACTAAGGACGGCACAAATATCCATGCCCGAGGGGGGATTCGAACCCCGACTGTAGTGGACGTGCAGACCATGACTGGAGCGCCTCAGTCCCCTCGGCCAACGCGGCCGGCTTTTATTACATATCCATATTCCACATGGAAAACTACTCATTTTTGTAGGGAACATTTTTTTCCACAAAGCAATCGTTTGTTGCCAAATGACACTTCATTGTAACTTTCCCAGGTCACCAGTATCTCTAGAACGAAACAAGACCGGAAAACATTTTCAATTAAAAACTTGTTTCTGAACTCTGTCCATTGGTAAAATTTTCGTGAACTTGAAATGGCACTGAATTTCTACAGTACCAATTAACATGAAAGTAAATTGAATGGAACGTTGCGTTGAACAAGGTTTCAACCGGGCCGCACAGCTTGGTCTCTACCACCTTGAACACTTCATATTTCTGTTTTTTATTTATTTATTTATTTATTTGTTTTGTAGAATGGTTCCTTGTGGACGTGGTATTGTGCTTTTCTATGTTGATCGTTGAGTTTACGCTTCAGTATCAATGTCAGAGAGGGTACTCGACCTCCGCTAGATACTTCTGTTTATAGGTACTAAACATAAGGAGAGACATTGAAATAAAATTTATGCGGTGGCCGGGATTCGAACACGGGACCTCCTACTTACATCTATGCTTTG
This sequence comes from Locusta migratoria, assembly GCA_026315105.1. Taxonomy (NCBI): domain Eukaryota; kingdom Metazoa; phylum Arthropoda; class Insecta; order Orthoptera; family Acrididae; genus Locusta; species Locusta migratoria. The sequence continues at coordinate 472,042,276 of CM048747.1, forward strand.
CGGTCGTTGGTTCTATTCGTTCGTGGTTGTTCGTTGAATATTTGGTTCAGCTTTCTTATTATAGAGGGCGTTGAGCCCCTGAACGGGTGCGCTGAGCCACGGCGCCCGGGACCATTCAGCTAACACCTTATGTTTAATACCTTTGGTATAATGAGACAATGTTGTCTCAAAGGATTGTATTATTTGTTGATACTTCTATTTATGTGTAACAAAGATAAACAATGAAAACAAAAAAAAAATGTTTTTAACTCAAAGATTCTTAGTTCTGGAATCCATATTATAATAATAAAAATAGCTCATTGTTTTTACATAGTTTTACCCGTCAGTAACTTCTTTTGTGTCCCATCCTCGTCACTACTTTTGTGTCTCGTTTCCGCCGGTTGTCCTAGGTGTCGGTGGCCGAGTAGAGGGAGACCGACACAGCAAATAGGTTGTACGCGTGTGCGGGTACAGAGTTTGAGGTGACCAGCCAGTGTGACAGCAGAAACTAGAAACACTAAGCTAGATTAGTATAAGTTACATATTTCGTAGAAATTTTACAATACTTAGCTTTGTTAACTGAAGACTAGTGGAACGCAGATACATAGTTTAACTAGGTAGATGCCTGCCTATTGATGAGTATGTTAACTGGTGCCTATCCTATTGCCAAGTGGCCGATGCAGTTCAGTGGAGGCCAGGAACGGAGTTGCAGCAGAGGGCGCTCGTGGCTGACGTCGTAAGAACGCCGCGCCGTGCTTGCAAGGCGGCACGCGGCGAAAGTACGTGGCGTGCACTTCAGACGTGTGTGACAACACAACTTCGATCTAAATTTTTACATAATCTGGATTGTGTCTAACGAAAACCTGAATCACGTGTCACTTTACCCATATTTATAAAACTGGATGTGTGTACGTATGTTCTATGTGGACTCTGAGACGGCTGGAGGAATGCTGACGAAATCGTCAAGAAATTTTCATATTGGCTCAACGGGTGATTATAAATCCAGTGTTATTTGAGTCGGTTCAGTTTACGGAAATTTTCTAAATCCAAGATTATGCAGAAGGTCGCGAATAGAAATTTGGAAAAAATTGTTGAACTGTAAATAAGGACTGAAACTGATAACTGATTGGAAATTGGTGTCTAATTTGAACGTGAAAGTGAAAAGTAGTAGCACTATAAAAATTACGAATCAAGTTACCTCACAATTCTACTGCTTCTGCAATATTCTGCCGTCGATTATGCTCTAAATTAAATATTTTTTATTGGTAACTTTATCCTAGATTGACCCGTACCAGTTATTGGTATTGTATCATTTACAATAGGACCGCGTAGAATATTTGAGATCAAATCGCAATAATGGAAATCGGAAAAATATTTATTTTTGCATAAATACCTATCGGACCTCGGAAACACATTAAACTGCAAGAGAAAGAAATTATTTCATGCTCCACGGGAATTGTAAAATGAGAAGTAGGGGATTGCTGCTATAATTCGTGAAATATTACAATGCATTGTACAACATACAAGTATGAGGATGAAAAGATTCAAGAATGATTTCACAAGTACATTTAACGGTAATTTATTCAAATTAAGCTCAGAAACAGGCATATTCGCATTAATAACTTGGAATTTACAAAAGCCGGAATACACACGTCCGCCCAATTCTGCGGAATGAATAGAACTGATCAAGTTGAACGTCTTTCTTTCTTTTCCAGACGCCGACTCGAGGTACTGTTATATCTGTGACCTACCCGATGAAGCGTGTAACATTTCATGATTCTGCGAAGTTTGTTAGAGATCAGATCAAGATGTTTATTAACGTAGACGTAAAAGTTTACGTTTGGCTTTTGGAACGAAAGTAATACTCATAGCGGATAAAGAGACAACCTTTTACATCATGCTAGTCTTCTGTTAGTGCAATGCTGTCGCTTGGAACGTTAGCGACACTTCCTACTATTTAACCTCGCCGTGACTGTCGTGTTAAAATGCAGATTGATAGTCGCGTTACAGTAGACTCTTCCTCTGGTAGGGGTGCTATTCCGTTGCAAGTGCCCGACATAAACTTTTATATGTATGATATAGTTTGGTATTAGTTTCGGCCAGAAATAATCCGAAGCTTAGGCTTGGCCGGAAATGGTTTCTTGAACTTACCCATGAAACTGCGTCCCGTTAGGGCTGGATTCAGTCAAGAATAACGCTTTGTCGCAATTGACAACGCGCCGTTTAATTGCTAGGAGCCTATCCTCGCGCGAAAATATTGAGGGTATTTGGTTGTTTAGCACAATATAAAGGAATCGTATCTTATAGTGGTATCTTATACTAAGTTAGTTACAGTTTAACTCATTCAGTATTGTACTTAATGGATCAGGTGAAAGTTGTTAATAATATAAATATTGCACAGATTGTTATTGTTGAAAAATAATCTATAATGATTGGTATTGTAATTCAAATAGCTCTGTTTAGTAATGTTCGCGCAGCTTTTCAATAAATATCGCTTGATTTACTTTAGTGACTTCTCAAACAATTGTGTCTTGTGTATTTGTATGTGTACGTAAATATGTGCTGTAAATGTGTATCTGCACTGTAACTCCAAGTTCCTAACCTGACTGAATCCTTTATCCAATTACTTAAGCATGACTTTGAACAAAAACCAAATATTTAATAGAAACCAATTCTGCCCCTGTGACTTTCTTTATTCATAGAATGGGCAATATGACCTCCAGTAGAAAATAATCTGTTTCATTAAAGATTGTTTGAACAATAAAACATCAGCTTGCTGCAGAAGTGACTGATTGACAAACAGATATGAGTTCGACAATTATTCCTGAATTATCTCACTCAAGGGTTTACACTGATTCTATGGTCTACCTGTGCGCGAGGAAACATGTACGTTTGCCTTCAGAATTGCGACCAAAAATGCTGCTGCAGCGAGGTCAAAAACTAACTAAAGATTTCACAGAATTGCAATGCGAATCCACTAACTACACAAATAATAATTTGTCCATGTCTGTAATATTTAGAACGAATAATTAATTGGGTTTCGTGATTAATGTTCAAAGGTCTGTAAATCTATCGGACCAAACTGCGTGGCCATCAGTCCGTAGCTTACAAACTTCTTAAACCTAGGTAAACTAACCTAAGGACAAACACACACAAACACACCCATGCCCCAGGGAGGACTCGAACCTCCACGGCGAGCAACCTCGCGCTCCGCAGCGAAGCACTTTAGACCGCTCGGCTACTCCACCGCGGCCGTGATGAATGACTAACACGAAACAGACCTGGGGTTGAAATTTAAACTTTAGCACTTTAAACTTTTTTTTCCATAAAAGTAGAACATGAACTTACACAGTATTGCACAAAATTGAATGTCTTACACAAATCTTTTCAGAGACCCATTTACTTCTACTGTCATTTTCAAATATAGAAAAACCAGCTAGTACTTTAAACAATGTAAATAAAAAAATCGAAATTGTATACATCACACATCCTCCGCTTTTTTGTACACCATAAAAATACTAAATTCCTGCACTATACGTTTGATTATTTTAAAGAATAGACAAAAATGACGAAAAGTAAACTATTCATGTTGAATGTCAGAGATGGACTACAATTACACGAAGCGCCTAATAATGAAAAGCTGACTCTCCTTACCTTTCTTCTTCTTAATCTCAGAACATTTTCAAATTAAAATATTTCACAACATTATGCTACATAAAAAGATTCAAATATTCAAGATCACACTGCAATTTGCGACTACATTCCAAGGCTGCTTGCACAGCGCTACCACTCCTGCTCACCCGTCGGAGGCCGGCGACTAATCTCAGTAAGCTCAAACGCAACAGCGCACACCAAAGACTGTCCTCGCGAAGCCAAAGATATGATTTTACAGACATTCAACGTTATTAAAATTGCATACCTACATTTCACGAGTTATCATATTATTATGCTGAAAATTTTTGTTAATTTGTTTCCTTGAAAGCGAGAAGTTTTATAGATAACATGGGCTTAGGAAACAATGATCATGTGCTACACAACTTCTTCTGCTCAGTGTGCGTGAATTTATAATGACAACACTCATGCTATTAGTCGGAACTGGAACCTTATATTTCGTAACACTCGCTGCAGAACTGATTGAAGCTGATTTACTGACTGTAACTTACATGCACTATGTATTTAGGAATGCCAAAGAGGACATATGTAAAGTTGACTGTAGATTGCAAAAACGGAAATGAAGATGAGAATAAGAATCTAGCGCCCTTAAGAAAAAATTGTAAAGACGCTCTTTATGAAGCAAATAAATTATTACTTCCTCCGTATTTTGTATTGTGAGAGTCATGTACAGGCTCTAGCATTTCTTAGTATCTACTTGCCATCTCTGTTGTGTACCTAGAGTGTATCATTTTACAAGAAGATATGCAGCACTGTGTAAAGTTTTGTGGTAGCTAAAAAGTAGAGTCTCGTTAATTCGAAGAGAACAAGACTGGTACTACCTCGAATTGTCGAAATTTATGTTTTGAAAAGAAGTATATCGACCGTGGAAAGAATATTTTTTTCAGAAAACATGAACTTTATTTAAACAAAGAGTTTAAATAGGCATTTAAGTTAGCAGCATAAAGGTTTTAAATTCTTTTAACAATTTACTTCGCAATATAATGGTGGAGTGCCTTATTTGGTGTTTTATGACGGTCGGATTTATGCGAAGCTCGTACATCCGCGACACGAAATATCGAGTCTCCACCAGTGGCGGACTAAGGCTGTCGGAGGTACGGGGCGGCGCTAAAATAAACAAAACAAAATGACGCCCCCGTCCACTTGGAAATTAATGTACTACTATAGAAAAGGAACTTCAGATTTGGAGGTCCCTAGCACGAGAGGCACGGGACAGTCTAAAAAAATAGAAAATAGATTTAGAGATTGGAGGCCCAAGATAGTGATGGTAAGGGCATAAAAAAAGTGGTTTGCAGGTATTTGGAGACCCCGCAAGACGATAGGCCCGGGGCGTTCCGCCCGGTCCGCCCTCCCTCTCACCTCTTAGTCCGCCACTGGTCTCCACTGTTTACTTCTTCTCTAATTTACTTTGATCTTTTTAGGTAGAAAATGTTAGAACGACGTGAACGGAATCCAATTTGGTCTAAACCTGCTCGCCTTGCATGTCATCCTCTATAGACTCCTGGTTAGGCTTACTCACACTGAAGAAGGCTTAGGAAGGGAGTCTTGCGAAACGTGAAAAAATTGTGATCTATGGTGTAATATATATTTACCGAAATTTTATCTTAATTACGCAAGCTTCGGTTACAGTTTCGGCCAAAGCCATGTAGAAGAGGTGCCGAATATTCGGTTACGTTTTGCGTTCCTACCGCAAATCATGTAGATGAGTTCATCTACAGTTGTAGTTATGATGACACACTACCTGAACTCGTATAGCACAGGGTCTTGAACAAGAAGACTCGAAGGCATATTTGATTGATGATGTGCATACCCTTTATAACTTGCGACTATGAAGTTGGTTCATCTGAAACATATTTATTACCAGGTCTGGACAATTAAGATTTGATAAAGACTCATTAATGAGTCGAAACTAGTCATCAATGTAAAATTAATAAGCGATCTACGGCAAATAAATATCTCATAAAAAGGGATTGATAACCATTTTTCGTCTAGATAGCACACTGTAAGCTTTCATATTTGTCGTTCCTGCATTGAAGGTAGAACACAGTGTAGGTATATACATCTCATCCACGGATATCGTCATCTGTACAATTAGTGTGATTTGTCCGAGAAATAAAAAGCGGTGGGGTGAGGGGCCTCTTATCCTGTAAAGTATAAAACTGGCGGATCCGCCGGGGCTAAGAAAGACAAATGGCTAGCGGTAAGGCACATTTCCGGACGTCTCTCTGATCCATGACTAAATCTGCCTGTATTTCCCCGTAATCAAGAACGTCTGCCGCCCGGAACGTCTTTCCCTTTCCATTTTTCTCCCCTTTTTTTTCTCTCTCTCTCCGTCTTTTTTTCATCCTTCCCAGAAGCTCCTCGAGACAAACAGTGCACGGGCCCGCAGAGCAGAGCAGAACGGCGGCCCTCGAAATAGAGACAGGCGGGATGGCGGCCCGGCAGACTGAGGGCCAACTTCGTTACAGAAATGAAATAAGACGGCAAAACAAAGGGAAGGAGCAGTGGTGGGGGGCGGCCGCAGTGATTACGCGGAGATTGCTGGCTGCTGACTGCGGCGGCGGCAGCGGCGCATCCTCTGGTCGGCTGCTGCTGCTGCTGACAGCCGGATAAATTGAAACGTGCCCCGCCACCGCGCCGCGCCTTCTTAGAACATGTCTCTCATTCCTGAGGGCGCTGCGCCGCCGCGGAGCACAATCCGAATAAACGCGTCCTCCACCTCCGCTCGTCCTCATGCAGAGCATGCGTATCCCACGGCACTCGGAGTCATTTTTAACAGTCTCAAATTGCGTAGTTAACCACAGGTAGTACGTCAGTAACATTGGAGATCGTTTCTGTGCCCACTGCGAGAGACAATCAAAGGAGACCTACATAGGAGGGTCGTTTCGAAATGAAATGAGCGTATCGCTTTCTTGGCCGGGAGATCCCTTGCGGGATTGTTCGGCCGCCTTAGTGTAAATCTTTTTATTTGACGCCGCGTGGGCGACTTACGTGCCAATGGGGATGAGATGATGATGATTAGGACAACACAAAACACCCAGTCCCCTGCCGGGAATCGAATCTGGGCCCCTTGCGTGGTAGTCAGCGACGCTATCCATGAGCTACAGAGGCGGACGGCCCTTTCGAAAGTCTGACACACAGCGCTCGGTGACTGATGACAGTGCTGCTGAAGTGGGATGGCTGTGGTGCTAAATCAGAGATGCTTAACACAGTTCCCCGAAATTCCTTCACTATAAGAGACGCAGTAAATACAAGGAGGTTAGTATACAGGGAGACGCCCTTTCCTTGAAAAAGTGAAGCCTGAGTTGCTAAGTTTTGGAGAAGTATTTGTAATGTAGAGCTAATGTTTTATGTCACTTGAAACAGGAATAAAACTTCCGACGGTTTTGCCGTGATGTACAACGTGCTAAAACAGTGAAAGTTAAATGTTAAAAATTAAGTTTTCAAATATATTATTATTAGTATTTATTACTATTTATTCAAGGAAGTGTATTGTTTGAAAGTAGATACTTTGCAGTGACTGTCAGTTCAATGCATTAACAGTAAGAGGGTCGACATAACGAATAGTTTTAATGGAGAAATATCTTTCCAAAACTGACCAAGATGGCTGATAGGCTTCAGTTGACTTACGTGCTCCTCACAGATAATGCCATCTCCCTGTGTTTTAACCTCCTTGAGCAAATAGTACAGTTTAATTTTATTCATTCTTGGCAGTGTTTATTCCGTGACCGTTTTACCTCCGTAAAATAATAATAATAATAAAAATAACATAAAATAAAAAATAAAGAATTTGCCGCATTCAGTACAATCGTGACATGTTGGTGTACAATGCGTTTCGATCCCTGAGGCCTCATCTTAAACTTCCTATTTAGTAATATTTACACTCATCATTATATAAATATTGAAGGTACAGATTTTTAATTTTAATAATACAAGAAGGCCAACGAAACGTACATAATTCGAAAGGTGGTTTTTCATATATGTTGCGAATATAAAAATTGTGTGTGCACGTAGCCGTTAAGAGTGATAAAAAGAAAAAGAAGATTTAGGACATTCGGAAGGATGGTGGTTCAAATTCACCTCCGGCCATCCAGATTTAGATTTTCCATGATTTGCCTAAATCACTCCAGACATATGCTGGGATGGTTCCTTTCAAAGGGCCCGGCCAATTTCCTTCTCAATCCTCACCCAAATCTCCGAACATTACTCCATCTCTAATGACCAAGCAGTCGACGGGACGTTAAACCCCAACCTTCCTCCCTTCTAAAATTTAGGATGATACTCCAAATTCTCCATAAGTTTTGCCACTATATTATAAACAATTGTAGGTGGTATATTGGTACCAATGAAATGAGCTCCGCCAGTAAGCGCGCGAAGTTCCAATCTTAAGTTCCTGGGTTCTATTCTCACTGACCCCATGTTTTTCAATTCTTTGTAATGTTCAGTTCTTAACTAAGTAATTCATTTTAGGAACCCAGTTTTAATATATTCGATTCAATACAATAATTTCAATTAATCTGTTAAAAGAGCAATTGTTTTAAATAATACATTTCAAGTGTGTCCGTTGATTTTCCATAAAAACATAGTTTTATTGAAAAATGGTCTTTCAGTTTCCTCTTCGCCCTTTCTTACCCCTGTTCTGAGAGCATTCACATAAAACCTATAAATTTTCAGTGCTCAATAAATTTCAATTACATTAAAATTATCTTCATTTTCATGACTTTGCAAACACAAATGGTCGAATTTCGTCCACAGGCAATACTAGTTTAAAGAAATCCGGGTTTATCAAGACCAAATAAGGATGATAACAATGTGGCAAAATGGTTCGTTCCTAATATCGGTTCAAAGCATTAAGATATTTAACATTTAACTGACTGATTAACAGTGGTTTGTAAACATGTCTGTCACATTAGATGGTATATGTATTGTCGTCTTTTAGTACGTTACCTGGTATAAACAGAATAAGAATTGTCTATAATTATCAATGGCAGAGGTGGGCAATGAGCGAGTGGCGCTCTCGGAGCCGCCTGCATGAGTGGGAGCAGAGCCGCGAGCAGCTGGCGTCCATCACGTAGTTCCTGCTGAAAAGACTAGATGGCGTTATGCGCGCCAACGCGCTAACGTAGCCGCAGAAATGCACCTGGCTGAGTGCGTTATAAAATAACTTATAAAGATAATAGTGCAAAGTCTTTAGTATCCAACTCGAATGAACAGATTCCACTGCTAGGGGTATCTTCTGAAAAATGGTATTATGTTTATAAGTAAGTAACTTATAAACATAATACTGGAAACTCTTCTCTAAAACGTCCAGCGCGTGCAGTCGAGCCGGCAAATATAAAGATTAGAGCGATTTTCTTTTGTTTCAGAAAACACCACTAATAGATCCATCGGTTAGTTCGAATTTTGTACTTCAGGGTTTTCGTTATAATCTATGATATTACGTTATGGTACAGTACGCTGTGGAGTTGAAATGGCCAGTCGAATCGGCGCGGTAAAGCAGCGTTCTATTTTCCAGTTCAACTCTAGTTGGGAGTGTGATTACTTGTTCTCTGAAAGCTAAGAAGGAGCAAAATGTTTGGTATGTGGTAAAATACTGGGCATAAAAAAGTACAATTTAGAACGTCACTATAGAACACATCACTTCAACCAGAATGGAAGTCTAGAAGGTGAAATGGGACTTAATCTTCTTAATAATCTACGCGAGGAAGGAAGTAAAGTAGAGGTATGTATTATGATGCTGTATTATAATGCTTACGAAATAACTTAATCACAGTGTTTTGTTTAATAAAACCAATTTTCCTTTGAAATGACAACTCTGTTAATTTCTTAAACAGTAATGTGATGCCTCATTCTCCGAGGCAGCTGTTCGTGCTAGTTACAGAATAGCTTTGCTGATAGCCAGTACTTCCCGACCATTTTGTGACTGTGAATTTTTGAAGCAGAGTTTGGAAGTCGTAGCAGACAACTATGTCCACAGTTATCACGTTCTTTCGCAAGTTTGAGTCTGTCGTGACGTACTATGACTCGCCATATCGAACGTTTGTCAGGTGCACCAGCAAGCTTGCAGACCTCTAGCGGCAACTAGGATAACTACCGGCCGAGCGCGAACGCTGCTCTTTTCCGGCCTGAGCCGGAGCGCTGCTCATTTAGCCAATTTGTGCCCACCTCTGATCTATGGGAACCGTAGAAACTAGGTGCTTTGGTGCAGCCAAGAATAGGCCTTGACTGAAGCCGGGGTTTCCATGAAGATGGCGTGGCTTCATCGATATGTTCCTACCTACATGATGATCTTTGTTGGTGCCTGGCGTGAACTGATGTGGCTAGTTGTGATATGTAGTAAGCACTTTAGAGAAGCCTTTCGAGATACGTAGAGTACTCCTGATATTTCACAGAATATTTATACCTTCTACATGATCAGGCCCAGTGGACCGTACACTGTTACAAGTTTCCTTCTTCATTGTTTCCTGCTACCTGTCCATGTCTATTGATGTTTACTTAAGACCCAAATGACAACCATCTCCCAAACTGTTCTTTTGTCTCCCTGACGATCTCCTTCCTGCAGGTATGAAATCCAGGAGCTTATAATTTCATCTGTTATCCATTCGGGTCACATCACTGGCCCACTGAATTCGCTTGGCTGCGCTGTTGGTACAATTCCTCAAAATCTTGTTTGGGTCTGATCCTTATTTCTGCAGTGTTTGGATCCAAAATCGGACGGATAATCTTCTGATGAACTTTTCTGTCAAAGAAGGGGAGCTTACGGAATTCCTGTTTTCGGACACCCCATGTCTCACAGCCACATGGAACATTAAGCTGGAAACAACATATTCAACCATACATCCTAAAGTTCCGATGACGCAGTAGTGAAAAATTAATATACCTCTACATACCACAATACGCGGTCTGTGTCCGCTACATTATGGCGATGGAGTTGATTGCAACTTCAACTCTAGTATATCTTGCCATTCGTCACTCGAAGGAGAATGGAACGTAGATGTTCGAATTACTTCCTCCAGCAGACTGTTTTTGCACTGTGAAATTAATATATTAAAAGAAAAAAAAACTGACGAGGAGCCTGGAGGCGTCACTTTGGAAGGAAACAATCGCAGCCCATTTTCGATGCTATTCTTCTGAGGACAACACTTAGAGACTCGAAGTCCAACACATTCTTGAGAGATAGGACTACTGAAGCAGGGCACAACGCAGAGTCACAATGCAGTTATTGATGTCCTATTTCATCACACCCAAACAATGTGATCAATGTGATAAGGTAATGAGAAGTGCACTCAGCGAATCAGTGGTTAATTGTTTTCAGTTTATTGGTTAGAAGGTAGGCTTTTCAATGCTTCTGGTTTCCACTCGTTTCATCGTGGGTTCTTGTTAATAGTTGCTAAATACATTTTTAATCCTTAGCCATTATACACGATTTAAATCCTTATTTATGATTTATCGTTATCACACACATGTAAAATAGTGTGAGATAGGTAAATATGAATCCTTATTCCTATTCATACTTCAGTAAATATTCGATATTTGATGACAGATTACGGAAATGTGATCACAAATTGCAACATCGGAACGAGGATACGACTGGGCTTGGGCTGTTGAAGATAGCATGCCCGCCACCTCTGCAATGATGGCTCATATAGTATAGATGGCGATGCAGTGGCGTATTGTTTGGAACACATAGAACACAGTGCCCAGTACCAACTCCTTCCTGAATCCTCTGTATTTGTACCGGAGCTTACCATAATACTAGAGAAACTCAGAAACGTTATGGCTGTATTTTCTTTGTTACTTCGTCGTCCCCTCACCCGACCATGCGAGTGGGGGTGTCAGCTGACGGCTTCGATCATCATACAATTATTTTGACGACCGGCAGTGCTGTTGTAACAGAGTCACACAATAAAATATGACTACAATTGCTTCATGTACTACACATCAGTCTGTACGAAGTCTCTATAGAGTCGTAACAAAGAAATCTCTGTGCCATGAATCTAGTAGTACCGTGGTATAAGGGATAACGCTCTCGATAAGAATTCCATCCACGGGAGGAATGCTTAGGAACATGTTCCTTAATCTGAATTTGTGCAAGACTTTTACAGTATATAAGAAACTTGTGGAACGATAAATGGTGCAAATTGTACTATGAAGGAAGTTGACAATACGGGAATACAATATATATCTGCACGCACGTGGGGCGTAGTAAAAGAAATTTGTCAGTGTCATATGTCGCCTACTTTTTAACCATGGATGGTAGCAACAAAATCCTTATCCGTTAGAAATGAGTAACTCATCACCATGCCATTGGGGCAAAGAGAAGGATTTCAACCACAAGGTATATAACAAGGTAATACCATGCGACAACTAAAGTATATGGTTGTAAGGTCACAGATGGTGACCTTCCATCTGCGGGTTGATTACAGAGATATATGTAATCGTATTATACTTGTAAAAGTTTTGTATATTTTTGTGAACTAATAGTTTAAGTATTTCTTAATTTGTTCATTTCATGAATGTTATCTGTTTAATTTGTAATATTAACTGAATATTTCGATTGTGAATATGTAAATTATGCTATCAAAGATATTAGGTATGAATGTAAGCAGCGCGCTCTACTGCGCCACTACATTGTTGATGCTGGGGCAGTCGGAGAGAGACGGAGTCTGAGTGTGGTTCTAGAGGCGTGCGGACGCTGTCCGCGTGTGTACCGCTAAGTTCGGTTCGTCGTGTGCAATCGCCGGTATGAAAACCGCGGAACGTTTATTCATGTATATTGGAAGAATAAGGGTTCACAGAGAAAGCTTATTTTCAAAAGTACGGGAGTGCCATTTATAGAAACGGTGTCTGCAAGTGTCAGACTCGGTGATCGCTTCGTACGTATGCAATCGCGTCGCACGTGTTAAAACGGGATTCGGAACGTATCACTGTCATTAGACAATTCGTGTATCGCGGAACTTACCCACACACGTGAATGAACATTTAATGAACTTTTGTGAACGTAATTTTTGCCTCACAGCATCATCGTTGTTAATTGGACCACTGTATGGATATTTGTGTCATTGCTGATTGATCCTTATGTGAAGATTATGTGGGGAAAAAAAAAAAAAAAAAAAAAAAAAAAAAAAAAAAAAAAAAAAAAAAAAAGTTTGTATTGCTTATGGGACTTAACTACGTAGTAATCAGCCCCTAAACTTACAAACTACTTAGGAACTAACTAATACTAAGGACGGCACAAATATCCATGCCCGAGGGGGATTCGAACCCCCTACCGTAGTGGCCGTGCAGACCGTGTCTGGAGCGCCTCAGTCCCCTCGGGAAGATTATGTGAAGAAGCAAATGCTGCAGATGAGTACTATTTTGTAACTTTATGTTATAATATAAGAGTGAATTGAAAGTTGACAAAGACTTTTTCTATTAATACCTAACAAACCTTATAAGAAGTAATTTGCAAAATTAATTGAAAAGTCATTAGAAAATTTGATAGTAGTGCGAAAGTTTAACTGACGAGGACATATCACCTTCATTCATTCAGTAACGATTGAGTTTGAATTGACAAAATTAAATATTTTGTGCCCTAGAAATAGATATCGGTGAGTATAGTTAGAATTTTGATGAAACAATAATAAACAATATCATATTAACAATTAATCAGTTAGCCATTTTTGACAATAATGCGAGAGAAAATTAGGAAAAATCATTAACAGACAATTTTTTATAACAGTTAATTTATCTGATTACGTAAATGTATTTGTGCTCAGCTATTGTTTAAATATAACAAAACCGGTGGCAAAAGAAAAATCATAATTGTATTTTTATATTACGACAAAAAGAGGGTATACTGAATTTTTAATTTACAGCTGTTCAAATTAGCAGTATATATATCCTCTAGATATTTTATAAGATGGGGAGGTAAGTACTATCTTCTGTGAAGTGAACAGATGTGTAAAGACCAATTAGCTATCATATTAATTCAGTAAATTAACAGGCCCATTAATTTGCTTATTAGTGACAGGGCCTAAATCAGAAAAGTGAACTGTATGTTGTGTGTGTAGATCTGCTAAGTGTTACGAACTTTTACCATTGTATTTCGAGCCAAAATCATTAATAAACCTTTTTATTCTCATTTTTCAATCAAAAATATTTATCCACCACCCCACCTCACCTTATAAATGGCGAACCTGCCATCGATGATTTATTGACTTGCTCATGGGAATTGTTGTAGTAAGTATGTAGTTAAAAAATAATTCAGCGGCGCAGCTGCCCGCCATCCTGAGGTGAGCGTGCTGGTACGCAATCTCGCCGGAACTGAGTTCCCAGTGCAATAGGCGGCTCCTTTATACATCGCGGAAGACCCATAGCGCGTGCGCAAGAAGTAACAGTAACTGCCCTCTGGCGCACAAGACATACAGTGTTCCGGTGGTAGAACCAGCGAAATCTATACTGAAGAAAATTATTATTCAGATTGCTGAAGTACCAACTATTGTTTTTTAACATCTGATAACACAGGGTTCCAAGATTTACTAAGATGGTAGCCTTTGTCTATGTTAATCAGATTGTGAGATAATCGGATGTCTATGGATTCCTTTAAGACACACTTCCAGTAACGAGTCGCTGAAGCAACCATGTGAGTTTCATTAAACAACATTCTATGTATCTCATCGAGACAATGCTCAGCTACCGCCGACTTCTCGGGCTGGAGCAAACGTGTGGCATACATGTTCAACACATCTGTCCTGAATGGTACGGATCGTCTGCCCAATATACGTTTTCCCACATTGGCAGGGAGCCCTATATACCCTAGGCTTAAAGGAATGCAAAGAAATCCGATTATCTGACAATCTTATTAACAGAGACAAAGGTCACATTCCTAGTAAATCTTGGAACCCTGTGTTATCAGATATTAAAAAACAACGGTTGGCACTTCGGCAATCTGAATAATAATTTTCTTCATCATCGATTATCGAACTGAAACAGTTTCTGCATTTGTAGCGAACCTGTCCACTTCGAAATATCTAGGAAATTCTGAACAAAAATATTTGCTATGACACTGAACTAGGTACGGTTAATTTTGTTTAACGGTTGCTATTACTGCGTAGATAGTGTTGCAAAATATTTATATAACAATACCACCATGTAACACAACACAAAAAAACATTTAAACAAATTCGGAGCAACGTTCGGTCACCCGATATTACTTACTAGTTTGTAATGTATCGCGTCCTGGAAATTGACTGTATGGGGAACACCCAAAGACTTCCACTACAAAATTATATATATATATATATATATATATATATATATATAGGGAGTTTCACTAAGTGTGTTTGCCTCTGTAACTTATAAAATAATAGGTGACGGGAAATTTTAATGCGGTAGGTCAACACAAGAAATATTACACTTTCTGCGGAGCTATGAACATAGTTTATTGTATCATTTTCCAAAGAGTTACACCACAAAGATATAATTTTTTAAACGGAACAATAGTTTTTTCTATCGTGCATTGGATTCGTTTAAACCAGCTGCGTCCAAATCAGTTTAAACTACATTCCTATCAATGTTAGTGTGGGAGCTACAACCCTTCAAAGTTTCGAGGGCGGAGGTTGCGATAGCGTAGCTGACTGGCCGAGTGGCTAGCCCCTGGGGCATGGCCCACTGTCTCATGACCAGCAGCCAGTGAGCTACGCTGTCGTGGCCTCCGCCCCCTAAACTTTGAAGGGTTGTATCTCCCAAACTAATAGTGATAGGAAGGTAGTTTAAACTGATTTGGTCGCAGCTGGTTTCAACGAATCTAATGCACGATGAAAAGAAACCATTGTTCCAATAAAAAATTATATCTTTGTGCTGTAACTTTTTGGAAAGTGATACAGTAAACTATGTTCATAGCTCCGCAGAAAGTATAACATTTCTTGTGTTGACCTACCGCATTAAAATTTCCCGTCACCTACTATTTTATAATTTACAGAGGTAAACACACTTAGTGAAAGACACTTTATATATGTCACAAAATTAGTTTCGTGCTTCTCGGATCACACAAGATGCGGTGAGTCGCCACTTGGGCATTACAATAAATGTTAGATACGGTTTCTTCGGCTACACTAACGAACTGAAACAGTTTATGCATTTCTAGCCAACCTGTCCACTTCGAAATATCTAGGAAATTCTGGAAAGAAATATCTACTGTGATACTGAACTGGGTACATTTATGGTTACTTTTGTTTAATGGTTGCTATTACTGGGTAGGTAGTGTTGCAAAATATTTATATAACGATACCACAATGTAACGCAATAAATATCCCGAGCAACTCTTGGTCAACCGATATTATTTATTAATTTGTAACGTATCTCGTCGCCCTGGAAATTGACTGCATAGGGAACACCCAAACACCTCGACAAAAAAAAAAAAAAAAAAAAAAAGGCTTCTTTTCAATAAGCCGTTAATAGTAACAGGATGGATGTTTTTCCGTTCTTTTTTTATATATTACTTGGTATTCTAACGGAGCTTGACATCTCTCTTGCCAACCAGGAGTCGTAGTATCCTAGGGGTATGCTAAACAGAAAACCGGCAGCTGACAGTGGCGTATCGTGCCGCAGGTTCCTTCCGAACAGCAACCAGCCTTATCGGCGAATTCAAATGAAGGCCGCCCGCGCGAATGAGCGCTGGCTCCTCTAGCTGGAGCGGAATCGGCACGCATCAGATAGCAGAGTCCGCAGCCGCAAAACAGGCGGGTGCCGAGGCGCCGCTGTGCGCGCCCGCCAAACAGGGCGACGCGATATATTTCAGATATTCTCCCGGAATTTGCATCCCATTTGCATGGAAACGCGTTTTACATCCGCTCCGGTCATATCGAAGTGAAGCATTTTAAGTCAGCGAGTGCAATATAATCATTTTCTTCCCCGTGCCCGAGCGACAAAACCACTTGAAATATGTTCTCGGTATCTCGTATCTTGACCCGCTCGACTTGATTTGCGTTTTCTACGTCGCGCCCTAGCGCGCCGCTGTTAGATATTCCTTCTAGAATTCTGGACGGGTGTGGAGGAGTCTATTCGGAATGCAGGGGCAATGACTTTCACTTACCGTGACCTCAAAGTGAGCCATTAAGGAAATAATTTTCTTCTGCGACGATTTTAAAGGGGTATCTTTGGGGTCGTATGTCTCAAATGCAAAACGATCTTTATGTCTGGAACAGAACATAGTTCCTCTTGTAATTCAGAACAGCCCTCCAAAATTAAGCGTTCGGTCAACGATTCAACAGCCGGCCGCGGTGGCCGAGGGGAATGAGGCGCGTCAGTCACGGTCTGCACGGCCACTACGGTCGGGGTTCGAATCCTCCCTCGGGCATGGATATTTGTGCCGTCCTTAGTATTAGGTAGATCATAAGTAGTTTGTAAGTTTATGGACTGATGACCCCGTAGTTAAGTCCCATAATCTCTACAAACATTTGAACTTTTTTTTTTCAACGATTCAACAATTAGAAATTTCAATAAAAATCTTCAGCAGTTAGACTGGGATGAGATTCATAAGGAAGCTGATGCTAATTTAAAATATAACTTATTTCGTGATACATGTGTAAGATTCAAATGTTCAAATGTTTGTAAAGCTTATGGGACTTAACTACGGGGTCATCAGTCCCTAAACTTACAAACTACTTATGAACTACTTACGAACTAGGACGGCACAAATATTCATGCCCGAGCGGGGATTCGAACCCCCAAACGTAGTGGCCGTGCAGACCGTGACTGAAGCGCCTCAGTCCCCTCGGCCACCGCGGCCGGCATGTGTAAGAGTATTTGAAGATTGTTTCCCCAAGAAAATAGTTAAATATAATGAGAGAAAAACCCTGGCTTACTAAAGGAAAAAGAATATCTTGCAACCGAAAAAGGGAACTGTATCTTACAGCAAGAAAGAGTAATGACCCAGGAACAGTCAAATATTATAAAAACTACTGTGCTACATGAAGAAAAGTCATTAAAAAGTTCAGAAACATCTGCATCATGTCTGAGACTAGTACCTCTGATAACAAAATTTAAACAATTTGGAATATTACTACCAGGGAGACAGGGCAACCAAGAGCACAGGGAGACAGCATTACCATCAAAGTGAATGAAAAGTTCACAACCAACAAGCCAGAGGTTGAAAACATTTTAATAATTATTTTTTAATGTTGTGGAGAAAATTGGGTCTAAATGTTCATTTGAAGAACCTAGGCAGTTAATGGACCAGGCCGATCTCACAATTTGATACAATGGAAATTACACCCACCTCTCCTTCTAAAATTAAGAAACTAATAAACCACCTCCAGAGCAAAAGATCACATGGAATTGATGGTATTTCCAGCAGGGTAATAAAAGCTTGTTCTCAAGAAATAAGTAGGATTCTTAGCCACATACATAATAGTATTCTGAAGCAGTGTGTTTTTCCCGATAGACTGAAATATGCTATTGTTAAACCACTGCACAAAAACGGGATACGTCTGATGTCAAAAACTACCGCCCAGTCTCACTTATGGGAGCCTTACCCAAAATTCTTGAAAAAGTAATGTGTTCCTGAGTAGCTTCACACATAAGGTAAAAATAAAATTCTAACAAAATGTCAGTTTGGTTTTCAGAAAGGATTTGCACAGAAAAGGCTATTTATACTTTCACCAATGAAATGTTAAGCGCTCTGAATAACTGGACATCACCTGTTGGGATTTTTGTGATCTCTCCAAGGCTTTTGATTGTGTAAGTCATGGAATTCTTCCAGATAAACTAAAGTATTGTGGTGTAAATGGGACATTGTGCAAATGGTTTAAATCATTCTTAACAGGAAGTGTGCAGAAAGTTGACATAAGTAGTTCAAATAATATGCAAAAAACAGCTGATACCTCAAATTGGGGAACAATCAAAAATGGGGTGCCACAAGGTTAGCTCTTGGGCCCTTTTCTGTTTTTAATATGTATTAATCACTTGTCATTCTGTATTCATGAAGATGCAGAGCTGGTTCTTTTTACTGCTGATACAAGTATAGTTATTGCAGCTGATAGACAAGAAGTAACTGAAGAATTTGTAAACGACATCTTTCAGAAAATCATTATGTGGTTCTCAGCAAATGGGCTATCATTACATTTTGACAAAACACAGTACATACAGTTCCGTACAATAAATGGAAAGACACCATTAATAAATATAGACTCTGATTAGAAATCTGAAGCAAAGGTAACATATTCAAAAATTTTAGGTCTTTGCATTGATGGGTTGAATTGGAAAAACCACATTGAAGATCTGCTGAAACGTTTGAGTTCAGTTACTTACGCTATTAGGGTAATTGCAAATTCTGGTGACATACATCTCCGTAAATTAGTTTACTATGCCTATTTTCATTCTCTGCTTTCGTATGGCATCATTTTCTGGGGTAATTCAGCATTCAGTAAAAAAAAATATTCATTCCACAAAAGCGTCTAATCAGAATAATTGCTGCAGCCCATACAAGATCATCCTGCAGACACTTATTTAAACAGCTAGGGATCTTCACAGTAGCTTGACAGTATAATTATTCACTTATGAAATTTGTTATTACCAATCCCACCGAATTCAAAAGCAATAGCAGTTAACATAACTACAATACTAGGAGAAAGAATGATCCTCGCTATTCAAGGTAAAATCTAGTTTTGGCACAGAAATCGGTGAATTACGCTGCCACGAAAGTCATGATCACTTAATAAACAGCATAAATAGCCTGACAGATAACCAACTAGCATTTAGAAATCAATTAAAAGAATTTCTGAATGACAACTCCTTCTACACTATAGAAGAATTTTGAGATATAAATTAGTAAATCTGAAAAAAAGGAAAAAAAAAATAAAATAAAATAAAAAGAAATTGTGTCATGTAATATTTAGTACAAAGTAATAATTTGAAAGGCACCTTTCATTAACCCTCCGAGCGAGGTGGCGCAGTGGTAACACACTGGACTCGCTTTCGGAAGGATGGTGGTTCAAATCCAACTCCGGCCATTTCCGTCATTTCCCTAAATCACTCCAGGCAAATGCCGGGATGGTTCCTTTGAAAGGGCACACCAGATTTCCTTCTGTATCCTCACCCAAACATTCCGAGCGAAAACTCCGTCTCTAATTACCACGCTGTCGACGGGACGTTAAACTCCAAGCTTCCTTCTTTCGTTAACCTGACAGGTTCCACATCATTACGAAGTGAGGTATTCATGATCTATGGAAGAAGTACTAATCTAATCTAACACGCTGCACACATGCCGCAAGCTCATCACTGTGACAAGTGCGACTGTGTTTATTTTATGAGTGACTGTACTTAATATGACTAGCGTGACAGTTGATAGTCACAGTTTGGTAATTGTGCCTGTGAATAGTCGCCGAATTGCAGCATGATTTATTCCAGACATAAAGGTTGTTTCACTAAACTGCGAGTGTGAAATGTTGTAAAATTATATAATAACTGGAGGTACGTGTTTACAGGTTGCTGTGGCACGTTACAAACTAAATGGAAAGAAATTAAATGAAAAAGCACACTTTTCTAATGAGTATATTTGCATAATTCTCTGTGAATTGGATTTACTTACTGCAGTCCCCGAACCCCGTTTCCTCTGTGCCCTCTGCCATTGTCTCTCTGCCTCTTCCTCGTTTCCCTCTCTTTGCACATATCCTCACCCCTGCTCCCTCTGTGCATCTCCGCCTCTTCCCTTCCTCTGTTCATCTCTTCTTCCCACCTACCTCACTCCTACCCTTTCTCTTCGTCCATCCGAAACTCCTTCCCCACCTTGTATGCATCCCCAGTTCTTCTATCTCATCATCACTCTCCTCCTCTCTATACCCTTCTCCCCCAACCATTTCTTCTTTAGTATTACGATCAAAATGTTATATCTGTAAAATTTCTCGACGAAATTGTTTTTAATTTGACACAGCGTTTCCGTGGAATACACGCTTATTTTTATATATCTAATTTTTAATTTAGAACTTACTTGAATTTATATACATTTTATAATTGAGAAACGCTGTTAGAAAACTCGAAACAAGTTACGGATATATTCGTTATACAACATATATCAA
This sequence comes from Locusta migratoria, assembly GCA_026315105.1. Lineage (NCBI taxonomy): Eukaryota > Metazoa > Arthropoda > Insecta > Orthoptera > Acrididae > Locusta > Locusta migratoria. The sequence goes on from CM048747.1 coordinate 472,062,987, forward strand.
AGAAACGGGTATCTAATCAACGTTGATTCAAACTGTCAAAGCAGTCGGTGAAGAACTTTCGCAGATTAACTGTTTTTTCACGAACGAGCATACACACTGTTATTAACATAACGTTTCAAAAATCCTATGTAATTAATAATATTCAGTGTATACGTTTGATGTAAGCTTCTTTTGCATGGGATCTTGGCTGATATACTCATGCATAATTTCGTTATAGACCATTATATCGCTCTCTGAGCTTGCATGATGTTAAAATATGTATACCCATGCTTCGCAACGTGAGATAAAGTGATTTCGCATACTGTCAATTCTACGCTTGTATTTCGCGACGGAAGAAGGGAATTTACATGAGGACCACAGAGATAAAGGGATCTAGGTGACAAAATCATAGTTTCGAGAATACTTAAGTCAAAGTTCAACAGCTTTCGTAAGAGGGAATATGAGAATATCACCGTTTAGAAAATTTCAAACGAATACTCCGGTCCGTAGTTTTTGTTATTCAATTATAACAAATAAGTATATTTTATTTATTTATTCGTGTACGAACTACATCACAACTGTAACTGAAAGAAGCCAGCAGATAATTTTAACTACGAAGTAAGTGCTTTTACAGAAAGCAGTAGTCAAATACAGAGATAAATTGTATGGTGATAAATATCTCAGTAAATTAGCTTACTATGCCTATTTTCGTTCTCTGCTTTCTTATGGCATCATTTTCTGGAGAAATTCCTCACTGAGTAATAAAATATTACTTTAGGAATACTGTGCCAGGGATAAGAAGAATGCAGATACGTCATTTTGAAAACGCAAACCCAAATACCCTTTGTTATAAGACATCATCAGCTGAATGTATTCTGCCATATCAAAACTGCCCATGAAAAAACGAACGGGAGGAATGCCTAACCAACTTCCCTGTCTTCAGGGCACAAATTGCAGAAGTTCCTTAGGTCTTCATATTTCTTGTATTTTAGCTTTGTCTTCACAGCAATGGATTGAAGTCAGGAAAGTTGGTTAGGCATTCTTCCCGTTCGTTTTTTCATTGGCAGTACTGATATGGCAGAATATCTTCAGCTGATGATGTCTTATAACATTTGGGTTTGCGTTTTCAAAATGACGTATCTGCATTCTTCTTATCCATGGCACAATATTCCTAAAGTATCGGTTTAGTGCTTGAAGATCAATGAAGTCATCATCCGTCATTTTTGTAACAACAAATTTTCGACTTGCTGTGGCAGGCAGATTCAACCAGTCTTCCAGTATATAAACGTCACGTTGGCTCTTCTTTCTTTTATGTTCAATGATTCCGAAATCCTGATCACATTCATTGTATGAATGTTCAGAAATGAGGAAATAGTGATCAACTGTTTGAATTTTCTTATTATTTTCCATATACAAGAGGCATCGGAAAACAATTCCTGGCCTTCTATGAACAAACGTTACTATAGAGAGTGATTTCCTTCTCGGCAGACATTTCTAATTCTCAATCGATGAAGTGGTACAATACTAAAACAGATTTATAATAACTACATCACCTTTTGTTTCGTGTCACAGAAAGAAAAAAAAACTTTTATGGCACAGTTAAATAGTGTAAAACCGAGTTTTTCTGTTATGTAGCGCAGAAGCTGTCAAGAATTAGTACAGTAAGTACGACTCAAAATTCATGGTGGATACATGTTTCGCCAGCATAAAATTGTAATAGTTGTTCAAAAAATTTAATACTCTACACTTAAAATGAGTATCCCAACCTTACTTAATGTGAAACTATGTATTTCCATTCGTATTATCGCACTCACTGTAATTAACGGAGAACACAGTTGGAGCAAAATGCCCCGTTACAAGTTTCACAGACATACACATCTTAATTTCGTTATAAGACTGAAAGGACAGGCGTTCCAGAATAGTTGGATACAATGTCCTTGCATTCACACTTCGACTAGAGATTTTACAGGCCTGTGTGCAGGTGATTTATAAAGCTGAATGTGAAAAACACCAAAGTCTCGAAATTCGGACTTTTGATAGTAATTCGACGAAACATCAGTGGTATCGGCACTTGAACAAGCCATGTTGCTGATCGCCAACAAATAAATAAATGAAAAGAGAGAGCGAAGGTCAACTATAACATGTGCTACTTGACAGACGGTATCCACACCCGTAATGGCCCAAGTGGCAAGAGGGCTGTGTTGGAGAAAGATACTTGACCGGCTGTCTTTCACCTTACTGGATCGGGCCGAGTAATCCCTTTTATCTGCCAATTTTAGTAAAGAGAGTGTTTCAGAGACGTTTCGTTCCATAAGTCACTGGCCACATCACTACCGTGTTAGATTTCAGTAACAACGAAATTTAATCAATACATTTATTTTTCATAGGCATGGAGTTTCTTCAATACATAAAAGCTATCGAAAGAAGAAAGAAAAACTTTTAAGTTTGTAATACACTAAGTGAAATCAGTAGCATGAGATCATGGCGCTCATTTCTCTTACGCACGAAAACTTCATAGAAAAACTACTGAGTGCCAGGTACACAAAGGTCGTTGCCGTGCTGGCCTGGCTGCGTGGTCTAAGGCATCATATTATGGACTGGATGGCCGCTGTTGCTGGATGATCGAGTCCTCCCTCGGGCATGGGAATGTGTGTGTGTGTGTATGTGTGTGTGTGTGTGTGTGTGTGTGAGTGTGTTGCCCTTAGTATAAGTTAGTTTAAGTAGCTTGTCAGTGTAGGGACTGATGACCATAGTAGTTTGGTCCAAAACGTTTACAAACATTTGGAAAAAGAAATACGGTGGGTTATCTTTGTTCATGGAAGTTTCGGGCATTCAGCTGGTCGTCGTCTAAAATATCACACGATTTTTCGGACAGACACCTGCTAGCCAGGTGAGTCGTGGAAGACTGATAAGTACGTCAGTCTTCCACGACTCACCTGAAGATGGCTGGCAGGTGTCTGGTAGAAATATCGTGTGATGTTTTAGACAACGACCAGCTGCATGTCCGAAATTTCTATGAACATTCTTCCTCCGGGAGAAATTTTAACGTTCACAACCGCATTATCTTTGTTTTTTGCTGTACTTTGGTGGGATTAAAATTAAGCTCTAGCTGGTTCTTTGGTGCACTACGCCAGTCTTCTAAGCGATACTCCTAACATTTTAAATAATATTTTCTTTCTAAGATCCGTTTTTGATGTAAGAAAGCCTGTATGGTGCTCACGCTTTAGCTACAACTGAAAACCCCTTGAATACTGTCAAGTAGTTGCGAAGATCATTATTAAAAACCAACGTACATAACGGTTTTAGATAAAATAAAAAAAATTACGATATTTCCTTTTTTCCTGATCAAATGTTTGTGAAATAATTCCTACAAATTACTAAAAACTACGATCGCGTTATCTGTGAAGTACACTGCCCCAATCAGAAATTTGTAACTTCTTATATTTGTCCATTTCACAGATTTCTTGTTTTAACAAATATATATAATTCATGAAACGACTACATTTACAGATCAATACATCAACGCTAATGAGGTACCTGGTGTTGATCATTGTTGAAACACCATATTAGTACGTATTGCGGTCTATACGGACGGCATTTCATGCGCCATTTCTGGCATCCATTCGATTATATAGATGTCGAATACTTTCATGGGATACATTATTCAACATGTAAACGAATTGCTAACGTGGTTCTGCAAGTGTTGCAGGTTGACGAGATGCACGTATCAGTTGTCGTTCTATCATATTTCACACGAGCTCGATTGGAGACTTGGTTGTACTTCACCAGAGAAGTTGATGCACGTCTTGCTGAGCAAGCCGGGTCTCATGAGTAGTGTGTGGGAGAGCGTTATCATGTTTGCTTGATAAATTACGCTGTATTCAAATGTCATCGAAATTGATTCGGCGGTTTCAAGATGTTAACATATTGTGTATATATTATAATCATTACATTGAATCGTACTACGTTCAACATTATAACCATTAAATGTACTTTAAGAAATGAGATAAATTTCAAACGTCAAAGAACAAATAGCTTTTCCGAGGAGTCTTCAAGCATCTCTGAAGCTATAAGAGAAACGATCATGCTTAGCTATTCCATAATTAGAATTATATACTTTAAATAAACAATTACCTTGAATTATACACGATGTTCACTGTCGCAATTATATACAACCGATACAAAAGCGTTACTTTGCACCTGCTACTGTCTTTCAAAGTTACCACCAGCGTTGTGTAGAACCCGTTACCAGCTGTGTGGCAGGCGTAGTATACCGTTAGCCGAGCCTATTTTGTTAATGATGCGAATGGAGAGGCCTGCTGCCTTTCGAATTTCTAGAACAGTTCTGAAGGCAATGTTACGAAGTGGTTCCCCCATATTCGGAATCACATCAAAGCTGCAAGGCCTTTTGTTCTGGGAGTATGGTGGATGGTACAGTACTTTCCAGTTCCATCAAGCCCACAGAGCAATCACAGCTTGCGCTGTATGCACCCGCTCAGTGTCGCTCAAAATGATGGATGGGTTATGCAGGAAATGTTTCCGTTTCTTTTGCAAAGCTGTTAGCAGGTGATGCAGCAAAAACGAACAGTAATACTGTGAACTGACGGTCTGCCCTGGAGGAACGTAATGCATTATAGTAACACCACCACTATCGTACACGATGATCACCATAACTTTCACCATACTGGGGCTCTGACGCACTTTCGATTTTCGCGGCGACACTGGCGTCCTGTACGACCTCTGGTACATCCAGTCGTGATCTAAGTCCGTTGTTCCTGTTACAAAATCATAGTGACACCGTTACATTAGACCGCTCGCCCACAAATGACTTTTTCTCTATTGACTGTGCGCATGCTAGTGACGTAGGTCGGACGAGTCCATTTCTCCGAGATAAGGTAGGTATGTCAACAACGTGTTATATTCCATTGCATAGTGTGTCCACAGCAGTATTGCCACTATTTAAGTTCCACTCCTCTTACATTGAATTACAAACTATTTCGAGTATTAGATGTCCATCAGACCGACGAGTGTACAAAGCAATATAAAAGTCGCAAGATGCTACTTTATTCAGTTACGACCATGAACATCATATTCAGCAAGGGACAAGGTAATGTGTAATAGTAAAAAATTGGTATGTTTTAAGCATTTTATTACATTTATGGTTTATATTTTTCTACCTTTTTTAAAATCACTTGTTTTTAATTGTTTATAACAGATCTGAAGATGGGCAGCTGGTAACAACCAGTCATTTGAGAAATATAGCCGGCCGCGGTGGCCGAGGAGACTAAGGCGCTCCAGTCACGGTCTGCACGGCCACTACGGTCGGGGGTTCGAATCCCCCCTCGGGCATGGATTTTGTAAAATGGACAGGGGGGGATACTTGTGGATGATATGCATAACGGTAGGAAGTGTGTTTGTTGGAACCAGATAGGTCATCTATGGAGTAAGAAAAAAGTTGGTATAAGACAGTGGAGGGGGATAGGAGAGTGTCAGAGTATTTTTTATGCAAGCTGAAGAGCGGGAAGTAACAGACTGTAAGGTTTGAAATCCAGTGATTAACATGTAACAGAGCGTGGGGTAGTGGGATGTGTGTGGGTGTGCATAAAGTTATGTGTTAAAAATGTGTGTGTGTGGAGGGGAGGGATAGTATTATACGAAATAGTTAGAAATGTATGTGGAGGGTACAGATAAATTAATCACAAATTAACGAAATGTAAAGGTGTGTGTATGTGGGGGGGGGGGGGGGAGGTCGTAGGTACTGTACTGAATAGTTGGAAATGCATATTGTGGGACCACACAAGCTAATCATGTGTGTGTGTGTGGGTGGGTGAGTGAAGGGGTAAGGACAAGTGTCTACAAATAAATGCTTAGTGGTAATTCTTACTAAACGTTGTAGGTTAGATATTAGGTACACAACAGAAACATTACAAATACTTACAAAATTCGTCATACTAATACATAAACCTTTTTTTATAAATGAGAGTTATTGATTACACTAGTAATGATATCATAGCATCATGTATATAATCAATATTCATTCACTGATTGGAAGAGGGGATCGGTGAGTTCACAGTTAAAGATTATGTATCACTGTGGTTTTTTATTAAAAATAATTTGAGATTAGAGTTCACATATAGAATAGATTTAAAGAGTTTTCAGTGCAATATGGATAACAGGCTATGTCATAATAGTGATGATCTAGTTTTATAAATATTGGCTACTGGGGGTACATAGGTACATATACTTACGCTATTCAGTGCTTTTAACATTTAGCCCTTAGATTTAAAATATTATATAGGAAGTATTTCCTTTTAGTAGCTATAATAAAACAACAAATATTAAAGTAAAAGTGAAGAGCTCATGAGTATAACAGTTTTTTACAGATTGTGCATGCCAGTAATGGAAAATAAACTAGTACTAGGTTTATCCCCAATTTAGTTGGTTGGAAAGGTTGTAAATGGGTATATAGCAGATAGGCGGAGATAGGTAAAGATAGGCGGAGCCATGAGGTTTTACAGAGAGGAGACGGAGATTTTAGAAGTGGAAAGGAGACTTGTGTTTGGGCAGCCGGGCAGAGCAGACGCTTCTCTTCTGCTCTCAGTTTATACTTGTCGTCGAGCAGCTATACTTAGAGTTTGTGGTGCATTTTTTGGAGTTGCTCCAAAACTTGTGCTAATAACGCTGAGTATTGGCAAGGGAGCGAGCTTAGCCTACCTGATATTAGACGCACCGACGCGCTAATTGCGATTGTCACAGTTCTGGTGTCACCTCTGCCTACAGTACATTCGTGTTACACACGTAAATTGACTGTGGTGGCACGACATAGCCGAACGAGTGATATCGAAGGCACTGAGATCCGCCGGGGTCGAAGTTGGCTGATATTAGTTAAATATCGCTTCTGGAATACGAAGCTGAATTATCTCCGAGTCCGCGACTTGAAGCTATCGACGCACACAGCCGGCGTCCACCCGTCTTGGTTTCGACATCGCCAGCCAACACAGTTTTGGTACATTATCGCGTGCATTTGTTAATGTTTCAAGGTGTATCATTGTTTTCGGACTGTTGAAAACATTAGGTAAACTCACAGAAATCTGGTATTGGAATATTCCTCTCGATTACGCCACGGTGTCCACTTAATTGTGGGTTGTCACAAGTGTTTAAAATCAAATACAATTTTCTTCGACTTACCACTCACTTGCTGTACGAGTGTATATATTGTTTTGTAAATTCGTATAATTTGTTCTGTGCTCTGTATATGTATCTTGCTTTCAACTCTGACGTTCATTTGACTTCAGAGAATAAAGCAAGTCAAAACAAGTTTCTTTACTCAAGTCATTCAAATTAGTTAAACCCTTTACTAAATTTTGGATGGTTTTTATTTCTAGGAAACTAGAGGATAAATTAATTAAATGTTCGATGGCGGGTCAGCCACGCCTATCCTTTAATACCAAGTGAACAAACCATTTGCTTACTCCGTTTGCATACCGTCCTTTCTCCCCCTTACCTTAACGGTATTTCCAACACACCCACTAAATAACCTTTCAAACTTACAAACTACTACAGATGGAATATTTTTAATCCTTTCCTGTCGTTCTTGGCCTCTCAGCCGCCCTGTTACCTCGTGGCTCTTTACATTATGCAATAAGCGCTTTCCCTAAATCTTAAAGCGTACTTTTCTTAGAATTTCGGTTACCATCTACAGGGCCTTACGCTTTTACAAGAACAACATTTCCAATGACCGCATTTTGATTTTCCTTTAGTATTGCTTGTATTTTAAAGCCCAATATGTCACTTGGGACTTTACCTTTCCTAAACAGAAAATGATCGTCACCCAATAGGTCCTCAATTTTCTTTTTCATTCTTCTTTACTTGTCAGTAACCTGGATGCATGAGATGTTATGCTGATGTGCGGCAGTTCTCACTATTATCTTCCCTTGCCATCTTCGGAATTCCTATGAAGGATATTTTTCGAAATTGTAATAATTTCTGTAAATTATTTTCTGCATACATCATTACCCCTCTCACTATTCTAACTATTATATTCCCTTGTCATCTTCGGAATTCCTGTGAAGGATATTTTTCTAAAGTGTAATAATTTCTGTAAATTATTTTCCACTTACATTATTACCCCTAATTATAACTAAATGCATGTTCATCTTTGGCAGTCTAAGCAACACGTCAGGAGGTTCTGATATCTCAATCTGATAATGTTAATCAATAATCAGGTAGAAAAGGTAACGTTCCTTCTAGACGCTAGCTATTGTCACTCACTAGGAGGTAAGCGTACTGTTAGTTTACGTATTCAGACCCGAGAGTACTATCACGACGTAGTATGAGCAGACCAATTCAGTTTATCTTCTGTAATGAACAGGACGCATCTATACAGATAGGTATGAAGGATTTGAGTCCAAAAATGTCGAGTAGATTCGGAAATAATACTAAATTAAATGGTACAAGGAAATAAGTTGTTTATTCACAAAATGGGGTATTATGATAATATCCTTGTTACAACTGTATTGAAAGAATAAAGATTTTTTAACTTTAGTTTTCGTCTCGTGAGAAATCAAGAATATCGACTTAAATCCTTATACTTATCAGTACAGATATACACTATGTGAGCAAAAGTTAACTGACACCTACAAAAACATACTATTATCATGTTAGGTGGATTGCGTGCCAGGTGCTCCATATCAGTGACTTCAGTAGTCATTAGACATCGTGAGATTGCAGAATGGGGCATTCTGCGGAACTAACGGAATTCGAACGTGATCAGGTGTTCGGGCGTCACTTGTGTGAGAAGTTCATAGTGAGATTTACAGACTCCGGAACATCCCTATCTCCGCTGTTTCTGATCTAATAGTAAAGTGGAAACGTGTAGGAACACATATAGCAGGAAAGCGTGCAGGCCGACCTCGTCTGTTGACTGATACAGACCACTGATATTTGAAGAGGGTCGCACATTGTAATAGGCAGGCATCTACCCAGACCATCACACAGGAATTACAAACTGCATTAGTACGATAGTCTGGAGGAACAAAAACGTGGATTTTATGGTCGAGCGGCTGCCCATAAGCCACATATCACGTGAGTCAATGACAAACAACATCGCGGTTGGTGGAAGAAGCGTAAACATTGGACGTCCGGTGGAAAAACCTCGTGTGCAGTGGCGAACCACATTACACAATGTGGCAATCCGTTTGCTTGGTGTTGGTATGGCCAATACGCGTTGAACATCATCTGCTAGCGTACCTAATGCCAACAGTAAATTTCGAAGGGGGTGGTGTTATGGTGTGTTCGTGTTTTTTTTTACGGAGGGGCCTTGTTTTTTCTCCGTGGCTCTATCACAGCATAGACCTACATAGAAGTTTCAAGCACCTTCTTGCTTCAAACTGATGAAGAACAATTCGGGGATGGCGACTGCATATTTCGACACGATCGAGCCTGTGGCGGAGTGGTTACACTACAATAACATCACAGTAATGGATTGGTCTGCACAGTCTTCACTTGAATCCAATTGGAACCTTGGGGATGTTTTGGAACGCCGACTTAATAGCAGGCCTCACCGAACTACATCGATACCTCTCCTCAGTGCAGCACTCCGTGAAGAATTCATTCCATTACCCAAGAAACCTTCAAGCACCTGTTTCAATGTATGTCCGCGAGAGTGGAGTCTGTCATCAAGGGTAGGCCAGTTTCAGAATCAGCGATGGAGGGCGCCACGAACTTTTAACTCATTTCCAGTCATGTGTCCTGATACTTTTGGTCGCATTGTGTATACCAGACGCTGTATGTTTGCAACAAATGTCTGGAGCCCGCAGAAGGTGCTAGCCAGGACAAGTGCGTCTACTGAGAATTCATCTACGAGTATGAAAAATGCACCTGACGTTTATGACATGAAAAACCTCTAGAATTATCCAAGATGGATCTTCAGAACTACTATACAATGACGGAGAATAATATAAAACGTACACCAACATCTGATTCAGATAGAGAGGAAGAATTGACGCCGCAAGTTTTAATTGTAATCCATCTAGTCGAGGTTTGGTGCAATGAAGATGTATACGATTACCGTGGAACCATGGAGGACATTGGTCAAAGTGTGGAAGACATGAGAGATTGGGTCGTACGGGGTACGCCCTAGCCTAGTCCGTGGAGCTGTGTGACGCCTCTGTGTCTGCATGGTGTAAGTTATATACCACTTGTACCTAAACGAAACATTTACAAGAGTCGCAGGGCATGAAACTGAAGCATTGATCGGGGAGGGAATCAGTCTTGTTGCCTTTCATCAGTGTCACTAAAGCTGTAAATCAAGGAATCTGTTAAACAAACCAAGGGTAAATTTGGAATTGCAATTAAAGTTCAAGGGAGAAGAGGTAAAAAGCTTTACTGTTCGGCGATGACACCAAAGGAATGGTAAAAGGACTGAATTAAATACCGCGATACTGAGATAATTGGGAAACGAGACAATAAAGGTGTTAAACGAGTTCTACTAGTCAGGCAAATATAGTAACGATAGTCCGACTTCAACAGATGTAAACCGCAGAAAGGCTATGGGAATAAAGCACTTATGAAGATGAGATATTTGTTAACAACGAATATTAATTTAAGGGATGGAAAACTTTTCAGAAAGCATTTCCCTACATGCGAGTGACACGTTCACAGAGGAAGTTGATTAAAACGAAGGCTGAAGAATAAATGGGACGAGGAGGTACCAAACATAAAAACAAAATTGGTGGGATTGGGGGGGGGTTATGGCAATGTTTGAGTAAAAGAGGTATTGATAGGTAGTTCATATTCTGAGAGGCAAGGAATACTTAATTTATAACTGGAGGGAAGTTTGCGGGGTAAAATTTGCAGGAGATTAAGAGACGAATATAGTTTGGAGGTTCAAATAGAAGTCGGTTGTGGTACAGGATAAAATAGCGTGGTGAGCTGCCTCATTCAAATTTCAGTGATTGGTGATTACAAAAACACTGCCCCGCTCATTCTTCATTATTTGATAGATAATTGCCGGTGATTGTCCTTGGACAACTAAGAGAAATTTCCACCACCTCGGTGAAGTTTCGACGCTTATTTCAGTCACATCACCACAGTTCGTGTTTCGGCAAATACCGCACGTACATAGGAAAGTCACGAATGTCAAAATGTTCAAATGTTTGTTAAGCTTACGGGACTTAACTACGGGGTCATCTGTCCCTAAACTTACAAACTACTTATGAACTACCTTATACTAAGGACGGCACAAATATCCATGCCCGAGGGGAGATTCGAACCCCCGACCGTAGTGGCCGTGCAGACCGTGACTGGAGCGCCTCAGTCCCCTCGGCCACCGCGGCCGGCCACGAATGTCACACCAATTACTTCTACATATGTCGCTGTTCATATTATCACATCTTAGTTGCATACAAGCCGCCTTAACGCCCTGAAATGGAAATCCGAGTGAATGGTGCAGCGGTACGCCGAGAGGATGGCGGTTCAGATCTGCCTCCGCCCAGCTAGATGTAAGTTTCCGGGATTGTGCTACGTTCTATGTGCTACAGTTGTTATCCTTGAATGCCTTTAGCACGTATTCTCAGTTTCCGATTCTAAGTATTTTCCATATTCCATTCCTTACTTAATTTCCCATGATTTGCTTATTTTCTTATTAAGTTTGAAGTTTCTTTCTATTAATCAACATTCCATATCATAAATATCACCCTATATCATATCATTGTCTGTTTTTATCTATGTTATGCTTCATTCACTGAAGCCGGTGGGATATCCGTTCACGGCAATATGGTCAAATCCCGGGTCTGTTCTTTGATGTTGTCACATCTCCCCGAATTCTTTGATATGCATCTTCTTTTAAGTATTTGGTATTTGACACTAAAGTTTAGACATATCTTTGGGCTCATTAACTGCTTAACTTGTCAATTTTAATGAAGTTTTTGTTCATAGTTTGTACTTAAGAATAGATTTTAAATGTGTCACAGTATACAAGGTGTTTTAGTATTGCAACCACTTACCTGCGATTTTTTCAGTATCTTGCCTTTACCGATTATGTATTTATTAATACATTATTTTTCATATATATTCAGCAAACCTTTTGTGATTGAACTGAAAAATTTTAGTAATAAGACACACACGATAGTGTTCTGTACAGAGTGAAATCTTTCAACGTAAATGTAAACTATCACCTACCCCAAGGGAATGTTATGGGACCATTCCATTTACCAACATATATAAATAACGTAATAGGTAAAGTTTGAAGTTGCTTGTGGCTCTTCGGGGAAGATACTGTGTACACAAGGAAGTCACAATGATGGAAATCAGTACCGAAATGCTGGACAATCTTCAGATATCAGAGTTTGGTGTAGTGATTCGAAATTATCATTCAACAGTACAATTATGGTATTGAGAATATACATTACAAGAAAAAAAAGTACACAACTGACAGCAGAGGCTACTTGGGCGAAAGTAGTGGTAATGGTTGTAATGCTGTGCGCCACCATATAGCCCAGTGACAAAGCTGCTAGAGCGACATTTGTGTGTCCCTCTTTTTTATTTTGAATATTTATGGTAATAACCTCAAGCGCAGTGCGATATCAACGTCTGAAGCAAACTGCCGCCACGCCACAGGAATGCACTCGTTCTTCCCACAGGCAACAGAGCAAGTTTGAAAGGGGTCGAACTGTGGCCTTCGGAATGGCGGAGTAATCCTTTCGGACTGGTCGATCAGGCGTGTGATGAAGAATCACAAAACGATATTCGCCATGTTCATGATCGAATGGGTGCGAGAATCAGCCCTGCCTTGCCAACCCTGGCGGCTGCATACTAATATGGGTGTTTCAGTATAGATTGACACCTGGTACTGAAGTACAACGTAAATCATTGCTATATAAATGTAATCCTTTCATAGATTCCATATGCACTGATTCAATTTTTTCGGCAGTGTGTACTCCTGAAACATTCCCGTGTAATGTGTGCTGAAAGGAATGTGCCTCTATTGTCATTAAGAACTTTTAGTGTCCTTGCCACTCATATGACGTTATTTATTGGACCCCTTTATGTTTTCCCAGTTGTTGTGGTCTTCAGTCCGCAGACTGGTTTGATGCAGCTCTCTACGCTAACCTGTCCTATGCAAGTCTCTTCATCTGAGAATACTTTCGGCCAACTACATGCCTTTAAATCTGCTTACTGTGTTCGTCCCTCGGTCTCTCTCTACGATTTCTACCCCACACACTTCCTTCTAATGCTAAGTTGACGATTCCTTGATGACTCAGGATGTGTCCCACCAACCTATCCCTCTCTTAGAGTACGCCAGAAATTACTTTTCTCCCCAATTCTGTTGAGCACCTCCTCATTAGTTACATGATCTATTCATCTAATTTTCATCATTCGTCTGTAGCACCACATTTCAAAAGCTTCTATCATCTTTTTGTCTGAACTCCTTATTGTCCATGCTTCACTTCCATTCAATGCTACACTACACACAAATGCCTTCAGAAATGACTTCCTAACATTTAAACGAATATTGGTTGTCAACAAGTTTCGCTTCTTCAGAAATGTTTTTCATCACATAGCCAGTCTGCGTTTTATTGAACATCAGAAGTTATCTTGCTACCCAAGAAACAAAACTCGTCTACTACTTTTATTGCCTCATTACCTAAGTTAATTCCTTCAGCATCGCCTGATTTTCTGACGCCACATTCCATTATCCTTGTTTCACTCTTGTTGATGTTCATCTTATAACCTCTTTTCAAGACATTTTCCATTCCAGTCAAATGCTCTTCCAGATCCTTTGTCTCTGACAGGATTACTATGTCATCGGCAAACCGCAATTTTTTTATTTCTTCTCCCTGAACTTGAATTCCCTCTCCAAATTTCTTCTTGCATTCTTTTACTGCTTGCTCAATGTACAGATTCAACAACAATCGCGAAAGGCTACAATCTTGTCTCACTCCCTTCCCAACCTCTGCGTACCTTTCATGCCCTTCGACACTAGTAACCGCTGTTTGGTTTTTGTATGAGTATAACTCTTCGCTCTCTATATTTTACCCCTGCCACTTTCAGAATTTGAAACAGTCTCAAAACTTTATAAACATCCAATTGATGTTGAAAAGCTTCTTCACCAGAAAAAATTACGTTTTATCTACAACGGTTAATGAGGTGAGTGGCAGAACAGTGTAAAGACTATTACTCAGCGTGAACAATAAATATTGGTTTTTCTACTAGTAAAGAAACAAACTTCTCTGCGGTCACGACAGGGGCTCTGTTGGCGTCAGCCAGGTGGGCGGCGTGCTCGGCGGCAGTCTCAGGGGCAATAGGCCGGGGATGCCCCGCGGGAAACGCAGGTGTTTCCGGCCGACCAATGAGAGGCCGGGGCTTAGGGCCGCGACACCCCATTGCAGCCAATTACGGCGAATAATCCGCGCCGGCCAGCCGCGCCCTCTCTAATTACGGCGGCTCGCGGCTATTGATTAAGCGGCCTAAGCCACCTGCATTTACAACGGCCGGCGGTTCCTCAGCACCGCCAGACACTGCGCGCCCAATTGTTACCCACCTGCCAGGAGCCTGGGATCATTAACATCTGCCGGCAGCACTGCGCTAGCATCACAGCCACCGGTAGTTACTCTGATACCAAATGGGAATAGTATGTACCGAAATGTCGTGTTATTCGCCAATTATTCACAAGGGAAACGCATCATCGCACTTCACCTATATTTAGTGGATAGCCTGTCAAAAACTATACAGGCTATGTATGAAAACAGGAAGAATCCTTGTTTCATTCATTGGCGGGAGTAAGGGAAGAAACATCTACTTCATCAGTTCCGGAAGAATCTCTACAGAAATGTAAAGAAAAGAAGCGAAATTGTGAACGGATCAAGTGCAACATGTGCAACATTAATCACATGGTGGGTGTCCTGCTGCCATGACCACGCAGTCACAGTCAATGCAATGGAGATTCCCTAACATTTTGTTAAAGTTATTGAAAGGTATTGAATATAATTAGACGCGTTGAATTAAGCTTTGTGCTGCAGCTTGCAGACACTAGGCAGACACTTTACCCACTCAACTAACGCAGCATTTTTGATAAAGTGGCTGCACTGTCTTAAAGAACGTCTCCTTCCTCAATATATACTTTCATTGCGCTCACTCCTGGTCACTTCCTAATTGGACAACCCCTTTGTACTTACCCTGAACCTTCTGTCCTGGAAATCCCTGCCAACCGGTTGCACAGGTGACAACTCACCCAGCAAATGTACCAATCATTCTGGAGGAGGTGGTCAACGGAGTACATACGTAACCTGCAGCAGCGCGCCAAATGGACATCAGAGGCAGCCTGGCAACCCCAGACCGGCGATCACATGCTGATCAACGAAGACAACTTACCACCTCTGGTGTGGAAGCTGGGTGTCATCGTCGAGCTGTTTCCTGGTCCTGACAAGTGTGTTCGTGTGGTGTTAGTGAAGGCTGCTAACGGCCAGTTCAAAAGGCCCATAGCCAAGTTGTGTCCCCTCCCCAAGCAGTGATTTCTTCATTGTGTCAATTTGTGTATATGTGTATTTTTTTAATTGTGTTAGATGTATACTTTGTGTGTCTTGCTTGAAGTTGGTCCAGGCCTGTTTATGGCCACTTCTCTCATTGTTTCTATTGTGCTATTTGTTGTTTGTTTTGCAATATCTTGTTTGTTTTGCCATTTCTTGTTTGTTTTGCCAGTTCTTGTTTGTTTTGCCAGTTCTTGTTTGTTTTGCCAGTTCTTGTTTGTTTTGCCAGTTCTTGTTTGTTTTGCTCATTTGAATTTTGTGTGTCAATGATTGTGACTTTGAAAATGAGTATCCTCATTTTGAGTGGGAGGATGTTTGGACTCGCAGTTGCCATCTGGTGGTGGTTGGTAGCTGGGCGGAGATGCCGCCTAGTCAGGTCTGCCCCCTGGGAGAAATGCTGGAACCCCAAGGGGGCAGCTTGACCACCACCGCGGGCCCGCCGGCAGGTATACTGCCTTTGTTCCGATGCCGCCCCAGCCCTCGTGCTGTGTGCGCGACACTCGGCACGGCTGACTGTATCGAGGCTCCGCCGCTAACGGACGCATGTCGGACGTCTCAGAGGGCTACCGCTAGTAGGCTCCTCATATTGTAACATAGTAATCACGGCTGTCGAAACATTTGTGTAACTGTTACTAATAAATGCTTAAATATTACAATTCAGTTTACGTCTTGATTATTATTGAGAAGGTGGAAACGATGGGGAGATTCTAGTCTCTCACATTTACACATCTTCAGTTAATGTACGTGGAACCAGAGGCTCGTACAATATCATTTAAAGTATTTTAAGAACATCACATCCAGTTTCGTGATCAGTGGACAGCTAGCCATGGAGCTTACATTTACGAATTCAATAAGACAAGGAAGTCCAATGTCAATGGCCTTGTTTGCCATTTCCATTGAGCCCCTCGAAGCCACTATACAGAAACGACTGCAAGGATTGTACCTACATTGTCAAAATATTAGTTACAAGGCTATAACCAGATGGTCATTGTGATCACAAGAGAAATTTCATACAATAGGCACTTTATGTGATCATCAAGTCTGAAGTTTTATAACGTGCAGAACTTAACAAAACATCTAGCGTCATGAGGATACGAGCAGGAATATAACTACAAAACATGGAAGAGTTCATTCTGGTGATCAATAAACGAAATTTTGGCATCTATTATAGGTATAACATAAAGCACATAGCTGTCAACTTTACGAATATTCTTGCAAACGTATGAGAATGCATAAATAAACAAGCTGTGTGAAAGCTTAATGACATCTAAAAGGCAACGTTTACCGAATTGTAGATGGTTTCTAAAGTACACTACGTGGTACGGTTTTTCCCATACACTGCGGAACACATTGCTATACGTTTAAAGAATGTATCTCTCCATTTTTTTTATTAAGAATTCTCCTTCAAAACCATCAATGTTCAGTTTTTTTTTTTTGTTCTCCACTTGATCTTTCATTCATGAAGCTTTGAAAAAGTATTTCGATACAACCGATAGATGCCACGGAAACGAATAATACTTGATGATATCATACATCGGAGTGCAGTAATGATGACGCGGACTAGTTTTCTCAAAATATTGCAATGCACTCAGAACCGCTTCGTGACCAGCCGAGACAACTCATTTGTTTCCTCACAAGTCGACAGCCACTATCCAAGACACACACACACACACACACACACATACACACACACACACACACACACACACACAAATATATATACGCAAATACCTATCCCAATTAAATGCGCATTTGTGTAGCGCTAGCGCTAGCGATCATTCTAATGAGACCTAAGTGTAAGCCGCATCGTGTCTAAGTTGTCAAATACATAGCTTAACGCATTGTGGTGGAACATGTAAAAATCTATTCCGAGTGCATGCTCCGTAATTGCTATTAGGCATGTTACAATTGGTAGCTGTTACATAAGGTCTCATTACAATGATCGCAACCTCTAAGGAAATGTGCGCCATACCTTACATCTACATCTACATCGATACTCTGCAAATCACATTTAAGTGCCTGGCAGAGGGTTCATTAACCACCTTCATAACTTTTCTCTACCGTTCCATTCTCTAATAGCGCGCGGGAAGAAAGAACACCTAAATCGTTCCGTTTTCGATCTGATTTCTCTTATTTTATTGGGATGGTCATGTCTCCCTAAGTAGGTGGGTGCTAGCAAAATATTTTCACATTCAGAACTAAAAGTCGGTGATTGAAACTTCGCAAACAGATCACGCCGCAATGAATAACGTCTTTGTTTTAATGATTTCCACCCCAATTCGTGCAACATTTCCGTGACGCTTTCCCCCCCGTAACGTGATAAAACAAAACGAGCTGCCCTTCTCTGAACCTTCTCAATATCTTCCGTCAGTCCCACCTGGTGAGGGTCCCACAAGGGGCAACAGTACTCCAAGAGAGGACACACAAGTGTGATGTAGGCAGTCTCTTTGGTGGAGCTGGTGCATCGTCTAAGCGTTCTGCCAATGAAACGTAACCTTTGGTTCGCCTTCCCCACAATATTTTCTATGTGTTCTCTCCAGTCAAAGTTGTTCGTAATTGTAACTCCTAGGTATTTGGTAGAATTTACGACCTTAAGGTTTGACTGACTTATCGCGTAATTGAAGTTCAGCGGATTTCTTTTAGTGGTCATGTGTATTACTTCACACTATTCTTTATTTAGTGTCAATTGCCAATTTTCGCACCAAGTAGAAATTTTGTCTAAATCGCTTTGCAGTTGCTTTTGATCCTCTGTTGACTTCACTAACCGATAAACGACAGCATCATCCGCGAACAGTCTAAGGGAGCTATTCAGATTATCCCTTAAATCGTTTATAAACACGGGGAAGAGTAGGAGACTAATAACGCTTCCCTGTGGAACGCCAGATATCACTTCTGTTTTACTCGATGACTTACCGTCAATTACAACGAACTGTGTCCTTTCTGATAGGAAATCGTGAATCCAATCGCACAATTGGGGAGATATTCCATAAGCACGCAATTTCATTAGAAGCCGCTTGTGGGGTACAGTATCAAAAGCCTTCCGGAAATCCAGAAATATGGAATCGATTTGAGATCCGTTGTCGATGGCACTTCACACTTCATGTGAATAAAGGGCAAGCTGTGTTTCGCAAGAGCGATACTTTCTGAATCCGTGCTGACTATTGGTTAATAGGTCGTTCTCTTCGAGGTAGTACGTAGTATTCGAACAAAGTATATGTTCCAAAATCCTACTGCAAATCGACGTCAATGAGATAGGCCTGTAATTTTGGGGATCACTCCTATTGCCTTTCTTGAATATTGGAGTAATTTGGGCAACTTTCCAGTCTTTGGGTACGGATCCTTCGCTGAGTGATCGGTTGTAAATTATAGCTAAGTACGGAGCTATTTCATCAGCATACTCTGAGAGGAATCTAGTTGGTATACAATCTGGCCCGGTAGATTTATTTTTGTTTAGTGACTTAAGTTGTTTTACTACTCCAGGAACATCTAAGTTTCGCATGCTGGCAGCTGTTCTTGGATTGAATACTGGAGTGTTTACGTCGTCTTCTTTGGTGAAAGAATTTCGGAAAGCTGTGTTTAGTAATTCTGCCTTAGCAGTACTGTCGTCGGTAGTATTACCATTGCATTCGCGTAGTGAAGGTATTGTATGTGTTTTGCCGCTAGTGTACTTCACATACGACCAGAATTTCTTTGGATTTTCTGCAAGATTACGAGACAGGATTTCGTTGTGGAAACAACTATAAGATTCTCGCATTGAAGTCCGCTCTAGGTTGCGAGTTTCAGTAAAAGATTGCCAGTCTTGCGGATTCTGTGTCTTTTTAAATTTTGCATGCGTTTTCCTTTGTTTCTGTAACAGTGATCTGACCTGTTTTGTGTACCACGGGGGGTCAGCCCCCTCTTTTATTAATTTATTTGGTATAAATCTCTCGATTGCTACTGATATTATGTCTTTGAATGTAAGCCACAACTGATCTAAACTCGCATTTTTAGTTTTGAAGGACTGGAGACTATCATTCAGGAAAGCGTGGAGCGACTTTTTATCTGCTTTATTGAATAGATATATTTTTCGTTTATTTTTGGTGCATTTGGGAATTTCGATATTCAGTCTCGCTACTACAACTCGATGTTCGCTAATCCCTGTATCTGTTTTGATGCTCTTTACTATCTCGGGATTATTTGTTGCTAGGAGATCAAGAGTATTTTCGCAACCACGTACTATTCTAGTGGGTTCATGAACTAACTGTTCGAAGTAGTTCTCAGAAAAAGCATTCAGAACTAGTTCGGACGATGTTTTATATTTGCCCCCGGTTTTGAATACGTAATTATGCCAACATATCGAGGGTAAATTAAAGTCGCCACCGATTATAACAGTATGCTTCGGATACCTATTTGAAATATGATTCAAGCTTTCTTTGAACATTTCTGCAACCGCATCGTCTGAGTCAGGGGGCCGATAAAAAGATCCAATTATTAATTTATTTCGGTGGTCAGGTATAACCTCTACCCAGACCAATTCACAGGAAGTATCTGCCTCAATTTCGTTGCAGGATAAACCGTTTGTAACAGCAATAAACACGCCACCCCCTGTTTTATTTATTCTATCCTTTCTGAAGACCATTTGGCCCTTTGAAAAAATTTCGGCCGAATTTATCTCAGGCGTCAGCCAGCTTTCAGAACCTATAACGATTTGTGCCTCAGTACTTTCTATCAGCGCTTGGAGCTCTGGAATTTTCCCAACACAGCTACGACAATTTACAACTGTTACACCAATGGGTTTTATGTCTACTTTCTTCCCGTGTCTGACCTGCCCCCTTTGAGACTGAAACCCATTTTGTGTATTCCCGAGGCCATCTAACCTAAAAAACCGCTCAGTCCACGCCACACAGCCCCCGCTACCCGTGTAGCCGCTTCCTGAGTGTAGTGGAGTCCTGACCTATTTAGCGGAACCCGAAAACCCACCACCTTTTGGCGCAAGTCGAGGAATCTGCAGCCGACACGGTCGCAGAACCGTCTGAGCCTCTGATTCAGACCCTCCACTCGGCTCTGAACCAAAGGTCCGCAGTCAGTCCTGTCGACAATGCTGCAGATGGTGAGCTCCGCTTTCATCTTGCAAGCAAGACTGGCAGTCTTAACCACTTCTGATAGCCGCTCAAAACCAGAGAGGATCTCTTCCGATCCAAAGCGACACACATCATTGGTCCCAACATGAGCCACCACCCGCAGTTGGCTGCACCCTGTGCTCTTCATGGTATCAGGAAGGAGCCGTTCCACATCCGGAATGACTCCCCCCGGTATGCACACGGAGTGCACATTGGAATTCTTCCCCTCCCTAGTAGCCATTTTCCTAAGGGGCTCCATTACCCGCCTAACGTTGGAGCTCCCAACTACCAACAAACACACCCTCTGTGAGTGCCCGGATCTTGAAGGCAGAGGGGCGAGTACAGGACAAGCGACACCATCCGCATCAGGAACATCCCCTGCCACAGACAGCGCCTCGAATCTGTTGGCAAGACTAACCGGGGAGGCCTCCACTTCGGTCCCCCGGGAAGTCTTACGCCGCCTGACACGCGCTGAGGGGACCTCCCAATCCACCACGGATTGGGGGGCTACCTCCTCGCGGGCAGTGAGCGGGCTGGCCACAGCCGCAGGCCGATCGGAGGGCACAACAGACGCACAGGGCGTCTGCTGTACCCCCGGGAGCAGCCCACAACAGCGGCGCCCACCAACCGCAGTCTCAAGCGTTGCCAGCGAAGCCAACGCCGCCTGAAGCTGCGAGCGAAGAGTCACCATCTCTGCCTCCATCCGTTCGCAGCAGTCACAGTTCCTAGCCATTCTAAAAACCTTTGTTTCTTCCAAGTAAGTACGTCAGAGGACTCAGTAGTTTGATAAACAGTGAGCTTTGTAAAGTATAGACCTAACGCTGACCTGTTTATTAACAGCGAATCTGAAAAATATATACGCGAGCTAATAAATAAAAAATTCAGTAACTGAGCTGACAAATAAACGCGATTCTTAATAAACAAACACGTGAGCACACTAAAGTATAAAGAGCTGCAAGAGAAAGTGCACACGACATGTAAATAAGTCGCTTCTATTAAGAAGCCGGTTACCGTACAATGTAGAGCTGCTGCTGGTCACGTGTGCACTGGCCGCCGGTCACTGAGCAACTGAAGTGTAGGACTACCAACCGCGAGTACGATCAAAACAAAACAGAAACAGTGAGTGGCGGATTACACTGCGGATGAATACACTGAACTGACTAGTTGAACGCGAATCTAAGTAAATATACACAGCAGCAAGAGAAGTTTGATAAACAACGAGCTTTGCAAAGTATAAACCTAACGCTGAACTGTTTATTAACGGCGAATCTGAAAAATATATACGCGAGCTAATAAATAAAAAAATTCAGTAACTGAGCTGACAAATAAACGCGATTCTTAATAAACAAACACGCGAGCACACTAAAGTATAAAGAGCTGCAAGAGAAAGTACACACGAAATGTAAATAAGTCGCTTCTATTAACTATTAAGAAGCCGGTTACCGTACAATGTAGAGCTGCTGCTGGTCACGTGTGCACTGGCCGCCGGTCACTGAGCAACTGAAGTGTAGGATTACCAACCGCGAGTACGATCAAAACAAAACAGAAGCAGTGAGTGGCGGATTTACACTGCGGATGAATACACTGAACTGACTAGTTGAACGCGAATCTAAGTAAATATACACAGCAGCAAGAGAAGTTTGATAAACAACGAGATTTGCAAGGTATAAACCTAACGCTGAACTGTTTATTAACGGCGAATCTGAAAAATATATACGCGAGCTAATAAATAAAAAAATTCAGTAACTGAGCTGACAAATAAACGCGATTCTTAATAAACAAACACGCGAGCACACTAAAGTATAAAGAGCTGCAAGAGAAAGTACACACGAAATGTAAATAAGTCGCTTCTATTAACTATTAAGAAGCCGGTTACCGTACAATGTAGAGCTGCTGCTGGTCACGTGTGCACTGGCCGCCGGTCACTGAGCAACTGAAGTGTAGGATTACCAACCGCGAGTACGATCAAAACAAAACAGAAGCAGTGAGTGGCGGATTTACACTGCGGATGAATACACTGAACTGACTAGTTGAACGCGAATCTAAGTAATTATACACAGCAGCAAGAGAAGTTTGATAAACAACGAGATTTGCAAGGTATAAACCTAACGCTGAACTGTTTATTAACGGCGAATCTGAAAAATATATACGCGAGCTAATAAATAAAAAAATTCAGTAACTGAGCTGACAAATAAACGCGATTCTTAATAAACAAACACGCGAGCACACTAAAGTATAAAGAGCTGCAAGAGAAAGTACACACGAAATGTAAATAAGTCGCTTCTATTAAGAAGCCGGTTACCGTACAATGTAGAGCTGCTGCTGGTCACGTGTGCACTGGCCGCCGGTCACTGAGCAACCTTAGCGGTGATAGGTGAGTGGGTGTGTGTGTGTGTGTGTGTGTTGTATTGCCCTTCCAATTTTTACCGAAATCGACGATTGAAAAGTTTAGTGGTACCACTAATATAGACGCAACATGTAACAATAGGTGTCTGTGTATAAACTCGTAACAAAGAATAGTTATTTTAATGTGTGTTATTATTTTTGTACAATCAAAATATATAAATGTATGTAATGTTAAAAAATAATTTTGTTGTAGCTTATTGTGTCTTGTTGTATCCGGTTGTGTCTTGTCTCCTATCTGCGTTGGTCGATTCATAATCGTGACGAGATTGTTTCTGATGAAAATGAAGGAAACTTTGTAATGAGGTCTGTAAATGTGTTTGAACATTTTTAAAGTCTTAAAATATATGTATTAAATGAAATAAGTGTACGAACTTTAATTAGTTAGAAAAATCTTGATCATTTATTTGAAATGCTAAAGGATGCCATTAGCAATTGTTTCAGCGAGAAGCTAACGACACAGATTGCATCAACCATCGCCATTACGTGGAAAATATAGAATTCCCAACTGATAAAGCAAGGACGGGTGGAAAATAAGGTTTAATAAAAAACATAATTATTTTCTATTTGACCAGTGCAAAACCAAACTGGACTTATATTAAAATTACGCCAACTTCTGTGGTAATGTATGGTAAAATGTGATATCTTACAAAGATCTATAAATTACGAAGTACATAATTTTTCAGAGTTACTGTTATTATAATTCTGAGTGAGAAGTGAATAATATTTCATGAAATAATTTCTGATAGCCATATGTTAAAAACTTAAAAGACAGTTTTCATTTAGCTTCAGTGGATGCTTTGCGATTTTACTTCAAGTTAGACATTCATTTAAAGTTTTGATGGTATACGTAACTGAGAATAATATTCAGAATTTTAATATAAAGGATAGGTTCCACATTGATTTCATTTGCAATTGAATATTATTTTTATAGCATTTTATGTGGAACTACGTGTAAGAATACTCGCACCAGTTGAAGACCTTCAACTAAAAATTAACCTGTAAAATCACGCCCCTGGGAAGGTTTATGTTTCATCCATTTACTGAGCTAGTTGGCAAACAAAATAAATAATATAAAATAAAAAGGCAATATTGTAAAATATGTCCTTATAAACCAGGCCACTTTCAATATATATTCAACACTTTTAGAGTATTCGTACAGTGTGTGTAATCGTCAGGTGATTGTATCGAAAGAATTTGTTTACGCCGTTCATGAAGTGATACTCCATAGAGAACAAACAAATAAGTGTAATAGTATCTGACGAATAAGTTTGTAGATGTTTACGAAGAAGAAAGCTAAATAAAAATAGCTAGAGAAATTCTTTACACATTGAACAGTGTTGATTGGTAGTTCGATAATGTTGTTTATGTAACTTGCTAAGAGTTTATTCTATTGGTTAAATTAATTGTTGAAAATAGTCTATTATGTTATTGTTTCAATGTATTCATCTTGCAGCACGTTCGTGTAAATATAAAGGACGGGAAATTATTTAGGTAATCGATGTATTCGGACGGGGGTGGGGGGGGGTATATGAGCTACGTAATACACACAGAGTAACAGGGCGAATCAAAATAATTTCGGTTATCAATGTTCACAGAATAATAAGTAGTTCACAGATAGTTCTACAGACTAATTTTAGTGGTATCGAGATGAAGGTGATCTTATTTCTGAAATGTGTGTAGGTTCACAAATGCGCGTGACAAGCCTAGGGCCCGGGTAGGGTTCTTTGGCGAACTTAGATAGTTGCCGCAGTACATTTTACATATTTATCAAGAAAGATGACAGAAAAATATAATTTTTCATAGTGAGGTAGAGACATAGCTGACACATTAAGAGACATCCACACCGGCCATGCAAAAGTTGGAAAAGGCGCAAAAAACTAAGAAAAGAAGAAGGAAGGAGGACATGAACTAAGGAGGCGAAACTGAACAGAGACAGTACGTTGGGATGGAAAGAAGGCAGGGTGAAGAGAGGGGCTGAGACAGGGATGGATGAGATGGGCAGAGCTAAAGGACAAAGACAGAGGACAAAAACAGAGGAAGGGAGAGGAGACAGAAGATTGTGGAGTAAATAAATACGCGGGCAATGCCTGTTTTCGGCTTGTTATTGTATATAGTAGAGTGTCCGTGTATTTGTATCAATTTGCATCCAATCTCGATGAAATTTTGCAAACATGACCTAGTAACCAAGCGGTAGGTATCCGTGGTTGTAAGGATAACGTAAGCAATTAGTTCGGGACATATGACGTCATAAACAATGAAATTCGCGAAAAACTGCTGCCTCACGTGAATATGTTGCACATGTTCTCCTAAACCACCGTAAAGTTTTCAAGCAAATGTAGGGCACATAATCCTTCCCATGATGGAACGTTTACTTTAGGCGTAAGAATGAAATACGACACACTGTACAAGAGATATGTCGCGTTTGGTGCGTGGCTGAGAGTACTTTACTTACCGACATCAACAAACTCTACAGCTTAATTTCGATCTGCATGAAATTTTGCGCAGTTAACCTTCAGAGCTAGACAAAGTCACTGTTAATATAAAATTTCAAGTGGTGCATACTGGTTATTTTGACATCATCGGATCTGCCTTTAACATAAACTTTTTATCAATCAGAAACATAAAAGTGAGGTGTTTCGCTAACACATCATTGGCACGTCATTTTGAAAATAAAATGCTTCCCACATATTTCCACTATAAGTAACACGATTAACTTATGTATATGTTACGACGTGACTAAAGTCACAATTTTGAAGTGACCAGATGTGGGAAACATTTCATTTTCATTATGTCCTAACGCTAGAAAAAGATTTAAGATGTTTCCTCTATGATGAGAGTCTTATGTTAAAGACTGATCCGATGAGAGTAGTATAACTTGTCGAAACATGTAATCTAAATAAACTATAAAAATAGCGATCTTGCCTGCTGTTTTATGCAATAATTCTATGGATTACGTCGCTCCCGAATTAAACAACACTTTACTTTGTGCATTGTTTGCTTCAGTATTCAGAAATCTATTCAAACTGAAACTAAATGCAGACTGATACCTGGAATTTACGTAAAATGAAAAATAAAACCTTTAAAAAATGAAAAGTAAAGGGTTTCTTTGGCTGCCAAACCGCGGAGTAACACGAAATCTGTTGGCACGTAGTTTTTACCAACCTAAATCTGTAGAAGAAATCTTGAAGCAACTGTACACTAGAATTCATCGTATTTCGCAAACAATTAATAAGAATTGACGACGTTCCTGATCTCCGATGTCGAGCTGCTTCTCAGTCTGCAGGAAGCCTCTAAGGATTCGTTAGATGTATGTACAACATAAAATGCTGAAACACAACAAGTCATAAAAAAAGAAAGTTCAATTCAAAATATCACTCCATACTTAACAAATAAGCAGGTTATAATAGTTATGATTTGTAGTTTACCGGTAGCAATACGTATACCGGAACATAGTAGAAGTACAACAAGAGAATTGAGTGCTAACTGTAACAAATTCTTTAATCTCCGTTATGCTTTCGTTGTCATCCGGGTACAATATCCTGTTCTGTATTTTATGCTTTCGCGTGTATGTTTGAAATTCGTATTACTTAATGAAGTCTTGCCATAGGCATCTCATCTTGCGCCTTTTTAACACTGCATAAACATTACTGGTGAAAATGCGTAGGAATCATGTAGATTTCCAAGGAAAAATTATGTAACATTTTCACAGTAACTTATGATAGCATAAAACTATCAAGCATTCTATATACTACCTATTGTATTCCATAGAATACCAGGATCTCAAAAATGCCGTTAAAATAAACCAGAGGAAGATGAATAAGAAGATTGTTGTATTCCTTCCAACCATAGTGTCGTGTAAACCACAGGAAGATGATACCGCTTATTTTAGATTGGCTCCAGTTACTGAACATGTTGCTCAAGTTAGTAAGGACACGGTATAATGGATCCATGAAAATGGTTACGTAAATGAATTAAACGAAACGGCTCTAGGTATTTTAACCGTTATGCTATTTCGATTTTGGTTATGCATCGATCTGTATTGCAGCTATAATGCCTTCGAATTTTGTTATTTATTTTCTTTTAGCCGTGACAGGGCGACACAGGAGAAGTGCTGCCGTCCTATTTATAGCATATATAAACAAGTGATTTGGAGTGATGTCATTCCACTTAAGTATCGGTAGCATTACGAAGGTATATGTAAGGAGATAGAGCACACATTTACCACACCCGGGTGAAGATCTGGCTTCCGATATCATTCAGTAGAGTTTGGTGGCCAAAGTATTGTTTGTCATGAAGCTTCTAAAATCACTATGGCACGATTCTGGCTTTGTGAAACGAACATTTATAGGACAAAAAGTTTTGAAAGCCTAGATAGCTAAAATTCTTGTCTCGCTATAACCTGTTTCAACAGATGCTTGTTGTGTTCATATGATAGTAGGAACTTAACCCTTCACATATCTATATAGAACTGAAAACTCAGCGTTAGTAAAATGTGTCCTCGACATTACAACAAAATATAAAATATTTTTGGTGTCATATGTTTTTGGCCAACGTGCCCCATCTAGATGACAAATGCAACTTATCAATGTTCCAATGTCACTTTGTGCGTGTAACATGTCATTCACATGAGACCATCATTTTAAAATATTTCTCCTTTATTTTCGACTAGACTATGAAAGAAGCAACCACTCTAATTACCAGGATGTCGACGGGACGATAAACTCTAAGCTTCCTTCTTAAAATGTGACCCGATTTAAAAATGCTACTTTATAGGTACCATTAGTAACTCATTTTATTAATACTACGTTCCGATGCACTTAACATTCTTTATTCTATTACAAGCAGCAGAACGCAATTTCGAGACACTTATGTGTTTTAATCTTGGTTACAAACAACTTTTTGAGCGTGTAGTTCATCGTCAGTTGATCCTGCAGGGTACAGATTTCTCTCATAACCGTCTGATGCGCTATGTTATTCAGGCCCATGAATTTGTTTACGTTTACCAAAGTACACTGTTAAGAGATCATGTGCGTTTACAAATATTAAGTTCCACACACACACACACACACATGCCTGGGCATCTTATTAAAACTACATCATATGCATAAAATTGAAACACTGAGTTAGTCATAACAAGTCAGTCCATGTACATGACGTCCATAAGAGGATGTCAAATGATTTAGAATTACAAAAACTTCCAGATATGTTGCTCTGACTGCACAAGTTGAGGTTCAGATAACAGATGAATGAGTGAAATTTCCCGTAATTTTATATTTTCTGACAGCCTGATGTTCCATGGAATTCTTCAAGTTATAAAAATGATGGACATGGGGCCAGATGTTGTTAACGCAGTTCTTTCGAAACTGTTATCAATAAAATAATTAATTGCGATCTTACGTGTTTGTACTTCTGTATTTATTTAACACATGGTATATGAGGAAAGATGGTGCTGCATATTAGTATATTATTCATTATAAACATTATTTTCAGGTAAGATTGATTAATA
Source organism: Locusta migratoria (assembly GCA_026315105.1). NCBI lineage: Eukaryota > Metazoa > Arthropoda > Insecta > Orthoptera > Acrididae > Locusta > Locusta migratoria. The sequence continues at coordinate 472,091,504 of CM048747.1, forward strand.
AGTACAATGCGAACAAATGTAGCTCAGATGTTAGCAGAATGTCCTTTCTTACAGTATGAAAGTCATCCCTTCCCGAATTTCGTTTCAGTTCTTATTCCATTAAAATTTTTCAGACTTGTTATTGCAACTTGGCACGTAGTTAAATTATATCAAGATACGTCTTTCCGTGAGATAAGTATTAAATTATACAATAGGACTTATGTAAAGCAGTCTTAATTTGAATAATTTATAATTCACAGATCTGCTCCGGGGAGTGGACGGAGCTGCGTCCGCTATTATTTCTGATTTTTTTCGAAAAAAGTCTTTAATTCGGAAAGTTTCCTTAACGTTACCGCAACGGGAAAAAAGTGATTTCGGCGCGTCACAGGCCGTACCATAAACACAATAATGGCTAATAAGGGAAACGAAACAAAACTTTAAAGCAGCAAAATTTTCATCTCAATAACCTAATGAATAATTTGCCGCGGGAATTACCGAGAACCGAAACTGGATGGTGGGAGATGCGTGGAGTGAGGGAGCTTGGGGGCATAGTCGGGGCTAGGAGGGAGGTGGGTGGGGAGGAGGGAACCCCATCGTGGCTTGGCGACACAATTACAAACTTGGTAGCGGGGGGAGGGAGTCTGTGGCGGGGGAGGTAGCGTGCGGGAGAGCTGGCTTACATTTCCTGCGCTTTCCCTCTCCCACCCTCCACCTCCCCCCATCCCCTCCGGCTCGTCTCGGTGAAAACTCGCTCCACGAAACTTGATTGATGGCGGATTCATTAGCGGGCCCTAACCAACTCGTAAAATACTTCGCCGGAGTGAGTATTATAGCATACTTTCAAGTTTTCCATCCCGCCGCCGAGTGTTTCAGGTCTGGGGGTTTTATAAAACTAATTTCAGAGTAAAATATATGTTTATAAGTGGAGGCCTTGGGTCTCTTTAAGTAGCTGAAAGTCGAAGCATTTCTCTGGTGTATAGTCGTGAGGTATTTTAAACGACGGAACTAAAGTGCAGATGGATTCTACGCGTATTATAGAACAATGAAAAGGGCTTTTCAAAATATACCTGTCGACTTCCTAACGTGGTAGAATTGCCAATAGCAATCCTTTTGTCACTTTAAAATTCGTCTAATGTCAAAAAAAAAAAAAAAAAATAAAATAAAAAAATAAAAATAAAAGCATGCTGAATATTCTAGTACAGACATATCTTGCTACACTTAGTTTGAACAAGGTTGTGGAATTGTAACGGATTTTAACTGACGGAACCAAAGACTAAACACATTATAATGCCGGCCGCTGTGGCCGAGCGGACTGCTTCGCGTCAGTCACGGACTGCTCGGCCACTACGGTCGGGGGTTCGAATCCCCCCTCGGGCATCGATATTTGTGCCGTCCTTAGTGTTAGCTAGTTCATACGTAGTTTGTGTGTTTAGGGACTGATGACCCCGTAGTTAAGTCACATAAGCTATACAAACATTTTTTGAACACATTATAATACAAATATGTCTATAAAAGTTCACTAAGTGTCAGAAATCGGCAAATGAAACACAAGGAAGAACAACTAGTTGCTGCAATTGACAAAATACTAGAAATAAATTAATAGCCTTATCTGGAATCTGAAGTAACCTCCAGCAAATGGCTGTTCTTCGCTAGCCATGAGCTTAACACCGGATCCATGCCTGTTAACGTTTTCGAAAGCCTACCTGTTCTATTCTGTCGTTGTCTTCATAATGTATTTACGTTGCACAAAATGTTTTCCTTTAAGCGCGGTTCATATTTTGGGGAAGAGGGGCATAATATTCTATCTGGTAAGGCGGATATGGACAGTCTGGCACACCTATTCACCCAAACTTGTGAAACAGAAGCGAGATATGTCACGGTGCGTTGTCTAGATGAAGAATAAAATAATTGGGCAGTTTTTAGTTCCCTTCTGTGTATATCATTTCGGAAACGTTGCAGTATGCCCTTTTAGTATTCAGCGACGACAGTCGTTCATCTGAGATTATACATCTACATGCACACGGGATACTCTGCAAATCACATTTAAGTGCCTCACAGAGGGTTCATCGAACCACCTTTACACTATTTATCTCCCATTTCATTCTCGAACAGCGCGCGGGAAAAAAGAAACACCTGAATCTCTTCGTTCGAACTCTGATTTCTCGTATCTTATTCAGATGATCATTTCTACCTATGTAACTGGCAGTCAACAATGCATTTTCACATTTGGAGGAGAATGTTGGCAATTTGAGTTACGTAAGTAGCCCTCGCCGCAGTGATAAGCGCCGTTGTTGTAATGATTCCCATCCCAGATCCTGTATCATATCCGTAACGCTGTCTCCCCTGTATCTTGACAATACAAAACGTGCTACCCTTCTTTGGACTCTTTCGATGTCCTCCGTCAAACCCACCTGATAAGGATGCCACACTGGGCAGCAGTACTCCAAAAAAGGACGGACAAGCATAGTGTATGCAGTTTCTTTAGTAGTTCTGTTGCATCTTTTAAGCGTTCTGCCAATAAAACACAGACTCTGGTTCGCCTTTCCCACGACATTATCTACGTGTTCTTTCCAGTTTAAGTCTGAAGTAATAGTAATTCCAAGGTATTTTGTGGTGTTTACGGCCTTCACTTTTGATTGATTTATCTTGTAAACCAAGTTTAACGGAGTTCTGTTCGTACTCATGTAGACGATTTCACTCTTCTCATTATTAAAAGTCAGTTTCCATTTTTTACACCATAGTGCTGTCTTATTCAGATCGTTCAACAGTTGGTTTTGATCTTCAGATGATTTTACAAGACGGTAAATGACGACGTCATCTGCAAACAGCCTAAGAGAGCTACTTAGATATTCTACCAAATCGTTTATGTAAAAACGAACAGCAGAGGACCAATAACACTACCCTGCGGAACGCCCGATATCACCTCTGTTTTAGTCGATGCTTTACCATCGATCACTACAAACTGTGTCCTCTCTGACAGGGAATTACCTATCCATGCAAATTTGGGGCGATATACCATAACACCGCAATTTGATTAAAAGCCGTTTGTGAGGTACGGTGTCAAAAGCCTTCTGGAAAGCAAGAAATACGGAATTGATTTGCGAACCTTTGTCGACAGCATTCATCACTTCGTATGACTAAAGAGCCAGTTGTGTTCCGCAAGAACGATATTTTCTAAATCCGTGTTGACCTTGGGTCAATTGATCATTATGTTCGAGATAATTCATAATATTTGAATACAGGACATGTTCCAAAACCCTGCTGCAAACTGACATCAATGAAATAGGCCTGTAGTTTAGTGGGTTACTCCAAATGCCTTTCTTGGATATAGGTGTGCCTGGGCAACTTTCCAATCTTTTGGTATTGATCCTTCCAAGAGAGAGCGTTTCTATATCGCTGTTAAGTAAAGAGCTATCGCTTCAGCATAATCAGATAGAACTCTCATGGGTATACAGTTTGGACCAGAAGACTTGTTCTTGCTTCACTACTTCTATGATATCTACTTCTACGTTACTCATTCTGGTCTCTGTAATTCGAAATCTGGAAAATTGGATTCGTCTTCTGTGGTGAATGAGTTTATAAAATATATGTTTAGTAACCCTGCTTCAGTAGCGCTATCATCGGCAGGATCGCCATTACTATTACGTAGTGAGGGTATTATTTGTGTTTTGCCCCTAGTATATTTATCATACGATCTAATTCAAAATAAACTCTGATCACACAGTGTCTTCAGTGTAGAAAAAATTTCCACGTCATTGATATTCAGTTTTCCCTTACGTGAGTGATTTATTTATTTATTTTTTACCATACTTTTATTTATTTATTTTGTGAGATGAAATACATATTCTTTCTATCGTTTCAGGGTGATACTCGTGGTCCCAAGTTTCATTTCCATTTGCAAGTTCGGATGTGATTGATCAATTCCGAGCAAACTAATATACGATTGTCCGTATGTTCATAACTCAAAAGCCTGGGAACTATATATTCTCTCACTCATTTCGCTGGCAAAATATCGTTTGAAATGCTTTGCATGGATCAGCAAGAAATTCAAAGCTTTTCAGTCACCTATCGAATAGTTCATCTCACATTGAAACAGATATTTTTGCCACTTTTTACACATTTTCTGTTTTAGGTTAAACGACGCTCAGATCGTTGCTCTTGTACCAACTCACCCCTCTTTTAAATCGTTCATATGTGATATTACACCATTTTAAACATCTCAATAGTTTATTTTGTACTTGAAGTATAACATAATATTCACCCGTTGATAGAAATCCACGGAGTCGCGACAGACCCTGTAAACACAACCTCACTCATTGATATTCAGTTTTCCCTTACGTGATTTATTTATTTATTTATTTATTACCATACTTTTATTTATTTATTTTGTGAGATGAAATACATATTCTTTCTATCGTTTCAGGGTGATACTCGTGGTCCCAAGTTTCATTTCCATTTGCAAGTTCGGATGTGATTGATCAATTCCGAGCAAACTAATATACGATTATCCGTATGTTCATAACTCAAAAGCCTGGGAACTATATATTCTCTCACTCATTTCGCTGGCAAAATATCGTTTGAAATGCTTTGCATGGATCAGCAAAAAATTCAAAGCTTTTCAGTCACCTATCGAATAGTTCATCTCACATTGAAACAGATATTTTTTGCCACTTTTTACACATTTTCTGTTTTAGGTTAAACGACGCTCAGATCGTTGCTCTTGTACCAACTCACCCATCTTTTAAATCGTTCATATGTGATATTACACCATTTTAAACATCTCAATAGTTTATTTTGTACTTGAAGTATAACATAATATTCACCCGTTGATAGAAATCCACGGAGTCGTGACAGACCCTGTAAACACAACCTCACTCTACATGGCCGTCTGTCTCAACGGATCAGGTTATCAGGGGTATTATATCATGTGCATATAGCGTCAAGAGAAGCTGTTACGAAATTCACCGCATTTTACGATTACGCCTCATATTGTGTTTCACCAGAAAACGGAATAGTAGTTGAAGATATGTACTATAAATGATAAACTTAAATGAATTTCGAGGTCGTGCCTCGCCCTTTTATTTTCACAACAGTAATAAACAGAAACTCATTGAGTAGGGTTTCATAGGTTCTCTGCCTTTTTTCATCTATTTAAATGATTTACAAAATAATCTGAGCAACCCTTATAGGTTCTTCGGAAATTGTGCTTGTCATTTATCGCCTTCTAAAGTCGTAAGAAGACCAGTACCAATCGAAAAATGAATTAGACTAGTGAGTCATAATACCTTTTCGGCTAGGTGGTCAGTCTACTTTAAAATATCAAAGTATGTATAACGTCCTTTTACTTTAAAAACATTAATTCAATCCCCAGAAAGAAAAGTCATAATTAAACATTAAAACGTCTTTACTTACAGTAATTATGTTTATTAGTTAATGTGTTTAAAGTTTTGCCGAATTTACATTTTTACGTTATACCATTGAAAACGAACATATACCAATTTTAGAAAACTCACTGATCTTAGCATTTATTAAGTGTAAAGTAAATTTCTTGTGTAGAAAATACAGTTTTGAACATGCTTAGTCAAAGGATATGCACATGTAATAATTTCTTCAGTTTCATATTACATATAATTTGTGTATAAGTATTAATTTGTATGTAGTTGTTTGTTTGTGTGTGTGTGTGTGTGTCTGTGTGTGTGTGTGTGTGTACTGAGTTGCAGAAAATAGTGCAACAAAATGTAATGGTCACAATACAGAATGGGAACCACTGATCTAGACATCTTTCAAGTGCGGAATTTGACGATAGGCCCTATAATAAGAAGAGTGTTTGGTCATGCACAAGAGCACTGACAGAAATACGAATAACTTTCGTTAAACGATAAGTTTCATGAGTACCAAAGCTGGCAATTCAAATGAAATTACATTTAAGCACAACTTTATTTGGTAAAATCGCACTGCCTTAATTACGCTTGTCCTTCCTCCGCTATACTAGATACAAGTGACAGAAGACATTGAGAAAGTACGAAGAGGGGACTTAGCTTTATATTAACGCTCAATAGGACACATTGTCTGATACGCGAATGTGGGTGGCCAAATAGAGCGTGTTTCGATTATGTGACGTCTGTTTACGTAACCAGGTTTCTGATGACCTCGCAAACTCAGGAAGAATAGATCGTATGATAAAATAGAAACAGAGAATAGAAAAGGAATAATGAGGTACTCGTTTTTCTGTATACTGTTTCCGAGAGTGTAACTGCAGGGATATGGTCTGAAAATACTTCGATGGTCCCTCTTCCAGCAACTTCGGTGTGAATTATAGAGTAGCCATGCATATGTAGACTAACTTAAGAACAACACACACTCACCCATGCCCCAGGGAGGACTCGAACCTCCGACGGCGAGCAACCGCGCGCTCCGCAGCGAGGCGTCTTAGACCGCTCGGCTACTCCGCCGCGGTATTCCCACTACTCCAAGTGTATAATTTCTTATTGCCTCTACTGTTGTACAGTGATTTCCACGTCGGCCAACGAGCACTAAGCTAACATTATCTTCCCACATTTTCAATACCTATTTAAAGTTGGATAGCACCTAACTGTATGCAATAATTGTAAGTTCTGCGGTCATGCGTCCAACAAAACACATAAAAACACTTTAAATTACTACACACTGTTCATTTCATGCTTTCGAAAGAAGGCTGCCTTTGCTAGATAATAAAGTCACACATTGAATTAAAATTTCTGCCACTGCTGGGTTTTCAACCATGTACATCTGATTACTAGGAAATCATCACTTTTCCATCCAGCCACTATGGCATACCAGATAACGCGAATGTTTCGCCTCACAATAATTATCTATCCTATTTTGAGACTACATCAGTGCCTGTAAAATATACCTATTTGATATCAATACGTTATCGATGTTATCTGATGGCTGGTAGCTATAGCTAAGGAAAGACTGGCATAAAACACAAACACACTCCAAACTCACACATTTGCAAGTACATATAAGAAAAGAGAAAAATGGTCACCATTACTATAATTTATGTTTTGGTAATATAAAAGTCCATTTAGTCCACTATTGCAGTTCAACATTAATTTCTCTGTTGTCAATGGTACGTTTTTTTTATTAAAAAACGCATTCTATAAAAAATAATAATTTTTATACTCATTTCATTATTACTATTAGTAATTTAGATCTGTTAGAAGTTTGAATAACCATGGTACAAAACTCCAGTTAATCGGAGAAATCAACAAACAATTACATGGTCTCTGATTGGAACAAATAAAGTTTACGGTAGCATTAAGAAATTAGTGAATCCATCGATTCAGCTAACCAGTTGTATTTATATTGGTTTTCTTACTCCGCTTTCTGGCACTTAGAGCCCAACTCCAGATATATATACACACCCTTCAAACTGGACATGTCAGAGTGCCAATAAATGTCTCAAAAAGGGCGTTAAGTATAATTTGTTACTGTTATTTTAAAAACTACCCTCTTCTATCTTCATCAAGACCGCCACTTTCTTCCACCATTACAAAACAGGTCATCACAAAACACACAGGTTCTTGAAATTACTACGCAGTTTCATCTTACCATCTTACACCTTCTCTTCCATACTCACTGAACCAACCACACTCATCGTTTGTCTTTTCCCATTCGTAATACTTTTACAAAGCTAATTTTTTTCTTACTGGCGGATTGCTAACGACCTTCAGCTCTACCAAAGTACAAGACCTGAAGATATAAACACAGCGATTACCCAGAGGAATAAGTATCAAAACATGCACGAAAATCCTGGGACTAAAATACCAAAAAGTCGCAAGTACTCGTAGTCGCCCATCAGAAATTAATAAGTCCCGAATTAGGTTACCAGTTACCTCCCATTCAACTTGATGGTATACTAATACCATATCAGAGAACAGTTAAGAATCTAGATGTCGTTATCAACGAACATTTAAATTCGGCAGATAATACCGTCATGGCGTGCAGGAAGACGTCCGCTTGCCTCTATGCCCCCAAAAATTTCGTAACATATTTCCACTTGATGTAAAATGCGAGGTGTTGCAATCACTCGTTCCATCGAACCTACACTATTGTCACTGATTCAGCATGGTAGCGAAGAAACAAGACGGTTAGAGTTAACAATGAATGCGTGTTCGCGGTATACAAGCCACATTCTTCGATATGACCATATTGGTGCTTCATACACCGAGTTAGAGTGTCTAGGTCCAGACAAACTACGGGACTGCTCAGTACCTCGTCTCTGAAGTCAAACATCTTTCGTGCTCTTTCCTACCATACCATAATGATATTAACACAAGATCCCACTTATCTAATATCCTATCTGTGCCCTTTCATTTGCAAACTCCTTCGCTGTATCTGCTGTTTGGCACTGGGAAAAGCTGCCCTGCTCTCTTTGCACGATTTGTGTATTATTACACCCCTTCCTCCATGGTCATTGCTCTTAGCAGCCATAATTAAATATATTCCGTATTGTAATACTTGATATGTTGGTGCGTATGTCTTTTTTGTGCCTGGTTAGTCGTGAGGTGCAGGGTTAAAAAAATGAGTAAATAAGTATATAAATAATATTTAAACTTACAATGCGAATAATATCGAAAATGGAAGTAATATTATGCAGTAAACAACGATATTGATTTTCACATTATGTAAATACACATGACGTTATTACAATATAAGACAAGCAATACTAACATGAATCAAATAAGTCCCTTACACAGAAAACATGTCAATCACATCTGCAACATCGATATACTTAACAACGTATGGAGGAACGTACATGAACCAGATATAACTGAAAGTAAATAATGAACACAGTGGATGAAAACACCATGGCTACTGCACTCAGCATCACTGAATGACAGCTGATGGCGTTGCACACATATGATGAGATTAGATAAGATTAGATTAGAGGACACACCAAGGAAAACAGAGAGGGTTTCACATGTACTGTTAAAGTTTGTAGGGTTTGCAGATGCGTCTTAGTAGATACGTTTCCAGTAAGGAATGCACGTTTAGACATGTACTGTTTGCTTACAATCTAAGGCGGCAGTAAATTTTAACATCTTAAATGATATGTTTATTTATTAATAGTTAATAATAACTTAGCTCTCAATTAGTTGCAAGTTCTGATTGCATTGCTTGAAGTATTCATAATTGTTTCTCTGTGAGCAGAAGAACAATTTATTATTACTTCAGTGCGTTGTATTTGAATTTCAAAGCACTCATTTACAAGCTAACAATTGAGCTTCTCTTCTGTTTCTGGCCAGTGATAAGGCTGTTTGCGACAACCTTCTGTTCGCCTTTGATACTTGAGTGACTTCAACTTAGGACTTTTTTGAACGAAGTAGTTCAAATCACAGCATCAGCTTCACGTCGTTCCGACCCATCCAGGGTGGCCAACCGCTGTTCGTCTTATGACAGCAGTACAACGGATTAATTGGGAATTGGTGATATACGCATATTGCATTTGCTATAGGGCAGTTAAAAATAAATTTACCTTCCACTAGTTGGCTGTATTCTTGAGCTTCTGGTTGTATTTTTTACCGAGTTGGATAGTGATTTTTAATTTCTTTGAAAACAATTAACATGTCCTCACTGTCAACCACTTTTCATAATAGGTAGAGTTGTGCCATCCTTGTTAGAGATTCATTCCTTCTGAATCAGCATTAATTCCTGAATTCGTGCACCGTCCTTTTTTATAATTAAATTACTATGTAGAACATTGAATCTTCAGTTTTTTTTCTTCGTTTCTTTTAGGATTGGGAATACCAGCTATACCTAGTGATAAAAATTGCTTAAGACTGAAACCAAGTGTGTTTGTATCCAGCTTGGGACAATCGAGACGAGCTATTCATATTTATTTTCATAATGAAACCACAAGGCTGGTGAACCACATGCAAATTACCGATAGGGCCGTACAATACAATATCACCAACTGTAGCACAATCATTATAACTAGAGTTAGACTATCGTATAACGTTGACGGTATTAACATAGAGGAGAGGATAATTTTGTCTTTCTGTTTTAATTATGACAGACATAACATTTTCCATTTTCATCCGACTGCTACAACTACGGGTGAAAATATATGGCCGGGAACAGGAGGGTTTACGATGGTGATAAACACTGAGTCATGACACAGTGATTTGCATAGATACAGGCTGTTCTAGCAATGCGTACGCAAGGTTTGAAATGGCGGTTCATTGGAAGAGCTGTATTTGGTACTCGGGAAGTCACGTGAAAAGGTACCCACCGTGATTATGTCCACATAACGGAAATTAATAACAGATTCGGAAATTCTTAGAAATTCGGCATTCCGATATCCACAGTTTCAGAACTGTGCCAACAATATTGCATTTCAAGCACCACCTTTCAGAAAACCTAGAGGCCTACGTTCTACATTTAATGAGCTAGAGGAGTGTCATTTGTGCAGAAATGTCAGTGCTGACACAGAGGCAACGCAGTGAGAAATAACTACAGAAATAAACGTGAAATGACCAGCGAATGAGCCTGTTAGGACAGCGTGGCGAAACTGGACGTTAAATGGGTTACGGACAACAGCCGTCCTCTTCAAGTGCCTTTCTTAATAGCACCACTTCGACTGCAGTACCTCTATAGAACTCGTGACCATAACTGTTGGACTATACACAGGAAAATGGTGAGTTCAGTTCAGATTTCACTTGCTAAGATGTGAGAGTTTCCAATAAGGCGGTGGGCTGTTTTTGCATTGTTTAGTCTGTCCTCTGGTCAAAATGAACTCATTACATAGACAGGGAAGGGTTATGTCCTGCCCTTTGGAGACCATCTTCAGTCATTTATTGACTTCGTATTCCCATACAACATTGTAATATGTCATCTGACATTCAGTCTCATCTGAATGACACAAAAGACACACACACACACACCACACACACACACACACACACACACACTCACACAGATACAAAAAGAAACAAACACATTGGCATTGTTTCGGTAAAGCTTCCGCCACGCAATCTCCATGTCAAATAATCAATTTTTCAAATAATTTGTGTTTTGGAATGAAATAATGAGGCTAGGCCGGTGGATGGATGAACGTAGGTGGATATGTTTGTACCAGTATTCTAAACGCAATTACAGACGACGAGAATTTCATGCAAATGCATTTTGCATGCTTTTATGTATGTTTTCGGCCATTTGAGAGGTAAATGCATATTTCGAAGTTTATTCGATATCAAAGCATGTTTTAGACTTTTTACTGCATGTTGAATAGTTTTAGAGTTTATATTACAATAAATTTCCTGATACCACCTTTTTATTGATTTCATGACAATTATTAATAACTGAAAAAGATAGTAATATTTTAGGAATTAGCTATTTGTGAAACACTTCGTAGTGAGCACAATTGCACTAGTTAGGCTGAGTTGTTGTTTGTAGAAGACAACGGTATATATTACGTCACTTCTGTAACTGCTGCCAAACCCTGCTATCTTCATTGTGTAGTAAAAACTGCTGTACATAATCTATGCATACTGAAAAGTATATTTGCAGAACTACACTAGGTGTTCCACAGCCCACACTGCTCTCGTAATTACTCTATCATAGCAACAGCCATAATGTATACTGTTTTACAGAATTGTGCATAAAGTACGAACCCACATAGCAATAAACCATATTATTCCACATTTTCTGAAGTTGAGTTTTTATTGTCACTTACAAAGTAATGTAGATGAATTATGCGTCACCTACTGTCTACAAGTGTGGTTATTGGGTACACCAGTATACATTAACAATGGCACTTGCTAGGTCTGCAAGAAAAAACTTGCGTGACATGGATCTACAGAGAGAATTTACAAAGAGCAATTATTGTCCTCGTGTACAGTATTGTGACTGTCACGGTAATTTAGTAGTGGTCGCAATAAATAACAATAACTGTGTTAAAAAAAACAATAATGGAGAATTAATGGTTATCGGGATATTAAAATGGTTTTAAGGAGACCACTTATTCTAAGCTTCAGTTTTACCTTAGGAGCTATGGAACTATTATTTAATCAAGGGTAGGGGGGAAATAACACAAAAATAGCGCTAAGATTCTCACAATAGGATGATTTTTCCAGATTTTTACCAACAGCACTCTGCTGGACACGTGTCGAAACACTCAATTTTCCACAACAATGAACAACAAGTCATTAATATTACTATAATGGAAACCAGCTAATGTGCCTGATATCACAATAACCAGCCGCAGAGCAGTTTTGACATCTTTGAACAAATGGTTCTCCCTTAAGCTAAAATCACTCACTAAACTGTCTTCGCGGAGATAGTGTGTGAACCTCGGCAGTGGACAATATCCCTCTTTATGTGTGCTACTGTTATTCCAAATAATGTTCCAGAAGTGCACTCCCTATTAGTTCAATTGGAGATGTTGTTTCCTGTTACTGTTGTGGCAAAGAGGTAAGCATGTCTGCTAAGGAATATTTTACCCATCACTTGTTCTTCGTTAAGTTTAACAAAGTATTTTTAAATAAATGATAAATGAAATAAATGCATATTTCTGGAATTTATACTGCATTAAATTCTGTGTCTAGTAATAAGACCTCAATTAGTTGGAACTATTTAATGGAATGGCCCAGTACAGGTAAACTAAACTACGAAATATAATGGCAAATATCTTTTCTGCCTTCCATTCGTTACGTGAATCCAATATATCGTCAAATTATACGTCAAAACAATAATTTTAAGGGTTCTTCTATCCATTAGATGCTGGAAAATTATAAATTCCTAACAAGGTAGCAATATGTAAGACTTTTACTTTCAAGATAGTGCTGACTGTCGCAACATTTCCTGTGCGGTTTACCTGAATCACTTCCACAAGTGGCGATGAATTATTCGACTTCCTGTTCTTCACAGTAGTATATACCGACATCCCTGGTATTCCAACAGATGTAGCTAACTGCACACTAGTGCCTATATCAGAGCAACTTGTTTTAGTATATGCATCTTTTCTTCTAGCAAAACAGCTCGGCGTTTATTGTTGTTGTTGTTGTTGTTGGGTTTTGGAAGGGACTAAACAGCGACGGTTATCAGTCCCTTGTTCCAGTCAAAGAGATAAAACATTTTGCTAAGCGTTCCTTAGGAAATGCATTAACAAGTCGAAGATTAAAACACACAGACTAATATAAAGAAAGGATACGATTAAAAACGAAGAAGGGATAATACAGCTGAAACAGTACAAGAGTGTTTTTGCTGGGTGGTCACAGGGATATAAGAAACACACCCAGCCACTCTGGAACACGTTAAAACCACCTACCTAACAGACTTAAGCAGGTGGCGGACAGAGCAATGACACAAACACAAACTTTAAATTGACTTGTAAAATCCACACTCACGCATAAAATTTAAAACAGAGTCAACCGTGGAGGTGTTGTCAGCTAATGCAAGCTGCAAAGCGTCAGGGAGATTAAAATATCGTCTCCCTGCGGTTAAATGGTGGCATTCACTTAAGATGTGGGCGACTGTCAAAGGCGCACCACATCGACACTGAGGAGGGTCCTCGCGACGCAAAAGGTGACCATGCGTGAGCCAAGTATGGCCTATGCGGAAACGGCAAAGGACATCCGACTCCCTGCGAGAAGCCCTCAGGGAGGTCTTCCACACAGCGGAGCTTATTGGGTTCGGTCGAGTCTGCCCATTCAGAATTCCAAACCCCAAGGACCTTGCGGGTCAACTGGGATCGGAGGTCTGAGACTGGGAGGCCAATATGCAGGGACTGTGAAGTGGTGGCCTGCTTGGCCAGCTCATCGACACGTTCATTGTCCGGTATGCCTATGTGGCCCGGAGTCCAGACAAAGGTGACAGAACGGCCTGACACTCCAAGGGCGAAGACAGCATCTTGAATGGCTCGCACCACAGTGTGTTTCTGTAGAAACTGGTCGAGCGCCTGTAAAGCACTCAGGGAGTCGCTACAGATGACGAACGACCCCCTGTGGTGAGCTCTGAGGTGTTCAAGAGCTCTCAAAATACCGACCAGTTCCGCAGTGAAGATGCTGCTTCCACAAGGCAATGACCGCTGTTCGATGTGGTCACCATAGATAAAGGCATATCCAGCATGGCCATCGATCAAAGGACCGTCCTTGTAAAGAATGTGTGCTCCGTAAAATGTGTCAAGCAGTGCATAGAACCGGCGACGGAGAACCAGTGGTGAGATAGAGGCATTCGAATACCGGGACAAGCCCAACCGAAGCTCCAGGCGAGGAATTGTCCAGGGTAAGGTGGAGAAAGGAGTAAGGAACCAAGTGAGGAGAGAAGGGAACAGACACGGACCGAAATCGGGAGACCCGACCTGGGCCGACGTCGCGGGGAAGGGAGGGCAGAAAGCGGGAAGAGAAGCCTGTGATTCGGATGGCGGTGTGAAGCGTGAACCCGGGCAATGTAACTCACCAACAACCGTTGCCGGCGATACCGCAGAGAGGGAACACCAGCTTCAGCTAGAAGACTCGTTACGGGACTGGTGCGAAAAGCCCCTGTTGCGAGACGCACACCCGTGTGGTGAACTGGGTTTAGGACCCGCAAGGCAGAAGGGGCTGCTGAGTCGTACACCAAGCTCCCGTAATCAAGCCGCAACAGAATAAGAGACTTGTATAGCTGAAGAAGGGTTGAACGTGCTGCTCCCCAACTAGTATGGCTGAGACATCGAAGAACATTTAAATGCCGCCAACACTTCTGTCGCAGCTGATGTAAGTGTGGCACCCAAGTCAGCCGGGCATCGAAAACCATGCCCAGGAAGCGATGTGTTTCCTCGACCTGAAGTAGTTCACCGCCCAAGTATAGCTCTGGGTCAGGGTGAACTACCCGACGGCGACAGAAGTGCATCACGCGGGTTTTTCGGGCGGAGAACTGAAATCCATGAGTAGAGGCCCCTGAGTGGGCCTTTCGGATGGCACACTGCAGCCGCCGTTCAGCCACGACGATGCTAACGTAGCTGAAATACAAGCAGGAGTCATCGGCGAACAGGGAGCAACTGACCGATAACCCCACATCCGCAGCAAGACCGTTAATTGTCACTAAAAACAACGCGACACTGAGGACGGAGCCCTGTGGGACACCGTTCTCTTGAATACGGGGGGAGGGACCTAAAAGATGCCCCAACTCTCACCCGAAACGATCGGTGGGAGAGGAAATTGCGAATAAAAATAGGAAGGGCGCCACGTAAGCCCCAGTCATGTAGAGTCGTCAAAATATGATGGCGCCAGATGGTGTCATACGCCTTTCGAAGGTCGAAAAATACAGCAACCAAATGCTCATGCCTAGCAAACGCCGTGCGAATGGTCGACTCCAGTGACACGAGGTTGTCAATGGTAGAACGGCCCTGGCGAAAACCCCCCTATTATGGAGCAAGGAGTCCACGCTCTTCAAGGATCCACATAAGCCGCCGACTCACCATACGTTCGAAGAGCTTGAAGAGAACGTTGGTGAGGCTGATCGGACGGTAATTGTCAGCCACCAGGGGATCTGCACCAGGTTTCAGCACCGGGATGATAGTGCTTTCCCGCCACTGCGACGGGAAAGTGCCCTCTGCCCATAGATGATTAAACAGGGCGAGAATGCGGCGTTGAAACTCTGGTGAAAGGTGTCGGAGGAATTGGCCGTGAATCCTATCTGGTCCTGGAGTTGTATCAGGACACGCAGCAAGGGCAGTTCGGAACTCCCACTCGCTAAACGGGTCGTTGTATATTTCCCGACGACGAGTGCGGAAGGATAACTGTTTCCGCTCGGCCCGCTCTTTGAGGGAGCGGAAGTCGGCACTGTATGTGGCAGTCGCAGAGCATTGTGCGTAGTGGTCTGCCATGTGCTCGGCGATAGCTGTCGGGAGCGTGCAGAGCACACCCTGGATGGTGAGGGATGGGATTCCTGTCGGCGGGCGGTAGCCAAAGACGCGTCGGACTTGCGTCCATACCTGATTCAGGGAGGTGCGGGAGCCGATACTGGCTACATACCGCTCCCAGGAATCCTGCTTGCTCTGCTGTATGAGTCGTCGAGCACGCGCACGGAGCCGTTTAAAGGCCACCAAATTCTCCACGGAAGGGTGGCGTCGATGGCGCTGGAGCGCTCGCCGACGTTCCCGGATAGCCTCAGCAATTTCCGGTGTCCACCAAGGCACGTACCTACGCCTAGTGGAACCGGTGGTTTGTGGAACTGCTACCTCAGCGGCCATGACAATACTATCAGTCACCTGCTGGACTGCATTGTCAATGTCATCTGGAAGTGGTGCAGCGATGACAGCGGTTGAAGCATAGACTGGCCAGTCAGCCCTACGGAGACACCAACGGGGTAAGCTGTCTGCAGCTTGGTACTGCGGGAGCGACACAAAGATTGGGAAGTGGTCGCTGCCACACAGGTCCTCATTCACACGCCAACCGAAGTGTGGTCGAAGGCTGGGGCTGCAGACGGAGAGGTCGATCGCTGGATATGTGCCCTGTGCCACGCTAAAATGTGTGGGGGCACCTGTATTCAGGAGGCAAAGTCTTGTTGCGCCAATAATGTCTCAACGTCCCTACCGCGGACTGTGGTCTGGAGTCCACCCCACAAAGGGTTGTGGGCGTTGAAGTCCCCCAAAAGGAGGAATGGTGGGGGAAGTTGGGAGACCAGAGCAGTGAGGTTGTTGAGACACACAGTCTCATCTGGAGGAACGTACAAGCTGCAGACAGTTAATTCCAGCGTTGCCCGGATTCTGACAGCCACTGCCTCAAGAGTGGTGTTGAGTGGCACTGGGGCACTGGGTACAGTGTCCAGGACATATAGGCAGCACCGCCAGACACCCTGTCGTAAAGGGTCCTGTTGTGGTAGTAGCCAGGGTAGCACCACAGTAATTGGCGCAGCTCGGCCAGGTGATTAAAGAAGCCGCCGCAATTCCACTGGAGAATAACTCTTTCTACTCGCTGTAAAGCCAGAAAGAAAAGAAGATCATTCCATAGGAACATCTGCCGCCTTATGGTCAGGATCTACAGAATCTAAGACCATAGGTGATTCTGGATGTGCAGAGCTCCTATGTTCAGGCAAATCAAGAAGTGCGAGATCCTCAGCGGAGGCGAGGATCTCGACCTCATCCTCTGAAGCAGAGGATGTAGGTGTGGGTGGCTTGGAAGCCACCAAAGAATCCTTTTTCTTTTTCTCTTTCTTTTTACCCTCTCGCTGTCCCTTGGGTGTTAAGGGCTGTAGGGGCTTCTCAACAGGGGCTGCAGCTGCCGACGAAGAGGTGGAGGCCCCTCGATCAGCAACCGCGGGATCCTTCAGCCATTTGCTGGGATCCACTTTCCCACGAAGAGAAGCCTCGGAAGGGAGTGTCCCGTGGGACCCATTCCGGGCGAGAGGAGCCGGAGAAGGCTGTTGTTTTTCCGGCGCTGGGGTGGGGACCGACGTCTCCCGCAATGGTTTGTCTGTTGCTCCCAACGTGAAAAGTGTGGGAGCAACCGAAGGAGTAGCACCCCCAACTGTCAAGGGGGCAGGTGCAGTGGTTCTGGCCTGGGGGCCCGCTGGCATTCGTGGTACAGATGGTCTGGAGACGGACGAAGCTACTGTGGCGTAAGACGTTGTCATGGTGACAGGATGGAGCTTCAAATACTTACGTCTGGCCTCTGCGTATGTTAGCCGGTCCATGGTCTTATACTCCATGATCTTGCGCTCTTTGTGGAGTACAGAACAGTCGGGCGAACAAGGAGGATGCTGCTGATTGCAATTGACGCACACTGGAGGTGGGGTACAGGGGACGTCTGGATGGGATGCACGCCCACACTCCCGACTTGTTGGATTGGCGTCACATCGGGAGGACATATGACCAAACCTCCAGCACTTGAAGCAGCGCATAGGGGGAGGAACGTAGGGCTTGACGTCGACCCGGTAAACCATCACCTTGACTTTCTGAGGCAATGAATCGTCCTCGACAGCCACGATGAAGGCACCGGTGGCAACCCTCTTGTCCCTCGGACCCCTATAGATACGGCGGAAGAAGTGCACACCTCGCCGCTCCAAGTTAGCTCTCAATTCAGCGTCTGATTTCAGCAGCAGATCCCTGTGAAAAATGATGCCCTGGACCATGTTTAAGGTCTTATGTGGTGTAACGGAAACATCACCCAGCGTGTCACAGGCTAGCAAAGCCCGTGGGTGGGCTGGGGATGACGTCGTTATTAAAACGGCGTTTATTTATCAAGTCAATGTTCATGTTTTACGAAAGACTTTTTACTTTCACATATCACAAACGCACGTAAAAACTGTATCTACAACAATGAACTTTCAATAATCCGCACTCTTCTGTTCGCCATTTGTAGACGAGTAGCAGAGGAGAGCATTGTAGTACTGTAGCAGGCATTCATTGACAAGGTGCAACCCCTCGTTAATTGATACCATCAATGCGTTATTGCTAACATTACACTGGAGAAAAATTATTTGTGACTGGATAATATTCTGGAAATGTTCATTGAATAATTTGAATAATTTGGTTAGCCACATCGTCCAACATGAATCACATCGAACATTTATGGAACATAATTCAGATGTCCGTTCGTACACCAGCACCACTTTCTGAATTATGGACAGCAGGAGATGCATCATTGCTCAGTATCCCTGATATTGGAATTGAAAAGTAAGCTGCAGTTTCTCTTTGGAAATTTGTATTTAATAAAATATAATACTACCTCTATTAAAATACATGTGCACCTTTAGATTTACGTATCTTGTAATGCTTTACAAGTTAGAATACATACGTGACACCACCACCACCCCCAAACACCCCCTCAATCTAAAATAATAATAATAATAAAACGGAAAAGAAAAAAAAAACAGCAGTTTTAGGGCCTGTAGCAGGAGACCAAAAATACAGAATTCCCCTCTCTCTTGCTCAGCCAATGAGGCGAACAGTGACATACAAAGAATCAATATTCACCATTATGAGAATAATTCTAGTTTTTGGTCGCGACGTTCCTAAATGTGAACCACTATCATGGACCCTCATTTACAACAAAAATAGCCCCAAATTATTTTTCCGCTGACGTGGACTCTTTGCAGGTTGTAATAGACCGCTGGGGGTCTGTATAGACCACTTTGGGAATCATTGGAATATAGGAACGACGGCGGCAACCCTTCGGCCTTAACACTTACGCGTGCAGCCTACACGGCCCCTGCACGGTTCGGTTACGCGGACGAGCCTCACAGTGAAGAGCGGACATGAACCGACGGTAGCAACGCTTTTAGAGGCAGCCACTTCGCGTCCGCAGACACGTAGACGTCTCGCGAGTATTCCGTCTCGTGTAGATACGAAGACTATTCGGAGGTGTACGCAAGTCATATGCAGCTTCGACAATCTTACCTGGCTTTATGGCGAGTGGGGACAGAGACCGATGTAATAAAACGCAAGGTGCGAGGCAGAAGGTACCTCGTCCATCTAATAGTCATTCCCGTTTCTTTTCCACTCCCAAACAGTCGAGTGAAAAAGACGCCTTTATGCCTGTACAAGCCCTTATTTTTCTTATCATTACAGTTTTTAAAGAAGTGTAAGACGCCGACAGTGCTATTGTACTGTACTCAATATCAAATTGCGGTCCTCCAAATTTCTGCAGTATTGTTTCTTGAAAAGAAAGTCACATTTCCTGCAGTGATTCCTATTAGTTTTCCCAATGCATTCTTGTAACATTTGCGCATTGATCGAACCTACTAGTAACAAACATAGCAGCTCTACTCTTCTTCTGTGTCTTCATCTACATGAGATATTTTGCATATCAAATTTAAGTACCAGGTAGAGGGATCATCGAACCACCATCGTACTATTTATCTCCCATTCCATTCTAGAATAGTGCGCGGGAAGAAAGTACACCTGAATCTCTCCGATCTCTGATTTCTCGTATTTTATTCTGATGATCTTTTCTACCTACGTAAGTGGCAGTCATCAATATATTTTCGCATTCGGAGGAGAATGTTGGCGATTAGAGTTTCGTGATTAGCCCACGCCGCAGCGATAAGCGCAGATAACCCAGATCCTGTATCATTTCCGTAACGCTGTCTCCCCTGTATCGTGACAATACAATACGAGCTGCCCTTCTTTGGAGATTTCGATGTCCTCCGCCAAACCCACCTGATACGTGCAGTCTCTTTAGCACTTCGTTTGCATCTTTTAAGGGTTCTGACAACAAAACGCAGCCGCGGTGGAGTAGTCGAGCGGTCTAAAGCGTCTCGCTGCGGAGTACGCGTTGCTCGCCGTGGAGGTTCGAGTCCTCCCTGGGGCATGGGTGTGTGTGTTTGTCGTTAGGTTAGTTTACCTGGGTTTAAGTAGTTTTAAAAAACGCAGTTTTTGGTTTGGCTTCCTCACGACATTATCGACGTGTTCTTTCCAGTTTAAGTGTGAATTAATAGTAATTCCTAGGTATTTAGTGGAGTTTACGGCCTTCACATTTGATTGATTTATCTTGTAAACAAAGTTTAACGGATTTCTTTACGTACTCACGTGGACGACTTCACACTTCTCATTTGTTAGAGTCAATTGCCAATTTTACACCCTAGTGATATATTTACGTCGTTCTGCAGTTGGTTTTCATCTTTAATCCTTGAAACCGATCTTAGGGGAACCCAAAAAGTTGAGCAATATTCAAGACGGGGTCGCACAAGCGTTTTATACACGGTCCCCTTTACAGATGAAACGAAGCCGAAATACATCCAATAAACTGAATATTACCCCAAAAGCTGTGGTTGTGACTTCTATTACAAAAGCAGTCGCTTTCGGCGCCTCACTTACAGTATCTTGAGGCGCTTACTGTGAAACTAATGTTAATCACAATCAGATTCAGTGACGAAATGTAGTCGCTATGAACAGGTATCGATAGATATTCTGACTCGTTTGTGTTCGAGCATCAAGTTGTCATTTGATTATTGAAGTGAGAGCACAGACACATCAATATATCTAAGGATACCGTCGCATAGTGGCTACCACTCAGTAATGTATCTGACTAACAATAGTTGCGCAATATGGGCCTGAAGATGGTGTCAGTGAGATTCCGAAAACGGTTGCTTTTGTAATAAAAAAACATAAACACAGATGTTGGAGATACTTTATTCATAAATATTGACCACCTGTAGTCCCATCTATACAAAAAAGGAGGGAATGAAATTTACCACGACAGGCCTTTTACGTCCGTTCCTTTTCATAACGCTCTGCGGCGTTTTGCTTAGATATTGAATCGATGCGACCGTTTCAAGCAGCACATTAATAATTCCGTATTCAAAGATCATGGGATTGTTTTCCTGCTCATCTGAATCACTACGCATTTTGTACATTTAGAGTCATTCCACACACCATCTACAAATTCTGGCTATGTCATCTTGCATCCTACTTACCTTGTCGTACACCAGAGTATTATAAGCAAACAGTCGCAGTTCGCTACTCATCTCTGGCCGTGAAATCATTTTATTAAACAGAAAATGACAACGATCCTATATATGGGAATAATAAGGCAATGTATGTTGTCCATTAGTTTTAATAATTTAACATTTTTGCTAGTCACAAATACGGAGGCTAGTAATTTGAGAACAGTTTTAGTAGTCATAGTTAGGAAGAAAAATCCATATTTCGTAGAGGAAATAAGTATTCCGACATACGTTGACCACTCATTTTTTAGTGTATCTGACTTTTCTCCCTAAACCAGTGCAATCTACTCTACCACTCACCATGTTGAATTAAGAGGATGTGGGGGCAATTAGGGCACTAGGCCTTATCCTAGCAGAACTTAGAGGCTGACCCTTCTGACAAGGACGGAAAATTATTTACAACACGATAATTGCAGTTGAGACATCATGTGGTACTACTTGCTGAGCTACAGGAAAGGGAAGTAGGAAGCATGCAGTCATGTGTTAGCTGGACAAAGTTGGTATCAGGACAGGACATCAGGGAATGGCCAAATGTTATGATGGAGAGTAAGGAACCTAGGTGAGGTCCAGTACGTAAGTAATTGAGAGCTGTGGGCACAATGTGTATATAAAAATTATCAATGTCTACCGCTTCAAACGTTACCAGAAAACATTAAATCCCATACCAATAACTTGCTGCCAATGTTTTGTCTAGTGACAATTGCTAAGAATACGGTAACTTCATCTGTCTGCTGTAGCCTTTCATTCGCTGATGGTACGGAGGTAAATGTAGGTATGGGTATTACATCCGACGGACAGAGGCGGTGAGTGCGCCCAGTTTTGTTCATGCGGACTTTGCGATTCTACCCAATATTTCTCACCTGACTTTAAGAAAAATGTTTGGTTTGTGGCTGCAGATTCAAATAGTTCAGCTGTAAAATCCGACTGACCTGTAGCGTGGCCCACTATTGAAGCGCTCCGTGAACATTTCATCATCGGAGAAAAGTGTAAATAAAGAAAAATAATTGAGGTCTTTGATGAGTACATACATCTTACACGAACTACCAAGAATACTACATGACTTTTACTAAGAAAAGATAAAGCCGGCCGCAGTGGCCGATCGTACTGCGGCTCGTCAGTCACGGTCTGCATGGCCACTACGGTCGGGGGTTGGACATTTGTGCCGTCCTTAGTGTTAACTAGTTCATAAGTAGTTTGTAAGTTTAGGGACTGATGACCCCGTAGTTAAGTCCCATAAGTTACACAAACATTAGAACAATTTTTTGAACAGATAAATTAAAATTGTCTATACAATGCCAATTAGATTGACATGACTAATGTTTTTCTTGTTTCAGTTCTTTGTTTCCTGTCGTAATTCACTATACACATGCAAACAAATTGGAAATGCTTGTTTCAGGGACTATATATATATTCCAGATTTAAATGAGAATATGTTTAGTTTTCTCAGTTATATGTCAAAAATTTCTTGTGTTTTCAGCAGCTACCTGCAAATAAAACCTACTATGCGTGACTAATTTAACATCACGATATTAAGCAGAAATTTTCTTCACAAATTTATTCAAGTTAAAAAAATATGTAGGTATTTGCTGCGTGATGCAATCTTCAGTGAAGCTTTAATCTGTCAATTTAGGTTATGAATTAAAATTATCACAGCACAGAACCGGGGGTAGCTTCTGGGCTCCTAGTTTTCTCTGACGATTTTCAGCGTTCAGATTCTTTTTACTGCAGTAAAAATTTCAATTTAGAGTATGTTCTAGAAGTTTATTTTAATTCGTGAACCATATTTCGGCTTATAAGGCTATCTACAAAATTCACTGTTTATCTCAAAGAAGTGACAATGTTTTGAAACTGACTTAAAAGATATTCTACTCATTACACTTATATTCAAGTACATAAAACACTGTAACGTCTTTGAAATAACAGTAATAACTAAAGTTGGCCTTATAAGACGAAAACCGGTTCACGAATTAAAATAAACTTGTGGAACATACTAAAAATTGTCATTTTTAATTCTTAATAAAGAATTGACGGAAGAATCAGTCACAATGATCTTCTTGCTGCATTTGTGAATTCAGATGGAATTCAATGAAGCCTACATCCTGCCACAACGCTGCGGCTTTATTCTAATTCCAACGTGCACTCGGTGGGTCTGCCGGGGGGCCTCATCCGAGATGTGGAGGCGGCCTTGCCGGCGGCTATCGAGGGTGCGGGGTGCAGTCGACTGCAAATCGTAGCTCACGTCGGCACCAATGACGCTTGTCGCTTGGGTTCTGAGGACATCCTCAGGTCCTACGAGCGGCTGGCGGAATTGTTGAAGGCTGCTGCCTTCGCACGCGGGGTGCAAGCAGAGCTGTCGATTTGCAGCATTGTTCCCAGGGTTGATCGGTGTCCTTTGGTTTGGAACCGAGTGGAGGGTCTGAACCAGAGGCTTCGCCGACTCTGTGACAGTCATGGCTGCAGATTTCTGGATCTGAGTTATCGGGTGGGCAATTGTAGGGTGCCCCTAGATAGATCAGGGGTGCACTACACTAAGGAAGCGGCTACTCGGGTAGCAGAGTACTTGTGGAGTGCACATGGGGGTTTTTTAGGCTAGGCGCTAACTCTGATGAGCACTCGCCTGTCAGCATTCAAACAGCGAATTCAGGCCACGTTCGGAACAAAAATTCGAACATAAAAATATTAGCCGCGAACTTACAGAGTATTAGAAACAAAGTTCCCGAATTTGCAGCGCTGCATGGAAGTTATGGCGCTCAGATAGTTTTAGGCACCGAAAGCTGGCTTAATGATGATGTGGCCAGTTCAGAAATATTTAGCGAAGCGTGGAATGTATATCGGAAAGATAGATCTGATACAACTGGAGGAGGAGTGTTCATCGCTGTGGACAAAGATATTGTTTCTACTGAGATCGAGGTTGAAAGTAACTGTGAAGTTATCTGGGCACACCTAACAGGTCTAAAAGAAGTAAAGTTAATAGTTGGGTGTTTTTACCGGTCCCCCAGTGCTGCTGTAGCAGTTTTAGAATCATTCAAGGAAAGTCTACACCAGGTAGTGCATAGGTATCCGGGCCATGTAATATTAGTCGGAGGTGACTTCAACCTTAAGAGTATAGATTGGGACCTCGCTAGTTACATTTCAGGCGGTACAGACAAGCAGTCTTGCGAGCTACTTTTGGACACATTCTCCGAAAACTGTCTTGAGCAGTTAAACCGGCAACCCACGCGCAATGGAAATATTCTAGACCTTATAGCCACAAACAGGCCTGACCTTATTAACGATGTCTGTGTAGAGACAGGAATTAGTGATCATGATATCGTCATAGCGTCGATGGTGACCAAAGTTCATAAACCAGTCAAGAAGGCTAGGAGCGTGTTTCTGTTGGGAAAAGCCGACAAGCAAATGTTACGATCGCACTTAGAAAATGAATGGGCCTCGTTTAATTCTGGGACTATGGATGTAGAAGAATTGTGGACTAAATTTAAATGCATTGTTAATGAAGGGTTAGAGAAATATGTGCCAGTAAAGACGATTAAGGATGGAAAAGATCCACCGTGGTATAATAATAATGTTAGAAACCGCTGAGAAAGCAAAGGCTGTTGCACTCTCGATTCAAAAAAGAACACGCAAATGATGACAGGCAAAAGTTAGTAGAGATTCGTGCGTCTATAAAAAGATCGATGCGTGAAGCATACCATAATTATCACAGCCATACCTTAGCAAAAGATCTTTCCGAGAACCCGAAAAAATTCTGGTCCTATTTAAAATCGATAAGCGGGTCAAAGCCCACTGTCCAGTCACTAGTTGAAGAAAGCAAACGGAAAGCTGAAGTTCTAAATTTAACCTTTAAGAAATCTTTCACGCAGAAGGACCGCACAAATATACCATCATTTGATCAACGTACTA
This sequence comes from Locusta migratoria, assembly GCA_026315105.1. Taxonomy (NCBI): domain Eukaryota; kingdom Metazoa; phylum Arthropoda; class Insecta; order Orthoptera; family Acrididae; genus Locusta; species Locusta migratoria. The sequence continues at coordinate 472,116,794 of CM048747.1, forward strand.
ATTCCGAAATGGGGGACATAGCAATAGGTATTTCCGGTGTAGAGAAGCAGCTGAGAGAGCTAAATACGAAAAAGTCTGCTGGTCCGGATGGTATACCAGTTCGGTTTTACAAAGACTATTCTGCGGCGTTGGCCCCCTACTTAGCTTGCATTTATAGCGAATCTTTAATTCAGCGCAAAGTGATTGGAAAAAAGCGCAGGTGACTCCCGTGTATAAGAAAGGAAAGAGAACTGACCCATACAATTACAGGCCAATATCGTTGACATCGGTTTCATGTAGAATTTTGGAGCATATTCTCAGTTCGAATATAGTAAATTTCCTTGAAACGGAAAAGCTTCTTTCCATGAATCAGCACGGGTTTAGGAAACATCGTTCATGTGAAACTCAGCTTGCCCTTTTCTCACATGACATCTTGCGAGCCATGGACGAAGGGCAACAGGCGGATTGTGTTTTTCTCGATTTCAAAAAGGCGTTCGACACGGTGCCACACTGCAGACTGCTAACGAAGATACGAGCTTATGGAATAGGTTCACAGATTTGTGACTGGCTGGAAGACTTCCTAAGTAATAGAACGCAGTACGTTGTTCTCGACGGCGAGTGTTCATCAGAGATGAGTGTATCGTCAGGCGTGCCCCAGGGGAGTGTGATAGGACCGCTATTATTTTCTATCTATATAAATGATCTGATGGACAGAGTAAGTTGTAATTTGCGGCTGTTTGCTGATGATGCTGTGGTGTATGGGAGGGTGTCGTCTGTAACTGACTGTAATAGCATACAGGTTGACTTAGACAAAATTTCTAGTTGGTGCGAAGAATGGCAGCTAGCTCTCAATGTAGAAAAATGTAAGGTGATGCGCATGAGTAGAAAAAACAATCCTATAATGTTCGAATACAGTATCAGTAGTGAGCTTCTTGATGCGGTCGCGTCGTTCAAATATCTAGGCGTAACATTGCAGAGCGATATGAAATGGAACGAGCATGTAAGGACAGTTGTGAGTAAGGCAGACAGCCGACTTCGGTTTATTGGGAGAATTTTGGGAAGATGTACTTCACCTGTAAAGGAGACCGCGTATAAAACGCTTGTACGACCACGTCTTGAGTATTGCTCAAGTATTTGGGACCCGCAGCAGATCGGATTGAAGGAAGACATAGAGGCGGTTCAGAGGCGAGCAGCTAGATTTGTTACCGGTAGGTTCGACCAATGCGCGAGTGTCACGGAAATGCTCCGGCAACTCAATTGGGAAGAAAGACGACGTTCTTTTCGTGAATTTCTGTTAAGTAAATTTAGAGGGCCGGAATTTGAAGCTGAGTGTAGTACGATCTTGCTGCCGCCTACTTACATTTCGCGTAAAGATCACAAAGACAAGATAAGAGAAATTAGGCCTCGTACGGAGGCATATAGGCATTCTTTTTTTCCTCGTTCAATTTGGGAGTGGAATAGGAAAGGAAATGCCTAGTAGTGGTACAATGTACCCTCCGCCACGCACCTTACGGTGAATTGCGGAGTATGTATGTAGATGTAACCCAAAAATATGAATATTAACTACAGTTCTCGCGTCAGGTAAGCGAAGTATAGGAACAAGATGGCGGGAAAAATCATGATCAATTTCAACCAATCAGGAGCTGCAGTCGCGGTAAACGATGGCCTTACGTTCCCTACACATAACTTTGCCTCCATCGTCTCTTATCCCACCTCTCCACTTGTTATAATCACCTTTCACCTTACTCAGGCTGTTTTATAGGAGGCGATCTATAATGTAATGGTTGTGGATCCCTGTATGAGATTCTTATTCGCTACAGATCGCTTATTGATTTTACATTGATGACTAGTTTCGACTCTTATAGAGTCATTATCAATTCTTAATTGTCCAGGCATAGTAAGAAATATGCTTCAGATGAACCAACATCATAGTGGCACGTTGTAAATGGTATGCACGTCATAAATCAAATATGCCTTTGGGTCATGTTCTTCAAGACCGTTTGCTATAGTGTCCCATATGTCTAGGTAGTGTGTCATCACAGCAAGAACTGACTTTCTGTGATGACACACAGTATAGCAAAGGGTCTTGAACAACAGGACCCAAAGGCATATTTGATTGATGATGTGCATACCATTTATAACTTGGCACTATGATGTTGGTTCATCTGAAGCATATTTCTTACAATGCCTGTACAATTAAGATTTGATAATGAGCCCTTGAGTCGAAACTAGCCATCAATGTTAAATCAATAAGCGATCTATGGCAAATAACGATCTCATAAAGGAAATCATAACCTCTCTACTTGTCATCAGTTTAAGCTGAACACATAGCATGCCCAATATCCATCGCAGTACGAGGCTGGTCAACTGGAGACCTTCCGCTACGTCACGTGACGCGCCCGCTTAGCAGGTGGCGCCGATTGGCGGCCTTTCAGCCCCAGGACATGGCAGGCCCGGCGCCTCAAATTGGTCAATTTGGAGCCAGAGGCGCCCCGCTGTCCGTCACGTCGCGTGGCGTGACGCGGTGGGCCGAGGCGGAAGCCACAATCACTGTGCCCATTGTCCGGAGGCGCGAGACCACCAGACACCTTCCCTTGTCTCCCCCTCCCCTCCTTCCCCCTCCCCCTTCCATCACCACCAGCAGACAGCCTGGTGCTTGTTATGACAGGAAGAACATCAGCTGTTGTTGCAGGAAAGTTCTGAAACAAGCGTGAGACCGCATGCGTTACTTCTTCAGACCCCATGCGTGCCTGCCACAGTTTACGGACCTCCTTTGAAGGCTTTACCCAACGTGCCACTGTTCTGTACAGCAATGCCGATTCCCCGCACGTCTCATGAATACCTTTATTACACTGTCGTGCTGTACGACATCTGTTCAAACTTCGTTGTTCTTCTTTCGAAAACATAGTGACATCATCACGCTATACCGCTCGCTCACAACTGACTGAGTTTTCCTCGATTGTGCGCCCGCCGGTGACGTGGGACGGGCGATCCCATTTGCTCGAAGGTAACGTATGTATGTAAAGAATGTGAGCTATCAGCGATAGTAGTAGATTCCATTGCATAGCGTCTCCTCAGCAGTGGTATACGACAAAGTTGCAACCCTCGTATATTTGTATATGTGGCAATGTTTTACGTTATGGAATGCTTTCCCTTGATACCGAAATCCTATCTCGGTGCCTTAGTTCTTCTTGTCTAGCTTCCATTATAAAGCACAATGCTAGCACATCCTATCTGGCGTCTTTACCACTCCTAAAGTAAAACTGTCATCATAAATTCTCTTCTTCGGTCTTGCCATCAGCAGCTTGTATGCTTGAGCTTTTACGCTTACGTAAAAGATGTGAATGAAATCACGGCTTTCCACTGTCTTTGGACGTTGATTGCGACACATTTTGTGGTAGAAAAGGACAGTTTACTGTCCGAGAAGCAACAGGACAGTATTCTTCAGAGGTTTTGACACTGGTGACCACCCCGAATTATTCTTTTTTCTATAAAAAAATCATGGCATTGCAGCGACATTGAAAGTAGTCCAAGGCCATGGGAGTGTAGTGTTGAGCCATGTACCATTAACGGGTTTCCAGAATCAGTGAACAAAATTTTAACTTCATTCTTAGCCGTAAGCCGCGCGGGAGCAGCCGCGTGGCCTGGAGCGCCACGTTACGGATCGCGCGGTCTCTCGCGTCGGAGGTTCGAGTTCTCCCTCGGGCATGGGTGTGTGTGATTTGTCCATAGGTTAGTTTAACTTAGTGTAAATAGTTTGTAAGCCTATGGGACTGATGACTACTGTAGATTGGTCCCATAGAATTTCTAACATTTAATTTTTTTTTTTTTTTGTAAGCTGTAAAGAATAATTCCGCTTCCGCGTACTCCTGTGGCGTTACATTAAATGACACGTGTGTTATAAAATGACACACGTGTGAATAAAATGAGAAAGGGTCTCTCTAAAACCCCTCTCTTCAGTAATACCATCAATGACAGTTGAAAAAGATATTTCTTCAGCCTTCAGGACTAAAGATGCGTCTAGTCAGGGACACTCATACAGCTCTATCATACATTGCAACCTAATTTCAACTAAACATGTGGCCAACAAGTGATTTCGTCGACAAGGTTATCTGTCTTACCACTCGAGCATCTGTTAGACAATGCGTTGCGATTTAGGAAACGCACCACAGGCGATGTATTTCATTACACAAAAAGTAAAGTTAGTAGTGTGTGTCAAACTACAAAATATATTCTTCATTGTCAAAGGATTGAAGATGTTCGATATTCGGAAAATTTTAGAAGAACTGTTTAAAGAAAGAGTAATTGTGTAGAAAAATCTTGCAGAAACAATAAGAAAGAATTCAGTTAGAATGGAATTCATGATAGCACAGATGGTTTCACAAATACTGTTTATTCTGTACACCCAAAAAGCTACGACATAAATAATACAGGAATTAATATTAAGAATCAAATGATATTAATTATTACAATGATGGGGTTCTATCCTCAGTGGGACGAGAATTACAGGTGCTGATGATTGGAAGAAACAGTCCAATGTGTACAGAACATGATTAAATAGAAATGCGTATGTCATGAGAAGTAGCAGAGTTGAAATTAGCAATCAAATAAACATCGAAATAGGTAACCACGCTGAGGCCAAAATGAATACATTTTGCTGCTTAACAGATGTGCTGGTTACTGAATAAGAATTCTTCAACAGTTCAACCAATGAGAGTCCTCGTGATAGCTTTGAATGTATTAATTTATACACGATTGACAACCACCGATAATTAGACTGGGACAAACCCAGGCAAATTCATTTTAAATGAAAATACGAGATACCACAGAACTAACATCAAAGCAACAACGTCATCACACAACCAGAAATCAAAAGTATCGACCCGTGACCAACGGGTGAGACGACATTAAACTTTTTTTGTTTTTGGCAAGAGAAAGAGAGAGAAAGAGGAAGAGAAAGAGAGAGAGAGAGAGAAAGGAAGAGAGAGTGCAGGGTTTCAAGCAAAACTGAAGCAAAACCCTCCTTCTCTGTCTTTAAGGTTATTTGCCAGTTCAATTTTAACTGCTTTCTTATCAAAGCAATGCCGATAGTTCGAAGTGCAGCCAAGCATCTCCGCGTTGTTATATTCCATTGGGTTACATGTGTCTAAGCAATGTTCTACAATGGGACATTTGGTATGTTGTTGCAAACGTATGAGACGCTCATGAAAACAGACTGTATGTGCTCCAGTCTAAATCACGGCAGTCGTCGATCCTGTCCCTTGGGTGCATACCAGTAATCTTTTTTAATATTCTAAACACAGGAATAACTCAGATTTCATAGGAATTTATGTACATGTAACATTCTGAATTCCATCCTAGCAGCAAGATGATTATGGTGTTCTGATGGCACTTTATACAAAAATCGGGTCGAATAAAGACTTCGGTTTATCAGTTCGTGGCATCTTATTCAATGTCTGATACAGGAGTTGTGCAGCTCCCCTATTAACTTGCAGTATGGACCAAATTATCGTGCGTGATTGCAAGTGACAATCACAATATTCTGCTACCATCGATGAAAAATACCACACGATGGGCGAAGCAAGCACGGTAGCAAGTAGACTAACAGAAGAGAAGAGAGTATTTCAGGCCATGAAAGGTATGTTGGTATCGTATACCACAGTTACATTGAAGGAAATATATTTGACATTGTGCGCTTGTAGTGCAGCGTCAAACGAAAGTTAATTGTTTGTAAAACTTATGGGACTGCAGGGTCATCAGTCCTTAAACTTGCAAACTACTTATGAACTAATACTAAAGAGAGCACAAACATCCATGCCCGAGGGGGGATTCGAACCCCCGACGGGGAAAGGCCTCGCGCATCGCAGCATAGCACGTCAACGCGCTCGGCCGCTCCACCGCGGCAGTGAGACGAGTAGAAGTACTTGAGAGGTGCTGATAAATAAGAATTCCATAGAATCAACGAAGATAGGGCAAAACGGCCAAGAATGACAGGATGACAGGAAATATGTTAAGGAATGATGGAATTTCTTGTGATTTGTAGTGCTAATTTAAGCCAAAATTAAAAATTCCGCTGCATATGAAATAAGATTATGATTCGTTATCTAAATGCAAAGAAAGTTAAACGCAAGGAAACTTATCGGCAAATATGCGAGGTTTTTGGACAAAATGTTATGAGTGATTCAATGGTTAGATTGCTCAATGAAGATCATGAGCAAGTGCACGATGAAGAACGAAGTGGAGCTCGTTTGTGGTTACTGATGAACTGGTTCATACACTTTTACTGAAAAACACCCACAACGGAAATATATATATATATATATATATATATATATATATATATATATATATATATATAAACGGATGGGCAGTGCACTTCAGTTTTTCACACGCTGCAATAGAGAAGGCGATGTTTTTTTCTCCTATATTCATGGGGGATGATATTTGGGTGTCGTACAACACCCCTAAAACAAAACGCCAATCAGTGGAATGGAGACATACTTCATCCCCAATGTAGGAGTTAAGCCTAAGCAAATCATGACACCTGCAAAAGTCAAATGCACCGTATTATGGGAGAGAAAAGACATTTTACTGATTGATTTCTTACCACGAAGCCAAACAATCAATGAACATGGTTACTGGAGACCATAAGGAAATTGAACCGCGAAATGTAGAGGATTACTGTCAAAAGGTGTTGTTGTTTTCCACAATAATGCCCTATCTCAGCCGGCCGCGGTGGCCAAGGGGACTGCGGCGCTCCAGTCACGGTCTGCACGGCCACTACCGTCGGGAGTTCGAATCCTCCCTCGGGCATGGATATTTGTGCCGTCCTTAGTGTTAGCTAGTTCATAAGTAATTCGTAAGTTTAGGGACTGATGATCCGGTAGTTAAGTCCCGTAAGCTATACAAACATTTGAACATTTTAATCCTATCTCACACGTCGAATATGACCAAACAACATTTTCACTAGGACGTGTTTGATCATTCTCCGTATAGCCCGGACCTCTCTCCTAACGACTTTCATCTCTTCTTACACTTTAAATCTGTCCTTAATGACCTAAACGATGATAACGAGCTGAAAGAATATGTTAACACATGGATTAATAAACAGGCGGTAACCTACTATGAAGAAGGCTGACAAAAAGAATAGAGTGTAAAAACCTCAAAAGCAACAATATATTGTAAAGAGTTGAAGAAAATATTTTGATTTACATTGGGAGGTACCATACTTGAATATAATTTTCTGCTGACATAGATATTCGAAATCCGGGTCGGCAGAGCACGATAAAAAATTTGTCTTTTACTTCCATGTTGGATAAGAAAATCTGAATTTCCGCCAGAGATGTATACACTTTCGCCATTCTTTTCCATATGAGAGAGAGTAATTAATCCCGCAGTTAAGTCCCATAAGCTTTAGAAACATTTGAACATTTTTGAATGGACTGGAAGGTCATCAAAACTTTTTTGCGATGTAGCAGTTTAAAATCTATCAGCAACAATCACATCCAACACATATATATATGATCAAAATTTGAAAATTTGTTTGTGATGTAGCAGGTTTTGATGATCTTCCGGTCAATTCAAAAATGTTCAAATGTTTCTAAAGCTTATGGCACTTAACTACGGGATCATCAGTACCTAAACTTACAAACTACTCATGAATCAACTTATACTAAAGACAACACAAACGTACATGCCTGAGGGAGGATTCGAAACTCCGACGCGGGATGCCGCGCGATCCGCAACATGGTGCTTCAGACCACTCGGCTACTCCCACGCAGCTCCAGTCAGTTCTTCGCGTTTTGTTATAACTTGATAACATTCTTCTGTTTATTGTTCTCTATCTAGTGTGTGACATTCGAAACTAGAAAATAAGTTTACGCAGCCTGAAACGAAAAATTTCACAGCTCCGGGAATTGTTATCGTATGGTCGCCATCTGATTTGTTCACTTCGTAAAGAGGTTCTGTTAAAATATAGCAGCCGCAAGTTAATATACCTTGCCAAAATTACTATGAATGCGTCGAAAAACATGTCTATTCATATTCGATAACAGTAACTGTACAAGGTGACTAGGTATGTCCGCTGCCATAAATTGTGTTCCTGGTGACATACCTGAGGACACACTTGCCGAATTCGAGAGTTCCCGCTCCATCATATCAATGATAACACAGATGAAGTCTACCAATTGACAGTTATCACTTTGTTCAAGTTTTTGCGGCGCAATGACCAAATAAATTTCGTGAGCTTACCAGCGTGCCAGCGAGCGGTTCCAACGACTTACTTTTATGTGGACAGGCTAACGGGCACCACTTAACCTCCGTGAGGTAGTACGTGTGTGTGAGTATTTGTGTGTGTGTGTGTGTGTGTGTGTGTGTGTGTGTGTACAGTGGTGAGCGGAAACATTGTGATCACTCGTCAAATACATTTCGGTCCAGCAATCCAATAAAGATCTACCAATATTTAGGCAGGTTCAGAGAGAGTCGGATACTGATGCTCAATCTCTTACTTCATCCTTATAAATCCGCGGACCGCGCTAATGCACACGCGCCACAGATACGGGGGCGCGAAAGGCACTAATTGGCGGCAAGGAAGTACACGTAAGTACGAATTATATCTGTGAATGAACGGTCGATTGTCGCGGAAGTATCGATGTGTTACGAGCTGTGCTCTGGCGCTTCTATGTAAATTTATTAAAGAAAGTGCCGGAATCCAAGATCTATCTAAGTTGAATTCACTGTCTCTGTTAATTAGTCCACAGGCGAAATTCATTTCCTTCTTTCACCCCTACCTTCCAGATAGGTAAAGTCGGGAATAAAAGTGTCAACGTTTTCATACAACGTATGGTGCCCAGTTTCAATACATTGCTCTACCACCGAAGATTTATTAGGTTGGTAGAACCAAATACAACTTTCGTATTTCGTGCATCTATCCTGGACGGTACGCGTCGTCTGGCCCTAGTATGAAAGGCCACATTCACATAGCATCTTGTAAATCCCAGCCTTCCGAGGCCCCAAATCATCTCGTATGGAAGTCAAAATCTAATCTAATCTAATCTAATATTTTGTATTCTATAGACCAGTGTTTTTCAACCTGCGGGTCGCGACCCCCAGGAGGGTCGCAAAGTCTTGTTCCGGGGATCGCCATTTCAGTACGAAGTACTTACGCCTATAAAATATTGGGGTTTCAGTAATACAGAAATATATGCCTAATTGAAATTTATTTAATGTTAAAATGACGGCGTTCGTTGTATAACATTCATTATGAATTGAATAGATCATATTGTTTCGTAATATAGTGTGTTAACGATGACTAAGGGCAAAGCCTAAATATAGTTTTCAGGAACCAATCAATATGTAAAAGAACATGATACAATAAGTTATTCTAACAAATTGAAAAAAAAGAGAAAGATGTTCTTCTTTACAGTATGTACAGTGAGACCTTGCCGGCCGCGGTGGCCGAGTGGTCCGCAGCGTGCCAGCCACGATCTGCACGGCCGATGTGGTCGAGAGTTCGAATTCCACATCGGGCATGGATGTTTGTGCCGTCTTTAGTTTTGTATCCCATCCTCGTCGCCACTTTTGCGTCCCAACTTCGTCGCCGCTTTTGTGTCCCAGCCTCGTCGTAGGTGTCGGTGGCCGAGTGGAATGAGCCCGACACGCTGGTGCAGGTACGGAGGGGAGCAGCCAGAAACTATAAACACTCGAGTAAATTAGAAAGAGATATATTGCACAGAATGTAACAATACTTAACTTTTACATAGTACTGCAGAATGTTGATACATAGTTGTTAGAGCCTGCCTAGTGCCGGTACGATAGCAAAGTCTTCACTGGTGCCTATCTGAGTACGAAGGTCCTAACTGGTTGCTATCTCCGTCCGAAGTGCTCGGTGTCTTTCCGTGGTGGCCACGAGCGGGGTTGCAGCAGAGGGCGCTCGTGGCTGTCGTCGTGAGAACGCCGCGCCGTGCGTGCATGGCGGCGCGCGGCGAAAGTAGGTGGCGCGCACTTTGTACTTGTGCGACACCACACCCCTCCCCCCCCCCCAAACCGCCGCGCCGTCGTGGCGTAGGGCTGAGGGCCACGGCGACGGTACTGGGAGGAGGGCCTAGGCGGGGGCGATACTGGTGGGACGGGCGTCGTAGCTGAAGCTGGGATCGAGACGCCGTCCGCGCCCCGGCATCCGCCTTGCGATCCTCCAGGGAACCCACCGAAACCTGGGGAAGGGCGCACCCCCCCGCCCAGAGGGAGCAGGTCATCTTCTTCTGAGGTGCGTGGCCCAGGCGGCAGCGGCACGCACGGTCCCTGAGTCCCTCCCGGTGACGCTGTCATCTGCGGCGGCGACAGCGGGGGCGGCGCGTCGATCTCCATCGGGACGATCTCGTAGTCCGGGGACGCTGGACCCGTTGACGAACGATGTGGTTGTGCTCCCTGGCGGTGAACTGGGTCTGGAATTAAGAAACCGGAGACAGGATCGCGCGGCCTATGCAGACGCAATTGGTTTGCGTGGCGCCGCAGCTCCGACCCTGTGGAAGAACGTACAACATACATATTGCGACCGAGCACGCGCTGAATGGTGCCCGGCAACCATGTCTTCTTGTTGCCAGCAAACACCCTGTACAGCACCGGCGTGGAAACCTGAAAACGCGTAGCGCCATACGAACCGACTCGGTGCGTGGGAGGCTGCAGCAGGTGAAGGAGAGTGCGGTGACGGCGGCCGTGTAGCAGCTCGGCAGGAGACGGGCCGTCACGTGGCATGCATCGATACGTAGACAGGAAAATTTGAAGAGCTTGCTGCCTGGAGTGCTGAACTTTCATCTTCTCCATGTGAGACTTGAATTTTCGAACGAAACGTTCTGCTTCACCATTGGACTGAGGGTGAAAAGGTGCGGTGGTGATATGCTGAATACCATTCACACGACAAAACTGTTGAAAATCCGCACTAACAAACTGAGGTCCATTGTCACTGACGATAGTTTCAGGCAAGCCTTCGATGCAAAACACTGATGTTAAGGCACTGATTGTACTAGAAGCTGTCGTTGAGTTCATGGCAATCACAAAAGGAAACTTGCTGAAAGCGTCTACAACGATTAACCAGCGCGTATTCCAGAAAGGTCCGGCAAAGTCAATATGTAAACGTTGCCATGGTCCCTTGGGGCGTGGCCAGTCTGAGAAACGTTGCGGAGGAGCCGCCTGATGCTCCGCACAAACCGTACACTGTGACTTCTTGCTCTCTATCTGAGCGTCCATACCAACCCAGGTACAATGACGTCTGGCCAATTGCTTTGTCCTAACAATACCCCAATGTCCTTGATGCAGGAGGCGTAACACTTCTCGTTGCAGGGAACGAGGAACAATCACTCTTGCTTGGTCGTTTTCGGTATGCAACAACAGTCCACCCTGACTTAAAGATAATGCATGACGTTGTGCAAAATAACGTCGAACCAGAGGCCGATCAATGTCTTTGGCACTGGCAGGCCAACCAAAGCGAACAAAACGTGCTACCACACTTAAGTCTGCATCCGCAGCTGTTTCCTGTGCAACCCGACGAGAGTTCAAAGGAAAGTCTGCGACAGCGGAAGCATCTCTGGAGTCCATCTGACAACATGCCATTTCTGAAGAATCAAATGATACATCCTGGCCAACCGGAAGTCGGGAAAGTGTGTCCGCGTTAGCATGTTTAGTGGTAGGTCGGTACAAAATCTCATACTGATAATTAGACAATATCAAGGACCATCTCTGAAGCTTTTGTGCCGTTCGTGGCGGAATCGGCTTTGTGGGTGAGAACAACGACGTGAGAGGCTTGTGGTCTGTCAACAAATAGAATTTTCTGCCATAGAGATAATGATGAAACTTTGTGACGCCGTAAATGATTGCTAAGGCCTCCTTTTCTATCTGACTGTAATTCTGTTGCGTCGGCGTCAGTAGCTTGGATGCAAAGGCAATAGGACGATCGTGACATCCAATACGATGCGACAGAACGGCACCCAGACCGTATGACGAGGCGTCAACTGCTAACACTACAGGCTTCTGTGGGTCAAAGGGAATCAAACATGCATCACTGAGTAGTGCAGAATTTAGTTTGTCAAAGGCAACCTGACAATCTTTAGACCATACAAAAGGAACATTCTTCCTACGTAAGTGATGCAGTGGAGCTGCAATCTGAGAGGCATTGGGAATAAACCTGAAATAATAGTTAAGCTTTCCCATTACTGCTTGCAATTCATGCACATTCTTAGGAGGAGGCAAGTCTTTGATTGCTCGAAGATGTGACTGTAAGGGATGAATTCCTTGGGCATTAATCACATGGCCTAGGTACTCTATTTCAGTTTGAAAAAACGAACACTTTGCTTTATTGCAACGTAGACCTGCTGCAGTCAAAACTTTGAAAAGGCACTCCAGGTTTGCTAAATGTTCTTCAACTGTACGTCCGGATACCACAATATCATCTAAGTAGTTCGAGCAACAAGGTACAGAAACTGTCAGCTGTTCCAAAAAGCGCTGAAAAATAGCGGGAGCGGAAGAACTGCCAAAGGGTAGGCGTTGAAATTAAAAAAGGCCCATGTGAGTATTAATGACGAAAAATTTTTTTGACTCGTCATCAAGGGGAATTTGTAAGTATGCCTCTGCTAAATCAATCTTGGAAAAGAAGCGAGACTGTCCTAATTTGTCCATAAGTTCGTCAGGTCTGGGCAGGGGATAAGTGTCTACAATTGTTTAACTGTTCACTGTTGATTTAAAGTCCGCACAGAGACGAAGTTTTCCTGTCGGCTTGGGTATAATTATTATAGGCGAGGCCCACTGACTCGCAGAAACAGGAGAAATCACCCCACTATCTTGCCAACGTTTAAGTTCTTCGGCAACTGAATCACGCAATGCGATAGGCACTGGTCTAGCTTTAAGAAATTTTGGAACTGCAGATTCTTTTAAAGTTACATGTGCCACGAAGTCTTTCGCACAACCTAGTTCCGGCGAAAACAAGTCACTATATTTGTCACACAATGCATTGATTTTATCCTGAGGCACTATTGACGAAATTTGAAGCACATCTCTTTGAATTGATAAACCAAACAAGTCAAAAGCATCTAGTCCAAAAATGTTCTGTGTCGATTTGGCCTGAAGAACTACAAAAGCAACTGTTTTTGTTACACCTTGAAAAGAGGCGGGCAGGCTACATGTTCCTAGCACGGGAATATTTTCACCTGTATAAGCTGTTAACACTTGCTGTGACGGCGACAATTTTGGCGAACCCAGAAGTTCATAAGTATCTTTATTAATTAATGTAACAGCGGAACCCGTATCAAGCTGAAATTGCTTATTTTCTATGGAGGGATTTACAAAAAGTTTGTGCTTCTGGCGCACGACAGGTGCGCGAATGTGGGCAACGTCTGCTACGGTTTGTGTGCTGCGTATGCGCGGGCCGCGTAGTGAAGGAAGCGGCTCAGACTCGGCACATAGACTAATATCACTGTCACTAGATGTCACTGCCGCCGGATCGGCGTCCGCGCAAGCATGCGAAGCTACTCCAGATTTACTAACTACTGCACTACACTTTTCAGTAGCTACACCAAGTCTACTGTTACTAGCTACACAGTACTGGGCACTATTACAAGGAGCAGTTGCAGAAGGCACTATTTTCACTACAGGATTGCACTGTACATAACCATTTTGCTTGTCCCGAACCCGTTTCCGTTGCACTGTTTTACGCGCTCTTTGGCGCTTGCTACGTGGTGCACTATATAGTTTTGCCATAGGCGCAGAACTACTTTCTTGCAATTGAGAACCAACTAAAGCACTGCTCAATTCCACAGCGTCTATAACATTTACTGCATGAACTGTTCTTGCCCGTGGCAAAGCACTGTTTCTAACGGCACCGTTCTTTGAGTTTACATTCTGCATACACACTGTCTGTACATGTCCTGTTTTGCCACATTGATAACAAATGGCGTTGCGGCTTGGGCATTGCGCACGCTTGTGGCGAGATACACACTGAGGGCAAGACTTACGAACATTTTTCTGAAATGAGCGTTGGCGCCCGTTATGCAAATTACTGTGTCTAACACTACGGGGCGACCTTTGCGTCGCACTTTTACACTGGCTACTGTTCACTGTCTATTCAGCACGGCCTGTACTATTGTAAGAATCACTAGTGCTACACTGAGAACTACGGCTAGGAAAGCGTCCGTTGCGGCACACTGAATTAACACTGTGGCTTTGCATTTCTACATCTGCTAAGTCAAAAGTATCATGCGCTTCTATAAGCTGCAGTACACTGTCTAATGAAGGGTCAGACAGTTTCAGAATTGCTGCTCTAATTCTGGGGTCCTGAATGTTCTGCGTAATCGCATCTCTTAACATCACGTCACTATACGAAAGTCCACAAGAGCAAGTAAATTTACATTGGCGGGTTAAGCCCTTCAATTCCGTAATCCACTCTTGGTGTGACTGCTGCGGTAATTTTTTAAGTCTGAAAAATCGGTATCGTGCAGCGGCTACAAGAACTTTCCTCTCATAATGAGCATTTAGTGCCTCTACTATTTGTTCAAAGTCTACATCACGAGGAGATGCTCGCGGGAATAGTTTCTGCAGTAAGACGAAGGTTTGAGGGCCCACCACGGACAATAAAAGATGCTTAACAGTCTGACCTGTAAGTTGATGAGCCGCGACGAGTTCTTGAAACTGTGCGAAGTAGTCGCTCCATTCTTCCTCACGTTCGTTGTACTGGCGAAATGTAGGAAGCGTTGCGGCCGCAGGTGTGGGCTGCTGAAGCGACGGCTGTTGTTGAGTTGTCGTCAACTGCGCCACTGCCTGGAGAAGTTGTGTAATTTGCGCCGTCTGCAACTGAATAATTTCCATTAAGTTTGGGTTCGGGTTAGCGGCCATGCTGACCGATTAGGCGCCGCGTATACAAGTAACTTATAACAAAACACAAATGCAATATGAAAGAGGACACTCTGCAACAAAAAAGTCCACAAAACACGTAACTGAATATATTCCCCCAAAAATCTTATAATAAGGGTGGGTGGGCGGGAGCAATTTCTGCGTGCTCCGACTTCTGCTGTCTGGCTGCTGTAAGCGGGCTGGTCCAAGGTTCGTCTATCACTCCTCGTCGCCACTTTTGTATCCCATCCTCGTCGCCACTTTTGCGTCCCAACTTCGTCGCCGCTTTTGTGTCCCAACCTCGTCGTAGGTGTCGGTGGCCGAGTGGAATGAGCCCGACACGCTGGTGCAGGTACGGAGGGGAGCAGCCAGAAACTATAAACATTCGAGTAAATTAGAAAGAGATATATTGCCCAGAATGTAACAATACTTAACTTTTACATAGTACTGCAGAATGTTGATACATAGTTGTTAGAGCCTGCCTAGTGCCGGTACGATAGCAAAGTCTTCACTGGTGCCTATCTGAGTACGAAGGTCCTAACTGGTTGCTATCTCCGTCCGAAGTGCTCGGTGTCTTTCCGTGGTGGCCACGAGCGGGGTTGCAGCAGAGGGCGCTCGTGGCTGTCGTCGTGAGAACGCCGCGCCGTGCGTGCATGGCGGCGCGCGGCGAAAGTAGGTGGCGCGCACTTTGTACTTGTGCGACACCACATTTAGTATAACCACAGTCTAATAAATACAGTCGCGACACTCACTGCTGTGAAAGCTGTTACCGTCGGACACTTGGAGCGACACTAGCGCTCCAAGCGGTCGTAGAGCCGGCTGTCCCTTAACGCCGTATACGACACATTAACAATGCCCGCTTGTAATTACTTTTCTGTGTGATTTGCTAAATATTGTATATATTCTTCATTCCAATCTTTACTTAAGTATCTTGACACATGACTGAGTGTAAAAGAAACGTAAACCGAGTAAAAACTCGTTGTGATCGGACACAAACTGCAATATGTTACGAAATAATTCTTTAGAAATTGCTTGCAGCTTACCTTGCTGGTAGTGATAGATAAACATAGTATTTTGTGCAGACAAGCCTATAATAGAACTTCTAAGGGACAGTTAAATATCAACAAATGTCAATTTAGTAAAAACTCGTGAATAAACTGACGCTAACTGCATCATATTTATGACGAAATTCTTGAGACATTGCACCTTACATTGCTGGTAAACACAGTATTTCACACATGAGAAGGATGTAATTGGCCTTCCCGGTGTTTTTGCCCCTGCTTTTTACTTATAAGAACACCCACTGGCAATGAAACTTTCGTCTAATATAAATTTCCTACGAGGCTATTTCAATTGTATGTTAACATAATACGTCGATTACACGACAGTCTAAATGTCATATTATATGAATGATCCTGAGTCATTATCACAGCCTGTCATTATATGGTTCATAGATTAGGGAGGGGCCACAATCGTCTGTAAAATAAGATGGCTCTGTGGTTTCAATAGGTTTATGTGTTAGACTGTGGTTTCCATTACATAAAATAGATAACATTTAACCTTTCAAACAGTAATAACGGTAACAATGAACACTTCTTTTTCATACATTTCTTATACATTTTCCTCAATAGTGAATTACTTTCTAATGCCCAGACAAAAATGTTTCTAGCTGTGATGTACCAGCAACCACAGTCGTAACACTTTTTTCAGGACGCATTTTAATTTCTTCCGCCTTTATATTGTCGTTTCTTTGCGGTAGTTTCGTCTTCATTCCCAGTTTCGGTGGTTTATTTGGAACATCGAACAATGTAGGCACAGCATTCCACACCAGCTTCTTCTGTTCATCATTCATGAACTGGTTTGCATCGAAGTGTAGCAAGCAGAACTTCACATTATCACGTAAATACGCGGCAACTTTATCCAAAAGATCTTGTCTGCTATTTATAAGCCATTTCTTGATCCTAAAGATCATGTGTCTGTTGCTCAAAAGATAATTGTAAATAAGCTTTACCGAAACTTGGTGTCACATACCTCTCAGGCTCTGTAGGAAACCTAAAGAATGATAAATGAGACGTATTCTTGTTGTTGTTGTTGTTGCTGCAATTTATTGCACTACACACGCTTTCCTTCGTAAAAACCATTTCGTACACCAAAACACACAACATACACACGTCTCGTATACGATACAGAGCAACGTGGCTTTACGTCCGCAAGGAGCGCTGCAGTCGCCTAGTATAACAAAAATCAGCGGTAGTGTCGCGACTGTATATATTAGACTGTGGTATAACCTAGTTCATAAGTAGTTTGTAAGTTTAGGGACTGACGACCCCGTAGTTAAGTCCCATAATCTTTACATTTCTGAACAATGGGACCTTTCTTAATGACCATAATTCGATTCTGAATCTTGTTTGAAGTGAGGAACACTCGTTAATATATATATATATATATATATATATATATATATATATATATATATATATATATATATATATATATATATATTTCTGCCGGAAATCATGTAAAACTGGAATTATGTGTTCCAGTCCGTAGAATACACACACACACAAAATTTCGTCTAACAATTTAAAAGAAACCTGAAGCAAAAGAAAGAATATTTGTTTCCTCTGAGATAAAATAGTTTTTTAAGACTCGTGTGGAGGAGGGGAGGGGGTTGGCAGACAATTTTTACTTTAAAGGGGGTCGCATATTCGAAAAGGTTGAAAGACACTGCTGTAGACGTACTGCTGAATTCTTTCTGAAGATGGCTGGACGGTACCCAGAAGAAATATTAGGAGAAGTAAACTTTATTCGACTGCGGCTCCGAAATTTATTTGAACAGTGATAACGGTGTTTCCGCTCACCACTGTACACACACAAAGATACACAGACAGACACACACACACAAACACACACACACATACACACACACACACACACACACACACACACACGTACTGCCACACGGCGATTAAGTGTTGCCCGTTAGGCTGTCCACATAAAAGTGAGACGCTGCAGCCGCTGGTCCCATTGACCCTGGGCACCGCGTCTGGCACAGTGGCAGCCAGATAAGCAGGTTGCAGCGCGGAAGCGGACGCGCGGCACACGATAAGCAGCGCCGGCCAACTTGCTGAGCGCCCCTGGAATGCTAACGAAGCAGCGGCAGGCCGCTACCCGTGATGTGCTATACAGAGGACGCAATAGCTCTCCCTGATGGCCGGCTGAGCATGACAGAGCAACTAGCAAGCGCTCGTACTGGCAATGGCGATCGACTCGCTTGCCCACGAGCAAGTGTCAGGCTATCGGTTCAAAGGCAGTTTATCCCAGATCTACCATCCCCCCCCCCCCAAATTAAGGGGTTCATGAAACAGCTGTAATCCACTAATCAGTAATTTATGTCAAACATACACTGTACTTGGCTCTAAATTTCGGAGGTTCGATGAAACAGCTGTAATCAACTAATCAGTAATTTATGTCAAATATACACTGTACTTCGCTCTGATTTTCGGAGGTATGTTATAGCCAAAATCGTTTTCAGAACGCCTCATTAGGAAATCCTACTGACGTTCAAAAATATTTGCAGCCGGTCATCGTAAACGTCATTCCACGATATTTCAACTCGACACCTGAAGATGACTGGCAGGTGTCCAGTTGAAATATCGTAGAATGAAGTTTATGACGACCTGCTGCACACACTAAATTTTTTGAACATTTGATTCGCCGGGAAAATTTAAAATTTCACATTCCCAATAATGACGGGTCTGTACGTTGTCTGTAAGTTTTGAACTAACTAACCTGTGTTGGCCAAATACAACTTACTCGTATTGGGGTATGTGCGGCTCTTGTTAAAGAAATATGGCTCGATGTAGCCTTAGGGTCGAACCGCTTTCATGCTCAGCAACTACATTAGCTGCAGATAGGCTCTTGTATCTGTCATCCTAGTACAACACTCAATGCATATGCTAACATTTGCGAAACAATAAAGAAATATAAAACAGAGGTAAATATTTGATAAATGAAAGAGATTTTATTCTAACGTTTGCAAGTGGTGTTGGTAATGCCAGATAACTCAGTTGAATAAAGTTTCTTCAAACACATATTTTGATCTATAGGAAGTGCTCCTACGCAAGCATTAATAACGAACAGAAATAAACCTTATAAAATTATTAGAACAGATTCGTTAACTGCGTTATGAGAACGGTAGAAAAATCCCAAACTGAGTAATTATCGTTAATGGTCTGACACTAAATCCATTTCACGCTCACACAACACGAAATAATCTTCAGTTGAAACTAGTTCATATCTTAGTCTACCACGTCAATACTCGTAAAATTTCTTGTAGAAACATACACACTGTATGCCTTAATCTGGCAATAATTAGCCATCCCAAAAGTTAAAATTCCGTCAAGTCGGCCGTTTGCTGCACAGTCTGCATCACTGTCGCAAACGAAGAACTTCAGCTATCCTAGCAGGAGACATGAAGAGTTCCTATAGCCCGAAGGAGCTCTCCAAGTATTCTACTTGACAACAGCAATTTTCTGTCTTAGGCACTAGTTGTTTCAGAATTTGTTTCGACTTGACGATTTACACGTTTAATTAACATTTTGAAAATATTGTATTATTCACTCGCCTCATTATTACCTAGGAGTAGTACAAATAATATATGAAATAACTAAATTAAGAAGCCAGCTTTCATGAGCTTGACCGCTCATAGTACACCACATGTGCGTAAATTTATTAGCAAAATAAACAAATATTCATTAAAAAGTTACACGAGCATAAGGAGAAGAGGGAAATATGCTGATTTCAATTATTAAGTTGGAGGATACGATAATCTGAATATGTTCCCATCATAAATTGATATAAATAGTGTAATATACTGTTAAATAAACAGAGGCGAGTGTCTTGCTTTCATCATGATAGCTTTAGGTAATAAGCTATCATCTTAAAATCACATGACGCAATCAAAAGTTGGTAACATTAAATTTAATATTGCTAAATTCAGATATTGTAAAGCTTAACTTTTGTACTTTTCAACACATACAGTTGCTTGTTGATTCATGAGATACGGCTAACATTCTTCTGATACCGTAGATGCCAAAAGAATTGACGGGGATAACACACGTTGATTTATTGTTTATTTCTAATTTAACAGAATTTCCTCTTTGGTCTCAACTCCCCCAGTACGGGTTTACCAATTTCCGACTCTTCGCCAGTGTCCTACCGCCATCTTTCGTGGTTACTTGAGCGCACCCGGCTACCTGATGGCTGGACCTGCCACCTTAAATGGAAACAGCACGTGTCGCCCGCTTGCATGAGTGGCCGGCCGCGGTGGCCGAGGTGACTGAGGCGCTCCAGTCACGGTCAGCACGGCCACTACGGTCGGGGGTTCGAATCCCCCCGCGGGCATGGATATTTGTGCCGTCCTAGTTTGTAAGTAGCTTATAAGTAGTTTGTAAGTTTAGGGACTGATTACCCCGTAGTTAAGTCCCATAAGCTTAACAAACATTTGAACATTTGAACATTTGAATGAGTGTCGCCCTCTCTTACATAAATTCTAGAATTAGTATAATTACGTCACATATGAAGTTCAGGAAGAAGAAATAAAAAATTTTGCGTTTTGCCGATGACATAGTAATTCTGTCAGAGACTGCAAAGAATATGGAAGAGCAATTGAATGGAATGGACAGTTGTGGTATCGCACCAGTACAAAGTGCGCGCCACGTACTTTCGCCGCGCGCCGCCATGCACGCACGGCGCGGCGTTCTCACGACGACAGCCATGAGCGCCCTCTGCTGCAACCCCGCTCGTGGCCACCACGGAAAGACATCGGTCACTTCGGACGGAGATAGCAACCAGTTAGGACCTTCGTAATCAGATAGGCACCATTGAAGACTTGGCTATCGTACAGGCACTAGGCAGGCCTCTAACAACTATGTATCAAAATTCTGCAGTACTATGTAAAAGTTAAGTATTGTTACATCCTGTGCAATATATATCTCTTTCTAATTTACTCTAGTGTTTATAGTTTCTGGCTGCTCCCCTCCGTACCTGCACCAGCGTGCTATTTTTGATCCTGTGTCGGTCTCGTTCCACTCGGCCACCGACACCTACGACGAGGCTGGGACACAAAAGCGGCGACGAAGTTGGGACACAAAAGTGGCGACGAGGATGGGATACAAAAGTGGCGACGAGGAGTGATAGAACCTTGGACCAGCCCGCTTGCAGCAGCCAGACAGCAGCAGTCGGAGCACGCAGAAATTGCTCCCGCCCACCCACCCTTAATATAAGAATTTTGGGGGAAGATATTTTGTTACGTGTTTTGTGGACTTTTTGTTGCAGAGCGTCCTCATTTATCTTGCATTTGTGTTTTGTACTAATTTACTTGTATACGCGGCGCCTAATCGGTCAGCATGGCCACTACCCCGAACCCAAACTTAATGGAAATTATTCAGTTACAGACGGCGCAAATCACTCAACTACTGCAGGCCGTGTCGCAGTTGACGACACAGGCTGCTCACCAACAACAACAGTCGTCACATCAGCAGCCCACACCTGCCGCTGCACCACTTCCTACATTTCGCCAGTACAACGAACGTGAGGAAGAATGGAGCGACTATTTCGCACAGTTTCAAGAACTCGTCGCGGCTCATCAACTTACAGGTCAGAGAGTGAAGAACCTTTTCTTATCGATTGTGGGCCCCCAGACCTTCGTACTATTGCAAAAACTTTTCCCTCTCGCATCTCCTCGTGATGTAGACTTTGAACAAATTGTAGATGCACTGAATGCTCATTATGAGAGAAAAGTTCTTGTAGCCGCTGCACGATACCGATTTTTCAGACTTAAAAAATTACCGCAGCAGTCACACCAAGAGTGGATTACGGAATTGAAGGGCTTAACCCGCCAATGTAAATTTACTTGCTCTTGTGGACTTTCGTATAGTGACGTGATGTTGAGGGATGCGATTACGCAGAACATTCAGGACCCCAGAATTAGAGCAGCAATTCTGAAACAGTCTGCCCCTCATTAGACAGTGTACTGCAGCTTATAGAAGCGCATGATACTTTTGACTTAGCAGATGTAGAAATGCAAAGCCACAGTGTTAATTCAGTGTGCCGCAACGGAAGCTTTCCTAGCCGTAGTTCTCAGTATAGCACTAGTGATTCTTATTTTTCTACCGGCCGTGCTGAACAAACAGTGAACAGTAGCCAGTGTAAAAGTGCGACGCAAAGGTCGCCCCGTAGTGTTAGACACAGTAATTTGAATAACGGGCGCCAACGCTCATTTCAGAAAAATGTACGTAAATCTTGCCCCTAGTGTGTGTCTCGCCACAAGCGTGCTCATTGCCCTAGTCGCAACGCAACCTGTTATCAATGTGGCAAATCAGGACATGTACAGTCTGTGTGTATGCAAATTAAAAACTCAAAGAACGGTACCGTTAGAAACAGTGCTTCGCAGAGTGCGAGAACAGTTCATTCTGTAAATGTTATACGGGCTGTGGAATTGAACAGTGCTTTCCTTGGATCTCAATTGCAAGAAAATAGTTCTGCGCCTATGGCAAAACTATATAGTGCACCACGTAGCAAGCGCCGACGAGCGCGTAAAACAGTGCAACGGAAAAGGGTTCGGGACAAGCAAAATGACTATGAACAGTGCATTCCTGTAGTGAAAATAGTGCCTTCTGCAACTGCTCCTTGTAATAGTGCCCAGTAATGTGTAGCTAGTGACAATAGACTTGTTGTAGATACTGAAAGTAATTTTAGTGCAGTAGCCTCGCATTGCGCGGACGCCGATCCGGCGGTAGTGCCATCTAGTGACAGTGTTGTTAATCCCCTGCGTGCCGAGTCTGAGCCGCTTCCTTCACTACGCGGCCTGCGCATACGCAGCACACAAACCGTAGCAGACGTTGCCCACATTCGCGCACCTGTCGTGCGCCAGAAGCACAAACTTTTTGTAAATCTCTCCATAGAAAATAAGACTGTGCAATTTCAGCTTGATACTGGTTCCGCTGTTACATTAATTAATACAGATACTTATGAACTTCTGGGTTCGCCAAAATTGTCGCCGTCACAGCAAGTGTTAACAGCTTATACAGGTGAAAATATTCCCGTGCTAGGAACATGTAGCCTGCCCGCCTCTTTTCAAGGTGTAACAAAAACAGTTGCTTTTGTAGTTCTTCAGGCCAAATCGACACAGAACATTTTTGGACTAGATGCTTTTGACTTGTTTGGTTTATCAATTCAAAGCGATGTGCTTCAGATTTCGTCAGTAGTGCCTCAGGACAAAATTAATGCATTGTGTGACAAATATAGTGACTTGTTTTCGCCGGAACTAGGTTGTGCAAAAGACTTAGTGGCACATGTAACGTTAAAAGAATCTGCAGTTCCAAAATTTCGTAAAGCTAGACCAGTGCCTATCACAATGCGTGATACAGTTGCCGAAGAACTTAAACGTTGGCAAGATAGTGGGGTGATTTCTCCTGTTTCTGCGAGTCAGTGGGCCTCGCCTATAGTAATTATACCCAAGCCGTCAGGAAAACTTCGTCTCTGTGTGGACTTCAAATCAACAGTGAACAGTCAAACAATTGTAGACACTTACCCTCTGCCCAGACCTGAGGAACTGATGGACAAATTAGGACAGTCTCGCTTCTTTTCCAAGATTGATTTAGCAGAGGCATACTTACAGATTCCACTTGATGACGAGTCAAAAAAGTTTTTCGTCATTAATACTCACATGGGCCTTTTTCAATTTCAACGCCTACCCTTTGGCAGTTCTTCCGCTCCCGCTATTTTTCAGCGTTTTTTGGAACAGCTGACAGTTTCTGTACCGTGTTGTTCGAACTATTTAGATGATATTGTGGTATCCAGACGTACAGTTGAAGAACATTTAGCAAACCTGGAGTGCCTTTTCAAAGTGTTGACTGCAGCAGGTCTACGTTGTAATAAAGCAAAGTGTTCGTTTTTTCAAGCTGAAATAGAGTACCTGGGCCATGTGATTAATGACCAAGGAATTCATCCCTTACAGTCACATCTTAGAGCAATCAAAGACTTGCCTCCTCCTAAGAATGTGCACGAATTGCAAGCAGTAATGGGAAAGCTGAACTATTATTTCAGATTTATTCCCAATGCCTCTCAGATTGCAGCTCCACTGCATCACTTACGTAGGAAGAATGTTCCTTTTGTATGGTCTAAAGATTGTCAGGTTGCCTTTGACAAACTAAAGTCTGCACTACTCAGTGATGCATGTTTGATTCCCTTTGACCCACAGAAGCCTGTAGTGTTAGCAGTTGACGCCTCGTCGTACGGTCTGGGTGCCGTTCTGTCGCATCGTATTGGTTCTCACGATCGTCCTATTGCCTTTGCATCCAAGCTACTGACGCCAACGCAACAGAATTACAGTCAGATAGAGAAGGAGGCCTTAGCAATCATTTACGGCGTCACAAAGTTTCATCATTATCTCTATGGCAGAAAATTCTATTTGTTGACAGACCACAAGCCTCTCACGTCGTTGTTCTCACCCACAAAGCCAATTCCGCCACGTTGTCAGGTTGCCTTTGACAAACTAAAGTCTGCACTACTCAGTGATGCATGTTTGATTCCCTTTGACCCACAGAAGCCTGTAGTGTTAGCAGTTGACGCCTCGTCGTACGGTCTGGGTGCCGTTCTGTCGCATCGTATTGGTTCTCACGATCGTCCTATTGCCTTTGCATCCAAGCTACTGACGCCAACGCAACAGAATTACAGTCAGATAGAGAAGGAGGCCTTAGCAATCATTTACGGCGTCACAAAGTTTCATCATTATCTCTATGGCAGAAAATTCTATTTGTTGACAGACCACAAGCCTCTCACGTCGTTGTTCTCACCCACAAAGCCGATTCCGCCACGTTGTCAGGTTGCCTTTGACAAACTATCTGCACTACTCAGTGATGCATGTTTGATTCCCTTTGACCCACAGAAGCCTGTAGTGTTAGCAGTTGACGCCTCGTCGTACGGTCTGGGTGCCGTTCTGTCGCATCGTATTGGTTCTCACGATCGTCCTATTGCCTTTGCATCCAAGCTACTGACGCCAACGCAACAGAATTACAGTCAGATAGAAAAGGAGGCCTTAGCAATCATTTACGGCGTCACAAAGTTTCATCATTATCTCTATGGCAGAAAATTCTATTTGTTGACAGACCACAAGCCTCTCACGTCGTTGTTCTCACCCACAAAGCCGATTCCGCCACGTACGGCACAAAAGCTTCAGAGATGGTCCTTGATATTGTCTAATTATCAGTATGAGATTTTGTACCGACCTACCACTAAACATGCTAACGCGGACACACTTTCCCGACTTCCGGTTGGCCAGGATGTGTCGTTTGATTCTTCAGAAATGGCATGTTGTCAGATAGACTCCAGAGATGCTTCCGCTGTCGCAGATTTCCCTTTGAACTCTCGTCGGGTTGCACAGGAAACAGCTGCGGATGTAGACTTAAGTGTGGTAGCACGTTTTGTTCGCTCAGGGTGGCCTGCCAGAGCCAAAGACATTGATCGGCCTCTGGTTCGACGTTATTTTGCACAACGTCATGCATTATCTTTAAGTCAGGGTGTACTGTTGTTGCATACCGACAACGACCAAGCAAGAGTGATTGTTCCTCGTTCCCTGCAACGAGAAGTGTTACGCCTCCTGCATCAAGGACATTGGGGCATTGTTAGGACAAAGCAACTGGCCAGACGTCATTGTACCTGGGTTGGTATGGACGCTCAGATAGAGAGCATGACATCACAGTGTACAGTTTGTGCGGAGCATCAGGCGGCTCCTCCACAGCGTTTCTCAGAGTGGCCACGCCCCAAGGGACCATGGCAACGTTTACACATTGACTTTGCCGGACCTTTCTGGAATACGCGATGGTTAATTGTTGTAGACGCTTTCAGCAAGTTTCCTTTCGTGATTGCCATGAACCCAACGACAGCGTCTAGTACAATCAGTGCCTTAACATCAGTGTTTTGCATCGAAGGCTTGCCTGAAACTATCGTCAGTGACAATGGACCTCAGTTTGTTAGTGCGGAATTTCAACAGTTTTGTCGTGTGAATGATATTCAGCATATCACCACCGCACCTTTTCACCCTCAGTCCAATGGTGAAGCAGAACGTTTCGTTCGAAAATTCAAGTCTCACATGGAGAAGATGAAAGGTCAGCACTCCAGGCAGCAAGCTCTTCAAATTTTCCTGTCTACGTATCGATGCATGCCACGTGACGGCCCGTCTCCTGCCGAGCTGCTACACGGCCGCCGTCACCGCACTCTCCTTCACCTGCTGCAGCCTCCCACGCACCGAGTCGGTTCGTATGGCGCTACGCGTTTTCAGGTTTCCACGCCGGTGCTGTACAGGGTGTTTGCTGGAAACAAGAAGAAACTATGGATGCCGGGCATCATTCAGCGCGTGCTCGGTCGCAATATGTATGTTGTACGTTCTTCCACAGGGTCGGAGCTGCGGCGCCACGCAAACCAATTGCGCTTGCACAGGCCGCGCGATCCTGTCTCCGGTTTCTTGATTCCAGACCCAGTTCACCGCCAGGGAGCACAAACACATCGTTCGTCAACGGGTACAGCGTCCCCGGACTACGAGATCGTCCCGATGGAGATCGACGCGACGCCGCCGCTGTCGCCGCCGCAGATGACAGCGTCACCGAGAGGGACTCCGGGACCGTGCGTGCCGCCGCCGCCTGGGCCACGCACCTCAGAAGAAGATGACCTGCTCCCTCTGGGCGGGGGGGTGCGCCCTTCCCCAGGTTTCGGTGGGTTCCCTGGAGGATCGCAAGGCGGATGCCCGGGCGCGGACGGCGTCTCGATCCCAGCCTCAGCTACGACGCCCGTCCCACCAGTAACGCCCCCGCCCAGGCCCTCCTCCCAGTGCCGTCGCCGTGGCCCTCAGCCCTACGCCACGACGGCGCGGCGGTTTGGGGGGGAGGGGTGTGGTGTCGCACAAGTACAAAGTGCGCGCCACCTACTTTCGCCGCGCGCCGCCATGCACGCACGGCGCGGCGTTCTCACGACGACAGCCATGAGCGCCCTCTGCTGCAACCCCGCTCGTGGCTACCACGGAAAGACATCGGTCACTTCGGACGGAGATAGCAACCAGTTAGGACCTTCGTAATCAGATAGGCACCATTGAAGACTTGGCTATCGTACAGGCACTAGGCAGGCCTCTAACAACTATGTATCAACATTCTGCAGTACTATGTAAAAGTTAAGTATTGTTACATTCTGTGCAATATATATCTCTTTCTAATTTACTCTAGTGTTTATAGTTTCTGGCTGCTCCCCTCCGTACCTGCACCAGCGTGCTATTTTTGATCCTGTGTCGGTCTCGTTCCACTCGGCCACCGACACCTACGACGAGGCTGGGACACAAAAGCGGCGACGAAGTTGGGACACAAAAACAGTGTCTTGAAAAGAGGGTATAAGATTAACATCAACAATATTAAAACAAGGATAATGGAATGTAGCGTAAGAAAGGCGATGCTGAAGCAGTTAGGTTAGGTAATGAGACAATAAAAGTAGTAGATGAGTTTTGTTATTTGGGTAGCAAGATAACTTCTGATGGCCGAAGTAAAGAAGGTATAAAATGCAGAATGGTATGGGAATTAAAGCGTTTATGGAAAAGTGAAGTCCTTTCTGAAAGCATTTGGATGGGGTGTAGTATTGTACGGGAGTGAAACGCGGACGATAGGGAGTTGAGACAAAATTATGATAGAAGCTTTTGAAATGTGGTCCTCCAGACGAATGACGAAAATTAGATGGGTAGATCACGTAACTAAGGAGGAGGTGATCAATAGAATTTGGGGAGAAAAGGAGTTTGTGGTATATCCTCATTAAGAGAAGGGATAGGTTGGTGGGACACATTCTGAGATATCAAGGATTCCTCAACTTAGCATTAGAGGGAAGTGTGTCAGATAAAAATCATATAGGGAGACCGAGGGACGAGTACAGTAAGCATATTCGAAAACATATAGGTTGTCCGACTTATTCTCAGATGAAGAGACTTGCACAGGACAGGGTAGCGTGGATAGCTGCATCAAACCAGTCTGCGAACTGAAGACCACAACAAAACAAACTGCAGTATGTATCCGTTATGTCAGAATCGTTACTTGTTAATCGAAGTCCTGTCAGGACGGAAGCTGAGTGGCCTTTTCTGCGTATTTACATATAATGTGAAAACATTTCATCCGTTCCGTGTCCACCAACAGAGAAAGCAAGCACTAAAGCGAGTTTAGAAATGGGCAGATCTTGAGTCGTCAGGCCAAGAACAAGTTTCACGTAACGATCGGGCCATGTCCGATTCTCGCGTGCAGCGTTCTATCGAAAGTAAAAGAAAGTCGCTGTTTGGTCATCCATTTCACTTCCTGGAAAGCATGAGGTTCGTCCAGTCGTCTCCATGTTGATAGGAAGACAGCCAGTAATTAACATACAGGATGAAACGAAGTCAGGATACATGTCTATTAAAGTCCAACGGTGGGAGGACTCATAAAGGCGTCCTGTATGGAATGTCTGTAGGTGGTAGATCAGCATGTAGGAGCTAGAGCGACAGCTTCAGCCATTTCGAAATTAGCAGTCATGAAATTGGGTAACATTTTTGAAATGGGATGGAGGTCTCTGCACATCTTTTTAACGGCTTCTTTTTCAGAAATACAAAATTGAAATTTGTTTTAATATACCTTTATTTGCAAAAGATGTGTTACTTAAAGTTTGAAATTCCAAGGATATGAATAGTTCTATTTATTGTTACATGTGACCCAAATGTTTTTAGACAGCAGGAGCGCAATGGAACTGTACTGCTGAGTGGTGGCTGAAAGACTGTTCAAGAGTGATTGCTGCAGACGTCAAAGCCCCGAGCCTTTGAGAAAGGCCAGTTCACATGACTTTATTGACGTCATTGGGCAAATTTTGTGCAACAGGTTCTGTGGTCGATAACAAACTGAGTGGACACCTAAGAGCAGCCACTGACGAGGACACTTTACCAACAACTGTATCACCATCTGTGAAAAGTCCACATCGCAGTACACGTCGATTATCAGCAATATCCGGTGTCAGTCTGCCCTCAATCCTGCGTGCGTTGCACACCCGCCAGTGGCATCCGTACAAAATACAGTTGCCACGTCACCTGTCGGTGGTTAACCCTAATGGGTCAGTGTAACATGAATCCAAACTTCATACGGCAGTTGTCCAGTAATGAAGACAATTTTTATGCACAAAGTGAAGTAACAGAGAGAATCATCGTTACTGTTCAGAAGCGAACGCCACTCTAGAGGTGCTGGTGGTAACAAACTAGTGGTTGGTATCGAATACACTACACAAGAATCTTGGGTCTGCTTTATATTGATGGAACCTTTAATGGGGAGAGATAGCTTAACATGATCCCTAATTATATGCTTCCAACGGTGCTGAATCCGCAGGGTGACTTGTCTACCTCCTTGCAAGAATACGGTGCACCTCCACACTATGCTCGGAAGTCAGTTTCTGAATGAAGAGTTTGGTGGTCACTGGATAAGTAAAAGGCCTATTGTGTGGCCACTACGATCCTTTCACCTTACACTTCTTGACTGTTATCTGATGAGAAATTTTGAATCAGTTGTATATGAGGTAAAATCACACACCTGGCCAGTGTACTTATGAAACGAGTGCACCCTTTGATTCTGTGAGTTATGTAGTAGGACTCCCAGTAAACAATCTGATTGTATGTCCGTCACAATGGAAGTCACACAGAAAATATGCTGTAATACCGACTCTGACAAGTGTCGTAATCTTTATCAGTTAGTAACTTTATACCATTAAAATATCTTAAAACAGGTTTCACATTTGTATACCTGAGATAGCGACCACTCAAATGGATACGCCATGTAATTTCTTCTCAGTTCAAGAACGTAACCCAAACCAAAACTGGCGGATTTCAAGATTACTGCTGCAGCTGCCACAGCTCCACAGTAGGGGAATCCGTAATTCTTTCTCACCCCGCTCGACTTTTATAGGGATGCATCTTGATTTTGAACACGTATAACGAAAAGCACAACAATCGTGTATTACAATATGTTTTGATGTACAAACAGTTTGTACTATACCTCCATTTCTACATCTGTAGTTAAAACCACAATTCTATGATTAGTAGTTAGCTTATTGTAGTTTCTGTCGTACCATTCACGTACTCAGTGCAGGAGGAATTATCGTCTCCGCACACGCTGAAAGAAATTGTCTTCACGACCACTATAAAACGGTTCGTAGAGGGTTGTAGTGTATTTATAGATCCATCCCTAAAGGTGATTCCTAAAAGTATTTACGTACGCTTTCAGGTTGTAATTTGTGTCTGTCTTCACGCATTTGCATGGTATACTAATTCGGCTGAAGTGTCAACTAAAACCTGTTTTGCCTCTATACATGTATAGACGCGAAACGTGTCTTACCTTATACTACATCCGTAATGGTATACCAAGTTTGTACCAAAAATTTACAATATTTCCCGTCGATTTTACATCATGGCTAGAGACCCT
Organism: Locusta migratoria; assembly: GCA_026315105.1. Taxonomy (NCBI): domain Eukaryota; kingdom Metazoa; phylum Arthropoda; class Insecta; order Orthoptera; family Acrididae; genus Locusta; species Locusta migratoria. The sequence continues at coordinate 472,147,168 of CM048747.1, forward strand.
TTGCTCTACAACATATATGAAGCATAGCAATAGGGCAATAATATAATCTGAAGATGATTTATATCGTCGAAACCGGTAATTGTCAATATATAGCGATTTATTACTTTGCTTAAAATCCTTAAAGGAAAGTGCATACATTATAAAATGTTAGATCGGTCTCCATTAAGGAAAACTGTTTATGACCACGATGAACTGTATTTTTGCAGTTCTGTTCTTACACAATTTTCTCATGGTATAGTAGGGTGGAGAGCTGCACCAAATAATTGTCCGGACTGAAGACCTAATCAACAATAATGACAACGCACACAAAATAATTGAGGAAGAGAAGTAGTGGACGAAACTCCAGGGTAACTGAAAATCACCGGCGAATATTAAGAACGATGTTGAGGGGACAACCTAAACCTATCATTGAAAAGGGACTGAATAACTCAATATTCACTTGAGTAATACAGTTTCGATAACAACAGTACTGTTGGAGCTTGATATTGAAGGCTGATCCGTAGTTTTTGAACTATTAATATCGCAAGTAAATGAAAAGGAAGGAAGGAAGATAGCACACGGTTTAATGTCCCGTTGACGACGTCATCATTGAAGACGTAATCACTCTCGGATTTTTGCTGCAACGATGGGGAAGCAAATAACATACAGGAACGAACCCGGCGTTTGGCTGGAGTAATACAGGGAAATCATGGATAATCTAAATTCAAATATTAATTTTTTTGTGAATATGTGGTACTTAACTTCTTTGGTTATTAGTCCCTAGGTTTACAGACTATTTAAACTAAGTTAAACTAACCTAAGGACAACATACACACTCATGCCCGAGGAAGGTCTCGAACCTCCGACGGCGAGCAACCGCGCTGCTTAGCGAAGCGCCTTAGACTGCTCGGCTACTCCACCGAGGCGATAATGAAAATCTGAATTGCCGGAGGTGCATCTGATCAGTGTTGTCCCAAACGCGAATACTGTGTACTAACCAAGACATTACCTCACCAGGTAAAATTCTAACGCAAAACTGCGAAGGAAGTGGTGGCACGATCACTGGAAGTATGCGGTATGGACTGACGAATCGTTGTTTATATTGCAAAATACAATGTATCGAAAACTCCAAAAGATCGTCCCATTCGTCTTGCCTATTCCGTACAGTCAAGCATGAGGGTCTTTCCGTTATTAATTGAAGCATCTGAAATCTGTAGTTCAGTTGTGTCAATTATCATCTCTGTTCCGAAACTGTGAATGAATTTGTAACTCTCTTCAACAACCAACTGCTTACCGTGTCTAACATATTAGTTACAAACACTGCCACATTCGTAAATGATAATGCACCGTTCCCGTCCTGCAAATACAAACACAGCCAAACGTTTCAGACGTGCTTTACACAGTATCACAAAGTTATCAAATATGGACAGTAAAATCGCCTGTCTCAACATAACTGAAACGTTATTGCGTGTTTTAGAGCAGAGAGTGAGAAGCAATTTTTCAACTCCAGCAACTTTGAATTCATTGCCGCTTGTTTTGCTTGAAGGTCCGCCTCGGTAGTCTAGTTTCCCGCGAAAGGCAGAGGTCCCAGGTTCTAATCCCGGTTGAAGCACACAGTTTTAATGGCGAGGAAGTTTCATATCACCGCACACTTCGGTGCAAAGAGAAATTATTATCTGATAATCAGGATGGTTTGGAACTCGACTAAAAACTTTCATCGAGCCACGGCAACTGTAGAGACAACTGCTGCGTTCAGAAACGAGATTGTATGAATAAGTGTATGTTTCTCTTTTCTTTTTCTTTTTATGACCACGACTGTAGCCGAGAGATGAGTGCCTATACGGTACTTTTTTATTATTTTATTTTTATGTATTTATATTTCTTCATTTGCTTTTCGTGGTTCGACCAGCGTCTTTGCAATGGGTTGCATACTTTCTATTGCTAGATCGCGTCTATGTTGTGTCTTCATATTATTTCGTCTACTCCCTGTAGCTCTTCAGTTGGTTTCCCGAGCGCTAAGTGCACCCAGCTACCCCACAGCGCTCGGCAGAGACGGTCGGTGACGCTTCCAGATGCTCGCGGAATCCGAAAGTTCCTGTTCTGTTGGTAGTCGTCATAACTCAACAGCGCTTCTCTGACGCAGACGAAGATACAGTAAAAATAAAAAAATAAAAAAAGATCAATTGCCGTTTCATTTAACCAACAAGTCCCAAACGGAAACGTGGCCGAGATCTCTTTTGTATAATTGTTGAGACTAGCGGTTTCGATGAATTAAGTCATAATCTACAGATCATCATTGTCTACAAAACATTTGATCATGCGCTTGCACATGACAGAGACACAGACCGATTGAGTTAGTTACATACAACTGGCATTTTTGTTAAAGCTAAATAGTGACAACACTGCTCTCGAGCCACTATGGTAGGGAATCTACTACTGCCGCTGATAGCACCTTACCTGACAGCAAATGGATCGCCTGTCCCACGTCACCGGCGTGCGCACAATCGAGGGAAATACAGTCATTTGCGATCGAGCGGTCTAACGTACCCGTGTCTCAATGTTCCTCCACGGCAGAACGCCAATGCACAGTTTTACAATTCATTTGTGGAGTTGTGGAGCATCACTTGCGATGACCTTTGAGAAACAAACGGCAACACTGCGCAACCCACCCATCACTTTGTACGACAACACGCGGGCGCATATAGCGCAATCTGTGGCTACTCTGTTCGGTCGATGGGACAGGGAAGTACTGAACCATCTACCATATTCTCCGGACTTAAGTCCTTCAGACTTTTATTTGATTTCGAAGAGGAAGGAAACACTTCGTGCCATTTGGTACAGAACTGTCCCTGAGATTCGACAGGCAAGAGACCGCTCCATTCACATCAATAGAACAGGCTCTGCTAACGGTAAACTACGCCTTCCACATCGCTAAGGGTTTTACACAATGCTGGTGACTAATTTGAAGGATAGTAACAGGTCCAAACACACACACACACACACACACACACATATATATATATATATATATATATATATATATATATATACATGACGAATTACAGCGTTCAAATGAATGAAATAAATCGAAATTTGCGATGTTATGGCTTCACTGTATTAGGTTTAGATGGAATACCAAACTGTGGCGAATGAAAATTAGTGCCCGGCCGGGATTCGAACCCGGGATCTTCTGCTTACTAGGCAGACGCGTTGACCATTCCGCCACCGAGGTCACAGTGACCAGCCCGACTGCAGACGACTCTTCCCTGCACGTCTCCCGCCACACACAAATCTCCATTCGTCAAGCTGTCTCCTATTTATTCTATAATGATCGTAGCCACAATACTTACAAACTACTTATCAACTAGCTTATCCTAAAGACGGCACAAATATCCATGCCCGAGGGGGGATTCCAACCCCCGACCGTAGTGGCCGTGCAGACCGTGACTGAAGCGCCTCAGTCCCCTCGGTCACCGCGGCCGGCAACGTTACTTCAAATATGTGTAAGTGAATGACCAATGCTTTGTAGACAATGGTGATCTCAAGATAATTATTCCATTCAAAATGGTAATCAAAAAACAAAGGACCGTAAAAAATAGATTTTGGCAACATTTGTTTTGGGAGTCGTTGTTTAACTCGATTACATCGTCTCCTTCCTGTAGGTAGTCGTACCATTTAAGACAGACCTCCAGTGTGCCGAGCGGAAGAAGGATCAGCGGGTGAAGGTACGGCACCAGATAGAGCCTGCGCGACCCGTTGCCATGGAGCGGGGCCCGCGGGCGTTGTGTGGAGAAAGCGGCGGCGGCTGCAGTGGCCGGGGTCAGTGGTACGCCTTGGCCCTGGCCGTGGAGGCGAGCGAACAGCCCAACTACCTGCCGCACGCATCCGGATCGCGCGCCTGCTGCCGGGAGGTCGCCTGCCGTGGCCACAGAAGCAGCGCCTACTGCCTGTGCACGCCCGACTTATCCAGTCCTCCCCTTCTAATGGTAATTTTTTTTCCTTATTGTACTTTGAATTCCCAATTTGCGCAGGCTGATAGCGGTCTCCATGCCGCTCTACAGCCGAGAGAATACAAAACTTGGCAAAGAACACACAGTAAGTTTTTAACAGGAGATGAGGTGAAGATGTTAAATCAAAACAAGGAAAATTTCTGTGAAATTTTAAGAAATGTCCGGTTGAAGTGAGACATAAAAGTTAAGATTCGATAAAACTGCCACGACGGTGAAAATACACAAACTTATAAAATTGACACTAAATACTCAAAGACGATGTCAAAGTCACTGGACAAAATACAGAGGCGACGTTTGATGTGTCGATGGTGGTAGTCGTAAAACGTTAAACCTCCACTGGCACTGACATATACGAGCCGGAAGGAGAGGGAGGGATTGGGATGGATGATGTGAAAGGACGTGGGTGTGGAACGACTCCAGGGGGGGGGGGGGGACGAGAAGAGGGTATCTTCGAGGAGGGCATTATGACTGGTAGGAAGGATAAATATCAGGACAGAAGGCATCATTCGGTAGGGTGAGGTGGCGGAAGTTACCCTGGGAGAGGATGTGGAGCGTGTGCCGGTGGAGGGAAGCAGGAATAGAATGGTTAAGACGTTTCAGTCGCCCTGGGTTGGTGAGGAGAGGATATAACAACGGGTGATGGCACTGGAACAGTTTTGATAAAATCCTCAGGAAATCTTCAAATTAGCCCAGCGGATGACCCTTTATAGTACGGCGTATTAATATATACGTAAAAATTAACGCCTGCATTTGGGAAGTCACACAGTGGTATAGATCACACAAAAGTTGGCCGAAAATAGAAAAAATCTTTAGATTTGAACGAAAATTGGTATATAGGGGTTATTGAGGCCGCTGATTACGGATTTTGTATTAAAATTTCAAAATTCCTAATAGCAGATTCAATATGGCTGACCGCTTCATTCAAAATTCTTGGATTTTTTTAAATCCGTATATAATTATTTTTGATTTTTCTGATTATGAATACTACATAATGATGATTTCTAATTTAGAAGTGGGAAATCACGATAATAATGTAACAATTACAACAACAAAAAACTAGTTTGTTTATCTTTGGTTTTTATTTTGAAATTTTTTGAAGTACCAGCTATTGGTAGTAATATGTACAATTACAAAATTGTAACGATGGAAACAAAATAAAAATCAGTCGCTCTCACTGTCAATATCGGGATAATTACCGTTTTCTAAATCAAAGTCAGTATCATGTTTATCAGAAACATTTAGAAAATCTTCTCTGTACGCCAATCTTTAGATGTTTTATTAGTCGTCGAAACAATCTGTGGAGTAAATAGTGTAATTACTGTGATGAATTTTGAATCTTATTTAGGTTTTTACATTAACTATTACAAAAATCGATATTTCTGTGTAAATTTAAACACTCACGTTAATAACTATGGAAGAAGAAAGCCAATTTTCATTATTTCCAAGAAACCTTTCAGTCGTTCTTCGAGACTGTTTCCACTTCAGTGCGGACAGAAACGCCTTCAAAGATTTGCCCCCTTCGTCAATTATTTGACAACAGATTTTTCAATTTATCGTAAGATGTTGCTCCAAACATTTTAGTTGGGTGTCGAAGTCCGAGTTGAAATTGTTCTGTATAACGTCGAACAGTTCTTGACGAGTGGAAATTATTTTATCAGTGTGTGAATCTTAAATACAGATAATGCAATGTAGTATTATAAAGTGCTCTCTACCGTTAAAAACAGGAACTATTACAAGTAGGCTATTTCCTGTTTACTCCGCTGGAGTGCAGCGCTCTAGATCTAGCAGATATTACTCGTTTCCACATTCCAACACGTTTCCACATTTGTAACATAACCTTGATTCGCATTGTTAGTTACACAGGTCATAAATATTTGATGCTATATTACAGTAACACAACCGTTTTATGAATTACAACTGTTCAACTATTTGTTAAGCTTATGGGACTTAACTACGGGGTCATCAGTCCCTAAACTTACAAACTACTTGTGAACTACTTACGAACTAGGACGGCACATATATCCATGCCCGAGGGGGGATTCGAACCCCCGACCGTAGTGGCCGTGCTGACCGTGACTGGAGCGCCTCAGTCACCTCGGCCACCGCGGCCGGCTATGAATTACAGTTATAAAAAGAAGGGCAACAGTGATGGTTGCGGTCAACCTGAGCCTATCAAGAAAGCTGCTCAATGTGCCCGGTGCTGTTTATTTTTAACCTCAAAAGTACAGGGGCAGATCGGGGCATAACTTTCTTTCACATTCCACTACAACACACCATAAGCTATACGCCATATGCCGAAGATTCCTAAATAACGCTGAATACACAACTATTTTGCTAATTATCGGTAAATAATTATGAAAAGATAACTAATATGCAGACACACATTTGACGATTATTTACTACATGAAGAAATACAAATTAACGAAAACGTTATATATGCCAATATTCGACATACTTTATTTATTACCCTCCATGAAACAGAAATAAAATATGACACTCCAGTAAACAGTTACACCCACTTTTAGTAGTGGTGGTATTTCGGAGAGACAGCACGACGTTAACGCTATGCCGAAAACAGTAACTTTGATCTGACGTAGCATCTCAGGTTTCAAAGATAAATCACTTTCCTTTGAGAGTAATATGCGCCAAAGCCTCTACTACAAGATTCTATTGTAGCCAGCCTATTCGCTGACAGTTGCATGTTTCGATTTTTGGCCACCTTTTTTCAGATCCAGACTACTGTGCGTCAGTAGCCCCCCCCGCCCCCCCCCCCCGCCTTTAGCGGAGAAACAGCCAACCTCCATTCTTCAGTAACTATTATTGCACCGTCACTATTCGTGATAAATACTTGCAGTGACGAGATAAGTTTATGAATTACGACTACACCCATTAGTTCGTCGAAGACTGTGATATTTAAGGTTGTCTGGTTCGTACTGCATATTTTCTCCCTTATCAAAAGTTCTCTCTGCTGCATCTTCAGAGAATTCTAGACTACCATTGGGCAACAACACTATTTTACATTATAGCTTTCGAATATGCAGGACTTATTGAAAGATTAAATGTTCCATAATAGCTCTAGAGTGATTAGTGCAAGTGCTTCCGTGGTCATTTTTTCAAAAATATTTTCAAACTGCATCTGTTCCGCTCTTGTGCGAATTAAATACAACAAAATCTTATTTCCACTCCTGTACCACTTAAGCCGTATATATATATATATATATATATATATATATATATATATATATATATTATTTTTCCCTTATATCTCTCAAAACGATTTTTAGAAGTAAATCATGTTGGGAGATGTTTCAACTTAGCTCTTCTTACTATTCACTTCCTTCTACCTTTACTACACGACAGCTTCGATAACAAATGTTGTGATCCACACTAGCATCGAAACAAGAGCTGAATAAATTTAAATGGTGTATTCTAGGGTGCTTTCTTATTATTACTCACAAACAAAATGTTTGTAGTTATTATGAACAATGTTCCTACTGTTTTACTCAGTTTTACACTTGTGTGAAGATAATTGTAATAAATTATAACCACACGTTTCGTAAATCTGCATGAATATTTTAAATTGTTGTGCATTTCCTTTTTATTATTTTATATTATTTCTGTAATTAGATAGTTACAACTGTTGAATTTTATATAAAAATATTATGCTCTTATTTATATTTTGGTAGCCTATTTTATAAAACATTGATTCGAACTTTCTCATCTTTCGCCCAAATAGAGGGCGCACATGCTTCTTATATACGGTATGTACACACTGTTGATGTCACTGTCTATTCTGGTGTTACGGGTAGGTGAGTGGGTAAATTGCTTAGATAAAATTCGGGATGTCGGTTACGGTGCTTTATTGCTAACCTTACAATAATACTTAACTATTGGCCGATATTGGCCCTAACAGTTATATTTATGAGCAATATTTGGAACATTGGACTCAGCCGAGAGCTATTCGCTTCTTACATCTTCTTAGGCACTCGTGACTCATAATTCAGTTGATGATTTATCCGGTCATGAATGCACAAAATAATATAGTTTTGTTGGCACCTATGCAGCTACTATCGACTATATGCCACCAAAGAATTGCTGCGTAAAGTTATTTATTGATAAAATTTTGTTCTTTCGCGCCATATTTCCAGTACTTTACCTTCACAATGGTCCGGCGGTTGCAACGGCAACGGCTGTTCCCACGGGGAAGCTTTCTGGATATTTGTAGCCCTCCTTCCTTCCCTGCTGTGGCTCCGATATCAGTGGATTTTACCGACGACCGACATCGGCGGAATAAGGCCGATCGTTTCAAATCAGTACTCCACTACCGACACGGTAACAGTGTAGCCGACTTCATCGCCCGAACGTAGAGATTTCGGAAGACAGACGCTGAAATTCAAATCAGTTTGTTTTCTTCAAATCGATCGACGTTCTCACACAGCAGATATGGACTGTGAGAAACTTCATACGTTTAGTGAAAGGCAGAGAGAGATTGTGGCACCTAGAAGACGATAAATATCACAATCGGGATATAGGTCGGAATCTATGGTCGGATATTGCGTTTCTTTGCAACCCCATGTTGGTTAAATACAATATCAGAATTCTTTTTGCGTAAACTGTAACCTTAAAAAATGTGTTCAATTCGTAATTGTGGCGTTTCGTAATGTTATTGCAGTGGCTCTCTTACCTTTAAGAAGAAAGAAAAATTATGGTTTCCTACATTAGGATAAAATACACACTTAAAGATTTATTCTGTTCGATTTTCCTGGCTTCAGCAACCAAAAACACATCTGGCAAAAAATCGCACAGTGAAACGTATGTAAACAAATGCAGTGGAAGATGCGGATAAATTCTCCAAACTCGTTATTATAAGCAATAAACCTACTTAACTTGTGTACGTTTCCGTTATTTAAAGCATAGAAGTGAACTGGTGTATGTCTCCACAACTTCAAATGAATTCAGCAAACTGTAATATTGCTTGTCAGTGACACCACGAAATATTACGAGCATGTAATATAAATTTCTCCCTTTACCGGTACCTCACATATTCGTAAAGATTGTCTGGTAGCAGCAGTAGCTGAGGAGAGTACACAATCCTTGCTACTTTCTTCTTTCGACACAAGTGCAGCTCATTCTTACGCAATGGATGTCTTTTTTACCAACAAACGCTGTATTGCAGCACTAATTTCCAAGCACAGAAACGTCGATGGAAACCATAGCACCCCAGAAAATTGAAATCTAATATTCTCCAAACAAAGAATTGATTCTAATCTTACCTCTCTCCTTAACCTGACCGTTGACAATCTATATCAGATGCAGTGTGACTACGCCGTCAGCCGATGTCTTCAGTGAAACTCGGGCGACGGTGTTTGGGGGCGATTTTTCACTGTCACTGTGAACACTGCCTTAGCCGTCCTAGCACGTGACGTGAAAACGCACGTGGAGGAGCAAGTGGTGACGTCGCAGCATGGAATCCCACGATCCATTGCCCTGTGAAGTGTGGAACGAAGGATCTGGCATGTTACATTTTTGCATGTGGCGTTGAACGTGGCTAACGAGAAGCAACTTGGTTTTCAAGTAACGAACACAACTTTTGAGCCACCATATTGCAAACGGAACTCCATATTTCATACCGTCTTTCGTTGCAGCGTACGATGTATGAATATAATCTTTTACAAACCGTTAGAAAATTGAACTGTTTTAAACGCGTCAATTTAGATATGATTTCTTACAATAAATTACCGGAAACTGTATTTTCATAGATTTAAAGGTTATACATTTAAAGTGTGTCAGTGTTATAATTTGTATATCGTAAAAGTATATCGAACCAATGCTACGTTATAACGGCATTCTACCAAAGGAGCGTCTTTGTGATGCTCTGTCATAGATAAATAACATATTACAACATGTTTTAGGCGGATAGTATACCTAAATAGTGGGAGAACCTAAACCGTGTACAAATTGCGTACGTGGCAGAAAATCGTAAATGATAGAATAATACACAATTACATAAAATAGAAGTTAGTAATACCAATACTTGCAATCACTGCAAATTAGTGGATACTATTATACACTGGTATACGTGTGGGGAACGTATCCATAATTGGAATTGGATAAGAGAAAAAATAGCCCTCGTCACTAATAATACACCTAATGACGTTCGCTTGACGCTCCTGTACGGAGCCGATATTAAGTTTTATTCGCAGTCGGAAAATAATGTAGTCATGTGGTTACTGGGCAATTACCCCAATTAGGTAGTTAATAAGATAGATGGTGATAATCATTTGGAATTCAGGATGTACATGGACATCGAATGCGCCCAAACATGGTAATACATGAACAGTTGGAAGTTATTCGGCACCATGCTGAAAATCGTTTTTGATAGACTGGGCGTTGGTTACAGTCGAGTGAGTGTATGGGAGCAGGGATGGACTGGGTCGCGGAATATCTGTAATGCCGCGGCTATACATGCCCCTGTGTCGTGTACTGGCCAACTCTCGCCCAGTTTGTCAACTGCCAGACTGCCAACAGCATACAGGTTACAAGAGAAGAATTTTTAATTTCAACAATCGCTAACAGAAGGTGTCACATGGAATGAAAAGTAAACTGAGTTATCCGTGATTATGTATTGTTTTACATTTTGTGAAAAAAAAAAAAAAAAAAAAAAAAAAAAAACTTAGCCGCGGTGAAGTATCCTTGCGGTCTAAAGCGTCTCGCTGCGGAGCGCTCGGTTGCTAGCCGTGGAGATTCGAGTCCTCCCTGGGGCATGGGTGTGTGTATTTGTCCTTAGGTTAGCTTACCTAGGTTTAAGTAGTTTGTAAGCTACGAACTGATGTCCACGCAGTTTGGTCCGATAGATTTACAAAAAAATAAATAACTAAATAAATAAAATAAAATAAAAAAATAAACTTAATTTCGTGCAAACAGGATTATATTGTAAAGAAGATGGAAGTTTTATTTCAATCATTTGGTTTTTCAAGGCGAAACAAGATGCTTCCTAAAGTTCATTAAGAATCTTTAAATGAAGGGGAATTTAATTTAATTCTACATTTATATGTGTGATATTTGAAGAAGGAAACTGGAGATTACTTTTACATTTTCGAATTAATACTGAAGAATTCATAAATGATAGCCATTGAACCTCGCCCCGGGAGGCAAAATTGGAGAGTGAAAAGCTGGGCTATAAGGGGAGATGTGAGGTCCAAAGAATTATATATATATATATATATATATATATATATATATATATATATATATATATATATATATATAGTTGGCAGCGTCACGAGCTGCAGTGTAAAGGTTGCAAAATGGGGCGGTTTCACGTCTGCACACTTCCGGAAAAATTTTATTTTTTTCCTTTCTTATTTCCTTAACGATTCAGGTTCTTTCATGTTAACTGAAGTGTAATATCCGATATTGGTAGTTACTTTTTTTTAAGATGACGTATTGGCGTGAAGGTTAGCGTCACGAGTTGTGGAGGACAAGATATGTAAGTAACAGATTTGGATTCACTCTTTCCCAGATATTTTTATCGACTTGGTGTAATTACGGTTTCGTAACTCGTTTTGTTAATTTAATATTCGACGTTATTTATTACGAACAAGAACGAACTCTCTCCATGTGAGAATTTGTTTTGTCTTTCATGCTAGGGCTCAGGAAGCAATAAATTTCAAGACTACCCTACGTCACTCGGTTTTTCTCAGGGTGGTTGTATTCTGTTGGAGTTCAGTACAGTGTTGGAATAGTTGAGTTTCACAGTGGTGAGAGAACATGGTTATCTTGTTGTTACAGAAGCAGATTCAGTAAAGGATGAATATTGTTTACGTACAATACTACAAGCAAAAATTGTCAAAACGAACATTGTCAAGCTGGGGCGTGATTAACTAATAACATGTATAACATGTTATTAGTACATGTATACATGTATAACATGTATAGGGCAGAACCTATTACCTCCGAAGAAATGCCAAAGTAAACATTTGAATATGCAGAAAATGTATAAGGTGAAAAATGGAAATATAGCCAGTCAAGTAGAGTTGGTGCATATGATGTATTTCAGCAATGACAATTTTTTTTTTGATTTTTTGCCAAAAGTGGTTTGGTCGTACATTTTGTTGTCATTATCAACTTTTTTTAATTAAATGTAGCTTCTTTGTGTTCCTGAAAAAAATGCAGTTTCTGGAAGAACACCGCATTGCACATGTAAGCATATATAAGCAACAGTTTAAGGTAATTTATGTTATTTTTTTTTTCGTTCGCTAAGAGAGATACCGTCTAATTTTATGCACATCTCCCTCTTTGTAAGGAAATTGATATACGCGCCAGCCCGCAACGAGCGTTGTGGTTCCAAATCACGATGAGCGAAACGTTCCGTAAGATATAGCAGGTCTGAGAGCGTGCTGTAGCCAGGTAGACAAGCACGTATGGCGTGCGCCACGTTAGGACAGCACGTACCGTGTGAGGACGGCTTTGCTGCTAGCGAACGGCCTACCTGCTCTTAACTGAGAAGTATTTCTGCAGCGGGCTCTCACACGAAAATCTGCTAAAAATGTAAAAACAAATAAAATAAATTATAAAATGTTCGTATAGCTTATGGGACTTACCTATGGGGTCATCAGTCCCTAAACTTACAAACTACTTACGAACTAGCTTATACTAAGGACGGCACAAATATCCATGCCCGAGGGGGGGGATTCGAACCCCTTACCGTAGTGACCGTGCAGAACGTGACACGGGCCGCACACCGCTCGGCCACCGCGGCCAGCAAAATAAATTTTAGCCCATATACAATAACCCTTACAGCCTTTACGTTCTACCGACGTGCGTACCTATCACACGACGACGTCTGATCTTTCAGGCATCTGATAAAGTGAAGGCAGTGTGTCATAAGTATAAATCTTATAATGATTTTTTGCTATTCATTTCCAAAAACTGTTGCTTACGTCTCCGCCTGCTCTCTGGTCAGATTAATGACTAGCGGAGTTAGGGGGCAAATGCAGGACACCCAAGCGGCATGTAATCCCGGCCCTCACATCGTCTGCCAGGCCGCACCTCGCGCCATTTCCTGGAACGGCGCTCGGATTACGCGGCGCACGCGGCTCCTTTTTAAGGGGGTAAATCAAAGCGAGCCGCGACAATTAGCGTAATCTGCATATGAATCCGCGCGTGCAGGGCGGGTTAGCGTCGCGGCAATTACACGCCGTTCTCGGGCCGAGTGCTCCTCGTTTGTAGGGGCGGCCAGGCCAGAGCCGCGGGGCAAACACTGTGCGCTCAGAGGGCGGCGACCGCTTCGATTTTGTTCTCCGCCGACGAGTTGCGCGCCGAGGGCCGTTTTAACTCGCGACACACCAACGAATCTGAGGGTAATTACCGGTATTTGCCCAGCTGCTAGACAAATATACACGGTCGTCTGGTCTCATCGTTAGCTCTCGGTTGTCCTGTCATTCACATTGCATATAGTATTATGATGATTATTTCTTTTCTGAACTGTAAAAAATATGGTGAAATTCTTAAAATGACCTTGACGAAAAACTATTTCAGTAATTTGCAAACAACAGCCCTCCGTAGGTAAGTAAAAATCGATTTTCAGTTACCTATTTACATAAAGACTGCTGTCTGAAAATGAGAGACAAGAAGGGGTCGCCTACTGGTCATCGTAGAATTGACTTAATTGTCATTATGAAAACAGCTTCTATCATAACATAGTCCAAAAGCGAAGTAAACCACGAATTTTGGAGCCCACAAAAATATTGGCAGCTGGATGCAGTAAAATCCGATCTCTTGCAGCTTTTATTATTATTGTTTTAAACTAAGATTTTTGTACATTTATTTTTTAATCCATGAACTTTCGCTCGAGAAACTATGACTTTACGTTTCTCCCCACTATTATTATTATAATTTTATTTTACTTTATTTATTTATTTTGCTGGAAGGAAAGAGGAAAGCCTGCCGCGGTGGCCGAGGGGACTGAGTAGCTCCAGTCACGGTCTGCACGGCCACTACGGTCGGGGGTTCGAATCCCCCCTCGGGCATGGATATTTGTGCCGTCCTTAGTCTTAGCTAGTTCATATGTAGTTTGTAAGCTTAGGGACTGATGACCCCGTAGTTAAGTCCCATAAGTTCTACAAATACATTTGAAAGAGGAAACCAGAAAAAAAGGGGACTAAAGAGCCACCACAAATTTGATCAAAAAAAAAAAAAAAAAAAAAAAAAAAAAAAAAAAAAAAAAAAAAACGCATTCTCATCAAGCGTTGTCCCCTAAATAACACTACCCCTGAAAACTACCTATATATCGAACAACGTGACAACAGTCTTCCAGTATAGGGATGAATTTTCAACACGAAAATGGAGGCTGGAACTCATCAAATGTTTAAATGTTTGTAGAGCTTATGGGACTTAACTACGGGGTCATCAGTCCCTAAACTTACAAACTACTTATCAACTAGCTTATACTAAAGACGGCACAAACATCCATGCCCGAGGGGGGATTTGAACCCCGACCGCAGCGGCCGTGCAGACCGTGTCTGGCACGCCGCAGACCGCTCGGCCACCGCGGCCGGCGGAACTCATCCAACTGCTTGTCGATTATAAACAATATGAAGCATATTTGAAAGCAGCTTGCTCCTCTGATACGAACACCACTTCCTAAATACACCGTCACGGTGACAATTGATAAGGTGCATATGGTGAAAGTTCCGTATCAAACTTCTTTATATATCCTACATGCCTTTCCATCTGGGTTTCCTATTTGGTGCACTGTCATATTTCACCACGCCCCTCATGTACCGTAATTTTGGACGAATTTGGCGATAACCAGTAGGGTTCCTCTCCTTGAGAAAGTCGGAAGTAATCGCGATAATGCAAATTTTAATTTCTTCTGTGCTCAAGGTCCTTTTCTGTTTTACAAGTTTCAAAAATTTTTTATATTTATAAAAGGCCACTTTATCGTCCTCTGACAGTGCCAAATTTCATAATGATTACTTTTTCTCTCTATTGCAGAACACGGTCAAAGTAACACATTAGATTATGGAAATTTTAAACAAATAATTCTGTATTTAGGTAACACTTAAGACAGCCAATCACAATCCTAACATCACACAAAGGAAAAAATTTACACTTAGAAAGACGACGTGGACGGCTCTTTCCACCTGGAAGGAAGTAATGAAAAAAGCTTAGGGCATAACGAGGCATCTCCAGCGTGGTCATCACACATGCTGCTCACGCATGGGTAAATCGACCGTGCCGTCTCAAAGGAACTATCCCCGTATTTACCTGGATGATTTAGGGAAATCACGGAAAAGCTAATTTTCGATAGCCAGAGATGGATTTGAACCAAACTACTCCAAATTCCAGTCCGGTGTATTACCGCTGCACCACGTCGGTCGGTGCCACCAACAGGATAGTAGATGTAAAACCAGCCTACGTAACACGCTGTCTTGGGAGACACATAGAGAAATTATTGAACTTCCACAAACACGTAAAGGTACCAAAACACAAAGCAGAGAAACTACTACACTAACTGGTAAAGCTAAACTCAAAACAGTTCAGACTATTTCTACCACTCATATTGAGATACCACTCTGCGCTCTTCAGTACTCACTTTCGCAGCTCGCTCGTGGGCACATAGACTTCACTTGATCGAGAGCAAAGCATCTGTCCGACGAGGCCTTCGGCACTTCGTTAGTAGAAGCACTGTATGTGTGGTACCTAGAACACGCCCTATACATGTCACGATCAAATATGCAACTGCCGCCGCGGAGCGGCCGAGCTCATTGAGGCGCTATATGACGATGCGCGAGGCTGTTCCCGTCGGGGGTTCGAATCCCCCCTCGGGCACGGATGTTTGTGCGATCTTTACTATGTAAGTTTAGGGACTGATGACCCCGTAGTTAAGTCCCATAAGCTCTACAAACATTTGAACATTTTTGATGTGCTACTTCAAGGCACTGATTAAAGTTGGGTAACTGAAAAATTATACTACTTTAGAAATTATTCAAATTAGATACTGGACAAGTCACTAGAATATTGTTTATAGTAATGTTGTGAATTAAATGAATGTATGAAAGTTACATATCATTTGTATTTTGCTTACTATCTTTCATTGTTTCGATACAGTACTATAATTTTGTACGTTATGCAAGGCAGCCTTATTTCTTATATATTCTCAGTTAAACATAACATTTTATTAGAAAATAGAGAGAGAGGAGGAATAGGAGAAGTAGTAACTCAAGGTTTGAATAAATAAGTAAATACCCGGGCAACGCCGAGACTGAACGTCTTAGGTTATCCGTCCCTAGAAGATTGGCCTCGTTGAACTCGGCGACAACGCGTTCCTCTGCCATTACTACCATGTAAGCCTTACAGAGGTGGGCAATGAGCGAGCCGTGCTCTCGGAGCCGCCTGCCTGAGCGGGAGCAGAGCCGCGAGCAGCAGGCGTCCATCACGTAGTTCCTGCTGACAAGACTAGATGGCTATATGCGCGCCAACACGCTAACGTAGCCGCAGAAATGCACCTGGCTGAGTGCGTTACAAAATAACTTTTAAAGATAATAGTGCAAAGTCTATCTCCTGAAAAAATGCTATTATGTTTATAAGTAAGTAACAGCGCGTGCAGTCGAGCCGGTAAATATCTTATAAAGATAAGAGCGATTTTTTTGTGTTTTTTTCTATTTTTTTTTTTTTTTTTTTTTTTTTTTTTTTTTTTTTTTTTTTTTTGTTTTATTTCAGAAGACACCGCTAACGGTGCCATCTGTTAGTTCGAATTTTGTACTTCAGGGTTTTCGTTATAATCTATGATATTACGTTGGTGCAGTACGCTGTGGAGTTGAAATGGCTTGTCAAATCAGCGCGGTAAAGCGGCGTTCTATTTTCCAGTTCAATTCTAGTTGGGAGTGTGATAACTTGTTCAACTGAAAGCGAAGGAGGAGCAAAATGTTTGGTATGTGGTAAAATACTAGGCATAAAAAAGTACAATTTAGAACGCCACTATAGAACACATAACTTCAACCAGTATGGAAGGGTAGAAGGTGAAATGCGACTTAATCTTCTTAATAATCTACGCGAAGAAGGAAGTAAAGTAGAGGTATGTATTATAATGCTGTACCTACTTACGAGATAACTTAATCACAGTGTTTTGTTTAATAAAACCAATTTTCCTTTGAAATGACAACTCTGTTAATTTCTTAAACAGTAATGTGATGCCTCATCCTCCGATGCAGCTGTTCGTGCTAGTTACAGAATAGCTTTGCTGACAGCCAGTACTTCGCGACCATTTTGTGACGGTGAATTTGTGAAGCAGAGTTTGGAAGTCGTAGCAGACAAATATGTCCACAGTTATCACGTTCTTTCGCAAGTTTGAGTCTGTCGCGGCGTACTATAACTCGCCATATCGAACGTTTGTCAGGTGCGCCAGCAAGCATGCAGACCTCTAGCGGCAACTGGGATAACTACCGGCTGAGCGCGAACGCTGCTCTTTTTCGGGCCTGAGCCGGAGCGCTGCTCATTGAGCCGATTTGTGCCCACCTCTGATGTAAGCGCTGTACGTGCCGCGCTTAAATGCCCCACAACACCGGCACTGCAACAGAGTACAGGTCCTTTTGCCGGTGCCGGGCGGTGCTCGCGAAGCACTAGAGTTGGAGAGGCCTTTCCTCCGCGAATGCAGGGACAGACAGAAAAAACATCATGAAAATCGGTTGGAGTGGTTTTGGGAAGCAAGCATTTGAGGCAGAAAACTGCGCAACGTTATGTATTTCAGATGTTTCACACACCCTTCCTGCAATACAAATGGTGGAATGTATCAGGCACAGTGATGTCATTAATTTTCTCATGCTGTAACTCAGTACTGCTCGCTTAGCAACTTTCAGTTCTTGAATGAAAAGCACTAAAACCTATATATGATGAGAAATCTGATTTCGATTTCTGATTTCGATGTATACGCACATTCAGGGGCGTCGTCAGAAGGGGCATGGGAGATGGTGGGAAATATTATTTTAGTGTGGAGGCATTTTTTGTATTCACTTTATTTCATCATTATCTTTGAGAATATCGGAATATATACGACTGTGTTTCCATTACTGTCTTCAGAAAATTTGCTTCATGAATTTATTGTGCCAAAGATAAGAGCCATTGTAACTATAGAAACGAGTTTCCTCAAAGAGTCCGCGATTTTCCTTTTTGTCAATAAGAATAAAGCACACCCATATAGCAAACATAGTCTTTGTTTATTATGTTGTTTAGGCATGTGCCATCATCAATCATAAATTTCGAAACACTTCCAATTCATAACCCCTGTGAACTACGCCCAATAATCCAGTGTGTTACAATAAATGTTGGAAAAGACAGTGAAAAGTGCTTCCGTCACAAGGTAACAAAAGGCTAATGTGTCTTCTCCAGAATCAAAGATATGACAGAGCAGTACTCGCTTCTAGACTTTATGGCTGCATAATAAACATTCAAATCGATGAAGACTGACATATTCTTGTTTCCTTACGAGATTATTCAAGTTCTCCAGCGCAGTTGGCTCTTGAGCGGCACACATCTGTAATACCAAGTAGCCATGAGTGAGGAAGCATGTACCTTAAACATCAATGGCATCCTGGATGACGTAAGAAATTCAGTGTCGGATGATGCTATACCACACGTTACAAGACATTACGTATCGTGTTACTTTACATGTGGTCGAATAGCTCATTGGTTTAATCTTTTTGAAGGAGGCAGATCAGTTGAGAAGCTACTTCTCCTCTTTTACATCTTCGATTCCACTCACGATATATTCGAATTTATTAAGGGTATTTTTAATTTGGGATATTTCATGGCTTATTCTATGTTGGTAAGATGGTAATACTGCAAATATGAAATGATATTTTAAAGTTCCAGCATCTTTGCACCATTTTTTAAAATACTAGGGCGAATCAAAACATGGTAGCTCGTATTTTCTTTTAGCCAAATTACGGCTATAAATGCGAACTCAACATATTCGCTGCCAGGGTTGGACCTTTCTTGGTTCGGGCCGGTTTTATACGCCAGTAGCTTGAACGCCAGGTGCTGCTGTCAGCTGTTAAAATGTCAGTTGGGCTTCACACGTCGCCGGCGGTAAAATAATGGTGATTAGTTTATTCCCTATTAAGGTAAACGCAGACTTAATAAGGGGAATACATCCACACTTTGAAACGTGTGAGGAGAATTTGAAGCCTTGCATGAGAATCTGCGGTCGTGGAGGCCACGGTCGTCGCTTACTGAAGACATTTCCCGCTTCAATGGCAAGGTGAAATCAGATCGGCGTGTATATTTTACGGTCATTTCTCAGCAGCTTAAGATACCGAATCGAAGTGCTTACATTATCATTTAGAGTCGTATGAAATTGTTCTGACAGGCAACTGCACATGTTATGGTGTATTTTAATCTGTATATGATGGTGTATTTTATTATGTATATTATAGTTGACTCATCATCTGCACTATGTCCAGCACTTCTATAAAGTCATAAATGCTGTACGACACCAGACCAGAAGGTGGTACCTCAATGTGCCTAAACCGTACGTCAAGACGAGTAAATACTTGTTTTCTCTCTTGGGATATCATTAATCTGAATTCAAAAGAATCCCAAAAATGAGCAAATTAAGTGTACTTGTTTTCGTGGTGTACTCAATCCTAGGTTTATAACAATGTTCAAATGTTTGTAGAGCTTATGGGACTGAACTACGGGGTCATCAGTCCCTAAACTTACAAACTACTTATGACCTAGCTAATCCTAAGGACGGCACAAATATCCATGCCCGAGGGGGGATTCGAACCCAGACCGTAGTGGCCGTGCAGACCATGACTGGAGCGCCTCAGTCCCCTCGGCCACCGCGGCTGGCTTTATTACAATATCATTCTGACTATGTAGCAGCTAAAACGGAATACAGTGAAAACTCGATTAACCAGAGTAATTGCCGTCATAATTCATTTGGATACTCGAAAATTAGGATTATTGAATATGTGAAGAAAAATAGTTGTGTATTATTTTACTGTATAAAGATAACTTATGTTGTATGCGTATTGTTATCATTCAGGTGGGTTGCGATATGGTTATATCCCTGTGGCTAATCAATAATATTAGGTGTTTATTAAAAACAACGAAACAGAAAAAAATGTGCTAAATTTAATTCTTGTTGAGACAATACACTTCTTGGAATTGATCACGGTTTGATCTAAAACAGTTCGTGAATTTTTCATCATCAAATTCCTTGATTAAAGCGAATTCCCCAAGACTTAGTATTCTTTTCGTTTATGCACATTTTTCTGCTTTTTGTTTCATCAAAGTGATGTAACACACCTTTTCGAGCAAAAACTCAGAATCGGAATTCGATTCTGAACTTGCATCTATTAACACAGCAGATTTGATTTGATTTAATTTTTCCAGGGAAGCCAAAACAGTCGTGGTCCAACCCGCCCCTTCCCGCACCGAAACTAAGTTTGTTGTATGGTATCGCTCCCTGTATATCTAGTAAAGCCAACCAATGCCCTTGATCAGTGCAAGGAGTCCCATTAGCAGTTCTTCATTACACACAATTTCTTCGGGTCTGGTGGTCCCAAATGTTCTGTGCCTTTTACTCTCTAATGCAATGCATTCTAAGATTAGATGTGATGCAGTTTCATCACCGTCATCACTGATCCTACATTTAGGGTCCTCTTCTGTTATTCCCATTGTATGTAGGTGTTTTTTGAAATTCCCTTGGCCTGTCAGCAAACCAACCATGAGTCTAATAACTCTCCTGTACAGGCCCAGGATTGCAGAGCTTCTTTTAAAACATGGCTTTGGCATCATTACCTTGCCATGTTTTTGTTGGTAGACTTTGGTCCAATATTCTACGTGCTGTCTTCTGAGCCAGTTATGTAGCTCCAATTTGATCATTGCCTTGGTGATTGTCATAACAGGTTCCGGTCCAATAAATGGAGTCTCTGCCCCCATCCTGGCTAATCTGTCGGCATGTTCGTTGCCACTGATCCCCGAGTGGCCAGGGAACCACAATAGGTTTACTCTATTGATTTCCCCTAGCTCCACCAGAACCCTGTGACATTCTGCAACAATTTTAGACCTTGTTGCAGAAGCTGCCAGTGATCTCAGTGCTGCCTGGCTGTTTGAATAGATATAGATGCTACAATCTTTGTAGCACCTACGCAAATTCTCCTCCACACACGCCCTGATGGCAGTGATTTCGGCCTGGAATACTGAGGCCAGTTTCCCTAGAGAGATGACGCCCTCCAGTCTTGGCTGCACCCCATATACCCCGGCCCCAACACCTAGGTCGGATTTTGACCCGTCAGTGAACCGGACAATATCCCCCGTACGGTGTCGAACTATTTTCCCCCACTGCTCCCTACTTCCAATTGTTATATTGAAAAGCTTGTTGAAGCAGTATGGGGTTATAATATAGTCGGCTGGCATTTCCCCAACCTTTCCTATATTTACCTCACTCACTATTTTAGTGTGTGATTCTGGATATCCCAAATAGTTCCAGTTGTTGCCAGTTTTGAGTCTGTATGCACCAGCTGCTGCTTCCATCTTGACCCAAAGGTGTAATGGGGGCATATCCAGCATGATTTCCATCCGATCAATTGGTGTGCTGCTAATTCCGCTAAGCAGGCTAGTCTCTACACCTTACCAAGCTCCTTAGCAACAACCTGCTATTCTACCTTCTTCCACCACACGACCGCCCCATAGGTGATCCTGGGTCTAATCACCGTGGTGTATATCCAGTGCATACCCTTGGGGCTCAGGCCCCAATTTTTGCCACAAGCTCTCCTGGTACTTACCAAAGTACATTTGGCCTTGGAGCAAATATTCCTAATGTGAGGGGTCCATGTCAGTTTCTCATCTAGGGTAACCCCTAGATATTTCACTGTCCCCTTCACAGGTAGCGCTTCATTGAAAAGCTTTAGATTCTAACTTGAGTGTTGGATATGTTTCTTTGTAAATGGACCAACAACAGTCTTCTTAGGACTAACCCCCCAGATCCTGTTTTCTGCACCAGTCTTGCACAATGTGCAATGCACCTTGTGCCCTATTCTTCACTGTGTCAGAAAATTTGCCAAGTATTACTATGATAAGATCATCTGTGCATCCTTGGCAAAAGTACTGCCTAGAGTTTAATTCTCCAATGAGATCATTCACCACTAGATTCCACAATAAAGGGGTAAGAACTCCTCATTGCGGGCAACACAGCAGAAGTACTCGCCGTCTCTGCCAGATGCACGTGAACCTCGTCCTCCCCCGCCCCTCGCCACTTTCACGCAGCGCAGCTGACCTTTCGCTGGAAACTGCGGCGTGGAACTGTGATCCAACTTGCGGCGATTGTCGCCGTGACTCACGCTCGTAGTAGATTTGATGTGAGTCACCCTGCGTCACGTCACGGACCTGCGCATGGTTGCCAAATTAGCAGAATTTCCGCTAAAATTGTCGGATTTTACACACAGTCAGCGGGTTAAAATTGTCATTTAGCGGTCAACAGATTTTTTTTACGGATTTGTGTATTTTTGTCTGCAACAATATTTTTCTGTTTAATTCTTCCGATCATTCATGTACATATTGCATACGCATGAACTTCAATAATCGATTTCGATAAAGTGATTCCCCTGCCTCAAGGTAATAGAGAGTATACTTAGATCATGAAATCGAAGTCTTACTGCAAGATATGAAAACTTCCAACATATTTTCATTTGAGTTGGAGAATATCATATGGAAAAGATTTGAACATTTCCTCGTTTCCCTTGTTTCTGTGCTACAACGCCGCTTGCCCCACAATGTAAAAGTGATATAAGACGTATCTTTAATTGCTCCAAGGAATGCTTGCGAGTGCTGAAAGAATCAATAGTATCCCTGGCTAAGGAAATGGGCTTGTCAGACAGTACAGTCGCCAAAATTGATTTTCAGTGGTCAAAGCTCACTACTGTCCAATGGAAAGAGATAAACAATACTGCGGCTTTCTGGAATGAAATCAGATCATACAGAGACGCCAGCGGCTTATCTCCTTTCCAAGAACTTTCAGATTTGGCTCATGCTTTTGGTTCAAAATGTTCAAACGTTTCGCAGGAGAGCTTCTGTGGAGTTTGGAAAGTAGGAGACGAGGTACTGGCGGAAGTAAAGTTGTGAGGCGGCATCGTGAGTCGTGTCGGGATAGCTCAGTCGGTAGAGCGCTTGCCCGAAAGTTTCATCTTGTCTCATGCTCCCTTCTGGAGGAGAGTAAACTAACCCGCGCTAACCCGCGCTAACCCGCGCTTGCCACCATTTATTATTTTATTTAAGATACATAGATGGAGATCGTCATTTAATTATGTGCAGTACCATTAAGAAAAAAAGTAAAGATACGCTTCTTTCACTTGGCTATCTGAGCCAGAATTTTGTTTTAGCGAACTGTACGCTTCTTTCAAATTAGTTCACCCTATTAGTTTGTTATTATCGTTTTACGAACATTTGAACTAAAAAGAAACCAAGACATTGATGACACCACAGGTGTGGGATGCTGATATCGATGTGACTCTAGTACAGTGGCTCTGACGTTTGTTCTGTCCCTTCTGTGACGTCCACTTAGCCACAGGAGAAATATTTCAAGTTGTGGTGTCACACAAAGAGGTCGGTACTGGAATGGTTCGGAAATAAACAAAAATATTTAAAACAAAATTTGGTAATCCTACAATGACTAAGATATTACTAACCGTAAAAATATTCGAAGCAGGGAAATTTTGAACATCATTGTTACTTAAATACTACACAGCGACTTTCTTATTGTGAATCTTATTCGGGAAAGAAGTGTAGTTTTCATGACCAATAATATCATTCACGCGCTGCAGTAATTTCACCAAGAGATATTTAAAATAAATTTTTCATTCTTCGTTGTTATATCCTCTTTTCTTCCTTATATTTAACGTCATTGGCAAAGAAACTATTAATTGCCGAAGAAGACCGTTATTTCCAAATACTAAGGAAGAAAATCGAGCAGTAATCTTTTATGCCATGGGTCGATAAATTAAAGAAAGACTTACGTAATAATAAAAATTCGATTACATAACACTCTATTGCCGTCTCGCTTTTATAGAATGGTAGATTTTGGTGTGGGGAATATAAAATAAATATATCACGGAAGTCAGTCTCAAACGCAAAATTTTCTTTACTTCACTGACGCGATTCGCCATTTTGAGACATCATTGAATAATGTAAACGATATATGGCGAACTATCCGTAATGATCGTAAAATAATCATTTAGGAAGGAAACCTATCGTCATAGTCGTTTAAAAATTTAGGCGTTAGGCGAAACCAAATACGCCGTGTCGCCCACTGCACAGAGTGACATCCTCTCTGGCCACCCTGTGCTGTGGGCGACATGGCGTATTTGGTTTCGCCTAACGCCTAAATTTTTAAACGACTATGACGATAGGTTTCCTTCCTAGATGGTTTATTTTACGATCATTACGGATAGTTCACGATATATTTTTTACATTATCTGATGATGCCTGAAAAGGGTGAAACGCGTCAGTGAAATAAATAAAATTTTGCAACTGAGACTGACGTTCGAGATAAATTCATAACCTGTTGCTGCACCAGCCACTAGTATGGAGTGGAACCAGTTTTACCATAATTTTTTTTCTAGCACCGGTCAAAGAATCAAAAACTAAATTTCCTGTGTCAGTCAAAGTTTTAGGCAATCTGCTAGCCTAGCCCCTGTTTTGTTCTGGTGTGTCTTCGAATAGGAGGTCCGAGAAATAGCAAATTTCAAGAAGTGTTAAGTATAAGAAGAGATGCAAGTTGAAATGTTCACATGTTTGTAACTCTAAGGAACTTAACTACGTTGGCCATCCGTCCCTATGCTGACAAATTACTTAAACGTACGTAATGTAACGTATGTACAGGACTCGAATCTTCGATGGCGAGCGACCGCGGTCCGCAGCAAGGCGCCCGGTCTTCCACCACAGTAGTGCAAAAAATTATACTAGAAAAAATATACTCTCGTAATTCAGTGTTTAGCTTTTGTTAACTTTCTTACAAAACTGAGTGGAAACAAAGCAGTTTCTGAAACGAATTGTGCAGAAACCAGAGACATTTTCTGCAAAAAACCGATGGTATAATTAAGGCGTAAAATCTGCTCTAAATTTTATGAACACGTATTACTGAAATGTGTAATAGACTATTTGAAAGAGTCGTAGATATTAATAAATTCATTACTTGAATAACCAATATCGGCCGAGTGGTAGCTATAGCATTCAGCATTATGGAGTAACATTAGCGATATAATGAGAACTTTAATTTATCACAGTTGTAATATCTTAATATACATTTCGTCGTGAAAATATAAAATGTAAATGAGTTAAGGACCGCACTCTGTCATATCACGTCAGTATTCGCCGTTTATGCAATTAACGGATGGAAGCCACAGATAAAATTTCATCCTCTCATTATGGACGTCAGTAATTTTGTAACTAAAATACCCGCGTGGGAATTACCGCACGATCTGAGGTGTCATGCCACAGATTGCACTGCCGCTTCAGTCGTTGGTTCGATACCTCCCTCGTGCATGGGCGTGTATGTGCGTTGTCCTTAGCATTAGTTCAAGCTAGTTTAAAAAGTAGTCTAGGTACCGATGACCACAGCCGTTTCGTCCCTCAGGTTTACAACCATTTCACCAATTTTGAATATCTCTAATATACTGATGTAGCCGGCCGCAGTGGCCAAGCAGTCTGCGGTGCGCCAGTCACGGCCGCTACGGTCGGAGGTTCGAGTCCTCCCTCGGGCAAGGTTGTCTGTGTTGTCCTCTGCGTAAGTTAGTTTAAGTTAGTCAAGTAATTAGTGTGGAAGTCTAGCGACTGATAACCACGAAGTTTGGTCGCATAAGACCTCTCTCCTCTCTCTCTCTCTCTCTCTCTCTCTCTCTCTCTCTCTCTCTCTCTCTCTCTCTCTCTCTCTCACACACACACACACACACACTGATGTAAATCCTTTTAAAAGCGTGAATATGTCACCTGGAAAGAGTTGTTCAAGAAAGAATTTTATCAGCTGCTGGATGAGATAACCATTACATGCTTCAAATATCTACGATTTGTGGGGCACAACATTCTGAATTTAAATATCTTGGTGAGGATCGATGAAGACATTTCGCCACTCAGTTTGTGTGAATTGCACAGTAGCGGTAGTCATGTACATGAGATTCAGGAAAACGCTATTGATCGAGAGAGAGGTTAATAAATCCATGGCAAGGCAGATATAAACGGCCTGACAGTTGACTAAAAATATAAAGATTATGAGGTCTACGTACTCTCAAGCAAACTTACAGCACCTGGGTGCATTAATAATAATCAGAATGTTTGTACCAGCCAGATTCCTGGAAGTGGCTAAAGATGATAATTCCACAGTTACCGTAACCCGATTTCCAGGAATCTACTCTCAGCGTATGGTGGTGGTAGGGATGGAGAAAGGGGTGGAGAGGTCGTTAAAAATATGCCTACACGTGTTCTGCTAATCCGTAATTCTAAACCGTTTCTGAGAAAATGCCGGGAATTTTCGACGGCCTCCACACACTCCAGGTTCCTGGAAGCGCGTTTCCAGTTAAACCGAAGCGCTGTATTTTCAGCTAGCCTCATAGCCTCACACTTCACGTTCTGCTTTCGGGTCTATATTTACGTTGTTTTTCTTCATTTTTTTACTCATGTTTGTTGAATATTACTATAAACGTTTTCCAGGGGATGTTGAAATAATGTCATTATTCGTCAATTAATTCTCACTCTTGTGTCTGAATTTATACATATTATGAAAATAACGTAAGTTCCACGTCTGTTTCTAAACTACAAGACAGATTTCAACCAAATTTGTTATACATATTCCTTTCCATCACGTAACAATCAGTGCGACGTACGACACATAGTTCAACGCCAAAACAATTTATTTCGCGAAAAATGACCACATCATGGGACAATGTCTTACATATCATCCTAAACTAATGAACCGATTTCCATCAAATTTAGTACACTGGCGATTCTGTTGTAAACAACGGCTGTGTCGTGCCTTACATGATTAATCCCAACTGTATCTTTTCCGAGTGTGGCTTTAGTTAAACCGATTGACAAGACAAAATAAATACGATAAAAGAGATGAGGAAAGATACGATGAAATTTACTTTTGACGGAAACTTTATCAGACCGAAAGCTTACGAGGTAAAACAGTGGTTTATCGAGGAAGTCAAGATTTCTTGGAATGAAGTAATGCAGCTTGTTCGGTAACACTGTTAGTGCTATTAACGACGCTTGTTTCTCTAATGAAATTAAAGACTAAGCAATATCGCTGCTATGGGCACAGTATTCAGAATTTCGATGTTTTTAAAGTCGCGACAGTCGGTAACATTTAAGGCAACATCTTTCGGATGTATAATTAGAAGAATAGCATACAGGATTTATTACAGGATTGCAAGTTAGATTATATGAATGCATGTAGGAAAAACTAAAGATTATAATATACTGACCAAAATTAGAAATGAATACAAGGAAATAGGAATTGAAAAATATTTTACTTCCTGAAACTCTCGTTCACACATACGTATGTCTATGTATATATAATTGACTTGCTGTTCATTTGTCTCGTTAAAACTCGAGACGGCTGGACCAATTCGTGTAAGTCCAGGGAAGGTTTAAAAGGTGATAGCATATGGAAACGTTGTCCGGAAAAGAGGAAAATTGGGAAAAACTGAAACAGCTTTTTCCAGTGAGCTGTCAATACCGATCGTCCAGTTATGATAAAATTTTGTAAATTTCATGTTGAAAGCAAGAGGAAGGTTCGCATCAAATAAAACTTTGGAAAAGTCGCCCGGAAAACTGGAAAATTTAGGATAAACCAAAAACGATTTTTACTATGAATATAAATCAATTGCCACATGGTTCTAAGAGTATCACTTGAGCACGGCTTGACAGGACAAAGTTTGTATAAAATAAATAAGATGCACGTTCTTATGAACTAAAAATTTGGAAAAGTTACCCGTAAATTTTGAAAATTTACGAGAAACTGAAAGAGCTTTTTTCAATGGGATACCAATAACATTCGTATGATTGCCATAAAACTTTGCACATTTGACGTTCAAAGCAAGAGTAACGTTCTTATGAAATAAAAATTTGGAAAAGTTTCCCGGAAAATTAGAAAATTCGTAAAAAATAGAGATTTTTCTATGAAATATCAATACCATTCATCTGATTGCGAAACATTTTGTACATTCGACGTTCAAAGCGAGAGAAAGGTTTGAGTGAAGTAAAAGTTTGGAGTAGTTGGCCAGAAAATAGGAAAATTTGTGGAAAACTGAAAGAGGTCTTTTCTTTGGGATATCAATACCATTTATACGATTGCGATAAAATTTTGCACGCTTGACCTTCGAAGCAAGAGTGCATACATATTAGCACTGCCTTTGTGAAATAAAGGCCGTAGCATAGCCGTGATGACGTCCTGCATTGAGGCGGGATTGAGGCACCTGATTGGTAGGCCGCCGTTTGGAATAATTTCAAAATCCAGTTCATCCATTTCATATCCAATTCAGGCGTCTCAATCCCGCTTCAATGCATGACGTCATCATGGCTATGCTGCGGCCTTGATTTCGCCTAGGCAGTGACATTAGTAATTGCGAAGCATTGCCGGGTCGACTAGATGACTAGACGTAAAGAGTAAATAGCTTTTTCGGAGAGTAATTATTGTTCGATATTTCGCGCTATATACTTCAAATGAAAAAGAAAAAAATCTCGAATTAAACACTTTCTAAAGTATTTTGTCCGGTACTTAAACGCTCAAGCTATCTCCACACCAGATTTCATCACATTAGGTTCAGTGGTTTATGTAATGGTATATAGCCCAATCGGTTCAGCCGTTCTCGAGTTTTAGCGAGACTAGCGAACAGCTATTCATTTTTATCTTTGAAAGTTCACTACCTGATGATGTCTTTATAATGCTACTTGGTCTAAAATACATGATTTAAATTAATATGGTTTATATTAAGCGATAAGTGTTCGAAGTTCACCGGGTCATCTACTCATATAATAAATATATGAGACATTGTGAAACCAAGTTGTTGCGGCAGGAAGGGCATCCGGCCACCCGGTAAATATTAACACATGCCACATCCGCGTTTAACACGGTGCCGATCCTGCATGTGCGGGAGAAGGGCCAAAGAGATGGTTAGACATTGTAAAACGGAGTTGTAACCATGCAATTCCTCCTTGTCTTCCATAACTTAATGAGAAAGAATGGCGTATTATTCGGAACAGTATTAAAGGGAAAAATTTTAATAAAATATTGGCGCAAATATAATGATTGACGAATACATTAACACGAACAATGGGAACTTGGATGAGAACGTCGAATTGTTAAATCTAACTTTCACTGGAAACATAATGCGATGTAGTTGTTAGTGGCGACAGCGATCACGACACAGCAATTGATTTTCGTCGCAGTAGAGACCATAATAACTTCTATACTTGGCAAAAATACTCACTGGATTCCCGTCGGAGACACGCGTGCTACGAAGACGAATACGTATGTCTACTCTGACTGGATTAACTATAGTTACAAAGCAAGTACTAACGGCCTGTGTGACAGATAATCGATTCTTAAAGAAACAATTTGTTTAATGCTCATTTCGGGAATTCGTGTACATTACACACTATGTTTCAGAATGCTTCTTGTTTTATTTATTTGATACTCAGTGCAGATTTTTGTTGGTATCAGACAAAATGCCTAATATGAATCGTCGGATTCCAATGTCTGTAAGAATGTTCAAATGATTGTAAATCTATTGGACCAAACTGCGTAGTCATCAGGCCGTAGCTTACAAAGTACTTCAACTAAGGTAAACTAACCCAAGGGCAAAACACACACACCCATGCCCCAGGGAGGACTCGAACTTCCGACGGCGAGCAACCGCGCGCTCCACAGCGAGGCGCCTTAGATCGCTCGGCTACTCCACCGCGGCTATTGGTAAGATATGTTACTAATATTCATAAACATCTTATACCAAAATATGTTTGTGAATCACACAAATAGCATTATGAACATTCTGAAACACACTGCGCAATGTGTACTTATTTCCAAATTCAGTACAACGTTATATAGCGCAAATGGTTTGCTTGTGATTTCACTACTCTTGGCAACAGTGCTCCGCAGTGCCTCAAGTCTCACCCAAACAGACACCGAGTGACATCACTCTTCTACATGTGGATACTTAAAATGAATAACGACTGTTTCATGAGAACTTTTTTAAGTATCACTCACCGACACTGCCTGGAACTTAAACTTTATCCGTCCGGAAATACTTCATTTTTTCCAGAGTTCAAAGATGACTAATTCTTTTTATAAATATCACATGTTATCAATGTGGAGGAGTCGTTTCTATTAAAGTTCAGACCTTCTTACCGCCCCCCTCCCCCTTCGCACAACAAATACGATATCTTTTCCAATGTACAACAGTTTCTTAAGCTTAAGGGACTTAACTACGGGGTCATCAGTCCCTAAACTTACAAACTACTTATTAACTAGCTAATACTAAGGACGGCACAAATGTACATGCCCTAGGGGGGGATTCGAACCCCCGACCGTAGTGACCGTGCAGATCGTGACTGGCGCGCCGCAGTCCCCTCGGCCACCGCGGCCGGCGAAAACCGACAGTACTAGGTCACAGTTAAACATCAGTGAAGTCAGAATGTTTACACGCAGTCAAATGCTGTATTCGACCAACGAAAAACAAAAGAAAATAAAAAAAATAAAAAAAATAAACCACAGGAAAAATAATTGGAGGAAAGAGTTCTGAGATATACAATACAGCTTACGAAAGACATTTATGGAATACAGTGTTAGAAATCCAGATTTGTGCAAGTAATTTGAAGAACTAAATGACACTGCGACGAAGAGTACAGTGATGTTTCACTGTCATATTGTTGTAATGAATGAGAATAGATGCATATTTTGCAATCAGTACCATTGGGAAAATGTATCCCGCGTGTAATTTAAGTTATAAGTAATCAGAAATAATTGAAAACTGAACTACCAAGAAAATCTAAGCAGAATTACATCTGAAAAGAAGGTTTTGCATTTTTATCTCCAGGCTTATTTTTTAAATATGGAGCAAATTGTGGTCAAAACGTGGGACATTATAGCACTATAAACAAATGAACAATCCGAAAGTGATTATAGCATCTTGCTAAGCTCATACATCAGCTAAATTGGTCCATGCATCAGCTAAATAGGTCCATGCAGCACTAAAAGTGTGCTAGTAGTAATTGTTAGAAGTATCTGTCAAAATAAATAATTTTCCTGCTTGACGCTGTAATTTGATTTATATTATATTTCAATGATTAGTTGATTTACAATGTGATTGTGTTATTTCCATCTTCTCTACCCACCCACCCACTTCCCCGCTTACTCCTAAGGGACTTGTTGGGAAGAACAGTAAGAGAGATGATTACCAGCTTGAAGCTAGTAAACAGGTGTCAAAATTCTTAAATTAGACATATTTATAACACGCCAAGATCCACACAGCAGTATACAAAGCATGAAATAACGTCACTAATATGAATACATAAAGGCCACTGAAAAGAAAATACTGTAAATTAATATAGCATGAATGGCTGGGAACCCCGAAAGGAAGTTTCGACCACCGAATTGAAAGGTTTTATATATCCTTTGTGCCCGCAGCCACCTACGCTTCGCGAACTGCGAGAACTATGTGCTGAAGTGTATATGTTAAGTGTAGGTGACTGTAGTGAGGGCGTGTGTAATGTAGTGTCAGATTAGACTAGGGAGAGGGTGAAACCCGGTGTTGGCGCACAGCCTACTCCTCTCGAAAACCGCCAAGGGGGCCGAAGAGTTCAACGTCTCCGTCCGACGGACGGGTCACCATCAACAGTGTCCCATGAGACATTACGGAGAGGTTTGGAGCTTAATCCAGGACAGTGGTGCAAACACTGGTGATCAGGGACTTTCCACCACCACCTCTCCTGTTCTTCTGCCATCAGACAAAGGGAAAATTGTCAACAGCGCGTGACGTATACGGATTGTCACCCAGCCAAGCACTTGTCACGCCCGACGGTGCTTGATGTTGCTGATCTTAGGTGAACACACAGTACCCCACAGACGTTTAATGAACAAAGTAAGAGCATATGGTCTATCAGGCCAATTGTTTGATTGGATTCAGGAGTTCCTAGATAACAGAATGCAGCAAGTCATTCTCAATAGAGAGAAGTCTTCCGAGCAAGATTGATGTCAGGTGTGCCACAGGGGAGTGTCGTGGGTCCATTGCTGTTAACGATATTCATAAATGACCTTGCGGATAACATCGGAAGTTCACTTAAGCTTTTTTCGTATGATGCTGTAGTATATAGAGAGGTTGTAACAACGGGAAATTGTATTGAAATGCGGAAGGATCTGCATGGACGCATGCTGCAGAGAATGGCAATTGAATTTCATTGTAGATAAGTGTATGCTGTGAATACATAGAAAGAAAGATCCTGTATCATTTAGCTACACTATAGCAGGTCAGCAACTGAAAGCAGTTAATTCCATAAATTATCTGGGAGTAGGCATTGGGAGTGATTTAAAATGGAACGATCACGTAAAATCATTCGTCGCTAAAGCAGATGCCAGACATAAATTCATTGGAACAATCCTAAGGAAATGGAGTCCGAAAACAAAGGAAGTAGGTTACATTACATTTGTTTGCCCACAGCTTGAATATTGCTCACTGGTGTGGATTCGTACCAGGTGAGGTTGATAGAGGAAGTAGAAAAGATACAACGAAGAGCAGCGCGCTTCGTTAAAGGATCGTTTGGTAAACGAGAAAGCATTAAGGAGATGATCGATAAATTCCAATGGAAGATTCTGCAGGAGATACGTTCTGTCGCTCGGTACTGGCTTTTGTCGAAGTTTCGAGAACATACCTTTACCGAGTAGCCTAGCAGTATATTGCTCCCTCCTACGTATATCTCGCGAAGGGATCATGAAGATAAATTCAGAGAGATTAGAGCCCACACAGAGGCATACCGACAATCTTTCTCTCCGCGAACAATACGTGACTGGATTAGGAGGGAGAACCGATAGTGGTACTCTAGGTACACTCCGCCACACACCATCGGGTGGCTTGAGGAGTATCGATGTAGATGTAGATGTATATGAACTGTGTATCCCCGCAACAAAGCTGTTGACTGTAAATTCTGTAATAGTACCAAACTTATTAGAACAACGAAATTCCTAGCAACAAGGAATGGAATTTGTCACTGAACATTACTAGTGTACAAAATAAATAATTTTTTTTTACTGCACACTTACAAGGTGACCACATGAGTATCGGATTTTAGAATTAATTGATATTCATGATACATGAAGTTAAGAACTTAAATAACAATCAGGCAAAGCCATTCGACGCATCTCTCTAAATTTCTCAAGAAAATCGACTTTTAAAGTACATGAATGTACCGGTAAGATGTTAATAATGATGATTATATTAGAGAAAAAGAAGGATGCAAAAAAAATCCAACCAATCGAACTTCTGTGCGAGGAGTAACTTCGTGGAGAATGTAAACAAATTTACACTATTTCAAATTCACTTATATAAAACATTTTGGAATATCTCATTCCACGTGTTGTGTCAATTTTTATTTGTGCATATGTAGAAGAGCTGAACACCTTGTCGTCACATAAAACGATGGTTGAGTACGTTAGCTGCTTGGAAAGTCAATATTTTTAGCTATGCACATGACTTTCCACAAATAGCGTCGCAGCTCTTCAGGAACTGAAGAATCAAAGACAACCGTCGTCAGCTAGTAGTGAAGCCAATATTTTATAAAAGTAAAGTAACTTATTACGTGTTTGGATTGAAAACACCATTATTAACACACTTTTAAAAAATACGGAAAACTACGAATAAACAAAAAACTCTACCATTTTTCCCTTTCGCCTAACGTAGATCTGGTTGTTGCGGTCGTTTTTTCATGTTCGTTGTCGATTGTTCATTGAGTATTTTGGCTCATTTTTATTACAAAGAGCTACACCAACAAAATGTTCAAATGTTTGTTAAGCTTATCGGACTTAACTACGGGGTCATCAGTCCCTAAACTTACAAACTACTTATCAACTACCTTATAATAAAGACGGCACAAATATCCATGCCCGAGGGGGGATTCGGACCCCCGACCGTAGTGGCCGTGCAGACCGTGACTGGAGCGCGTCAGTCTCCTCGGCCACTGCGGCCGGCGCTACACCAACAGATGCTGCAATTGGTTTAATTATTGGTACTTACACGTAGTTGCAAAACCTCAAAGTCGATTTTCTCGGGAAAGTTTGTAAGTTGCGTCGCATGGCTTTGGCTCATTGTTACTTCAGTTCTGAACTTGACGTACCATAAATAAAAAAAATTAAAAAGAATCTAAAGTCCGATATTCATGTGGTCTCCTTGTTAGTAATTCCAACGTCTTAAAGGGTAACAAAAGGCTATTGTCGACAAAAACAGGCCATAAAGCATAAATTACACATAAAAGCGGCCAAATACATTGCATGCATAATATAAAAATTGTGATCATAGCCTACTGGGATGAACTGTAGACTGAAACTGAAAAAACTGCAGAGACGTAGGAAAATAAAGTGACAGCACTTGGATAAACTGAAGGATCCTGAGATTCATGAGAGTTTAAGAGGAAGCTCCAGATATCAATTGACAGAAAGGAGGACAAATAACACAGTAAAAGCTGAATGGATACTTTTGAGAGATGAAATATTGAAGGTAGCAGAGGGTTAAATAGGTACAAAGAGAAGACCTACAAAGAGTATTGAATTTAATTGATGAAGAGAGGATATTTAACAATGCACTAAATTAAGCAGGTAAAATAGTGTGCAGACGATTAAAATATAAAATTGACGGTAAGTGAAAAATGGTTAAACAGGAGAGTCTAGAGGGCAAATACAAGTCTTAGAAGAATGTCTAACTAGCGGAAGGATAGATACCGCCCACAGAAAAATTAAAGAGACATTTCGAGACAAGAAAATCAGATTTATGAATATCAAGAACTCAAATGGAAAACCAATTTTGAGCAAGGAACGGAAATCAGGAAGGTGGAAAGAATATACAGAGGGGCTCTACAAAGGAAAGGAAATTCGAGATTATATTGTAAGACGGGAAGAGGAAATAGATGAACATCAAGTAGAAGATACTAGACTGAGATAAATTTGATAGAGCACTGAAAGACCTAAGACGAAACAAGAGCCATCAGAGCTGCTGAAGTTTATGGGAAAGCGAGACATAACAAATATAATTAACTTGTTGTTCAAAATGTGTGAAATTTTAAGAAAAATGTGATAATATCAATTCCATAGAAAATGGGTGCAGGCAGCTGTGAAAATTACAGAACCCTAAGTTTAATAAGTCATGATCGCAAAATCTTAACACGATTTATTTAGAGAGGAATAGAAAATCTGGTAGATGCCGACCCGGGGAAGATCAGTTTGGATTTAGGAGAAATGTAGTAATACTTGAGACTATACTCACCATACGACACATTTTAGAATACAGAATAAGAAAAGATAAACCTACATTTTAGCCTTTGTAGATTTGTAGAAAGCTTTTAACAGTGTTTATTGGAATACAATCTTTCAAATACTGATGTCAGCGCGGGTAAGATAATAGAGAAAGGAAAGTTATTTACAGCTTATACAGAAACCAGACCACAGTTATCGGAGTCGAAGAGCATGAAATGGAAGGATTGGTTGGGAAGGGTGTAACACAGATTTGTATCGTCAATGTTTCAAATGTTTGTATAGTCCATGGGACTTAACTACGGGGTCATCAGTCCCTAAACTTACAAATTACTTACAAACTACCTAATACTAAGAACGGCACAAATATCCATGCCCGAGGGGGGATTCGAGCCCCGACCGTAGTGGTCGTGCAGACCGTGACTGGAGCGCCTCATTCCCCTCGGCCACCGCGGCCGACAGTTGTAGCCTTTCCCCAATGTCATTCAATGTGTACATTGAGCAAGATGTGAAGAAAAATAACGAGAAATTTGGAGAAGCGTGCAAAGTTCAGGGCCAAGAAATAAAAACTTTGTAGTTTGCCGATGGCTTTGTAGTTCTGCCAGAGACAGCAAGGAACCGTGGAAGAGCAAATTATCGGAATGAACGATATCTTGAAAGGAGCGTACAAGGTGAACATTAACAAGAGAAGAGTTTGGGTAATACAAAATAATCTAATAAAATCAGCCGATTTTGAAGTATTTAGATTAGGGAAAGAAACAATAAAGGTGGTAGAAAACTGTTGTTACTTGGGTAGTAAAATAACATATGACAGTCGCAGAACAGACCGTATAAAATGCAGAATTGCAGTGGGAAGAAAAGAGTTTCTGAAAAATAGAAATTTGTTTACAGCGAACATTAATTTAAGTGTTAGGAAGTCTTTTCTGAAGGCATTTTTGTGGAGCATTTCCTTATACGGCATTAAAACATGGGCGATAAATAATTCACACAGGAAGAGAATAGAAGCTTTTGAAATGTGGTGCTACAGATGAATGTTGAAAAGCGGGTGGGTAGATCGCATTACTAATCAGGAGGTACTGAAGAGAATTGGAACATCTGACTACCTCGACTAAAAGAAAGAATCTGTTGATAAGACACGTTCTTATAGATCAAAGAATCGCGAATTTAGCTTTGGAGGGAAGTGTGTGAGGTAAAAACCGCAGAGAAAGACGAAGAGACGTATACAGTAAGCAGGTCCAAGTAGACGTGGGTTGCCGTTATTGTGAGCCGAAATTGAAATGTTTGTTAAGCTTATGGGACTTAACTGCGGGGTCATCAGTCTCTAAACTTACAAACTACTTATAAATTAACTCATACTAAAGACAACACCAACATCCATGCCCGAGAGAGGATTCGAACCTTCGACGCGGGAGGCCTCGCCATCCACAACGTGCCACTCCAGACCGCTCGGCTACTCACGCGTGGCTCTTGTCAGCCGATGAAAAGGCTTGCGATCGAGTAGGGTCGAGAACTGCATCAACTCCTCTTCGGACTGAACACAACAACAAAAACTTAAAACTATGCAGAAACTTATGAAGGAGTAGCAAAATTGAAATAAGAATAGGATGTAGCCAGAGAGATAAGATAATGAGGATTCATGGCTCGGCATGTGAGAAGTTAAAAGCCAGAAAAAATAATCGCAATAAAGGCTATAAATACGGAAAAAATGCTGCCCACGGCTTGTAGATATAGATGTTATAAATTGTCATAGGGTTCAGAGGTGTTAAGCAGCTAAATCTTTCTTCTGCTGTTGGCAAAATTATTTTATACGCTATTTGCTCTAGACAGCATCTTTTCTTTCCATCGTTTCCACGATACCTGCGGCAAATAGATGCATCTGAACTGTATTAAAAATACAGACTATGGTAAACGTTACCCGAAAGTCGTACACACAGTACAGATATGTAGTGTTAATTTATAAACAACGTGAAATTGATGATGAAAATTCACATACAAATTTTCAACTTTTTCCTGCCCACTGTTACTCAAACTCGGGGTTATAGAAGGTTTAGAACAAAATAATAGTTCTCATTAATGTGTATCTAAATCTTCTACGAACTATGAGGAGAGTATTGAGAATTTGTATCTGACGGAAGGTGTGTCTGAGTATCCGTGCAGGTGTCGTGATCGCTTTGACTCCAGTCATATAGCGGTCAGCGCAACTGCCTAGCAAGTAGGAGAACTGGGATCGAATCCCGGCTGGGTACACGGTTTCACCTTTACCCATGCAAAGTTAATGTTACACATTCCATGAATTTTTCTGCAAGGTGTTGGGTGATGTGGTAGTGTTTATCGAAATAAAAAAAATGATTCCAACAATTATGGGTCCGGAAACGCATACACACATACTGCCCAGTCTACTCAATTCCTCTTCCACATCCTTTTCTGTCTCTGGAAGAATTACAAAGTCTCTGGCATACCGCAAAGATTTTATTTCCTCACCCTGAACTTTAATTCCTTCTCCATATTTCTTCTTGCTTTTCTTCACAGTTTACTCAGTGTAAAGGTTGAATAACATTTGGGAAAAGCTATAAGCCTGTTTTATTCCAAACACAACCAATGCTTCCCTTTCACGCCCTTTGATTCCTATACTGCTGTCTTGGTTCTACGCAAGCTGTAAACAACTTTTCGTTCTCTACATCGCATACCTGCTCACTTCAGAATTTGAAAGAGTGTACTCCAACCAACATCGTCAAAACCTTTCTTCAAATATACAAGGCTAGTAAAGTAGGCTTGTCTTATCATAGCTCCCAAGATATGTTATACGGTAAGTATTGCGTCACGTGTTCCTACCTTTCTGGGAATGATGTCATTGATAAAGGTACTCCTAATTACACACTTCACTTTTTGACACCCCCCCTCTTTTCCGAAATGTCCGGAAGGCCTTCTCAAGAAACCATATGCGCGTCTGCTTCTCAAGATAACCCGTACTGAGAGCCATATAGCATGGATAATGTAATTTGTGGTGTGCTACCGGATCTCTCACAGTGGTTCTTTTGTTTAGGAAAAGCGGCGCCAAGAATGCCTTGGCAGCAGCGGCTGTATGGCTACTGAGTATTGTGGGGCAAAATGATGCGGTGCTGTTCCACGAAACGGATAACCAAGTTCGTTCAGCGTTGAGGCAATGGCGACGACACTTCGTAGAACAACATCCCTTCATTACCTATGCCACAGTATGATCAATACGGGACATTTAGAGAAACAGTGGTGCAGATGGCATGCGTAAATTATCTGGCAAAAGGGGCGATTAAGGCATGTAACTGTCGGTACCCCTGTTAATAAAGCTATTTCAGAGAAGAAGAATACTTCACCTTAATTTTTATCCAATCCTGGTATAATAACTGAATCATTGTACAAGGGGTGTTGAAATGAAAAAGTACAAAACGACACTGTGTGTATATTATTGAAGTCTTTATTCAAAAGTAATACCAGAGGCCTGAGCAATGTTTAACCAGCCGAAAGATTCCCTGTTTCTAGAATTCCTTTGGCTGTGACAAGAGCTAGTCGTTTACTGTGTCCTTTAGTCCGTTGTCTCACTTGTTTCCCTACCCTTTGCGATGATTTTTTTATGGACCAAACAAGTGGAAGTCACAGGGCGACATGTCAGGATTGTAGGTAGGCTGCTCAAGCTGCTCCCACTTGAACTTGGCCAGCACTCTTTGTGTGACACAGGAGACATGTAGGCGAGCGTTATCATGGAGCAGAATCACTCCCCCCGTGAGTGACCAAGACCGTGTGCTCTTGATCGACTTCCATAGGCTACGGAGTGTTTCACAGTACACGTCACTGTTAATGGTTTTTCCGTGCTCTAGGTATTCGACAAGTATCCGACCCTGGGCGTGGGAAAAGACGATGAGCATTAACCACTCCTGCTGATGGCATAGCCTTGAAGCTTTTAGGGGAAGGTGACGACGCAAGCTTCGCGTCCCTAAAAGTCGCACTACATTATCCCAAAGCGGCATATTCAAATTTCAATCGTTTCGGATGTTATGACGTTACGTACCTTTTCATTTGAACACCCCACGCAACATCCAGAATAACTTTTGAAGGTCTCAGATTTCATCACTCTACGTAACTTCTATAATACCTTTTTAAAGGTCTAAAAAAACTCAATTTTGAGCACTATGTAACTTCTAGAATAACTTCTTGAAAGTCCAAAAACATCAAATTTCATCTCAGGTTATCGAAACATCATTTCTGCGAGTAATATAGTAAAGAAATTTTTGCTCATATATGGGGTAGGTTACTTCCACAATTAAGTGAACCTTTTGCTTTACACTTAGTAAAATCGATAAAGGAAAATGAAAACGTATAAAAAAACATGTATTTACACAATCAATCGTTTGTTGTACAGTATAAAACAATATAGTATAAAAATGCACATTAACAACATAGTACAATGAGATTGAGCAGTCGTTTGCGGGTATATTGGCACAAAATTGTTTTTTTAATATTATTTTCTAAAGTAGTAATTTATATGACTATATTGCTGGTACTGACAGCTGAGAAACAATGTCACAATCACACGTATTTTCAGGAACGGATCAGACACTTTTACGTGGTACTCTCCAACACACACAGTTTCCATTAGCAGGATACCGCTATTTATATTTTAGCACAGAAAATACGTAGATAATGTCATAGTTAAAGACTTCTTCCCTTACTTGGCAGCACCGGTAAGGTATTTTGTGTCCAGATGACATCCTCTGCGAGCTTAAAAAGTCACGTCTCCGCTATCGTCACTTGATAGAAACAAACTCTTTCACAGATTTCAGTTGGTAACGCTGCTTTGATCAAAATCGCGACAGTCTATTTTAAAACGAACAAGT
Source organism: Locusta migratoria (assembly GCA_026315105.1). Classification (NCBI taxonomy): domain Eukaryota; kingdom Metazoa; phylum Arthropoda; class Insecta; order Orthoptera; family Acrididae; genus Locusta; species Locusta migratoria. The sequence goes on from CM048747.1 coordinate 472,187,541, forward strand.
GCGTTCTTCGGACGCAACACTGTTCATGTTGGAAAGTTAATAAATAGAGCTTACTGTATTAAATAACAACTCAGTCACTACAACACGAATCCTCAGTAATAATTACACCATGCATGTGACTTTCGTCTACCTTTAATGACTGTTCTTCTCAGAAATTCTGTATACCGTGACTCGCAAATTTATTGCTTCCTCTGCTCAGATGAAGAATTTATTCGAGATTCCTGTGAAGAATGGATGTTAGTGTCATCAGACCGCGACGTGGCTTCCTGAGAAATGGACGAATCGCCGTACGTGTAGTTGGCGTGGGGGCCACTGAACGATACGTACGTCCCTACATTATCCGGTAATCTCACATTGTCTGCAGGTAAGTGTGATGAGGTACTGTTGTTCGATTCCGGTGTCACGGCCGTCGAAGCTTTCCCTGTGCGATTGAAAAACAGTGCTATGCCGTGCTCCGCCACAGAGAATGGAAATGCTGCCTGAATCTCGCTAGGAACAGGTGGTCTCGTAGAGGTGGAGTTCGTCGTTGCCGTTGAATTACTCGTCTCTTTGGTGTGGTTACCCTCCTTGGTGGATGGAGATGAGGTAGGTACGGAGTTGGGCTCCGGTCGCGCTGATACGTCTACCCTGGCTGACGATTCTTGCTGCAGATCACCACCGTAGGAGGATGACGGTTGCTGTTGTTCGATAGCGTTCAGAATATCCTGCAGTAGGCCATTCGACAGAACCGCTGCGTGTGGTATATTTGTATTGGAGCTGTCTTCACCCAAGCCGTTAGCTGGTTGAATGTGCAGTTTGTAGCTTCCGTGCGCGCCCTGAACCGTGAAGTCCTGTGAGTTGCTGTCCGACGGCCCTTCTGGAACGGTAAGAGCCTGAGCTTCTGGCAAGGACAGGGCTGCTCCGTTGTCGCCACCAGTGGCCGACGCCGGCACTGTCTCAGCAGAGAAATCACTCCCAACTGAAGATTGTCCTGAAATGATTCCATTGAGCCCTTCTGACCCAGAAATTCCCCTAGGGTCTGGATTACCATATGTCACAGATACCACTTGTGCTGAAGGAGCACCGTACAGTGTAGAGGGAGCTGAGGGCCCTGAAGAGGAAACATAGCTTTGGCTAAGTTGAGACAGTGGAGGTCCATAATTGGAAGAAGGAGCTGATGGGACTCCATAGGCAGAAGATGGTGGAGGTGGGCCATACTCACCACTGGGCACACTACCGTGAATTATCTCACCTTGGCCAGACGAATCACCTGCCACTGACGAACCGAACCCACTCGATGGTACAAAGCCTGTATCAGTGCAGCTGTGACCGCCACCATTAGGAGCTCCATAGACGTTAGAGACCGAATGGCTAAGAGCTCCTGAATTGTCGTGGTTACCAGAAGAAAATGAAACGCTGCCACCACCGAAATTGGGAACACCGTAGACTGCAGACGGAGGATACAAGGACTGTGGAGGTGGGACTCCATAACCAGCAGTAAGGGAGGAGCTCCCATACCCATAATCTCCTGAAGTGATGCTGGAATAGCTCGTAGCAGCCAATGGAGGGCGGTAAACGTTGGGAGGTGGAACGAGGAAAGTGTTCGAAGATGCCGAGTCGGCTGGTGGAGGAGGTGGTCGGAACGGTGCCGGTTCTGGAGAACTATAGACGACCGGTGGCCTAGAAGGATCGTTATGATTGGTCTGTGTGGGATCTGGGATAGGTGGTGGTAAGTATGTAGGCCCTTTGTTGCCATGTACATCTGTGCCGAATGTTTCTTTCAGTCTCACTGTCTCTGCAATCGATGACAGAAGTCCTGGAGGTACCGGTTCTCTAAATTTAACAGGTTCTTTTGGAGTGACCTTCTTCCCCAGTGGTTTCAATTCAATACTATGACTCTTTGTGATTGTAACAGAAACGGCAGGCGATTGTGTATGTATTTCATCATGTCCATTATTCAGTGACACACCAAGAAGGCCACTGTCAGTCTGTAAACCATGTGCTAGCCCTCCATCACTGTGTCCTGATTCAATTGTAGGACCATTACTGATACCTTGATCAATGTTTATAGCTGGACCAGTCAAGCCTGCAGGCGGTAGTGGTTGCCCATATTCGATACTAGGAGCTGTAGGTATGGCTCCTCCCTGTACAATGTCATTGCCAGTTGGCACTGATTGCAACTGAATGTCGCCACCACTTGGCGGTGGACCATAGTCTGAACTGGGCAATGATGGAGGTGGTGGAGGAGGAGGACCACCATATCCTCCATCAGTAGACGATGATATTACAGTGACTGTAGCTGGTGGCAGTGGAGTACCATAATCAGTGCTTGGTGGTGGCGGTGGTGGGGGTGGAGGGACATCAATATTTACACTGGGAACACCATATGTCGTGCTTAAAGAGCTACCAAAAGCCCCTCCGAATAAACCACCTGAACTACCTCCTCCGCCACCTCCAGGGATTCCATACAGTTCTGCGAGTAGGAGGCTGGCACCATTTCCTGAAGCTGCTGCGTTTCCACTAAAACTAAAGCCAGCTCCACTGGAGATTGGAGTTCCGTAGGAGACACTGGGTGTAGGTGGAGGGGGAGGTGGAGGTGGCGAAGAAATTCCTTCTGTTGGTGGTGGACCATAAGTGTCACTCGGTTTGTGTGAAACTCCAAGCATAGGCTGCCATCCGTCGTACTTGATCACAGGTGGTGTAGGTGGCGCCCCACCACCTCCAGAATGATGAAATGGAGCTCCGTATGAGGCGCTAGGTGCAGGAGGTGGAGATATAGAGATTTGTGGAACACCGTAGGTTGGTGTAGGGGCGGCATATATTGGCTTAGGTGGTGGCCCAGACAAGAAACTCGGTGGATTCGATGGAGGACCGTAGGTATGCTTCGGTGGTCCAAGAGGAGGAGCTGGTGGCTTTAGGCCAAATGGTGGCGGCCCATACTGTGGCTTAGGTGGTGGTGGTGGCCCGTATATGGGTCTGGGTGACTTCGGAGGACCGTACACTGGCCTCGGCCGTTGCAGGGGAGGTGGACCGTAATGTGGGCGTGGAAAGAACTGTTTGTGGTGGTGGCCTCGAGGTGGGCCACCTTGCGGTGGATGCTTGAAGTGTGGTGGTCCGTACGAGCCGGACGGCGGTGGGGGCGGTGGCGGTGGCTCCGGAGGAGGTGGTGCGTATATGATGGTGGGCTGCTGCGGCTGTCCTGGCGGTGGAGGTCCATACACTGGTCGAGGCAGAGGGGGTCCGGATTGGGGCGGCGGCCCATAGGAGCTGCTGAGCTGCGGTCCAGAGCCACAACAGCTGCCAGACAGCCCCACCGATAGCTCGCGCCTGTCTGCGTCGCTGGAGGATGTCTGCGTTCCAGCGGCACCAGATCTGTCTATGGTGGCTGGGGAAGCTGGAGCAGCGGTTGTTGGCGAGGTCGAGGATGTCGCTCCGGGAGCTGTCGACACCACACACCTGCTCGCCGCCACTAACGTCGCCAAAAGCACGGCCACCTGCAAAAGAAACAAGTGCCCATGAGAAACACCGAGCATGCAAGATTTGTCTGCGTGGCAGTTGCTTTCTTCAGCAAAAATGAATTGTGGTATGCGGTCACGCCGTCATGACGACTTGCACAAATACACAAAAATGTTTACTGAGGTAGCAGATAATTAGTACAAACATTACTTAGAGAAGGACAGCCGCAGCTCAATAACATTATTAATAAAAATTAGTTAATAATCAAAACTAACATAAACAGGAATGATGAAGTGCTTCCAAACCCACTGGGTTTTTAGATGCCTTTATTAGCAAATGTTGAAACCTATTGGACCAAAATGCTATGGTCATGAGACTCGAAACTACGTAAACTTACACTAAGGAGAGAACGAGGGAGAACTCGAAACTAAGACGGCGAGCAACTGCGTGCTCTGTAGCAAGGCGACTTAGAACGCTCGGCCACTCCACCGCGGGACTTTATTAGCAGCCACGACTTCCGTTCGCAAAAAAAATTATCTTCGGTTTGTGGTATTGTTTATCTTCAATGCGAGATGGTTACAGTAGTTTCCTTTAAGAAATTTGGCAAAAACCCGAATTTATTGTAATCATACCTAAAGTATACCAACAATACCTTCATTGCGCGATTTTTATAGTGAAATTTGGCTGAAACCCGACGTTATTGTAATCATACCTAAAGTAAACCAACAATACCTTCACTACCCGATTTTTATAGTGATGCTATCAATAATAGTGCTGCTAAAGAAGAGTTACTAAACACGACTTTCTGTAATTCATCAAGAAAGAAGTCGTAATCAACAGCACCTGTCGAATAACAGAAATGTAGAAAACCTCACAGTTGTGAAGCAGCTTAAATCACTTGACAAAAGCAAGTGTTTGTGTTCAGATTCTACACCAATTTCGTTCCTGTCAGAGTATGACGAAGCACATCGGAGGACCTAAAATCTCCCAACGTTCGGTATTCCCTTCTTTAAAAAACCACCTAAGTGGGATTCAGTTGTGGACGAAAGTCTACAGCATTTAAGGTGCTAATGGACAAACACCTGCCACGACTGCTATAATAGTACGCAAGTATCCTGCCTCCCGTATAGCCTAATCCAAGAAAATCAACTCCTTTAACTAATGTAAGCGAAGATCTACCTAACAATCATATTTTCCTTTCAGTACATTGCATTGCACATGCCGGTTGATGTGAGAAATACTCCTGGCCACACTACAACAAAAGCAGACCAAAATGAAGGCCTATTGGTTAAGGTGCCAGACCGAATGCCCACCATCTACTGTAGGAATATTTTCATGATACGTAATTTACTTTATATGCTGGTGGTCAAAATAGCCAAATGAGATTAGTTCTGTAGTCCTCCTTGGCCGCGTCGGATTAGCCGTGTGCACTGGGGCGCCGTGCTGGGGACCGCGGCCGTTCACCGTCGGGGGTTCGAGTCCTCCTGGGGCATGGGTGTATGTGTAGTCCTTAGGTTAGTTTACCTTAGTTTAAGTAGTTTCTAAGTTACTGACTAATTACCACGTAGTTGAGTCCGATAGATTTACAAACATTTGAATTTGTAATCTCCCTTGATTGTCAGTTATTATTTATGTAGATGACTGCTTTTACTGTTCACTGATTGTTTGATGATGTCTTTCAGCCATTACTTCATTCTTAGTCGAGTATCGTCACTTTCGAAACGGACCGTACAGGCTGAAGATTTCCGTTAACTTAGGGATCAGATATTATTAAACCTATTGTAACGGACTGCTATGGTCATCAGCGTACCCTGGATTTTTCGGTCGTAAAAAGAGCATTGTAGGCGCCTAAAATGGGCTCTATAATTTACCTTATTTTGGCCGAATAAAATCTAAAATGGGTCCCAATAGGTATTCACGAGAAAAAATAAATATAATGTGAAATACATAGTATTTACGTATAAGAAAATTTTGGTTTGTTTACGGTAATGAAAATGAAAACGTGTCCAGCTGAACAACAGAGAAAACCATGTTCAAAGCTATAAAATAATGCAGTTGACATGCCATATGTTGAAATACATGTAATATGTAATTTAATAAACACAGAATAAATCAGTGGCTTCAATGTAAGCTAAGTCCAGTTAAAGGATTTTTCAGTAATTGGGTTGCATAAGTTTCGGAAGAGGCATCTTCCGGGATTCTGCTGTGCTAACCACTTGCCCCAACGGGTAACAAAAGGTTCATGTGTCAAGGAAACATCTGGAAATTGTTCTTTGAATTCCCGCGTCCTTAAAGGTGTCTTACCAAAATCTTATGTTTACCGTGGAGATAAGTATATAGAGGACTCTGGGCTTACTTGCTGTGCTACACGGTTGAAAAGTGTGCGATGTTTGTTCGTTACTCTTTGGTAGTTGTTTTGAACAAATCAAATAAACTCTGCACGTCACATATGGGCCCAAATTGCTAATAATCAAAATTTCAATGTACCCGCCGCGTTTGTCGTTGCAGCTACATAAATCGATATTGGAGAACTCCCCAATATATTTTCCAATTCTTTGTAGTGTCTCCGTGTAAGTTGAGTCCATATATTTATACGCAACTTTGACCCTGGCGCTAAAGACCGATGCCAGTTATTTTATGTTCTTTTTCTTTTTTTCCAAACATTGACTTTAATTCTTCTACCCTTGATTCTTCTAAACAAGTCAAATGTCTTTGAAATAGAAGAAATAGGTGCCTTTTAGGCCCTTAGGACTGAAATAGGCAGACTTAAACGTTAACGTCAAAATAGGCTATTTCAGGCGCGATAAAATTAGCAGTTTCCGTTTTAATTGATGATGACACTTTTAAGTACAAGTTTATTTGTAGCAAGAAACTCAGGAAAAAATAGGTTTTAAACTAAAGTTCCGTGGTCTCTATACTTACAAACTACTTACACTAACTTATGATACGGAAACGCACACACACACACACACACACAGACACACATGCCCCAGAGAGGACTCCAACCTCTGCCGGTGAGTAACCCCGCGCACCGTAGCACGGCGCCTTACAGCGCTCGGCAACTCCACAGCGCCGGCCGCGGTGGCCGAGGGGACTGAGGCGCTCCAGTCACGGTCTGCACGGCCACTACGGTCGGGGGTTCGAATCCACATTCGGGCATGGATATTTGTGCCGTCCTTAATATAAGGTAGTTCATAAGTAGTTTGTAAGTTTAGGAACTGATGACCCCGTAGTTAAGTCCCATAAGCTATACACACATTTGAACTCCACCGCAGAAAACTTGTGAATTAACTCGAAGTTCTCCTCCTCCGTACCTAAAGAATTTTCACGGAAGATCTCTGTACCTAAAGAATTTTCACGGAGAACCAAAAGCTTGTATCGCATGGACACATAATGTTACTTTTAATTAGGCAGCCGTAAAGATTAAATAAGGATGATATTTATTAAATCTGACAGAAATTTGTGATTTTTATATCTCCTACTCATGTAACCCGAAAAGCTTACACCTCTGACTACATTATCCCATGCCGGATAGTTGTATTATATTGGGGTTTTCAACACAGTATAGAGAAGCCGTTCTAAATAATACTTGTCACGGGAAAACAAGGCTCATGCCACAGAAAGAAGCTGCGGCACATTCTTGTAATGCCCGAAAATTTTCACAGAGAACTCACGAAGCATTACGTGCAGGAAGAATCATAAAAATGCATTTTATGAGAATCTTAACTAATAGTCATTTTCGCAGATTTTATGGGTTTGTTCTGTAAATGAAGGTATGCAGGGTGAACTGAGATGAACATACACACTAACCAGTTACCAATTACAATGCTACGCCTGTAATATTACGTATTTTCTCGCTAATGTGAAGAATGTTCCGCCCGTAATATTACGTTCACTGTTATTTCGTTAGCGATAACTATCCCTCCCGTAATATGACGAACGACTTTGGTCTGTTAGTTCCTCGCTCTTCCGTGTAATTACAACTCTGGAAATTCTAGGAAGTACTACTTATTTCAGCCACCTGGGCTTTCCACAAAGCTTTTCTAGGAAACACGAATATGCGGCAGTTGACAGTGATACAATAGTGTCAGCGTATTTTTATTCCAAGTAAGGTGTCAAGCGGTAGTCCGCTCAACGACATGGAGATTCCCGTATGCTGTAATAAATAAATAAATACTCTTGTATTTGTATGAACAAATAATCCACAACATGAATAATATTACTCGAACAAAGCTTCTTTAGGTTCGATTGTGACATGAAAGGTTACAAAGCAGGACACCGTAAGTAACATGCACTTGAGGAGGAAATAATAAGATTTATTTCTGTATAGGGAAAACATGTTTATGACTATTCCCGAATCCTTACCAAAACGGCAAAGCACTATAAAATGGCTAATAGTGGATGAAGTAGACAGAAGAAAATGGAATGGCACCTGGATAATTAGATTTGCATATATGGCTGACCCTTAAAATGGTCACCGAAGTAACTTCCTATAGAAATAACCGTTAGAATACGTCGTAAATGAAATGTAGAATCGTATTTGACGGTTCTTAACTACAGAGACACTTACACTTAAAACTTGTCGCTGACAGATCCATCTAATACGAATGTAAAATGATGCAATATGCAGTAGGAACCTTTTTTATGGAAGTGAGGTCACTCCATTGGCTGACTAATTAAATCGCTTGGAATTGTCCTTGACGTTCCGTCAACCAATCTCAGACAATTGTGGCCCGGTAACAGGCCACATTATCCTCCATGAGAATGCCATCTTTAGGCTTTCACTGCCAGTTGTTAAATCATTACCAACACTAGATAACTGGGAATGAGGCAGAGGTCCAGGGCATGATGCCCCCTCCCCTCCCCGACATTTCCGCTTCTGCTGCTTCTGACATCTTCGGCAGCTTTGCAGACTGCTTCATACTCATTGAGCAGTACTGCTTATGCGTATCTAAGCAACGGTCGACTTGTGACGTCATGAGACCGCTGCCTACGATCGCAGAGTCGCATCAAGTTAGGTTATGGAGCTCTTGGTGAGGAGTTGGTACTATTCAATATATATATCGGTAAGGTCCATAATTTGTCTAATTTAAGTCGTTCTTTCTGTTAAATTTAAACAGATTTTGTGTTTCAAAATTTCGATAGCTTCTCTGTACCACCTAACGTAGGAATTCTCTGCGCTTGTTAGAACTACGGTCTTAGAGAATCGAGTTTGATAGTTTGCAGGTACCTTCTCATGTTCTGATACCGCTGATTTCTCCGTACTGGCTTGGTGAAAATTACGTTTCTGTTATTTTAGGCGGGTGTTAATGCTCCTTTTCGTAATTCCTGTGTACAGGGTGAGTCATAAATGAGGAAAAATACTTCGTACAAATTATCAAACACTGAGATACAAACAAATAATTCGTTGTCCACATGTGCTTATCTCAATAAATCACAATGCAATTGAATGGTAAAAATCTGGACATATGAAGTAGACTGGTCAATGTGTCAGATCGTCAACAGGGCACAACATTAAAGTCTTGTAGGTAGTCTAGCCGCTCACAAGAAGGTGAGGCATGCGGCGTCAAGCGACGGTCTGCGTGACACTGCGAGCAATGGCAGCGCTCACATCTACCTCGTACCGTTTTCGCTGGCCGGTATTATGTGTCGTGCCTATTTGGCATAGGGAAAGAAATTTGTGCCCTGTTGCCCTATTGCCGATCTCTAACCCTTGGCCAACGTTGGCGCACAGTAACACCTAAAAGTCCACTTCATATTTCCAGAGACCATTCAATTGCCTTGTCATTTATAGACGTAGAAACATGCAGAAAACGATTTTATGTTTGTAGCTCAGTGTCTGACAATTTGCAAGATTTTTTTTCCTTATTTATGACTCACCCTACATACTTGGTCGCAACTGCAACGGATTTGATACCCATCTACTGTGTCAAGTGGTGGACGTGGGTATATGGCGATGTTTAAATATTCGCATACCGTCCTTATTAATTTAAATATCGTATTTTTAAATATTCTACTGATTCGGTCTGTGACTGTTTTTACACAGGGGCGGAACATTTTCCTTTCAGGAGGTTATTTTGGCTTAGAAGATTTAGACCGTACAGGATGCAGCGCTTCATTTAGCTCTTTTCAAGAGCGACTTTTTCTTGTAAAGGATGCTTTTACGACACTTCTTTCCTGATTTTGTGAAGATATCAATCTGCACGAGTGACTTTTTTTTTTTTTTTTTTTTTTTTTTTTTTTTACTTAATTTCCATGATGTCTTCTAATTACTTGTACATCCAAAGCAGCAATTTGCTCTTCTTTCTCTTCCTCCATAGTGAACTTTGTTATTGGAATTAATAAAAACAGAAAATTTTGAAATAGAGACAGTGCTTCTCCGTGAAGCTAAATAACGAAAGTGTTATCAAAGTATCTTCTTCCTGGTCTGGAGTTCTGTTTCCCCAACTTTTTCTATCTAAAAATTTGCTATAATGGCACTTAGGGGATTCCAAGTAGCCACCCTATCAATTTGTTCAAAGAATTTAACGTCCCACTAAAATGTTTAATAAGATGAAGTATATACTTAACCAAAATACTTTCAGCTGTGACATCATTCCATAGAGAGGGACCATAGGAAACAGTAATACAACAACAGAACTGATCGTAGTATCATGTGGATGGAGCATAAAAGATTTAATTTCTCCGATGAAATAACTATTAAATTTTATGTATCTTCTTTTCCTATGAAACGCTGTTTGGAAATTTTACTTCATAATCTATAAGTCTTATGAAGTCGTTCTGAAAGTTAACAGCATATTTATAATGGTGAATTTTATTGTGTATATGTTGGTGTATTTTGTGTGTCCTTTTATAAAACGTTTGTGAAGATTATTGGACTTAACTGCTGGGTCATCAGTCTCTAAAGTTACAAACTACTTATGAACTACCTTTTACTAAAGACAGCACACACATCCATACACAAGACGGGATTCGAACCCTCACGGGGAACGGCATCGCGCAACGCAGCATAGCACCTCAATACGCTCAGCCGCTCCGCCGCGGCAGTCATTTTATAGATTTTATGTTTGACTTACCATCTGGCCTTATAACAACTATAAAGCGGATCACTTCTGTGAAGCACACATTTTCTAAGATACCCGACGAGAAAATAGTACCTCAGTATGCCGAAGCCAGTCGTAAAAACAAGTAAATAAATAAATAAATTTTGGGATCTTGGTATAATAGTATTTTGTATTTGGAATTCCCATAGGTTGAACAATCTATGGGATTAACAACAGGCCGCAGTGGGATTTCCACCTTATGGATCTTTGATAAACAATACAATCTTCGTGGTAATGTTTCTGGTTTCATGGGATGTTATTTGTCAGCGTGAGAAATCGTAGAGGCTCTCATTACCTTATTCCTAATTGAAAACTGAAATTGTGGGATCTCTCTTATTTTCTCTAAGGGATAAGTTCGTCATACGTTCCATACGGATTTCTGCCGGTATTTCGCGCAGTGTTGATATTCTGTTGGCGCTGACAACTCTACGTAAAAGCCACTACTCTCGGCCATTAAGTGCATGCTATCCATGGTGAGAGGATACGCTTCAAATTTGGTATTCTCGGCATAGTCTTCACACGGTGGATATCAGGATATTCAATTCTCTGTCGATATCCGTATCATGCGTCGAGCTCCAACTTTCTCACATGAATCATCAAACTTCAAATGGACCTGCTAATGCACTGTCACCTTATAAGTCCCCAGATTTTGTACCAATTAGGGTCCTTCTAGAGTATGATGATGCATTAGCTCCATACCTCCATATAAAACCGATGGCTCAGCGAAACATCCGTACCCAAAGACTGGAAAGTTGCACTGATTGTAGTGGGGCGGAATTTGAACGTTACCTACAGCCTCATTCCGCTCAGTTTTTGCAGGAACACGATTCAGTAATGGTTATTTTATTAATGCTTATAAAAGAGTTTTTATTAATTTAAATTGAAATTTATAGATGATTAATCTATCGCGTGATTAATATATTAGGATTCATATTCGCTTTGGTGACGTACCGAGTCGCCCAGGTAGGACACCGCGATCAGCACACAAATTAATCTCTGGTCTGTATTCAGTAATAACCGACGGCATGCGTCGCTACCGTGGCGGCTGTTCGTTCGAACAGCCAGCGACTTGAACCGAAGAATAAAGGTAAAGGTCTATGTGACAATGTCAATATGTAGTTTTGTCACTCGTTAAATTAATATGAATGTTATTATATTGCACTTAAGGAACTTTAATAAAAGAAATTTTTTAAAAAATAACACTAGATGGACAAATGATGGCGTGGTGTTGAATTGGATATTTGCTCGATGTGTTGCTAAAATGAAAGTTTAATATATACTTCAAGAGAAAAAAAGGAAAAGGCGATCAAAAAATTGGACGGTTATGAGAAGTTAATGTGTATTGGGTGGTGTGCACTTGTGTTGGTAAAGAATTACAATCTGTGGACACGGTCAAACCTTAATTAACTCGTAATCTGCAAGTAACATCTCGTAAATGTTCAACACGTCAGACACTAGGTACCGATTCTAGATCAAGAGAAATATTTAAGAAAGGCAATAGGTGTGATCCACAAAATAGCAGGCCTATATGAATGATGTCGGCTTGCAAATGGATTTTAGAACATATATTTACCTCAAACATTATGAACTGCCTTGAAAAGAACGACCTATTGAACCACAGTCAACACGGATTCAGCAAGTACCGTTCTTGCAAAACACAGGTCTTTGCTATCGAACAAGGGCTCTCAAATCGGTTACATATTTCTAGATTTTTGGAACTTTTTAGAAACTACACGTCACACTCGTCAACTATGGAATATCTCCGAGGTTGTGGGATTGGATTCGCGAATTCCCGTTAGGAAAGACATAGTACGTAGTAATTAACGGAAAGGCATCGAGTGACACAGAAGTAATGAATAGCGTTCACCAGGAAAGTGTTATAGCATCGTTCCTTCTATTTATAAACGATTTAAGAGACAATGTGAGCGTTTCTCTTAGACTTTGCGCGGATGATGCGGTCATTTATCGGTTAGTAAGGCCACCAGGAGATCGAAAGCAACTGTCAAATGATTTCGATATTTGCAGGGTACAAACTTTAGAAGCTGACACGAAATATGAGTACTAAAAGAAATCTCTTAAACTTTATTTCCCGCGCGGGAGTGCGGGAGTAGCCGAGCGGTTTGGAGTACCACGTTGCGGATCGCGCGGCCTCCCGCGTCGGAGTTTCGAATCCTCCCTCGGGCATGGATATTTGTGCTGTCTTTATTATAAGTTAGTTCATCAGTAGTTTGTAAGTTTAGGGACTGATGACCCCGAAGTTGAGTCCCTTAAGCTTAACAAACAATTGAACATTGTTTTGAAACATTATTTCCAAGATAAATTAGTCAAATCTACAGGCAATAAATTCAACTTAATGCCTAGGATTAATGATTACTAATACCTTTCATTGAAAAGATTACTTAAAAATATTGTGGGGAATATAAACCAAAGACTATGTACGATTGGCAGAACTCTTATAAGATGCAATACTTCTACTAAAGAAACTGCCTACATTACATTATTTTTGAGTATTTCTGCGCATTGTGAGATCTCCACCAAGTGCAACTGACAGGAGGTATAGAAGAAATTCAGAGAAGGACAGCTCGTTTTGTATTATCGGGATGTAGGAGAGATTGTGTCGCGGAACTGATGCACAAGTTATGGTGAAAATCATTTAAAGAAAGGCATTATTCGTTGTGGAGAGATTGAAAAACCAATTGTCTCTTCCTAATGCGAACATATTTCGTTAGCACCCACCCTCATAGGGAGACATGATCATCATAATAAAATATAAATCTATATCTATAAAAATGAATGTTGTTCTGTATGTCCGCTATGTGTTCATAAACCATTCATTCGATTGCAATGAAACTTTGATGAACTGTTCACCGTACGCCCTCGAAGGTTCCTGGCCCCAAAACAAAAGAGCACGACACATAGCTCAGGAGATATGGCGTCATAAATAATAAGAGGTAAAACCACGTGAGAATACCGAGATGTATGCGCCAATTATTGGAATATGGGAGTAGTTAGGAACCTGCAACAGAGTTTGCACGTAATTTCGTACGTTTACGAAGCGTTTCGTAACGGACCCCTCCCCCCTCCCCCCCCCCCCCACACACACAAAATGATGAAACGAAAAGAATTTTTGTTTGCAAGTCTCCCTTAATTCTCTTGCATCCAAAATTAAGCTATCTGTTTTCTTAATATCTACCTGCATAAAAGTGAAAGAACACTGACTAAACACGAAATCTCGTAAACTACCGTACACCTATGAAGCTGAAATCTTGCAGAAATGTAGTTTATGGGCAGAAAACGTCAGCTAAGAAAGCATTTTGTGGTAGGTACATGGCGGAGCATACTTCTCCTACAGACTCACGAAATGTACAGTTTCATTCCGATCATCACGAAATTTCGCACCCTTGAGCTTCAAACCACGAGGAAAGTCACCGTGTACCTTAAATTTCACACGTTGCATGGGGGACGGTACTTTTCAGCATAATAATGGATCTCTAAATACCTTGGTCTCGCTATAACTTGAGAACGGCCCGACCGATTTCACAGGTCCTTCTTTTTGTTGTTTTGGTTGTTCTTAGAAGAATGATTGTATGAAGTAAAACTGGAATATTTTGGAACAACAAAGTACATTGTTTCAATGTGACCCTGCGTTTCTATTGCATAGAAATCTATTCCGCTGTTAATGAAATTTTGCACACTCTACCTTAAAAACAAGAGTGTCACTGAAATGCATAATGTCTGGAATGTAACTGTCTGCATAAAATTTCGTTCGGTTCACGGTAGAGGGTATTTAACTTACACAATTTTAGAAAATGCATAGTTTTGCTCCAATCTTTATGATTTTTTGCACACGTAAGCTTTAAACCAAGAGGAAGATCACTGGGTTCATAAATGTTTGTATGGTACATGGCAGAGGGTACCTTGCAGAAAACTTTGTCGAGAGAGGGAAAAGTGGAAATGAACAGAGAGATGGGAGAGAAAGAGGTGGATGCAGACTGAGGGGGGAAAGGGGAGGTGGAGTACAAGAATGTAGGATAAATAAACACACGGGCAACTCCGGGTTTACAGCTAGTCATATGTAAAATGGAAAGATTTAGATGTTCCTTTACCCCGCGTGCTATCAGAGTATGGGACGGTAGAGAAGTATCATAGAAACCTTTCCATTGACCCTCTCCCATGAACTTGCATTTGTGATTTGCCTAGTATTTATGTAGATGTAGATAACGTCCGTACGCAATACTATAGCCGGCCGCGGTGGCCGAGGGGACTGAGATGATCCAGTCACGGTCTGCACGGCCACTACGGTCGGGGGTTCGAATCCGCCCTCGGGCATGGATATTTGTGCCGTCCTTAGTCTTAGGTAGTTCATAAGTAGTTTGTAAGCTTAGGGACTGATGACCCCGTAGTTAAGTCCCATAAGTTCTACAAACATTTGAACATTTTTTTCGCAATACGGCGTGTGCATCTCTGCTTATAGCTGTAGGTTTCAATGATTTATTCCCGTCGCTTGAGGTGAATGCCGTGATTCTTCCTTTGTAATGTTATTGCCGATTATCTTCCATTTCCTTCTTCAATTTGAGCTCTTACACCTCCAAATACGTCATCCCCAATATAACTTTGTACGCAAGTCTCTCTCCCACGGTCACATATTTAATCACGGGAGGCGACGTTCCGTGAGGCATGAAGCCGTGTGATGCGACACACGGATGTAGCGTCACGGCAGACGTCTTGCTCCAGCGAGGAGGTCCCAGATCTGAAAGCGATGCGGGCGGGCGCGGCAAAGCGGTGGAGGCGGTGCCGCGTCACGTCCACTGCGTGAGCCGCATCCACGCGTCTGGCTCGCCCACGTGGAACGGACAATGTTGACTCCCCACACTAATAGGCTCTTTAGAGCGTATCCAAACAATTCTATCCGTTTTTCTCGTGTACACTCTTAACACATCCAGTTTTAAGAGGAAATTATTTGAAAATGGCCAAAAAGCAGAATCTAGTCGCATGCCGATAAAATAAATTCCTTCATCGCTTGAGAAATAACACCGCTTTTAAACAGAATACAATTGCGCGCGTTCATGTTAACGGAAGCTATTGAATTGTATTGAACACTACACATCGGATCAAAATAATTTCTTTTCTTTCCGCCCTATTCCATCTATTCCATCTATTATTGACATAATCGTAACATGAAATCCGTTAAATTAGCTCTTTATGTTGTTATATTAATTACTATGAGCTCATTTCGGGCTTTGCAGCCATTTCCAGAATTCCTGTAAATACGAATTATTTAAATGTTGCGGTTGTAAGGAAAGTATTATCAAAAAAGGAGAAATTCCTGCCACTACGGTCGGGGGTGCGAATCCCTCCTCGGGCATGGATGTTTGTGTCGTCAAAAAATGTTCAAATGTTTGTTAAGCTTATGGGACTTAACTACGGGGTCATCAGTCCCTAAACTTACAAACTACTTATGAACTACTTACGAACTAGGACGGCACAAATATCCATGCCCGAGGGGGGATTCGAACCCCCGACCGTAGTGGCCGTGCTGACCGTGACTGGAGCGCCTCAGTCACCTCGGCCACCGCGGCCGGCGTGTGTGTCGTCTTCAGTATAATGTAGTTCATAAGTAGTTTGTAACTTAAGAGACTGATGACACCGCAGTTAAGTCCCTTAAGCATAACAAACATTTCAACATATGATTCGAACCCCTGACGGGGGACGACTTCGCGCATCGTAGCATAGTGCCTCAATGCGCTCCGTCGCTCTGCCGCGGCTGCCGATTAGTAACTCAATAAATAATTTTGCAGAACATCACTTTTTTTCTTTTTAATAACATTATCATGTCCAGATAAATAACGACGAATAATTCAATTAATGTTAGAAGGAAAATAGCTGATATACACTCGTATTTTACCTAGTTATACCTTACATGCGATGTCGTTGTTGTCACTGTTATCCTTGTTACATGTTCCTTTTTATTATGAAATGTACCAAATAATAAGTCCATTTAATATGTAATGCTTGACCGTTTCCCAGACTAAGTTTGGCTTTACATGTGACGATCCTTTTTGTATTAGCGCATTTCAGGGCTTGCTTCGCAGTGCATTAGCGACATTACATGTTTACTTAGTTACCACTGGTGGTAGCATATAGTTTGCGTTATTTTCTTTGAATGTATACATTTGCTTTTTGTTGTCTTTATGGATTATGATTATTGATAATCTTTAGTTCATTAATTTATTCTTAACAAGAAGAACTTTATATAAGTGAACGATTGACAATCTTTCTTTCTTTCTTTCTTTCTCTCTTTCTCTTTGGCCATGATCCCGCACATGCAGGGTTGGCGTGTTAAATTCGGATTTAGCGTGTAAATATTTACGGGTGGCTGGACTCAACGAATGACAATTACTAATCAAAATCAATTGTAACAACATAAAGCAAAGATACAAATAAAAAAAAGACTGTGTATAATCTACTTTCCTTATAGTTACAGCATGTAAATTACCTCTTACATATTTACAGAAAACCTGAGGATGGCTACAAAGGCGAGGTGGCGAGTGTAACGAATATAAAAATTATGCTGCGGAATAAATGAAGTTACAATTCAAATTTGTCTCTGAATGTGACGTTCAAAGACAGTTCACTCGATTGCCCACACCACTCCGTGCGTAAATGGCAACTTCTGTTTTAAGCAATTCTTTGCGCATTGAATGCGGACCAGTGAGTTTGTTACAGATTATGTGACACCATACTTTAACTGACAAAGCACGTTGATGGTCAACGTGCCGTAACCAGTGAGGAAAATTCTACACTCCAACAGTGCATGTTTTGCCAGTTGACGCTACCATTGTTTAGAAATGTAGATTGTATATCGGTTTAGATCCGTCCGATTACAACGCCAAACGTAATGAAACACAACAAATGCATCAGATCAAGCTATGTAACTTCCTGACAAATTAAAAGTGCGTGCCGAAACCGGGATTCGAACTTGGGACCTTTCTCTTTCGCGGACAAGCACTGTAACCGAATGAGCTACCCCTGCAGGTTTCACGGCCCATCAACATAGCTTCACTTCCTTCAGAACACGATCCCCTACTTTACAAAGTAGGAGGCGAGATGCTGGCGGAAGCAAAGCTGTGATGATGGGCCGTGAAGCGTGCCGGGATAGCTCAGACAATGTCGGGCGCGGTGGCTCATCACGCTTGGTGAGAGGTCTCATCGCTTTGTGTAATTAAAAATAAGAAACTGAGAACTCAACGAACAACCCAGAACTAACACGAACAAACAACAGCGAAGAACCAATCTACGTAAGGATCGAATGAATGGAAAAAAAAAGAAAAAGAAAAAAAAAATCTGTTAGACAGCTTTCCTGCGAAAGAGAAAGGTCCGAATGTCCGAGGTTCGCATCACTGTTCCGAAATGCAGTTTTATCTGTCTGGAGGTTTCATATCAACTCAGACTCCGATGCAGAGTAAAATTATTATTATGTGAACGTATGTAGTTTTTGGAGAATGTTAATCTGCAATAAAAGACGGGGATTCCCATTGAAGATTTCAAAGTCGACCCCAACAGCCACGCACGAATTATAAATTCATAGTCAAGGAATGTATAACATTAATTGCGAATTGGTGAAGCTGAAAACTTGTAACTAACCGGGATTCGAACCCGGGACTCCTGCTTTCTCCTTGTGCTGACCTATACATCACCGGGGACACAGCAAGCAAAAAACCTGCTACTCCAGCACGCCTTCCGCCAGTTATAAATTCCCTACTTTATCCAGACCGCTATAGGTCAAACGCGTAGTTACTTAAATTGATTCTCGTTAGAGTAACGACCTAGGGGTATCTACGCACTGAAGAAAGTATCATTTCCTGTCATCGACAAATTGTATAAGTTACGTATACGTGACATATCCGAAAGAACAGACGCCAGATATGTATATAAACTATAAGAATTATAAATATTTTTCATCCGATATGTACTTTTTGATATATTTCTTCATTTATTGTGAAAACCGTGTATATCAAGCTAGAAAGATCTGTACTGTTGAAGTAAAGTTAAGATCACTGTGACCTTCGATATACAGGGTGATCCAGAAGTCTGTTAACATTTGACGGACAAGCGTAGTGTATGCAGCCTCTTTAGTAGTTATGTTGCATCTTTTAAGCGTTCTGCCAATAAAACGCAGTCTCTGATTCGCCTTTCCTACGACATTATCTATGTGTTCTTTCCAGTTTAATTGTGATGTAATAGTAATTCCTAATTTAGTGGAGTCTCGCTATGAACAGTAGTTCTGGAGCGTAACTTTCATGATAGGGCTGCACTTGCTGAACCCTTAATAACGGAAGCCAACGCAAGATTGCGAGAAAGTGGAACAACTATCATAAAGCGTCGACATATTGTGACGGGACGAATATGGTACGGTCCAATAAAGCATCGCTTAAATTGCTTCCCAGAAACAGTGACTCTCAGAACTGTTGCCTCACACTCTCTTATTCAATTAACGCATTTGATTAGCTGTGTGACTGTCGTTATTAATGCACTTTTTAATCTTTTCCTAAAATACGCATATTAATTGATGTTGTAATCGAATCTTAGTTATGTAGGACCTGTGGTATTTATTTCCGTCTTCAATTTATCATGACACCTTAGGCGCGGCCTCTCCACAAATGGAACGCGACGCCATGTTCCTATCGGAATGGCCTCCTGGCGACTCAATTGGATGAGTTACGTTGTAGATAAAATACAGGTTAAAATATGTAGCCGCCATTACTGCAGAGGAATACGGCGCGGACAAGTCGGTAGATGCGCACTCGAGTCGCCCCAACTTGGCCGCTAACGAGAATGTGTTGGGCGTGGGGCCCATAATGTCGACTTTTAGTGCGCATTAATTTATCAGGCCCGGTCGCCCATCACTCGGCCGCACTCGGCAGAATTCCAGCTCGCGAAAGTAGTAGTAGCACCTGCGAACGGCGCATGAAAGGCGGCAGTCGTAAACCAGCCAACGGTGCGCCGTTAATGATAATTACGCGCCATTAGGGCAGTTCGCCGGCGACGGCTGTACTGCCAATTTATTGGGCTGGCTGCGCAGACCCACTGGTCGGGTGCCCCGCTGCCTCGGCGGTAAAGGCGGTGATGGGGTCGCCGTGTAATGGCGACCCACACCAAGGTATGAACCGCGGGCGTACTGGACAAGTCTGCAGCCGACGCACCTCACCGCTTTTGTCACCATCGGTGCAGGTAGTCCAAGCTTTAGGGGACACATATTTGCCGGATGCTGCATATAGTATTGAGAAGCCACTACCTATACAACCGATAAGAGGATGCTATCCTGTAAGACAGGTACACAAGCCTATTTGATAGTTAATTATTCAACGGTTTCTGTGGACAAGACGTTTTGTTTTCACAATGTCGTGTCGTTGTTAGCCGAATTTAAGAATTCTGTATGCTTTCATATTACATATTGTTGGGAATATTTTTGTTTCACTTTGTGTTTTTAACAGCACTCTTATTTAACCCTTTCAGACGTGATTTTTTTCTCTATCAAGGAAATTATTTCTAATGCTGTAATACATGTAAGTTAAATATTCAATGATTTTAGAAGCAAGATTTATGCAATTATGTGCACCCATTTTCATACTACAACACTGCGTATAGTGAAAAGCAAGGATTTTTTAAGGACTAATTTAATTAATTTTGTATTTCCAACTATTGCACTAAAAAACTCATCGTTCAATAACTATAAATGTTCAAATGTTTGTATAGCTTATGGGACTTAACTACAGGGTCATCAGTCCCTAAACTTACAAACTACTTACAAACTAGTTTATTCTAAAGACGGCACAAATATCCATGCCCGAGGGGGAATTCGCACCCCCGACCGTAGTGGCCGTGCAGACCGTGACTGGAGCGCCTCAGTCCCCTCGGCAACCGCGGCCGTCGTTCAATAACTACTTCGCAAAATAACAACTACTACCATCAGTTATACAGTGGAATACCCACAAATTCCGTGTTCTTTGAAGATCGCCGGCCGCGGTGGCCGAGGTGACTGAGGCGCTCCAGTCACGGTCAGCACGGCCACTACGGTCGGGGGTTCGAATCCCCCCTCGGGCATGGATATTTGTGCCGTCCTAGTTCGTAAGTAGTTCATAAGTAGTTTGTAAGTTTAGGAACTGATGACCCCGTAGTTAAGTCCCATAAGCTTTACAAACATTTGAATATTCTTTGACGCTATCCTGGAACCTAGACAGGTACACAAGCCGTTACTAACGATTTCTATGGACAACACATTTCGTTTTCACAATTTCGCGTCGTTCTTCACCGAATTTAAGAATTCCGGATGCTGTAATACTACATACAATTACGTATTCTTGGGCACATTTTAGTTTTACTTCGTGGTATTAATAGCTCTCTTATTTTATGTGTAAAACAATCTAAATGAATTTTACCCGGGGCGGTAAAGGCGGTGATGGGGTCGCCGTGTAATGGCGACCCACACCAGGGTATGAACCGTGGCCGTACTCGACAAGTCTGCAGCCGACGCACCGGGCCGCTTTTGTCATCATAGCTGCAGGTAGTCCAAACTTAAAGGTAAAAAAAATAAAGACACCAAACTTGCAGGAGGCTACATATAGTAATGAGAAGCCACTTCCTATAAAACTGATAAGAGGATGGTATCCTGTAAGACAGGTACACAAGCCGATTTGATAGTTAATTATTCAACGGTTTCTGTGGACACCACGTTTCGTTTTCACAGTGTCGCGTCGTTGTTAACCGAATTTTAGAATTCTAGATACTGTCATACTCTATACATTTACATATTGTTGGGAACATTTTTGTCTCACTTTGTGTGATTAACAGCACTCTTATTTATCCCTTTCAGACCTGATTTTTTTCTCTATCAAGAAAATTATTTTTAATACTGAAATACACATAAGTTAAATTTTCAATGATTTTAGAAGCAAGATTTATGCAATTATGTGCACCCATTTTCATACTACAACACTGCGTATACTGAAAAACAAGGCTTTTTTTAAGGACTAAATTAATTAATTTTGTATTTCCAACTGTTGCACTAAATAAACTCATCGTTCACTGACTACATATCTTCAAATGTTTGTATAGCTTATGGGACTTAACTACAGGGTCATCAGTCCCTAAACTTACAAACTACTTAAAAACTAGTTTATTCTAAAGACGGCACAAATATCCATGCCCGAGGGCGGATTCGAACCCCCGACCATAGTGACCCCTCGGCCACCGCGGCCGGCGTTCAATAACTACTTCGCAAAATAACAACTACTACTTTCAGTTATACAGTGGAATACAAGTTACCCACAATTTCCGTGTTCTTTGAAGTTCGCCGACCGCGGTGGCCGAGGGGACTGAGGCGCTCCAGTCACGGTCTGCACGGCTATTACGGTCGGGGGTCCGAATCCCCTCGGGCATGGATATTTGTGCCGTCCTTAGTCTTAGTTAGTTCATAAGTAGTTTGTACATTTAGGGACTGATGACCCCGTAGTTAAGTCCCATAAGATATACAACCATTTGAACTTTTTTTTTTTTCTTTGAAGTTCGCAAACTGCTGCGCAGTGCAACACTCGCTTCTTAATATTTTATAGAGATATGCAGGTGGCAGTAATTGTGCATGATGAAATGATTGAACACTCAGGTGTCGTGTACATGTTCTTTCCATTGAGAAAAAATGCTTCTGAAACATCTTAGACACCGTAGACGTTATGTACACATTTGTAGCCAGAGGGTCCGAAAGGGTTAAATTTATATATAAAAACAGTCTAGGGTGAATGAATTTTTTATTTTGTCAACTAGTTTCGGTCCTTATTTTGGACCATCTTCAGGACTGTACCTCCATTGATGTCGTAGAGTCTTCTAGAGGACTCAATAGAGTTACAGACCTGAAGATGGTCCAAAATAAGGACCAAAACTAGTTGATTAAATAAATAATTCATTGCACTCTAGACCTTTTTATACATAAATCTACACAGTTAGTCTGGGCAATACTTATTGTATCTTGCGGGTCTCCTCGTCTTATGAGCAACACTCCAATAATAATAATTTTGTTTGGCTTATTGGCCTGGTGCAAGTCTTTCATTTGGACGCAACTTCGGCTGCTTGCGTTTCCCTAGCCTACCCCAATTATCCAACCGGAATAAGGGGACTTACAGCTTAACGTGGAATCCGAATCACGAGTCGTTTCTGAAAAGTCCTCACATCGTTGAGAGGTAAAGGCTGGGTTAAAACGCAGACTGAAAAAATCAGAGATCAAAACGGGTTTCGAGCCCACGAACCTTTGGTTTCCAGTCGATCCTTTTTTATTTTATTACATTTATTATTATTAATTCGAAACTTTACTTTAAATGATCCTCATGACTCGAAATCTGCACTGTTGATGTTCCACCAAGCGAACGAAATAGGTATGTGATTTTTTAAATAAATATTTCATATCACACCACTAAGCTGGAAATCTGTTATTTTTATTGTAATATTACTTTGGTCTGGCACATTACATACTCATTTTGAGGCAACCCCTTTCATATATTTACATTTCTTGAACATTAACTATTACGTCATTTAACAGTAGCTCTTTATCCGGCCCGCGGGCGGGCGTTTAAAAGGCATAGTCATGTGAAAATTGCTTAACACTAGATCACGTTAGTAACCCCCTCCTCATTAGACGGCCACTAGCAACACCACCTGGAAGACAAGGCCTCACAACTGGCCATGACTACGTCACACCGAGCTGACTGGCCGGCCACTACGAGACGGTGAGCGCGTCCCAGCGGCCAACCAGTCAGCTGGCTGCCGCGGCCTCTCGGTGTGACGTAGGTACGGCCAGTTCAAATGTTTGTATAGCTTTTGGGACGTAACTATGTGGTCATCAGTCCCTAAACTTACAAACTACTTATGAACTAGCTAACACTAAGCACGGCACAAATATCCATGCCCGAGGGGGGATTCGAACCCCCGACCGGAGTGGCCGTGCAGGCCGTGACTGACGCGCCGCAGTCCTCGCGGCCACCGCGGCCGGCGGCACGGCCAATTGTGAAGCCTTGTCGTCTAGGCGGTGTTGACACTAGGCTGCGACAGTGTCTATCTCTGACTTCCGGTATCTTGATTAAACGTGTTGTTTAACCCCACCAGGGCTGCCAGTCTCAGGTATTTCTTAGGTTTTCTGAATTTTGACCTTTCATTTTTTTAAATTATTTTATTGTATAGTATTCATTTATTTTTCTTTCCTTCTATGTCACACTAATGTAATATAGTGAGGTTGAACTGAAACATTTAGTTTTTCGATTTTTAACGATTCTACTTCTCTTATTGAAATTTTTGAGCGACAGATCGGACTATGTAAATGCATCTTTGCTTCCTACCGAAGAACTTAGTACAATGTTTCATAAATGTAAATATGGTTCATAATATTATCTCCTACGAATCTTTTCATTTAGCGACTAATTAATTTCTACTCTTAGTCAATTTCTACTCGCCGGCCGCGGTGGCCGAGGGGATTGAGGCGCTCCAGTCAAGGTCCGCTCGGCCACTACGGTCGGGGGTTCGAATCCCCCCTCGGGCATGGATATTTGTGCCGTCCTTAGTTGTAAGTAGTTCATAAGTAGTTTGTAGGTTTAGGGACTGATGACCCCGTAGTTAAGTCCCATAGACTCTACAAACATTTGAACATTTTGAACAATTTCTACTCTTAGTGTTTCGTGCTTGAATATCATTTAGTGTCGAAATTAACCAATCAACAAATAAATAGTTTCGGAAGACAGCCTTTTACGGCTTGTATGTAAATATATAAGTGCGCTATCCACCAAATAATAATATTACGTTCACGTTTCTACACTTCCCTCACATAATTAGCGCGTAACCATGCACTTCTGTCATGTATTTCACACGTTAGATTAGCACTGCAATTGTTGTTGTTAAAACACTTTCTTAAGTTTTCCCTAAATATATATTTTCATTGAGCATTTAATGTAGTGACAGTAAATAACATACTGCAAGGTCAAACTGTACTATCTCAAAAATGTACATGCCTGAAAAAAATTAAAAGTATTTCTAAATTTTTTTGTACATCTTGACTTTAGAAAAAACGGCTGCTTGATAATTGGCCGAATCGTAGCAGGTGATAGATCTACAGCAACGATATTAGGCCTTTTCGTAAAGTAGTACTGTCATGCTATTTAATACTTTTCATTACCAGTCCTTTATAATTGACCCCCTCAATTTTCGTACTATAAAACTATCGTTTAAAGAATGAAACTGTCCATACATTTAAGAAATTGCAAAAATTCTCGTAAAATACTTTCCACTCCTTTACAGCAATAAAAGCAATTTGACGTCTGGTAACAGACTGTCTTGATTGCAAATTTTATATTCATTAATGCGTTTCTCCCTTTTGTGACATCATCATAAATCTGGAAAAATACGTTGGAAAGCGATATTTTGTATTCAGTAATAATAATAATTTAAACAAGTATTTTGAATTATCATGGACTAAATGTCAAGACGTCATAAATCCGAACAAGATCAGTTCTTTACTAGGCTTCTTCTAGTGGAGATGATATAATGTGCATTGTTCCGACATTTGAATAGTCAAACCCAACCAGTTGCAGAATAACGTGGATTCTGAACCATGTTGCAAATCGGTAGTTTTTAAAATGTTCAAACGTTTATTAAGCTTATGGGACATAACTACGGGGTCATCAGTCCCTAAACTTACAAACTACTTATCAACTACCTTATACTAAAGACGGCACAAATATCCATGCCCGAGGGGGTATTCGCACCCCCGACCGTAGTGGCCGTGCAGACCGTGACTGGAGCGCCTCAGTCCCCTCGGCCACCGCGGTCGGCGGTAGTTTTTAAATTGACACCTTTCCCAAGATATGAACTGACTATACTTACAGTAAATAGACATTTTTGAAACTTGAAAGTTAACGAATTATAAGAGAAGCAAGTTTTCAAGAGCTTGTAACTGTTTCTTTGATACATCTAGAAATATAACACAGAACACGATAGTTTTAAAAAAATAGCCACT
The DNA here is from genome assembly GCA_026315105.1 of Locusta migratoria. Lineage (NCBI taxonomy): Eukaryota > Metazoa > Arthropoda > Insecta > Orthoptera > Acrididae > Locusta > Locusta migratoria. The sequence continues at coordinate 472,213,131 of CM048747.1, forward strand.
AGGTCGTTCTAAGCCCTGCAAATTTCTCGGTTAATATTTTTCCATCAAAACTATAGTCCTTTAACTTATTCAAAAATATTAGTGTTTTTACATGTTTGTTGACGTTTTTGGCCATGTTAGCCACCTTGAGTCGAGTTTCGTGAAACAGAAACGCTACTTAGAAATTTAATTTCCTGTATTCTCATATTTTTTCGTTTTCACGTAATGAATTTGCCAGATGTAACATTAAGCTGCTACAGTAGCGCTCTTAGCAGCGACAATGGCAAGAGCTATATAAAACAAATCCCTAGGCGAAGTAATATATGTAAAACGACGTACAAGTCTTCACGATCCGCGTTTAGCGTTTGCGCATTAATGAAAGCGTCTGCTATCATCAAACTGAAGGCATTATTTACAATTTAGCACTACCATGTAATGAAGAATTTTATCACCTCACTGAATGTTATGCCATAACTTGTTAAACCATCTGAATATCTAGTTAGAAAATACGTGTAGTTTTATTAGCAATATCATTACTGTAATAGTTTTATTTTCGCACTTGATACTTCATGTCGTAGAGATCCCTTTCCTCTTACCACATTTCTAATTTACCACACACCCTCTAACCAAACACATTCTGATACTCATTAATTCATTTCTGACGCTCCCATCGCGAGAGTACAATGAAAATACACACATGAATATTCCGAAATCGTTCCACTTCATATTTATGTTGCACTGACACAGCAACCGTAATAGATATTTTGGAGATAAACAGTCTAGTTTGAACAAAAGCGATGTTTCACTTATTTACACTTGACGCTTTTCGCCTCTTCTGGGCATCATCAGACGCTGAAGGGGAAATTTACAAACTTGTTTAAAAGACAGAAGTTAACTCAAAAATATGTAAAATCTTCACTCCTGTCTTTTAAACAAGTTGGTAAATTTCCCTTTCAACGTCTGATGATGCCCAGAATAGGCGAAACGCTTCATGTTTAAATAAGTGAAACATCGCTTTCGTGCAACCAAAACTGTTTTCTACCAAAACACATGAAAATTAATAAACTTGATGGCAGTTTCTGAGAGTCGCAACCGAATTAAAACGTTTCTATGTTTTGCGAACTGACCACAGTCAACAGTGTAGGGCAGTGTTTTTCATCCTTTTTAACACGCGAGCCTCTTTCCGAGTAAAAATGTCCGGCGACCTCCCACCCACCCCAAATGATCGTAATGAAACTATGTCAGCGGTTTCAAAGGCAAAGTTCATATTTAATTTTCATTCTTAGATATATTTAAGATATGCGCAGCCATTCACGTCTGGCGAAAGTTGCACTCGTGGAAAATCCCTCACACTTTATTTTATGATGTGACATGAACGTTCAGTAATTTCTGATAAAGGCATTCCTAGTAGTTGTCGAAACTTCGCTAAATACATTTTACCTCTGCAACCGAATGCTGTTTTACTACCATTTGAAGAAAATAAAAGAAAAAACTTTGACTAGAGGTATATAATGTATGGTCATGAATAATAAATCTGCATGTGTAATTTGTGACGACGGTTGCACATGGGCGAATATGGGACTACCGGAGCTAATGCATCACTTCTTAACACTTCAAAGATGCTCATAAACTTTTGATTTCTTCGATACTGAAAAACCCTTGACCAGCAGCAAACTACTATGAGCCAGTAATGAAATGGTGTGTTATTAGTTGATTAAAAATAATACAGGATTGAAAACTCTTTACCAGCAGCAATCTACTAACATACAGTAGTTCAAATGTTTGTATAGTCTATGGGACTTAACTACGGGGTCATCAGTCCCTAAACTTACAAACTACTTATGAACTACTTACGAACTAGGACGGCACAAATATCCATGCCCGAGGGGGGAATTCGAACCCCCGACCGTAGTGGCCGTGCAGACCGTGACTGGAGCGCCTTAGTCTCCTCGGCGACCGCGGCCGGCCATACAGTAGTAAAAATGTATTATTACGTTAAAAAAAACATCATGTTAGTGATTATTTGTTTTTCTGACATAACAATATATGAACGTATGACAAAGTCATTCAAGAACATTTCGACCATTGTAAATAATTGTAGCAGTACTGCAAAAACACTGTTAGGTCGCTTAATTAACAATTGATCATGGCGTGGAACTGTGGCTACGTTGCTAAGCGTTTCGGTCGGCTCAAAATCAGAAACCAAATGTGCCACAAGTACTTCGTATATGTTTGACAATTCTGAAGCCTGATTAAGCGCCACCCTAAACAACTCATAACGAAGCTCAGTTTCCACCTAGGCCGACTTGTAAATTAAGCGACTTTCACGAAACCCTGACACTTCTGTGTGGCACTTCCGCCATAATAGCTGAACGTCACGAAAAGGAGGTTTTACTATCGACCGTGCTGCTACTGCAACCTCATGCTACCACGACCCCCTGAGCGACATTTTGGGGCCCCCCAAAGAGGAAACGACCACAGGTTGCAAAACACAGCAGTGTAGGGAACAGAAAACTAAGTTACTATACAATTCGCCTGTTTCCTAGGTATAACAATAACCACCCACACTATTCCTACTGTAAAAGTGACGCCTGGACTTAAATTTCCAACCGCTAGAAGTCAAAGATTTACATTTACATCGTGAACTGAATGTAGACAAAATTTGTCGGAGCTTACATGCACAAACTGGCGTAGTTGATATCTGTCGATTACAGCACCGTCCGTTACGAAAGGAAAACAATGGTTTAAGTTCACAACAAACATTGTTTCTACGAATACGTAATTTTACGCAGGCGCTTAGAAGCAAACGGGTATAACTGACGTAACCAGATATTTTGGGATCAGCTAGTGGGCAAAATACTTTAGTTTGTAACCAAGTAACTAGAATTACTTGTTAGACGTTATAAAAGAAGTAATTAAAAAGAACTGTTTTCTCTTTTGATGCAAAGAGATACGTCTCTGTTGTTCGAAATTGTTTGTAAGCTGCTTTGATCCGGTGGCTATATAAGAAAAAAGATACGTTTTCTCTTCACAAAAGTTTTAATGTTTGCAAAGCTATGGAACCAAATTGCAGTGGTTATCAGTTCATGGACTTAAGAACTACTTTAACTAACATATGTTAAGGACAATACAAACACCATGCCCGACGGAGGACTCGAAACTCCGACCGACAGAAGCAACACACTACGCAGCAAGGGGCCTTGGAGAGTACGGATATTCTCGCGTGGAACTTCATTTCTAAATAAAAATTTTAACTTAGGTAATTACCGGTTCACCAGAAATTTTCTGTGACTCAAACTAGTTACACGCTTAGATTAAAATTATCTCTGGGGGTAGCTATTGCGCCTCTAGTTACTTTCAAGCATTGACATTTCTGACCTCCTTCGCAGTGTTAATATCGCAACATATTTTAAGACCTTATTTTATTTGAATTTAAACAATACCAGTGTTTTTTTAAGAATTTGATTACAATTTTTTGTTAGGTCCTATATTTTATTGAATCCAACAACAAGGCATTATTCGAGTCCACGCTGTAATTATATTAGGCTGTTCGTTTGGTGTTTATACAGGATCGCGTCTTTGCCGATTTACACAAAGGCGCGAATCTCAAAAGCAAGCAAGTGGAGGCCACACCCTGACTTTGTAGCGTGTTTTGAAATAATTATTACAGTTAATTTCTAAGGATGCTGAGTTTCTCGCAAATTATTTACTTTAAAGCAGTAACAGTTTACCACCCCCAGAGTTCTGGCGTTCCATCCCCATCCCCTCCAATCCCCCTTCCCCATGCCCCGTGTTTCCCTCCCTCCCAACATTCCTTTCCCCGCGGCGTCCACAGTACAGTCGCTTTTAAACAAATACTTCGTTTAGTGTCTGCGTGTGTGATCTTAGTGTTGTGTTATCAGTGCGTGCACCGAATTCAGACAAGTTTCGCATCTGTTATTTTAGTCAGTGTCTCCATTTACTTCGTAATGTCTACTCTACTGTTCTACAATGTGTTTTTGACGCCACCGTAACATAGATTTTAAACTAACTGTGGTTTTATCGTCTGTCTTGTTACTATGTATCGCCCAAGTTCCTTCATGTCAAGTTTTAATTCTTCGCATTTTAACTCGGCTGTCATTGTTTTAAAATCATCTTGTCCATTTCATTGTAAACTTTTAGCTGAAGAGCGGCGCTGAAACTACTGAAAGATTACCAGTGGTAAATGTTTCTTGAAAATTACAATAAAGGGAAAAAAGCTAAGACCTATGCAATATTCAACGATCGGAGTTTGCTTTTAATAGAAACTCAAACCGTCATAATTAATAGGGTGCATCGGGGAGAGATGCCGCACAGTTTGAAAGTCGCGTATGTAAAGTCACATGGTTCACTTTTAGTTGTACATTTATTTTTGTACACGTAAACTAAGTAGATATACAGGATGTTTCACTAAGCGTGTTTGCCTCTGTAACTTACAAAATAATAGGTGCCGGGAAATTTTAATGCGGTAGGTCAACACAAGAAATGTTACACTTTCTGCGGAGCTATGAACATAGTTTATTGTATTATTTTCCAAAGAGTTACACCACAAAGATATAATTTTCTAAATAGAACAATAGTTTTTTCTATCATGCATTGGATTCGTTGATACCAGCTGCGTCCAAATCAATTTAAACTACATTCCTATCACTACAACCCTTCAAAGTTCCGGGGGCGGAGGCTGCGATAGCGTATCTGACTAGCCGAGTGGCTATCCCCTGGGGCACGGCGCACTGTCTCATGACCACCAGCCAGTCAGATACGCTGTCATAGCCTTCGCCCCCTAAACTTTGAATGGCGGTAGCTCCCACACTAACAATGATAGGAATGTAGTTTAAATTGATTTGGACGCAGCTGGTTTAAACGAATCCAATACACGATAGAAAAAACTATTGTTCCATTTAAAAAATTATATCTTTGTGCTGTAACTCTTTGGAAAATGATATAATAAACTATGTTCATAGCTCCGCAGAAAGTGAAATATTTCTTGTGTTGACCTACCACATTAAAATTTCCCGTCACCTATTATTTTATAAGTTACAGAGGCAAACACACTTAGTGAAACACCCTGTATATTGTATTAAATTTATTTGATATAAGTTATGCGCAATAACACTGAAAAATAATATTTGAATATGAAATAATCTTTAGATTGCAGCGTCTTACCCTTATTCTATAAGTGATATGCTGCATGCTAAAGATCCACTGAACTACCCCCTCATTTAAGTCAAAAGCTATATATGTACACTTATAAACGCATTTTTATATAAATAACATATATGGGGGGAAGAAAAAAATTACTAATTAAAAATTCTTCCACTCCATTCCTGCGACTGGTACAGCAACCGGTTACAAAGATGATGTATGTAAATAGCCTTGCTTGCAGATTTTTATTTATTAATAACGCGTTTCGCCTACAGTAGGTATCATCAGATTATATTTTCTAGTCCGGGCATGAGGCGTTCTAAGTTCTGGTTTAGCAACCGTGTGAACGCAAAATAGAGCCCGGATGTCGACACATGAAAGATAACGTTGTCGGTGGCTTCCTTAACCAGCTCCCAGGCGCTGCATGATGGGCACGAGGTAGAACCACACTTAAGAGATGTAAGCGGCACCACTGCCGAACTGTCAGAGTACAGTGCACACCATGAAATAAATAACAGCTATTGTGAACACTCAAACACGATTTTTGTTGCTTTAAACTGATGCAGAGTTCGCCAAGAACGAGTCGTGTCCGTTCGGCACATTACGGAAGCACTCGTGATTGTGTTGCGACGAGGGATTCCGAGGCCTTTGCGTGCTGTCGGCCGCACTACCCCACCCATTCCCTCCCCTCTCCTTAGCAAAGGCTGCGGCAGTGAGCGTCCGAAGCTCTGTCATCCCACTGTCGGAATGAAGCGAACGAGACATATTTCACACAACGCGCTAATTCTTCATGACGGAAACTGTCTTCTATTGCCATATTTTGTTAGTATTGGCTCTTAATTTCTGGTTTGCTTTAGATATGGGCTTCGGTGACAGCTTTGATAGCCCACATTATAGGTCACTGATATACAGAGTAATAACTGACTCCTAAATGATGCATCAGAGTGAGAAAGGTCTACCTGCGGTTGGAGTACAAGTATGGGACACTGCAGAAACATAACATCTCCTGGAAGTTCGCAAGTCATTTGCAAGTAACGCAGGCCGCCAGCAACAATTGACGATTCGTGCTAGCGATTGCAACAACATCCGCCGTGCGCACGCCGCACGCAGCGACAGCAGGCGGCGATGTGCAAGCGTTTACAGCACGCCGCAGAGGACGCACAATGCGACCGTCACGGCTGCACGCGTGTTGAAATGGCGCGTGCAGTACGGGCAATTGCGTGTGCGGCGAGCGTGCCGTAGTGCGTGTGAATGGATGGCAGCCTGCACCTTGTCCGGGGAAAGGGTACCTGTCAAGTTCCTACGAGCGGTGCCACAGCACGTAACTTTCATACTTTGTCTACACGCAGGGAATGCTTTCAAAGACTCCGTACGATGTTCTGACTGAAATACTCTATCATGTAAATCACATTTTCATGATACTCTCTTCAGTACGTTTTACCACTCTTGCATCCGTTGCAGTGTTTAGAGTTTCAGAACTACACAAGCGGTAAAGCAAAGAGATGAGGAAACGCTTTCCGGAGCGATTTGCTTATTAAACTAATGGTGAATTAGAAGGTAGTGATTGTTCAGAGACTGTGTGGGGAGTTTATCACTGTGTTTTTTGAATCTGGTTACATTTCATGGCGACACCTTGTGTAGCAGTCGCTTGTAGATTTATTGAGGAAATGTAGTCACGGTGACTATATTGCCAGTTTATTATTTATAACACTTTTCTTCATTTTGGGCATCACCAGATTATTTAAAATAGATGTGTTAAAATGTAAAATTAATATGAAACCATCATATTGTCAATGACGAATACTACTGCTTATAGCCATCGAGTGTACATTTGTTTCCAAATAATTTAATTTTTCAACTTTGTAGAGCATGAACTGATAATGGTTCACCACTTTTACTGTATACAATCTGATGACGCCCGAAAAGGACGAAAAGTGTCATCTAATTTATAAAAATTAATGTTTGTTTTCCTTTTTTGTTGGTATTTTATGCACGGCCATACCATACATCCAAAATCAACTGTTCCAATATATGTAAAGCTTACAAACTACTTATGAACTAACTTATACTAAAGACAACACAAACATCCATGCCCGAGGGAGAATTCGAACCTCCGACGCGATCCGCAACGTGGTGCTCCAGACAGCTCGGCTACTCGCGCGCAACATACATCCGATTGCGATAAGACTTTGCCATCTAATTGCTTGCACTCGCGCGAAGGTTATGGGTATACTAAAATTAAATTCGTACGGTAGATGGCGGAGGGTGCTTTAGAATTAGCTAATGCGCATCTTACGCCTTCATGCTCAAATGGCTAGACCAGTATGAATGAAATTTTGAACAGAGGTAAGTTATACCCTGATTAATGCATAGGCTGCCTCTTGTAAGCCACGATATGGTGCGTGAAGAAGGGTGCCTTACAACAGGTTAATATGTTTACTGCTTCTTCATGCTGAAACAGCTGGACGGATTTAAATGAAATCTGGAATGCAGTCAGCTTACACCCTGAATCATCGTGTGAGCTACCTGTAGAAAGTCATCTTACAATGCATGGCGGAGGGTACCTTATAGTGGGTTAAGAAGTTTGTTGTCATCACGCTGAAACGGATGAAATGAAATGTGGAATGATGAAAGCTTATACACCGAATTAATAGATGGGCTACCTTTCGTAAACCTCCGTAGGTGTATAAGGAGGGTAAGTTACAACAAACATCCAAATTTTTTGACTGGTCACATGGAAGTCAGGACATAAATGTATGTCTTCATGAATGGGATTTTTATAATATCCAAGCCAGTGAATTGGATGACAGAGGATACCTTGCGATTTTGGCACTTTTTAAAAAGTCGTCATGAAACTTGGCGCATATATGTACGTTTTCTTTAAGGAGATTTTTATAATCTGCAAGCCAGTGAATTTAGCATGTCGGGGGGGGGGGGGGGTATCTTGCAACTTTAGCACCGTTTGAATAGTCGCCATGAGAGTTCGTGAATATATGTATGTTTTCATATATAGGAAGGAAAGGAGTAGTTGGAGGAGGAGACACACAGAAAGGAGAGAAAGGAGACGGACAGAGAGAGGGAAGAGGAGGAGAATGAGAGAGGCAAGATGGTGACTGATGAAAGGAGATGAATAGAGGAAGGGGGCGAGGAAATTGTCAGAGAAAGGGGCAGGAGGAGATGGGTTTGAGGGGGGGGGGGAGTCAGGTTAACAGACGAAGGGGAGATGAACAAAGAGTGAGAGAAAGGTATATGGTAGGGAAGGAGACGAACAGAGGGAGAAGAAAACAAAAAAAGGTGATAAGAGAGAGAAAAGGAAAGGAGATATGTACTAATTAAAAAATTGAATAAATGACTACCCGTGTGACGCCGGGTTTTCTGCTAGTCTATATCTATAAATGTGAATGTCTGTTCAGTGTACGTTTATCACGTCTGAACCGCAAGACATAAAGAGCTAAGAATTTGTACAGTTACTAATGTTTACCCAGGGAAGGCTTTAGGCACGGTTTTATGACGATCGGATAGCTATTTATCTATGTGAATGTCTTTTCGGTGTACGCTTATCACGTCCGAACGACAAGACGCAGAGACGTAAATATTTGTACAGTTACTAGTTAATACCTGAGGAAGGGTTTAGGCACGATTTTATAGCGATCTGATAGATATTTAGTAGTTTGAAGAATGTAACGTTTAATGACCAACAATAACGATTCTTTGAAAATTATAGTTACTCTTTGAAAATGGTTTTATTGGTTGCATTGTTACTTGAGGGTTGATAATGATAAAAGGGTGGAGTATATTGGGATGGAAAGTTATCGATGTATATCAAATTCTACGTGTGTGTGTGTGTTAATATTTCGTTCCGCAGCGAAAACTACAGAACGCAAACGAATGATGTGCGTGTAATTGTTTTCCGAAGTCTCCCGTTGCACACCATAGCAGTTCCATGCCGACAGCTATAAGGGGGTGGAAGATATGGTGGTTGAAAGTCGTCAAATTATTAAAAAAATTCGGACTGAGGACCAGCGATGACGTTTGCGACTCTATAGTGAGGTGGTTACATACGAAACGTGATGCCACAGACCATATCTTTGGTCTATGCGTGCTACAATGTCTTCAGCTCTTCTCTGGAAGAAATGGTGGTTGAAAGTCGTCAAATTATAAAAAAAAATTCGGACTGAGGACCAGCGATGACGTTTGCGACTCTATAGCGAGGTGGTTACATACAGCGAAACGTGATGCCACAGATCATATCTTTGGTCTATGCGTGCTACAATGTCTTCAGCTCTTTCTCTGTAAGGATAAGCATACGAACAAGGAAATATAAGAATGAATAAATAAAGCAGTAAAAAAGAAATATCTCTTAATACTTCTCTTTAAAAAATCGATTTGACGTTTGGCACATTACATCAAGTGATCCATCTGTGACATTATTACAATCATTATTGTTGAATTTCGTGTTTGAATTCTTCGAAACGAGTGCATTTTTACCTGTGAGTTCTTATATATTCTCTGATAAATGTAACATGTTTTTAGAGAAAAGGAGACGGACAGAGTGAGGTTTGATAGGAAAAGTACTAACTCAAAGTTCGAATAAATAAATAAATACCCGGGCAACGCCGGGTTTTCAGCTAGTACATAATAAAAACAATTTTCGCGACTGTGTCTACGTTCCTTCACCATATTCTGAATTTTTACGTTAGGCTAGTCTTAGACCGAGCGACCCGAATTAGTGTAAGTCCATAGCTGTGCATTGCACTGTTTTAACTGCGTCAGGCGTTTGTTTGGTTTTGGTACGAGTGTTAGCAGCACCAGTGTCTGTTTAGCTGCCGGCGCGGCGGAGTCACAGCACAGACCGCCTTCATATTTCTTAAATGAAAACGACTTCTGAGTAGAAGCGACATACAGGATTTTCATTTTTATTTACAGGTGGCGTCTATTCCGAAAGAACAGATGTCACGTCTGATCATGCAGATGTTATTCTTTCATATTAACAGAATATGTTACATCAACAGCGAATGGGCAAACCTGAAAATGTGTTCCCAGCAGGGATACTAACCAGAGTCTCCCGCTTTCTAGGCAGTTGCGCTGGTCACTTCGTTCTTTCACCATATTCTGAACTGGGGACACAGTGATCACCGAACCAGCAAGGACTACCTAAGCACGCTTTCCGTCAGACACTAATTCCCAGCTCGACCCTGCCCACAGTACTCAAACTCGTAGTTTTGAAACTAATTCCCATACGACTAAGTGCCCCACACTTGCCCACCCCTTCCCACTAACGAAAGGATCATTGCTCGTCACTGGCATATTATATATGTACATGTGGGCAGGGTAAAGCTGGGAATTTCTGTGTGACGGAAGGCGTGCTTAGGTAGTCCTAACAGGTGCGGTGATCACTGTGTCCCCAGTGGTGTAGCGGCCAGCGCAACTGCTAGAAAGCGGGAGACACGGGTTCGAATTCTGGCTGGGCACACATTTTTCAGCTTTGCCCATTCGCAGTTGATGTCATATATTCTGTGAATTTTAAATTTTGTCTGCGCTTTTTTGTTTCAGTTTGTAAATTTATCCTGTGCTGTCGTGCATTATTACATTCAAATTCGCGTTTAAGAAACAGTATAGTCTTCCTTTAAGCGCAATACAGAGCACATCCGCTACTTGTGTTACTGGCATCCAAGTAGAAGCGACATATTTTTTGTTGAAAACAGTTGTGTTTATTGATTTCTGTCGTTCTGTTACACTTTATCAAGCTAGTAGGTAACCACTAAAGTGTGTTGGTATACAGGGCTATAATTTTTGTGAAACTGAGCTGTGAAACTAAGTAAGCTCTTCTGAAATAGTTGCTTAACTGCTATTAGATGCATTCAGACATTACTTTTATACAGCACTAATATTATGAAATAGTGGTCTAGTATTTCCGTTTCTGATTAAAAGCTCAACTTTGGACGTGAGTGAAGATTAACTTCCATGGTTAAAAGTATTCAAATCAAGAGGTAGCTCTATGTCTACACTAAAATTCGTACGGTGTACGGAACCTTACAACAGACAACAAGAGCGTTTCAACGTTCATCAAGAAAGTTGGCAGATATAAAGCATTAGGGGAAGAAGAAATGGACTAAAAGAGACGGAGGAGGAAATGAAAAGTTTGAGAGGAGTGGTCGCGGACGGGGGATGTGGATATGGAGCGACAGAAAGGACGGAGGAGAGTAAAAGATAGAGATGAGATGAAGATGTTGACAGAGAGCACTGGGAGAAAATAATATAGGTGGATGGATAATTGGATAAAGGGGGACGATGCATGTGGGTTTGATACAGGGGGGGGGGGAGTGGGAGGGAGGAGATCGACAAACAGAAGACTGGAATAAATGAATAGCTTGGTACGGCAAGCCAATACGAAAATGGACTGTATACCATGTAATAAGTAGTGTTTCATAACAGAATTATAATATCTTGAAGGGAACTTACTGTGAGATTGAAACATTGTGGAATACCTTGATTCGGCCATCTCTTTGCCTTTCGCATACAGTGCTGATTTACCCTCATTAGCTGTAAGACAGAGCTTACAAAAATTAGGATGCGGAAGTCCAGAGTCCGGTTCCGGGATATACGAGTTCCTATCTTTAGTGCCGATCGAGTATGCAAGGATCCCAGCAGTCGTTTTAAAACACTCATAAAATATCTTGTTAGGAACCCAACTGAGTGAGGCGTTTGCAATCCAAAGTACACGACCCGTATTATGTCGTGAACACCCATCAAAATTAGCCAGTAAATTAATCAATGCCAACCCACGTGGAACCTCAACATGATATAATCAGTGTTTTATTATGACTGCTGGGTACTTACATATCAAACGAACACTTAATGGGATCTGTTTCCCAAAACCAGTGGTGAGTGATTGTATGCAAATAAAGGATCTCTTATAATTACAACTGGAGCGGATTTACATTGTATAAAAAATTGGGGCAACAGTTGCGCATGTCCGAATTTGAAAGTTCAAACTATATGTAACTAAGAGACCAAATGCTGAGATAATCGGTCGCTACACTTACTACTTGAACTAACGTACCTAAGGACAACACAAATACTCACAGATGTAGGCAGGAATTGATTTAGGAAAGGGTTTTCAACGAGTGGGAAATTTAATATCGGGTGCTACTTGTTACAGAAATGAAAGCTGGACTAATAATGTACATATTGTACAATTCTCTGAATATTTCATATCAGAGGACTCTCTGCTAGAGATTCATCATAATTTACTTACATGATTAATTAAAGTTTTCAATATATATTCTCCATAAGAGAAACAATGCAAACGATATCCTCAGGCAAATGCGGATCGAACTAATGATACCGATCAGAAAGTCTCTACGTGAACCTTTCAGTAACTTGTGAAGCAAAATACTATCAGAGAAGCATCCCCTAACTCAAATTTTGGTCGTACATGAGATTGTCAATGGCAAGAAATAACACACTTTGTCGAGACAGGAAACAGTATTCCTGTACGTAGGCAGATCATATAAAATTGTCCCTACCCGGTAATCCTACTGACACAAAAATGATTGGCATTGTAATCAATGTGGCTCTATAGAAATGTCAGATCTCTACAACACAGCAAATTTCGAGATCCAGAAGCTGTCGTTGTCAGTTAGCTACTTGAATTGACATAGAAGTAGTCTTTACCATAATTTGCCGCAGGTTTCTTCAACAAGGAATTTTTTCTAGTGATATTGGAAAACAGAAACTCACATTCATATTCAGGGTGTACCTTCCAACTTTTTCACCGAAATTATGTCTGGATCTGCACTAGATATTTAGAAACGACTGTCACGGTTATTAACGTACGGCAGGGATTACATACATACTACGTGATGTAAAATGAACAGGTTATTAGAAACGAATGCTATCATGTAGAAGTATTCCTTCAATTAATCCTTAACTATTAATAGTTAAGGATTAATTGGAGAAATACATACAACATGCTGTAAAATGGACAGATTTTTAGAAACGATCGCTACATTTACCGTAAATTTGAAGATGTTATCTTATTGTCATTGATGTAAAATATTTTGTTGATTTTTTGTTGATGGCAGCAATTGCCGAAAGCGATCGAACATAAGAAATAGAAGTATTTTACAACCCTGGCCCAAGGATGATTTTTCAAAAACTATGAAAGTAAGTACCAAACGACAGAGTAAAACGTAAACGAAAAATTATTTCCAACACAAACTTTCGTTTTCTAAATGGTTACCCAATATTATTTCTTATGCAATCGATGCCTTGATGTTGTTGTTGTGGTCTTCAGTCCGGAGACTGGTTTGATGCAGCTCTCCACAATACCCTGTCCTGAGCAAGTCTCTTCAACTCCACATAAGAACGGCAACCTACATCTGTCTTAATCTGCTTACTGTATTCATCTATTGGTCTTCCTCTGCGATTTTTACCCCACACACTTCCCTCCAAAGTTTAATTCACAATTCCTTGATGTCTAAGAATGTGTTCTACCAATCGATCCCTTCTTTTAGTTAAGGTATGCCAGAAATTCCTTTTCTGTTCAGTACTTCCACATTAGTTACGCGATCCACCCACCTCATCTTCAGCATTCTTCTCTAACAACACATTTCAAAAGTATCTATCCTCTTCCTGTCCGCATTGTTTATCGTCCATGTTTCACTCCCATACAAGGCAACACTCCACACAAATACCTTCAGAAAGGACTTCCTTACGCTCAAATCAATATTCGATGTTAACAAATCTCTCTTTTTCAAGAAGGCTTTTCTACCCATTGCCATTCTGCATTTTATATCCTCTGTACTACAGCCGTCATATGTTATTTTACTACCCAAGTAACGAAACTCATCCACCACCTTCATTGTTTGGTTACCTAATCTAATTCCTTCAGCATCGCCTGATTTCCTTAGACTGCACTCTATTACCGTAGTTTTGCTCTGATTAATGTTCATCTTATATGCACCTTTCAGCACACTGTCCATTCCGTTCAACTGCTCTTCCAGGTCCTTTGCTGACTCTGACAGAATTACTATGTCGTCGGAAAAACGCAATGTTTTTCATTCTTCATCCTGAACTTTAATTCCTTCTCCAAATTTCTCCTTGCTTTCCTTTATAGCTTGCTCAATGTACAAATTGAATAACATTGTCTTACTTCCTTCCCAACCACTGCATCCCTTTCACGCCCTTCAACTCTGACAACCGCTGTCTGGTTTTGTACGAGTTGTAAATAACCTTACGCTCCCTAAATTTTACTGCTGCCATGATAAATCACGAAAAGAATGACGTTGGCTGCATCACAAAAGTCGATTACACCCGGAGAAAATGCGAAGCAAAGTTGACGTTTGAAACAAGTGAAGCGTGGTGATAGCGCATCCTGAGCATTTATTTCAAACGCTGAACCCCCGAAATTCGCCCTTCTGCTTACGCCCATGCACTCACCCATCCCGGACGGATAACTCTTGCGGGAGCGGCTGCGCAATTCGCGCCATGACGCCTCAGAGCGCGGGTTTGTCCCCGCGCGGCTGTGGATGGCCCACATTCGACATTTGCATACACGGATACTAGAATAGACGGTAGAGGTCAACCGCCGGATGCGCAGTCTTATGCCGCGCCACTGACGTCACCAGGAGACCAGCAGAGTTTTCCCGTGCGACAATAGTGTTGCTATTATAACTGTATCTCCACAGAAATGCTTTCCCACTGGCTCCTTATAGTTTGTGTATGTATTAAGTAGTTGTAAGTGATAAGTGGTGGATTATTAGTGACGATGGTGTGTTGTGCTGTTGCGTCCTGTACGAACCACGGCAGACAGAAGAATGCGATATTTCACAGATTCCCGAGAGATAAAGAGGTAAGGTTAAAGTGGATAAACACGTGTAAGCGATTAGATGCTCTCAACCCTGATACTCGTCGTGTATGTTCAGAACATTTTAAAGAGTCTGATTATGTTGGAGACTTGAAAAATTAACTTTTAAACCTTCCATTGAAACGTATATTAAAGGCAGATGCGGTCCCAATTTAGAAGCTGCCTTAGTGCAGGTTTTTCTGAATGCCATGGAGTCAGAGTAGAAAGACGGAACAACCGAAAAGAAGTACAAATGTTATTGATAACAAATGACAAGGATGCCAGCGTAAATTCTATAAACAATTCCGTTGAGGAAATCAGTAGGTATACTAATTCCGAAACTCCTTCAGCGAGCACTGCCGTTGACAATGATGGAATAATTGTAGCTGAATTAACTAAAGAAGTTGACCATTAAGAAGTAAGAAGAATAAACATGAAATAATTATTTACTTCAACATGTTCTCAACATTCCTACGCAGCAACACATGATCTAAAATGAATAATATGAAAAGTCTACGCGATGCGTTTTTACCTCTACAAAATCATAAAATTTATTGGAACCAATTACTTCATTTATACCGCACAAGAAAAGTATGCAGAATAATAAAAAGAAATTCAGTCCTTCATGGAGCGGAGATGTCTAGCTGTAAAAAAATCGCACTGACATGTTTTACAGCCCACATTAGATTTGTAGTTTTATAAGTTTTTGCAAACATTTTTAGCGTATGCCACAGAGAGCTCTGGGCGAGGAATGTCACGTGACATTTTTGTTAATTCAATGAAAGGTGTTAAAACTCAGTTATTTTTGCAAATATCTCTCAAACGATACGAGATACGAAACAAACATATGGGAACAAAGTTGTAGAGAATTTTCTCCTCTACAAATTCGTTTATTCAATTTTCGCGTCAGATGAACGGTTTATTTGCAATTAAAATTAAATTACAAACGGCTTTTTTTGGTATTACTAACGTATTTCTTGTCCGAAATATTTCAAAAAGCGGGATTTTAGTCTCTGGTAGCCAACAATTATATCTGTAAAATTTGGCGCCGATCGGTTGAACGGTTCGACCTAAAATGTGGGAACACGTTACACCCAGACAGACATTGTCAAATCGCCGTTATTTTTGCGAATATCTCTGCAACGATGCAAGATATGAAAAAAACATAATAGAGTGAAGTTGTAGAGAATTTTCCCCTCTACCAATTAGGTAATTCAATTTTCGTGTCAGATGAACGGTTCGTTTGCAATTACAATTATATTACAAACGGCTTTTTTATGTTATTACCGTGTTTTATGTCCGAAAAATTTGAAAAAGGGAGGTTCTGGTCTCTGGCGGCCTACAATTATGTGTGAAAAATTTAGTGCTGATCGGTTGAACGGTTCGTCTTAAAAACAGGGAACACGTTACGGACAGACAGACGGACGGACAGACAGACATACATCCCGAAATCGCCGTTATTTTTGCAGATATCTCTGAAACGATACAAGATATGGAAAAAAAAAAAAAAAAAAAAAAAAAAAAAAAAAAAAAAAAAAAAAAAAAAAAAAAAAAAAAAAAACATAAGAGAGCAAAGCTGTAGAGAATTTTCTCCTCTGCAAATGCGGTTATTTCATTTTTAGTGTCAGATGCATGGTTAAGCCGTTATTTTCATTTAAATTTCGAGCTGTCAAAAGACGATCGGAAAGGCCAACTTCTAGTGTTACTACCGTAACCTAAAGTGAGCAAAAAAATAAAAAATAAATAAAAAACTATTAATTTCAACTTATTTAAGGCAGCCGTTAGCTGCTGTTTTCATGTTGATCATTATAGAGTTTAGTTGTTACATGGTAATCAGTGCACTACATAAATTATTCGAGCATTTACCAGATATACGAGAAACTAAATACGGCCGTTCGTGTCGGCTGTGGTCACCGGGTGACGTCACAGAGCACGACCTGCCCCCTCAAGACTAAGACTAAGGACGGCACAAATATCTATGCCCGAGGTGGGATTCGAGCCCCCGACCGTAGTGGCCATGCAGACCGTGACTGGAGCGCCTCAGTCCCCTCGGCCACCGCGGCCGGCACCTGCCCCCTCCCCCCCCCCCCCCCCCCTCGCGTGACCCAATCGTCTATTCTAGTATCCGTGGTTGCATACATGCTGCCGTTCCCACGGCCGCGACAGTACCGAGCGCTGACGGTGGCATCCAGCCAGTGTGTCACGGGGGTGTGGGTTTCGGGGACGTCGGACAACCGGCGGCGTACGTCCCTGGCGGCACACTTAGCCGCGTGGACGCCGCGGGTCAAAGAACGCCCGCCTGGCTGGAGAAAGTCGTCAGGCCTGTTAAAGCGGTGTTAAAGCGGAGGCCCGCAGGCTTCTCCCGGCCTGGCGAGTGTTTTTCCTCCGGCATCCGCCTGCGCGCGTCCGACAACACGGCGCTAATACCACGCGAGCCGGAAGGCCCACGAAACGATGTCGTGTTTACACAAGACGAGCTAAATACGCAGTGTGTTCGAAAAGCAAGGCCAGTTTGTTTGTATTTACATACTTAACAGGTCGGAAAGAAGTTGTCCCACTGCAGCGCTATTTTTTGAGACTACATATGTTTCAGCACGGAAGATGTTCGGTTAAAAACAGTTATAGGTGGCGTAGTAGTAACACACGGGACTGGTGTTCTGGAGGAGGGCGATTCAAGTCCTTCTCGGGGCATTCTGGTATCTGTGATTTCCATTAATCATTTCAAAAAAAAAAAAAAAAAAAAAAAAGTTCAAATGTTTGTAAATCTATCGGACCAAACTGCGTGGTCATCAGTCCGTAGCTTACAAACTGCTTAAACCTAGGTAAACTATCCTAAGGACAAACACACACACATCCATGCCCCAGGGAGTACTCGAACCTCCACGGCGAGCAACCGCGCGCTCCGCAGCGAAACGCTTTAGACCGCTCGGCTACTCCACCGCGGCATATAAATCACTTCACACCTAATTCCGGTGACGTTCGTTTGAATTGGTGTGCCCAATATCCCTCCCCATCCCAGACGAAAAGTATCACCTCAGTTGTGCGATTTAATTCGTGTTTTCTTGTCAGAAAGGTCACAATACGTAGTACTTGACGGAAAGTGATAAAGTAAATAGGAATTAATATCTGGCGTTCCGCAGGGAAGTGTAATGGGGCCTCTACTATTCCTGATTTAGGAGACAGGCTGAGAAGCTCTATTAGACTAGTCGCGGATGATGACTGGTTAGTAAAAGCACTCGAAGTTTAAAAGGAGCTGCAAAACGATTTAGATATATCTTCATGGTGCAAAAATGGGCTCCTTGACTATAAATTATGAAAAGTTTGAAATCATCCATATCAGCTACAAAATAGGTCCGTTAAATACCAGTTGCACGATAAATGAGTCAAATATAAAAGATCATAAATTCAACTAAGTATCTAGGAATTAAAATTACGGAGAACCTTATTTGGAGAGAACACACAGAAAATATCGCGGGATAGGGGAACGAAAGTCTACGTTTCATTCACTGAACAACTGGAAGATGCAGTAGTTCTACTAAATAAACTGCCTACACAACACTCGTCCATTCTATTTAGGAGTATTGCTGCGCATTATGGGATTCTCACCAGATAGGACTCACGGAGGACATAGAAAATGTTCAGAGAGGTTCGTTGTGTATTATCGCGATACGGGAGGAGTAGTGACACAGAAATGATGGGACAGTTGGTGTGGAAACCTTTAGAAGAAAGGCGTTACTGGTTGCGACGAGATCACTCGGCCAAATTTCTATCACCTACTATTTCCTCCGAATGCGAACATATTTTGTTAGCTTCCACCTACATAGGGAGTCACGATAATAATAATAAAATAAGAAAAACAAGATCTAAAAAGGAAAAATGTAAGTGTTCCATTTTCCCTCGCGCTCTTAGTCAATCGAAAGTACGAGTGATTTGCAGAATAAATATATACAGCCGTAAATGTAGCATGTCTTTCGTCTGTAATGACGACGATATCGAAAAGTCGTTAAACTGATTCTTCCTTCCTTCCTTCGCACAGAAAACTAGTCACCTCACTGTTCACCAACAGATAGCTTTATTTATTTATCATTATTGTTATTATTATTATTATTATTCAGGATATTCTACATAAACACATCTATTGAGACGCAAAAGCTTTTACGAATGAATCGACATGTGTAGAAAGCATCGCACGTGTGAAAGTGGTTTCGCTTTTGTTTCGCACGGTATCTTGCGAGTATCTGTTGTGCGACAGGCACACTGCATGGTCCTTGACTTCCAAACGGCGCTTGACTGGAGAATATATATATATATATATATATATATATATATATATATATATATATATATATATATATATATATGCGGTCGAGGCTCCATCTTCTTACAGGCCGGCGCGCAAAGCAAGCAAAGAGTTACATAGATTGGCGCGAGAACTTGGGTGGACAGCCGGCGTTATCGCGGACAGCGACACCACAACATGTTGTGTGTCGGAAGTGGCCCCATACAGGACCTGGTCAGCCATCGGAGAACTGGTACCGGAGTTGAAAGTCTATGGAAAGTCGTCTCGGATAGCGCCGTCATGGTGCGCAGCCTATTCTGCATTTTATTGGCCGTATACAGTCAGGACAGCAGAGCTGGGGACGTTCACTACAGCAAACGGAACCTGCTCTAGCAGGATGTGAGCGTAGGGTATCTGGTAAGTTCAGTACAATTCAGGAAGTTATTGTCCATAAAGCAGTACCTCAGAGACGCAGCCTTAATACGGGCTACAATCCTCGGTTTTTACCATTCTATCTACATTATCCCGTGATTTATTAAGTTTTCAAATTTATTCTGACTTTTTGATCACCCGGTATATTGTGTATATCTCAAATGATCTCCGAAGTATTTGAGCAGTGTAGATAATAAAGTCCACTGTAGGGACAAAGATTACTGCCTCTAATGTCTTGTGGGACTGCCAATTTCATCTACATCTATATGGATACTCTGCAAATCACATTGAAGTGCATGGCAAACGGTTCATCGTACCACTTCTAAGATATTTCTCTATAGTTTCAGTTTTTAATAGCTCGCGGGAGCCGGCCGCGGTAGCCGAGGGGACTGAGGCGCTCCAGTCACGGTTTGCACGGCCACTACAGTCGGGGGTTGGAATCCCCTCTCGAGCATGGATATTTGTGCCGTCCTTAGTATAAGGTAGTTGATAAGTAGTTTGTAAGTTTAGGGCTGATGACCCCGTAGTTAAGTCCCATAAACTTAGCAAACATTTGACCATTTGAGCTCGCGAGAAAAAGGAACACCTAAATCTTTCTATTTTCCATCTAATTTCTCTTCTTATGATAGTCATGTCTCCAGTATATGTTAGTATTCTGAAGAGAAAGAAGGGAAAGGAATTTCGTAAATAGATCTCGCCGCAACAAATAACTTCTCTCTTGTTATTTTTTTCCTCTCCAACTCTTGCATCATTTCAGTGACACTCTGTCTCCTATGTAGCGATAATACAAAACGAGCTGTCCTTCTCTGAACTTTCTCTAAATCTTCCGCCAGATCCACCTGGTGTGCATCCCACAATACGCAGCAGTACTCCAGAATAGGACTCACAAGTGTAGTGCAGGCAGTTTCTTTAGTATAACTGTTGCATCTTCTAAGTGTCCTGTCAATGAGACGTCGTCTTTCGTTCGCCTTCCCTACAATATTTTCTATGCGTTCTTTACGAATGAAGTTGTTCGAAATTGTTACTCCTAGATATTTAGTTGAATTTACGGCCTCAAGGTTTGTATGATTTATCGTGTAACTGAAGGCAAACGGATTTCTTTTAATGGTCACATGGATGACGTCACATTTATCTTTATTAAGCGTCAATTGCCAAGTTTCGCACCATGCTGATATCTTATCAAAATCATTTATCCGCGGCAGAACGGCCGAGCTCGTTGAGGCGCTATGCTACTATTCGCGAGGCCGATCCCCGTCGAGGGTTCGAATTCCCCCTCGGGCATGGGTGTTTGTGCCGTCTTTAGTATAATGTAGTTCATAAGTAGTTTGTAAGTTTAGGGACTGATGACCCCGCAGTTAAGTCCCTTAAGCTTAACCAAAATTTGAACATTATTTAAAAATCATTTACCGTCCACCAGTGCACCAGCTTGATCTCGTATGGTCCCAGTTACTCGTTATAATTCCTCAGCAGGAATATCGAGCCGTGCTCCATATGTGTATGGCCATACATAAACGCCGCTGCTCTAGGTTAATAAGATATACTTGCTAAGAGATAAGGCCAGAAATTTTGTATTTCGTCAGGTTCTTGACACTGTGGTTCCGGAATATTCAATTTCCTAATGAATTTTGAATGGTATCAGCTTTTGAAGTCTACTAATAGCGCTAATGCATCCACTAGCAACTCTGAGACCTTTCTACATAAATCTTAGTGCAAATGATAACTCTGCGAAAGAAGTGCCATTTTATTCGCTACATCCGTGATACTAACGCCATCTGTGTCTACGTATTCGCTACCCTATTGGCGATATATATAATTAACATCCTAAAATTAGGCATCTTGTTATCGTACATTGACTGCTTGATTGCTAGAATTTATAGGATTGATTTTGTTATTTCATACTTTGAACGGGTTTTTGCAACAAATATAGAGTGAACTGTGCTAAAGCATGTTGAGTTCCAGATAATACCGTATTGGTTGCACATATTTTAATGTTTATTAACACGTTTCGCCGTTTTGGTGCACCATCAGAAATCTTAAGGTACTGATGTCACATCTGTTTGCGTTTTTTCTCATACACAGGGAGCGTCAAATTATTTAAATCAACATTGGGTCCAGGGATTTGATGCAACCTTCCCATGTCATTGCGACTTTTTTTCGCGTAAACTGATGTGAAAGGAATATTTTAAAAACTCTGATGATCCCCCAGAAAGGCGAAACGCCTTATTAAAGAAGAAACTATTTGAAATGAAGACGATCTTTAATTAGAAGCCAATTTGCATATGGCTACTGTGCCAGCCAGCCCGATTCAGTGGTGGTTATTTTACCAGTACAAATGCTGCTTTCTTCTGGTGGTATGGAGGATTTCTCACAACTCGTAGCAGAGTCGGTGAAGGACATAATTACGTAACTCGTTTGAGGTTGAAATAAAGTCGCCTGTGATGACAAGTGCGGTGTGCGGCGGATGGAGATGCAGAAAACACGCAAGCACCGGAGTGGAGCTGGCCATGAACTGCTGGATGCGCGCCGGCAAAAAGGAGCCACTGGACGAAGGACGTTGTGACATCACGAGTGACGTAACGCCGGCTGCTTTCTACGGCGCCACAGCGCACAGTCGCCGCGAGCGCTGACCAACGCGTCACTGCCGACGAACGACGGCTCTTTGTGTCACGAACTTCTCAAGACTCCTTCCCGTGCGACTTCAGTCTATGATGATCGACAATTTTCGTCCAATGTGACACAGAATCATGTACAGATGTATGTGGGTCGTGAACATCCGCTCATTATTACGGTCCTACACAGGGTGAAACGTATAATGTGCACAGCTAATAATGTGGAAATGGCAAGTATTATTTATATATTTTTTTAACAATTTTATGTATCCGCTAACCGGTTGCGTAGTTTTAAGATACTTGACCTAGGTTTCGTTGTAGCTAGGGACAACTTGATCAGAAGAATAAAAAACGGTTACTTGAAACACATGACGTCAAAAATATTACGAGCAGAATTGCTCAAGTCGATTACAATAAAAAAACTAGCATTCTTGCCATGCAAATAAAATCATGATGGTGTGAAGGGCATGAAGGAACAGTATAGGGCGAGTCACCTAACATTACCGCTGGATATATTTCGTAAACCACATCAAATACTGACGATCCGATTCCACAGACCAAACGTGAGGAGAGGGGCTAGTATAATTGGTTAATACAAACCATAAAAAAATGCACAGAAGTATGTTTTTTAACACAAGCCAACGTTTTTTTTTTTTTTTTTTATTTATTTTTTTTTTTTTTTAAATGGAACCCTGTTAGTTTTGTTACCACATCTGAACATATAAACAATTACGTAATCAGTGCCGCTTGTTGCATTGTAAAATGTTAATTACATCCGGAGATATTGTAACCTAAAGTTGACTCTTGAGTACCACTCGTCCGCTGTTCGATCGTGTGTGTCGGAGAGCACCGAATTAAGTAGGGATCCAAAGGGAACGGTGATGTACCTTAGGTACAGAAGAGACTAGAACAGCACATTACGTCGACATGCTAACACCTTTATTGGTCTTTTTCACTGACGCGGAATCATTGGCGGCCACCTCATTGGCCCTCACTTCATTGCAGGGCGTCCAAACAGCTGTAATATACATCGCGTTTCTACAGAATGATCTGCCAATGTTGCTCGACAATGTCCCACTGGATACGCGTCGACGTATGTGGTATCAGCATGATGGTGCACCTGCCTGGACATTCCGCAATTAACACTAGGCTGACCCTTGACAGAATATTCTACGGGCGTTTCATAGGACATGGAAGACGAATAAATTGGCCAGCCCGTTCTCCTGATGTTACACCTCTGGACAACCCCAGAGGATATGAAACAACGCATTGTGGCAGCCTGCGGCAACATTACACTAGATGTACTGCGGTGTGTACGACCTTCATTACGCCTTAGAAAGGCAATTGTGTGCAGCAAATGATGGCCACCACTTTGAACATCTATTGGCCTGACATGTCGGGACACACTCTATTCCACTCCGTAATTGAAAACGGAAACCACGTGTGTACGTGTACCTCACCCCTCATGGTAATGTACATGTGCGTCAGTGAAAAAGACCAATAAAGCATGTGGACGTAATGTGCTGTTCTAGGCTCTTATGTACCTAAGGTACATCACCGTTCCCTTTGGATCCCTACTTAATTCGGTGCTCTCCGATACACACGATCGAACAGAGGAGGTGTGGTACTCAAGCGTCAACTTTAGGTTACAATATCTCCGGATGTAATTAACATTTTACAATGCAACAAAGGGCACTGATTACGTATTTGTTTACATGTTCAGATGTGCTAACAAAACTAACGGGGTTCCATTTAAAATACGTAGGTTTGTGTTAAAAAATATATACCGTGCATTTTTATGGTTTGTATTAACCAATTACACTAGTCCCTCTCCTCACGTTCGGTCTATGGAATCGGTTCGTCAGTATTTGATTTGGTTTACGAAATATATCCAGCGGTAATGTTAGGTGACTCACCCTGTATATGTGATTAAATGTGTAGATCACATAAATAATCAGGAGGTGCTTAACATAAATGAAGAGATAAGGAATTTCTGGCATATCATGACTAAGAGAAGGGATAGGTTGGTGGGACACATTCTGAGACATCAAGGAATCGTCAACTTAACATTAGAAGGAAGTGGTTGGATAAATATCATAGAGGGAGACCGAGGGATGAATACAGTAAGTAGATTCAAAAGAATGTAGGTTGCTGTACGTATTATCAGATGAAGAGGCTTGTACAGGACAGGGTAGCATGGATAGCTGCAAAAAACCAGTCTGCGGGCTGAAGACCACAACAAGAATACATTGATATGTGGTTCACTAAATCCATCAAGTCAGGTACTTGTAGTTTTAGACAGTAAAAACATTTTAATGATACATAGAAAGTGTATTTTTGTGCAATAGAAAAATACATTTAAGTGGAAAAATACCGATTGATATTAACAAATTAAAAGTAGGGCAAATAAGAATGTCAGGGGACTTTGTCGCACGAACTAGTGGACGTCATTTTCGAGATATCGTATTGTGAAATGCAAGTAGGGAAAATAAGAATGTCAGGGGACTTTGTCGCACTAACTAGTGGACGTCGTTTTCGAGATATCGTATTGTGAAATACTTCCACAACAACACCTGTGGTAGCACACACTAAAGTACGAGTTCATATACTAATGATGTGGATTCTGACCGTGAAGAGATAACTGAACATAGTACATTGTGTTCAAAATGACCACCAGCTGTGGCAAGACACGCTTCCAGACTGGAATGGAAAGAATACTAGACCCGTGTTAGCATTTCAGCGCATATGCCCACAAAAGCTGCAGATATGCGTCGTGCATATCATCGGAGTAGTTGGTATGTGGTTTTAGAAGTGTCTCACTTTTCTGCACAGAAAAAAGTCTCGCAACTCAAATCTTTCTAACGCTTTGCGTCCAATAAAATTAGATGCGTGAACACATGCTCTAGTAATCCGTGAACTACAATGTGGACAGCCTCCTTAGTAGCGACCATGGGTGATGGTCTGTTAGGAGGTTGCTATTCTTGCGCACATTCAATGTATCGTCTAGGAGAAAGGAGCTTATGAGCTGATGGTTAACTACCCCACATAACAAATTTGCACTGCATGGACACAAACGTTCCACGTGAGGAAGCAAACGGCGTTTGTCAACAGAAAACTAATACATGTTTCGACGGTTTACCTATTCATGATTTGTAAATGAGGAAAAATAGGTTACACGATACAAGCAAACATAATAACATACTGCCTAGCAAAAACGCAACTTGTGTGGAGCAAACAAGTGCCGAATGGCACTAGTGTCTTGCATCAAACATCATTTACACTCTAATTTTCAGTGTCAATTAATTTATTAGTGTCAATAGGAAATTTTCCATTTAAAAGTGTTTGTTTGCACAAAAATACACTATATATCTATTATTCAAATTTGTTTATTTCCTAACAATACGAGTCTCTGACTTTCAATCCATCCCGTAAAAATCGCATATCAATACCGCTTTCCATTTCCGCAATATTTGCGGTGCAAGTTTTAGGTGATTCACATATTAAAGCTGGCGTCAGTCCGTTGTACAGTTTTGAAATGTCCTTTTCCGACCTTTTAGAGAACGAATGCAGATATAAACAGGAAATCCGAAAACAGACGTGTATGGAAACTCAGTTGCCTCTGTTCGTCCGTGAAATCCAGAGCGCAGACAAAGGCGCTCAGGTCCATGCCGCGTTCGACACAGTTCCGCACTGATGTTTAGTAAACAAAAACTGCTGTGAACGTTAAGATAGCCAATCCATCATGGTTCGTCCGTGTCGGCGAACAGTGGGCTGTGGTCTGGTTCTTACCTTAAGTAGAATTATTTCGCAATTAGTCAGTTTTTCAATCTCGTGTAAATTTACCCCGCTTTGTAAACTTAATGATCACCAATGTTTAAGTGTATCTCTATTTTTATTTCTGTTATTTCTCTTTATGTCCTTCAATTTACTCTCAATTAATATTTTGCATCCATTAGACTGTTCATTTTATTCAACAGATCGTTGAAGTCAACTTTCTCTGAGGATAACAATGTCCTCAGCGAATCTTGACACTGATATCCTTTCACCTTGAAATTTTTTCCTTTCATTCTCATCGTCCTCTTCTCGATGTATAAAGTGAATAGTTGGGTTGAAAATTTGTATTCTTGTCTTCCAGCATTTCTAATCCGAGCAGTTAGTTCATGGTCGTTAAGTTTTATTGTTCTATAAACATTTCACGTATTGCCAGCTATCTCTTTAGTTTACTCCTATTTTTCCGAGAATTCGGA
Organism: Locusta migratoria; assembly: GCA_026315105.1. Classification (NCBI taxonomy): domain Eukaryota; kingdom Metazoa; phylum Arthropoda; class Insecta; order Orthoptera; family Acrididae; genus Locusta; species Locusta migratoria. The sequence goes on from CM048747.1 coordinate 472,239,690, forward strand.
ACAATCTTTTCATTTTTATAAGTTGCTGAACGTTTTTTATAAATCTACAAATCCTATAAACTGTCTTGATTGTTCAAACAACTTACGGGTGTGCTGACGGGTGACATCGTCATCTACCGCAGATATTTTGACAGGATTACATTCTATTATTCTCGAGGCACATTTGCACTCATGGAAGCCATGTGCAAGCGAATTTATTACCTCGGTTTGCAAACAGTAAACAAAGAAGATAACACACACACTACAAGTCACTACAGAGACACCACAACCAAAGATATAGATAGTGGCTATTAATCAACAGATGAGGCAGCATTAATTCTGTTCCTCACCTTTGGTCGTGTTGACTCTGTAGTGACTTGTACAGTGTTTGTTACCTTCCTTGTATGCCCTTCGCAAACCGAGATACTAAATTCACTTTCACATTGCTTCCTTGAGTGCAGTTGTGCCTTGAGAATGGCGGAGTGTGCTCCTGTTGAAATATCGGTGGTGTTCGACGTCACCCATCAGAATACTATTATGTTGTTTGAATATTCGTTACGCCGGGAGAAGCAATATGTATATTGATGAGGTAATTTTATCAACTTGAGATCTTGAGATGGTGCAGGGAAAGGTTTGTTGACATCAATGGGGCGCGTTTGTTTTTGAATTCGTACTGTTAGTTTGACAAGTCGCCGGGTATTCTCCAAGAGCAGAGTACCGCGAGCAACTAATGGCACTAATTATCTACATCACCTGTGCCGTTTTTGATTTTATATATAGTTGCAGCCCCTTACCGCAGTCCAATATTGAACACAAAAGTTTACCTGTAGTATTCTCTGATCAAGTAAAATACTGAATCATCTTTGAGTTATTATCATAGTCGATATGTTTCGTTCAGCTCTGTCGAGGTTGGAAGAAATTAGTGTTTTATTATATAAAACAACTGGGAAGATCGGTAATAACCTTTTTTCAATGGCCGGTTTCACGAAACGTAGTAAATCAGATTTCCTCTCTGATGTGGCGTATCTAATTGAAAGATCCGATGATAGCAGTATAATCGGTCGCCGAAATGAAAGATAATTAGCGATCTTGGCTGTTGTTTTATATAATCTATCTATTGAACAGCTCGCACGCGGAAAAACATACAAATTATGGTGGTAGTTATTTCTCAATTTTTCACAAGTTTCAAACTATTAATTTCACGTGGGTATTGTCTTTTTCAATCTGAGCCACCATTACGTGTACCGAAAGTCATGCTTTTCTGACATTGTCGTTAACTAAATATTTCTCTCAGATCAACAATTTAGGCATCATTAAGTGTTCCAAAAGAACAAGTGCGACTGTACACTAAAGATCACAACTCATATTCGATTTTTCGCGAACAGAACTGAAGAAAGCCTATAATGCGTACCATTAGGAATAATAGACCTATTTGAAACCAAGATGGACTCAAACTTTAAAATAAAATTTCTCTGTACGAGCTATGCCACTTTTCTTTCATTTTCTTTTATTATCATCTCATCCCCCGTTATGGGAATGGGAAGTCTGCAGCGGCACAGCCCAATGTTTCAGTAGCAATAGTAACATTAGGTTGAAAACTGTGTACGATATCCCGAAGTTAAACAGTTTTTCTGTTAAACTCCATACGGTAGATGCGCTTGACACCATTCAAGCCGAAGTTATGATATAGTAGTATCTTATAAGATCTGCATAAGCAGAGGAAAGCAAAGGTATGTTGCCATCTTAACGTCTGTAAGACATTTTTAACACTACTATATACAAATTGTATGTAACTGTAACAGATTAAATAATACTACATTTAATATAATCACATACTTATGAATATTTGAACATCAGATAGTAACTTTTCGTCATTGTTACTTTCTCTTCTTGGATATGGGTACGTCGAAAATTAAAATGATAAGATGTTTGTTAAGCTTATGGGACCTAACTGTGGGATCATCAGTCCCTAAGCTTACAATCTACTTATAACCTAACTTATACTAAAGACAACACAAACATCCATGCCCGATGGAGGATTCGAACCCCCGACCGGGAACGGCCTCGCGCATCGGAGCATAGCACCTTAGTGCGCTCGGCAACTCCGCCGAGGCATGTCGAAAATCAAAATGTTTTCTTTCTATGGTAAAATATGTTGCACTCATGTTGAAAGCCCATCACCGAGAACGTCTGTTTATAAACAAGCGCCGGCCGCGGTGGCCGAGGGGATTGAGGCGCTCCAGTCACGGTCCGCACGGCCACTACGGTCAGGGGTTCGAATCCCCCCTCGGGCATGGATATTTGTGCCGTTCTTAGTTGTAAGTAGTTGATAAGTAGCTTGTAAGTTTAGGGACTGATGACCCCGTAGTTAAGTCCCATAGACTCTACAAACATTTGAACATTTTTTATAAACAAGCAAAAACTTGATACATTGTTATATCAAATATATTCTGTAATAGATACATGCGATGCAAAATCAATGTATGTTCTACAGTTACGTCCAGTGATAACAAATCTTAAAATAACCTACGTAAGATAATGACTTGCTGACAGTGGACGTATTGAAAAATTACACAAACTTTTATTTATATTGTTGTGTATTAAATGCCCCATTAAAACTGTATTTGCTTTTAAGCAGTCGTGGATAAAATAAATCACCAAAACACTACTAAATATTTTAAATACTTTTTCCCATGAGGAAATAGATTTCAGCCAAACCTTAGTTCTTTTACCGTTCACAACAAACGTAATAGATGTACGGATGTTGTGATTGGTAAAAGAATTACTTTGATTGAAGTTTTTGGCGATCTATGGCATATATTTCCTCATGAAAAATTGTATTTAAAAACGAAAGGTCGCTGATCTCTCACTCACTATATAAGGTTACATAAATGAAAAACTATTCAATAATACCATGTTATAAACTAATTTTAAAATGTATGTAATTATATTGTACGTGGTATTATGTAATACGAGGATCATCCACAAAATAAATTAAGCTTTTGTTTCTATCCGCCGCAGCGCTACGATCGCAACTGCGAGCATGCGCGGCAGTTACTCTGACTCAAAGAGAAGTCATGTGCGTCATTTTCAGATCGCTGCTTTCGACGTGTGCTTTGAAGTTCTTCTTTATAAAGTCAGCCGTTATTGAAAATGCCACCTCGTGTGAAATCAGATCTGTGATTTTTTTTTCTAAATGCAAAGAAAGTTAAACGAAAGAAAATTCATCGACGAATCTGCGCGTTTTACGGACAAAATGCTATGAGTGATTCAATGGTTAGAAGATGGGTCAGACTGTTCAATGAAGGACGTGATGAAGAGCACGAAGAAAAACGAACTGGACGCCTGTCTGTGGTCGTGTTTGATCATACTCCATACAGCCCGGACCTCGCTCCCATTGACTTTCATCTCTTATTACACCAAAAATGTGTCCTTGGTGGTCAACACTTCAACGATGATGACGAGCTGAAATAAACATGTTATCACCTGGTTCAATACACATGTGGTAACCTTCTTTAAGTAAGACATACAAAAACTTGTTCCACACTATGGCAAGTGCGTAACATAAGGAAGTTATTTAGAAAAGTAGTTTAACAGTTGTAGATTTTTGTGCAATGTATATTTTTTCTGTATCTGTGCACGTTTGTTTTATATAATCAAAAGGATCTAACTTTGTGGACGTACCTATTATGTCACAAATGTTCAAATGTGTGTATAGGTTATGGGACTTAACTACGAGTTCATTAGTCCCTAAACTTCCAAACTGCTTATGAAGTAGCTAATCCTAAGGACGGCACAAATATCCATGCCCGAGGAGGGATTCGAACCTCCGACCGTAGTGGCCGTGCAGACCGTGACTAGAGCGCCTCAGTCCCCTCGGCCACCGTGACCGACTATTATGTCACAGTTACATACAGTTTGAATATATTGGTATTACACGGTATATGTCTTACAGAGTTGAAGATGGCAACATACATAGATTTGCCGAAATCGGTCAATGAAGTAATTTGAATGTAGTGACCTTGGCTGTTCTGCTTATGTAGATTCCCACTATTTCTTATGGTGGAGTTTAAGTTGTGTGGCGATCTGTTCAGAGATGGCGAGTTTAGGAAGGTGATGATGTAGACTTGTGCTACAGGTAAAGGAGGTGAAGGAGAAGATACTAGTGGAAAAGAGAACAAGGGACGAGGAAAAAGATCTGGTGTTGAGAATGTGTAGGAGGAGAAAGGTGTGACTGGAAGAAGAATGAACGGTGGGAAGGAGATAACTGTGCTGTGACTTCGTGTAGGATGGGCTGCTGAGGTAGACGGGGAGGGTTGAGTATAAGAGGACGGCGAGTACTTAGGAAATGTGAATGGTTTTGAGAGTATATGGCAGTGATGCTTATGGAGGAACTGGACGTGAAAATGACTGAAAAAATCCTCCATCTGAAAGACAAATTTCTCCCGTTTCAATAAATATATGTATTATTTACTTTTAAATAGTTATTATAGTCTTAAATGCTCTTAGAACAAATGTCTGCACACTGACCACGCTGATGCCTCAGGCAAGGAATATCACCATAAACATTCTATGCCTGCCACAGTCATGGAAACAAGAAAGCCAGTATAGAGAGATCTTGCAGATAAAATTACGTAGCAAATGTCTAGGTGACCGTACACAAAATCCTAATGAGAGTTTCAACAGCTGAATGTGGCAAAGAGTACCGAATACAGTTTTTGTTGGACAGACAGTAGTCAAAACAGGTGTGATGGATTCTGTTACCTGTTTCATGATGGTATAATTAGGAGATCAAAAGTAATGGACAAATTAGGCACTGCTCTGACTGACATAGATCGTCAGCGACTAGTTAAAGCTGAAAGGGCTGCGGAATCCAACACCATAGAGTCCAGAGTTGGAAAAAGATTCCTGAAGTGGTTAAAGAAGCAGCAGGCCAGCAAGATTATGCCACTGGAAGGTTCTCTCATTTTCTCGAAACTACATTTTCAGAACATTAGATACATATATATTCTCATAATGCTTTTAGCTATGTTCAACAAATTTCTCCCAACTGAAGAATGGGATAGTATCTTGCATTGTGCCTAATAAATTGCTTAAATTATCTGTTTGACATTCTGTGCGTAATTTTAATATTAAATTTTAGACAAAATAGTAATAAAGTGTAATAAGGGTTTTTCTGTTTACTCAGATATACTCAAAACTACAAAACAAAACAAGAGGCATAATACGTCCCTAAGAATATTGAAAGCAGACTGCCACAGTCTAAATGCTATTAGACAGACGATGCATCGGAATATGGTTCCAGAATGCGAATGTGTATTATAGAAACATCTATTAGGCAATATCGTAATGCTTAAACTATAACAGATATTTCAATCAATTTCCTATTACAGCTTGAGTTAATGTCATTCAGTGTTTGGTACAAAACCATAACTTCCTTCGCAATGTAGATCAAGAGTAATGTGCACCGAAAGCAAGGAATGAAACTGCATCCTGTTCACGTCCATGTCCCCTTAGCCGGTCGTGGTGGCCGAGGGGACTGAGGCGCTCCAGTCACGATCTGCACGGCTACTACGGTCGGGGGTTCGAATCCCCCCTCGAGCATGGATATTTGTGCCGTCCTTAGTATTAGTTAGTTCAGAAGTAATTTGTGAGTTTAGGGACTGATGACCCCGTAGTTAAGTCCCATAAGCTATACAAACATTTGAACATTTTTTGTCCCCTTAAACCACACTATGGATTGGAGAACATTTTTTAAAGGTACATGTTGTAGTATAACCATTTACACTACATATCTGCCTGTATCGATGCCAGATGACCAAAAGATAATTAACAGGTGAGAGAACAAATAATGCCCCAGATCTTCTTTCTGTTTAGGTATTGGGCAGCCTGTCAGTAGCAAGTGGCAACGTTTGTATTTGAATCATAGACGCTGCATGGACATGTATATAGAAAAAAAAGAACCATGGAATCTTTATGTTATAATTTCAATGTTACATTGATTGGCTTTTGACATTACTGTTAGATTTGCTGTAGAAGTTCATACTATGTCACGGATATATGAAGTGTCTAACTGGACTTGTGGGAAATAAATCCCATTGCATTTCATTCAACTGAACTTGTAGGCTACAGTTATTTAGTAGTTAATGCATACAGATTAAGAAGCAGTTCTCTCCTTTTATATAGTAACTTTAGTAAGGAGAAGTCTGATTGTACAATCAAGAGGAGTACGTCGAAGTATGGAGGAACAGCATAGCTGGCCCTCTTGTATGTGAACTATTACCTGCACGGGGTTCGAATCCCCCCTCGGGCATGGATATTTGTGCGGTCCTTGGTGTGAGCTAGTTCGTCAGTAGTTTGTAAGTTTAGGGACTGATGACCCCGTAGTTAAGTCCCATAAGCTATACAAACAGTTAGTTGAACTATTATCTTGGAAGTATATCTAAAGAATTATACAGAAATTATGTGGTGTGTCTAAAGGAGACAAGAACACGGTCACACTACAATGCTAGAAAAAAAGGTTAAGAGGAGGAAAGATAATCACTTTGCCACGTGTCGCTGTACAGCAGGTGAACAGCAGCGCCTACGGAGACACTGTATATCATCGTGGCTCTCCGGAACGGAGTGGTGCTCCGGAGAAACTAGGCGGTCTGTGTTGAATGCGCCCGACATTGAACCCAATTCCGGGCGTTACGGTCTCGTCGCTATAGCAGACTTCCCCTGCCGCGAGGGGGTGGGGGAGGGGTTAGGTGGGAGTGGGCGAGCACGGCGCACCGGCAACGGTCTCCGATCCGTCTTACTTTAACGGCCTCACAATTAGGCACGCTACAGTCTCCAGCAGAGCCACGTCATTGATGACGTAATTTATGTTGCGGGTTACGGTGTCTTCCGGTTGTTACGCGCACGACATAAAATTTAACGTTTTCCTCGAATTGCCCGTACGGCGGGCCGTAATATCTTCCGCCACCGCGCACCGTATTGGCTGCTACCAAAATTTCCAGAGGGCCCATAAAAGTTCACTTCCGTTTAAACATCCGCGACCCCGCCGCGGTATTCCAGCCACACACGCGCGCCCCGCGCTCGCAACCGGTCCCCCTGAATAAGGAAAAGGCCGCCGCCGCCGCGAGCCCTATAAAGGGCTTATGGCGAGCCCGTTAAGGGCGATTTCGAGTCGCTCCTTTGAAATTACTTGCAATTTTTTTTTCAAATTTTTAACTAGTGGTCTCTGCGCCTGTAATTAAAGCAGCCGGCGCACAATCGGTTTTTATTTCAGCACGTTTCTTGGAGTTTCCGTGTAACGTGAATGTTCTTAGCATTTTTATCGTTCTATTTGAGCCAGAATTGTATCTAGGACGTGCGCAGTAACTGATTTGAATACACACAGAGCTACTGTGCACTGTAATAGACTTTGAAACCCTCATATTTCACATACAATTCAAGTTGCATAATAAGCTGGGAAATGTCCTTGTGACAACCGAACAACAAACAGAATATTTATGTCGATGAATGGGTAAACACACTTTTCAATGTATCATTTCTCTCAAGGCCATCGTAAGTCTCTTAAAAAGAAGAGCACATTCCTTGGTGTTTATCGTAGTTTTGCATAGAATCTTTTGTAAAAACCGCTATTTTACTCAGACTGAAATCAGATAACGTAAGAAACTTGTTTTCCTACAATAACTTTTATTATCAAAATGGACAAATTCTTCAAAAATTTGTAAGGGTATAGACACATTTTTTAAATTTGGTCTTTCAAAGAACGTAACCTAACATTTCAGCTAAATCACTAAACAAACTTGTACGAGTCTAATAAGTAATCGGTAGGATGAAATTTAAATATGATTATTTTATTTTATCTTCTTAATTAATTAATTATTTTTTCAGTCCAAGGAATTATGTTGTATATTTTCTGGTTTTCTTTTATATTTTTACTCTCCCAGGTGTTCCTTTAGGTTTCTCGCGAAGACGCGGATATGTGACGTCACACAGAGATTTGCAAGGAGAATGCAATGCCGCACGGAGTTCTGGGGTTAGCTGAGGATTTGAAAAAGGAATAAATAAAGGAAAAAGAACTGAAACGGAGCCTGAATCTGTTTTAGTTGATACCTCGTTACAGAATGAAGAATATATAACTGATTTGTTAAATAACCCGTAATAAATATATATATATATATATATATATATATATATATATATATATATATATATATATATATATATATATATATCAGTATTTCCAATCAGTTTACATATTTGAATTGAATTTAGATAATGTTGTGGGTATAAAAGTATAGATTCTTTACTTTATTGGCAGAAAGACAATTGCGAGTATTGAATACAAAACGATGCAGCAATCTTCGAAACCTTCTGATTCTGGTTACATCTGTGATTAACTGTACAAGGCGACGCGTTCCTGTCAATTGTTTCAGATGAAACGGAAAAGAAAGAAAAGAGAAAGCACAGGTTTCTAAGATGTGTAATTTGACACTGATTTGTGTATGGGAATCCCATATATATTCCAAAACCTTTCTTCCCCTGGTCTCTGTCGCGTTCGCTTTACTCATTTCCTTTATCCTCCCCCTGTTATTTTCCTCCCTTCCTCCCCACCTTCCCCTCTTGTCACTCTCTTCTTCCCCATCTACCTGTCCATATTTTCCCACCAATATCCAAAAATGTCCAAATGTTTGTACAGCTTATGGGACCTAACTGCGAGGTCATCAGTCCCTAAACTAGCTTGTACTAAAGACGGTACAAACATCAATGCCCGAGAGGGGATTCGAAACCCCGACGGGAAACGGCCTTGCGCGTCGTAGCATAGTGCCTCAATGCGCTCAGCCGCTCCGCCGCTGCACAATATCCTTCCCACTCTCTTTTCCTGGCTGCTCCTGCCCTACACTCCCTCTTTCTTTACATTTCTATACCACTTACTCTCTATCCAAATCTTTCATTCCCCTCTCTTTATCACTTTCCATTCTCCACCACCACTTTGTCTCACCTAGGGCCCTGTTTAGTGTTATGTTCAAAATATATTTACGAAAGTAGTGCCCGAAAGCTTTGAAATTCTGACACAACGTTACATTTTTATAAGATCCGAATTTCAATCAATCAATCAAATCGGCGATCGAGGACTGTGTATATCATGAGCCAACTTGGCAACGCTCCTCCGTATATGACGATCTTTTGTACTATGCATCCAATTGTCATACATTCCTAGCTGACATAGGTCTTTTCATAGTTCATCCTCCCTTAGCTTTCATGGTCTTCCAATTGGATGGGAAGCATCAGTCTTCCCATAAGAACGGCTTTTTCCCGTCTGGTGTCTGGGCTCCTAGCTATGTGGCCTTCCAGATTTATTCTCCGTGCTTTCGGGTTTTGCACGATGTTTGGTTGCCACATTAGGTCATTCATTTCTTGGTTCTTTCTCCGTCTCTATGAGTACTCTACACGGTCTGGCCAAAAGATCTTTTTCACGAGTTTTCTTTCAAACAGTAACAAGGTCTCTTCATCTTTCATTGTTATTCTTAAGGTTTTTGTTACATACAGGAACACTCGTACTATTACAGCATTATATGCTTTAAGTTTGGTATTTATTGGTAAATTCTTTGATGACATCAACTGCATCATACTGAAATATGTTTTAGACCCATTCAAAATGCGTTGGTTCACTTCCTGTTTTAATTCACTTTGTCTGTTGAACCATGCACACAGGTACTTACAATTTTCCACCTCAGCAAAGTTTCAAATACCTGCCTGTAATGGTATTTCATTAGAGCTTCTCTGGATACTTCCATTATTTCGGATTTATCCGCATTCATCCTTAGCCCGATCTTACTTGCATTTCAAGCATAGTTTCTAGAATCACCTCCTCTGATTCTCCTAGCACTTCAATGTCGTCTCCGTATCCTAATGAATATGTTCTTCCATTTATCTTCACCCCTTTGCTTTCTCTTTTCATTTTTTCTGCTTACCTTCTCTAGGACCATATTGAATAGCAGTGGCGAAATAACATCGCACAGCTGTTCTAATACTGAATTCTTTCGACAGCTCCCCATGGATCCGAATTTACTAACTGTATTTCAATTATGAATTTAAATAAATTTTATAGAAAGGGATCTTCGATGCGAAAAGTCACGAAATGCTACATTTAATATGCGTTACACACACACACACACACACACACACACACACACACATATATATATATATATATATATATATATATATAGAGAGAGAGAGAGAGAGAGAGAGAGAGAGAGAGAGAGAGAGAGAGAGAGAGAAAGAAATTCGGAGATAACCGATTTGGACATACTGGCATCTACATTATTATTTATGTATAAAGCTTTATCTTGCACGTCATTACCATTATTTAATCGCAGTTGTCAGAGGGAATGAATAATGGTCCGTGTAATGTCAGTTTTTTAAATCTTAAATATGAAATTGTGTGAACAATCGTGATAAACAACTAATACTGCATTTTCAGGGAAAACCTGAGGAAAGTAAAACGTTAATCTACACTTTTAAAAGGTTATCCCGGGATACGGTCCTCTCCTGCTTCTAATGGCTTCTAGGACGATGACAAAATTTTATTTTCAGTATTTACTGTGATTATTTACGCACAAAACTGTCATATTTCACTTATTAAGTGGTAGAATCTTACGTAACTTTCAATATGATGCAACATGATCCATGAAGCTTGCAGTAGAAGAGATTTGTTCCAGTGTCGAAGACACACACATGGTCTTGACGTCACTGATGACATTTCCGGACATGGATTTCCCGTCAAAATACGATGTACTCACTCTCCTCTGCAAGTCATCCAAGGTTGCAACGGGAATTTCCGAACACCCTGCCAGCGTTCATTATCCGTATCGTATTATGCAACCACGCTATGCGCATCGCTTCACTATTGAAAACATGTGTGTATTACGGAAAGAATAGAATACACATTCCCCCATTTCTTGTTTAATATATTAGTAACTTGACTCTTAGATAGTTTTAAGAATTTCTCATTCTTTGACAAACAGTGACTAGGCACGACATATTAATATAATTATTTGGGAGACGTAGATTGATAAATGGTTGTTTTCTGAACGGCGGGCTATATCACTTTCAGGTGTGTACAATAATCTTTTGGAAGATGTGCATACTGGATGTTGTCAAAGCAAGTTTGTTCCCTTACATCTCTTACATGTTTGTTTTTTTCTGCCTCCTGACAAATCGGCCTTTCTTAGAGCACAAAGACTTCTATAACCGCAGAATTAGCGTAGGAAGAGGATGTTTAACGTCCATTAAGTACGCTAAAAACCAAACAAGCATACGTTCGGCGTCGAACTTCGCACTTTGCAAGCAACACCCCTCCGCAACACTCGGTCTGTCCTTGCCAAGTAGTTTACTATTCAGTAAGCGCAATATGTACGGTTTACAATAATTCAGATAATGAATTCAACAGGGAACTGGCGATGTATGTACTTCTTTAGTTCTCAAAATATATGCATGTTCTCCGATTATCACCTCAGTGTACGCGAAGTTCATATCGTAGCGCCAGAAACCTCATGAAACTTTATTTGACCTAGAATATTTTCTTAAATCTTAGCATGATACCATACATTTTATAGAATATGATGAAAGAGAGAAGTCTGTATTTCGGTTGCGGTCTGGGTGTTGAAGCCAACGGCTACATATAAAAATTTATACCGCAACGGGACACGAACTACGATTACTTCTTTACGCGTCCGGGCAAATAACCAGTTTTTTTTTTCTTTTTTTATAATTCTGCCACGCTTACAGCCAAATCTACTTTCCGTATGTTGTACTTCCCATCGTCACTCTCACCCGTTTCCAATCAGTCTGCATTGTATTCCCGCAGTCGATTCTATTTCGAAAGACGAATCCCGCTCTGGAATTATCATTTGCTCCTCGATGCGAATATTCATTATAGGTATGAAGTCACACCTACCATACCTGTTATATTAATATGTACATTTTTCACTTGGTCAATAATTACGGGAAATATTAGACAAAAATTCTTTTTGACTCAAGGAATGTGTTGTGTAACTGAAACTGGTACAGTTTCCCTGTTTGTTACTACGAGAATGGAAGAAAAATAATTCAGTAGCAAAATTAATGAGGTTTTAACGAATTTGATGTGTAACATTTTACAGGATCGGAGCAAAGTACGCTGCAGTAATGCAACTGCCTGCTCAAAGAAAAAAAAAAAAAAAAAAAAAAAAAATATATATAAAAAAAAATAACAAATAAATTATTTAATTAATAAAAATAAAAATTGATCAACGGAACTTTCCGAACGCCTACTTACATTACATACTAGCGCACAATTGAGCCCTGTTTTTGTTTTAGCCAGGTGTCTTATCTGTCAATACACAGAAAAGAAGAACCGTTGATGGAGTAGTAGAAATGAAATTAAATGAGCGTATGGCTTTCTTGACCGGGAGATCTCTTGCAAAATTGTTCGGCCGCCTTAGCGTAATTTCTTTTTCATTTGATGCCGCGTGGGCGATTTACGTGCCAATAATGATGAGATAATGATGATTAGGACAACACACAACACCGAGTCCTGCCGGGAATCGAACCCGGGCCTCCTTGTGGTAGACGCTACCGCTGAGCTACGGAGGCGGACATGGGGTAGTAGAGATTTCTGCCTTAGGCGGCGAAGCCAAAACAACATGTTCCACAAGAGTGTGTTACACATACGTGCGGCAGAAGCCCTAACGTGACCTGGTTAAAGGTTCAGTCTTGGTTTATGCTCGGGGGATGGAGAGTAATTTTAATGAAGTTCGAATACTAATGGCGTGGGTAAAACAAGACCTCGCGAAATGTGGAGAGGAGGGGTGGCGACGTGCAAGTCGGCCGTGCATTTGAGCGATTTCAGAAAATCGCCTATAATCAGGATGAGCGGTCTAGAATCTGAACCACCATCTTCTAGAATATCTGTCCTGTGTCTTACCAGTGTGCCACTGTTCGAATCACTTGTCTGAACGATTGTTCTACTTCTCAAGGTTAACATTGCAGTTCCTTCTCGGCCTAATACGGCATTTTCTAGACTATATAACTCTCACTTATTTTAGGCTAAAAGAAATGATCTGAGTTGTAAACTTTGCAATTGTATACTCTGCAGGCTTTTAAGGCTGTTCGAATCACTTGTCTGAACGAGTGTGCTACTTCTCAATGTCAATATTAGAGTTCCTTCTCGGCCTAATACGGCATTTTGCAGACTATATAACTCTTACTTATTTCAGGCTAAAATAAATAATTTGAGTCGTATAAAGTCTTTCATGCATCATGCGCTGGAGGCTTTTACGTCTGGAATTGGTGGTCTGGAGTGGTTTTGTTTTATAGGGCGCATCAAATTAGAACGTTTCGTGTGCCAATGTTACAGGCAGAGGCTATAAAGACATAGATAGCAATTAGAAACTCAAACAATTTCAACAAGCGAAATGTTCACACGTATTCACGCACAGGCCGATTTCTGAGACTGTCAGACAGCTTCGACCGAGGAGTCGCTTCGAACTGTGGAGCTACTGGTGGACAGAAGCTGCTTTATTTAGCACTATCAAATGAGACAGGTAACGTGTCTAACTTAAACATTTTTCTTCAATTCTATGGCATCTCTGTACACGCATGAATAGGAATGACCTCAGCCTGATAAACCCGTAGTAGTGCTGTAAGAAATTTGCTGGCTCCGCGATCCCGTGCGTGATCAAAAGCTGCCAGGAGTCTGAGTAACACGGATTTATCATGAGTAACACACCATGCACTGAGACAAGGGATACACCTAATTACCGTGCGAGAAATCGTACTATGTAATTGCGTGGCTGCTACGGCTGGGGTTCCAGTCGTCTCTCGGGCGTGTGTGAGTGTGTGTGTGTGTGTGTGTGTGTGTGTGTGTGTGTTCGTGTGTGTTGGCTTAACGTAAGTTGTTTGTAAGTCTAGGGACTAATGACATTAAAAATTCGAGGTTTACAAACATTTGAAAGTTTGAGCCTTCATATTTTAATTCCGAATACAGTCGCTTTCCATTATTCTTTTAAGGATTTTTCTTCTTATTAGTCCACCTAGATTTAGAACCATAGGACTCTTATTTCATATGTTGTTTGTAAATCTATCGGACCAAACTGCGAGGTCATCAGTCCGTAGCTTACGAACTACTTGAACCTACGTAAACTAACCTATGGACAAACACACCTATGCCCCAGGGAGGTCTCGAACCTCCACGGCGAGCAACCGCGTGCTCCGCAGCGAGACGCTTTAGACCGCTCGGCTACTCCACCGTGGGCCTTATTTCATATGGTGGCTTTGTACACCCTGCACATAGTTCGTAACAAAAGACGATGGCCAATTTGGAGTGTAAAGGTGTCAGAGAATTCGGAAGGCTGCAAATTTTATACTTCAAATAAATACATTGCACATCATATCAGTCAAGATGGTGTAGTAGTTAAAATACTCGCATTCAAAAGGACGGCGATCAAATCCTCCTACAGTCATCCTTAATTTACTTTTTCCGTGATTAGTGGTTCAAGACAAAAGCCTGGGTATAATCCTTCAAAAAGGCATGGTCAATTTCCTTCCTTCGTCCTAATCAAAACAACCCGATCCTGAGCAACGTCTCAAATGACCACGCTGTCAAAGGGACGTTAAACCCTTATCTTCCTCTCTTCCTTCCATTATATAGCTGCGTGGAAAACACGTTATTTAGCAACACATGATTCAACACGTTACGCAGAATCTTCGTATTTTAGTAAGAATGTTTTAAGACGATTCACAGGTAGTTCGGAGCCAGCTACTGCTTTTAATTTCAAAACAAATGTTCTGCTGCACTTGTGTAAGTTGTCACATAGATTCACTGTGAATTTTTAGTTGAGACACAGAAAGATGCGGCACCCTGGCTTTTGGGGAGAAGGTGATTCAAAATCCCGACGCCGTCTTCGTGACTTATGTTTTCCGAGCTTCCCTGTATTGTAATTCACACGGATGGTCTACGTCCTGAATATCGTCCAACCCGAGCACGTTATCTGCGTCTAATGATCTCGTTGTCGAGCGAAGTTACACCATTACCTTCCGTTCCTCACGTAAATCAAGACGAATCGCCCAGGATAACACACTTGCACACAGTCGCGATCAGGTAGCCGCGGACTTCAACTCACCTGCCAGACTCTCGTGGCCCGAGCCATGGCTGGCGCTGCTCGAACACTTGTCGCTCCTCTTCCGTCACTTCCTCACTCAGCTGGGAGGCAGCGGAGAAGAACGCATTCCGGTTGAAGACCCCCGTCGCCTGGCAACTAATGCTGGTCGGCGTCTCCGATGGCTCAGCGTTGTCCGGTCGCACGCCGCACACTGTCCACAGACGCGGTCGACCACCTGGCCACAGCTGAAGACTCTGGGCGTCCTCTGGCCGGGTACTGCACCTGGCCGGCACCGAGGTGGAGGGAGCAAAAATGTCTCCGCCGCGCCGGCGTCCCCTTTATATAAACTGCCGGAGGACGCCAGGTGGGAAGAAGCGCCCGAGCCGGCGGAGGGGACCGCAGCGCCAATGGGCGCCGACGGCGACGCTGGAGAAAGTAGGCTACGGCGGCGGCCGAGGCAGCGGCGGCAGTGGGACCCTGCCCGAAGAAAGTGCTCCGGCAGCCTCCAGCCGAACTCTCACCCTCGACTGAGGAATGCCCGGATCTGGCGGTGGGCCGGCCATCCGGCTCGGAGCCGCCGTTTCTTCACCGCTAATCCCGATCGTCCGACGCTGTGATGTCACAGCCCGTCGTTACAAAACTCGAGCAGCCGTCCGAGACTGGACTGCCCACTCACCTGCAGACCGGCTCTAGCAAAACCAGAAGTTTGTAACTGTGACGTCACTACAGCTGTGGGAAAAGCGGCGCAACCTCCCGTGACATCCCATTCACTGTTTAGCGCCTCCCAAAAACTTCGGTGGGGATGACTCCGGTATTGCCCACCTTTCGCTTCGGAGAGAGTTTTGCTTCGCTGTGCCGCGCGAAGGACTAGAGTGGCGCAATGCTTAAGGACTTAAACTATCGAAATGTTTCAAATGTTTGTATAGCTTATGGGACTTAACTACGGGGTCATCAGTCCCTAAACTTACAAACTACTTATGAACTAATACTAAGGACGGCACAAATATCCATGCCCGAGGGGGGATTAGAAACCCCGACCGTAGTGACCGCGCAGACCGTGACTGAAGCGCCTCAGTCCCCTCGGCCACTGCGGCCGGCAGTCACAGTCTGCACGGCCTCTACGATCGGGGCTTCGAAACACCCCTCGGACATGAATGTTTGTGTCGTCACCACTGTTGTTCATACTATTCATGGAGCATATGTTGAAAACAGTAGACTGGCAGGGCGGGATTAAAATAGGTGAAAACGAAATAAGCAGTCTCGTCGCATATGCGGATGACTTAGTTGTAATGGCCGAAAAAAGATGTTCAAATGTTTATATATCTTATGGGATGTAACTACGGGGTCATCAGTCCCTAAACTTACAAACTACTTATGAACTAACTAATACTAAGGACGGCACAAATATCCATGCCCGAGGGGGGATTCGAACCCCCGACCGTAGTGGACGTGTAGACCGTGACTGGAGCGCCTCAGTCCCCTCGGCCACCGTGGCCGGCCATAAACTATCGTAAAATAAATTTTTTGTTTGATTTTTATATTGATATTGGGTCTGAGGATCATTTCGACCCCACGCCAAAACTTCCCCGATGCGATCTATAATTTTACTAATAAACGGAAGGAAATCTTGACCAGAGTTCATTGTATTGCTCAATCTCCTTCATGAAGGTGACTAGTTTTTATCTTGTAAGTTGAGACTACACTAAAAAAATGTGTTGAAATGCTACAGTCACAGTTTCACTATATGGTTTTATCACATGTAAATAGTTTCGGTGTATTGTATCGCCATTCTCAAATTCATTTAAACTATTTCATTCTAGAACAAATTATGAAATGAAAAACGGTAAGGCTTGCATAGTTTTGTTCATGGTTATTTCAATGGTACTGGGTGGTACGAAATTCCTGTTACAAACTTGTAGAGGGAAGTGAGTACATCACATTTTGAATAGGAAACCATGATCGGAAACGTATCTTTTCCGTTCTACGACATTTTTCAATTCATATGTGTAACTCGTCAACGTCTGCTTATGGACAGAGAAAATAATCCCCATTACCATACAATCGGTCCTATGGTTGTTGCCTATTTGAGTGGTTTATTCATTTGTTGTAACAAAATTTAGTTGGTGGTCGCCACATCGACCAGCTGTTGCAATGCATCAGTACGCTGAGACTGGTGCTGATGATAGTATCGTGTACGGAAAAAGAGTCCTCCTTGATATTGGGAGCATATAAGCATACACAATAACAGATCAGCTTTATAATGAGATGGGCAAGTTTTAATGAATATAACTCAGCCTGTCATTTCAGTGGGAAGTTTTCTAACGTAAAAATGATTTCTGGAATATTCAAGGGGAGTATTACGAGTGATTACTTTTCACATTATATATGAATGA
The DNA here is from genome assembly GCA_026315105.1 of Locusta migratoria. Classification (NCBI taxonomy): domain Eukaryota; kingdom Metazoa; phylum Arthropoda; class Insecta; order Orthoptera; family Acrididae; genus Locusta; species Locusta migratoria. Next base: position 472,257,202 of record CM048747.1, read on the forward strand.
CTTATTAGATAACACTGGTACCTCGATGAGGCTTTTTCGTAGTTTATGCTGCAGTAAATCAATAAATCGCAACCTTGTAAAATTGCAGCGAAATGCAGCAGGATCTGTAACAAATGGACTCTTGCTACGGGAAGTGATAGTTGACCCTCAACAAAAACTAGTATAATATATTGGGAATATATAGTAAGGAAGACCCTGTATTATATGATTACTTTTATTGAATAACTGGGAGTAGGAATACGGAGTGATTTGAGTGGATCGACCATATAAAATTAATCATAAGGCAGGTGCCACACTGAGACTCATTTGAAGAAGAATCAGGAATTGTAGTCCATCAATGAACGATGTAGCTCACAAAACAATCGTTGGAACCGTACTACTGCAGTATATTGTTCATCAGTGTCGGATCCTCATCAGGTGATACTGAGAGAGCAAACAAAGAGGAGCAGCACGCTTCGCTACATGTTCATTTAGAAAGGACGAAAGTGACGTGTTGATTATGGGCAAACTCCACTAGCAGACGCTGCATCATTACCTGGTTTCGAAAACGCCTCATTTACACACATGGCTTGTTTTTTACAAAACGAACGATAGACCTTTTCTAATTATTTTTTCGAACAAGGGAACATTTTGCACTTCTCAGAAATAGGTACACTGTTGTCTCTGAAAACTTTCTAAAATACGTCCCCAGATTCCATGTGCTTCGCAACACAGGATTTCGCAGCCTCTGTCGTCCGTATTTCCATCTTGTCCAGCGTCGGCGGTGCCAGACATGAAGCGGACGGAGGTCGACGAGACGCCGATGACGTCATCGTGGTGTCCGCAGCTCCTAATCTCTTGGGTGGCTTCTGATTGCCGACGGACCCTCTGAATGACACCGAGGAATAAATAAAGGGAAATCTTTTAATACCTGTTTAGACTATTTATTAAGGTTCATCATCTTCTTCTTTAGTGATCAACCCTGAGGTTTGTTTGCAGCAGAGCGCCATTCCTCTCTTCATTTCCACGTATGTATTACAGCCAACATCTTTACGATCTGTTGCATGTATGACATCCTTGGTCGTCCCAAAGATTTCTTCCCTCAATAGCTCCTTATCCTATTGTTCTACACTTTCTCTCCAGCTGATCTTCGTCATCCGTCTTCAACACCCCATCTCCAGAGCTTCTAGCCATCTTCTGTCTTCTTTCTCCATTGTCCAGGTTTCACATTCGCATGGGCCACACTATAAACAAAAGCTTTCTTGATGCATTTCCTTAATTTTCAGACTTATATTACTGCTGGTGAGTAAGTTCTTTCTCAAATTAAATTAAATTTTGGTCTGCTGTATTCTGCTCACAATTTCATATTCCATTTCTGTGCTGCATACAATCACTTTAGTCTTTTCCTTGTTTACTCTCATTCCGTACTGATTACATTACTTTCCAATGATAAGATCCTCTTTGATTTCCGTGTCCACAGCAATATCAACTGCGTAACGCAGCATGTCGATCTTCTGCCCATTCATTGTGATCCCCACGTCAACAGTCTCGCAAACTTAGTTTCTAGCTTCCTGGATGTATAGGCGCTGAATATAAGAGGACAGAGAGCACATCCTCATCCCACGACTTTTCCAATTTGTGCTTCTTGTTCTCGATTAAAATACCTAATCACTACCGTCTATTCTTATAGAGGCTGAGTTTCACATGAATGTCTTTGTACACAATACCACATTTCTTCTGCATTCTGAACATCTCTTGCCAGATAACATTATCAGATGCCTTTCCAGGTCTATAAAGGCTATACAGGTTGGTTTAGGTTTGTGTATTCGCTTTTCGATAAGGAGTCGAAGTACTACAATCGCTCCTCTTGTTCACAATCCCCTTCTGAATCTAAACATCTTCACTCAGCATCTCCTCTACATTTTCTTTAATTGTCCTCAGAATTATTTTGATGACAATTTTATGTGATATGAGGCTTAAGGTTCGGTACTGTTCATATTTTGTAGCTGCCGCCTTCTTCGGTATAGGAACAATGATGCTTTTTTGTTAGTCTCTCGGTACCTCTACTCATAATTCCATAATGCCATCTGTATATGTTCAAATGTTTATATAGCATATGGGACTTAACTACGGGGTCATCAGTCCCTAGACTTACAAACTACTTACGAACTACTTAATACTAAGGACGGCACAAATATCCATGCCCGAGCGGGGATTCGAACCCCCGACCGTAGTGGCCGTGGTGACCGTGAATGGCACGCCTCAGTCAGCTCGGCCACCGCGGCCGGCCATCATTATATCCCCTGAAGAATGTAAAAACGTAATGCGTCCAACAATGTTGTCAATTCGGGATGGGGCCGAATAAAATGTCACATTTGTAGGTTTCTGTCACAGTTGTGGAAACTCGCGAACCTCTTGTCGACCGCTATTGACTAGTTTGGAAATTCTGAGATTGGGTTCCCAATACGTATTTTCTTTAATGCGTTTGTTGTTAATAAAATGTTGTCATTCACAAACGTTAGCAGCTTTCGCTCCGTTAATACTAGACAGAAATCGAATCGGCACCTCCATTACCCTTGTGCTGAAAGGTAAGCAGCATTTTTGCACCTCTGTTTTTAATCCGCTGCCACAAGAATTCGGAAAGCTTAGTAGTAATTCCTGGACATATTAAATATTAAGCCAATTTCTGTACTACTTTGTTGCTTCTTTCTTATGTTTAGGCATGTCATGTCCATAGGATTGCTATATGTTTTACTTATCTATTACAATTCTTATGTTACAAATTGATGTACTCGCTCGTTCCATGACCATGGAGATTTGATCACAATTCCGTCGTGCGGAAAGTAATCAATATAAACAGAAATTCAGTAAATAAATTGCCACACAGTCAGCACTAACTGACGAATAGTTCTGCACTCTATAAAGGCGACTGACCCTCGAACCGATCTGTAACAGACGAAGTTTCTTCTAAGATATTTCCCGCAGCTAAATCGGAAACGTCAGGAAGACGTTGCATTCGCCAACTTTCATCCCAGAAATTTTAGCTGAAGAAATCGCAGACCGTAAATTTTATTTTATTTTTATTTTATTTTATTTATTTATTTTTTATTTTTTTTTTTTTATTTATTTATTTATTTATTTTTGTTATACGATACTTTATACGTATTGTAAGAAATGTCAGTGGACGGTACATAATTTGCGAAGTAAAAGTGTGTGCTAAATTTGAAAACGTCTTAACGTTCCCGAACATTACTATAATTTGTTCGATAATTTGCGAAATATCGTCCTGTTGCAATCTCATTGACAAAAAAGAGGTTGCCTTGAAATCCGGAGGGCAGGGCTTCTCCGGGTTAAACCACCTCGTTCACCTCCTAAGACCGCAAGTCTGTCCTTGAGTGTCTCTTGGTGGCTGCCACATGATCTCACTTGTGGTCTAGCACACGCGTAAGTTAGCATTTCAGTGCTATGACTTTTGTTACCAACTTCCGCAGTCGGCTTAGGGTCATTACATCTCCGCCAGCAGTTCATCTGGAGTGAAGGAAGTATCTTAAGGAAAACCATTATTTATCCAATAGCTATAAATTCTGGTTGGGTCACTAGCATAAAACATTCAAGAAACATATGTTGTTAATAAATTGCCACTGAGGAAAGCATAAATCTACACAGGAAGACTGAAATTCAATGAATGAGCCTAGCTAGTTTCAATAACTGTTTATCTTATATAATCTACCTTCCAAACTCAGCATTAAGCGTCCGCACGGGAATGGTCTAGGGGCGCCATGTTACAGATTTCCTGACCGCTCGGGTCGGAAATTCGAATCCTCCCTCGGGATGTGTGTGTGTGAGTGTGCGTGTGTTTGGTCTTTAGCGTAAGTTGTTTGTAGGTCTACGGGCCAATGACCCTAGCCAATTTGGCCACGTCCATTTTCAAATATTTGACCATTTTTATTATTTTTATTTTTTTATTTTTTTTTCCAGCATGAAGCAAATCATTGTAATCTGGAGTATTCCACCAATCTATTTTTCTTTATAAATAACTCAGAATATGACCACATGACCAAGTAAGTAGAATCATAGCCGTCCTGCATCTCGTCGAGAGTTGTTGTCGAATTTGTTCATGGTCAACTTTAAATAACTCTAGATCGGGGTAAGGGAATCATTTGCCATCATGCAGTCTGCATTTTATTGGAAATCTTGATTTCTGCTGTCAGTGCTGCTGGCATCACTGTTACAAATAGAAAAACAATACAAGAATCCGACATCGGAAAAGTCCGTGACTATTAAACCTGTCGCAGATGTTCAAAACGTTCCAGTGTTTCTAAACTCAAGGGTCCAAAGACCCGAGGTATCGGTCCGTAGGCTTACAAACTATTTACACACATCCATGCCTGGCACAGAGGACTCGAACTTTCTACGGGATTGGTCGCGAAATCAGTCACATGGCGACTAAGATCGCGCGTGCATTCCAGATATAACAGATGTAAATTCCACACATACATACCCAGAGCTGTTTATTTTTCCAGATTGTTTCATTCTCTTTGCTTACATTTTACATATCATTCCATGAAATCCATCAATATTCAGTCTAAAACCTGCTTTAATTATCTGTAAATTAATGTTGTTGCTATTGCTGTTGTAATCTGCAGTCCTTGAGACGGGGAAAGTTTCTGTTCATCCATCAGCACTGGCTTTTGAAAGCATCTGCCGCGTGAATCTCAATTTGCCCTATTCTCATACAATATTTAGCGAGCCATTGATGAAGGGCTACAGTCAAACTGAATATTCCTTGGTTTCCGAAAGGCATTTGCACGGTGCCTCATTGTAGTCCGCTAATGAAGTTACGAGTAATAGAATAGGTTACCAAATATATAAGATGCTCGAACATGTAATAGAATCCCGTACATTGTTCTCGAAGGTGAGGGTTCATCAGAGATTAGGGTGGCGTCGGGAGTGCTCCAGGGAAATCTTACAGGACCGTTATTATATTCTACATACATGAAAGATCTGACACACAGAGTGTAACAATCTGTGTCTGTTTGCTGATGGGAATTTGATGAACAGAGAGGTGGCGTCATTGAAACCCGCTCGGTTAGCCGTGTGGTCTAACTCACCGCTTTCTGAGACGGGGAGGCGTACCGGCCTCGGTTCGAATCCGCCCGGCGGATTAACGAAGGGTGTAGCAGTGCCGGCCAGCCTGGATGTGGTTTTTAGGCGGTTTTCCACATCCCCCTATGTGAAGGCCGGTCTGGTGCCGAAGTCCCGCTTCAGTTACACTATTCGCAAACATTTTATAACACTTTACACTTTCCCACATATCACACTATACATAGACATTTGGGGTACACATTTTCTCCCGGGGGGCAGCGGGTGGCGGCAGGAAGGGCATCCGGCCACCCCGTCAATACTAAAATGCCAAATCTGCAATAACAAAGACGATCCTGCATGTGCGGGAAAAGGGCTGAAGAGAAAGAAAGAGGTGGCGTCATTGAATGACTGTAGGGGGATGTAAAATGACTTTCATATAATTTCTCGATGGTGTGACAAAGGACAGTTAGATATAAATATCCACTACACGCAGGAAGCGCCTACATGGGTAGCGAGGGCTGTGTGGCGTGGACTGGGCGGATTTTCAGGGTAAATGGCTTTAGGGAAACACTAAATGTGATGTCTCAAAGGGCGCAGGTCGATCACAGGAGAAATATAGAACTAGGAACTATCGTTATAACTGATGTAAATTGTCGTAGCTGTTCCGAGAAAGTACCAGAACTCCAACCGCTAACAGAAAGGACCGAAACACGTATCATTATAGGTAGCGAAAGTTGGCTTAAGCCGGAAATAAGTTCAGCAGAAGTTTTTGCAAAAGATCTAACTGGACTCGGAAAGGATAGATGAAGCAAAATAGGTGGAGGAGTGTTTGTCGCTGTCAAAAGTGTAGTGAAGTTGAAGTTCATAATTCCTGTAAGTTGTTATGGTTAGAGGTTATACTCGAAAATCGTAAAAAGTTTTGGTTCCTTTTACCGGTCCCCCGAATCTGACCATAAAATATCAGAAAGTTTCAGAGAAAACCTAATTTCAAACATGTACCCGGCTCACACATTAATAGTAGGCGGTGATTTTAATTTACCCTCAATCTGTTGGCGAAATTATATTTTCAAATCAGGAGGTACGTATAAAACATCGTGCGAAATTGTACTCAACCCATTCTCTGAGAATTACTTCGAACAATTTGTTCATGAGCCAACTAGAATTTAAATGGGTGTCAAAATACACTTGATCTCCTAGCAACAAATAATCCTGAGCTCACAATGAGCATAAAAACGGATACAGGTATTATGAACACAGAGCTGTCGTAGCGAGACTGAATATCGAAAGTCCCAAAGTTACCAAAAATAGAAGAAAAGTATATTTGTTCAGGAAAGCAGGTAGAAATACAATACATTGATTGTATTGAAAGACATTTTCCACTTGTTCTTAACACTAAACTTAAGTATAGATTAGATGTGACTCCAATTCAAAGAAAGAAGTGGTATCGACAGAAATTGACAGTTTTATACCAAATTAATTATTAAAAGAAGGAGGTACTCTCCCTTAGTTCCCAAAATAGGTCAGGACACTGTTGCAAAAACTACGGAAAAGGCATCCTAAATTTAAACGAACACAAAATCTCCAGGATTGGCGATTCTACACAAAAGGTCGAAATTTAGTGAGGATTTCATTGACAGATGCCGGCAATACTTTTCACATCGAAACCCTTTCTCGAAATTTGGTTGAAAACCCAGAGAGATTTTGGTCATATGTCAAATATACTAGGGGCAAAACACAAACAATACCCTCACTACATGATAGTAATGGCGATCCTGCTGATGATAGCGCTACTAAAGCAGAGTTATTTAACACGGCTTTTAGAAACTCATTCACCAAAGTAGACTACATCTACATTTAGATGTAGATGTAGTTACACAAAGGTGATGGAGATGAGAAGGAAAAGTAATCTCATAAATTTCAAATACAATAATCGTAGAGTTCTACTTGACACAGTAATGTCGGTTAAATATCTAGACGTAACGTTGCAGAGCGAAATGAAATGGAATTGGGTTATAAGCTGAGTCGTCGGGAAGGCTTATTGTGAGAATTTTGGGAAGACGTTGGTCATCAGTGAAAGGCAATGGGTATAAAACGTTTGTGTCACCCATTCATGAATATTTCTCAAGTGTTAGGGATCCTCATCATAGGAAGACAAAAAATAATTCAGAGAGTGTTGCTAAGTTTGTTGCTGGAATGTTCGATCAATTCGAGAGTGTTGTTGGTGATGATGATGAATCGAGGGCGCTCAACGGCGAGGTTTTCAGCGCCCGAGCATAATGTAGCTGAGACATGTGTTAGTAAAGTCCTTTACAAATGAGGAGAACACATTAGAAAATGCAAGATTCAACAAATAGAGACAAAACCTGCGTACAGCTTGAAACAAGGTAGGTAAGTCAAGAACCAGCATCATATCTTAGTCTAAAAGGTAGAATGTGGATGAAGAAGTTAAAATGACAGCGCAAAAAGAACTAAAGCTAAATGGCTGCAGGAAGAAAAGGTATCAACCCACCAATCTATAATACACTGAAATCTCCAGCCTAAAAGCTTAGACTACAGTCCAGAAATTTCGCAAAATTTTAAAAGTTTGATCACACTCGCCTCGGCATCACCTAAAATATGTGGTAAGTCTGCACCAAGATCCACCTCTGTCCTCCGTGGCCGGTATGAGGTACACCCAAATAATATGTGGCGTACAGTAATATGTACACCACAGGCATCATATATCGGGGGCTCCTCCCGTCGGAGGAGGAATACGTAAGTGGACAGTGCTAGATTCAGACGCAGGTAATGGCGACCTCAACCCGCCTGAAGGGCCGGCATCAGGATTGCCACGGACGGGTGGTGGGCTTCAGCAACCGCAGCTTGTTATCCGTTACAGACAGCCATTCCTCCTCCCACAACTGCAAGAATCGCAGCCGCAATGAGGAAGCGACATCCTGCAGAGGAACAGGGCACCGTGCCACTGCGCTGACTCGACAGGCCTCTTTGGTGGCATGACCGGCTTCTTCGTTACCCGAAATTCCAACAAAACTTGTCCTCTTTCCTCCGACGTTGTAGGAGGGACAGCGCGTCAAGCTGACGTAACGATTGCATCGCACTTATAAGAGAAGAAACTGTTTACCCCGATCTCTTCTGATCTGCTCCAGTGGCTTCAGAATTGCATAAAGCTCTTCTGAGAAAACAGAATAATGTGCGGGAAGACGAAGCCGGATGACATTGTCAGGTAAAACGACAGAGCAGCCGACGGAATCACCTCTTTCGAACTGTCAGTGTACACCACTGAGAAAGTGTGATGCATATCTAAAATATTAAAAGTCACATACCGAAACGTAAAATCTGAAGTTTCACCTCTCTTAAAAGTCGCGAGATCTAAAACAAGTCGTCGCCTGATATTTAGCGGCGGCCCGGATGCCTCAGCACAGGGACTTGGTATGGGGCTCGTTGTGAATGCCCCAGTGGCCAGCCGAATTCCTGTAAGGTTAACCGCGTCCATCATCTTTAAATAGGATGACAATGTAGACCCGTATACCGTGCACCCATAATCAAGCCGCGATCGCACAAAGGCTCTTTAAAATCGGAGCAGGCAAGTCCAGTCTGCTCCCCATGACGTATGGTTAATACTTTTTATAATACTCAGTGCTTTGAGGCACCGTCTTTTCAAATCTTTCAGGTGTGGCAGCCTTGAAAGTTTTGTGTCAAATTTGAGGCCCAGAAACCTCAGTGTGTCTTTAAATTGTAAAACGGCGTCCATCATTCGCAGTTCAGGCAAACTGAAACTGGAACGAGTACGGTTAAAAAGAACACGTACAGACTACTCGGTTGAAAACCGAGCCAGTCTTCACTGCCCATTCATCCAAACTTTGAAGAGTTAGTTGCAACTGACCTGTTGTCGTTGCTAGGTTGGATGAAGAGCAAAAGAGAAAGAAGGTATCAACAAACTTAACAGGACATTTAACAACGGACGTAATACTGTTAATAGCTATAGGAAACGAAGTCACACTTCAAACGCTACCCTCAGCGTTCTCCTGTTGAAAACGATCAGAATGGGTGTCACCGATTCTGTATCTAAAATAACGCGGAGAAAGAAAGGATAAAAGTGGAAAGACATCCACGAAAACCCCAATCGTGTACCTGTCTGAGAATAAGATGCCACCAAGGAGTGTCGTAGACTTTCCCAATGGCAAAAATATGGCCAAAAGGTGTTACCTTTGTAGGAAAGCCTGTTGTATTGTGGCCTGCAGGAAGGCCAGATTATCGAAGGTGGAACAATATCTCCTGAAACCACACTGGAAGCGACTAAGGAGTTGCCGGTATTCTAACATCCAGACGAGGCCGCAATTGACCATCTGCTACAAGGTCTTCCCCAGACAGCTAGTGAGGGCAACACTACGATAGCTACTCGGGTGTTTAGAGTCCTTTCCAAGCTTTAAAAGAGCAATCATAAGTACTTCACGCCAGGAGTCGGGAAAGTAGCCCGACTGCAAAATTTCATTAATAAGGAGAGAAGAATTTCTTTAGTTCGGTCGGTAAGGTGCTGTAGCATGCTGTAATGTATCCTGTCATAACCAGAGCATGTGTCAAGAGTTGAACATAGCGATGAATCGAACTACTATATGGAAAAGGGACAACTATACTTATCATGAATGGAGAACTTAGTCCGAACTAACCCTCTCCACAGACAATCTGTGACGTCTGATAGCAGAAGACTGACTGGCAGTAGAAGTGACTGCGGCAAAATGTTCCGCCATAGTTACTCGTGGATTCGTCTCTAGGATGCCTTTTGGTGGAACGATTAAATGGTATTGAGGAACTGTTGCCATGATCGTATCTTGCTCTCCCGAATCGTTTGTCGACTCCTTGCCCTTGCCACCCGAAAGGCTGCGAGATTCTCTGCAGTTGGCCGACTTTTGAAACTACGCAGAGCTGCTCGCTGCGCCCTTATTGCAGAGCGGCATTCGTCTCTCCATCATGGGACAGTGTGCCTTCTCAGTTGACCTGAAGACTGAGAAATACACGTTGCAGCGGCGTAGTGGATTGTTTGAGCGACATGGTCCACCCATCTCTGGACACTAACACGGCATTCGAATTCAGCCACTCTGACGTAAAGGGCCCAGTGCGCTCTGCTAAGCACCCATCGTAGCCATTGTCCAATGGCCTCTATTCCAACTGGCTGGTGGATCCAGATTGGGAAGTGATTGATAACTTCTGTGAAGGTCAGCGTCTACTTCCCATTGAAACGTAGGGGCAACGGCTGGGAAGCAATGCGTGAGATCTGTAGCAGAGAGCGATCCTGATGCAGTACTGTGTGTGAGCTGTCCAGTGTTATATAAATGGACAGAGAACTTCAGAAGAAGCCTCTCTATTGCTCGACTCCTGGTGTCGGTAGTTTCAGACCCCAAGGCACATTATATGCGTTAAAATCACCACAAAGGATGAAAGAGTGTGGGAGCTGAGTGAGAAGGTCATTAAATGCATCATGTGCAGCAGATAAATGGCACAAACAGTCAGTCTATGACGCATTTGAACACACACTACAACTGCTTGCAAGAGGATATGAATGGGGAGTAAGGATGAGTGGTTGGCTGTGTCGACAAAAACAGCCACTCCGCTTTTAGCTCTTTCAACACTAAGGTCGTCCTTTCTATATACGTCATAACCACTTATATCAAGGTTGGATGAGGGCTGAAAATAGGCCTGTTGTAGACATATACACCGTGGTTTGCCCTGAGGTAATAAACGAAGTTCTTCGACATGGGTTCTAAAACCCTGTAGTTTCCATCTATTACGGGAGCCATCTATTATGGGGGTTGTATTTTCACCTTCTCTTTTCCCCGAGGTGGGGATTCTGAACTAGGTGAAGGGTCAGTATTGGGGCGAGAAGTTTGCCCCTGAGGGATATCCAGTCCCATAAGCTCTGGGGCGGATTCAGAGGGGAGGTCAGGTATAATGACCTCTATGTAATCTGAGGGTTTAGTACCTGCCTTAACATTAACCTGACTTCTTCCTGTTGTCTTTTTCGGCTTAGTAGTGGAGACAGCGCCAGTAGAGTGGACAGTGCTGGCATTTTGAATAGCCACTGCCTTATAAGGTGCTAAGATCGGAACAGCGACCTCTACTGAAGAGGGAACTGAAGGCTCTTCAATAGTAACCACAGTAGCTTTGACAGATGAACGTTGTGAGTCTTCAGACACGGTAAGAGTTGCAGCGTTGCAAGTGCACTCGCAGGTACAGGTGTTGGTACCGACACTAGCAAGCTTGGTTTCCGTAGCAACATCCGTCTTGGAAACAGACTTTTGAACAACTGCAGCGAAAGATGTAACAAAGGAAGGAGGCTGCATGGTCTTATAGACCTTCTTGGCATCAGCATGGGAAATTTGCTTTATTAATTTCCTGCACTTTCTTTTCCTACAAGTACACAATACAGTCCCTGCTCCAACCTGGATGTTCACCAGAGCAGTTCACACACTTTGGAGGTGGTGAACAATCTACTCATATAATATTCTCGGTTTACAAGCAGCATCATGTCGGATAAAATCCTCGCAAGTTCCGCCATTGTCATCAGGAATAAAATCCTGACTGCCGGTGTTGGCAGGGCGTCCTGGTTATACATGGTGTTACAAAAAGCTACGGCCAAATTTCAGGAAACATTCCTCATACACAAAGAAAGAAAATATGTTATTTGGACATGTGTCCGGAAACGCTTAATTTCTATGTTAGAGCTCATTTTAGTATTTCTCTTTAAATGTAAATTGAAATAATTCGTGCAGACAATTGTCAAAATACCCAATTGTTTCGTTAGTATTTACTGTACTTCCTCGATTCACCGCCAATTGGCCCAGTTAAAGAAAGGTAATGTTGTCTTCAGTGCTTGTGTTGACATGCGACTCATTGCTCTACAGTACTAGCATCAAGCACATCAGTACGTAGCATCAACTGGTTAGTGTTCATCACGAACGTGGTTTTGCAGTCGGTGCAGTGTTTAGAAATGCGGAGTTGGCATATGCCCATTTGATGTATGGATTAGCACGGGGCAATAGCCGTGGCGCGGTACGTTTGTATCGAGACAGATTTCCAGAACGAAAGTGTTCAGACAGGAAGACGTTTATGGAGGCATTTGAAATCTCTTGTCTACGCAACCCCGGTACCAAATGTAGAGACTCTTAGTGCTCGGTTGTGATACAATACGCCATTCTCCAGGGCTGCATCAGCGCATCAGGGATTCTATGCCACAGAGGGTGGATGCATGTATCCTCGCTAACGGAGGACATTTTGAACATTTCCTGTAACAAAGTGTTTGAAGTCACTCTGGTACGTTCTGTTGCTGTATGTTTCCATTCCATGATTAATGTGATTTGAAGAGAAGTAATAAAATGAGCTCTAACATGGAAATTAAGCATTTCCGGACACATGTCCACATATCATATTTTCTTTCTTTGTGTGTGAGTAATGTTTCCTGAAAGTTTGGCCGTACCTTTTTGTAACACCCTGTATAGCTGCAGCGCTGCGTCTGGAAATTTGGGGAGGGCCGGAGAGCGTCTGTGCGGGAACACACCCATGCACTGTTGAGTGTATATCCCTGGTCTCTGTTGAAATTGTAGCCGTTTAATCTAATTTCAGCCACCTCTTTTATAATAGAACCTCAGTAATATGCTGTCTGGGACAGAATTTTCGTGTTTTCAAATAGTATTTTAGGCCCATTTATTAGGCATTGTTCTTCCAAGTTCTCTTTGTTGTAGGTGCCGAGTGTGTACTGCACAACGTTCAGCTATAGTTCTAATAGTTTGTCCAATGTAAATACTTCCGCACTCACAGGGGACGCCATAATACACCCCGAAACACGCAGACCTGCGCTGTCCTTAATGGGGCGTAACATGTCTCTGACCTTGGAGGCGGGCCGGAAAACTGGTCTCAGTCCATGTCCCTTCAGGAGGCGTCCTATCTTGTTGGTCGTTGCTCCTCAGAATGGGAGGAGTGCTGCTGGCTTGGCCTCGTCCGATTTTCCTTACGTTGGTGGCAACAGAAAGCTTTAGAAATTTTACCTTTTCTTTAATCGTTTTCATTGAAAACACGATTCATATGTTGGAATTCAGACTCCAAATGGTCGTCGTCAGAAGTAACCTTGGCCGTGTGTACTAGCGTGTTCAGAACAGCTTTCTTGTGTACAGGATAATGGAAACTGTTGCCGTTCAAGTAGCGATCAGTGTGTGTAGATTTCGTATACACTGAATGACCAAGCCGGCCTGCTGCTTTTCCAAAACATCCAAGAATGGGAGCTTACCATCCTTCTCAATCTCGACAGTGAATTTTATGTTGGGATGGACATCGTTCATGTGGTCGACGAACTGATGCAGTGTATCCTTGCCATGAGGCCATATCAACGTAGAGTAGGAAGTAGGATCGACGCAACCTCGCTGAGTTACGTGCGTGTTCTTTAAAATGCTCCAAAAAGAAGTTTGCCATATCCGGAGACAGTGGAAATCCGATTGTTGTGCCATTCGTCATCTCAAAAAATTCGTTGCGGTACTAATAGTACGTTGTCGTTAAGGTATGGTGGAGCAGCTTGACTATCTCAGGTGAAAATTGTTGAGCCAACAGGTCCAAGGTGTCTTATACCGGCACCCTTGTAAAAAGCGACGCCACGTCTAAACTAACCATAGTGTCGTTTTGCTCTATTTTCATCTTCTTGAGAGATGCGACGAAGGACTGCGAGTTTAAAACGTGATGCTCTCAGTGTTCCAGATTTGGAGCCAATAATCCTGCCCGATGCTTTGCCAATTTGTTTGTGGGAGTCCTGATTGCACTGTCATTCGGTCTTAACGGGATCCCTTCCTTGTGTAGCTTCGGTAATCAATAAAGCCTGGTAGGTCTCTATACACGTGGAATCAGTTTCTTCACAAATTCTTCTGGTATACCAGAGTCGTTAATTAACTTAGATGTCTCGCTGACGATGGTCTGTGGTGAATCACGGCTGAGTTTACGATATGTATCGTATGGCAGTAAGTGAAACGCCTTTACATGGTAGTCTTCAGTATTCAGGACCACAGTGGCGTTTCCTTTATCGGCTGGCAAAACAACCAAGTTCTCATTCTCACGTAATAAACCTAGGCCAAGTCGTTCCTCCCGGCTCATATTGGATTTCGGCGGTTTGGCTTTGGCTAGGATACGGCTGGTGGTAAGCCTGTCGTCCTCAGCTGCGTCATGTGAGGGATGTACTGTTACACTACTGACAATATCCAGTATCGGAGGACGTCGTGGAGCTGGAGAAAATTGGAGGTCTCTACTCAATGCTGCAACAGTGCCCTCGTCCAGTTCTTGGTTGGAAGGATCGACAAATATTCTATGTGCCTCGTTTAGCTCTTGGTCGTTATATCCTTGAGTTAAACGTCTCGATAGAAAATTCGCCGAGGAATGTGGCTTTTTGCAGGTTTGCTGCTTCCTGTGAATTACTGGTTTCCACTAACAACGTTCCATTGCGCAAACACTCACCAGATTTGAAGTCGCCAGCAATAACGTCCAGACCCTTCTGAATGTAAAAAGGTGACATTTTTTCAAAGGTACCCTCTTCATTTCTCCTAGTGTTGTAGGTATGCACACTGCTATTACTTTCGAATTCGGTCAGATTTGCAATAACAAATTTCATATATATATACCTAGATCCTTAAATAAATGTCTGCAGGATGATCTTTGGTGGGCTCCATCAATTATTCTGTTTACACGCTTTTGTGCAACGAATACGTTTTACTCAATATCGAATTGCCCCAGAATATTATCCCAGATGAAAGCAGTGAATGAAAATGGGCATAGTAAGCTAATGTACTAAGATGTAAATCAGCAAATTTTTCAATGAGCCTGATAGCATAAGGACCTGAACTCAAGCGTTTCAGCAGATTTTCAATATGTTTCTTCCAATTCAATCACTCGTCATTGCAAACACCTAAAATTTTTGAATATTCTACCTTAGCTACAGATTAATGTTCAAAGTCTAAATTTATTAATGGTGTCATGCCATTTACTGTATGAAACTGTATATACTGGGTTTTATCGTAGTTTAATGAGGATCCATTTGTAGAGAACCACTTAATAATTTTCTGAAAATCATCATTTAGAATTTCATCAGTTAATTCCTGTTTGTCAAGTATAGCTATACTTTGCTGTCATCAGCAGTTAGCATCTTAGTGAATATAGAGTGGCAAGTCATTAATATTTATTAAGAACAGCAAAGGACCCAAGGCAGAATCTTGTGCAACCCCATTTTTGATAACTCCCCAGTTAGAGGAATTAATTGTTTCTTCTGTATCATGTGATCTGCTTATTTCTACTTTCTGCACTCTTCAAGTTATGTATGATTTAAACCATTTGTCCACTGTCCCACTTATACCACAATACTTAAGGTTATCTAGAAGAATGCTGAGCCTACTGAGGGGGCGAGAGTGTTAAAGAGATGATTCAGGATAAAAAATCGCTGGAGGTTACGTGACGTTTATCTCGAGAAATACTTTTTTGGACAGTTAGGAGGACGGAATTTACGAAGTGAGTGGAAGAGGAAAGAACATGTGGTACGATGTTCCGTCAAAAATGTTCAAATGCTTGTAAATCTATCGGACCAAACTGCGTGGTCATCAGTCCATAGCTTACAAACTACTTAAACCTAGGGAAACTAACCTAAGAACAACACACACACCCATGCCCGAGAGAGGACTCGAACCTCCACGGCGAGCAACCGCGCGCTCCGCAGCGAGACGCTTTAGACCGCTCGGCTACTCCACCGCGGCGATGTACCGGCAACCGCGCACTTTACGGTAGATTGCTATGCGTGTGGGTGCATCTGTAAATGTACCACGACCTGCTATACACGTTCTCTACCACATTTTTATACTTTAAGGTGCAAGTGAAAGTATTTGACTTTTCTTTGTACTGTAAGTCATTACACAATTATTTCAATCCCTCCTTACAGGAACAGTACAAAAATTCAGATGTCTCTTAAATAATCGTGTGTGGATAACAGCCTGGTGCAAATCTTTGAATGCTCAGCCTCATAGAGTTTTGCGTCAAATTGCTCTTCACCAGGTTTCCATTCTTCGAAACAAAATGGTTTACCGGGACTTTTGAGTCATTGTGTACATCTACATCTACATACATACTCCGCAATTCACCGTAAGATGCGTGGCGGAGGGTACACTGTACCACTACTAGGCATTTCCTTTCCTATTCCACTCCCAAATTGAACGAGGAAAAAAAGAATGTCTATATGCCTCCGTAAGAGCCCTAATTTCTCTTATCTTGTCTTTGTGATCTTTACGCGAAATGTAAGTAGGCGGTAGCAAGATCGTACTACACTCAGCTTCAAATTCCGGCCCTCTAAATTTACTCAACAGAAATTCACGAAAAGAACGTCGTCTTTCTTCCAGCGATCCCCAATTGAGTTGCCGGAGCATTTCCGTGACACTCGCGGATTGGTCGAACCTACCGGTAACAAATCTGGCTGCTCGTCTCTGAACCGCCTCTATGTCTTCCTTTAAACTGATCTGCTGCGGGTCCCAAACACTTGAGCAATACTCAAGACGTGGTCGTACAAGCGTTTTATACGCGGTCTCCTTTACAGGTGAAGTACAGCTTCCCAAAATTCTCCCAATAAACCGAAGTCGGCTGTCCGTTCTACTCACAACTGTTCTTACATGCTCGTTCCATTTCATATCACTCTGCAATGTTACGCCTAGATATTTGAACGACGCAACAGCATCAAGAAGCTCACTACTAATGCTGTATTCGAACATTATGGGATTGTTTTTTCTACTCATGCGCATCACCTTACATTTTTCCACATTGAGAGCTAGCTGCCAATCTTCGCACCAACTAGAAATTTTGTCTAAGTCATCCTGTATGCTATTACAGTCAGTAACAGACGACACCCTCCCATACACCACAGCATCATCAGCAAACAGCCGCATATTACAACTTACTCTGTCCATCAGATCATTTATATAGATAGAAAATAATAGCGGTCCTGTCACACTCCCCTGGGGCACGCCTGACGATACACTAGTCTCTGGTGAACACTCGCCGTCGAGAACAACGTACTGCGTTCTATTACTTAGGAAGTCTTCCAGCCAGTCACAAATCTGTGAACCTATTCCATAAGCTCGTATCTTCGTTAGCAGTCTGCAGTGTGGCACCGCGTCGAACGCCTTTTTGAAGTCGAGAAAAACACAATCCGTCTGTTGCCCTTCATCCATGGCTCGCAAGATGTCATGTGAGAAAAGGGCAAGCTGAGTTTCACATGAACGATGTTTCCTAAACCCGTGCTGATTCATGGAAAGAAGCTTTTCCGTTTCAAGGAAATTTATTTTATTCGAACTGAAAATATGCTCCAAAATTCTACATGAAACTGATGTCAACGATATTGGACTGTAATTGTGTGGGTCAGTTCTCTTTTCTTTCTTATAAACGGGAGTCATCTGCGCTTTTTTCCAATCACTAGGAACTTTGCGCTGAATTAAATATTCGCGATAAATGCAAGCTAAGTAGGGGGCCAACGCCGCAGAATAGTATTTGTAAAACCGAACTGGTATTCCATCCGGACCAGCAGACTTTTTCGTATTTAGCTCTCTCAGCTGCTTCTCTACACCGGAAATACCTATTGCTATGTCCCCCATTTCGGAATTTGTACGTTGATCAAATGATGGCACATTTGTGCGGTCCTCCTGCGTGAAAGATTTCTTAAAGGTTAAATTTAGAACTTCAGCTTTCCGTTTGATTTCTTCTATTACTGCCCTGGAATGATCAACGAGTGACTGGACAGTGGACTTTGACCCGCTTATAGATTTTACATAGGACCAGAATTTTTTCGGGTTGTAGTAAAATAGCAGTGACCGTAAAATTGGCGAATTACGAAGTAATTTCGGAAAATAATTAAAAATATAAATCCCTTTAGCTGAAAGAAGATTTGAACCTACTACAAACGAGATTTAACTTTTTACTATATTCTGTAAACAAATATCTAGCATGCACTGCGTAATATACGTTCAGAACTCACAGATAGCACGTTCAGGTAACACATACTACAAAATTTAAAAAAAAAATGGATGGTGACCCATAAAATTACACTCTTAAGATACACATTTGGAGGAGCTTCAGATTTGTGCGAAGTGAATACATATGGGTAAAAGTGAAAATGGGTGTCATGGATAAGGAGGTTGTAAATACTACTGGTACAACCTTACGCAACTTAGGCAGCAGGTTGCTAAAATGTGGCGCAAACGTTTGTGGAAGCACTTACCATCTTAAGTGCTTCTTGAGAGACCAAAATTTCATACTTATTTACTTATTTAAACAGTCCTCTGTGTATGTAGATGGTCTACAGCCTCAGAAGAAGGTGGCTTTTTGTTGTTCCTGATGTATAATATTCTGTTAATCTCCTATTGATTGCAGCAACTTCTAAATCCGGTTGAGTAAAATGGATAAAAATATTATACAGCTCTGGGCATAAAAAAGATTTTTTCAAAAAACTTCTTAGAGAGTCGACGTAATTTTACGGAATAAAAGTGGATGATGAAGGTTTTTTTTTTATACAAATAAGTTAAATGCTTATCATCTTGTAAAAATCATCAGCTTGATAATCTATGCTGATCGAACAACATTTTCTCCTCGCCTTATTCTGATATCTTCCACAAGTCTTTGCTACCTCGATGATAACGGTTGTTGGCCCATTTCCACCGATTTTGGTCTGGCCTAACAGTTTTCAATCACCTAACATTGGTATTTCATCATCCTGAACGAAGTAGATGGATATTAACAGAAGTTCAAATATACATTGCGCCTTCAAAAAATGTAAATGTTTGTAGAGTCTATGGGACTTAACTACGGGGTCATCAGTCCCTAAACTTACAAACTACTTATGTACTACTTACAACTAAGGACGGCACAAATATCCAAGCCCGAGGGGGGATTCGAACCTCCGACCGTAGTGGCCGTGCAGACCGTGACTGAAGCGCCTCAGTCCCCTCGGCCACCGCGGCCGGCATTGCGCCTTCCTTCCCTCTATCACACAGTATCGGCACACAAAAAATAGTAATAGCACTAGATGTCTGCAAGTCTTTGGAATGGTAATAATCATTGCAAACGCGAAAATAAAGAGGATATTAAATAAAAATTTCGTATGGTGCAAATCTTTCAACTAAACGCCACTTGGGCGACTTACGTGTCTCTATTGTAGACCGTACCGAGCAAGGTGGCGCAGTGGTAACACACTGAACTGGCCTTCGGATGACGATGGTTTTCCATTATTCCCAAATGCCTGAATGGTTCCTTTCAAAGGTCGCATTGTCTTCACCATCCTTACCCAAAAATTATGAGCGTGGGCTCCGTCTATAATGACCACGCTGTCGACGGAACATTAAAACTGTAGCTTCCTTCCTTCCTTTATCCTTACCTATCCAAGTTATCCAACTGGGGAAAGGAGATCTATAAAGTGCAATCCGAACATATTTTGGCGACTCCTCACATAACTGATAGGCGACGACTGCGATATAACGCAGTTCGAAAAAAATTCGTGACCTGACCGTGTTTCGAACCCGCACCCTCCGTTTTCCCGTCGAGCTATATACCCCGAGACCACCAGGTTCGAATTATACGTTTATGAAATGGTCAATTGTGGATCGTATTCCTTGTGCATGGTAGCTAGTTTTTGTTCAACATGAAGAATTTTGCGTTATTTTCCAGGTTTCCTAACTTTTACAGTGACTTGTCTTAAGGAAAATATCGGATCGTGTTCAGTATGATAATCTTAGATTTTATAAGTCAGTGGTTGCTGCATGTCCAGTGCACGAAACAGGTCAACTGATCATGTTTCGGTTCATCATGGAACAATTTGGCAGCTAAACTCACATCGTGAAAATACATCAAAATTTGTCTCATAAGACCATATTTTTACTAATTTCATTTTCATTTGCTAATATTATGTTCAATGTTCATGTTTGTACGCCTATTGGACTAATCTGCGATTCTCATAAGTCCTTAGACTAACAAATTACTTAAACTAACCTAAGGAAAACACACACACTAATGCCGCAGAGAGGACTCGAACCTTCGACGGCGAGCAGCCACGCTCTCAGCAGAAAGGCGCCTTACGACGCTCGGCCACGCCACCGCGGTGCGAATATGATTTATTACGGCAGTTGTATAAAACATAATTATGAGCATCGATTGAATTACTCATCAGTGGGATTTTCATGTGTGATCTGCAAGTTAAAAAGTGTTTGCATGAGTGGGTAGTGGTACAGAAGGCCTTTTATTTTAAATGGTTTAGGTATCTTGCAATTCTTCAGAGACACATATGATTGTTATCTCAAACATTTTGGGTCAAATTGAAACAGTTAATTGTGGGTTGAAAATCATTTATTTTAGATAGGTATCTAATGGTAGGAAGTGCATATTAATTGTTTTACGAACATACACAGCGTACACCGACAGCAACAACGTAGTTAACGGAAACTTTTCAAAGCGACGACCGCCAGTCTGCATGCGTGTATTGGGTGACTGGACTGAGAATATCGCCCTCACCGACTACATCAGGTGGCCACCAGCAACGATTCTGTGTCAAGATAAGGGAGGGTATTGTCCATGAAAAGCTGACTGGATCTTTTCTGTCTCCTCTTTTGTAGGTGCACATATCCTAGGTGTGCCTACGAGTTGCGCTGCGACAGTTCTTAGAGACTGAATCCTTTGTTTTCACGAAAGATGTGGATTAAACACCACTGCACCATTACACTTTTTATTTTATTTTTTCAAGTCCGAACAACACATTAGATTAAAAGGCGGGAATAGCGCAATCGGCGAATCTCGCAGTTTCTGGGCTTGTTCCTCTCCGGCTACATCAAGACTTCCTGAGAAACATCCGTTGTACCGGATGGAAACATGGCTGCTAGGGCCAAAGCAAAAGACGCCAAGGACGTTCGAGAGAGTACGGCAGAAATCGGCTCTATCGTCATACATGCATTGGCGGTCGTTACTATGAATTATTACTGTGAGCTACGTTGTTGTGTGATGTCCATCACCCAATAAATTTGCATTTACGACCATTGGTTCCCCGTCTAAATTTCATCTGTTGCAGGCCAACTATCACTGCTTTCAATGTGGCTGAAAGTTTATTGAAATTTTTTCGCAGCAGCGACATTCTCACAGCTCCACTGTATTAGGTATACATGTTTTACCAAATAGTGGCAAACGTAAATTTGTGCCGGACGACCGGGCTCAAACCCGCACTTGCCGCTTTTCGCGAACGGTCGCGTTAACCATTACGCTATCCGAACACGACTGTAAGACCGATCCATATTTCCGTATGCCATACTGAATTTGGTGCAGCAATATAGTGTGACCTCCGAGCACTTAGGGACAGATGTATTTGACTCTAATACACGTTCTCAGTGTAGAATACGGACGTTTGGGTCCATCATGGTGTTCGGATAGGCCAATGGTAAGTCGACCGCTTGCGAAAAGCGGGAAATCGGGCTACAGTCCCCGTGGGGCACAAATTTTCGTATCTCACCATTCGGTAGAATGTGTAATACAGTGGGAGTGGAAGAAATTCGCAGTAGCGAAGTATTTTCGTTAAAGTATTTCGACCACTGTAAGTCGTCACCAAACAGAAATATTGAGTCAAAGGGTTTGAGACACCCAGATATGATGCAGTCATGATTTCTACACCGGACCTTGGTGTTTCATCATTCTGTAAAAGCGCGGGAATGGCCATGGGGCGTGGGGCGCGATGTTACGGATTGTGCGGACACTTCTTTCGGAGTTTCGTCTCCTCCTTCGGGCATTGGTGTGTGTGTGTGTGTGTGTGTGTGTGTGTGTGTGTGTGTGTGTGTGTGTGTGTGTGTTTAGTTTTAGAATAAATATAAGTTTCAGTAGTTTGCAAGTCAGGGGCCCGGTGACCTCAGAAATCTGGTCCCTTATGATTGCCGATACTTGAACGTTCTACAGCAACCTGATCGATATTCACAGATATTCAAAGATAAGGCGTGTCATTGCTCCTGCTTCCCTTACATCAGACAGCACTGCCACAAAATAAATAAAATCAGTAACAACACAATTTTCAAGAGAATACACTATCAAAGATCGTTGTAACCTAATCTTCCTTCCATACGCTATCAGTAGTAAGCAAACTAGTAGGAACATAGAATTCCACCAGATACAACAATCCACTGAAACTGTAGATTTGTATAGCATGAGCCCCATATAATATATACATTCTGAAACTGATGGAAATCGGTCACCTCATTGGGTACCTTTATATCATAACCTCCTCCATTTTTCCCTGTAGACCCATCACTATCGTCACTATTCTACCCATATTTTGCATCTATTGTTCATACATTCTTTGAACCCAACGATCCAATTGCCTTTCGATTTTTCAATACCTAAATTAGCTTGTCTCGGTATCCCGCTTCCATTTCTTAAAGTATATAAGAAATCTTAATCATTTCTATAATCTAAGAAGTCATAATTAAAAAAAAGTATAATATTTGCAATCATAAGGGACCACTCTGTCAGGAACAACGCTCCCTTGGCTTTCAGACTATTTACACTAATGGTTGTAGCTTGACATTTTCCGCAGCAAGGGGGCGATCTAAATTGTTATTTGTTGAGAAATATGTATGCGAATATCGCTTATTGAATATTTTATTTCAGATAACCGGTTTACATTATCTTAATTGTCATCTTCCGATCAATCCATTAAAAGAAATGCATATCGTACGACACGGTGCTTCATGTCTATGTTGTAAAAGCCACATACATATTTTAAATCTATTGAGTTAAGTAGATATAAATTACATGTGTCGTAATATAAAATCATATGCCACAACTCGTCACTTTTCGAAACAATCACACAACATATTATTTCCTCACTTCATACAGTGTGAACAAGTTAGGAAAAAAGTGTTGGGTTTTTAAGATGTAACGAGCTATGGCATATGATTTTAAATTACTGCACATCTAGTTTATATATACTTAACATTCGAGATTTAAAATGTGTATGTGTCTTTTACAACAGATACATCAAGTAACACGTCATACGATGTGCTATTTCTTTAAAACGTAGAAATCTGAAGTTGAGAACTAAGTTTGTCGAAACCAGTTATCTGAAATATCATATTCAAGAAGAGAGATCTTGGCATACATATTTCTTAACAAAAACTGACACTAACATATACTAACTTACGCTAAGGACAAGACTAACACCCATATCCAAGGGGCACTATAACCACCGACGTGAGTGTCTGGCTGTTGAAGTCATCCAGATGACCAATAAAAGAGGTCTGTTATACTTCACTTAGACGATTAATCAATGATATATGCCTTCCGTAAATTCAACTAATACCTATGACTTACCATTAAGAACAACTAAAATTGGAAATAACTTTTATAAAAAATTTTGGGCAAGGTAAACCAAAAGTAGCAACGGGCCATTTTTCTGGGGAATCTATCACCGAGTTAAGTAACCACACCCACCTGCCTCTCGTGCCGGAACATTTGCAGTTAAGTTTGGCGTCATGCATCTGTTCACCTTATCGTTGTGGGTTCGATTTTCTGTCGCTGTGTTTGCACCTGGATTCACTTGTCGGCGTTTTAGGTGCCACTTTAGTATTTAATGGTTTCTAACTGAAATTTTCTTACTCTGCCCTACTTGTAACCAATGTTTCTTGCCGGTCGCGGTGGCCGAGGGGACTGAGGCGCTCCAGTCACGGTCTGCACGGTCGCTACGGTCGGGGGTTCGAATACCCCCTCGGGCATGGATATTTGTGCCGTCCTTAGTATTAGCTAGTTCGTAAGTAGTTTGTAAGTTTAGGGACTGATGACCCCGTAGTTAAGTCCTATAAGTTATAGAAACATTTGAACATTTTTGAAACAGTGTTTCTTTTGCTTTATAGCCGCACGTGTGGCATTAACCTGCTTTGGCCACGAGTGTATACGTAGGTAGCGCATTTTCTTGCATCGACCGATACTGCACGGACGTGGATGTAATTTGACAGCGCCCTTCGTTCCGCGTTTGTTCTTAAATCTTGTGTGCACCTTCTTTCCGTATTAGTGGTTCTTTTGTCTACGTTTATCTGGTCAGTACCAGTTTGTGGGTTCGTTTCTCGCTCGAGCCGCAGACGAAAGAGTTGGTAGGGCACTTTCCATTCATGTCATTTTCCATGCTGCTTACTATGTGGTCGTAATTTTCAGTTTTTGTTATTATTCCACACTATGTGAATTGTATTTTGATATGATTCACCACTTAGAGGGGATGTTGTGCCACGTAACTTAAGTTTGCCCGAAAAGGTTGCTATCCTTACTCCCTAGAACCCAATTAGTCGTTATTTTCACAGTAAGTGAGGCGTTTTCACCCAGTGGCAATTGGCCCTTAGACACACGCTCTATTTAACGACCTTATCTCTTGATTTATTTACCAAGGGCATCGCTATGCATCCATGATGCGCAACAGCTGTTTTCGTGAGTGTCTTGTAGTGTATCTTCTTTAATTGTGGCATATTAGTAAGCGACAAATGAAGGACTTTTTGTGTGTTAAAGGAGGGCTCTTATTCATATTTAACCTTGTTAGTCTAAGTCTGGAAACTTATTGTTTCAAACACTGTTGTTTCTTAACTTTTATGTAATTGATTCAGAAGTACTATTTCAAATTCCTAATTGCCCCTTTTTTAATTATTTTCAATTTCAAATGATATTTTTTGAATGTTGTTAAAGGGCTTGTTGATTATTTTAACTTAAACAAGGTGTAACTTACAGTAGTTGAGAATATTTGTAAGTTTGCTGCGCAACACTCAAGTGTCATGTAATTATTTCTTCTACAATTTTCTTTAATGGATTCGGCAGTACTATATCTTGAGTGTGTTTGTTGTCCCTGATCTTCATTGTTGTCTATTTAAAGGTTCTTTTACGAATGTTATTCGCGAGACTTTTTCAATTTTTAAATTTTGTCAAAGAATTACAAATGACTTATTCTACTACGAGAGTCACTCCAAAAGAAATGCACACTAGTTTAAAAAAAACACAGTTCTCGTTCTGCATGTTTGAAAGTTTTACATTGTGTACATACATCCTTCTCGCTTGTTTTCAAACTTAGTTCAACCAGTTCCCGTGAGTGGAGCCGTCACAGCATGTCTTCAAGATGGCTGCTACACTTGACCTTCGTCAGAAGCAACGTGCTGTCATTGAATTCCTGTGCTGTGAAAACTAGGCAGTGGGAAACTCCACAAGAGATTGAAAAAGGTGCATGGAGATGCTGCTGTCGTTCCAGTACAGTTAGTCGATGGGCAAGCAGGTTACGTGATGAAAGCGGGGGGTTCGAATCCCCCCTCGGACATGGATATTTGTGCCGTCCTAGTTCGTAAGTAGTTCATAAGTAGTTTGTATGTTTAGGGACTGATGACCCCGTAGTTAAGTCCCATAGACTTTACAAACATTTGGACATTTTTGATGAAAGCGGGCACGGCAATACTGAGGATCGTCCTCGCAGCGGCAGGCCTCGTACTGCACACACTCCAGACAATGTGCAGAGAGTTAACGAATTGGTGATTGCTGTCAGAGGCATCACAGTGAACGAGTTGTCACGCTAAGCTGGGATAGGGGAAGGAACTGTTTGTGAAGTACTAAAAGTGTTCGTGTTAATAAAGGTTTGTGCCTGGTGGGTTCCCAGGATGTTGACAGTGGCTCACTAAGAAACACGAAAAACGGTATGCAGCTAACTTTTGAAACAGTACGGGAATGGTGGAGATGAATTCCTTGGAAACTGAAAGACTCTTCGTGGAACAACGTTTGAAGATGATGACTCCATTGTGCACGCTGCCAAATACTGGCTTCAACGTGTTGGCCCAAAATCTTACCGTGCGGGTGTATAGGCGCTGGTTCCACGATAGCGTAAGGCAGTTGCGAGGGATGGGGTTTATGTAGAGAAATGAAAATGTTATTCCTAAAGGATGTATCTACACACTGTAAAACTTTCAAACATGTAGAATAAAAATGTATTTTTAAATAGGAGTGACCCTCGTAAATAGCGATTTTCCTCTGTAAACGTTGCCTGCCGTTCCCCTATTTTAAAGTCACAGAATGAACTATAGAGAATATGGTTACTGCATTTGTTTGTCTGTGTCTTTTGTTCATCGTTGGATACCATTTCTGGACTTAGATCTCTTTGTAAATCTTCATCTATAGAGTCCACTGTATATGCACTCGAAATTTGTCGGAATTATTAGTGTCAGTCTGTACAGAATAAGCTAAATAAACAAGTAGTGCATAAAATACATCGCAGGAAATACAAATTAGTACACTCTCTCAGAGCTTTCAAATTCACTGAAAATTTATTGTTGAACAAGGACATAAGGAATACACAATATGATTACATTTACATATCAATAGGCGAGGAAATACTGACGTACCATGGTACAACAACCATATTAATATGTGCTTTTGCCTTCAAAAGCGGCAATGCAGACACTTATTCTGGCATCTATTCGATCGTACACGTGGCGAATACTGGTTTGAGATACATTATTCCAAATCTGCTCTGCCTGTTCACGTATGTCTGAAAAATTCTGGCCTGGAGAAATGAAGGTCTCTTTTCTCGTCAAATCATATACAACAGGTGCTCGACTGGAGGCAAGACTACAAATCGTACTCGCCAGGGAAGTTTCTACACGTCCTGCGGAGCACGATCAGTTTTCTGCGCAGTGTCTGAGCGAGCAGTATCCTCTTGGAACAACACATCACCATACTGTTGCAAGAATACTAGTAGAGCGGGCCTTACAACATTCTACACACACTGAGCGCTGCTCACAGCATCCTCCGAAAAACACCAAATGTGAAAGAGAATTGTAGCATGTCGGGCTCCAGGCATAAGGCGATAGGTGTGGCCAGTGTGTCTTGGAAGGTTGCACTCTACAAGACAGCACTAACCATGTCTGCGTCGTAACTGCAAACGACCATCCTTTTCATGCTGGCACAATAACCGGAAGACTACGGCCGGCCACTCCAATTAATCCTCTGACAGCCGCAGTCCATGTGGGAAAGTCGATGCTGTGGAGTCAATGGTAGATGGGCTAGAGGTGTGCTTGCCGGTAGTCCTAGTAACCGATTGGGCAGAATTCGTGTTGGCATTTATAAACTCACAACCTTTTGTATCCTCGTCTCGTGTTGCTGCTCTGTGTACAGAAGGTTTGGGAGGTGAGTCGTGGCTATCAAGGATTGTGGACAAGGCCTGCAACTGAGAGAAGCGATTAGTTCACATATACGTTTATTACAAAGAAAGGAATACTTAACTTTTATGTAATGTGCTTTTGGTACAATGCTGTCTAATACATCAGTCATTAGTAGGGTTCCGGGTGGCCGCTGTAGACGGATTACTCGTTGTACTTGCTCCGTTGACTGTTAGACTGAACGTAGTTCTTCGCTATACTTCTCTCGTGGCTGTCGGTGCGCCGTCATATCTTGGCGAACCTTCTTCTTCTGATTGGCAAGTTCGCGGCGCAAGGCAGAGAGGCACGAGACTTGAGGGGCCCCAGCGGTCGAAGTACTGCGACGCGAGTTATCGCATCTTCATGAAGTGGCGCTGTGACCTGCACGGCCGGCCGGAGTTGTGCCGAATGGCGACGCCACAACACTAACCCTCTTATCGGTGCTGTGGTAGCTGTACGATCTGCCACGGATGCCCTCAGCATACGACGACCATATCGAATGTCTGTGCTGCATGGACGTCCATAACCTCGTCTAGCGGTGTGAGAATCCTGACGCCATTGTAACAGCATCGTTGCTCAATTGACACAACGCGTCAATTTTGCGCGTCAATTCTCCGGAAGGACCAACCCTCCACAAAGAATGCCACAATTTGACCCCTTCCTCACTCGCATAATTGGCTGCAGGAAGCACGAGTGCGGCACAGCGGTCTGCCCGTTTAGTCACTTGATGATACTGTACTGAGCCTTATGGCACTAAGCATCCACTGTTACAGGGTAAACACAGGTGGCCCTCTGGCAGCTATGTACATACTGAACGTGAAGAGTGCAGAAAGTTGAAATAAGCAGTTCACATGATGTAGATGAAACAATTAATTCTTCTAACTGGGGAGTTATCAAAAATGGGGTCCAACAAGGTTCGGTCTTGGGTCCTTTTCTGTTCTTAATATATATTAATGACTTGCCACTCTACAATCACGAAGATGATAAGCTAGTACATTTTGCTGGTGATACAAGTATAGCTATCACACCTGACAAACAGGAATTTGCTGATGAAATTGTAAATGATATTTTTCAGAAAGTTATTAGGTGGTTCTCTACAAATGGATCCTCATTAAACTTTGATAAAACCAAGTATATACAGTTTCATACAGTAAATGGCATGACACCGTTAATAAATTTAGACTTTGGACATAAATCTGTAGGTAAGTAGGAATATTTAAAAATTTTAGGTGTTTGCATTCACGAGGGACTGAATTGGAAGAAACATATTGAAGATCTCCTGAAACTTTTGAGTTCAGCTGCTTATGCTCTCAGAATCATTGCAAAATTTGGTGATATACATCTCAGTAAATTAGCTTACTACGCCTATTTTCATTCACTGCTTTCTAAGGGATCATATTCTGGGGCAAATCAATATTGAGTAAAAAATTATTCATTGCACAAAAACGTGTAATCAGAATAATTGCTGGACCCCACCCAAGAGCATCCTGTAGACATTTATTTAGGGATCTAAGGATCTTGACTGTAGCTTCACAATATATAAAGTCACTCATGAAATTTGTTGTTAGCAATCCGACCCAATTCAAAAGTAATAGCAGTGTGCGTAGCTACAACACTAGTAGAAAGAATGATATTCACAATTCAAGGTTGAATCTTATTTTGGCTCAGAAAGGGGTAATTATGCTGCCGCAAAAGTCTTTGGCCACTTACCAAGTAGCATCAAAAGTCTGACAGTAGCCAACTAGTATTTAAAAAGAAATTAAAGGAATTTCTGAATGACAACTCCTTCTACAATGTAGATGAATTTTTAAACAAAACTTAAAAAATAAATCTGTTGTTGTTGTTGTTGTTGCTGTTGTGATCTTCAGTCCGGAAACTGGTTTGATGCAGCTCTCCACAATACCCTATCCTGAGCAAGCCTCTTCATCTCCACATAAGAACGGCAGCCTACATCTGTCTGAATCTGCTTACTGTATCCATCTCTTGGTCTTCCTCTGCGATTTTTACCCCACACACTTCCCTCTAATGCTAAATTCACAATTCCTTGATGCCTAAGAATGTGTCCCACCAATCTATCCCTTCTTTTAGTCAAGGTATGCCAGACATTTCTTTTCTCCCCAATTCTGTTCAGTACCTCCTCATTAGATACGCGATCCACCCACCTAATCTTCAGCATTCTTCTGTAGCACCATATTTCAAAAGCCTCAATCCTCTTCCTGTCCGCACTGTTTATCGTCCATGTCTCACTCCCATACAAGGCAACACTCCATACAAATGCCTTCAGAAAGGACTTCCTTAGGCTTAAATCAATATTCGATGTTAACAAATTTCTCTTTTTCAAAAACGCTTTTCTACCCATTGCCATTCTGCATTTTATATCCTCTGTACTGCGACCGTCATTTGTTATTTTACTGCCCAAGTAACAATACTCATCTACCTCCTTCATTGCTTCGTTTCCCAATCTAATTCCTTCAGCATCACCTGATTTTCTTACACTGCACTCCATTACCCTAGTTTTGCTCTTGTTAATGTTCATCTTATATGCACCTTTCAGCACACTGTCCATTCCGTTCAATTGCTCTTCCAGGTCCTTTGCTGTATCTGACAGAATTACTATGTCATCAGGAAAACGCAATGTTTTTAATTCTTCACCCTGAACTTTAATTCCTTCTCCAAATTTCTCCTTGCTTTCCTTTATAGCTTGCTCAATGTACAAATTGAATAACAATGGAGAAAGACTACAACCCTGTCTTAATCCCTTTCCAACCACTGCCTCCCTGCCATGCCCTTCAACTCTGACAACGGTCGTCTGGTTTTTGTACAAGTTGTAAATAACCTTACGCTCCCTATATTTTACTCCTGCTTGCTTCAGAACTTGAAAGAGTTTATTCCAATCAACATTGTCAAAAGCATTCTCCAAATCCACAAAAGCTAGAAATGTAGGTTTGCCTTTTCTTAATCTATCTTCTAGGATAAGCCGTAAAGTGAGTATTGCCTCCGGAGTTCCTACATTTCTCCTGAACCCAAACTGATCTTCTCCGAGGTCGGCTTCTACCAGTTTTTCCATCCTTCTGTATATAATTCGTGTTAATATTTTGCAACCATGACTTATTAAACTGATGGTTCTGTAGTTTTCACACCTGTCTGCACCTGCTTTCTTTGGAATGGGGATTATAACATTTTTCTTAAAGTCTGAGGGTACTTCACCTGTCTCATACATCTTACACACCAGGTGAAACAGGTTTGTCATGGCTGGTTCTCCCAGAGACTTCAGTAGCTCTGAGGGAATATCATCTACTCCAGGGGCCTTGTTTCGACTTAGGTCTTTCAGGGCTCTGTCAAATTCTTCTCTCAGTACAGTATCTCCTATTTCATCTACATCCTCTTCCCTTCCTAGAATATTGTCTCGAAGTTCATTTCCTTTGTAGAGCCCCTCTATATACTCTTTCCACCTTTCAGCTTTCCCTTTTTGCTGAGCACTGGTTTTCCATCAGTGTCCTTGATATTCATAGAGCTGTTTTTCTTATCTCCAAATGTTTCTTTTATTTTCCTGTAGGCTGTATCTATTTTTCCCCTATTTATACATTCTTCTACATCCTTGCATTTGCCTTCTAGCCACTCCTGCTTAGCCATTTTGCACTTCCTGTCAATCTCTGTTCTTAGTCGTCTGTACTCCATTTTGCCTGTTTCATTTACTGCATTTTTATATTTTCTCCTTTCATCGATTAAATTTAGTATCTCCTGTGATATCCAAGGATTTTTTGTAGGTCTTGCCTTCCTACCTATTTTGTCCTCTGCTACTTTCACTATTTCATCTCTCAATTTTACCCATTCCTCCTCTACTGTTTTATTTTCCCTTGTTTCTGTCAATTGTTGCCTAAAGCTCCCTCTGAAATTCTTAAGAACCTCAGGTTCCTTCAATTTATCCAGGTCCCATCTCCTTATTTTCCTACCTTTTTGTAGTTTCTTCAGTTTCAGCCTACAGTCCATAACCAACAAGTTATGGTCAGAGTCTATATCTGCCCCTGGGTATGTTTTACAGTTTAAAACCTGGTTCCGAAATCTATGTCTTACCATTATAAAATCTATCTGGTATCTCCCGGTGTCTCCTGGTCTCTTCCACGTATACAACCTTCTTTTGTGATTCTTGAACCAGGTGTTTGTTATAACTAAATTATGTTCCGTGCAAAATTCTACCAGGCGGCTTCCTCTTTCATTCCTTTTGCCCAGACCATATTCACCTACTATCTTCCCTTCCCTTCCTTGTCCTACTACAGAATTCCAGTCTCCCATCACAATTAAGTTTTCCTCTCCCTTAATTGTCTGAATAATTTCCTTTAGCTCCTCATATATTTCTTCGATTTCCTCATCATCGGCAGAGCTAGTTGGCATATAAACCTGTACTACTGTTGTCGGTGTTGGCTTCGTATCTATCTTGACAATGATAATGCGATCACTGTGCTGGTCATAGTAGTTTACCCGCATTCCTATTTTCTTATTCATTATCAATCCTACTCCTGTGATACCCCCAATTGATTTTGTATTTATAATCCTGTACTCACCTGACCAGAAATCCTGTTCATCCTGCCACCGAACTTCACTAATCCCTACTATATCTAACTTCAACCTATCCATTTCCCTTTTTAAGTTTTATAATTTTCCTACTCTATTAAGGGATCTAACATTCCACGCTCCGACCCGTAGAATGCCAGTATTGTCTTTCCTGATGATCACATCCTCCTGAGTAGTCCCCGCCCGGAGATCGGAATGGGGGACTATTTTACCTCCGGAATATTTTACCCGAGAGGATGCCATCATCATATGTTCATACAGTAGAGCTGCATGTCCTCGGGAAAGGTAACGGCTGTAGTTTCCCCTTGCTTTCAGCCGTTCGCAGTAGCTGTGTGGCAAAGCCACGTTAGCTGATGTTACAAGGCCAGCTCAGTCAATCATCCAGACTGTTGCCTCTGTAACTACTGAAAAGGCTGCTGCCCCTCTTCAGGATATCTAAAAATAAAAAACCAAAATACAACAAAAATGTTATAAAATCCTTAAAATATTGATTATCAAGTGTAGACAACATTTACTAAACTGACACGTTCCACATCATTACGAAATGTATATATGATCTATGAAACAAGTATTAATCTAATCTAATCTAAATGTGATCAAAAGTATCGTTACGCGTGGCTGAAAATCACTTACAAGTTCTGGCGCATGTTAAATAGGATTCATATTAGGACTCTGTGCAGACCATTCCATTACAGGGATGTTACTGTTGTGAAACTAGTGAGCCACAGGCCGCACTATGAACAGGTTCTCAATCGAGTAGACAAATGCAATCGCAATCACCGAATTTAACTTCAACATTTGGAGGCAAGAATGTTCTTAAAACATCAGCATATGCTTTTGCTGTGATAGTGTCATGCAAAACAACAAGGGGTGCAAGCTTCATATTTTGTGTACCCGATTCGGGATGCTATTCTGCGAATGGTAGATTCGGGAGGTGGGCTGTGACTACCTAGGATTGTGGACAAGGTCTGCAACTGACAGAAACAGTTAGTTCACAAATACTTTTATTACGAATGATTTAAATAGTCAACTTTTAGGTGGTGAGTTTATTGTACAAATCGGTTCTGCAATGATCAGACAGTCAATAGTAGTGTTCTTGCTTGTGCTGTCTCGGTGTAGATAGATTCATTGCTGGTCAACTGCGCCGGTACTGCATTACTGACGGCTTGTTGACTGGTCTATCGTCCTCAGCTTTTCTCCTTTCGTGGGTGTATTGCGGTGGCCTTTCGAGCCGAGCCCTCTTATCGTTATTGGCCGACGCGCGAAGAAAGATAGAGAGGTACGACGACTTAGGGCGCGCCCGGCGGATGTATTGTGGGGTGACGTATCGCCTCTTCTTCAAGTGCGCGGCGATGTGTGTATACCGCCGGCTTTGTGACGAATGGCGACGTCACAACACCCTCCATGAAAAACACGACAACATCATTACACCGCCACCTGCGAATTTAACTGTTGGCACTACACACAATGCCATATGAAGTTCACTCAGCATTCGCTATGTCCACACCCTGCCATCGGATCGCCACATTGTAAACCGTGATTCTTCATACAACGTTTTCCACTGTTCAATCGTCCAATGTTTACGCTCCTTACACCAAGCGAGGTGACGTTTGGTATTGACCTGCGTGACATGTGACCGCTCGACCATGAAATTCAAGTTTTCGCGACTCCCGCGTGTCATAGCACTTGGAGTGGACCCTGATGCAGTTTGGAATTCCTGTGTGATGGTGGCTGTCTATTACACTGTACGACCCTCTTCGACTGTCGATGGTCTCTGTCGATAATGGACGAGGTCGGTCTGTACGTTTTTGTGATGTACGTGTCCCTTCACGTTTCCACTTCACTGGCACATCAGAAATAATGGACCTTGGGATGTTTAGGTGTCTATAAATCTCGCATAACGACTTCCGACACAAGTCACACAGCATCACCTGACTACTGAGGTCGCTGACATTTAGTACCTGGCAGTAGGTGGCAGAACAATGAGCCGATCATGAAAAACGAATGTTTTTTGGTGTTTCTCGATACTTCTGATCACAGTGTAATTACGCTGTCTGTTGGCGATGCTGTACCATTACCATCTAATTTCTCGCAAAGCATCTGTTAACATTCCTCTCCGTCCACGCACTCCTGCCTCTAGCGATACAACAAAGCAGTGATAAAGAATCAGCTCTGTTGTTGGCATCCGAGCAGAAAACTAAAATGTATCGAGCTTGCTTGAAATAAAACCTTACACTTATAGTGCACTCATTTCGACAGGAGCGATCCCTAGACGATGGGCACCTGAATAATATGAACAGATGGCAGCATTTGAGAAGAAAAACATGTACCGTAGTTTCGGGCATATAAGCATATAAGGCGCACTTTTTTCCTACAAAAATTGGTCCAAAAACTGGATGCGTCTTATCATCTTCAGTCTGTAAGGGCACATATGTGCAACTTGGTTCGTAAACTGTTTTCTCTGTCTTTGGCGTTTCTTGTGTGCTCAGACCGTGAGTGCAAAATCGTGTACCTTTTTGCTTTAAAATGACGCCACTTGTATAGCCCTTGTAGCAGTACTTCTGGAGCTACACGAATCAGAAGTTTGAGGTTAGTGAAGCTGGCAGCCCGGCAGCGTCGTTATGACAGCATGTAACAATACATAAAGCTTTATGTTTTTATCTTTGTTGTAGTGAGTGATAAATGAAGTTTGAAGAATCATCTGAAATGCAGTAAATGTGAATTATTTCAGTTTTCCTGGGCAATAAATGCCGATGTTTTCTTAGTACACATCTTTGTACCTTGGTTCTTAGTGTGCACTATTACAATAGCTCTGTACTTCATAACGTACCACATTTTGGCAGCTCATGTGCTAAGTTATGAAGAGATATCACGCAAAGAGAAATGTTGCAGAATATTCAAATACTATATCTGAGGATGATTTATTTGGTATAATGAATCGCCAACGTACGAATTCTGACTCCCCATGTGATGCTTCTAAATAAATTCAGTCCCAAAATATTGAAGATTTAATGAATGGTGACATTAAAAAATCCATAAGAGATTTGAGGTGAAGAGCTATTTGGTTAGTATTGCTATACTTTGAAGAAATGTATGTTTGTTTCTTTCTTTATTTGTAACAAAATGTGTAAATGTCACATCAAATTTTAATAAAAATGTAGGTTTGGTGCGTATCCATGGTTTGTTCGTTACTTCTTTAGCATGCCTGACATTGGTGTATTTCTGGACAGAAAATTAGTTCCAGTCGACCCAAAGGAGACATGGAATCTTTCACTGAATTCTTTCTAGTTGGATTGTGAGAGGTTGTTACATATTAGACAAACCTCAAATCTGCTCAGACTAGTTCACTTAGTTTCAAATCAACCGCATCACAAATTTTGCATCATGTTGGGATTAAAGTTGTCATGGGGACTCATACGAAACCATCTGGCAGTAACAAATATTTGTAAATAAAATATGTAGGTTGTACAAATACAACATACTGTAATTCATTTTACACTTAAATACAGTATGTTTTCTTAAGAAAATTTAAGAAATATGTTTACGATTGAAACCCAAGGTACACAAGTGTGTATCGTCAACGTTCAAAAAATGAAAATTTTCTAAATTGAAAAAGGTATAAATATGGTGCCTATGCAACCTAATAAGCAAAAAGATATTGACATTTTTAAAATTTTATATTAACCTTGGCACTGGGTCTGAAGAGTTTATACGCCGGTTGCCAGTTAAAGTTAGTACCTACGAGTTCGATTTCTTTTAAGGGATTTCAAAACGTGATGTTAAATACGGGAAATAATGTTTTCAGCGGGAAAATTAGCTTTACGTTTCTCATATATATACGAGGCGCGTCCAGAAAGTAAGTTCCGTTTGGTAATAAAATGAAATTGTACACAGATACAGAAGAAATTTTTATTGCACAAAATTCTACAACTCTTAAACTACTTTTCCACATAATTGCCGAAATTTTGCAGGTGTTTGTCATAACGTGGAACCAGGTTTTGTATACCTTCTTCATAGAAATCTACCGCCTGTGTCTTCAACCAGTTGGAGACAGTAAAATTTGGGGGAAGTCCACAGCGAGAGCACTTATTGTAAACCTACGGTTTTCCTGAATCTTGTCATCAATCGCGTGAACCAGTTCTTCTGTAACCACAGGTGGACGCCCACTTCGTTCTTCATCGTGCACATCACTACGCTCGCCACTGAACTGTCGAACCCATCTTCTCACCATCGAATCACTCATCGCAATTGGTCCGTAAACATCGCAAATTTGCCGATACAATTCACTTGGTTTCACTTTCCTCGCATTCAGAAACCGAATCACCGACCTGATTTCACAGGCGGCGGGATTTTCAATCAACACCGACATTTCAAACAAGCACAACAATGCATACGTAACTGACAGTGATCTCCAAATGGCGCACGTTGTCTCCTTCATACACATCGTCTACAGCGAATGTGCGGAACTGCAATCGCAGCGCTGCAGCGGAGATAAATTGGAACTTACTTTCTGGACGCGCCTCGTATACATATGAGGAGCAACTAATCGAAATGTATAATGTCCGTTGATTCAAATTTTTCAGGAGAAGCGAAAAACTGGTATCTGCTAAACTATTCAATACAGTTTAGTTAGATCCGTTTTGAGGTACTGAACTAGAATATACCTTGCAACTGATCCTTTTTTTTTAATTATTATTTTAGTTAGGTTACAAAATTCAATTATGTTTTGGACAATATACGTTTGGTACCGTCATATAGGGCTTTACTCGTTTTGATGCGTTTTTAGTAACACAGCTGCATTAATTCACATTACTTTACATATGTGAAATGTTATATTAGACATTCGCACTTCAGATGAGTTGTATCATTTATAAAGATATAAGATTAATGTTTACTTCAAGGAATGCTACAGGATCTACATTACTGTGAAAAACTGGATCAACGTAACATTTTGTTGCAAGCAGAATATTATAGGGTAGAATAAAATTACTACATTTAGTCCATTCCAAGTTTGACATGTACCAATCACAATCAATACGTTCAGGAGTGAAGCTGCTGCATGGAACTTCTAAAGCCGACACGAAAAAATCAAGATTTTTTTCTTCTTCCCAATGTGTACCGAATCTGGAGATTTACCTGATTTAAGTTTCCATTTCTTGTCCCACGATCTATACCATCCTTCCCAACAACCACACATTTCTTTTAAATCCATTGAGAGTAATACACACAAACCACAACACTATACTGCCGCTGTGCACTGCTAACAATAACGATTTGACTCAAGTAGTGTCAAACAATGCCAGAAGGCGACAGTGACGTAGGCTATAATGCTTTGAAGTATTGTAAGCCCTGACACGTGTTAAACACGCCAGTACTACCAAATTGGAGGAAAAGAAACCAAATAAAAACTTAAATGTAGGACATTATACATTATGATTCATTGAGTGATGTGGAAAATATACGATTGGTTTTAACCATGCATTTTCGACATACTGTTTCAGTGTTTAAATATACTAATAGATTAAATCTGAATGCAGGAGCGTGTAGAGCACATAAAATACTTCCGAAAACCATATGAAACTCAGTTTTATCCTGAAGTGGACAATATACGTTTTCATTAGCTGATATTGATTCTACCATCTCCCAGGTAGCATCGGCCGTGATCAAAATCGACGTCTTCTTACCAGGTGTACTTTTTCCGGCACTGTGCAATGATAGCTACTTTAACGAGAGCTGCAGTGGTAGTGCGCTTGCTGAGTGTGTGTCGCTAGTTGGCTTTAGCTGACGCGGCAGATGAGCGCAGGCTAGATGCTGGATGCTGTTGTGGTGAGCAGCTCGTTAGCCGGCGAGAGGATCCGTGTTACGAAAGAGGCGCCGGACATGTAACGGCCGTAACGGCCGCGCCCGCGCTGTTACGTTTAGAGCGCGCGGCCCGGCGTGACCAGAGAGCGGGCGAGCGCTTCGGCGGCCGGCGAGAGTGCTTTTCTTTCGGCTGCCCTTAAGAAAATTAGATTTCACTCCCCGGGATTTCTCCGAGTGTAATAACAGCGCCCGTCTGCGGTTTTCTTGGTAGTCCGCCCCCCTCCCCGGCCCTTTCGTCTTTATTTTTTTGGCTCGTGCCTTCGCCTCCGAATCTCTTCGGGATATCCACGGTTGCAATGGAAAAGATAAGTTTCGCTTCCACGTTCCCGGAAAGATCTGTGTACTTAAGGAAGTTTCCGAACTAATTTCCTATATCATGCGATCATAGTAAATGATTTATATTTATCTTTTCATGAAATTTTTGAAAGGAGTGATCCCGAAAATTACAGGCCAATCCCAATGACGTCGATTTGCAGTAGGATTTTGGAACGTATACTTTGTTCGAATATTATGAACTACCTCGAAGAGAACGACCTATTAACCAATAGTCAACACGGATTCAGAAAGTATCGCTCTTGCGAAACACAGCTTGCCCTTTATTCACTTGAAATGTTAAATGCCATCGACAAGGCATCTCAAATCGATTCCATATTTCTGGATTTCCGAAAGGCTTTTGACACTGTACCCCACAAGCGGCTTCTAATGAAATTGTGTGCTTATGGAATATCTCCCCAATTGTGCGATTGGATTCACGATTTCCTATCAGAAAGGACACAGTTCGTTGTAATTGACGGTAAGTCATCGAGTAAAACAGATGTGATATCTGACGTTCCACAGGGAAGCGTTTTAAACGAATTAGGAGACAATCTGAATAGCTCCCTTAGACTTTTCGCGGATCATGCTGTCGTTTATCGGTTAGTGAAGTCAACAGAGGATCAAAAGCAACTACAAAGCGATTTAGACAAAATTTCTACATGGTGCGAAATTGGCAATTTACACTAAATAAGGAAAGGGTGAAGTAACACACATCACATGACTACTAAAAGAAATCCGCTGAACTTCAATTACGCGATAAATCAGTCAAACCTTAAGGTCGTAAATTCTACCAAATACCTAGGAGTTACAATTACGAACAACTTTTAATGGAGACAAAATATTGTGGGGAAGACGAACCAAAGATTACGTTTCATTGGCAGAACGCTTCGAAGATACACCAGCTCCACCAAAGAGACTGCCTACATCACACTTGTGCGTCCTCTCCTCGAGTACTGTTACCCCTTGTGGGACCCTCACCAGGTGGGACTGACGGAACACATTGAGAAGGTTCAGAGAAGGGCAGTTCGTTTTGTTTTATTACGTTACGAAGGGGGGGGGGGGGAAGCACGAATTGGGGTGGAAATCATGAAAAAGAAAGACGTTATTCATTGCGGAGTGAACTGTTTGCGAAGTTTCAATCACCGTCTTTTACTTCTGAATGTGAAAATATTTTGCTAGCACTCACGTACTTAGGGAGACATGACCATCCCAATAAAATAAGAGAAATCAGATGGAAAACGGAACGATTTAGGTGTTCTTTCTTCCCGCGCGCTATTAGAGAATGAAACGGTAGAGAAAAGTTATGAAAGTGGTTAATGAACCCTCTGCCAGGCACTTAAATGTGATTTGCAGAGTATCTATGTAGATGTAGAAAGTTTGGCCCTGTGGGATATATGAAAATATACATAATTAGTCTGTGTACCACAAAGCCACAAAAAACGTAAATCACGAAGTAAAGTACGGCAGGGAGAATAAAATATATTACAGTAGATATCTGGTATTCTGGCTTCCAATAATCCAGAACGCCCGATGGTCCAGCAACACGATCCAATGTGATTTTTTTTTCTCTTTGATAATGGCGCTACTGCTGTAGTTACGCTGACGTCGTCGAACGACTGTTCACATGAGGCGTTCTGCTTGCCCATTTAGGATCAGACAGATGTAACTACATTTTTGCCACTTTCGAGTTGTTAGTACCAAAAGGTACACGGAATCAAGACCTACGTTATAATCTAACAAGCGTAACTCTAATTTATGGGGTTTTCGATTTAGTTGTCAACGTACCTACATTTTACGAACAATAGTAACGATCAGACAGACGCAAAAACTGATCCGTTTTTAGACCACAGGACTTGCAGATAATTTGTGAGACGGAACAGCAATTACGTTTCTCTAATCCTAAAAGAACTGTTACAAATTGCCTCTCCCGCAACTTCTCTTTAGGCGCATTGGCGCCGTCGCACTTTTACAACAATGAAATTCGATTTTCTGAAAGAGAAAATAAATATTGTTTCAGTTGTGATGCGTTTACAAGCCAGGGTTTCCAGGTGTGGCGGTTTTTGCATTCTTGGCTTTCTTTTTCTTAGTAAAGTAGCCATTCTAGCTTTCTGGCGACTGGCGATTAGATTTGGCTAGTAAAAGAATTAGTTGGCGACTTAATGGCTATTTTTTTTAAAGCGAATGTAAAGCAATCAATTTTGAGACATTGGGTAAATGATAGCATCCAGACATTGGTAAAATGATGGGGAAATGTAAGCAAACTACAGAAGTTAGCACAAATGTCCACGGGTATCTTAGAGATACCTTAGAGATACAAAGAAACTGAACTTGCAGATTCTTCAAGATAGACATAAACTACATTAAGGACCTTACAATGGTTCTAGAACAGGCTTTAAACGATGATTCCTGAAATATTTTACAGCACCATATGTATGGCTCCTGGAGAGATTACAGCATGCACAGAGGCATTTAAACAGTAATTTTTCCGCGCTACATACGTCAACACAACAGAAATTTCTAACTGTTACCGTGAGACGAACCATTTGATACGCACTTTGCATTGGTTAACAATGGTTTGCAGAGTATAAATGTCGATGTTGAACACACGATATTTCCCGTCATTTTCATGGCTCATTTTTCAGTGTTTCAGGACGTATTATTACGAATTCAAGACCATCTCACCTCTAAGTATGAAATGCTTGTTAGCCGTCGGTGTTCAATTCATGGCTGGACTCAGATAAATGATTCCTTGGAGAGCGAGGTTCCTTGGAATGTCCAGTCTCGTGACTGTGAGAGTGCCGCAGTAACTCTTTTACTCAGCAACCAGCTAACAATCAGAATTTCGGGAGTATTATTGTAGGGTCACACGACATGATTACCATAGCACAATATATTTAAGTGGTAAAAATTTGCTATATTTGCCTATTTTTACTGACGAAAAGATGGCTAAATTTTGACATTTTATCGGCCAAAATATGGCAAAATTTTGGCAATTTTTTTTTGTTTAAAATTTGGCGACAGAGCAATGGAAAACCTTGGCAACCCTGTTACAAGCTACTAGAAGCGCTATGAAGTCCAGAGGAAGGAGGATGGTGAAAATGTGGCTGGAGAATTTAACAGAATCTTATAAGGGTTACCTTACATTGTAAAACAAATTATTCAAAGAGTGTCACTTTCTTATTAACGTAAATACAAATAAACTGCACAGTTAATAAACCTTCTTTTAAATTCTACTTTATATAAATAAAATTTGTGTTTTTTGTTGCTTCTACAAGGTTAAAATGCACTTCTGCTCGTATATAATTGACTGCTGTTCTACAACATCGGAAATAGGGTCACCCCGTGTGGACTGCTGAAAGCAGACTGATAGCTCGAACCACCTCGGTCTGATGGTGCGCTAACTCGCGCCAAAACATACCGAAGCGTTTCGTCTACCTTTTCATTTTACTTCTGTTTAATAAATTAGGCCTATATGTTTGTAAAAGATATGAAACAATATAATGTTGGCTTGGTACTGAGAGACGACTTGTAAAAATCATATAAATGTAATGAAAACTCCATCTAATTTTGATCATACAGGAAATTACTTTTTGCGCCTAGCCTATGTATGCCCTCACCAAGCGCAGCAGAGTACAAGAATTTCAGGTGACCTTCCTCATGGGAATTGTAGCTACTGTACTATCTGTTATTCGTACCTCACGCCAGCCTGCGTCAGCTGCATACGGTTCTGTTCGGACGTGCTATAGCGAAAGTGAACGTGGTGGCTGCAAGCAAGAATTATCATAACAAGAAGTGAGAGAAAATCGTTTGAAAAGCAAATTAGTTTAAAAAGCTCTTAAAATATTAGCTTGCAAACTGGATCAGAACCTCTTGCAATATTTTCACAACAGCAATCATCTATACCGAAAAGAAAATGTCTCTTTAGCGTGTTTTTGTCATTTACTGAAAAACCCTCTTGTAAACTGTCCTAACCGCGATAAAAAGGGGCACATATTTTTCAAAATGGAAAGTTAACCATCGTAAATAACGAAGAAATGTCGCTGCAATCGCATCCTATCATCACTGTAGGCCGCTGTTTTTCAACATGCGTGTCGCCAACCCCAGGGTTGCCGCAAAGACTTGGTTGGGAGGTCGCCGCCATAGGAGGGAGTAGTTGCACCATAGAACAACCAGACCACTGCATGTATCAATACTACGGGTTCCGTAATACAAAACTTACGCGTGATATTTATTTTTTGTTAAAAGTATGTTAGTCAATGTTTAATATTGTTTCAGAATTGAATTGACCATACATTGTTTTATAGTAAATAAGTTCACAGCCTGAAACCATTTCAGGAACTAATCGATAGGTAAGTTAAGAAGATACAAGACATTCGGAAAGGAATCTACTTCCTCACAAAGTGTCTATGCAGTGAGACCTTTCTTAGTGATCAAAATTCGCCTCTGACTCATGCCTCAGATGGAAACACTCGTGAAAAATTTATATTTCTGTCGATAATCAAGTAAAAATAGGTATAATACCTTCTGTTCCAAATAATACACAAAAACAACGTCTAACAATTTAAAAGACTGTTGTATCAACCGAACGATAATTAAAGTAGTTACTTCTGAAACTTCAAAATAGTTTTGTTTGGGTAAGAAATAATGACGGGACTAGAGTTCTCCAGAATATTTATTCTAGGACGGGGATCTCCGGAATATTTGTACGTGCACGGGGATTACACATTCAAAAATATTGAAAAACGCTGTTAGAGGCCATTACCATCTAATCTCTCGCAACGCATCTGTTACCACTCCTCTATGCCCACGCGCATGCCCACAACAACATAGTCCCCAATGATAAACAATCAGCTCTGTTATTGCCATCTGAGCAGAAAACGAAAATGCATCGAGCTTGCTTGAAATAAAACCTTGCCCTTATAGTGCACTCATTTCGACAATAGCGATCCCTAGATGTTGGGCGCTTGAATACAATGAACAGTTGGCAGCATTTGAGAAGAAAGTCATGTACCGTATTTGCCGGTGGATAAGGCGCACTTTTTTTC
Source organism: Locusta migratoria (assembly GCA_026315105.1). Lineage (NCBI taxonomy): Eukaryota > Metazoa > Arthropoda > Insecta > Orthoptera > Acrididae > Locusta > Locusta migratoria. Next base: position 472,300,292 of record CM048747.1, read on the forward strand.
CTACAAAAATTGGTCCAAAAACTGCATGCGTCTTATTCGCTGGTTGCCAGTTAAAGTAGGTACCTACAAGTTTGATTTCTTTTAAGGTATTTCAAAGCATGGTGTTAAATATGGGAAATAATGTTTTAAGCGGAAAATTTGCTTTAAGTTTCTCTTAACTTTTTAATTTGATACATTTACGTAATATGCACCGAAATACCCATCAGGATCTTTATTATGTAGTAAAGGGTTTCTGCATTTTGTACTGCTTTTAGTAACTGCGTAACTGAAACTGGTAACTTAGTAGGAAGTAGAAACTTTCGACGAATTTCATTCATCATAATCGATTGTTTCGGCAATCTTGTAACTGTGTCAATCATTATTTCAATAATGAAACGTTGCCCACGTATTTGTCTATGTCTCGCCTGATGATATTTCAGAATTTGTTCGTATTCTCAGGTGCAAATATGTACACAAGTATTTTTTGTGATGTTTGCACAGCTTCTGCATTTCACTGTTCTTGTATTTTTGAGGTTATAACATTCTGTTATGGAGCAGAAATAAAATCATGATTGCTTTGTCCACGGCGATTAAAACCGTACCTCCATGACCAAACTCAGAGGATTTTTTCCGCTGTCATTGGTTACCTGTAAATATACTGGTTAGTGGTTACACGAGCTTCCGTGCTTGGCATTTAATTTCAGGTTACTAACGACAGCAGCAGATTATATCATAAGATGAAAAATAAGAGGGAATAAAACGTCAATATTATTATGAGCGGCCATAACAAGGTATTAAAAATTAAAAAAAAAAAAGTAATTTAATTTAGTAAAATAACGCTAAAAAGTTATTCATAAATTAAGATAGAACCTCAAAACTGGATTCGAACCTTCATTCTCTCAATTGGCAACGAAATACTTCCTCTGCGTACGTTTGCGTATGTTTGAGACGTCATATTGGCAGTATAGGTCAGTGATAACAGTGGAGTGTAGCCTACAGAGAGTTCCGTTTCGCGTAAATCATACGAAACGCATCTAATGGCAGCTGTTTTCGGTGATATAATTCTTGTAGATACGACATTAAATCACGACCTATACGGAAGGATACAGTAGCAGTTGTTCATTAGTATGTATTAGTATATATTTTGTTAGCACCGTTGTTCATGTCTTGTTTTGTATGGTTATAATAATGTAATTAAATGCAAACTAAAAAGGGAAGACCTATGACTCGGGAAAGCAAAAATAAATCACGAGAGCGAACCAGTCAAAGAAGTGGAAGTCAACTGGCAAGCTACTGTGGCAGTTTGGCAACGTTGGCGTTGAGCGCTCTCATTGGGTGATAGCAGCTACACATCGTGAACTGTAAACTAATACGTTATTTTAACCGGACTGTAGTTGTCAACTGTTGCACCTGTGCGACACAGTTGTACGTCGACCTACTGTTATATTTCAACAAGACAATGCTTGTCAATCCGCGCACGGCAAAAGTTTTTACTGACAGTGGCGGCGCTAGGCGTCGGCGACGTCGTCGGCCGCCGTCGGCCTCGCGCCTTTGGGGGCCTCCCAAAACGTTGTTAAAATTTTAGATTTATTTATTTATTTTCATTTGAAGTTTAACAGTGCTTTCCAACTGCAAGGTTACGTAGCGACGACCTACAACTAACTTACATTAACTTAACCTAAGGACGAACACAACGTCTGTACCCAAGGGGGGATTCGACCCCCAACGGGAGGGACCTCGCGCTCAGTTGTCCGTGTTTATTTCCGTATGAGAGCAGCAGTGAAGAAATTTTCAGTTAAATACTTTGTGTTATCGAAACTGAGTTTACTGTTTGTCACATTAAACAATGAAAATAATGCATCAAAACACAATAACGACAGCCCAGCTCAATAACAAATAAGACAACAATGCAGTTACACCAGGCTGTAGGACACGCAGTGCCGTTGACGAGTATCGCCACCTCGGCACGGCTCTAAGTCTCATGAGTGCTGCCGATCAGTTAATGGAATTCCCGTTCAGCCCCTGTCGTGAATCTGCGCAAGTGCACTAAACGACAGTGACTAAATGATGCACAAAACTCAGTGTTCAAGAGACTCACTGGTAGAACACTTCCGTCTACGTTTCTTGTTGTTGAGTGAAAAATTGGTGGTTTGCTTATTATAAATAAGTTTACGATACATTTAACACATTGTTTGGATTGATTTCACATCCGCAAGGTAAGTTAGTATTCAAATAAATTTCTTAGCATGTTTTATTTGCCTGTAAAGAATAAGTTATTTTACTGTCGTAAATTTTATGTAAGTGCTACGGTCTGATTAAAATGACTTGGTTGTTGAACCAGTGGTGGACTTTGCCTGCTGGAGGCTTGGGGCGGCGTAGATAAACTGTGGCCTACCAGCGTTAAATGCCACATTTTGTGTCTTAACAAGGTAGGTAGCTGTATGACTATATGTTTCAAACTGACTTCCCTCGTTACTTTTACAAAATAATTATGTTCTTCATTTTACGAAGGAAAACATTTTGCCGGCTGCGGTGGCCGAGGGGACTGAGGCGCTTCAGTCGCGGTCTGCACGGCCACTACGGTCGGGGGTTCGAATCCCCCCTCGGGCATGGATATTTGTGCCGACCTAGTTCGTAAGTTTAGGGACTGATGACCCCGTAGTTAAGTCCCATAAGCTTTACAAACATTCGAACATTTTGAAAGCATTTTTTCACTGTCAAATAATGAAATTTAATGCAACCTTTGGAAGTTATGGTAAAAGCAGCTTCGAAACGGTCCGGAATCATCCCATATGATGGAACTGCGCTTATCAATGTACCGGTACTTAACAAAAAATAATTTTTCGATCATCATGTCTGCAGGACGCTCAAGAGAAAGAGACATAGGGAGGAAATGGGTGCATCAAAAAGAAGAAGAAAGGCTGAGACACCTAAATCCAACCAGGATATGATTTTCAGCATGATGAAATCTCTGAAGAAACCTACTTCGAGTGAATCGGATGAATCTGCTCCAGAAGCCTCTGATGAATCTGTCCTCTCTGTAGTTGCTGAAACAGAACGAGGGTCGAATGAATCTGATACCCTTTCTGATACAGTGTCATAATTGAGCGCAACTGCTGTTATCAAATAAGAAGTTAAGAAGTGAAATTTTCGTGATTCAAAAATCGAAAAGTGTCATTTACAGAATTAGATCCAGGGAAGTGGGTGTTTCCAATAACAAATTCACAGCGTCATGACTTCATGAAATCTGACGAGGGTTACCCCAAAGGCCCAAACAAGACATTTTGCTAAATTACATTTTACTAGAAAAATTGAGTAACGGTGAAGAGCAACATAGCAGGTGGTTGGTTTACTCCACATCTCAAGATAAAGTTTACTGCTTTCCATGTAGACTTTTGACATTTGCAGACACATCCTAAAAGAAGGCTGTTGTGACTGGAAGATCTGAGTAGGATATTGCAAAGAAATGAACAAAGGATACATGAGGTGTATGATTAAATGGAAATCAATAAAGGAATCAAATACAGGAAAACAATAATTAAGGAAAACGAGAAACTGATTAGGGAATCACAAAAGTATTGGCATAACTTGTTTGAAAGGTTTATCGATATTATCAACTACTTAGCCTCACACAATCTGGCATTTAGAGGTCATCGAGAATCCTTTAACCTGAATGATACTGGAAAAAGATGAAATTTTATTGACCTGTTTAAACTGTTATCCAAATATGGTCTAACAGTGAAAGAGCACTTGCAACGTATTACCGAAAAACAACTTTCTCAGTATTATCTGAGCCACACGATACAAAATGAATTAATTTCATTAATGTCAAAATCTGTCATTAACGAAATTGTATAAAGATTTAAAAAAGCGAATATATTATGCCTTCGTGCTCGATTGTACCAGGGATGTTAGTCGTGTGGAAAGAATGTCAATAATATTAATAATTTGCAATTTCTCTAGTGAAGAGATAGATGAACAATTTGTTGGGTTTATTGCCGTTGCAGAAACAACAGGAGAGTATTTAACAAATACAGATTTAAAGGAACTACAAAATAATGATCTAGATATAAGATAAGGACAGAGATATGATAACGGCGCCAATATGGTTGGCATTAATAAAGGTGTTACAACAAGAATACTCAGTATTAATCCTCGAACATTCTTCACGCCATGCGGATGCCATTCTCGGAATTTGCTTCTCATAGATGCAGCTAACACATCTACAACAGCTACAACATTTTTCGTCTTCATCAATAACATTTATGTGCTCTTTACAAGGTTTAGCAAGCGTTGGTAACTTATAAAAACTAAATTAAAATTGAAGTTGAATCCTCTGTCTGAAACAAGACGGGAAAGCAGAATCGGAGCACTAAAAGCTAAACAAGACGGGAAAGCAGAATCGGAACACTGAAAGCTATATTCTTCCAATTTGACGATGTCATCGAAAGCGTGAATGACCTGAAAAGTAAAACTGATGATTCTGAAACACTTAGTGACTATGAAACAGTCTTACAAGAAATGTTAACTGTTGATTTTATTGTTCCAATACAGGTGTGGTACGAGATTTTACTACGTGTGAACAATATAAATAAACAATGGCAGTAGGTTCAAATAAACCAGAAAGTAGATGTTGACTCTTTACATTCATTTCGTGTCTGGATTCGAGATTTCCGTATTACAGGATTTGAAACATGCGTTGAAAAAGCCCGATTGTTTGTAGAAAAAATTAGATACGAAATTGACTCTGAGTTTTAAAAGGAAAGAATAGGACAGAAAAAAAAATCGGACTGACGGTTTAAAGGCCCACTTTAGATTTGCAGTTTTATAAGTTTTTGCAAACATTTGGGACCAAAATAATAATCTAAATAATAAAAACTTATGGTGATATGATTAAAACTCTACTATTGTGGTAATATCTATGCACCCAACACGTAATATTCTTTCTGACAGTATTTTAACAAACAGCCAAATTTATATTTGAGTTTAACTTTAACAAACTTCTACTGTCAATTTTTTTTGTCCCACTTTATTTTTTCTCTTGCCTCCTAAAAGGTTTTCGCGCACTCTTGTTAACTGAACATAACTATATTCTGCAAGATCTCAATTTGTTCAAAGGTAACAGCACTTTCTCTGAAAAGTACATTTATTCTGTTTCGAGAACATGCCATGAAATACCTAAAAACTAATTGTAAACACAGACTTATTTATCACATGTACATAAACTGGTGAGATACTGTTACAATGACTTTTGTAAATGACGTATTGATAGTACTAACTTTTTTAATATATGTCAAGTACAAGAGTAATGTGAAATACAGTATTACCACACTTATTCCGTTTGTGATTGTAGATGTAGAAGAAAACGTAATCTCGGTTTGAAATAGAATATTTGCTCTTTATTTTAACACAGAACAGTGTAACATGAACGAAGTCATATCTGAACTATAGATAAGGTAATACCATCGACGTTAAAAGCGGCCATAGCAAACATGTCAAAGACAAAAACATTTTAGTAGATGCATTGATTATAAATTAATGGCTTTCAATATATTCCATAAATAGTGAATAAACGCTTAGAAAAAAAAGAGGGGAAAAAAGGTAATTTGCTGCAATGTATACACTTCCCTTCCATTTCATTAAGGAACTACACTGCCACAGAAATCTAGGACTTGCTTTATATATGAAACTACCTGTATCAGCATGTTGTTCAGAATGTTCATTATTACAGTATCCTCCCAGATTACATGCATATACTTCAGAGGACTGTTTTTTCAGTTCGCTGTTACGTATTTCACGGCATGTTCACGAAATAGAACAAACACACATTTTGGAGGGATCATTCTAACATATGCCCAACTCTAAACATTGAATAACTCAGCTCCATTTAATTAATAAGAGTGCCCGAAATCTTTTTAGGAAAAAAAGGGAAAGAATTTTTTGGGTAGTGGCGGGTTTCGAACCACTGACCACAAGCATTACAGTCCAACACGCTGCCCAGTACACTATGGCTAACAATTAGAACACTTGACCTTTAATCTCGTACTATTGATGACAGTTGTTAACTGATACTAATATGGTATTTTTAGACACTAGATTATCATTTATCGTACGAAGAACACCGTATTTTTGTTAATTCTGCATTGCGTCATTGCTGGGAAATGACAAAGTGTAAGTCACAATAAGAAAATCATCAAATACGCAACGCAAGATGGCGTATGCCAGAGCGATTTCTGGGCGAGGAATGTCACGTGACATCACCGAACGGCTGGTTTTCGTTAGTTCAATGGAGGGTGTCAAAATCTGTTATTTTTGCAAATATCTCCCAAACTATACGATATATGAGCAAAGTTGTAGAGAATTTTGTCCTCTAAAAATTAGGTTATTCAATTTTCGTGTCAGATGAACGGTTCGTTTGCAATTACATTACAAACGGCTTTTATTTGGTGTTACTAACGTATTTTTTGTCCGAAATATTTGAAAAAGGGAGGTTCTGGTCTCTGGCGCCCTACAATTATGTCTGTAAAATTTGGTGCTGATCGGGTGAACTGTTAGACCAAGTGGGAACACGTTACGGACAGACAGACTGACAGACAAAAGGACATTCAAAAATCGCCGTTATTTTTGCAAATATCTCTGAAACGATACGAGATATGAAAAAAACATAAGAGAGCAAAGTTGTAGAGAATTTTATCCTCTAAAAATTCGGTTATACAATTTTCGTGCAGATGTATGGTGAAGCCGTTATTTTCGTTTAAATTTCGAGCTGTCAAAAGATGGTCGCAAAGGCCCACTTTTAGTGTTACTACCGTAACCTAAAGTGGGCCAAAACGAATGTTCGATTACGAACTAATTGATGAACCATTACAATCTAATGAAATGCAGTAGTGAGTTATTTTTTTTTTTTTTTTAACAAAATGATTGATGCTGTTGTAATAGTCGACAGTGTCGATTCAAAGCGCTAGAAGAATATTTTGAGTGACTTGGCTTTATTTATGAAATCATTTATTTAAAATCTCTATCCAAGAAAGACCTTCTGAAACACTGCAATGATTAGGTATGATACTCTGAGAAGGCGAAAATGGTGACATACAAACTTTAGAACATCACGAGGAACTCTATCTTTTAAAATCCAATCCACTGTATTGAATCAAAGATGCAAAACAACTTCTTCAGTACACTTTTTAAAAAATTTGGAAGAAATATATCCAAATGTTTATATAACAATAAGAATCATGCTCCCAACTCCAGTCAGCACAGCTTCGGAACAGAGAAGCTTCTTAAAGTTGAAACTGATTAAGACTAACTTGAGAAGCACAATGAGCCAAGAAAGACTAACTGCGCTGTCATTACTATCAACTGAACCTGAAATAGTGACTAGTATTAATTATTTTGTGATCGTAAAAAAGTTCAATGAGACGAAAAGCCAAAATGTTCTCTATTTTAATTTGGGTCATTGCAATAATACTTGTGTATTATTGTAATAAAATTTTAGTATAATGACTATTGGTTTATAATTCAGCTCATTTTATTTACCATTTTCTTCCTTACTGAAAAAAAATGAAAGGGGCCTCGCAAAAACGAGTTCGCCGAGGCCCAGTTTTTGTCTAGCGCCGTCACTGTTTACTGATTGTCTTCGTGTTTGCTATCACCCCCCAGCTTTAATAGCAATGTCGCCGCACCACTTGCAAGTTGAGTACGTCTGTAGTACTACCAGCTGCGCCAATTTTACTGCATTTTTAGTCTTTTTTTATCAACGGCCATGCCGCACTGGATACCCGGTATCCTCCAGATCACTGAAGTTTCGCGTGAAATTTAACTAGTTAAGAGCTAGCGGGTGAAGAACTTAGATTTTTCATCTTTGCAAGAGAGCTTCACTCTAAATGTGGGTTTGGTTAAGAGCTTCAGACAGGATTAATTTGAACGTCATTATAAGTAATTTCTACCCATTGTTTGCCAGGAATAAAAGTTTTAATGTTTCCTTGCTATGGACGCATACAGTCGTATTTACTAATGTAAATTTCTTTCTTACGGCTCTCCGATGAACTCATTTTAGAATATGGCAGGATTTGTGGTTATTTTCGGCGACCACAAGACGCGTCTGTATTCACTGACTGATAATCTTCGTCACCCTAACCGCAACACCTCCGCTCCAGAAGACACAGGCACGATGACTCTCGTAGGCACAGTTTGGTAGAGTGCCGTAGCGTCGAAAGCCACGTAAATCCATTATCATTGTTTTGCTAAGCCCTTTCTAAAAGTATTTCCATTGGTAAATTGCGCACTGAACATGTTTCTCTGTCTCTCATCAGTCCCTGGACTTGCAAACTACTCACACTAACAATAAGGAATCACACACACATACACACACACGAGGCCGAGTGTGGACTAGAACCTCCGGCGGGAATGACCATCCAGTCGATAGCACCATGCCTTGGTCCACGCGGCCATTCCGCACTGCTCTATTTTGGAATTCACAATGATTGTTGTTAAAGAAACAGAACTTCTTTCATATTAAACTATAGTTGGGCTCTTACCCTAGTCATGTCCCTTACTTCTGATTGAATAGTTTGACTACCAAATTTCTAAACTAATAGTTATTGTTAATTTATATTTTCTTCTATAAATTCTCCTATATATGCCAGTGAAAAATAAATGAAAAATCAGTTAATCTGAAATCTTCTGTTTCAGTAATTACTTCCCGTTGTTTCCACTGTTTTACTACAATCTCCGCCAACCATGAGAAACACAACTTGTAATTTCAACACATCCAGCTTGGATTACTAACTGCAACTGTAGTGTAAACTTGGCCCTTTATTTCAATATAAACATGTAACTAGTTGCTTTTATAGATGTTTTTGTCCTCCTTAACTGGTGTTGAAACTATTGCAAGCTCATCAAAAGTGGAGACGTTATAGGAACGTTATAGTTTCTTTTACCTAGTGTAGTTACACGTTGCGATTAAGGATCTAGCAAGATGATTTAACGTTTTTAATCTGGAACGAAACTTAGGGATGTTATGTTTTCTTGTACTTACTGTGTTTTTACACTTGGTATCTTTGTTTCCAAGATACGATACTTACATCAAAGTAAATTTAAACAGCAGTATTTTCTTGTAGCCGCGGCGGAGCTGCCGAGAGCATTGAGACGCTATGCTACGATGTGCGAGGCCGTTCCCCGTCGGGGGTTCGAATACCCCCTCGGGCATGGATGTTTGTGTCGTCTTTAGTATAAGGTAGTTCATAAGTAGCTGGTAAGTTTAGAGACTGATGACCCCGCATTAAGTCCTTAAGCGTTTATAATATTAAAGTGCACACACCCCACCCCCATGAACCACAGACATTGCCTAGGTGGGGTGGCTTGCGTGCCTCAACGATGCAGATAGCCGTACCGTAGGTGCAACCACAGCGGAGGGGTATCTGTGGAGAGGCCAGACAAACGTGTGGTTCCTGAAGAGGGGCAGCAGTCTTTTCAGTAGTTACAGGGGCAACAGTCTGGATGATTGACTGAGCTGGCCTTGTAACATCAGCTAATGTGGATTTGCCACAAGGTTACTGCGAACGGCTGAAAGCAAGGGGAAACTACAGCCGTTACATTTCCCGAGGACATGCAGCTCTACTGTATGAACATATGATGATGGCATCCTCTTGGGTAAAATATTCCGGAGGTAAAATAGTCCCCCATTCGGATCTCCGGGCGGGGACAACTCAGGAGGATGTTGTCATCAAGAAAGATAATACTGGCATTCTACGGATCGGAGCGTGGAATGTTAGATCCCTTAATCGGGTAGGGAAGCTAGAAAATTTAAAAAGGGAAATGGATAGGTTGAAGTTAGATATAGTGGGGATTAGTGAAGTTCGGTGGCAGGATGAACAGGATTTCTGGTCAGGTGAGTACAGGATTATAAATACAAAATCAATTGGGGGTATCACAGGAGTAGGACTGATAATGAATAAGAAGATAGGAATGCGGGTAAACTACTACGAGCAGCACAGTGATCGCATTATCATTGTCAAGATAGATACGAAGCCAACACCAACAACAGTAGTACAGGTTTATATGCCAACTAGCTCTGCCGATGATGAGGAAATCGAAGAAATATATGAGGAGCTGAAGGAAATTATTCAGACAGTTAAGGGAGAGGAAAACTTAATTGTGATGGGAGACTGGAATTCGGTAGTAGGAAAAGGAAGAGAAGGAAAAATAGTAGGTGAATATGGACTGGGCAGAAGGAATGAAAGAGGAAGTCGCCTGGTAGAATTTTGCACGGAACATGATTTAATCATAACAAACACATGGTTTAAGAATCACAAAAGAAGGTTGTATACATGGAAGAGACCAGGAGACACCGGAAGGTATCAGATAGATTTTATAATGATAAAACATAGATTCCGGAACCAGGTGATTAACTGTAAAACATACCCAGGGGCAGATATAGACTCTGACCATAACTTGTTAGTCATGAACTGTAGGCTGAAACTGAAAAAACTGCAAAAAGGTAGGAAAATAAGGAGATGGGACTTAGATAAATTGAAGGAACCTGAAGTTCTGGAGAAATTCGGAGGGAGATTTAGGCACCAATTGACAGTAACAGGGGGAAATAAAACAGTAGAAGAGGAATGGGTAGTATTGAGAGATGAAATAGTGAAGGCAGCAGAGGACAAAATAGGTAGAAAGGCAAGACCTACAAAAAATCCTTGGATATCACAGGAAATACTAAATTTAATTGATGAAAGGAGAAAATATAAAAATGCAATAAATGAAACGGGCAAAATGGAGTACAGACGACTAAGAAATGAGATTGACAGGAAGTGCAAAATGGCTAAGCAGGAGTGGCTGGAGGCCAAGTGCGGCTCTGTAGAAGAATGTATAAGAAGGGGAAAAGTAGATACCGCCTACAGGAAAATAAAAGAGACATTTGGGGACAGGAAAGGCAGCTCTATGAATATCAAGGACTCTGATGGAAGACCAGTTCTCAGCAAAGAAGGAAAAGCTGAAAGGTGGAAAGAGTACATAGAGCAGCTCTACAAAGGAAATGAACTTGGAGATGATGTTGTAGGAAGGGAAGAGGAAGTAGATCAAGATGAAATAGGAGATACTATACTGAGAGATGAATTTGACAGAGCCCTGAAAGACCTAGGTCGGAACAAGGCCCCAGGAGTAGATGACATACCCTCAGAGCTACTAAAGGCTCTGGGAGAGCCAGCCATGACAAGACTATTTGAACTGGTGTGTAGGATGCATGAGACAGGTGAAATACCCTCAGACTTTAAGAAAAATGTAATAATCCCCATTCCAAAGAAATCAGGCGCAGACAGGTGTGAAAACTACAGAACCATAAGTTTGATAAGTCATGGTTGCAAAATTTTAACACGAATTATCTACAGGAGAATGGAAAAGCTGATAGAAGCTGACCTCGGGGAAGATCAGTTTGGATTCAGGAGGAACGTAGGAACCCGGGAGGCAATACTCACTTTACGTCTTATCTTAGAAGATAGGTTAAGGAAAGGCAAACCTACATTTTTAGCTTTTGTAGATTTGGAGAAAGCTTTTGACAATGTTGACTGGAATACACTCTTTCAAATTCTGAAATCAGCAGGGGTAAAATACAGGGAAAGGAGAGTTATTTACATCTTGTACGAAAGCCAGACCGCAGTTATTAGACTCGAAGGGAATGAAAGGGAAGCATCAGTTGGGAAGGGAGTAAGACAGGGTTGTAGCCTTTCTCCTATGCTATTTAATTTGTACATCGAGCAGGCGGTGAAGGAAAGCAAGGAAAAATTTGGAATAGGGATTAAAGTTCAGGGGGAAGAAATAAAAACATTGCGTTTTGCTGATGACATTGCAATTCTGTCAGAGACAGCAAAGGACCTGGAAGAGCAGTTGAATGGAATGGACAGTGTGTTGAAGAGAGCGTATAAAATGAACATTAACAAGAGCAAAACAAAAATAATGGAATGCGGTCTTAGAAAATCAGGTGATGCTGAAGGAATTAGATTAGGTAACGAAACAATGAAGGTGGTAGATGAGTTTTGTTACTTGGGTAGTAAAATAACATGCGATGGTCGCAGTACAGAGGATATAAAATGCAGAATGGCAATGGGAAGAAAAGCATTTTTGAAAAAGAGAAATTTGCTAACATCGAATATTAATTTAAGTGTAAGGAAGTCTTTTTTGAAGGCATTTGTGTGGAGTGTTGCCTTGTACGGGAGTGAAACATGGACGATAAGCAGTGCGGACAGGAAGAGAATAGAGGCTTTTGAAATGTGGTGCTACAGAAGAATGCTGAAGATTAGGTGGGTAGATCGTATAACTAATGAAGAGGTACTTAACAGAATTGGTGAGAAAAGGAATTTTTGGCACACCCTGACTAAAAGAAGGGATCGCTTGGTAGGACACATTCTTAGACATCGAGGATTCGTAAATTTAGCATTGGAGGGAAGTGTGTGGGGTAAAAATCGCAGAGGGAGACCAAGAGACGCGTATAGTAAGCAGATTCAAGTGGATGTGGGTTGTCGTTCTTATGAGGAGATGAAAAGGCTTGCTCAGGATAGAGTAGGGTGGAGAGCTGCATCAAACCAGTCTCCGGACTGAAGACCATAACAACAACAAGCTTAACAAACATTTGAACAATTTCGTGAAAGTGCGAATTTATGTGAGATGCGTTATATGTGATACACTTTGGATAAGACAAATTCACTAGACCAACAGCATTCTAATCCTTGACTTTTAGTTACATTTTTTCTGGGTTAAAATATTTCTTGCGTTCTCAAAATTTTATTGCGTTGTATCACTTTCAGACATTTAAATTAAACAGTTGATGTGGTGTGGTAGCTGATGCAGTCACAAGTCTACAGATAGGCTATTCCAAAAGAATTAGATCAGTTCGTTGTTTCTTGGAAATTTCCATTGTTCCGTTTTATTAACTGTTCAAGATTCACCCATATTCATTAATGAGGTGGCCCTATCTATCTATATATACAGTGTGTTTCACTAAGTGTGTTTGCCTCTGTAACTTCTAAAATAATAGGTCACGGGAAATTTTAATGCGGTAGGTCAACACAAGAAATGTTACACTTTCTGCGGAGCTATGAACATAGTTTATTTTATCATTTTCCAACGAGTTACACCACAAAGATATAATTTTTTAAAGGGAACAATAGTTTTTTCTCTCGTGTATTGTATTCGTTTAAACCAGCTGCGTCCATATAAATTTAAACTACATTCCTATCACTATTAGTTTGGGAGCTACAACCCTTCAAAGTTCCGGGGGCGGAGGCTGCGATAGCGTAGCTAACTGGCCGAGTGGCTACCCCCTGGGGCTCGGCTACGCTGTCGTAGCCTCCGCCCCCTAAACTTTGAAGGATTGTAGCTCCCAAACTAACAGTGATAGGAATGTAGTTTAAATTGATTTGGACGCAGCTGGTTTAAAACGAATCCAATGCACGATAGAAGAAAGTATTGTTCCATTTTAAAAAAATTACATCTTTGTCGCATTTTTTTAATTGCTGCCCAGCCGATAAGTTCTAAAATTGAAATCATTACTGTACAGTGAAAATGAGAATTTAGAGAATAATGAAATAACTCTTTTAATGACCTGTAACTGGCACTGTGGAATGGCCGAGCGCTCTACGACGCCTTGATGCGTTGCGCTGAGTAGTTCCCTGTACGAGATTGGAGTCTTCAGGCAGGGTGAGTGTGTTGTTCTTAGGTTAGTTTAAGTTAGTTTGTAAGCCTAGGACCGATAACGGCAGTAGTTAACCCTTAACTACTATCTGCGGTCTCTCAGACCGCTATGACTTTTTGAGTCGAGATATTTCACACACCCCTGCCAAGCTAAAAGGACTCTTCCGTGTACTTTCCTGGTGGCCGACAAGGTCCGCGTGCCACCATTCTTGCAGTGTTGCTGCTCTTTGTTCCGTATTTATGAGCCTTGCGCGGCCTCACTGACCGACCATAGTGTCTGCGTGCCGATGGCACAGGTTCTGCCTCGTAGCGCCTGGCCAGTCGGCTTTGTGAGCGCTGCCTGCTAAACACGAAGTGTATGCGGGGTCAAAGCGACTATAAGACTATTTAGTGGCACACAGGAGGATATCTTTAGTTTGTACTTTTTGTTTTATAAGGAAAATGTGGCAACCTTTCTGGGGGAATCGTATATGGAAAGGAGATTTCGCATACGATTTACTATAATTGAAATGGGATTTTTTTATCTAATCATGCTTTGAATTTGTAATATAATCACTATAATGATTGTAAGTGTGTAGAGAAATAATTACTTTCCGTTCTTTTCGTAGCACAAAAAATAAAAGTGTACTACAAATTGCGCTGTGTTTTACTTGTCGTCATGTTACTCATACTAAATTGTTAAAAAAAGTCAAATTTCTACTAATGCCACTTCTAAGATGTGTAATGAACGACAGGAAGTCATGAAAATTATATATTTAGCAAAACACTAGTTTAATATATGGAAAATAAGAGATCGATCTGAGAGACCCCTCCGTAGTAGTTGCGTTCCTGTCAACGTCTATAGTAGTTAAGGGTTGAAGTCACATACATTTACAAACATTTGAATATTTTGTATTGACTTATTGCTCTTCGTTTTATCCATCTAAGCTTCCTTTTAATGCCGCGGTAAGGAAAGTAATAATGTACTTGTATGTCATTACATATCGTGAATATTCTCTGAGAACGCAATATCCCTTCACGGAAGTGACGCACTGGAAATCCGTGAGTGTGTCGTGTTCCATTTGATGCAGAGGCGTATTCTGAAGTTTATGGAGGTATGAGCTCACCGCGAAGCGATTGTATCCGTGAAAGTGCGCAGGCAGCGTCGAAGTGGGACGGTCGGAGGAATCATTGGAGGGTTTCGGCTCGGCGTCCTGCCAGACCGCTCCAGAGCGGCGACCGGTTGCCATTCCTTAAAGTTGCACCCGGTGACGTCACGAACAGTAAGGTGCCAAGCACGCCCGCTCACAAGGACGGACGTTGTCTGCAAACTGCCGGTGAGACCGGCAAGCGTCAAACCTGTTTGCTTCCTACTTCAGTTCTCGCGAGTCATGTTATGAGCGAGCCAAGGTAATACTTAGGATTCCGTCCACTTTTGTAGGATAAAGGTACAGTTTCCCGGCGATCCCCTGGTGTGTATCCATCCATTCAATCATCATGTTGGGCCTATTCAGCTGCATTATTTACTCACTCTGACACGCCGCGGAGTGGCCGGGCGCATTGAGGCGGTATGCTCCGATGCGCGAGGACCTCCCCGTTAGGTGTTCGAATGCCCCCCTGGGGATTGGATATTTGTGCTGTCTTTAGTATCTGCTAGTTCATAAATGTTCAAATGTTTGTACAGCTTATGGGACTTAACTACGGGGTCATTAGTCCCTAAACTAACAAACTAATTATGAGCTACCTAATCCTAAGGACGGCACAAATATCCATGCCCGAGTGGGGATTCGAACCCCCGACCGTAGTGGCCGCGCAGACCGTGACTGGAGCTCCTCAGTCCCCTCGGCCACCGCGGCCGGCAATTTATAAATAGTTTGTAAGTTTAGGAACTGATGACCCTGCAATTAAGACCCTCAAGCTTAACAAACATTTGAACTTTTTTTTCCTCCCTCTGCGTCACCTTGTACTCCACTAACCATTTCAATTTAATTTCCTTTCTCTCTCTTTGTCCATGTTCCCGCACCTGCAAGGTCGGTTTCGTTAAATCCGGATATTTACGAGGTGTCTGTATGCCCTTCCTGTCGCCACCTCATGCCCCTGGCAGGAAATGTGTACCCCAAATGTCTGCGTATAGTGTTATATGTGTGAAAGTGTAAAGTGTTACGAAATGTTTGCTGATCGTGTAACTGAGACGAGACCTGGGGACCAGCCTGTTATTCACATATGGGATGCGGAAAACCGCCTAAAAACCACTTTCAGGTTGGCAGGCGCTCCAACCGGCTTCGTTAATCCGCTGGACTGGTTCTAACCGGGAACTACGCCTTTCCGTCTCGGAAAGCGGTGTCTTAGCCTACTCGGCTAACCGAGCGGGTTATTTCAGTTTAGCGTCCATGCTGCTCATTTCTGATGTGGTCATATCTCCTGAAAAATGTGTTCTACGAACATGTAATTGCCCAGGTAAGTAGTGTGAGATATGAGGAAACAGTCTTAGAAATGTGCTGCGATTAGAGTTGGTGATAAAGATGTAATAAACGTCATACGTGATGGATTTGATATTTTTGTGCTTTTCACACTTTTTGGCCTCATATCTACTAAACTATGTGTTATACCTTGATATAATACAGAAGCTTCATTCAGTCCTATGTGTGCATACAGTCTGCAAAATATGTCCGAAGTGGAGTTAGTGGTAAAGACGTATGAAACTGATGGTCCTTGAGTGATTTTGGTAAGGCGGGTTTCTCCAGCAATACGTTTCGTACTATGATGTAATATCAAAGATACATACCCGTGGTATGTGTTTATATCTCCATGCAATTTCTCACAGATAAAATTAGGAATGTAGATGTAATAAATCGTAACGTCTTGCAGAATGTATAGCTTTAATTCATTAACATGGGTAAAGTACTACGCAATAACCTTTCTTTTCACTTCGTTGGTGTTTTCAACAAAAAAAAGTTAATAAAGGTTTCATCAGATTATGATTAAATACGTTTTAAGTCCCTAAAGCTCTTATTTTAAAAAAGCCGATGAATAGATTCTTGTTATTTCTCATCATAAACTATATGTCGTAGATGTTCTAAAATGTTCAAATGTTTGTAAAGTCTAAGGGACTTAACTAGGGGGTCATCAGTCCCTAAACTCACAAACTAGCTAATACTAAGGACGGCACAAATATCCATGCCCGAGGGGGAACACGAATCCCCGACCGTAGTGGCCGTGCAGACCGTGACTGGAGCGCCTCAGTCCCCTCGACCACCGCGGCCGGCTGTCGTAGATGGTTCGTACCCCAACAGAGATTGTTTTCTGGCGCTAAAGAAAAATTTTGCCTGATTTTCTTTAGATCGGTTCTGTAGTTTAATTGGAGAGGTGAAACGATATCGACTGATGTGAATGGTTTTCATGAATTTCTTGGTTTATGACGCCACATTTCGTGAAATGTGTATCGTATGTGGTTCTTACGCGTACAGTGAACGTTGCCTGAAAGCATGGAGTATCTGTACCAAGTTGGTAGAAATCAATCCAGTACCTAATAAGGGTATATGGATCTTACATTCATACAACTGCTTTTTTATAATATGAATAGGCCTGTGATTTACTCAACATACACAGTAGCTGCGGTGGTAATTGGTGTGTAGTGTGGCCTACGCACAGCAGACTCGGATACCATAAACAGATATATCAAAAAGTTCGTAGGGTAATATGAACGAATACAGATGACGGTGGTAACGCGTGCACAAGGTGGTGCATTGGCAGAGCTGAATTTGTGAAAATATTACCGCACGAGAGGAATTAACGAACTTTGAACAAGGAAAGGTAGAACACATAGCATGCTCAATTACGTCCACCGGTATGAGAATGTTAACGTGACCATCGAACAACTCACGCACCAAGCCCAGCTTGTGTGGCAGTGCTCCGAAAGGACCTTGCCACTACTCTTCGAAAGCTACAATTTGACCCCTTTCAAACTCTCTCCGTTGGCTCTAGGAAGCACGCCTGTTTCTCCATCACATAGTTCCTGTTTGCTTAACACGTTTATAACACACAGAGCTGTTGCAAACGTTCCATTTTAAAGTGTATACGCAAATGGAGGTCTGCAATGTATGATGGAAAAGCTTAAATTAAGTAATTTATATCTGGAAAATAGAAATTAAGAAAGTAAGATACAGATTACGACAAGAATTTTACATTATTACTTCATATATGATGTGTGCATTTAAGAAGTAGTAAAGGAGGGCTCGGGAAAGCATCGAGCATGTTGCATTTATTTTTTTATTTTATTTTAATGAAATACCTAAAGGCAAATTAAATAATTTTTATTACAGTTATTGTTATGCCTAAAGTTAGACATGTTTACATTTCAGGTATTAGTACGTCTATCATTACACTGTATCATTTACATTGTAGAACGCATTTTTACAATTGTTACAATGTTTTATGAAAGCTTATTTAGATATTCTTTGACTGTGACATGTCTTACATCTAGTCATTTTCTTCTCTATTTCAGCTTCTGAGTCTATTTCTGTATTTGCATCATTCCAAGTTTACTGCTACTGTGTTTGTGAGTTTGTCCTGACTCAATCATATGAGTAGTGCTGTTTGTATACTTCGTATAGTATCTATGACGAATTATCTGTTAAATAATTAATTTGCATTAGTATTTGTCCTTAATGGGCACACAGTTCTGGGCTACTACGATTGATAATCTGTACACCAAACACACGTAGGTATTGTGCGTATGGACCATTGTCAGTGAGGAAACAGACCATTACGCGTGTGGAATCTACGTGTCCCAGTCTCATTCGTTCCATGATTTTTGCATATAAGGGATGAAAGCGACGCCCATTCGAATCCCATTGTCTGCAGAGTATCATTTTGTCATCGATTTAATTGGCGTAGTTCGTGAATTATTCTGCCGTAACTCTTCAAACCTTGTCGCTTCTGCATTTTCTTCGACCAGCATGCTCCTTCTCTTTGAAGGATAGCGATGTCATGGGGACCCACTCCCATCACAATGCGTAGTGCGTCTACTGATGTTGTCCCAAAGACACACGACATCTTGGCAAAAACACTACTTTGGCCTTGCTGCACAATGTTACTGTGTATCTAGCAGCCCAGGCACCCGCTGCAAAGCACATTATGTACTCGAACAGTGCGTCTGACGTACGGTGTCACTACGTTTTCGAAACAGGAACAACGGAGTTATATCAAGATTGAATATGCCAGAGGTTGTACAGCACGACAAGGTCATCAAGGTCTGCAAGAGGAGTGCGGGGAATCGGCATTGCGGTACAGAGCTGTGACAAGTTCGGTAAAAGCCTTCAAAGAAGATCGGCAAACTATGGCAGACATGCATTGGGAAGGTCGTCCTAGCGTCTCTGAAGAAGAAGTGCATACTTTTTCCGCGTAAGTGGACAGTGATCGAAGCCACCGGATTAACGCATATGATTGTGCTTTGCATTCTAAAAGGAAGGAAGCTTTGGGTATAACGTCCCGTCGACAGCTTGGTCGTCCTAAAAGGACGCCTGTGCATGTGAAAAATTGCATCACGATGGGTTCCGCATGAATTGACGAAAATACAGAAATGGATGCGTTACGACGCTGTTCAGATGCACTTAGAGCGCTAGGAACGCGAAAGAGAGGCTTCATTACGCCGTTCCGTAACACTGGAAGGGACATGGGCCACATCGTACGAGCTAAAGCGGAAACGAGAATCCAACGAATGGCGTCATTAGGGGTTTCCGCGAAAGTCGAAAGTGCGTCAGAGTCTCAGATGGTTAATGTGGTCATTCTCGTGTAAGACAGTGGTGGTATTATCCTAAAGCATTACATTCCTCCACGTTACCCGTCAATGCACAGTATTACTGTTCGTTCTTGGAGTATCACCTGCCACCAGCTTTGCAAAAGCAGCAAAAACACTTTCATCACAACGCACCCATCATTTTTCACGACAATGCGCGGGTGCATACAGCGCAAACTGTGGTTGTTCTGTTCACTCGATAGGACTGGAATGGAATGGAATGTTTGTAAATCTATCGGACCAAACTGCGTGGTCATCAGTCCGTAGCTTACAAACTACTTAAACTTAGGTAAACTAACCTACGGACAATACACACACCCATGCCCCAGGGAGGACTCGAACCTCCACGGCGAGACGCTTTAGACCGCTCGGCTACTCCACCGCGGCTCGATGGGACTGGGAAGTACTGTACCATCCACCATACTCTCCGGACTTAAGTCCTTGGGGCTTTGATTTAATTTCGAAGATGAAGGAACCAATTCGTGGAATTCGCTTCAGAACTGTTCCAGAGATTCGACAGGCGCTAGACCGCTCCATTCACAACCTCAACAGGTCTCTGCTAACGGTATACTTCACATTCCACATCCTTGACAACGGGTTTTACACAGCGCTGGTGGGTAATTTGAAGGGCAGTGACAGGTTCAAAAATGTAACGCTTTTGTTTGTAATAGATATTTGCCACTATTTAAGTTCCAACCCTCGGATTCTTCTTGAATTCTTGGCGCGTACCCCGTAACTCAGTACCTCACACACAACGGCGGACTATCGCTGGCCGGCCGCGATGGCCGAGGGGACTGACGCGCTTCAGTCACGGTCTGCACGGACACTATGGTCGGGGGTTCGAATCCCCCCTCGGGCATGGATATTTGCGCCGTCCTGTGTTGTAGGTAGTTCATAAGTAGCTTTTAAGTTTAGGGATTGATGACCCCGTAGTTAAGTCCCTTAAGCTTAACAAACATTTTAACATTTTGACTATCGCTGTTTGAGGCCCGGGACGACAAAAGAAAATAAGGCCTCCAACCACTTTGAAATTTATCTCTTGTAACATGAGTGTGAGCGTTGTACTTAGGATAAGTTCAGGATGTATGTATAGGAAATGATGACCGCGCCGCGCGGAATAGCCGAGCGGTTTGGAGCGCCACGTTGCGAATCGCGCGGCCTCCCGCGTCGAGCATGGATGTTTATGCTGTCTTTAGTGTAGGTTACTTCATGAGTAGTTTGTAAGTATAGGGACTGATGACCATGCTGTTAAGTCCCATAAACTTTACATATATTTCAACATTTCAAATGATGACCTCAGTAGTCCCTTCGTTTATTAGCTTTCAAGGTTTGGAGCCCCCAGGACTAGAGACACTGGAGGCGCTACCCCTCTCCCCCTCCACACGACACTCTGCGTTCCCCTTACTCCGCCACTGCTCATACGTGTTGCACATCAGGTGCAACAGTTTCTTCAGGGCTCACTCTACCAAGGGTATCAGTACTGCGGAGGTAATATCAACTAATCCAGGGGCATTTTACTGTGTGTTACGGAGCAAAATACTAACACGAATTATTTACAGACGAATGGAAAAACTTGTGGAATCTGACCTCGGGGAAGATCGGTTTGGATTTAGGAGAAATGTAGGAACACGAGAGGAAATACATTACGACTTATCTTAGAAGATCTGTAGATCTGGAGAAAGCTTTTGAAAACGTCGACTGCAATACACTCTTCCAAATTCTGAAGATAGGGATCGAAGAGTATATTCAACCTATACAAAAACCAGACAGCGGTTATTAGAGTCAAAGGGCAAGAATGGGTCGCAGAGGTTGGGAAGGAAGTAAGACAGGGTTGTAGCCTTTCCCCAACGTTGTTCAATCTGTACATTGAGCAGGCAGTGAAGGAATGGAAGGAGAAATTTGGAGAGGGCATTAAAGTGCAGGGAGAAGAAATAAAAACATTGCGGTTTGCCGATGACATAGCAATTCTGTCAGAGACCGCAAAAGATATGGAAGAGCAATTGAATGGAATGGACAGTGTCTTGAAAGGAAGTTATAATATGAACATTAACAAAAGTAAAACGAAGGTAATGAAATGCAATGTCAGAAAATCAGGCGATGCTGAAGGAATTAGATTAGGTAATGAGACAATAAAAGTAGTAGATGAATTTTGTTATTTGAGTAGCAAGATAACGTCTGATGGCCGAAGTAAAGAAGATATAAAATGCAGAATGGCTTCGGGAAGAAGAGGGTTTCTAAAGAAGCGAAACTTGTTAACATCCAATATTAATTTAAATGTTAGGAAGTCCTTTCTGAAAGCATTTGAGCTGAGTGTAGCATTGTATGGTAGTCAGTCGTGGACGATAAGGGGTTCAGATAAAAAGATGATAGAAGCTTTTGAAATGTGGTGCTACAGACGAATGATGAAAATTAGATGAGTAGATCACGTAACTCATGAGGAGGTGCTTAACCGAATCGGGGAGGAGTTTCTGGCATACCCTGACTAAGAGAAGATATAGATTAGTTGGACACATTCTTAGACATTAAGGAATTGTCAACTTAGCATTAGAAGGAAGCATGTGGGGTAAATATCGTTGAGGGAGATCGAGGGACGAATACAGTACTCTCAGATGAAGAGAGGACAGGGTAGCGTGGAGAGCTGCGTCAAACCTGTCTGTGGACTGAAGACGACAAAAAAAAAAAAAAAAAAAAAAAAAAAAAAAAACCTCCTAAATGAAATGTTCAAATGTTTGTAAATCTATCGGACCAAACTGCGTGGTCATCAGTCCGTAGCTTACAAACTACTTAAACCTAGGTAAACTAACCTAAGGACAACACATACACCCATGCCCCAGGGAGGACTCGAATCTCCACGGCAAGCAACCGCGCGCTCCCCAGTGAGACGCTTTGGACCGCTCGGCTACTCCACCGCGGCCTTCCTAAATCAACTTGGATGTATAATCTCCCGTCCATCTTGGCTTTGCATTTTTATATGGTCAACAGTGTTTTTGGGGAAAAAAGTGATATGTTTGGAACGTTCTCCACGGTAGGTATCTGTGGCGTGCGCAACACAGACGGCTGGAAAAC
This sequence comes from Locusta migratoria, assembly GCA_026315105.1. NCBI lineage: Eukaryota > Metazoa > Arthropoda > Insecta > Orthoptera > Acrididae > Locusta > Locusta migratoria. The sequence continues at coordinate 472,322,799 of CM048747.1, forward strand.
AACAGATCGCGTACTTGACGGGGTGTCGACGCCCCTGAAATACGAGCTCTGGGACGTACCCACGGCCGGTGGCGATGACAGCGAGAAAGCCGCAGGTAGAAAGCTGTCGCACGGCTCTCGTCAGCGCGCGTCGCCCGCCCGGAGCGCCGGCGTCCTTGACCAGATTGCGGCGGCAACACAAGGAGGCGCCTGCGGCCGAGCACGCTCTCTCCTGAAGACGCCTCTGACAGGTGGAAACGCATCTCACCTGGAGGATCGCATGCACCGCTCTGGCACGCGTGCACATAAAGGGACTCTAGGCAATCTGGCGGCTAAGTCACTCTGCCACTCTCCGCTTAGCCAGAATATCTAATCAGACCACTGTAAGAGGAAAGGAAGTTTAGGGTGTAACGCCCCATCGACAGCGGAGAGGCGTAGCTCTATTTCGGAGTGTTTGGGTAAGAATGGAGATGGAAATCGGCTGTGCTCTTTCAAAGGAATCGTCCCAGAAATTGCCTGGAGTAATAAAAATGTTCAAATGTTTGTATCGCTTATGGGACTTGACTACGGGTTCATTAGTCCCTAAACTTACAAACTACTTATGAACTAGCTAATACTAAGGCCCGAGGGGGAATTCGAACCCCCGACCGTAGTGGCCGTGCAGACCGTGACTGGAGCGCCTCAGTCACCTCGGCCACCGCGGCCGGCCTGGAGTAACAGTATAAGGGAGAAAGTAGTATAATACATATTTTTGACGACATTACAACGTTTATGTTTAATGAAATAAATAGCTATTTGCGATTACTTATGGCTTCACTGTACTAGGTTTAGATGTATTACCAGTGTGCGGCGAATGAAAATTTGTGCCCGGCCGGGATTCGAACCCAGGATCTCCTGCTTACTAGGCAGACGCATTGACAACTCCGCCACCGAGGACACAGTGACCAACCCGACTACATAGGACTCTTCCCTGCACGTCTCCTGCCATACCCAAATCTTCATTCGCCACGCTGTCTGTTTCCTATTACCACAGCCTACTTGTTCTGTAATGCTCGCAGCCACAATACTGTATTCCCGCATCAGGGAGAATAAACCAAGAGGTATCGAGACACAATTAATTGTAGTCAGGAGCCCAGCCTCGCTTGTATACAATTATACATATTTTTGAAGACGTTACAGCGTTCATTTTTAATGAAATAATTCGCAGTTTGCGATTACTTATGGCTTCACTGTACAAGCTTTAGATGTGAACGCTGTAACGTCGTCAAAAAAATATATAATTTTATACAAGCCGAGGCTGGACTCCTGACGACTATTAATTGTTTCTCAATACCTCATGGTTTGCGGGAATACAGTATTGTGGCTACGAGCATTACAGAACAAGTACGCTGTAGTAATAGGAAAGAGACAGCGTGGCGAATGAAGATTTGGGTGTGGCGGGAGACGTGCAGGGAAGAGTCCTCTGCAGTCGGGTTGGTCACTGTGTCCTCGGTGGCGGAGTGATCAACACGTCTGCCTAGTAAGCAGGAGATCCCGGGTTCGAATCCCGGCCGGGCACAAATTTTCATTCGCCGCACATTGGTATTACATCTAAACCTAGTACAGTGAAGCCATAAGTAATCGAAAACTGCTATTTATTTCATTAAATAGTATAATGATGGTTCGATGAACCCTCTGCCATGCACTTAAATGTGATTTGCAGAGTATCCCATGTAGATGTAGAAGCACGGAAAACATAAATCTATATGACCAATGGTGGATTTGAACGACCGTCTTTCCGAATTCGCTTTCCGAGCCAACCAGAAATTTAAGAAGATGAAGAGTCTGCTTCTAGGACCAGACGTATTCCTAAACTCCACATAAATTCGAAGCTAATTTAACAAAAGTGTGATAGCTTACAGTGTGATAGCACGGCAACTTTCCGAGTAGCGAGAATTATCACACTTTGACAACTCCCGGAAGATTTTGTGGCAATGCGCCTAAAAGGAGAGGAGGTGGTCTAACTAGGACAGGAGTAACCTACCCATACCTGTGTCTGCTTGTTTGTAAATCTATCGGACCAAACTGCGATAGTCTGCTCGCGGTCGTGCTAGGGGCAGGACGCTCCGTGCCGTGCGCTGCGACAACTTGTCTTCGCGTGGTAAGTGTCGGCGCTTGCTGCAGCAAATAGCTTTCGTTATTGAACTGTGTGAAAGGTATGAACTGATTGTAATGATGGAACAAGAAATGGAACGACCGACTAGGAAGGATACTTTGAAATTGACATTTGAGAATCGAACTACTAGACCGAAATCCTATGAGATAGAAAATTGGTTAGAGCAGGATGTAAAACTATCATGCAACGACATTATTGGTATTCATCTGTCGATTATAACGAGTGTGGTATTTGTCAAGTTGAGTAGTGCGGAGCTATGCTCGAAGGTAGTTGAATCCTGTGGAGGTACTATGAAATTTAGGTATTCAGACGGACGTGTTGGGGAGGTTGCTATCACTCATGCTGGGTTTGGAATACGCACTATCCGAATTTTTGAGTTGCCTTTTGAAATTACTGCGGAACAGATAAATGCTGTAATTTCTCCGTTCGGTACAGTGCTTAGCAATTTTGCTGAAAAGTGGTCGAGCGCGAATAAATTTCCCGTTCTAAACGGTGTACGACAACTCCGAGTAGAACTACGGAAACATATTCCTTCGTATGTAAACGTCTGCGGGTATAGAGGAATTGTTATTTATGACGATCAACCCAGAACTTGTTCGGTCTGTAACAAGCCTGGCCACGTGCGCGCCAATTGTATACAGAGGCGCGTGGCGCAGCTACCCGCCGGCGAGCCCGCCAGGCCACTAGCCATGACGTCACTGCCTGGAACTTACGCCGCTGCAGCTCGAGCGCAACCGGCTACAGTTTTGATCCCTGATCCAACTGCAGGAGCAATCGTTGCAGAGCCTGAAATCCCAATGGATGTCAGCACACTTATAGCCGACGATATACTCGATTCCCGACCGCCAACAGCAACAGACGAAGTTCGGCCGACACAGGAAACCGAACCTGTAAATGGTGCAGATCCTTCGGCAAATGAAGAGCTTACCACTCCGCAGGAACCAGAAAGTGGGTCTGAAACCACAGAGAGTTCACCTAATAGGAAGTCCGGAAGGAGAAACAAGAAGCGCAGGATTGCATCCGAAGGCGCAGAGGAGGCCGCTGCACCTCTGCGACAAAAGGCAAAAGAAATAGCAGCCAGCTTAAGTCAAAAGTCCTCTTCCGATAAAAAAGCGACACCAGCACCCGAAAAACCCCCTGTCTCTGCACTTGGGAAAAAAGACGCTGAAGGACGGTTACCAAAGGAACCACCCACACAGAAACCGGAAAGAATTCCCTCTCCGGAGGCTCCCCATGACCCACCCCAGACGCCTACGCACACCAACTGGGCGGACGAAGTGGCAGATGACCCAGCGGATGAAGAAATGAGCGAAATTCACGAATCTAGGATAGATAATGCACAGCTCCAAACAGATGACGACACTCGGAAAGAAGACACTTCCATGACAGATCTCTCAAAGCGACAAGATTATGTTCCGGATCCTTTTGATACTGATGAGTATTATTAAGCTGTTTTTTTTACTATACGACTTTTAGAGAAGGAACGAAGAACTGAAAAACGAATTCATGATTGAACAGCCAGAACGACCGATGACAGAAGTACAAACGTACAAGATAGCCACAGTAAATCTCAATAAGGCTCATAGCTCATTCAAAATACAAAACCTCAAAGATTTTATATATGCCGCTGACGTAGACATTCTCCTATTGCAAGAAGTCACAGATATTATTGACCTTGAACATATACCGGGATTCAATGCTTTCACAAATCCAGGGATTGGAACGGAAATGGGTACAGCTATCCTCACGAAAGAGGGCATAATAGTCCAAGATGTTGTAAAATTAACCACCAGTAAAGGCATAGCAGGTACAATCAATAACGTACGAATCATTAATGTCTATCCCCCATCGGGATCTAGCAATAGACAACGCAGGGCGGAGTTTTTTAAAGAAGAAGTTGTCCCTCTGTTCGGATCCCGACAGGAGCACATTATCCTCGGAGGTGATTTTAATTGCGTATTGCATGCCAAAGACCAAACTCCCAATCTCAATAAGTCTATCGAACTTGAACGGATAGTCACGCAACTACGTCTAGTAGACTCATGGGAGCACTTGCACGGTGCAGCGCCCGGATTCACTCATGTCACCAGCCACTCTGCGAGTCGCTTAGACAGAGTGTATGTCTCACATAATTTAAAGCGCAACATCTTGCAGTCGGAAATATGGCCTGTCGTTTTCTCGGATCATGCAGCGTACATCTGCGCAATCAATATGGCCAAACAGGGGACTTAACAGAGGTAGAGGGACCTGGAAGCTGAATGTGTCTCACCTAGAAGACCAGGCGTGCCAGGAGGCGTTCCACGCACTATGGAGGGAGTGTGAGAGCAGGTTCGCCTCGTACAACACTGCTACCGACTGGTGGCTGAAACATGTCAAGCCGAAAATACGGAGATTTTTCCTAAACTACTCCAGAGAAAAAAGCTGGTACAAAAGTACTATGGAATTTTACTTTCAATGCCTAAGAGATTTATTCAAATCAGATGCCACGATTGTTGAAAACTACGCAAGAATTAAAAAGATCAAGGCGAAAATCTTGGCCCTTCGACGTAAACAACTGGAAGGTTACAAAATACGGTCACGAGTGCAGGATACGGCGCCGAATGAGATAACTTCCGTATATCACGTTATCTGTGAGCACAAAAGAGCGTCGCGCAAAATATTCACTGCAATACAACTGAATGACGGAAGGAAGCTAACGAAAAACTCTGAGATTAAGGAGGCGATCGTACAACATTTCGCTTGCTTCATGTCCTCTCAACCAGTTAACGAACGCCTTCAAGACGAGTTTCTGTCCACCCTACAAAGGAGAATAAACCACGCGGAAGCAGAATCCCTCATCTCAGAAGTGACTGCAGAAGACGTCGAAGAAGCAATAGCAGAAAGCAAGACGAACAAATCTCCGGGATCGGACGGTATTCCTGCCGAATTTTATAAAACATTCAGTTCCCTCATAAAAGACAAGTTCACTCTCATTTGCAATGAACTGTTAAACCCTGAAAACGATATCCCAAAAGAGCTTCGGGAAGGCATCGTAGTGCTAGTGCCCAAAGCATCAGGTACTAAGACTATAAGCGGTCTTAGGCCAATAACATTGCTGAACAGCGATTATAAGAATTTTGGTCGAGTACTAGCGCGAAGATTAAACAGCACAATGACCACCATCACCGGCCCTTACCAAACGAGTGTCGGTAAAGATAGAAAGATCTTGAAGACCCTCTGTGATTACAGGGATATAATTGCCACGGCCGACGTTTGCAAAATAAAATGTGCCCTGGTGTCCCTTGACCTTGACAAAACTTTTGACAGGGTCAATCACCAGTTCCTACTCCGGACTATGAGCGCAATGGGATATCCATCTCGCTTTATTGCCGTCATCCGCAATACGCTAACGAACAACGCAGCGAGATTTGTAATTAATGGACAGATTAGCCAACCGATAGAAGTTACCAGCACCATCCGGCAAGGGTGCCCCATGTCCATGGCACTCTTTGCCATTGCTATCGAACCACTCCTCGCTTCCCTCACACAACATCTCCAGGGATTACAAATTAGGAGAGAAAAGATCGTATGCAATGCGTACGCTGATGATATCGGATTTCTCGTCACGAGTGGCAATGAAGTCGTGACTGCGCTGGAGATAGTCAGGAAATACGAACAAGCTTCAGGCGCAAAACTTAATGAAGCGAAGTCCGGGATATTTCATATTGGACGTGGCATCAGGTTACAAACCCAAAGCTTGCTACCAGAACTCGCAACAATGAAATGCCTTGGCATTGATTTTAAACGGTCCATCCAGAAAACTATTGCAGTTAATTATCGGAAACTACTGAACAGCATGCGAGCCTGTGTACAAGAACATAGTATAAGGAAACTCGACGAACTCCAAAAGGTCGCAGTTGCAAATGTTTACATTACATCTACAGTAAACTATGTAGCACAAGTCTTGCCCCTTCCTGCAACCTTGGCCAAAAGCATGATATCTGCTCTAGGACAGTTCGTGACCCGCGGACGAATCTTCAAAGTGAAATACGACACGCTGACGCTTCCCACGATACTTGGGGGTTTAAACCTCACAGACGTCAGTCAAAAAGCGAAAGCTCTGTACCTCTCCAACACGTACAAGGAATGGAAAAAGCAAGGTGGTAGCCTTACTGCACACTTGGTAAACGAAACAGCTCCTGTCGACCTCAATGCACCTGTCAGTGTCCGACACATCCCTAACGGATTGCACCACTTAAAATATTTTTTCGTGGAATACAGTTACATACACGGCAGGATACCAGAAAAAGAAATCGTAAAGGTTAAAGATCTTTACAAACAGCTGATGAAAAACAAACTCGGAAATAATATAGAACAGAAATATCCGTCTAATAACTGGAACATAATCTGGAAAAACATTCACAGCAGGAACTTACCAACGTCCGTGAAAGCGACCTGGTATTTCGCGGTCAATAGGAAAACTGCAACGAACTCTAGACTACATGCAATTCGGCTGGCACCTTCACCGCTGTGTCCACTCTGCAACGTAGTAGAAGATGAAGAACATAGACTCTTGTGTAAAAAGGTTGAAGACATATGGCTTTATGTTAGACAAAAGTTAGCTAGCATCAGCAGAACGACACCCACCGCTTTCACAGCTGCTGACTTCCTAACACCGGATAGCATTCCATATCCAAGAACTAAAAGAAATGCTGTCAACTGGTTGAAAGGGCAAACTCTTCATTACATCCTAACCAAAGAATCAAGCAATGTGGAGGATTTCTGGGTGTATCTTACAACTGAACACCACATGCTGATGCGTAATAAAAAATACAAGGAAACTTTTGCAAATTTTTTGACCAGAACAATAATGTAAAGTATTACAAGAAGTTTACATTTAGAAGAATGTAATTGTTTTGACTTTTCTGTTACACGCAACAAGAGAAGGTTTTAGGGAAACAAAGAGAAGACCGCCATGGATCATTTAAATTCAGATACGTTACTGCGTTGACGACTCTATTTAACCCAGTGACGAAACTGGACGTTCTGTTGCAATTACAAATTTAGTTTAATTAGTATAACAAGAAGAAGAAATCTAATTTACTCAAGACTAACATCAACACAGTTTTAAATCATTGGTAAATCAGAAGAAAAAACTTAAGTATGTTACCACATTACACCTACGAGGAAACGAACTTATGTATTCATACAAATGATTCTTGATTCCTACAAGACATACCGGAAAAGAGATTTTCTTTTCATTACAGTTTTTAATTCTTTACAATTTATTTTCTTATTTATCTTATTCTATTTTGACATCACGCCACACGCAAAGTTAAAAAACCCTACTAATACATGTACTTGTACGACGAAGAAGAACAAACATTTAGTCTTTTGGTTTGCAATATTTTCGATAAAAAGCTGTGGAACAGCGAGACGGAAATTCGTCAAATCAGCTACATTTTTGTTATTATTATTTTCAAGTCCAAGAAATGGAACAAAAAGGCCGATAGAAAAAAAAAACTGCGTGGTCATCAGTCCGTAGCTTACAAACTACTTAAAACTAGGTAAACTAACCTAAGGACAACACACACACCCGTGCCCCAGGGAGGACTGGAACCTCTACGGCAAGCAACCGCGCGCTCCGCAGCGAGACGCTTTAGACCGCTCGGCTACTCCACCGCGGCAGCTGTGTCTGTGATGAAGCTAATTCACATACTGTTAAAATAGGTATCTTTTGTGGATTGCATAAGATAACCGAATATTTTTAGAGAACTTGCATATGGAATTCGTGTCTTTGATTTTTATTACAAAGTCTTTTCTGCACTGAGGTCACAAACTTCATTGGACACCAACTATTACTGTGGTCAGCTTCGTGTGTTTTGATCGAATGTACTCCACGATACAGCACTCGCAATGTCTTCGTCGTAGGCTCTTATGACCATGACTTGCGTTCAGGTTGAATCCACTTTCATCTCAGGAAACGACAGCCCACCATTCAATTTAGCAAGTCATCCGCTGTCGGCACCAAGCGATCCAAACCCGTCGGTGATGTGGCGCGTGTGTAAAGCGTACTAGACGTGCGCCCGAGCGTAGTCTCACTGCCAGTAACCGTGAAACACGTCCACTGAATGCGTGGTCCTTTTCCATTTTGAGTTATTCATTACTCTTAAGTGTTCTCCACCATTAATATTGTCTATTTGTATGTCAATTTATTTTATATCTTTATTAATGATCAATGTCTCATGTTTATATATATTTCCATCCATGTGATTGAACTTTTGTGTTCGTATGAATGTGTAAGGTTACTTTCAATACTGACTGACTGCCGCGCAATGGCTTACAGTCGCCGCCTCGCGCTTTAGGCCTCGTTTACTTAGTTAAGAACGCATGGCTTCGTATGTCGTCTACACCTGCCGTCTGCTGGGGAGCCAGAGAGACACCCTTACTGGGCAAGATGGCGAGGTGGGCTGTTTTTAAAGTAGTACCAATATAATCAAGGACGAAGGACGTGACAAAAGAGACCTTTCTGGAGATCAAGTAGAGGGTTTTATCTCCTTCAGGTTGCGAGGATTGGTAGACAGTGGTCTCTGAACGCACTCTGCATCGGTCTGAACGCGCCCTACATCCGGACCCGAGAGGGGAAGGTTTTGCGCATGGCCTGAGGCATCACTCTTGCCGTGACCGCCGAAGTGAGTGTTTCGTCGAATCATGGTGAGAGGATGGTATACTCTTAGAACTTTTATTTATTGGGATCAGGCAGTCTTGGTTTATCAGTGATAGTTTTCTTGAGTAATTCTTTCACTATACGAGGCGAAGTGTTTCTTAATTTACAGAACTAGAGAAATTCAGTGTAAATTTAGTAATTGTATTTTCTTACCGGTGATGATATTGCGTCTGGTTTTCTGAAGTTAGAATACATGTGTGTGGCCTTCAGTCTTTGTGTAAACTTAGTATGTTTAAATTCCTTCCTGTTGTAAACAAACGTTTTTGTGTGATGTCTGTTTCTGCAAGCATGTTAAATTTTCTCTCGGAATTTCTCGATTGATTCCATCTTTACTGTCTTGGTATGACCAATTGCACAACTTGCTTTCATAACAGTCATTTCTTTACCTTCAGCCATGCTTTTACTGATACTATCTTTCTTCGATATGAATTCTAGCATATGCTTTACTTGCTTGTTCTAAATTAATTTCTTTTTATAATTTCTATGTAATTCACCATGGTCGTACACCAGGTGATACTTGAGTATAGTGTGCCACTGCCTCCCCACACATGAGTTCGTTTGGTGCAAAGTTTGATGTTAATTGTGCTTGAAGACACCTGCCATCTCATCAAAACGCTGCTGACGCTTTGTTTTGCCGCTACCATGAAGTGTTCCCACTATAATAATGTGTTGCAAGCATTATGCGCTTGTCTGTGAGTGAATGAGTGTGCTTTCCATTATCCAATGTGTAGTTGTACATTGCCTCCCACATTACTTCTATATTCAAAAGGGGCAGAAACTATTTTTTTATTACAGGCAGTAACTTTACAATTTAATTCACTATTGTACAAGGTATGTGCTTTATTGTACTTATTTGGTCTCATCACATTTTGATTGTCCATTTTATTGAATAGGTAATAATTTAAAGTATCAAACCTGCTCCCTGTCCCATGTTTAAATATATATTCCTTTATATATATATATATATATATATATATATATATATATATATATATATATATATATAAACACAAACACACACACACACACACACACACACACACACATATATATATATATATATATATATATATATATATATATATATGTGTGTGTGTGTGTGTGTGTGTGTGTGTGTGTTTGTGTTTGGCTGTTCCCTTAAGGAGTGAACAGTTAGATAAATTTCCGTTGCGCAAGTACTGTGGCTGCTCGCAAAGTAATTTAGAGTAGTAGTGAGCGTTATAACTTGCATTTGCAGATCTCAGCTGCCTGAGATCTTACATAGAAATTTTAACAAACCACTTCCACTTTCAACCGGTTGGCAGCGGTTCATGTTGGTACATCTTGGCTCATAAACCCTCGAATCTGTGCTGGGTTATCTGTACAATCTGCCACTAGTGCCCTTACAGTACGGCAGTGTTGGCGGTCTGTACGCTGCATGGATGTCCTGAAACTCGTCTACAGGTGTGAGAATTTTCACGTGATCCCTGCAATCAGTTGCGCAGCAGAAAAGATGCAGTGGGTGTTCTCCAAAAGGTCCATCTAGCCTTTCGGAGGACACAACTTGACCCCCTTCAAACTCGCTCAGTTGCCTGTAGCAGGTATGGATCGTTTCCGTGGCATGAGGCCCGTTTGCTTCACACGTTGATATCACAGTTTTTTTCTCCATCTTTCATTCCCTTCCCTGATGGGAAAAGGGCGGGCACATGGAGAGACTGATGCTCTTTGGTACCTTAGTCTAACCTATGTTGTTCTGTTGGGACTCCATTTATTTAGAGATAGGGGAATTGGATTTTCTATATTGTTAATTATAGAATTCTCTGTTGTCCACTTCTTTCTTCAGGAAGAGTGATGTCGATCATGGCATACGCCGAAAGTACCGAGAGAAACCTCCGAAACACCTCGGTCAGGGTCCTGTCATGTTGTATGTTCTTCGGTTTGTGTTCATATTTGTGAGTTCGTTAGTTCTTCTTTATTTGGTAGATGTGGTTTGTTGAGTTATTTTCAGTGTTGGGTTACTCTTCTGAGTTTTCTTCTATTAGGTGTCTGAGAAGCCATACATTGTTGTTTGTGTCAATTTCGGTTGATTTCATTTGGATGCATTCTCTTATGACAGCTATTGGTCGTGGGTATTTGAATGACGGATAGCTGAGGTCAAGGTGAGTTTCATTGAAGAGTTCTGTTGTCAAATGACGGTTATCTTTTCTATTTTTTCCGATTTATTATATAAGTGTGGTCCATCTGTCTGGTAGTGGTTCTGTTCATGTAAGTTTGTAGACTTCTTGGTTCTTGCACATAGTTTATATGCAGTTCTTAAAATACGTCGCTCAGTTGCCTGCACTTTTTCTGTGTTCTGTTTGTTGGCCATCCATATTGGAGCTCCGTATTCGAGTAAGGGCTGATGTAAGATTTATATGCGTGAATAAGGGTCTCTGATGGTGCCCCATTCATCTTTCCTTTTATTAATTTAATCGTGTTGAGTCTGTTTCATGCCTAGCCTATAGTTTCTTTAATGAGTGTGTCCCATTTCATACCTTTATCTAGGGTTATGCCCAAGTATTTCGCTGTATTTTTCGCTTTTATTTGTTGTCCCCATAGTTGGACAGATGCATGTTTCGGGTTTTGTCTTGAGGCATTTGCCATGTGTCTATGCTTGAAGATTATTAGTTGGTTTTGGCTGCGTTGGGTTTGATTTTCCAGTCTTGTAGCCATTTCTCCAATCTGTTGATGTAATCCTGCATTTGCGAGTTTATTTGGTTTACTGTCGGTACATGGCACCAGTAGGCCGTATCGTTTGCAAGTCCTTAGTTCCATCGGCGAGTTTGTGGTATATCTGCCGTGCAGAGGGAGTATAGGATGGTTGACAAAATCGCCCCTTGTGGTACTCCTGCTTCTGGGTATAACATTGAGGAGGGCCTGTTGTTGACATAAACTCTGGACGGTCTGTTGTCAAGGTTGTTTGCGAAAAGTTTCGTCAGTTGTGGTGGAACGCTTCTAGGTAGCAACTTGTGGTATATACCATCGTGCCATACCTTCTCAAAGGCCCTCTCAACGTCTAAGAGTAGAGAGGCGGAGCATTCTACCAGGTTAAGACCTGATGTTACTCCGCTGCAGAGCCTTAGGATTGGGTCTATTGTAGAGTGGTATTTTCTGAAACCCGCCTGGACGTCGGGAATCCATTTTGTTTCGATCGCGTATTTTTCTAGTCTGTTTGTGATTATCGACTCGAAGCATTTTCCTATGACTGGTAGAAGATCGATAGGTCTGTAGGATTTCGGATCGTTTGGTGGTTTTCCGAGTTTTGGTAACATTATTATTTTTGCTTCTTTCCAGTGTGTAGGGATGCTGCTTGTTTTCCGTGCCGCATTATAGAGTGGATTGAGGCAGTCCAAAAGTCTTTGGCGTGGTGCTAGACGCAGGATTCTCCTAGTTATTCCGTCGTTTCCAGGTGAGCTGCCGGCCGCGGTGGCCGAGGAGACTGAGGCGCTCCAGTCACGGTCTGCACGGCCCGTACGGTCGGGGGTTTAAAACCCCCCTCGGGCATGGATATTTGTGCCGTCCTAGTTCGTAAGTAGTTCATAAGTAGTTTGTAAGTTTAGGGACTGATGACCCCGTAGTTAAGTCCCATAAACTATACAAACATTTTGAACCAGGTTAGCTGCTTTTGCCTGAGAGGATGGCTTCTTCAATTTCTTCGTTTGTGATTGGTTTGATGAGTTCGTTTTCTGTTTCGGTTGTTGGAGCTTGCGAGTTGATTAAAATGGACAGTTCTTTAGTGATCATTTCTTTATGTGGTTTGGGGAATCTCTTATTGGTGGGATGGCTATGGGTATTTTGCAGAATCGTTTTATATGCTTCTGCTTTTTCTTGGTCATCTGTGATTATTTTATCTAAATGATAAAGCGGAGGTTCTGTCTTGTGGTTTTGTCCTGTAATTTGCCGAAAGGTTTTTCAAAAGGTAGCTGCCTGGTTGTGATCAAGTTTTTGACATGTGTGAGCCCATCTTTCCGAGCGGTAGTCTTTCAATTGTTGCTTGACTAGAAGATTTAGTTTGTTCTACTCTTGTTTCTTCTAGTATTTTCTTGAATTTGTTGTGACTTCCTATTAAAGGGTACACACAGGGCGGTTTGCAACCTATGTCACTACGCTGTCTGTTTGTGGATAACGGTGAAACTACATCTAGGCCTACTATACCTCAGGTTGCATCTTATGTAAAGATATTAAAACGTGTTTCGTATTTCCGGGTGTAATACTTTTTGACGGCTGTGTAGCAGTATAGTCACAGCTCTAAGGAATAATTTAACGAGGGCCTAAGCACAGTTGATGGGCCTATCGAGGATATTAAATGGTAAATCAGACTCGCCTCACATGTTGCTATGATGGCTCGTCTTTCCGTCACCGGCGACAGCGTAATGAACCGAGAGTCAGTTTGCAACTCAAATGTTTGAAAACCTATTGGACTAAAGTGCTACGGTCATCAGACCCTAGTCATACAGACTTACATTAAAGACGCTAAACATCCATTCCTGCGGGAGGACTCGAACCTCCAGCGGGAACGGCCGACAAGTCCGTAGCATGGTGCCTTAGACCACGCGGCCATTCCGCGAGGCTGAGATACTAATTGCTTAAAAACGAAATTCTGGTGACTATCTGTTCGACGTTCAGATTCGTCCTGATTCAGGCTTCTAGCTAGCGGAGATACCAGGAAGGAAATCAATCCCGAATTCCGCTTTTGGCCTTACGGGTTACAACCTTGCCGGCCGCAGTGGCCGAGGAGACTGTGGCACTCCAGTCACAATCTGCACGGCCACTACGGTCGGGGGTTCGAATCCCCCCTGGGGCATGGATATTTGTGCCGTCTTTAGTATAAGGTAGTTGATAAGTACTTTGTAAGTTTAGGGACTGATGACCCCGTAGTTAAGTCCCATAAGCTTAACAAACATTTGAACATTTTGGTTACAACCTTGCTCCATGATGTCTGGAAACGATTCTTTTTCGCGTAAGTCCTGAAATGTTCCTCACCGAGACTTGCTCCGACCTTTAGAACTGACCCAACCCGTTATACAGGGACCTACAGTTTAACGTGGGTTCCGAACCACAGTGCTACTCGATATTTTTCACATTAGCAACACTGCCAGAGGTGAAAAAAATGGGAAGTTACAGATAAAGATCCTAAGACCTGGCGGGGATCGAAACCGCGACCTTTGAATTTGTAGTCTGGCACGCTACCATTGTGCTGTCGAGCCGCCCAATGGGACAATATTCACCAAATATTTCGCTAACCAATGAAATAAATAGTCGGGGTAGGCAAAAATTAGCAATGCTACGGCAAGTCGCTAAGCCATAGATGAGGCGGTGTTTCTATGGCTAGAACCTCCCGAATACGTTTCTGTCCCTCGGGTTTTTCTCATGGAAGAAAACATTTGGTAATGGCAGTCTGTCTCGGAACCAGAAATGTCTTAATTGAAGCACACTCGCGAAGGAAAATTGGAATTTACATTATGGGATGTAAGAAGCACACAAATTCTAGTCAACAACCTAGAAAATACGCAATTGTAACACTGCAGGAAATATGATGGCGCAAAAAAAAAAAAAAAAAAAAAAAAAAAAAAAAAAAAAAAAAAAATGTTTATAGAACTTATGAGACAACTACGGGGTCATCAGTCCCTAAGCTTACAAACTACTTATGAACTAGCTAAGAGTAAGGACGGTACAAATATCCATGCCCGAGGGAGGATTCGAACCCCCGACCGCAGTGGCCGTGCAGACCGTGACTGGAGCGCCTCAGTCCCCTCGGCCGCCGCGCCCGGCATGATGGCGCAGGAACAGGGTCTGTAAGGGCAGGTACAGGCATTATTCAATATAAAGAGTGTGGTAACCATCGATAAATTGTAACAGACTTTATATTATTAACACGATGTTAAACGTCGTAAATGGATTCAAATTCGTAAGTAATATAACGTTCTTTATCTCAATTCGCCCGCAAAACATAGATGTCACCTTTCTTAATGCACAATCCATGGAGAAGACAAAGGTCTACTGGAGTCAACTAAATATCACATTCAACTCATTGCCAAACAATAATAATGTACTACAGGGCTTCATTTCTAAGGTGGAAGAGAGCTAATTTGCAGGTCTGTCGTAGGAAATGCAAGTCTATATAAAAAGCAATGTCAGTGGTAGCCGTTTTATAATATTCAGTGCCTATAATAAACTCTGCGTACTAACTACAGTTCGATTCAGATTACGGGATAGTTGACAGTTCATGTGCTGGAGCTGTCTTCTTCCAGTCACAACGTTCAAAGTCACTGCCTTAACAACTGATCAATCCAATTCCATTTCGTTATGCGGCTCTCTTCCTTTACTTGCTTTGTTGCCAATTTATAGGTTTGCCGTTTCTGTTTCTCATTCATCACTTAATGATAATTATACAAAAAAAAGACAAAGACAACGATGTTAACAACATACGTACTCCTACACAGCACTAAACACTAAGCACACGCTACTGAATCACCTTCGTACAAAAAGTGATTTAATATCACATATACAACTGTTATATCACAGATATCAGCTTACATTTAGAGAAGCTTCGCATGATTTCCGTGAAATCTAGCTCTCTGAAGGTTACAATTCAGGTTTGTTACTGTATATCTACCGTGACTTAGAAGCCGGCTACAGCATGGTTGCGTAGCGCAGTGATGTAATCATAGTTACCGGAAGTGAAGTTCGGGGGTTGGGTCCCCATCGTATGACATTATTTTAATTCCTAATTCAAAATTACTTTGTTGTTTTCGTTAACTTAAATTGTTTGTTATCTAATACATTGTTACATACGTTTCATAATAGTAATGCCCCCTTTATTCGTCTTATTTCTCATCTTATGATTCATTTTTCGATTAGAATCTGTTCTTGTCGTTAATAACCCGTAATGAACTGCCAAGCAGCTGATTCGATCGTAGCACGGCAACTCGTGTAACGACTAGCCAGTGTGAGGATGATTCAACGTAGGCTAACCAATGATGGCGAGAAATTTCAGGTTAGCTTTTAGCGCTGTATCTGAAATTTTTGTGTTCCAGAGTTCAATGAGAATTCTTTGATTACGAACATTACCGTACATGTAACAATGCGGTTATTGTTTCATAATGCGCAGTATGAATATGAGGTACTTTTTAATCTTATAACATGCTCGAGGCATGATACGACAAAAGAATTTCTGGCTTCGTGTAAGTTCAAATGTTCAAATGTTTGTAAATTTATCGGACTCAGCTGCGGGGTTATTAGTCCGTAGCTTATAAACTACTTAAACTAACCTAAAGGACAACACAAACACACATGCCCGAGGGGGGAATCGAACCCCCGACGGCCGGCGCACCGCATCACGGCGCCTCACTGTGCACAGCTAATCCACCTCGATCGCCGTGCAAGTCCGAGGTGGGTAGCCTGCTATAGTAAAATTAAAGAAACTTATCAATGTAACGACCAAAAGCGTGAACTATAATGAAAATATGGTGAAGGAACCAGAAAGCAAGGGACAATGTGTAATATAACTAGGCGGGAATTTAACAACTATGTTGAAAATTGATTCCGGATACTGTGATATAAATGAAGACTGGGCAAAAATAAAAATTATCCTAAATGAAACAGATTCAAAAGTTTTGGGACAACGGAAAACATCTAACCGAGTATGGTTCAACCAAACATATGAAAGGAACTTTGGAAGAAAGGAAGCGATAGAAACTAATGGTTATAAAACATGAAGAACAGATAACGGAGAGGAAAGTTTACTTGAATAAGGAAATAAATATTAACATTTCGTAGACAGTAAATGTTCAAATGTTTGTAAATCTAAGGGACTTAACTCCTGCTCTTATTGGTTCCTAGACTTACAAAGGACAACATAGACACACACACACACACACACACACACATGCACGTGGGAGTACTCGAACCTCCGACGGCTAGCAATAGCGCACTTTGCAGCAAGGCACCTTAGAGCGCTCTGCCATCCCACCGCTGCGACAGACAGTATAAAGGAAGTATTACAGTGGCATAATTAACGATTAGGAGCATTATAGCACTCACCACAAGTCAAAACGAATGTGTCAAAATGTCATGAAAGGTACCAATACATATGTAAAGAAAGAACAGTTTGTTAAAGATTAACAGAAAAAGATAGGCCATAAAAGCGCGTAATAGTTCTCCCACCCCTTAAATTGTGAAGACCTCACAAAACTCCTCCCTACACACTATCACTTCAGCACTATCGAGCAAGAGATGTAGGATATTCGGCTTCATAATAATAAGTGGTGACATTATCAATAGTGGTCAATATTGCATCATAAGGAAATGAACTGGTGCATATTATATCTCACCTATCGCAGATTTCACTTTTTGGAACTGTTATTCAAAAAAAGAAACTTTGCTTAGGAAGATTACTCATATTTCAGACAACTATTTTCACAAACTTAACGCGTTTGTATCAGTCATTAGTACATAATTTAATTTGGTTTAATTACAAGTACTTGTTAGGGAATTGCTGTTTTAAAGCTGCGGCAGATTAGCCGTGCGCATTGGGACACCAAGCAGCGGTGCGCGTGGCCTATCGCCGTCAGTGGTTCGAGTCCCCCCTCGGGCATGGGAGTTTGATTTGTCCTTAGGTTAGTTTACCTTAGTTTAAGTAGTTTGTAAGCTACGGACTAATAACTCAGCAGTTGAGTCCTATAGATTTACAAGCATTTGAATTTTTTTTTTTTTTTTTCAATATTTTAAGTTTCTATCTTATATTTCCTTCATAGAACATATACACTCCGTATTGTACTTTCATTATATTAGATCAAATTTGTGAAAGTAGAGATATATTTTTATAACGCGATGTTAAGTCTATTACGCAAATACATTAATGATATACACGTATATCAGTGTCCCATACAACTTTAGTTTCTTCTGCAATCTGTATCTGATAGAATGTTATAGTTATCATTTAGCTAATTCTTGCACTTTAATTTGAAAATAACGAGTTCAAAGAGTTTGAGCTAATGTCTATTCAGCCGTCGTGACGAATGGTTTCATCGGAGAGAAGTAAGTAAGACTCCACCAGTATGTTCCAAAGTATGTTCAACCAACAGGAAAATAGATGAACAAAAAGGAAAAATAAAAGTCCTTCAGGCTTAATGGAATAGGGGGAAGGGTGAGGAGCAGTAGGATGTATTATCAGGGAATAGGAGCCACAGAAAGATAACACTATCAGACGGCACAACAACAAATTGTCGTACTATTAAGGAGACGGCAAGACCGAGGGGTCGGGGATTTGTCCGAAATTTTGTGTGGTGAAAGAGGACACCTAACACCTCACGCGGTTAAAATATTTGGACGCACTACTCAGAAAATACCGAGGACAATCGATCAGAAGTTTCTTAGATGTCTTACAAGTATAAAATATTAGTCCATTGCTGAGCCGCCGTCTGGACTAGATGGTTAGGGGTGGGACTCTGACGACAGAGGTCTCGGGTTCGATTCCTCCTCCGGCACTTTCTTCTTCTGTTACATTTTATTTTGTTATTCCACCAATTATTCAAAATGTTTCTCAAACCTATATTATTTTTTAAAACTCTTTTTTTATTATTTTATTTTTTATATTCGTGATTGTTCAATTTCCTTTTATGGGGTTTAAAGGTTTAAAGGCGCTTTGTAAGGGTCTCCTTGGGATTTTAACGGTCATATGCGCATAGGACTTTGCGCGAAACGGGAGTAGTAAACGGCAGTTTGTTTTTCGATTTCCTCGTGAACAGACTTGCCTGTTTCAAATTTCAACGTGTTATTCCGATCCGAGGTTAAACATGTCGACTGAAGAAGTTGCTGGCTCATCTGGAATGTGAGAAGTTCCTGAAGAATTCTTTCATAGTGATCGATCAAAATTACGATTCAAGGACGCAGTAGTGTATTATGCAAAGCTGGTTGACGGAAAATAATTTAATTGCATCGACATCTTCGGAAGCCACATCCCTGAACCACAGACATTAACGAGGTGAGGTGGCTTGCGTGCCTCAACGATACAGATAGCCGAACCATAGGTACAACCACAGCGGAGGGGTATCTGTGGAGAGGCCAGACAAACGTGTGGTTCCTGAAGAGGGGAAGCAGTCTCGATGATTAACTGAGCTGTCCTTGTAACATCAGTTAACGTGGCTTTGCCATGCAGTTACTGCGAACGGCTGATAGCAAGGCGAAACTACAGCCGTTACTTTTCCCGAGGACATGCAGCTCTACTGTACGGATATATGATGATGGCGTCTTCTTGGGTAAAATACTCCAGAGTTAAAATAGTACCCCATCTCCGGGAGAGGACTACTCAGTAGAATGTCGTCATCAAGAAAAACAAAACAGACATTCTACGGGTCGGAGCGTGGAATGTTCAAACCCTTAATCGCTTAGGCAAGTTAGAAAATTTAAAAAGGGGAATGGTTAGGTTAAATATGGTAGGGATTAGTGAAGTTAGGTGGCAGGATGTACAGGATTTCTGGTCAGGTGAGTACAGGATTATAAATACAAAATCAGTTGGTGGTAACACAGGAGTATGTCTCATAATGAATAAGAAAATAGGAATGCGGGAAGTTACTATGAACAGCGTAGTGGACGCATTATTGTAGAAAAGATAGACACGAAGCCAACACCGACTACAGTGATGCAATTTTATATGCCAACTAGAATGGCCGATGATGAGGATATCGAAGAAATGTATGTGGAGATAAAAGAAATCATTCAGAAAGTTAAGGGAGACGAAAACTTGATTGTGATGGGGAACTGGAACTCGGTAGTAGGGAAGGGAAGAAAAGGAAATGTTGTAGGTTAATATGGGCTGCGAAAAAGTAATGAAAGAGTTGATTGCTTGGTGGAATTTTACGCAGAGCACAATTTAATGATCCCCAACACTTGATTCAAACATCATGAGAGAAGGCTGTATAAGTAGAAGAGACCAGGAGACACTGGAAGGTACCAGATTGACATTATAATGGTAAGGAATAGATACAGAAACCAGGTTTTAAACTGTAAGACATGTCCAGGGTCAGATATAGACTGAGCATAACTTGTTTGTTATAAACTGCAGATTAAAGCTTAAGAGACCGCAGAAAGGTAGAAACTTTAGGAGATGGAACCTGGACAAATTGAAGGAACCAGAAGTGGTTGAGAGTTTCAGAGGGAGCATTAGGCAAGAATTGGCTGAAACGGGGGAAAGTAATACAGTAGAAGAAGAATGGCCAGCTCTGAGAGAGAGGGTAGTGAAGGCAGCAGAGGATCATATAGGCAGAAGGACAAGGCCTAATAGAAATCCCTGGATAACACAGGATATACTGAACTTAATTAATGAGAGGAGAAAATATAAAAATTAAGCAGGTGAAGCAGGAGTAGCTACAGGACAAACGCAGAAGCGTGGAAGAATGCATAACAAGGGGAAAGATAGATACCACCTACAGGAAAATATAAGAGATATTTGGAGGCAAGAAAAGCAGCTGTAAGAATATCAAGAATTCAGAGAGAAAACCAGTACCAAGCAAAGAGGGGAAAGCTGCACTGTGGAAGGAATATATAGAGGGCCTATACAAAGGAAATAAACAAGGCAGTATTCTAGAAAGGGAAGACGAAGTGGAGGAAGATGAAATAGGAGGTACGATACTGCGAGATGAATTTGACAGAGCGCTGAAGGACTTGAGTCGAAACAAGGCCCCTGGAGTAGATGATATTCCGTCTGAACTGCTGATTTCGTTAGGAGAGCCAGTCGTGAAAAAAAGTTGAACCTTGTATGCAAGATGTATGAGACAGGGGATATACCCTCCGACTTCAAGAAGAATATCGTAATTCCAATTCCAAAGAAAGCAAGTGGAGACAGATATGAAAATTACAGACCTTTCAGTTTAATAAGTCATGGTTGCAAAATACTAACTCGAAATATTTACAGACGAATGGAAAAACTTTTGGAATCTGACCTCGGGGAAGATCAGTTTGGATTTAGGAAAAACGCAGGAACACGGGAGACAATACTCACATTACGACTTATCTTAGAAGATAGGCTAAGGAAGGGCAAGCCTACGTTTTTGGCGTTTGTAGATTTGGAGAAAGCTTTTGACGATGTCGACTGGAATACACTCTTCCAAACTCTGAAGTTAGCAGGGGAAAATATAGGGAGTGAAGAGTTATATTCAACTTATAAAAAACCAGACAGCGGTTATTAAAGGGCAAGAAAGGGACGCAGAGGTTGGGAAGGGAGTAAGACAGGGTTGTAACTTTCCCCAATGTAGTTCAATCTGTACATTGAGCAAGCCGTGAAGGAATGGAAGGTGAAATTTGGAGAGGGAATTACAGTTCAGGGAGAAGAAATAAAAACCTTGCGGTTTGCCGATGACATAGTAATTTTGTCAGAGACTGCAAAGGATCTGGAAGAGCAATTGAATGGAATGGACAGTGTCTTGAAAGGAAGATATAAGATGAACATTAAGAATTGGACAGAATTGGGGAGAAAAGGAATTTCTGGCATACGTTGACTAAAAGAAGGGATAGATTGGTAGGACACATTCTTAGACATCAAGGAATTGTTAATTTAGCGTTGGAGGGAAGTGTGTGGGGAAAAAATCGCAGGGGAAGACCAAGAGATGGATACAGTAAGCAGATTCAGACAGATGTAGGTTGTCGTTCTTATGTGGAGATGAAGAGGCTTGCTCAGGATAGGGTATTGTGGAGAGCTGCATCAAACCAGTCTCCGGACTGAAGACCACAACAACAACAACAAGAGTAAAAGGAAGGTAATGGAATGTAATGTCATAAAACTAGGCGATGCTGGAGGAATTAGATTAGGTAATGAGACAGTAAAAGTAGCAGATGAATTTTGTTATTGTGGTAGCAAGATAACTTCTGATGGCCGAATTAAAGAAGATATAAAACGGAGAATGGCTATGTGGAGGAAAGCGTTCCTAAAGAATCGAAACTTGTTAACATTCAATATTAACTTAAATGTTAGGAAGTCCTTTCTGAAAGCATTTGTCTGGAGCGTGGCATTGTATGGCAGTGAAAAGTGGAAGATAAGGAGTTCAAACAAAAAGATTATAGAAGCTGTCGAAATGTGGTGCTACGGACAAATGATGAAGATTAGATGGGTAGATCACGTGACTAATGAGGAGGTACTTAACCGAATTGGGGAGAAAAGGAGTTTCTGGCATGTCCTGACTAAGAGAAGATGTTATTGGTAGGTGGTGGTATTTCACTAGACATGGCTTACATTGTAGTGAAAAATTAGACATTAAACTGAGTTGATAGCAGAATCGTTAAGGGGGTATATTGAAGCTCAGTGTTGTGTGTGAAGCTCAGACAGCACATAAGTGAAAAACTATGTTAGTATATTGCATCAAATTATTGGGGGGTATAGAACAAAGTAGATGAACTTATCGTTTGTTTGGGAGGTCTAGAAATTGAGATGTAATTGATGTACTTTGCCAAGACATAAATAGGATTCTAAGCCACAATGAAATATCTCCCTGATATGGGGTATTTTTCCTTAATTATGTTATTGCCAAGCAGTTACATAAAATGGGTTACATCAGCAGTCAGCAGACATTTATTTAATGGTCTAGGAATTTTCATAGTGGTTTCCCACGGTATATATTGACTTACGAAATATAGTATTACTGACACAGCCACTGACACTAGACTGCTCTGCAATATTCAAGGTTATTCTCACATCGGCATCAGAAGTATAACGGATACCCAACCGGCATTTAAAAAGAAATAAAAATAATCCATGGTTAAGGTCTCCTTCTGCTCATTTACACGAAGTTGTGATACAAATTAGTAATTTAAAAAATAGAAAAAATAATAAAAAACTAAATATCATTTTATGTCATATAAAGAAACCCTCAGCTATAAAATACTACCACCATGTATAAATGCATGGTCATGCGGCAATTTGAATTAATAAAATCTTTAACGGCCTTCAGCCGCGTCAATTGGTTAGGAACCCCCAAGCTTCTTGCCAAGTTCTCCGCGGCCGTTGTCAAGAGGTAAATGACTGCGGCATCATCGTTGCCGTGCCGTTAAATAGCCGCTCTGCTGGCCATGACATCACTGAAGCTGGCTTCTGCCCCATAAAAGGCATTATTTACGTTCCGAATCGGTTGCGTCAGTTTTGGCTCCTGGCTGTGAGGTCATTTGGCCTTGCTTCTTGGTCCCGTGTCCGTCGCGTTCGCTTCAACCTCGCCACGGCCAGATCCCAAGTGGTCCTGAGCTGCAAATCAATGTCCTTCAACGTGTCCAGAGTCCAAAAACCTGTAATACGTATTATTTGTGGAGTAAATTCACGAACGTCCTGTAGAAGCCTCTTCAAAGAACTGGGTATATTAACTACAGCCTCTCAGTACATTTAATCCTTAATGAAATTGGTCATAAATAAAATATCCCTTTTCCCAACAAACAGCTCAATTCATACATACAATACTAGGAATAAAAATGATCTACACAAGGACTTAAAAGCACTTACTTTAGTTCAAAAACGGGGTCCACTACTCAGGAAGACACATTTTCAATAATTTACAATCAACTATAAAAAATTTAGCTACAAATAAAGATAAGTTTAAGAGGAACCTAAAAGCCTTTCTAGTGGCCAACTCCTTCTACTCCATTAGTGAATTTCTAAAGTGTACCAAATGATGTATGTATCTGTATTAATACTATATTATTATTATTATATTATCAGCTCAAAAAACCTTAAAAATGTATGTACCTCTATTTATATTATTAGTATTACCTATTATGTAGCTTGTAAATTTTGTTTCTTGACCTGTTCCACATTCAAGAGGATCTCCTCAAAATGGATCTACGGCACGAAAATCTAATCTAATCTAATGGTGTTCTCCGATAATTAAATTTCAATTGCTTTCTTTATAAAACTATCCCTTCGTTTTATGTATGCCAGATGTTTCATCGACACGAATTCTGTGTCGATTTTCTATTGAATGTTCTGCTACGACTGATTTTTCCGTGTGACGTAAGTCCGCTCGTATTCTGTCCGGCGTTTTTCCACTGTGCATACAGTTGGTCCAATATAATAGTAGCCACATTTGTATGGAATTATGGAGTTTTGAGCCCTAGATTGTCTTTTACAGACAGAATCATCTGTCTTATTTTTGCTGGGGGCCTGAACACAGAATCATCTGCCGGATCAGAAGTGACGTCTGCTCTTTCGGAATAGGCGCCACATGTATATATATAATATGCCAGTGACAGGCAATGATCCTTTCGTTAGTGGGGAGGGGTGGGAAAGTTTGGAGCCCTTACTCTTACGGGAATTAGTACGTAGTCACTACGAGTTTGAGTACTGTGGGCACGGTAGAGCAGGAAATTTGTGTCTGACGGGAGGCGTGCTTAGGTAGTAGTTGAAGGGGCGGTTATTACTGTGTCCCCAGTGGTGTAGGGGTCAGCGCAACTGCTTAGTAGCAGGAGACCCGGGTTCGAATCCAACATGGGTACACATTTTTCAACTTTGCCATTCGCAGTTGAAGTCAAATATTCTGTGAATATGAAAACAATAACAACTGCAGGATCAGAAGTGACGTCTGTTCTTTCGGAATAGACGCCACATGTATGAATATTTTATTATTGTGTAGGAGAACGGAAGCTTCTCCTACTAGTTTCTGAAAACTAAGGTGAAATCATAGATTGTTATTGTATTGGGCTGCAGAAGTGTAGGCCACGGTGTGAAATGAATTCTGGGATGCGGCAACGCTTTAGTATTAACAGTAGAATAACGCTAAACTTTAGGATAACTTGTGCTTCGACCTGGTGATCAACGGGACGCTAAGCTGTAATCGTCTTTCGTTTAGGCCATCGTCAGACAAGAACTAAATGTTGGGTACACAGTTAAAATGGCATGCGCGATATACAAATGTCGCTTTTATATATAATACAAAAGATAAAAATACTGACATGTAAAATCTACACACAGGAAAGTACATCTACATCTACATGGGATACTCTGCAAAGCACATTTAAGTGCCTGGCAGAGGATTAATCGAACCACCGTTATACTATTTTATCTCCCATTCCATTCTCCAATAGTGTGCGGTATGAATGAAGACCTGAATCTCTCCGTTCGGGCTCTGATTTCTCGTATTTCATTCTGATGATCATTTCTACCTATGTAAGTGGGAGTCAACAATATATTTTCGCATTCGGAGGACAATGTTGGCGATTGGAGTTTCGTAAGTAGCCCGCGCCGCAGTGATAAGCGCTGTTGTAATGATTCCCATCCCAGATCCTGTATCATTTCCGTAACGCTGTCTCCCCTGTACCGTGACAATACGAAACGATCTGCCCTTCTTTGGACTCTTTCGATGTCCTCCGTCAAACCCACCTGATAAGGATCCCACACTGGGCAATAATACTCCAAAAAAGGACAGACAAGCGTAGTGTATGCAGTTTCTTTTGTACTTCTGTTGCATCTTTTAAGGGTTCTGCCAATAAAACGCAGTCTCTGGTTCGCCTTTCCCACGACATTATCCACGTATTCCTTCCAATTTAAGTCAGAAGTAATTGTAATTCCTGGGTATTTTTTGGAGTTTACGGCCTTCACATTCAATTGATTTATCATGTAAAAAAAGTTTAACGGATTTCTTTTCGTACTCATGTGGACTACTTCACACTTATCATTATTTAGAGTCAACTGCCAACTCTTACACCAAACAGATATCTTATTCAAATCGTTCTGCAGTTGTTTTTGATCTTCAGATGATTTTACTAGACGGTAAATGACGGCGTCATCTGCAAACAACCTAAGAGAGCTACTTAGATTTTCCCCTCAATCGTTTATGTAAATAAAGAACAGCAGAGGACCAATAACACTATCCTGTGGAACGCCCGATATCACCTCTGTTTTAGTCGATGTCTTACCATCGATTACTACGAACTGTGTCCTCTATGAGAGGAAATCCCCTATCCAGTTGCAAATTTGGGGCGATATACCGTAACCACGCAATTTGATTAAAAGCCGTTTGTCAGGTACGGTGTCAAAAGCCTTCTGGAAATCAAGGAAATCGAAATCAATTTGCGAACCCTTATCGATACCACACATTACTTCGTGTGAATAAAGAGCTAGTTGTGTTTCGCATGAACGATATTTTCTAAACCATGTTGACCTTGGGCCAATAGATCAATCTGTTCGAGATAATTCATGATATTTGAATACTGGATATGTTCCAAAATCCTGCTGCAAATTGAAGTCAATGAAATAGGCCTATAGCTTAATGGGTTACTCCTACTGCCTTTCTTGGATATAGGTGTGACCTGTGCAACTTTCCAATCTTTTGGTACAGATCCTTCTTTGAGAGAGCGGTACATTCATATTGAGAAAAATAGGCCAA
Source organism: Locusta migratoria (assembly GCA_026315105.1). Taxonomy (NCBI): domain Eukaryota; kingdom Metazoa; phylum Arthropoda; class Insecta; order Orthoptera; family Acrididae; genus Locusta; species Locusta migratoria. Next base: position 472,349,017 of record CM048747.1, read on the forward strand.
TGCGTATGCCTAGAGATAGGAAGTCCATATTCACTGGACACATACATTCATATGTTTTGCGTAGATGATAAGTGTTGTGACCTCCGGATGCTGTAGGTTCGAAAGGTGGGATGTGGCTAGGAAGGGATGTGGACAAGGTTTGCAACTAAAAGAAGTGATTAGTTCATGTATAATTTTATCAAACATGAAAGTGATACTTATCTTGGATCTACTTGTGATGATACAAAGTCTTACGTAATATACAGTTCTGCTATGCTTCACTTAGAGTCATTTCACTAGCAAATACTGCGGCTTGTATTAAGACTGTTGACTTACATGGCTGGCACTCTTCTGTTGACTCGTTGAACTTTCTGGTACTGCCTGAAACTGCCGTAATCCTCTGTGTCGTGGCTGTGGTGGCCCGGTATATCTAGCCGAGCCCCCTTCTCTTCCTATTGGCCGGCAAAGAGGTATCGCGACTGCGGGCACTCCTAGCGGCCGAAGCACTGTGGAGCGACTTAACGCCTCGTCTTCAAGTTGCGCGGCGACTTGTGAAGACCACCAACATTGTGACGAATAGCGACGCCACAACAATTAGCATTTGTGCAATTTCAGCCAGCGTGTTCAAGGTCAGCATCGATATCACTGCATAACATAAACTACCGCTTACGTTGTCGTTCTGAACTGGAGGTAATGGATCAGCGTGTCTTGAGCAGACGTGCAGGATGCATTTCAGATGTAGGTGCGAGCAGTACTGTCCAGTCACTGAGATTCAAAGACGGTGCATTATTGGCATGGGAGAATGTGGTGCAACCATCCGGGAAGTTGTTACTTGTGTGGGACAAAGTCTTTTGGCAGTGTAATGGGTGTTTGCAGAAAGATTAGCGGACGGTTGTAGGACACGACGAGGTGAATCACCTCACACCACGCAGATCATCTCTCGAGAAGATTGACGTCTCATCCGAATGACATTGCAGAACATATCTGCATCCCCACCGGCCCTGGAGCAACAATTTAACTCTCTAATACGTGTATATCTATCAGGCGTGACTGTCCGTCGCGGTTTATTACGGAACGAGCCACGTGCGCGTCGTATACATGGCTACCTGCGTTTAATTAATGGACGGAAAAATGCTGTCCGTTGCTACACTAAAATCCCTCTCCTTCATTCTTGAGCTACCTGACATACTGTGCCACAGAGTCTGCACTTCTTGCCTTATAGCTCGGTTCTATTAGCTAGTCGAACAAGCAAGTGGTATCTTTAATTACTTCTTCCTAGGAGATTTTGTACTAATTTGTATTATATTTTTATCCGCTCCGCACAATCTCTAAGATTACAGCTATTTAGTTTTTGAAATTGTAAGTGCTATGTCCAGAAAGTATACAACTCAAGTTGGTATATTCTGCAGTAGTCGTATCACTCAGTTGTCCTGAGAACCAAATCGCATGCAGCAAACTCATCTCTGAATATCTTTTTACTTACGCTAGACTGCTGTTTTCTAACCTCTTTGCTCTATCCGTCATGGGCTACTTTGGTTCCAAAATACCACAATTTCTCAAGTTTGTGTTTCCTGGTCTTCAATTTATCTGCTACGTTTGTCGCTACTTTCATTTTTGCCGATATTCCTTCTAGTGCGCTCAATATTTTGTACTCATTAGACCATTTCAATTAACAGATCCTGAAATGCTGCTTCACTTCCACTGACAGCAATGATATCAATGAGCAACAACTCTTTATCCACGGGTAGTTACGCTGATTGTCTGAGAGTTCTCACACTACTGTTGCTATAATCAGAATTCTGTGAATGATAGTTTTGCGGAATTCTGAGCAAGCTCGCCACTCTACATTCTACTCATCAATCTAAATGGGTGATCAGTTATAATTATAATAATTTGCGGTGGGATGTTGCGTGTCCCTTCTGAGTTACTTGCTCTCAAGTATTCCCGAGCTCTTTTAAATTCCATTACTGGAGCCCCCGCCGCCTCTAATGACCACGATGTCGACGGCACGCTAAACCGCAATCTTCCTCTCCCTTCCGCTGGAGCCCCCAGGGAAGGATACATGTTGTCCGGCGCCAGGGGAGACATCGTAACTCGTCCCCCTTCCACCTCTCCAACCACGTGCCTTACACCTCAGTGCCGATGTGAGATCGTAAACTATTACAGACGTCATTGTGTTACATGCATTCTGTTATCCGAACAGAGCAACAGGTAGAGTACAAAACGAATCATATATCAATATACATATGTAACTGAAAAAATGAATAAATAAAAAAGGAAAGAAAAATACTAGATGCCCAACTTAAAAATCTACTTATGTAATAAATTTTCTTAATATTAGTTATTGTTGATTAAAAATAATGTACATAAATGAAATTCATTTTAAAATACCATGATTCTATCAATATGCATATTTTATTAGAAGAAAAATCAATAACGAACAAAGTGATTCTTAAAGCCTTAGGTAAATTTACTTTCTGAAATTAAACAGAATGTATTTTATTTTCTTTTGATTTTTCTACTGGCAATCAGCAAATAAAATTAGCCCGCCGCAATAACAAAGAAATACTACAAAGAAATGTTATTTAGATATATATGAGTTGGGATGGAAATAATCAAACTGTTCCATCTTTTGTGTTCTGCCAAGTAGGGGCGGATCCAGGACGGCCTGCTGGGTGCTGGGTGGGGGTTGGGGGGGAGGGGCGGTGAAAGAATTCTCATCGTCAGCTTAACTTCTGTTTTCTGGCTCAGTAGAAAGACTCTAGTGCCGACCACCCCTTTTTACCCCACGCTCAATAAAAAAAAGTCTCACAATTTTGAAGACTCAGTGCAATGGTAGAAAAAAAAAACCTTCTGACAAGAGCTACTGACCCTTGCACCCCCTCCCCCCCATGCCATGTATCCACTTATGCGGCCAATGAAACGTAGCCTTTCTGTTCACCTTCGCTACAACATTTTCTATGTGTTCTTTCCCATTTACGTTGTTCGCAACTGTAATTCATAAGTATTTAACTGAATTTACGGCCTGTACACCTGACTGGTTTATTCAGTAAATCAAGTTTAAAGAATTTTATTTTGTGCTTATATTAATTACGGTAGGTTGCCAATTTTTGCACCATGCAGATATTATAACTTAATCATTTTGTAGTTGCTTTTGATCTTCTGGTGACTCTACCAACATGACAACACCATCTATAGTGGTAGTTTCTGAAACACAGGAGCAATATGAAGAAAAAGAAAAAAGAAAAAGAAATTATATTGTACGAAGATTTCTTTCTACAAATGTATTGAAAACAGCATCGTATGATACCTAGGTACTAACTTATGGTGTTGATACGTTTGTAAGGCAAGGCAACATTATCACTTCGGAAAGGGCTTCACTCAGCTCAAGCATTAAGTACGTTATATGCGCAAAAGACAATAGTATAAATTTTTTGGACTTGACTATTTCAAAAAAGGAAGGGAAACATCAGTTTGAAATCCACAAGAAACCTACAAACACAGATGTTATAATAAATGCAGACTCCTATCATCCATATAAATACAAAAGAGCTTTTTTCCTAGCAATGATCCATAGAATTTTCAAACTCCCATTGTATAATGACGAAGTACAGAAGGAACTTCAAACACTGAGATAAATAGCAAAATCTAATAATTTCAATGTGCACTTGGTAGATTCAGTATTCAATAAAGTACAAAAAACTGTTGCAACAGATCAAAAAGAAGTTAAGGGAGACAGAAGATACGCCTGTATGACATACAGAGGGAATGTCTCTGAAAAAAAAAAAAAAAAAAAAAAAAATAAGTAGACTATTTAATAATACTGATCTCACTCTTGCCTTTTCAGTGGACAACACCCTACAACATCGGCTCAAACATACAATTAAGACATGTAAATAAATATAAATAATAAATATTCAAAATCTGGTGTTTATAACGTAATATGTAGCACATGCGGAAAATATTATATTGGACAAACGGGACGTAGTTTCCAAACACGATACCGTGAACACACAGTAAGTGTTGCAAGTAGTAAGTCGGTCTTTGGGCAGCATATAATTGAAAATAGACATTGCCATGGCACAATTGAAAACAACCTAAAGATTTTGCACACAGCTCCAAAAGGATTACGCCTCGACCTACTAGAGCAAATAGAAATCTATGTGCAACATAAAAAGAATCCTGTTCAACTCTTAAACGAACAAATTGATTTCAGGGAAAAAAATTACTTTGACCTATTCGAAGAGATCCTTTAATAGTTTACTCCTCTGAAGTCACACATGTACAACACACACACACACACACACACATATATATTCCTATTGTGATGTTATACCCACTTTATACTGTTTTACGATCCTTACGGTTGATAGCCATGTACATTATGCATAATTTTAATGTACAATAATTTAAATTTTATTCTTAGACACATTTTAAGCCTCAAATTTATCCTTTTAACTGTTAACTGACAACTTTACTATCATTGACAGACGCCATTTGAATGGTAATTTTCTATGTTTTTGACATATCAGTCTCATCTTACTTATGTTGTATACGTATGACCACCTAAGGCAACATATACACAAATTTAAGATCATTCTGATCACCCTCAACTTGGGTAAATATTTTATTTTTACTATTAAGAAACAGTTATGTAGTTTACTCCATGACGCCATTTGAATTGTATCCGTTATGTTTTTTACATTTCATTCCTAATATTTCACAATGTTACAGCACACTATATTATTTTTTAATTTTTAATGACAACCTAAAGCATCACACAATAAATCAAGGACTTTTCATGTATATACAATATATATACCCTGTGCCTTAATTCTATTATAACAACATTTTAATTAAGTAAGATATACCCATTTTTGTATATTACAATGAAAGCATTAGCTTTACATAAATTACAATGACAAACGAACCATAAATGTTTTGTAAGGTTTCATATCTTGAATTGTTTCTTTGTATAGAAAAAAATATGTAAAAAATACGTTAAAATTTTTTTACACCAGTAAACTTACATAAAACACTGTAGATACTGTAGAACCACTCATAGAATATCTTTGGAAATACTGAAAAGAATGGGATGCAATTCATGTCAGTATTTTAATGTTTTAATCTTTATTTTAAATACTACTAAGATGACTATAATTATTTTATTTTAGACATTAACCAAGAAATGTGTTATTAATTTTAATTTTATATATTTTAGCTACATTCATGTATTTAAACTTTTTATTGGCTATCAAAGATGGGTGGAGCTGGCAAAGGGGCGGAGCCTCAGCTATTTAAGAGCAGCAAACCTTGCTCCAGCCAGCAGTGACACACTGGAAGGCTCCCAGCTACCTGCCAGCTCCACAACATCAAAGGGTATAACATCGCTTATTTTATTTTGTTCTATTTCTATTTATTAACTTAGTTTAGCTTTTACAGTAATGTAAATTGCTCCAAACTCCTCTAAATGTGACTGTGATATATTTCAGAGATAAATTGCTGAAGATGGTCTACATAAGACTGAAACTAGTAGAATGAAATAAATTAGTGCATTCTAGACTGTTCTTTATTTACCAACTTCTTTAATATTGGTTCAATTAATTTGTTAATCTTACCAAAAACCATTAAATTGGTTCTGAAGTGTGGGCCTATTTTGTCTCCTCCCTTAACATCTTGCCCCCTATTAGATCCGTCACTGGGCGTCCCTATGAAATGAAATAAGCTATGGCATTCTTGGCCGGGAGATCCCTTAAGGCAGGGCCGCTCAAGGTGCATGCACCGGCGCATCGCACAGTGCAGAGAGCAGAAGACGGCTGCGCTGTGTTGACGACGGTGCAAATCCCCCACTCCTCGGCTTTGCGCCGCTTCTCTCTTTACTTACGCCGCCTAAATCGACCTTTTCAAAACTTTTACCCTGTTTTCTTCTTCATTGCCAAATACTTATGTACTCTAGGCGGAGAGCTTATTTTGTTGGAACACGATTACCGGTATAAAATAGATTTAAATAATATTAATAACTGTAATGATAACAAATTTAAATTTGGTTTCAACACAAATTTATCTCTTCTATGTTCTCTTTTTATTTTTTATTTTCAATTATGCTACTAAGATCTGGAACAAGAGATCGGCTGACAGCATTTTTGAAATTACTATTAGAAATACTTGCACGCAATCTAGTCTTCGTACAAGACAAAACAGAAAAAAACCTTTCACATACACATGTAGAGCCAAACATAGAAGTAATCTTCGCTGCTTCTCTGTATAACTTGGGAAATTCTTCCTTCGAGAAATTCTACTAGAACTGGAGCACACCTTTTGTGTTGTAAAACAAATCCTTTCGGTGAACATCGGTTTGCAAATCAATCAGTTAGAAATGTAAATCTCGTTTGTAGATGCAGAATTCTGCAAGAGTTTTCACCTTCCGCAATTCTTCCTCTCTAGCATCCCCTGTGATATCACTATACTTTTCTGAATGGAATTTGCTGTAGTGTCTTTCAATAGACGATTTTCTGACACACGTAATTAGTGTACCGCAGATTAGACATTTGGCTTTATCGTCACAACGAACAAAAAAAGTAAGTGAGTTCACATTTCGGTTTAAATCGACTTTCGGGAAAATTTGCGCAGGTGGTTCCATTATCATAGTAATTGTCTTGCGCTTACTTAATCCAATGTTGATTAAGCCGTCTGGCAACGCTTTCGGCAGCGTACAGCGACGGCCTCACCCAGCAAGCCGAGTTGAGGCGAAGTATACCGAGTTGAACCGATGCACTGTGCAAACACTACCTGCACCTCGCTTTGCACGCGTGCGGTTTTCCGTGTTTGTGCGGCCCTGCCTTAAGGGATTGTTCGGCCGCTTGAGTGTAAGTGTTTCTATTTGACTCCGCGTGGGTGACTTACGTGCCAATGATGATGAGATGATGATGACAACACACAACACCCAGTTCCCTGCCGGGAATCGAACCCGGTCCTCCTACGTGGTAGCCAGCGATGCTGCCACTGAGCTACGGAGGCGGGGCGTCCCTATGTCGATAGCAAACAAGTGAAACTCTCGATTTCTGCGCCAACGTTTCCTCGCACTCACCACGTTACCTGGCCTGGCGTAATTCGGAAGAGACGACAGCGGCGGCCTTTCGCGCGCTACGGTCGTGACGTAGCGAGGGGAACTGGCGTGAACGGCGATGGCGCTCCAGTTCCCACAGCGTTGCGTCACGACGAGTCACTCTCGCCTTCCGCCGTGGCGCCTCGGAACTAACCGACTGCCCGCGCTACTGGCCGGAGCGGCTGGTCTGCCCCGCACTGAGCCGGTGCCGGAGCGGACTTCCAAGCGGCGCAGAAAGTGAAGCTGCCAGTCCTGAAAGTGACCCACAAGTACTTGAGCGAAACAACTACTATAACGGAGAGCAGAAATTATGTAGCCAACACGCAATTGCGGATGAACTGATATGTTGTTGTTGTTTTTGTTGTGGTCTTCAGTCCGGAGACTGGCTTGATGCAGCTCTCCACAATATCCTATCCTGAGTAAGTCTTTTCATCTCCACATAAGAACGGCAACCTACTTCTGTCTTAATCTGCTTACTGTATCCATCTCTTGGTCTACCTCTGCGATTTTTACCCCACACACTTCCCTCCAACGCTAAATTCACAATTCCTTGATGTCTAAGAATGTGTCCTACCAATCTATCCCTTCTTTTAGTCAAGGTATGCCAGAAATTTCTTTTCTCCCCAATTCTGTTCAGTACATCCTCATTAGTTACGCGATCCACCCACCTAATCTTCAGCATTCTTCTGTAGCGCCATATTTCAAAACCCTCAATCCTCTTCCTATCCGCACTGTTTATCGTCCATGTCTCACTCCCATACAAGGCAACATTCCATACAAATGCCTTCAGAAAGGACTTCCTTAGGCTTAAATCAATATTCCATGTTAACAAATCTCTCCTTCTCAAGAACGCTTTTCTACCCATTGCCATTCTACATTTTATATCCTCTGTAATGCGACCATCATTTGTTATTTTACTGCCCAAGTAACAAAACTCATCTACCTCCTTTATTGCTTCGTTTCCCAATCTAATTCCTTCAGCATCACCTGATTTTCTTAGACTGCACTCCATTACTCTAATTTTGTTCCTGTTAATGTTCATCTTATATGCACCTTTCAGCACACTGTCCATTCCGTTCAATTGCTCTTCCAGGTACTTTGCTGTATCTGACAGAATTAATATGTCGTCGGCAAAACGCAATATTTTTAATTCTTCACCCTGAACTTTAATTCCTTCTCCAAATTTCTCCTTGCTTTTCTTTATAGCTTGCTCAATGTATAAATTGAATAACAGTGTAGAAAGACTACAACCTTGACTTACTCCCTTTCCAACCACTGCATCCCTTTCATGCCCTTCAACTCTGACAACCGTGATATACGAATCCATTTGCACCAGTATGTAGCGACAATTCGTATTTAACCCTACACTGCAATTTTGTTACTTTTTCAGACATACTTCCTGTTGACAGATGGCAACATCATGCATATCGAAGACATTGGAGTATGTTATAAGCATTTAGTTGATCGTTTCTTCCATAGAAGGCAATGCAGTCATGCATTGACGAGAAATGCAACAAAAAGCGCTCCAGCGGATTTTACTCACTGTTGAGCATTAATGTTATAAACTATTAAGTAAAAAAAATTATTTTCTTGGAGCGTGACTTATGTCTAAATGCATGATGTTGACAATGGCAACAGGTAAATAATGACTCTCATTGGTAAATGAGTTATATACTTTTTTCAATATTTTCCCCTGCATAGGCGAACATTTTCGACCATATATATTTTTTGCGCTAAAATAAAAAAAATCAATCAGTGTAGGGTTAATAAGGGAACATATACGTACTGGGTGGTCAAAAAGTCAGAATTAATTTGAGAACTTAATAAATCACGGAATAATGTACCTAGAGAGGTAAAAATTGACACACATGCTTGGAATGACGTAGGGTTTTATTAGAAACAAGGAAAAAAAGTTCGAAAAATGTCCGACAGATGGCGCTTCATCTGATCAGAAAACCAATAATTAGCATAACAAATTAAGACAAAGCAAAGATGTTCTTTACAGTAAATGCTCAATGTGTTCGCCATCATTCCTAAACAATAGCTGTAGTCGAGTAATAACGCTGTGAACAGCACTCTAAAGCATCTCCGGACTCATAGTGAGGCAATGGCGTCGGATGTTGCCTTTCAGCATCCCTAAAGATGGCGGTCGATCACGATATACTTGCGACTTCGGGTAATCCCAAGGCCAATAATCGCACGGACTGAGGTCTGGGGACCTGGGAAGCCAAGCAAGACGAAACTGGTGGCTGAGCACACGATCATCACCAAACGACGCGCGCAAGAGATCTTTCACGCGTCTAGCAATACTTTTTTTTTGTTCCACAAAACCCCATGTCATTCCAAGCATGTGTGTCAAATTTTATCTCTCTATCTACATACCTACATTATTTCGTGATTTATTAAGTTTTCAAATTTATAGTAACTTTTTGATTACCCGGTATAACAAAGACGCTTATTCATTTCCAACAGTTGAAGAAATTAAGGAAGAATTATAAAAATATCTTAAAAATAACAAAGCAAGTAGAGAAGACTGCAGAAAAACTGAACATTTGAAACGGGAGAACCAAAAATTATAGAAGATCTACAAATAATCTTTGACGAAACTGTGGAAACAAAAGATTCCAGAGGATCGGAAAGTGGCTTTAAAACACCACTCACACAAGAAGGGTAACAAGCAAGATTAACAGTAAAATCGACACTGGACAGTCTATAGGGTGAATATTAAGGTGGATTTAGAAAGGGGCGTTCTTGCTTCGGACGGATTTTTGACCTGAAATCTATAATTCGACAGAGATTAATAAACCCTAAAGACATAGTTGAAGTATTTATTGACTTTAAATATGCTTTCGACTCAGTTGATATGGAAACCCTAGATAAAGTAATCTGTGAATTTCGAGCTAAAACTAAATTGGCAAACCTAATTCGTGAAACCCTTACACACACTACATTGAAAGTAAAATTTATAAGTGAAATATCTCAACCTTTCAAAATAAATACAGATATCAGGCAGAGAGATGGTTTATCCCCACTCCTTTTCAACCATGATATGGAGAAAATTGTAATAATTCGGAGCGAAAAACGGAAAGACTACAAAATATTGCTACTCGTGCTGGGGAACAAGAACAAAAGTACTGCAATAAAGTCTCTAGCAAATGTTCAAACGTTTGTAGAGCTTATGGGACTTAACTACGGGGTCATCAGTCCCTTAACTTACAAACTACTTATGAACTAGCGTATACTAAAGACGGCACGAACATCCTATGACCAAAGGGGGATTCGAACCCCCGACCGCAGCGGCCGTGAAGACCGTGACTGACACGCCGCAAACCTCTCGGTCACTGTGGCCGGCCAGTCTCTAGCATTTGCTGACGAGTTTGCAATATTTTCAGGAAACCTAACGGATGCAGCAACGTAAGTCAGTCTCCTTGAAAAGACAGCCAACATGACAGGCGTAAGAGTCTGCCAATAAAACAAAATTTTTGACGAATATATAATGTGCCCCGAAGTGTTTAGTAACAGATATTGGTAAATATTAAAGGTAAAGAAATTCAAATATCTGGGTGAGATAATTCAAGAAAATGTGTTAGAAAAATCTGCTATAGAGGAGAGGATACAAAAGATGGAAATAACTTACGGTATAACTAAGAAAACTTACAACAGAAAGTGCTAATCGGCAAATCTTAAAATAAATCACTACAACGTAGTGGTGAAACCAGCATGCCTGTATGCCAGCGAATGTCTAGCACTGAACTATAAGCTTGATAAATTCTAAATATTAGAAAGAAGATTTATAAGAAAAATATTAGGTCCGCTAAGAAATCGGAGAGTTTGTTCGATTAAGAAATAATAATGAAGATTACCAGAAAATAAGAAATATTTCGGAAACAGAAACAGAAAGGAGACTGTTGTATCTTCCGGGTTATGTGGTCGTGGTCCACGAAACATATCCGTTCCTGACGTTTCCTCCAGAGCTGCGCTGGACATCTTCAGAGGTACTGGTAGCGGTGAGTCTTGCCGACTGACGAGTTGGGCGTCGGAGAGCGGTATAAATACTGTCCAAAAGGGGGGCGTGGTCAAGTGTTCACGTGCGCAGCAGAGATAAGCCTTGTCAAAGATAAAACATAACTTTCGATAGTCGATGGTCAAAGATAAAAGCGTAACTACCTTCTCTGAAGAGCCACAGTCCATATGTCATTAAGTTTCATTGTTTCTTCCTTTCTATTAAAATTATCCCTATGTTTGTATATTTCTATTGCTTCTCTGTGCTGTCGTGGATAATAGTTCGTCGCTGTAGATAAAATTTCTGTTTCGGAAAACTTTACTTCATGATTTCCTGATTGGAAAACATGTTCCGCTACAGCTGATTTCTCAATTCTACCTAGTCGGCAAAGACTTTTGTGTTCTTTCAGTCTTGTATTCACACTCTTTTTTGTAGTACCAATATACACTTTTCCGCAAGAACACGGAATTTTGTACACTCCACTAGATGATAGAGGAGGGCGTTTGTCCTTAACAGATCGGAGTGCCTGACTTATAAGTCAGGCACTCCGATCTGTTAAGGACAAACGCCCTCCATGCTACGCAATGACTACAATGCTAATATAATTCTCAGTATGTTTAAACCATATTTACGTAGTTATATTACAGTGCAATATGCACGTAGACAACGACAGTCATTTCTATGAAAGTTTACGTCATACACTTGCAGCGATTGCAGCGCCCATAGCAAAGTGTAATTATAGCTTGAGTATGCTAAACGTAAATCAAACGATTTCAGTGGAATATATCTGAAAGTAGATTATTTCGTATGTAAAGAATTATGTAAATTTTTTTGTCAATATATGCGTTTTTTTCTGTGCTCAGTATGAATACAGATTCTTCCGGTTCGATTTAACTATTAGAAATTACAGCCTACAAATGACGTAAGGAAGATAATAACACCGAATGTATTAATAAACCATCTTTTGCTCACGTTTTACCTTGAAAAGTAACTATATGAATCATAACCGGAGTTTAAATCTTCTGGATCATTCTGTTCGTTATCAACAAAACCTACAAGTAGAAATGAAAGTGATTTGTACTGTTCATAGCTAGAAGAACAAGATACATACCTAAGAAAAGTTTATACTAATTATCTCATCTGCAAAAATTCTTTGCACGTGCCCAAACCAGTTGACAGCATCTTTGAATGGTAGAGAGCTTGTTGAGGACTACTGCTAAAAAAAATGTTCAAATGTTTGTTAAGGTAATGGGATTCAACTAAGAGGTCATCATTCCGTTACGTTACAAACTACTTATAAACTATATTATACTATAGACAACACTAACATCCATGCCCGAGGGAGAATTCGAACCCCCGACGGGGAACGGCCTCGCGCATCGGACCATAGCGCCTCAATGTGCTCGACCACTCCGCCGCGACTACTACTACATTGTGGCGATGTACTGCCAGTTTCCGTATTTTTCATAACTGCAGTAGAGTATAATAACTATCCAAGCAAAGCTAAGGTAGAAAGTAATTGGCAGAACAACAAGAAATACCGTCGGACTCGGCAGTGCTAGGTCTCCTATGTAATAAACTTATAAACTTTGCTATAAGAATTCTGTACCCTGTCGAAGGGAGACTGGGTGGAAAAATTTTCGAAGTGGGGAAGATCTACAAGGCTTAGAATGGAATGAAGCCTCAGGATACATAAAAAATAAACAATAAAAATTAAAATCAGAAGTAATCACTGTATTGTGATGAAATAACATACAAATATTACAACAAAAATGTAGCTAAATAATTCATTTCCTTAATTCCGTCCTGTGAGACGGATGCCATTATTTATTATGTAGTATTTTAATTTTTGATTTGATTACGGGAATAATTACCGAGTTTTGGGCAAAATTTGTTAAAAACATTTATGTAAGAAATATTCCGTTGAGCAGAATGGAAGGGCAAATTGGAACTACATGTTATATTCAGAGCAGTTTAGAAATGACTTGGTGGATATTGGTGGGAGCTAGTACTATAAAGTGTGTCTGCGTAAACCTGAAGATTTTTGCCGTTCTCGTCGACTGTAGCTTTTATATAGGTAAACCACCGTCATGTGATGGATTTCGACCAGTTACACTACCGTATCTCCTGCAGTTGACCGTGGGTTGAATTTTGCTAAAGATCACCAACTTAGGAAAAAATTGAAAATGTTAATTTTCGTTGTTCTATTTGAAAGAAAAACGGAAAAAACGCAGTTGCAGGTCCTAAGCATTATACCAAGATTTAATAAAAGATCTGACTTCAATGAAAGTTTGCAACTTCACAACAATGTCTGTACGAAATAAAAGTTGGGCGTAATGGCGTCTAACCCCATTGCATGATTTATGACGTTGTAATTACTCTGTTAGTCATAGTTTTTAGGAACTAAAATATAACTACACTTTCTTGTTAAGTTTAAAATACCTCATATCGGTTTACTTCAATAAATAACTTCACTATACTCACTTATATTCTACAATGAAAGAGATGACAAATACGTCAGTATCGGACGGATGATTAAATCAGACACAGGAGGTCGAACGCTGTTTTCTCCCTCATCCGGAAGAAGAAAAGGATGGTTGATAGAGGATCAGAGGTGAACGTGGGAGTGAAAAGCGCTCTAGGGTCGATTCAATATATCGTTTCAAGCCGTGGTATTCAAATCAGTCATAGAATACCTTTAAATAAATTCGATGATGTCATTGCTGTGCCGAAACTGAGGAAGAATTACAAGACCTATGGAGTGTAGAGTCTAAGGAACGCACGCCAAGAACTGTGAATAAACAGCAGAAAGTAATAAAACACAGTATATTGTTCTCGATGGCGATTTTTCATCAGAGACGAGTGTATCATCAGGCGTGCGCCAAGGGAGTGTGATAGAACCGCTGTAGTTTTCTATCTATATAAATGATCTGATGGGCAGAGTAACTTGTAATTCGCTCCTGTTTGCTGATGATGCTGTGGTGTATGGGAGGGCGTCGTCTGTAATTGATTGTAATAGCATGCAGGATGACTTAGACAAATTTTCTAGTGGATGTGAGGAATGGCAGCTAGCTCTAAATATACATAATACACATCAGTAGGAAAAACAATCCCTTAATGTTCGAATACGGCATTAGTAGTGAGCTTCTTGACGCAGTCGCGTCGTTCAAATATCTCTGCGTAACAATGCAGAGCGATATGAAGTGGAACGAACATGTAAGGACAGCTGTAAGTAAGGCGAACTGCCGACTTCAGTTTATTGGGAGAATTTTGGGAAGATGTACTTCATCTGTAAAGGAGACCGCGTATAAAATGGTTGTGCGACCACGTCTTGAGTATTGCTCGAGTGTTTGGGACCGGCAGCAAATCAGATTAAAAGGAAGACATGGAAGCAGTTCAGAGGCGAGCAGCTACGTTCGTTACTGGTAGGTTCGACCAGTGCACGAGTGTCACAGAAATGCTCCGGGAACTCAACTGCGGATCGCTGGGGGAAAGATGATGCTCTTCTCGACAAATTCTGTTGAGGAAATTTAGAGGGCCGGAATTTGAAGCAGACTGCAGAACGATCTTGCTACCGCCTACTTACATTTCGCGTAAAAAGGACAAAGACAATAGAAATTAGGGCTCGTACAGAGGCGTATAGACATTTCTTTCGTTGTTTTACTTGGGAGTGGAATAGGAAAGGAAATGCCTAGTAGTGGTACAGTGTACCCTAGGACACATACTTTACAGTGGATTGCGGAGTTAGAGAGCTATGAGCAGTTGCACAAGAACTAATGTGTATGCATCACGAGATTTTTAAGTAAATGTTAATAAACTATCTTTGTAAAAAATATTTGTACATAGTTAATAATTATTCACAAATATTTATTAAAGTTATAATTTAAGATCTAAAAAGACTTAACAGTTTAAAAAAATTTATACGTAATATTAAAATAATTTCAAAGATTCTTAATGTAATTAGCAAAACTTCGTGGCAGACAGAAGGTCTTGACTGACACAGAAACCTGCGCACGCCTCGCGTCCTTTCCACAAAACTTTAGTCCCTCCAATAACTCGTCTCCTATCTTCCACACCACAGAAGTTCTCCTGCGCAGCCTACAGTCCTAGCACTCGTGGAAGTACGGATAATTTGAAGACCAGACTGAGCCACAGCCTAGAGGACAGGCGTTTTCACATCAGCGAAAACTCCACTGCAGAGTGACAATTACATTCTGGAAACATCTCAGGAGAACTTCTGTTAAACCTGGAAGGTGGAAGACGAAGCACTGATGAAACAAAACCTGTAGGGATAGGAGACAAGGTGTGCGTGGGTTGCTCAGTCAGTGGAGTACCTGCCCATGAAGGGCAGAGGTCTAGGGATCGAATCGTGTTCTGACACAAAGTTTTATTGTGCCACGAAGGTTCATAACAGCGCACAATCAGCTGCAGAGTTAAAATTTCATTCTGTAATTTAATTATTTGTATTATTTTCAAAATCCTTCGCCATATTTGATCTTCGTAGTTATATAATTTGGAGGAGGATGCGTGTGCATCAATTCTCGCCGAAAGGTCAGCTAAGTGATGCATTACAAGTATTACAAGATCCTGGAGTTACCTGAAGGGCATTAAGTGCTCGGGTTCCCGAGGAACGGAAGCACACTACATGTGTTGTCTCGAAAATGTTCAAATGTTTGTATTGCTTATGGGACTTAACTACGGGGTCATCAGTCCCTAATCTTACAAACTACTTATGAACTAGCTTATACTAAGGACGGCACAAATATCCATGCCCGAGGGGGGGATTCGAACCCCCGACTGTAGTGGCCGTGCAAACCGTGACTGGAGCGCCTCAGTCCCATCGGCCACCGCGGCCGGCTGTGTTGTCTCGCTTATACGACATTATCAGTGATATTGGAATTCTACCGTTTCCTGGGTCAGAACATACTTTGCTATCCTACTAACACAGGCTTCTAAAAATATGGAACTGAATGTGGAAAACTAGAAGAGAAGCGATTCAAGTAGTCTCAGATGTGGCGGTATGGACTGATGATAATAATTGAGCAGTTCTCTGGATAGTCAGTGGGGGAAACAGTAGACCAGAAGTATTTAGAAGAAGAAGGGTCAGAATGTTTGTACATGTGCTAAAACATAAGAGAGTAATTTCCATGTTGATGAAAAGAGTAATATACGCAAACAGCTACAGGGAAATAAAATAATTAAAGTAAATTTAACAAGTAATCTAAGCAGGATGGGTACAAGCGTTATTCTGAAGAGCTAACACAGAATTGGGCTATAAACACTCAGAAAAGGCAAAAAAGTCGAAAATTTGCAATGAACAAACAGAAATCACAAATACGTAATTAACTAGTAATAACACCGAATTTGCCAAAAACGATTAGACATAACTTTTCACAAGAATCGACCAGTTTGGAAATTTATACACGAAATATGACAAAAACAGAGTTTTTAAAAGACAAAGGGAATAAGAACAATTACTTTAAATCTGACGCCAAACAATACCAAATTTTACAATAAATAAATAAACAAACCAGGAGACCAAATTTGGTATATAATAATAATTAAAAAAACGTAACAGAGAGAATGATAACATTGTGAAAAACAGAAGCCATCTGAGAAAATACGTAAATTTCAGTTAATTATAGCGCAAGATAAACATATTGTGTCAAAGTACCCAAAATTAATAACGTAATTTGCACAAATACAAATCCGAATCTGCCTAAAAAAATTAAACAGAAATTTGGAAAGAATAGTATCGAATTTGGTGAAAATATGCCCCGAAGTAGGTAGGTCTGTACGATTGTTGAGCATAAAAGTTCAAAGTGCTCGCAGAGACGTAACGGCTTAGCGAGTTGGTACCAACATTTTCACAAATATTGCGTTGACGTAGGTGGTGACTTTCAGCACAGAAGGAAATAGCAACTTGCGATTACCATTTGTTAGGAAAGGTAAAACGATGAGCTCAAAACAAAAATTGTGTAATGATTCAGCACGCAATGAGTGATCGTCGAGGAACTGAACGATTCGTAGGATGTTCCAACTTTTCTGTCCAGAGGCTTCGGGACTACGTTGAAAAATAAAGTAATTCATGTGCGTAACTTTGAAGTGTTGGGCAGTATTCAGTAAGCTGGTCGTCGTTATGTGTAACTCACTTTTGTTGGCTCATTCGTCGCTTAGCTATTGCGTGCAACTCCATTAGCCGCTAACACGTCTCGGCACAAAACCTCGATCTGAAACGTGAAGCACAATAATGGAAAAAGCTCTGAGAGAGGATTCATGGTATTAGAAACACAACTTTCCCATCTACCGTAAGGCGTAAGAATAAGAAAGACGTCCATTGTTCCGAGTCTTTTAAGAGAACTTACACGACATTTACCACGTTTATTTCTTTCAGTAAACACTGTTTTATTACTTTCATCTGTACACTTTCACAGTGAAAGGAAATACTGTAAAACATTCTGAACTTTAGTATTTTCTCTCTAGAGTCTTCATAACAAAGAACAAATTACACCTATCATAATAACAGAGTTTCTACTTATGAACCTTGGTGTGGTCTTTGAGTCACGTACTGTCGATTGAGTATAACAATGCTAAGTATATGATAGGCCTAAGAAGAAGTAAAGAGAAGCATCGACGTAACACAGGAATTATCTCATAGATAGAGTGAGCCATCAGGAAACTCTTCAGTTTAGCCTTGAAAGTGCGTAGATTGCTTTTAAGCTTTTTGAATTCTTGTAGCAACTTATTAAAATTGGATGCGGCAGAATACTGCACACCTTTCTGCGCAAGGGTCAAAGGATGCGATGCAAAGATTGATTCGATTTCTATGTAGCATTAACTGTGTGAAAGCTGCCAACTCTTAGGAATAACTAAATCCTGTTAACAAAAAATCACATGAGACAATATGCATTGAGAGGCCAACGGCAGAAACCCCAGGCTATTAAACAGGCGTCGACAAGCGGTTCGTAGGCTTACACCTCGTATTACTCGAACCACCAGTTTCTGCGCAATAAATACCTAATTTAATCAGAGGAATTGCCCCAAAACAGAACAGATTATGTCATAATCGAATGAAAATAAATGACCTAGACTATTTTTCGTGTTGAACTATTACTTATTTCAGATATGGTTTTAATGGTAAGCAACGCAGCGTTTAGTTCATGAACAAGATCCTGAACATGAGCTTTCCACGACAGTTTACTACCTATCTGAACGCCTGTAACTTTGAACTGTTCAGTCTCACTGATTAGGTGCCTATTCTGTGTAATCAAAATGTCTGTTTTGTTGAATTATGTGTTACAAAACTGTAGAAACACATTCGCACTAAGATTTTGCGTTAATTTATTCCCTAAAAACCACGAACAAATATTTTTAAATACGTTATACTGTAGCAATACTTCCAACAGCACCCTTCTCTACAAAGACGCTGTCATCAGCAAAGAGAAATACTTTATAATCACCACAACGGCCCCATAACAGAGCCCTGGGGCACTCTCCACTTAACTGTGCCTCATTCTTAGCACACATCACAGTAATTTTTAACACTGCAGGGAATTAACTTCTGCGGTCGGTTATTAAAGTAAGAGTGAACCAGTTCTGAGCGACTATTTGTAATTCAAAATGTTCCAACTTCTGAAACAATATTTTGTGAGCAACACAATCAAACTCTTTCGTTAAATCAAAGAATAAGCCTAGCGTTAGCAGGATTTCATTTAATCCAATGAGTGACTGACAAAGAATATAGTAGAGAGAAATTTCGGCTGTCGACCACGTTTGAAACGAAACAGTACATTGTGGGAAATGAAATGACCAATTATCCTTGAATATACAGCTTTAGCAAACACCTAGTAGAACACAAATAGCTCTAAAATTAACTACATTATCCCTTTCTCCTTTTTTATAAAGTGGCTTCACTACTGAGAGGTTATAATTGTCAGGCAATTGACCATTCGCAAAAAATTCAAATATCGCTAAGTACTGGGCTAACAGCGGCGCAAAAATCCTTAAGCATTCTGCTGGATATATTATTTGAGGACACACTATTCAGGACATATGATGTCATAAGGATTCATTTGCCGGAAAAAGGCAATGAAATGGACTGATATGAATTAGTTGAGTTATAGGTTTGACATTTCACATTGCATAAGATGCCCACGTGGTAGCCGAAGGAAATTTTACGGTTCTGTGTTATCAACGTGGAGTGAATGTTGTTTCGAAGAAAACGTATCTTTGTACTTCGGTTCTGTTTTCTTGTGGTGAGCTATAGCGTCGGTTTCATTCTGACAAGGCTACCCACTCTTCACCATGCAATCAGTTGGCAGTTTCTTTGACAGATGGGCACTAGGTCAAAGTCGGTAACCAGTAACAGCAGAGACTGGGTTATACTATTATGAACATGTCATAAATATTGAAAAATCTGCCGCAGATTGCTTCACATAGTCTTACCTTCGGCAACTCTTCGTATTCAAGAAAGACTCCATTAGAATATTTTTTAAACTACTCAAGTGACGTTTCAAAGGATTTTAAGTACATTTTCAAATGTCACTTGGATAGTTAGTTAGTACGTTTTTCAACATTCCCTGTTAAAGGGCACACACAGGTGGCGCTATCTTTGCGGAAGACGTTGAAACCATAATGAGTACATCTACTATCGCCCAGCTGACATCTTACGTCACCGAATTAAAATACGCAGTGTGTCTCCAGGTGAACAAGTTTCTTTTCTGGCGACGTGTATATGCAACAATTTACTCTGATTATTATGTACAAGTAACTGTGTTGAAGAGATTGGTGCAGGATATCGAATCGGCCAGTACGGAATTAGTAGGAGAATTAACGACTCAAAAGAAACTTATTTGTTTCTGATTAGAACGCACAAGCCCCGCTCGTTATTATGATCTGTATAACTTGTGTAATGTGTTAGGTATCCACTATTATCTGTAACTAACACTGAGTGAATTTATTTATTACTGCGTCCATTTTCACACGTCCACAAGCTGTTTCTAAACGTGTATGATAAATTTTGAGAGAGGGAAGAGAAGAATGATTTTATAAGAGTACGACATCCTTACCTCTTCGTCATTTGTGAGATATGTTCGAAAATGATGTACTGTGAACTCGATATAAATAAATAAGTACACAGTTGGTGGTAATCATTTCGAGAATCTTACACATGCTTCATGTGCATGTTCCGTAAATAATAAACTGAAAGTAGGTTTAATTTGCGTACGCCCAGGCGTCCCTGTAAGTCAGATGAGGAGACTAATTTTTCACAAGGATATGAAAACTGAAAAATTCTTTCAGACTCTGTTACTTTGTTAAAGAAAGTTCCACTCAAAAGTTCTTCTAATTATCCGTGGTACAGTACTTATGGTCACCTACAATGAATAGGAAGCCTTTCATTTTAGGATTGTTACCGAACCAATACTGCCTCGCCAACATGTCCGTACCACACAATTACATCTTCACCTACAACTTAGAGCCTACATCTGAATAGGGTAGTGCATATTGTCTCGCTTTAATACTTGTAAGAAGGCTGTTTTTCCTTAAGTTCTTGAAACAGTTGCCTTATTAGACAAGTCGTCATATTTCCTCGAGATATTATTTGCTGCTTTGTGATTAAAAAGGGCAATATACATTTGGTAGTGGAAATTTGTTTCGATGTACTGAGGCGACATCGTCGACATGTTCAGTATGCAATCCCCACAGCTCGACCATAAAGAGGGGTAAAAAACTGCAATCATCATCTGATTGATCTTGGCTCCTCTAGTTGGCTTAAGCGCACCAAATGACGGCTACTCATTAGTAATTTGGGAAAGTTTGGAAGGAATTTAATCCACAGTTCTTTGGAATATGATTCCCTTGTCTGACCACAGTGTTACCTCGGCGGATTCTGGGACCAAGGACTGAAAATCTGGATCTCGAAGTGTCAAACCATGAAAGGTGTTACTTTCTAAATGGATCCTTACAGTCTTTTTATACGCTCCACTGCGGTGACCTGTCACACGCAAGGACGTTAGCATGCAATATCATATGCTGACCACAAAGGATTCGGCGTGAGACGCCTGGTGGCCTGTTTCAGTGATACTTCGGTGTTTCTGTGAGCTTCCCGAGAACATATCACTGTAGTTGTCATATTACTGTGCGCGAGATTAAACTGTTACACTTTGCACAACGATGAAGATTAAAATAGGGCTCAACATTTGCGCCGCCTGTAAAGTGCTCTGGGAAAAAGTAGCGACAAACAAATTTAGCTGCAGTAAAAGTAAGGATGATCATACTGATGTTATGAAAAATGCGGGAGGGTTTGGGAAGGAACTGCCTTTTTCTGAGGAATATCATTGTGTTGGTTGATTTTTGTACTGAAGGGAACAGCAACCATCCCCTATTAATAATGAATTTTAATTTCGAACCAATAGACTCAGCATCAGACTGCTGTTCACGTCCAAATACATTTGGTATTGTTTACTTTTTGATTCTATTCTTGTGTCTAAATATTCATACGAAGGTGGTGCCATTGAAATTTCAGTACCCTTTTTTTCATGTATTTTTCTTCCTTTTTCGCAATGTAGTTTGCTCCTTCTTAAAAAAAAAACAAAAAAAAAGTGTAATCGGTAATACCAACACTCGAAATTTTACTTATATTAATCAACATAGCGTGGGGCATCACACACAAAATAATTTTTTGTCGCTTGGGATAAAAAAAAATGTATTCGGACCTGAAGAATCGACTGATTATTAAACTCTAAGTTCGAACCCGTTAAGGAGGCTATTTCTTTAATAAATGGCATTATTAATAGTAGATGGTGGCTCTTCATTGTAAGAATCAATCTGTCTTAAAATGTCCGTTTTCGACAAAACAGCAACAATCGTTGATCCTACGGTATAACATAAAATTGTTATGTAGTAGTAATTGAAGCCTTCAGAAAAGACTTCCTTAAACTTAAATTAACATTCGACGTTAACAAATTTCTCTTTTTCAAAAACGGTTTTCTTCTCATTGCTAGTCTTCATTTTATAGGCTCTGTACTGCAACCATCATACGTTATTTTACTGCCCAAGAAACAAAACTCATCCATCACCTTTATTGTTTAGTTCCCTAATGTATTTGCTTCAGCATAGTATGATTTTCTTAGACTGCTTTCCATTATCCTTATTGCGCTCATGTTAATGTTAGTCTTATACAATCCTTTAAATACACTGCCCCCTTCGTTCAATTGCTGTTGAAGATCCTTTACTGTCTCTGACAGAATTACAATGTCGTCAGCAAAACGTGTTGCTACGCCCTGAAGTGTAATATTTTTCAAATTTAGAATTTGAAAGAGAGTATTCCAATCAACATTATAAAACGCTTTCTCCTAATATACAGAAGGTAGATATGTAGGTTTGCTGTCGGGGTGGCTTGCGGGCCTTGACGATAGCATAGGCGTAGGGGTATCTGTGGAAAGGTCAAACAAATGACGATTTTCTAGAGAGTGGTATTAACCTCGGGTGGGATTGTTACGAGAGTCATGGTGAGATGTAAAATTTCTCACGGTGGTTTTTTCAGCGCAGAAGTATTCTTATAATCATAGAGTATGACATGGCACCATCTTCGTGTGAACCACTTCGTTCTCGAAGGTGGGCTGCAACTGCCTTTCGCTATTACTGTACACGAGAAGTCTAACAACTTCACTCACCCCCTCAGTATATGGTCGAGGAAAGTAAGGCATTGGTAGCATACTAATCCTTGAGCTAAATATCAACCGTTCAGATTCTTGATCTAGACTTACGTGAAGCTCTTAAAATTTTTACGAGAAATGCCCATATGGTTTACTTTAAAGGATAATACGTAATTCCTCTTGCTTTTTTCCTGCCCTGCGGCTCTTGTCGACATACTCGTCGACCAAACATGGAACCCTAATCTTCGCTTTCCCTCTATTTTCGAAAACACAACCATATTATCAACCATTATTCCCATAGATAAAAAATGCAAATTTGAGCCATCCAGTTGAATCAGCAATACGTTTTTCTGGATTTGTAGAGTAGTCGATGATGGTCCTAGCTTGGAGCCGACATTTTCATTTTTATATTATATTCCGTTTGTACACGTCCGTTCAGAAACCTGCAGAAACATCAAGGTTCAAAGTTCGTATTACATTATTGTTTTAGCCCGTAAAACATAAATCTGGTTGCACTTTACCACCGAATAGGTTAAATACGAGAGTTGGAAATTAAATAATGGCAACACTGCTGTGGAGACACTATGCAATGGAATCTAATCTACCTTACCTCCGAGCGAATGGACTCGCCCGTCCCACGTCACCGGTGTGCGTACAATCGAGGGAAAACAGTCACTTGTGAGCGAAACGGTCTAACGTAACGACGTCACTATATTTTCGAAGCAGAAACAACGGAGTTAAATCAAGATTATATATGCCAGAGGTAGTACAGACGAAAGTGACATTAAGGTCTTCAAGAGGCGTGCAGGTATTCGGCATTGCTGTACAGAGCAGTGTGACGTTGGATAAAAGCCGTCAAACTGTGGCACACTGGTAAGTACTGTAGCATCCACCATACTCCTCAGACTTAAGTCCTTGTGACTTTGATTTCATTTGTGAGATGTAGGAAGCACTTTGTGGCATTCGGTTCAGAACTGCTCCAGAGATTCGACAGGCAGTAGACAGATACTTTCGCATAGTCGACAGAACAGGCTCTACTAACGGTATACTACGCCTTCCACAACTCTGGCAACGGTTTCTACACAACGCTCGTGACCACTTTGAAGGACGGTAACAGGGGCATACGTGTAACGCTTTTGTATTGATTGTTGATAAATAGTTGCCACTTTTTAAGTTCCATCCCTCGTATTATTTTAGTACCAGGATTTTGTTGTGGAAAGACAAGCAACTTTATATTTTCAAACATTCTTTAGTTACATTTCTGTGGCAGTTCCGTGTGATTTTTACTGGTGGCTACTTTCGAATGTAACCGTAAGTGCTCATAGGAGCAAAATTCACTAAGGTATGTAGATAATGTCCTCCGAAATCATTTCAGTACAGCTGATGGTCATTATTACAAGCGTAATTCATAGATAAAACTGTAGTTGTATGCCTAAGATCTTGAGGATGGATTCCATTGTTAACGGTGTGCACAACGATCGCAATACAAGTTTTGTGATTTATAGTTTTGTCCGCCTAATTCCTCTGTCCACTCTTCCCCCTTTCATATGTAGACCATGGGGCATATAACTGATAATAACATTCCCTTCGTCATTTATTTGAGGCAGAAAGGGTGATTAGGGTTAACGTCTCGTCGATAGCTTGGTGCCGCGCATGCGACGCCGTGCGCTCTAAGGCGCCTTTTCTGCTGGGTGAGCATCCTCTCCCCAACAGAGAGTCGAGTCCTCCCTATGGCATGGTTGTGTGTGTTGCCCTTAGCATAAGTTGGTTTAAGTAATTTGTAAGTTTAGGACCGGTGACCAATGTAGTTTTGTCCCATAGTTTTACAAACATTTCATCATTCGACTGCGTAGTCATATATTCCGCGCCCTTTGTAAGGAACCATCTTGGAATTTCCCTGGACTTATTTATGGAAGTAACTAAAAACATAACTCACGATGGCCGGAGTCGGGTTTGAACCGCCTTCCTCCCTAACGCAAATCCAATTATTTACCTCTGCGCCACCTGTCTCGGTGTTTATTGCAGTCGCCCATTAGTCCACCTCTTCCTTCTCTCTTTTCACCTGCTCCTCCATCCGCCGCCCCCCCCCCCTCTCTTTCCATCAGCACCTCTCACTTGTCCATTATATTATCGCTGCGCTATCTGACTTCAGCATCCGCTCCCTCTCCTTTCTATCTCGTTCCTTCTGTCTATCTCCTATGCATCACTATCTCTCCTTCCTTCTATGAAAACTAGGATTTCTATTCTAACTTCCATCGATGAACAAACTTTTCAACTGTAAACGTGTTTGACCAAACTTCAAAGGTCATCCGTCCTTAAATTACTTCAGCTGACGCTAAAGACAAAACACAGACCCAAGCCTGAGAGAAGACTCGAACCACCGGCGGGAGCGGCTGCACAGTCCACAGCATTGCGCCTTAGACTATGCGCCCATTAGCGCGCAGCTCGACGATACGGTGTTGAAGTCTTCTCTAGGTGCCCATCGCCATGCATCCTACGAATCTGGGTTTCTTCTTTTTCTTTTTCTTTGTGCAAAATTTCATCCAGTTAGTAATAAATCTGTGTGAATTCCAAATACATTACTGGCCATTAAAATTGCTACACCAAGAAGAAATGCAGATGATAAACGGGTATTCATTTGACAAATATACTAGAAATGATATGTGATTACATTTTCACGCAATTTGGGTGCATAGATCCTGAGAAATCAGTTCCCAGAACAACTACCTCTAGCCGTAATAACGGCCTTGACACGCCTGGGCATTGAGTCAAACAGAGCTTGGATGGCATGTACAGATACAGATGCCCATGCACCTTCAACACGATACCACAGTTCATCAAGCGTAGTGACTGGCGTATTGTGGCGAGACAGTTTCTCGGCCACCGTTGACCAGACGTGTCAAATTGGTGAGAGATCTGAAGAATGTGCTGGCTAGGGCAGCAGTCTAACATTTTCCGTGTCCATATCCATAAACGCGCATATAGGACCTGCAACATGCGGTCGTGCATTATCCTGCTGAAATCTAGGGATTCGAAGGGGCCGAATGAAGGGTAGACCCACGGGTCGTAAAACATCTGACATGTAACGGCCACTGTTCAAAGTGCCGTCGATACGGCACCCCATACCATCACGCAGGGTGATACGCCAGTATGGCGGTGACGTATACACGCTTCCAATGTGCGTTCACCGCGATGTCGCCAAACAGGGAATGCGACCATCATGGTGGTGTAAACAGAACAATTCATCCGAAATTCATCCGAAAAAATGACGTTTTTCCATTCGTGAATCCAGGTTCGTCGCTGCGTGCATCATCGCAGGCGCTCCTGTCTATGATGCAGCGTCAAGGGTAACCGCAACCATGTACTCCGAGCTGATAGTCCATGCTGCTGCAAACGTCGTCGAAATGTTCGTGCAGATAGGTTGTTGTCTTGCAAATGTACCCATCTGTTGACTCAGGGATCGAGACGTAGCTGCATGATCCGTTACAGCCATGTAAATAAGATGCCTGTCATCTCAACTACTAGTGATACGAGGCCGTTGGGATCCAGCTCGGCGTTCCATATTACCCTCCTGAACCCACCGATTCCATATTCTGCTAACAGTCATTGGATCGTGACCGACGTGATCAGCAATGTCGCGATACGATAAACCGCAATCGCGGTAAGCTACAATCCGACCTTTATCAAAGTCTGAATCTTGATGGTACGCATTTCTTTTCCTTACACGACGCATCATAACAACGTTTCACCAGGCAACGCCGATGAACTACTGTTTGTGTATGAGAAATCGGTTGGAATCTTTCCTCATGTAAGCTTGTTGTAGGTGTCGCCACTGGCGCCAACCTTGTGCCTATGTTCTGAAAAGCTAATCATTTTCATATCAAGGCATCTTCTTCCTGTCGGTTAAATTTCGCGTCTATAGTACATCTTCTTCGTGCAGCAACTGTAATGGCCATGCGTGTAAACACACAAACGGAAACTCTTATTTATACATATAGGCCAACTACCCGTGCATCACCTCCTGTCCCAGTCTGTCAATTTCATCTGTATCTGTAGTGATTTTCAGCCTGTAGTTACGTCTACTGATAGCTCAAGTCTTACGTCATTTCTCCTAAACAGTCGACACACAGTAATGTAATCCTCCGAGGTAGTAGAGTGGAATATTAGCAAACTAAAAGTAAAATTATTTGCGAATATATTAATAGTGAAGATATTGCCAATTGAAAACTTTTATGTTTGTGGGCAGTTAATGATGTCTCTCATTGTTTACGACGTCATATATTCATAACATTATGCCGTAGGTTTTCCTTACCTCCACAGCAATTGATAAGTCATTGCAAGGAATAGATGCACAAAAATTGGTCCAGTGGTTTAGGATTGTCGCATCTGGCATTGTTTATGACGTCATATCTTCTGAACAACGGCTTTTGTTTGATTCCTACTGCTGCGACGACCTTACTCTTGATTTGAAGGACATGTGTGAAAACTTTCATCAAGACTGTAACAAAATTGTAGATTTGTGTGCAATACAAACGTACACAAACACACTGACACTATATATAACTATCCGAAAATCTAGCTTTTCCCAGGTATTTATTTATTTAATCCTTGAGTTCTATCCCTTATCTCTATTTCCTTTTTCTAAAAGCATGTAATATTTATTAGGAGCATATTTATGAAATAGGGCTGTCCTGCATAATGTACAAAATTATTAGTGCAGTATCCAAACAAAGAATGATAGTAATAAAACACAAATCATATGTAACATTCATACATTCATTTAATTCAAAACTTAACTATATAAAAAATTTGTTGTTTCTTCTCTAGGAGCTAGTATCAATAAATATTTGGTGAGCCTACTATTGAGTAAGTGTCATAATGTTGTGCGTGCAAGAAACATGGAGTTGTCAAATCCACTCCTTAGTATTTAATAGACTGCACTGTGACTTGTTAATCGTAGTAGAAAATTCAGTTCTATCTGGAAATTGCAATCTCTTGAAACTAAAAGGTAAATCTGTGGGAATTAACTGATACTCGTTGGATGTACACCGTTTCATTTGTATAACTGTTGTATGTCTGTAAAATCTGTTGTGAAGACAGATAGTAGTGCAGAAGTAATAGGTTGAAAGATGATGTATGATGGCAGAACACTTAGAAGATGCAACAGTTCTACTAAAGAAACTGCCTGCACTACTTGTGAGTCCTATGTTGAAATATTGTCGAGCATTATGGGATCCCCACAAAGAGGGACGGACAGATGATTTAAAGAAAGTAGACAGAAGGGTAGCTCGTTTTGTATTACCGGGATGTAGGAGAGAGAGTGTCACGGAAATAATGCACGACTTGGGGTATAAATTATTAAAACAAAGGAGTTACTCGTTGCGGAGATATCTATTTGCGAAATTTCTATCACCAACTCTCTTCAGAATGCATACATATACTGTTAGCACCCCACTATAGGGGAAGACAGGATCATCAAAATAAAACAAGAGAAATCACATCGAAAACGGAATGATTTAGGTGTTCCTTTTTTCCGTGAGGTATTACAGAGCTGCGACGGAGTGGCCGAGCACATTGAGGCGCTATGCTCCGATTCATGAAACCGTTCCAAATGTTCAAACATTTGTGAAGCTTAAGGGACTTAACTGCGGGGTCATCAGTGCCTAAACTTACGAAGTACTTATGAACTGCCTTTTACTAAAGACGACACAAACATCCTTGCCCGATGGGGGATTCGAACACCTGCCGGGGAACGGCCTTGCGCATCGCAGCATAGCGCCTCAATGCGCTTGGCTACTAAGCCGCGGAGAAGCCGTTCCCCGTCGGGGGTTCGAATCCTCCCTCGGGCATGGATGTTTGTGTTCTCTTTAGTATAATTTTTAAGTAGTTTGTAAGTTTAGGGACTGATGACCACGCAGTTGAGTCTCATAAGCTTAACAAACATTTGAACTTTTTTTGTCTGTATTAGAGAAAGCAACTATAGAGAAACATCATAAAAGCCATTCTATGAATCCTCTCAGAAAATGCAAGTCATTTCCCGCCAGCATATGCATTAAGTATGAAGATGAGCAGATTCAAGGGGTTGACAGTATTAAAATTCTGGGGTCACGGCTTGATCATAAATTCACCACAGAACTGCAGAAACGACTTAACAAATCTGTATCTTCAATCAGACAAAGGAGACATAAAAATAAAAAAGCTTGCATACTTGGATTACTTTCATTCCATAATGTCATATGTTATAATAGTTTGGGATAACTCCTCAAGTCAGTCAAAAGTCTTCAGAGTCCAAAAGCGTGTAATACGTATTATTTGTGGAGTAAATTCACGGACGTCAAGTAGAAAACTCTTCAAAGAACTGGCTATATTAACTACTGCCTCTCAGTATATTCATTCCTTAATGAAATTTGGCATAATATGTCCCTTTTCCCAACAAACAGCCCAATTCATACATACAATACTAGGAACAAAAATTATCTACACAACGACTTAAAAGCGCTTACTTTAGTTTAAAAAGGGGTCCACTACTCAGGAACACACATTTTCAATAATTTACCATCAAGTAAAAAAAAAAAAAAAATAAATAAAAAAATAAAAAAAAATAGCTAGAAATAAAGCCAGTTTGAGCCTAAAAGACTTTCTAGTGGCCAACTCCTTCTACTCCATAAGTGAATTTCTAAATTGTACCAAATGATGCATGTATCGGTATTCATACTGTTGTTGTGGTCTTCAGTCCGGAGACTGGTTTGATACAGCACTCCACAACACCCTATCCTGAGCAAGCCTATTCATCTCCACATAAGGACGGCAACCTACATCTGTCTGAATCTGCTTACTGTATCCATCTCTTGGTCTTCCTCTGCGATTTTTACCCCACACACTTCCCTCCAACGCTAAATTCACAATTCCTTCATGTCTAAGAATGTGTCCTACCAATCTATCCCTTCTTTTTGTCAAGATATGCCAGAAATTTCTTTTCTTCCCAATTCTGTTCAGTACCTCTTCATTAGTTACGCGATCCACTCACCTAATCTTCAGCATTCTTCTGTAGCACCACATTTCAAAAGCCTCAATCCTCGTCCTGTCCGCACTGTTTATCGTCCATGTTTCACTCCCATACAAAGCAAAACTCCATACAAACGCCTTCAGAAAGGACTTCCTTAGGCATAAATCAATATTCGATGTTAACAAATTTCTCTTTTTCAAGAACGCTTTTCCACCCATTGACATTCTGCATTTTATATCCTCTGTACTGCGACCATCATTTGTTATTTTACTGCCCGAGTAACAAAACTCATCTACCTCCTTCATTGCTTCGTTACCTACTGTAATTCCTTCAGCATCACCTGATTTTCTTAGACTGCACTCCATTATCCTAGTTTTGTAGTTTTGCTCTTGTTAATCTTCATCTTATATGCACCTTTCAGCACACTGTCCATTCCGTTCAATTGCTCTTCCAGGTTCTTTGCTGCATCTGACAGAATTACTATGTTGTCGGCAAAAGGCAATGTTTTTAATTCTTCCCCCTGAACTTTAATTGCTTCTCCAATTTTCTCCTTTATAGCTTACTCAATGTACAAATTGAATAACATTGGAGAAAGGCTACAACTCTGTCTTACTCCCTTCTCAACCACTGCATCCCTTTCAAGCCCTTCAACTCTTGCAACCGCTGTCTGGTTTTTGTACAAGTTGTAAATAACCTTACGCTCCCTATATTTTATTCCTGCTTGATTCAGAACGTGAAAGAGTTTATTCCAATCAACATTGTCAAAAGCCTTCTCCAAATCTACAAAAGGTAGAAATGTAGGTTTGCCTTTTCTTAATCTATCTTCTAGGATAAGCCGTAAAGTGAGTATTGCCTCCCGTGTTCATACATTTCTCCTGAACCCAAAGTGATCTTCCCCGAGGTCGGCTTCTACCACCTTTCCATCCTTCTATAAATAATTCGTGTTAACATTTTGCTACCATGACTTATTAAACTGATGGTTCTGTAGTTTTCACACCTGTCTGCACCTGCTTTCTTTGGAATGGGGATTGTAACATTTTTCTTAAAGTCTGAGGTACTTCACCTGTCTCATACATCTTACACACCAGGTGAAACAATTTTATCATGGCTGGTTCTCCCAGAGACTTCAGTAGCTCAGAGGGAATATCATCTACTCCAGGGGCCTTGTTTCGACTTACGTCTTTCAGTGCTCTGTCAAATTCATCTCCTCTTCCTCTCTTCTTCCCTTTCTACAATATTGCCATTAAGTTCATTTACTTCGTAGAGCCTCTCTATATAATCTTTCCACCTTTCAGCTTTCCCTTCTACATCCCTTTATTTTCCTTCTAGCCAATCCTGCTTAGCCATTTTGCACTTCCTGTCAGTCTCATTTCTTCGTCGTCTGTACTCCATTTTGCCTGTTTCATTTACTGCATTTTTATATTTTCTCCTTTTATCGATTAAATTTAGTATCTCCTGTGATTTTTTGTAGGTCTTGCCTTCCTACCTATTTTGTCCTCTACTGCCTTCACAATTTCATCTGTCAATGCTACCCATTCCTCCTGTACTGTTTTATTTCCTTCCGTTTCTGTCAATTGTTGCCTAAGTTCTTAAGAACTTCAGGTTCCTTTAATTTATCCAGGTCCCATCTCCTTATTTTCCCACCTTTTTGTAGTTTCTTCAATTTCAGCCTACAGATCATAACCTGGGTATGTCTTACAGTTTAAAACCTTGTTCCGAAATCTATGTCTTACCATTATAAAATCTATCTGGTATCTCCCGGTGTCTTCTGGTCTCTTCCACGTATACAACCTTATTTTGTCATTCTTAAACCAGGTGTTTGTTATAACTAAATTATGTTCCGTGCAAAATTCTACCAGGCGGTTTCCTCTTTCATTCCTTTTGCCCAGACCATATTCACCTACTATCTTCCCTTGCCCTATTACAGAATTCCAGTCTCCCATAACAATTTTCCTTTCCCTTAATTGTCTGAATAATTTCCTTTAACTCCTCATATATTTCTTCGATCTCGTCATCATCGGCAGAGCTAGTTGGCATATAAGTCTGTACTACTGTGGTCGGTGTTGGCTTCGTATCTATCTTGACTACGATAATGCGATCACTGTGTTGCTCATAGTAGTTTACCCGTATTCTTATTTTCATATTCATTATCAGACCTACTCCTATAATACCCCAACTCATTTTATATTTATAATCATGTACTCACCTGACCAGAAATCTTGTTCGTCTTTCCACCGAACTTCACTAATGCCCACTATATCTAACTTCAACCTACCCAATTCTATTTTTAAATTTTCTAGCTTCCCTACCCGATTAAGGGATCTAACATTCCACGCTCCGATCCGTAGAATGCTAGTGTTGTCTTTTCTGACGGTCACATCCTACTGAGTAGTCCCCGCCCGGAGATCCGAATGGTGGACTATTTTACTTCCGAAATAATTTATAAGTCCCATAGACTATACAAACATTTGAACATTTGGAATAATATACCCGAGAGGATGCCATCATCATATATTCATACAGTAGAGCTGCATGTCCTCGGTAAAAGTAACGGCTGTAATTTCCCCTTGTTTTCAGCCCTTCGCGTGGCAAAGCCACATAAGCTTCTGTTACAAGGCCAGCTCAGTCAATCATCCAGACAGTTGCCCCTGTAACTAATGAAAAGGCTGCTGCCCCTCTTCAGGAACCACACGTTTGGCTGGACTCTCCACAGATACCCCTCCGCTGTGATTGCACCTACGGTACGGCTATCTGTATCGCTGAGGCACGCAAGCCACCTCATCTCGGCAATTTCCGTGGTTCAGTATTATTATATTAACAGGTGAAAAAAAAACTTAAGAATTATGTATCTGTACTTATATTATTAGTGTTATCTATTATTCAGCTTGTAAATATTGTTTCTTGATATTTTCCACATCCACGGGGATCCCCTCTACGGAAAGAAAATCTAATCTAATCTCTGCCATGCACATCAGTGTGACTTGCACAGTATTTATGTAGATGTAGATACAGTGAGCGAGCTTCAAGTGCGTGAGACATCGCATGACGTAGTGTTAAGTTCCGACACGTCCACGCAGCTCTTAGTCACTAGTCTGCCGACCAACTCTCACCGCGAGACGGAGCCGGGAGAGGAAGCCAGGGAAAGCAGGCACGGCTGCTGCCAGTGCTGGGAACGCGGGTACGGCACGTAGCCTGGCCGCGGGCACCAGGGAACGCTGACTTCACTGCCGCGACGATAACGAAGAGCGGCGCGCACGGACTCAGTCTGCCGGGGAAAGGAGATCGCAGCCGATATAATGAGATCCAAATAGCGGCACTCACCGCTAGAGAGTACCACTCGAATCTCACGATACTGCTATTGAGGTCTTCAGGGCAAAGACTGGTTTCATTCACCTCTTCATGCTAACCTATCCTTTGGAGGTACTTACCAGTGAAATCATTTTATAGCACTTTCAACACTGCCCTATTCACACCCGGTACTTGGTTGTGAACAGCCGTATTTTAGGATATTCGCAAAATATATGACATCAACTGCGATTGGGCAAAGCTGAAAGTGTGTACCCAGCCGGGATTCGAACCCGGGTCTCCTGCTTTCTAGGCAGTCGCGCTGACCCCTACACCACTGGTGTCACAGTGGTCACCGCACCTGCAATGTGACGCCTGAATAATGCGAGGCAACACAGACTACCTCCTGGTACACCAAGAGGTGTGGATGATCGTCAAGTCCTCCTGCCTTTCCTTAGAATCAGGCAAGTGTCCAGAGAGCACAGTTTGTGACTCATTGTTCAAAAAAATGTTCAAATATTTGTAGAACTTATGGGACTTAACTACGGGGTCATCAGTCCCTAAGCTTACAAACTATCCATGAACTAGCTAAGACTAAGAACGGCAGAAATATCCATACCAGAGAGGGATTCGAACCCCCGACCGCAGTGGCCGTGCAGACCGTGACTAGAGCGCCTTAGTCCATTTGTTTTTTGTTTTTTTTTTTTTTTTTTTTTTTTTTTTTTTTTTTTTGCTCTATGGGATCTTCTGTTCATTGCGGACGCTGATCGTATTTGTTCGTTTATGTTCCAAGTGTTCTTGGCTCAGCTTTTTTATTACAGAGGGCGTTAAGCCCCCTGACCGGGCGCGCTGAGCCACGGCGCCCGAGTCCCCTCGGCCACCGCGGCCGGCGTGACTGATTGTCAGTAACCATTGTGCGCATAGAAAGAAATGCAAATATCAGTAATGGAAAGTGACAAATGTAAATGAACTCTACTCACAATAAGAAAGCCGTGGTAATAAAATAATCACTTTACAAATAATTGAAAGATACACATACCTGTACCATTACTTGTACTTTCGCCTGGAGAGTACGAGTCCTCTCTGTCACTATCATTAATTTCTGATTTAGGGTCCCCATATGAAATATATAGAATTTCGGACTCTGTGAGCTAGTTGCTCGCCATTTCTCATTTCGTAAACACCCGCGAAACAACGACAATTGACTTCAGCCTCGCATTTCTTGCAATCGCCACTGTGATGGGACAGCCGATAAGGGCAGCCCTCTGCTGAACGACCAATAAATCGCCTCTAGGTTGAGTTATCCAATAAGCGCTGCCGTCTAGTGAACCAACAATTAACTACCTCCACATCACGTGAACAAACTGCATGAGATACACGCTTAAGACCGAAGGAATGATCTCGCCCGTACGCCGTACCCTTAATGTTAACTGTGTGTTAATTATTCTATTCCATTTATTAATGATCAATGCCCCATGTTTAGGGCGTACGGGCGCCGTCCTGTAACGAAAGAACTGTATTGTGGTGTCGTACAAGTCTGAAGCACGCGCCACGTACTTTCGCCGCGCGCCGCCATGCACGCACGGCGAGGGGTTCTTACGACGTCGGCCAGGAGCGCCCTCTGCTTTAACTCCGCTCGTGGCCACCACTGAACGGCATCGGCCACTTGGGAATAAGACAGGCACTAGGACTCATCAGTAGGCAGGCCTCTATCTAGTTAAACTATGTGTCAGCATTCTACTAGTCTGCTGCCTCCAAACTAAGTATTGTATTATTTCTACGAAATATATATCTTGTTATAATCTAGCTTAATGTTTCTAGTTTCTGCTGTCCCACTGGCTGGTCACCTCAGACTCTGTACCCGCACGCGCGTGCATCCTATTTTCCTGTGTCGGTCTCTCTCTACTCGGCCACCGACACCTAGGACAACCAGCGGCAACGAGACACAAAATATATATTCAAGGTTAATTGATCATTTCAGTTGCCATGATTTGCTTTCAAATGTACAGTTTGGTTTCAGGTTTAACAACAATGCTATATTCTCTTTTCTATGTGAGGCACTTGATAGATTAAATTAAAAAACTGCGAACGCTGGATTTATGTATGATTTAACCAAAGCGATAGATTGTATGGATGACGAGATATTGTTGCAGAGATAGTAATATGATGGAGTAAGGGGAGTAGCTCACAGTTTGTTCAATTCTTACTTTAATAACATCAGACTGTGAGATGCATTCTCAATGCTTTCATTCTTTCTCATTTATATAAATGATATGCCTGAAAGTTTCTATGATATCTCTCTTTGCTGATGTCACTGTTTTAATAGTGAAGGATGTTGTTGGCAATATTGGTGCTGTTATCAAGTAATCAAATTGAAAAAAAAAATAAGTTCATGGCTAGTAGAAAATAAATTGCTTCTAAATCACAGTAAGACTCCGATTTTAACACAGAATTCAACAAAACTGGCATTTTAATTATACAAAATAGGCACATAATAAGTGAGTCTTAAGCGTTCAAATTCCTAGGCGTTCAGATACATAGTAAGCTGTCGTGTAACGACCATATTCAATATAATAAAATGAACTTGCCTTGAGACACAAAGCAATTTGAGCCCTGAGGCCTCATCATCACGTATCTCATGATTTTTAATCATGTTTACAGGCCTGAGCTTATTAAAACGTGGTGTACAAATAAGTCTGGTGCAGTATGATAATTGTTTGTCCTGGAGTACATTTGTATGGTTAACTAATCAACACAAACACTCCATATATTCAGACACATTGTGGAATATATTGTTATTCCACAATGTGTCTCAAGATGGGAAATGTTTGCGTTGATGATTAGCCATGAGGGCTCTAACTGCATTACGTACAATAAAATATAATTTTGTGACTGAAGGCGAGTTCATTCACTGAAGTATCACTGACAATAATGGACAAAATTAAGTCACATTCAGTATCTTGTTCAAAACCCAAATTCTGCGTTGTTTAACAGTGTTTAAAATGAGTGATTGTTCAACGCGAAAATTAGTCTACTATGCGCATTTTCATTCACTTTTGACGTATGGTATTGTACTTTGGTTATGTCATTTGACTCAAAAAAGTCCTTTATTGTGCAGAAACCGGTGAATCGAACAATATGACCTAAGCATAATCAGAAAGTGACTTGCAAGTATCAAGGTTATTTATATTTAATAAGCATCTTACAGTGGACTGGTATCACACACTAAGTCAGCACGGCCAAACAGGACGCGAGTAAGGAGGGAAAAGATGAAGGCTAAATACAAAAAAAATTGCAATTTCAGGGATTGCCGCAATACAACCGCAGTGTAGCAAGGATACTCGGCGGAGGGAAAAGAGCAGTACCTCTAATTACGCCCCTCCCCTTCCCGGCCCAACGAGTAGCAACAAAGTTGCTGACAGGTACACACCAGATAAAGACCCAGACACCCTTAGAGACCAAATTATCAATACTTTAGCGGTTGATAATGAGTAAGACAATCACTCACTTCAATTCCTAATAATACAAATAGTAAAGGATAAGATGTAGAAGTTAAGGAAAGTTGACGGCTGGAGTTCAGCTACACAAACCCTAATCAATAACCAACACAACACAAAAAGCACAGAACCACGCAGGGAAGAACTTGAAGACGCGGAAACCGCAAACCGAATCAACAACAGCCAAATGAACAGCGTTTGGAAGGTACTTATCTCAAATGTATCACGGGAGCTGGGCACCGCAACCTCACCCAACACTTTGTAGATACTTGAGTTAGGTGAAGAACTCCAACAAGATGCGTCAATCCATGATAATCATCCTTCCTGGGGAGACGTGACTAAAGGATCTTCAACACCAGTATTGAATCCCACAGCCGGTAACCGGTGATGGTTGACACCACTTGTGGATAAACACCCGCAGCCAAGGTGGGAGACGTCACCACTTTTACCAGACGTCGGAATTTGGCCGCGCTCTGCCTGCTGCCCAGCTGAGTGCCACAGTCAACACATATCGTATTCTTTCCTTTCACTTGCAACCCCAAAACCACATTCACTCGGACACAGTTTCCTTCCTCGACGGCGGACTCTAACTGCTGCTGCCCCGTCGACTGGCCCAAAGCGACCGGCGCCAGACCGACATTGTAGGAACACCTCACTCACTGCGGCATAACTTCCTCTTGCCTTTCTCACGCACCACCAGATATACCCGCCGATCGCGACGAGAACCGACCGCGAGACAAATGACAAACGAAAACTAGCCACGCCACCTGAAGTGAAGTCATGTGTGTTGGAGCGAGGCAACTGGCGCCAACACAAGTAAATCGATCCAGCACGGCTCAACCTCCTCCCTTCAAGCTGAAACAACCGACGCAAATGATGACTAGAAGCAACCTTAAGAAGTAGAAAATATGTTGATTAAAACTCAAGACTATAAGGTTCGTCAGTCATTAAGATCCAGAAAACGAAGTTGACAAGGCCAGACTATAACTCTAGACCAGAAAGGTTACTCCAAAACAAGTCCGCATGGCTCATACTCCACCCCATAAACCAAACGCAGCTGCCATGTACGCAAGATATCGATTTCCAACACGGCAATATCACGAACCAGCCAAGCTGCGATTGCCTCAACTAACCACAAAACAATCTCCGATAGCCGCATCTACAGTTTTCCTCATTGGGACTACCCACAGACACACAGATCAGTAGTTGCATCTACATTTGGCCTCATTTCAGCTACTGACCGATGGTTAAAACACCCATACTCACACCGATAATTGAAACCACCCACAAACACGGATAGCTGGAACTGCCCATGCACAGCGATGGTGTCAACCCGCCCCAAGCACCATGCATTCCGAAGGAGGATGAGAGCCACGTAACTGCAACGCTGATAACTAACAACATGCTGTCAAAAGCTACGTAGCCACAACTGCGACAACTGCCCCCAACGTCCTCTGTACACCATGCGAATACTTAGATAGTGAGCTTCCTCTTATTTTGATGGTCAAGTGTGTAAAATATGGTTCAGATCGGACTGTAACTGTAGATTGGTGAGGAAGTGATTTGTAAAATACTTTCCACTATCATCGTATTGTCTGAAGGGCAAGTGCTCAAAATTTTATCAACATTTGGAAGTACTGCAGATTTGTATGCAATACAAACTCAAAACAGAACAGAGGGGCACACTGGAACTAAATGTGTTGGAAAGCTGACAACACCAAGAATTCGTCCTGTTAACATATGGTTTATTTGAAGTCTTTACCGTGTTACAGGCATTTATTGTAGTACACGTAACACAGAAAACTTCACTATGTAGTTTCGTCATTTGTATTGTTACAGTGTAATTTATTGCGTACAGTTTTCTACAGAAGGTGCTCAAAATGGCTACCACGAACTGCAATGCAGATGTCTGTGAACCGCTTCATTGACTCATGCATTTCCATATTCCATGCGTCCGTCGTATCCGCCAACACCCTTATTACGAACAGGTGTGGCACACAGAGTGGCCTTCAAATGACCCTGTAAGAAGAAGTCTAATGAACTGAGGTCTGGACAACGAGCAGGCCACGGTGTCGATTCCTGACGCCCCATCCATGTGTTTGGGAATCGCTGATGTAAAACTGCTCTAGCAGCACGAGAATAATGAAGCGGTATTTCATCATGCACGAAACACTTACGATGAATTATATCCGACGGAACGTCTTCCAACGAACCATGTAAATTATTTATTAAAAACGTGCAGAATGCCACACCTTTCAAGTTCCTAGTGGAACGAAATTACAAGTTCATGTAATTAATACTGAACTGTTGTTGATGTCCAGTTTCCATAACTTCTTCGGGATTTTCATATTCCCAAACATGCACATCGTGAAAGTTTAGCACTAAATTTTCTGCTAAACTTCGCTTCACCATTAAACATAAGAGCTCCTGAACACAAATCAGTCGTAACTAGATACAAAATGCTGCTCTGGATGGAAAGGCAGTTCCACGAAGACCTTGGACACTTTGAAGGTGATGTGGATAAAGGAGCTATTCTCGTAGAGTTCTCCGTACTGTGAAATGACTCACATGCCCACTTACTACGTCCCTGCTGCCGATCTAGCTATTTAAGAATTCGTTCCTCTGTGTCAGGTGTTCTTGTACTCATAAGTCGTCTATAATCAGCAACAAGTCTGCTAAACGTACCTGTTGCACAAACCCTCATGTATTCCTTCCTTGTTGTTGGGCAGATGTTAACAAATTGTTTCGCAGAGAAACGCCTTGCTTCATTAGTGTTATACTGAGCCCGTCCATACAGAAGGTGCATCTGTGCCACTTCAGGATTAGAGAATCCGATTGTAATAACACACGACTAAAAATGCACGTACCTAAATAACAACTGCCAGCCCGTATCACTCCACTCTAGTTTATGATCTGTGTAAACGTGTTTACTTTGCAACGCAACGTACTTCACTTGCTTTGGCTTGGCTAGAATACAAATTTGATTAGATATGTTGTTGGCCACGTCTTTCGAGTGGTCAGTCTTACTCCATAGGTAAAATATAAAAATTCATTTACAAAAATTCCATTCACTTTAATATGAACCGTCAAAAGTTAATACTTTTCCTCTTTAACGACAAAAATGTTAAAGTGAAACAATTTTTAAATGATCTTGCAGCTAATTTCGGCAATATTTTAATTATTACTGAAAAGAATACGCTGGTGCCACATTACTTTCTCAATTGGTGGTACCTTTTGCATCAATATGGCAGGAAATCTACATCACGGACAGAGTGAGTTGCAATCTGCGGCTTGTTGCTGGTGATGCTGTGGTGCCGCGGCGGAGTGGCCGAGCGCATTGAGGCGCTGTGCTACGCTG
The DNA here is from genome assembly GCA_026315105.1 of Locusta migratoria. Classification (NCBI taxonomy): domain Eukaryota; kingdom Metazoa; phylum Arthropoda; class Insecta; order Orthoptera; family Acrididae; genus Locusta; species Locusta migratoria. Next base: position 472,388,907 of record CM048747.1, read on the forward strand.
CGCGAGGCCTTTCCCCGTCGGGGTTAGAATCCTCCCTCGGGCCGCAGTTAAGCTTGACAAAGTGGAAAATGTGGCCATTGAATGACTGTGGTAGGATGCTGGATGACTTGGAACAAATTTCTAGATGGTGTGAGTTATAGCTTCTTGTTCTAAACGTAGAAAAATGTGAGGTGTTGCAGATGAGTAGGAGAAATAATCCCGTAACGTTCGAACACAGCATTAGAAGTGTGCTGCTTCACAGATTCCCGCCAATTAAATATGTAGGCGATACGCAGCATCGCGATATGAAATGGATAGAGCGTATAAGGACAATCCCGGGAAAGACGGATAGTCGACTTCCGTTTATTGGGAGAATTTCGGGAAGATGTGTAACGTCTCTAAAGGAGTGCGCATATAAAACGCTTGCTGAAGTGTTCGTTACTGGTAGGTTCGATCAATGCCTCATTGTTACTGAGATGCTTCGGGAACTCAAATGAGGGTCGCTGTAGGGAAGGTGACTTTCGAGAAACACTGTTGAAGACATTTAGATGGCCAGAATTTGAAGCGAAACAAGAAAGCAACTAACTAGTAGTGGCACAAGGTACCCTCCACCACACAACTTAGGGTGGATTGACGAGTATGAAAGTAGATGTTAAGGTAGATCTACAGTTACATCTGTACTCGGTAAGCCACCTCACGAAGTGCTACAGAGGTACCTGGTGTAACATTGCAACTGTATCCTCTTCCGGTTCCAGTTACGTATGATTCATGAGAAATAAGCATGGGAAATAAGCTAATCTCTCTGATTTTATTCTCATGGTCTCTTCGCGAATTGTATGTAATATGAAGCAATGTATCGTTTGACTTGAAGACAAAAGTGCGCTATCGGTACTTTAACAGAAACCCAGAACGTCTCTTTTTCAGGGTCTGCCTAACTTTCTTTCAATTTATTTCTTATAGTCATGTTGTACAGTAAATTTCTACATGTACTTCTATAGTCTACCTACTTGATCTAAATCATATTGTTTTCACATTTATTTTTAAGAAAGGAATAATAATTAATTATATTCTGTACTTGTACTCACTAGGAGTCTGAAGGGGTATTAAAACGTTTACAATTTGGGTCGTTGTTACAGCTCCACTCATATGCGGTTACAGAAGCTTCAACATGTAGGCATGGGTTTAATGTGGCACGATTGTCTTTCAGAAGTGTGTGCGCAAAATGCGAAACTTATCTACGGTTAACATTAATACCAAATTCGACCAAAAATGTGTAACATCTGTAATTTTTTCGACCATCGACGAACGAGCACCGGTGTGACACACCCAAAACATGAACAAAGTAACTGTCAATATTATCTGGAATTACCTTCAGTGCACATTTAAACGTATCGTTCAATAACGTAGTTTCAGTATCATTAATAATGCCAGCATTCCTGTTCTGTACGCAAAAATCGCCTAGCTCTGCGTCTTACACTCCGACCCGTTAGCCTAAACCATGCTGTAAAACCTGTAGAGTTTACGTATAATAACGGTAGTCGGAAACTAAGCAAAATGAAGAAATTAAAAATTAGGGACTGACTTCTAAATTTGAAGATTCGGCGGAAAATAACCACGAACTTACTCATCTAGATAATGAAGTGAGATAACGTAGCCGATCAACAATGTTATGCATAGACTTTCAGCCACAGCCTTCATTAGAATTGTGCATACACACATTCATACAGGCACAACTGACGATCACATGACTACCGTCTCCGGCTGCCGCGCACTCTTGACTGTTGAAGGTTGTGGCCAAAGCTGAGTTGTTTCAGTTTGAGGGTCTTGACTGTGTCCTTGTCTGCGACTCAGCAATCGTCTTCACAGTGACCTGTGACTTATCCATATAAGATTTATGTAAATAAATTAGAATTCCGCCGCGGCGGAGCGGCCAAGCGCATTGAGGCGCTATGCTACGATGTGCGAGGCCGTTCCCCGTCGGGGCTTCGAATCCCCCTCGGGTATGAGTGTTTGTGCCGTCTTTAGTATAAAGTACTTCATAAGTAATTTGTAAGTTCAGGAACTGATGACCCCGCAGTTAAGTCCCTTAAGCTTAACAAACATTTGAACCGTTTGAGAATTCCCCGCATGTATGAAGTAGCATTACTTGAGAATTTGCACAGTCTATTTCACTATGTCGTAATTGGCAGAACTAGGTGTGAATAGTAGAAAAGTTTGGAAAAATCTTACGGAAAATTGGAAAATTCTAGAAAAACTAAAGCGCCTATTTCAATTGAGTTATAGTATGAACCCTAGACCCATAATTCACGATTCAACTGTTCAATATTCGTGATTCTGTATTCGTCTTGGAACAGTTTCCAGGAAAAAATAAGGAAAATTACGAAAAAGGCAATAATTGTGGCCAAAGTGAAGAAATAATCTTTTGAATGAAATCATATCTAATGAATGACATATTTTGTCAGATTATCTTGATATTTGCCCCGTACATGTATTCTTTCATGGAGAAGTTTAACCCTTTGTAGGATGGTTGTCGATATATTGGCCACCTACCATTAGTGCGGAACAGTGTACGTTTTTAAGTTGCTCTTTGCCTTTCTCGTTTTCACTCGTTTCATTCGAAATAACAAGTTAACCAATGGAATTTGTGATATTTCATCGTGTTTAGTAATGTTTTACTGTTTGAATATCGTAGTGTGTTCAATTTTTGTAATTCAGTAAGTTAGTTAATAAATAGTATTTTCTTAGCAATCCAAATGCAGTTTTTTAGTTATCCTTTCCAGATATAAGAAGGTGATCTTTTAAATGACTACCATCCACAGTAGTCTAAGCCCCACCCAAAATGTCGTCTGTACATTAGCCACCTTTTTCTTCATTTCACTTCCAAGTTAAATGAACATAAAATAATTCTAAGCATATTACATGCCTAATTAAGTCAAACAGGATGCAATAATAATATTACATTTCTAATTTTCAGAAAAAAAGTTTTTACCCATAGCGGGTTAAGACAACGTATGGCGCATGACAGATGATATCTTTCAATAAGTCTCCACACTATTTGACGAATCGCCATGAAAGTTGGCTGTTATTCGTAATTTCTCATAATAAGGCTAAACAAATGTTCAAATGTTTGTTAAGCTTACGGGTCTTAACTACGGGGTCATCAGTCCCTAAACTTACAACCTACTTATGAACTACTTACGAACTAGGACGGCACAAATATCCATGCCCGAGGGGCGATTCGAACCCCCGACCGTAGTGGCCGTGCTGACCGTGACTGGAGCGCCTCAGTCACCTCGGCCACCGCGGCCGGCTCAAATTAAGGCGAAAGAGAAGATCTACAGAGAGAGGAGAAGAGTAGGAGAATGACGCAGTGGTGGTGGGAGTTATAGGTCAAGCCGAGGGGGGGGGGGGGCAATTTAATTAGTAGAGAGATGGTGGAAGTGGGTATGATACGGTAAGAGAAAGAGATGAAGAAACAAAGGGGTATTGAGAGGGGTAACAGGAAACAGTGAGATAGAAAAACGGTGTGGGGAAACAAAGAGAGGGAGAAGGAAGAGAGTGACTGAAGGAAATATGGAATAAATACGTAATTAACTAAATTTTCACACGTATTGCCTGTGCATTACATGTAGGATCGTTTATGTCAGGAGGAGAGGATGAGGAGGAGATAGATAGTGAGTGTAGTCAAGTGCAGATGAAGTAACAGAATAGAAAGCGAAAATAAGTCATTTACCACCAAACGTTGCGATAAACGCATTAAAAAATAAATGAATATCAAAGCAATGAACTGCGATTTAATTACATAATGAATAATTCATATGACTAACCAATCTATTTTGCAGCAGGGACAGCTCACTAAATTGATATCAAATTTATTATGTTTCAGTAAATTAATGATCATACTGAAATTTTAGGGAAGATTCTGATGAAAGAATGTCTGACTGACTGAATGACACATAACTACGAGCGACCTAGACATGTTATGAAATACAATATTTATATATATATCAGGACCCTAAAAATACATTAACCTATGTTACACAAAACATCGCACTGATCATCAAAATGCTACTCAAATGGCGATAGTCGCATTAAAAGAAGGTATCGAAATTAAGTCACTAACAGCCGAAAAGGAGTCACATTGACTAATCTGGTCATCCTACATTGGCAAATATTCAAATGTTTGTCAAGCTCATGAGACTTAACTGCGGGTCATCAGCCCCTGAACTTACAAATTACTTATGAACTAACTTAAAGACAACACAGACATCCATGCCCGAGTGAGGATTCGAACCTCCGACGCGGGAGGCCGCCCGATCCGCAACATGGCGCTACAGACCGCTTGGCTACTCCAGCGCGGCCCAACATGGCCTTCTGCTTGACTGTATTGAAGTGCATTGATTATTGGGTTATGGGGTACAATCCATAAAAATATCTGTAATGTATAAAGTTGCACTTTGAAACTTACAGCCTTTTTCTCCTCGGAATTTGCTTGCTAGTGACCTTTACAACTTTCACGAGTGCTCACTCTACGAGAGCCACTTATTTACCTAGGATTACCGTGAGTGAACTAACCACGAAGTGCTTCTCCCTTGCAAGTTACCTAGATAGCAGAAACGCGAGTATGAAGTAAGGTCAAAGGGGCTGATCAAGTGTGTTATATTGAGTGAATAAATACGAATTCTGTCCGATATTGTGATTCCGAACCATAATTATTATAATTTATAGTTTACAGCTAGCTCTATACTTGATAGCACTGTCATACGTATTTTATATTCAGAATCGACATTCAGTAACGATTCGAACAGAACTACCTTTAAATTTCGCCAAATACATTTTCCTGTTATAGAAATATATATATAATGTAGATGAAATGCTTCTTATGAAGAAGTGAAATAAACAAATAAATCGTTCCGATCACTCGTAATAATCGGAGATGCTACTCATCTACAGGGCCAGTACAGATCAAGAAAGAATGCAAATTACTGAATGTGGCGGCTTACCAATCTGCCTTATTTATTGATAAAAGTCACACAAATTGAAAATTTGTGTATGTCTATGAGAGATACTAGAGTGTCTCCTAAATCGTTTATAAAAATAAGGAACATTAGGGACCCTATAAAACTTCCATGGGGAACGCCAGATATGACTTCTATTCGATGGCTTACCGTCCATTAGAACGTTCCGTGTTCTTTGTGTAAGGAAATCACGAAACCAATCGCATAACTATGGCGATATTCCATCAGCATTGATTACATGACGCTTTTGAGGTACAATGTCGAAAGCATTCAGGAAATCTAGAAATACGAAATCTATTTGGCATCTGTTGTCGACGGCGCTCATCACATCATGTGAATGAAGAGCTAGCTGAGTTTCACAAGAACAATACTTCCTGAATCCGTGTTAATTATGGGGTACAATTGGCCGTTCCTTTCGAGGCAGTTCATAATATTTGAGAAAAGTGAATGTTTTAAAATCCTGCTCCATACCGACGTCAGTGATATAGGCCTGTAATTTTACGGATCACTCCTATTGTCTTTCTTGAATATTGGAGTGACCTGTGAAACTTTCCAGTCTTTGGCTACGGTACGTTCGCTGAGCGAGCAGTTGTATGTGATTGTTAGGTATGAAGCTCTTGCATCAGCTTACTCTGAAAGGAACCCAATTGGTATAGAATCGGAACTGGAAGACGCCGGCCGCGGTGGCCAAGCGGTCTGCGGCGCCTCAGTCACGGTCTGCATGGCCACTACGGTCGGGGTTCGAATCCCCCCTCGGGCATGGATATTTGTGCCTTACTTAGTATTAGCTGGTTCATAAGTAGTTTGTAAGTTTACGGACTGATGACCACGTAGTTAAGTCCCATAAGCTCTACAAACATTTCAACAACATTTCAACCGGGAGACTTACTTTAGTTAAGTGATTTGAGTTGTTTTAATGCTCCAGGGATAAATACTTCTAAATTACGTATGCTGGCAGCTGTTCTTGATGCGAATTGTGGAGTATCTCCTTCTTCTGTAGTGAAGAAAGAAACTTCGGAAGGCTGTGTGCTGTAGTATCTCATCAGTGACATCACCATTTCTATTGTGCAAAGTAGGGATTTATTGTGTTTTATCGCTAGTATACTTTACGTACGATCAGAATTTCTTAGGATTCTCAACCAAATTACGTGACAGGGTTGTGTTGTGATGACTATTATAAGCTTCTCGCATTGAAGTTTGAGCTAAATTTTTAGTTCTGTAAAAGACTGGCAGTCTTGGGGCTTTTTGTACGTTCAAGTTCGTCATACCTTTTTTTTTTTTTTTTTTTTTTTTTTTTTTTTTTTTTTTTTTTTTTTTTTTTTTTTACTGTGATGTAACCTGTTTTGTGTACCAAGGCGGGTCAGCCCCATCTATTGTTAATTTATTTCCTCCAGTAGCATTCAAAACATTTGAAAAATTTCTTTTGTTTATATTTTCTTTAATATTCTTCCTCTATTCGTGCTTGTTCTGTGTTCAGTTTTTGATGGGCCACCTCTGCGTTATCTTACCACTAAAGGCCCCTACATACGCTTCGTTTTATCGTCAGACCAACAAGCTGTCGAACAAACCAATAAATTCGTAACAGCCTACATACGTTCCGACCACCGACACGCAGCGATTGCAGTACCTCCCTGTTCTGTGTCTGTTGTAATGAATGTGAATCTACAGTCTTCAACGGACTGTTTTTGTCCGGCCGCCGATAATTCGGTTTCGACAAATCGGAACGTGTGTAAGGGCCTTTAATCTGAGGGAAGGAGGGGGTCGGGGTGCGGTCGGTAGTTTCCCTCGGTTAGCAGACAGCGGGCCGTGGTGTGCGGCCGCCGCTGCCGCCGCCACGTGCCGCGCCCGTGTCCCTGATCCTGGGAAAGCGGCCTCCACCTGTGTCAACACGCATTCCGGAGGCGGCGCGGCGCGGCGCGGCGCTGCGGGGTCACGGCGAGGCGGCCGCCGCTGCACCAGGATGTGCCCGTCTGGCTCTGGAGGGCCCTGCTGCCGCCGCCCTGCGCGGTAGCTGCGCCCAGGGACCGCTCAGCGACTGAGCACTCGGCTGACGAGGCACCAGTTGTGGAGCCTAAGAGACAGGAGGTTGGGGGTGGTTTCATTGCAATCCTGCCCCCCCCCCCCCTTCCATGTTGTTGGCAAATAAAACATCTTGGAGACATATTCGCCAAGTATGTTCTGTATAAGTGACTAGCATTGCAGTTACCTGGATTCGGAATGTGTCCTGTAGACAGAGTTGCCAGTTTGGGGGTAAGTCGCTAACTGGGGTTGTTTGATCGGGATAGGGGGACTAAACTATTGAGGTTATCGGTCCCCAGGGGGGAGGGGAAGGAGTGAGGATAGGAAGGGAGGGGAGAGGGAAAGGAAATGCAGTCTGAGAAGTAAAGAAGGAAGGAAGACGGCATTATCTCGAGGCCCCATGCTCGCCACGCACGTACTCACGAAAGAACCGTGAGCCCCCTAGGGGGGAGGGGGGGGATTCGCTAACTGATGGAGATTGAAAGATTCTCTTAGCGATAAACAATATTTTTTGGATTAGCGATTTATAGGGTGATTTCAAGGTTTTCGGGGGGGGGGGATGTAGGGGATTTGTACTGCATTTATCAAGTAATAACTTTTATCCGTAGTCAGTTAAAAGAGACCTTTCAAAGAAAGGTTCATATGACTAATTACAACTAACTGTTAAAACTTTGTAGTGATTGTTTCTTGATCTATTTTTCTTTTAACTTCTCCAGCGATTTGTTCCGTGATTAAAGTGCAATGCATAATTTTTCATCGATTATACCACTCAATTTGCAATATGTTACTCGTAAGCAACTATTATTCACATCGCCGATTGGCTTACAAAGCGTAAAATGAACAGCCATTTGTAATTGGTTGTCTGTACACCACTCCCGATTGGCTGACTTTACCTCTCGCCATTATTAGCGGCCTACCAACATAACAAGTCGAATACCTGCAGTGTTTACGAAAACTTAACTTTAACCGTGAAATGTATTGTGTTATCAATGTAAGTAAAGTCCAAAATTATTACGTTAGAGGCGAATCATGCAAGTGTTGTTGTGGGCCGAATTATTATCCCCTGTACTACTTTACGTCAGCTCAGTTTTGCAGGTAAAAACATGTTTTCTGATGTTAATATAATAATTTTTGTATTATGATTTCTAAAAGAAATGTGTGTTGTTTGTTATGTTTCATGAGCGGTGACAACGGAGCAACCTACGAGAACAGCGTCTTCTCTGAGGAAGCCAAAGATGACATAGATGGCCACAAATCGTCGCGGGTAGACAGCCGCACAGCCAGAGAAGATCCTGTTTGAAGACCTCCGATGCCAACCGTCATAATGAAATAAATAAAATAAATTTATTGCCAGAAGTTGTTCATGATTTATGTTCAGAAAACAATTTCAGTCTTTATGTTGAGTCCTTACGAGAGAGATCAGACTTTGTTATATATAATATATGGATTTGTGACTTAAGAAAATAAAACGTTGAATTTTACTTCCAGTGTCAGTGTTTAGAGAAAAGTTATTTCAGCTGTTGAGAAGAATGAGCATTTATATATTGTGCTGAAACTATATTACGAAGTTATTTACATAATTTTTTTTTACTTCAGAGAAGTTTAGGGACTTAGCTATAAATTTATTGATTAAAAGACAGTGAGTTCGTATCTTACAAATTGATATATTTTATCAACAGATTCAACGAACAATATCAGTGATTTAAAAAAAAATATTACGGAATTTCAGCAAGATTTCTTTTTTTTTTTTTTTTTTTTTGTTTTTTTATATAATTTTTACAAATTCTACAGAACTATATACCAATTTTGAACTATGAAGTACTTTGTTTCAGGAACAGTTTTATTTTCTCGTATCTTGCAGAAGGACCTAGAAAGAGTAATGGAACAGTGAAGTTTCATTTATACTTCGAGTGTAGTGGAATGGCCAGGATCGAAGTCCAACACGATCATACTGAAGAACTTTACTTTTGAACCTACCAGATGTGTCCCAGTACAGTGTGTTTGCATCTCTCAACAGCAGCAACTATCTCAAGTTGACGATTATTCCGATAGAGACGGCATATGTGCTCGTTCCTTCGAAGGATTGCCACTTCTTCCACTCGAGGCGTTGCAAACGACCTGTCCTATCATAGTATTCTTCTTCTTTATTGTGATTTCATCCTCGATTCTCAGTCGTAGGGATATTACATTCTGCTCCAGCTAGTTGCGTGTTTTTAGCCCTGTTGTCTTCTCTACAAAATAACCAGGAATTGTGAAGTCTACAGTGCTGCCAAACGTATACACTTCATTGTCTTACCTGTACTAAAGATAAGAACCGAAAATATATCACATAAAGACGGAAAAAATATGCACGTTAGGGAAAAAACCAGAATCATCGTGTAATACATTGAAAACAACAATCGCCGCAGACGAGCACTACTACTTTTGACATCACTCACTCGCTTTTGGAACTATCACATTACACACTACGGGAGATTCAGGAAACCGACCTTCATGCTGGATTAAATGTGAGACTAGTATAATCTAAAAAAACTCCACATTACTGTGCAAGCGCGTTTAGAGCAGCAATCGAGATCTACAAAAATCGCAATAAATTTTACACCATATAAGGAAACTGTATTACATAGAATCTGGACTCTAACGTTACACCAGCGGAATGGCAAACGATTCTGTGACAATAATGTTGTCAATACCTGAGACAGTCTCGGAGACTACGTTACGTGATGGCTTGTGGAGCCCTCTACATCGCCTGTATATGGTGCTCTTTCAATTTCTGATCGCAGTTCGCCTCTTTACCTCTAAGAATCTGTTCCGCAGCCGAAGATGGAACGTTAGGGGAATCCGTGGCGGAGCGACCGAGCGCATTGTGGCGCTATGTTCCGATTCTGGGGTTCGAATCTCTCCTCGGGCATGGATGTTTGTGCTGTCTTTAGTATACGTTAGTGTATAAGTAGTTTATAAGTTTAGGGACTGATGACCCCGCAGTTATGTCCCATAAACTTTACAAACATTTAAAAAAAAAAATGTTCAAATGTTTGTTAAGCTTATGGGACTTATCTGCGGGGTCATCAGTCCCTAAACTTACAAACTACTTATGAACTACCTTATACTAAAGACGGCACAAATATCCATGCCCGAGGGGGGATTCGAACCCCCGACCGTAGTGGCCGTGCAGACCGTGACTGAAGCGCCTCAGTCTCCTCGGCCACCGCGGCCGGCAAACATTTGAACATTTTTTCGTTAGGGAAGTCTGTTACAATTCTACCACGGCCTATGAGCCCGGAAATTTTAAATTAGGTATATGAAATCAGAGCTTCATAATTAAGTATTTTGTTCCACCATGCATTTACGCGAAACAAGATGGTCATACCTCTTTCAGGAGATAGAATTTGTGTACCACCTCTCCTGATAGAGGTATGACCATCACTTGGTTCAAAGAAAAAAAATGATGGTTGGCATTAGGTCAAAGGGCTACATTCGTCGATCAACAATTTCCACACTCATTGTCTATTAGCACCAAGTCTGGCGATCTAGCGGGTCAAGGAAAAACGTTGGCTTCTTGTGTCGCCATAAACGCAAGGGGTCATCCAGCAATATGTGATCTTGCACTGTGTTCATAAAATATGACATCCAGGGTTGTCGTGCAGAACAGGTATAGCTGCGGGTCGCATAATCTCGTTCACATATATCAAGTGTGGATGGTGGTTCTACCCAATAGTCCGTCACACAATAATGTTGTCGCCGTAAGTCTTGTGCGAATTGAGCCACTGCGGCGAACTGAAATGTGGGCATCGAATTAAAACAAACAGATACTCCATTCGTCCGAAAACAGTATCGATACCATTCCTGTCCCCTTTGACTTCGTACTATACACCAATGTTGCCAAGCCTTTTCATGTACATCATAGTTGTCATTTTGTAGGAAGGCGCTTCTGCGCATAAAGGCTGAGCGATAGAGGAAGAGTGAAGGGGAGGAGCTACGGCCGAGAGCCAACAGTTGGGCCTGCGGAAGAATCTTTGCGTAACTCGCGGCGAGCGAGCGATTGAATGGCACAAGTACGGTAGTGGAAGGGTGTCTGCAGAACGGATGAAAACTGGGCCGCCTTCAATTCGTGAGTCGGGCTATAGTCAAAGATAGGCGGAGAAATGGCCGATGCGCGCTTAACCTTTACAATAAACGGTGACGAATTTATCCCTGTGTGTTCCGTCGTTCCACCAGAGTCGAAGAGGATGCAAGTCTTTCCTATAGTACCATTCGGATGTATCAATCTTCTCGAGGATTGAACTGACTCACTGACATGACAGTACGGTTAGCGCATATGTTTTCGAGGCATCTTGCACATCTGCTCAAGTGACACTGCTACATAACCTTCGGTTTATAACGCAAGGAAAGCTTCTACATCTACATGGGATACTCTGAAAATCACATTTAAGTGCCTGGCAGAGGGTTCATAGAACCACCATTATACTATTTATCTCCCACTCCATTGTCGAATAGCGCGCGGGAAGAAAGTACACCTGAATCTCTCTGTTCGAGCTCTGATTTCTCGTATTTTATTCTGATGAGCATTTCTACCTATGTAAGTGTGAGTCAACAATATATTTTCGCCTTCAGAGGAGAATGTTGGCGATTGCAGTTTCGTAAGCAGCCGATGCTGCAGCGATAGGCGCCGTTGTTGTAAAGATTCCCATCCCAGACCCTGTATTATTTCCGTAACGCTGTCTCCCTTGTATCGTGACAATACAAACGAACTGCCCTTCTTTGGACTCTTTCGATGTCCTCCGTAAAATCCACTTGATAAGGATCCCACAATGGCCCGCAATACTCCAAAACTTGACGGACAAGCGTAGTGTATGCAGTTTCTTTTGTAGTTCTGTTGCATGTCTTAAGGGTTCTGCCAATAAAACGCAGTCTCTGGGTCGCCTTTCCCACGATATTAAGTGCCTGGCAGAGGGTTCATAGAACCACCATTATACTATTTATCTCCCACTCCATTGTCGAATAGCGCGCGGGAAGAAAGTACACCTGAATCTCTCTGTTCGAGCTCTGATTTCTCGTATTTTATTCTGATGAGCATTTCTACCTATGTAAGTGTGAGTCAACAATATATTTTCGCCTTCAGAGGAGAATGTTGGCGATTGCAGTTTTGTAAGCAGACGATGCTGCAGCGATAAGCGCCGTTGTTGTAAAGATTCCCATCCCAGACCCTGTATTATTTCCGTAACGCTGTCTCCCTTGTATCGTGATAATACAAACGAACTGCCCTTCTTTGGACTCTTTCGATGTTCTCCGTAAAACCCACTTGATAAGGATCCCACAATGGCCCGCAATACTCCAAAACTTGACGGACAAGCGTAGTGTATGCAGTTTCTTTTGTAGTTCTGTTGCACGTCTTAAGGGTTCTGCCAATAAAACGCAGTCTCTGGTTCGCCTTTCCCACGATATTTTCTACGTGTTCTTTCGAATTTAAGTCTGAAGTAATAGTAATTCCTAGGTATTTTGTGGAGTTTACGGCCTTCATTTTTGATTGACTTATCTTGTAAACAAAGTTTAACGGATTTCTTTTGGTACTCATGTGGATGACTTCACACTTCTCATTATTTAGAGTCAATTGCCAATTTTTACACCATACTGATATCATATTCAGATTGTTCTGCAGTTGGTTTTCATCTTCAGATGATTTTAATAGACGGTAAATGACGGCGTCATTTGCAAACAACCTAAGAGAGCTACTTAGATTTTCCTCTAAATCGTTTATGTAAATAAGGAACAGCAGAGGACCAACAACACTACCCCGTGGAACGCCCGATATCTCCTCTGTTGTAGTCGATGCCTTACCATCGATTACTACGAACTGTATCCTCTGTGACAAGAAATCCCTTATCCTATCGCAAATTTGGGCCGATATACCATAACGACGCAATTTTATTAAAAGCAGTTTGTGAGGTACGGTATCAAAAGCTTTCTGGAAATCAAGAAATACGGAATAGATTTGACAACCCTTGTCGATAGCACCCATCACTTCGTGTGAATAAATATGTAGTTGTTTTTTGCATGAACGATATTTTCTAAATCCGTGTTGACCTTGGGTCACTAGATCATTCTGTTCAGAGTAATTCATAATATTTGAATAAAAGATATGTTCCAAAACCTTGCTGCAAAATGACGTCAATTAAATAGGCCTGTAGTTTAGTGGGTTACTCCTACTGCCTTTCTTGAATATAGGTGTGACCTGTGCAACTTTCCAATCTTTTGGTACAGATCCTTCCTTGAGAGAGCGGTTGTATATGGCTGTTAAGTAAGGGGCTATCGCTTCAGCATAATCAGATAGAAATCTAAAGGGTATACAATCCGGTCCAGAAGACTTGTTCTTGTTAAGTGATTTTAGTTGCTGCGCTACTCCGATGATATCTACTTCTACGTTACTCATTACGGCATCTGTTCGTAATTCGAAATCTGGATATTGGTTTCGTCTTCTTTGGTGAATGAGTTTCTAAAAGCTATGTTTAGTAACTCTGCTTTAGTAACGCTGTCATCGGCAGGATCGCCATTACTATCACGTGTTTTGCCTCTATTATATTTAACAAATGACCAAAATCTCTTTGGGTTTTCAGTCAAATTTCGAGAAAGCGTTTCGTTGTGATAAGTATTGTAGGCATCTCGCATTGAAATCCTTCAAGCACATTTTATTAGTCGCGGATGTTGCTCTGCAATATTGACGATAATCTTGAATTCACGGTTCAAATGGTTCAAATGCTACCTACGAAAGTAAGTCCAAAATTATGTACAATGTAGCTATAACATTACTTAAATGTTGATACTGAATTTTGCCCTGGTTATTTTCTTGTTATGATGTTGTGGTCATGGTATGAAAGTTTTATCCCAATTCCTCCATTTGTCTTCCTTTTCCTGCATATAATTCATGACCGCTGCATTAGAAGTTTGTACCATTCAGGAACAACGAACAGAATTCGTATTGAGTATCAGGCGCCAAAATCAGTCAAAGACATCAGCTTTATACTGGGATAGAAATTAAGAAAACGGTCGGGCCCAAAAGATTACAACAATAAGCCTCCACGTGACATGATTCATTTAGACACACGAGTGACTATTTATAAAGTGATAAATCGTCTGAAAATTAGTCATGGGCCTACCTACGAAATCGTCTTTCAGCTAAGGTTTGCAATTCGAAGCAAACGCTAAGGACTAGTGTCGAAAGGCCAGCCGAAAACCTTCTTTCCTGAGGGTATCACGAACCGTGTGCAACGATGGACTAAAAGCGGTGATAAGCAAGGATACTATACTGAAAAATGGTAGTGCAATAAAAGCTATGCCTACATTGCGGGTAATTTTTGATTTACTATCTTAGTAAGTACAAATGTATATGTCCTGCGAATATGAATTTTCTATCTTCACTATCTCAAGATTTTTTTTTTTTTTTTTTTTTTTTTTTTTTTTTTTTTTTTTTTTTTTTTTTTTATAGCATGAGTGTATTGATTGAATATTTAGTTTGCCTCCTTCGCTATGTAACGAAAGTAATTTCTTACAAAATACAAGAAATATCCGATTTATTTTACGGACAAGACAGTTTTGTTTTCTAACAATATCGATGTAATACCAGGATCTTCCCCGAAATGAGACTGCGTTCAGTGACGGGTATTGGCTATTGCGCCGTCACCGTTCAGTAGCTGAGTGTATGGGAATCAATGGAGGAGTGCTATAACATATACTGAAAAAAAAAAAAAACGAAAATTACTCTTAAAATACATTTTCTTGTTCCGTTTGCTACATTACGAATGGCATGTACTCTGGAGCCATGGAATAATTTCTAATATCGTGTGAGATCTCCTTCCAGCGAGTCAGGTGCAGCAACTCGACATGGCATGGACTCAAATGTCGTTCGTGTCCCCCTCTGGAACAGTAGGCCACGCTGCATTTATAACAGACCGTAATCGGTTGTCGGTGCAGGATTTTTCGCGTGATTTGTCTTCTCGATCGTTTTCTCGAGGATTGATGTCGGTCGATATGGGTGGCCAAATTTTTCGATAGAACTGCTCTGCAAACAAATCACTAAAATCTTTGGCCGAGGGAAATGGCTCATTGTCAACCGTTAAAATTACATCACATTTTTAGAAACGGTAATTTCACTATTGACTATTTTTGCATTTGACACACTCAACAGACAGGAGATACACGTGTGTACTTTCCACAATTTTATTTACGTTAATCAAAGAAATACATATACAGATATAAAAAACAACAATATCTTTATTAATCCGTAACATCCTCCCCACCATGATCCATTCCACTCTGGTTAATCTCAAGTGGGATGACCAGTTGCACCGGTCGAGGAATACTTCTTCCGTCTGGTGTCTGAAAAATTAAGGTTCACTCTATTCCATTTCTCCCTGGTCTTCTTTTCATAATGCGGACTTTCTTCCAAATATGCCTCGGCTGTCTGTCTTCCTGTAAGAGTACAATATATCCCACACGGTATTTATCAGGTTTACCTTTAGATCGTTGGACTTAATGAAAATTCTTAATTCCAGGATATTCTCCTTCCTCCATCTTTTCAGGAAATCCTTCTACAATTTCCCCCTCCGCCTCCATTTTTGTTGTTGTTGTTGTCAATCTTCAGATTCATCTCTATACTCTTCAGGACCGCTCGGTATTGTTGTTAATCGTTCTCCTATTAAAAAATGGCTTGGTGGCAGTACATCTAAGTCTCCCTGTAGGAGTGGCCTTGAAATGATGATGGCTTCTATTTCTACCAATAAAGTTCTGAAAGTCTCTTCATCTACTAGCGACCTTCACATTTAAGTGCAAGGCAGAGGAAGGTAATAACTAATATAAAAATGAAAATTACTAACAACTTCAGAAATTTATATCTCGGTGAGGTGTGATGGTGAATTTCCCTTGTGCACCGTCCTGTCTCTCGTCTGTGCGACAAACGCCGCTGCGATCAGAAACGTTCCCACGCTCCTTTTATGGAAGGGATTCCCGCGAGCGATGATCAACAGGCGAGGCGGCAAAGCGAGGGAAAACGTCCGGCTTAAGCACCGGCCTAGCCGCATTCCGGCGAGAGCAGTGCTGGCGACGAGGAAAGTGCGCCGGCTTCCTGCCAGCCCCGTAAGCAGCAGGCTGGGCGCTCCTACCGGACGGCCCGGTATTGTGTCCTGGTGAGCGTGGGCTTCCAGGAAGGCAGGCGCGGCGCACCCAGCGTCTGGTTCACCACCTGCTCATTCACTCCGCCCAAGCGGGCCATTGTCTCTCGCTAGGAGATAACGAAAGCGTTCTGGCCACAGGTGGCCAAAACGGACCCGTCCCGAGCATCGTGTCACCCTATGCTAATTGCGTCGTCGGATGCGGTCTGGAATGTACTCGTTACACGGCTTACTTAGTTGTCGATGTGTTTTCAAAAATGTTCAAATGTCTTTAAACGTTTTGGACAAATTGCTGTGGTCATCATCGGTCCCTAGACTTACAAACTAGTTAAACTAACTTATACTAAGGGAAACACCCTCCCCCCCACACACACACATGCTCGAAAGAGGACTGGAAACTCCGGCGGGAACGACCTCCCAGTCAGTAGAATGGCGCATTATATAAGGCTGCCACTTAGCGCCGCCCTTTGGGTTTCCTTGACCTGGAACTGCTACTTCTCGGCTAAGTACACTACTGGCCATTGAAATTGCTACACCAAGAAGAAATGCAGATGATAAACAATCATCAATCTTGGCTGAGAAAAGAGATCTGTTCGTGGTTAGTAAGACACATCCTCAGATATTAGGAAATCGTGAATTTTACACTGCCGGAAGTGTATGGGATACATATCCCAGGTGAGACAGAGAGCCAAATGCTGTAAGCACGTTCATAATTTGACTACTTATCCGGAGACGAAGAGTCTTGCACAGGACAGGGTAGCGTGCTGAGATGCATGAAACCTGTCTTTGAATTGAATATCATCACAACAACATCTATGCAACAATCACTATCCGTCTACTGCGTGGTAAAGCCTCGTTTCAGTAACTGTAAACGTAACATGGCTCAGACAACGTGATGAAAAGCAGGCATATTCTCTATAACTTTTTGTATTTATTCCGGTTTCCGTTTCTACTTTTATACATCTTCAACTAGCATCTACTGTAATTTGCGGTTGTAAAATATGGATCTCAAACTGGTAGAAAGCGGAATTCGAAATAATCGCACATGCATGAAAGTGACCCTCATGATTTCTCAATTTCTTCGAGAAATGGAATGTCGTTTCCATTATTTCTTCTTGTCATTTTAAACTCTGGCTGAATAACAGTTGTTGTTACATTTTAGGCAGCGTATTGTACACACGTAGTTAGAACATCATAATTGTACGACTGTAATTTGATAGCCACTTTTGTTGACTCTAGCAGTTGAGGTGCATTTCCAACCTAGCAGTTCGTTACATATGTCGAAAGAGTCATTAACTGAATTTACTTGTTAAACATTAGATCGAATATTCTACAACGCCAATCCCTTGGTCGATTATTAAGCGATAAAACGTTGTCTCACCTAACTGCTTAAATCGACTACTTGGAAGGCAACGATCGTGTACAATTATACAGTGCAGAAGCACGTACTTGAGGGGCAGTGTTTACATATAATTACAAGACTGTGCTACTCGTCCAGGCTTTGAAAGCATCTGGAGAGTCTACTTTAATATCTAATAGTTTCGCTTCACGTAATACAGCACAACAGAGATCGAAATATTATCTTTGCTTCCGTTATAAAGGGCTTAGCAACTTAGTAACTGCAGACCTGCTATTAATGTAATGCTCCTTTTTTAATCAAAAGCGGTATTACTCGAATGACTGTTGAGTTTTACAGTCTTTTTGCCATGGTACTTTTACTCGAATGTCATCTCGCATCGATCGGTTTTAATTCTTGTCGGTCGTTATCAGTTACAGTCGGGTTTGTACACTACATTTTTGTATTTTTATTAACATATGGAGTTTCAAGACCGCGTATGTTGAAACAATTTTATTTCATGACCACTTTCAGCAGAACTAGCTGTCATCCTAAGATGGTGTCACTTAATACAACTCAGTGTTATCGTCGTGGTTGAGAAGGGAATGTGCTCAAGTTATAAGATGTATATTACCATGTTTTGAATACGTCACACTCACTATCACTAATGGAAACATTCGTGTACAACGACTACATAACAATTCATACTAGATGGCCCCACTAAAGTGTGTAAGCGGCATATTACTATTAAAACTTACGAAGTGGTGGAAACATGCAAAAGGTCGTAATGTACTACACGGTGTTCATATTGCTTTGTTCACCGCATGTTTGCTTTCCACCTCGCTCATATCCCGAAAAATTAAGATAAGAAACTTTTATGACTGTCGCTTATACAGGCAGTAAAGTCAATATCCTTCAGTAAAAAGCGGCGCTATCCGAGATAGCCAGCGCCGATGTTCAATCTGGTCGGTGTCAGGGCTGACCCCATTACCAATAAAATTAAAAGACAGTAAAAATATAAACGAAAAGAGCAAATATTGCATTGGTAGACATCAAGCAAGCATGATGCCATGAAAAATGCTAAGTTTATTTATCAATGCACTTTATTTTGAATCGTTTTAGTGTCACGCAATTTAAGGACGGTTTTCGCAAAATCTCTAAGGTAGTGAGACTAAACTATCTACAGTTTTCATTTTTGTTTACACACAAACAGCACATGAAAAATAAACCGAATCGGTTCACGGTGTCTGAGGCACTTCCCTTGTAAGTGCAGCCCTCAGTTACATTTTGCGTTGACTTAGAGAATGTTTATACATTTGCCTATTAGATTCCGACATGGTTATGGGAATAGTTCGTGGGAATTAGCTGGATAACGTCTATTCTGTGCCTTTTGATGATGTATTATTGCAGCTAGGACAAACAGAGAGGGATGCAGTATGTTTACATGTCCTTAGCAAGGAACATAGGGGTCATTTCTGCTGCGTTTCGATCACTTCATTGAAAGAACACCCGCTCTGTCAGTCGTGTGGTCTAACGCACCGCTTTCCGAGACAGGAAGGCATACCGGTCCCGGTTTGAATGCGTCCGGCATATTAACGAAAGGGTCGGAGTTCCAACCAGCCTGGATGTGGTTTTTAGGCGGTTTTCCACATCCCCCTAGGTGATACCGGGCTGGTTCCTAATTCCCACCTCAGTTACACGGCTCGCTACCATTTCGTAACACATTACACTTTCACACATTTAATACTATACACAGACATTTGGGGCACCCTGTAAATATTAACACATGTCATATCCGCGTGTAACACAGTGACGACCCTGGTTGTGCGGGAAAGGGTGAAAGAGAGACAGACAAAGAGAGACAGATTGCTACTAGAACAGCATAATAGAACACTCTTAATTATGACAACTGATTACAACCATAATTTGAAGCTCGCACTTCTCCTCATAGTGTTGCCTATGTGATGCTGGGAATCAGCCACAGTGAATGATTAAGGGGAAAGGTTTGTGGGGAGGAAGGTAAACTGTCCCGTACCTCTCGTCCTGAGGCGCTTTCCTTCTCGAAAGCTTTGAGATGTGGAAACCCCATAGCAACGGACCATTCTGCATCAAATTCTAAACAGTACCAGATTGCGTTCATTGAATAAGAGGCAGTACGGAGTTTGAGGTCCTATACGAATACAAATAATAAAAACGTATCTGCAGCCACGCCGAATGAGCGTGCGGTTTTAGGCGCCTTATCACGGATTCAGCAACCGCTTCCCGTCAAAATGTCAATAACTCCCTCGTGCATAGGCGTGTGTGGTTCTTAGCGTTAGTAAGTTTAAGTATTTTGTAAGTCTAGGAACCTATGACCTAAGCATTTCGGTCCGTTCAGCTTTACACAAATTTCCTTGAGACAGAAAAGCTTCTTAGTCTGAATCATCATGGGTTTAGGAAACATCGTTCATGTGAAACTCAGATTGCCCTTTTCTCACAGGACATCTTGCGAGCATGGATGAAGGGCAACGCCGATTGAATTTTTCTCGATTTTAAAAAGCATTTGACGCGGTGCCACACTGCCGACTGCTAACAAAGATACGAACATATGAGAAAGGTTTACAGACTTGTCACTGGCAGGAAGACATCCTATGTAATAGAACGTAGTATGTTGATCTCGCCGGCGAGTGTTCATCAGAGATGAGTGTATCGCCAGGAGTGCCCCAGAAAAAATGTTCAAATGTTTGTTAAGCTTATGGGACTTAACTACGGGGTCATCAGTCCCTAAACTTACAAACTACTCATGAACTACTTACGAACTAGGACGGCACAAATATCCATGCCCGAGGGGGGATTCGAACCCCCGACCGTAGTGGCCGTGCTGACCGTGACTGGAGCGCCTCAGTCACCTCGGCCATCGCGGCCGGCAGTGCCCCAGGGAAGTGTGATAGGGCCGCTATTATTTTCTAACTATATAAATGAAATTCTGGACAGAGTAACTTGAAATTGGCGACTGTTTGCTGATGATGCTGTGGTGTATGGGCGGGTGTCGTCTTTAACTGACTGTAATAGCATACAGCATGATCTAGATAAAATTTCTAGTTGGTGCGAAGAATGGCAGCTAGCTCTCAATGTAGTAAAATGTAAGGTGATGCGCATGAGTAGGAAAAACAATCCCATAATGTTCGAATACAGCATTGGTAGTGAGCGTCTTTATGCTGTCGCGTCATTCAAATATCTAGGCGTAAAATTGCGGGGCGATATGAAATGGAACGAACATATAAGGACAGTTGTGAGTAAGGCGGACAGCCGACTTCGGTGTTTTGGGAGAATTTTAGGAAGATCTTCTGTAAACGAGACCACGTAAAAAACGCTTGTACGACCACGTCTTGAGTATTGCTCAAGTGTTTGGGACCCGCAGCAGATCAATTTAAAGGAAGACATGGAAGCAGTTCAGCGGCGAGCAGACAGGTTTGTTACTCGTGGGTTCGACCAATCCGCGAGTGTCAAGGAAATGTTCCGAGAACTCAAATGGGGATCGCTGGAGGAAAGCCGACGTACTTATCGATAAATTATGTTGAGGAAATTTAGAGGGCCGGAATCTGAAGCTGAGTGTAGAACGATCTTCCTGCAGCCTACTTACATTTTACGTAATGATCACAAAGACAAGATAAGAGATAATTAGGACTCGTACGGAGGCATATAGCCATTATTTAATCCCTCGTTCTACTTGGGAGTGAAATAGGAAAGGAAATGCTCAGTAGTGGGACAAATAGAACTATTGTCCAGTGTTGTTGTTGGAGAAGCTCCTCATTTTTCCCAGCATAGGCAGAACAAACAATGTAAGTTAAGAATATGAAAGTCATTTAAGACGGAGCACACGCCCGGATTTATATTTGCTAAGGACGGGCTAGGAATTTAGAGATGCTCTTTGGAAGGAAGCATGCCAGAATTTTCGTCAAGTGATTTAGGGAAATCCCGGAAAACGTGAATCAGAACGGCTGGATGTGCGTTTGAACACCCGCTCTCACGAATGCGAGTAGAGTACGTGACTGGATATAACTGTTACACGATATTAATACCTTAGCAAATCGTGCAACTATTGTCTTTAAACTGATTAATCTCTACACATAGATTGTCTAGTTGCACAAAAAAGTGACCTTAAGAATGGTAGAACAGAGTTTCATATTTTAAATTCATTTTTATTGAGATTTACAGGGGCGCTTACAACATGAACATTACGTTTGGTCCACTAATTCTGTACATATACGATGTATCCACCAGCAAAAATTATTTTTGACCTAAAAGACGCACTGCTTTCCAAGTTCAGATAGCCGCATCTTAAAAGTTAGATGCACTATTCATCGCAAGTAATATTAATGACAATTACGAACAGGTCTATAATTGGTATTTACTCACCCGCCAAGTCATAATTCACGGGCATAGAAATACAATGTTACACGTAGCTGGAATAAACGGATAACCTTTAACAACCATTTTGGTATGGAAACGATTTAATCAATTTTAATCACAGATAACTGCTAGGTGTTTTACTGGACACCGTCCTTGATAGCCTTCTCTTTCAGAGTTGAAGCGGTTATGTAATGTAAGATTTTATCCAAGAACAAAATTATGAAACCATTTATCAAAAGTTTACCTACACAGATTATCGCAATAGCCGTTGCTTGAGAGTCATTTACATTTTTCTTAGTTGGTCAAACAGTGTAATTGTCCCGTAAGAGGTATGCGTTATTTGATAACGGGTTTTGCAGTCCACGTGTTGTTCAAAGACTGTAGAAGGTCTCTGTGTAATGTCATATGATTTTAGCTCAGACATTAAAATAACACCAAAACAACTTTAATTGCACCGTCATAGTTTTTCAGATCTGCTGAGAGACTTTTCCGAATTTATTGTAATTAATTTTTACCGTTTAAGTGACCTATGTTAATACGAGCAAGAAGTATGGATTTAGTCCGTTGTAAACCTATATTACTCATGTAATCATTGTATACAATAGTATTACACATACGAAACTGAATAAAAGTAAAAAATAATAATAGTAATAATATTTTGTTAAACTTCTTCGTCCACAAATGTTGCTTCTAATATAATGAAATGTCATTTTCGTAAGTGTAATTCGTCTCGGGAGTGCTATTAACCAGATATCCGTGAAAGGCCTGAAGTTGTTTTTAAAGTAATCCTCGGAAAAGTAGTGTCAGTGGAAGATATTCCTCTATTCTACAAACTGAGCTTCGGTAAGTCACTGTTGCCATCTACAGATCTCGAACAGCTTTGGTATTAAATAGCAATATAGCGTCTTACGGTTAGGTTTGTACGTAATTATGTCACATATAAAAACAAACTTTATGTGTATAAGCCGGCCGCGGTGGCCGAGGAGACTGAGGCGCTTCAGTCACGGTCTGCACGGCCACTACGGTCGGGGGTTCGAATCCCCCCTCGGGCATGGATATTTGTGCCGTCTTTAGTATAAGGTAGTTCATAAGTAGTTTGTAAGTTTAGGGACTGATGACCCCGTAGTTAAGTCCCATAAGCTTAACAAACATTTGAACATTTTTTTTATGTGTATAATGGCTGCACTAATGTCGCAAGTCTGCCACTGCGCGACGAGTGCAGCATGCTTTGTTACAGACATAAACGTTTATTTATAATATTGTGAAGGGTCCAGTTGAGAAGTTGAGGAACAAGTCTCCATGGACGTGGAATAAGTCAGTACATGAAACTGTAACACAAGACTGCAAATAGATAAAATAACTGGTATAGGACATGTTGACGACAAGGTTAGGCCTATGTAACCAAGATCATCAAAGTAATACATAGATTAATTTCCTCAACCGTGCCGCGACAGAATAGAAATAGTGTTCCACGAGGAATCTCTTCAGTTTGGACATAACAGGGCAGGGGACTTTTAATTCTTGTAGCAGCCATTGAAAATGGAAGCAGCGTAACATTGTACGCCTTTCTCGTACACAAGCGTCAAGGAGATGTGAACCAAATGCAAATTGTAATTCATCCTAAAATTAAATGAGTGAATGTTGCTATCTGTTGTTTTGCTCTTGTTAATGTTCATCTAATAAACTCTTTCAAGACACTGTACATTCAGTTCAATTGCTCTCCTAGGTCCCTTGCTGTCTCTGACAGAATTATAATGTCAGCAGCAAACCACAAAGATTTTATTTAATATCCCTAAATTTCAATTCCTTCTCTATGTTTCTCCTTGCTTTTTCAACCTACAGACAGACATTTGGGAAAGGCTACAACCCTCTCTTACACCCCTCCCAACCATTGCGTCGTTTTCATGCCCAACGACTGTCATGTCTGGTCTTTGTACAAGTTTGTATAACTTCTTATTCCCTATATTTTACCCTTGTTAACTTCAGAATTTGAAAGAGTGTATTCAAGTCAACGTTTCCAAAAATTTTATGTAAATCTACAAATGCTAAAAATGTAGGTTTGAGTTTCCTTAACGTACTAGAGGCCCAGTGCGAATACTTCGCACCGTTAGTGGAATGACAAAAAAGTTGGGGAAAATTGAAGTAAAGTTGAATGTTCACGCATAGCTTCCTTCAGAATCGTCCACTGCAAGTGTTAAAAGACGCAAATGAAAGAGTTTGATCCGCTGAGTGTCGTTGAGGCGAAAAGAACTTCGCACCTTAATTAGAACCGAAGATGTCGTAAAACAAACCAATTAAAATATTCAATGCTAGGAGAGAAGGATACCGTGTTTGAATAAAAATAAAGGATGGAGAGACGTTAGTTAATTCTGATACTTGATGACAAATTTACGAAAGTATACCTTTCGTTTAAAGCAAAAATGAAGGAAATCGGTTGGATAGAACGGCCTGACCGACTGACTTTAGGACATCCCTATTAGAAAAATACAGAAGGAAGTCGCGTTTGAGTATAGAAAAAAGAAGAGAACAGTTATGTAAATACTGATAATTGATAACAAATCTGTGTATGAATACCTTCCGTTTAAAACAAAAAAGAAGGAAGTCGGCCGGGTAGTTTGGTCTCACCGACTGACTTTAGTTTTCGTAGATTCTTTTAATATATATGATGATAAGTCATAATGTGGCCTCTCTTGTTCCAACATCTCTCCTAAATCCTAAGTGATCTTTCCCAAGCTCAGATTATATAAAATTTTCATTCGTCTGTAAATAATTCGTGTTAGTATTATGCAACTGTGACTAATTAAACTCATCTACTCCGGACGCCTTATTTTGACTCAAATTGTTCAGTTCTCTGTCAGATTCTTCCCGCAGTGTCGTGTCTCCAACCTCATCATCATCATCTATTTTATCTTCGTTTTCTAAAAAACTGCTTTCAAGTTTATTTCCACCGCATGCGCCTTCTGTATATTCTTTCCACCTTTCAGCTTTCCTTTCTTCGCCTAGGACTGGTTTTCTATCTGAACTCTTGATATTTGTGCAGCTGCTTTTCTTGTCTCCAGGCGTCTCTTTTGTTTTCCTGTACGCGGTATCCATATTTTCCCTAGTTATGCATTTCTGTAAGGACTTGCTTTTGTCCTCAAACCACTTCTGATTAGCTAGTCTGCAGTTCCCGTCAACCTAATTTTAGCCGTCTATACTCTCTTTTTTCTATTTCATTTGATGAATGTTTATATTTTTCCCTCTCATCAATTAAGTTGAGTATCTCCTGTGTTATCGAGGGAATTCTATTAGGCCTTGTCCATTTACCTATATGATTCTCTGCGGTCTTCACTATGGAGTCTCCCAGAGCTACCCACTCTCCTGGTATTGTATTACTTTCCCTCGTTTCGGTGAATCCTTATCTAATGCTCCCTCTGAAACTCTCAACAACCTTCAGTTCATATTCACGGAATGTATGACATTAACTGGGAATGAGCAAAGTTCAAAATGTCAGAATGAACAGTCGCCACTTATATAGAACTTATATAAATGCTGATTATGGGTAACGATACTTTGTTCAAGTTCACCTCCCGTTAGATACAAATTCCAAATTTACCCCTTCCCATTAGAACTTAAACTTCCTACAGGTGTGGTGAATGCTTTGTCTCCAGTGATGTAGAGGTCAGCGCAACTGCCTAGAAAGCAAGAGACCCGGGTTCGAATCTCTGCGGGTGCACATTTTAAACTTTGCTCATTCGCAGTTAATGTCGTATATTCCGTGAATATGAATAGGTAAAACTGCAGGATCAAAGGTGATGTCTGTTCTTTTGGACATATATCTCTTATGGTGAGAGTCTCTATCTGCCCCTGGATGTGAAAACTAAATTGCTTTCTGCGCAAAATCGTACCTCGCGACCAACTCTTACTTTCCTTTTACCCGGTCCATATTCACCTGCTCTTTTTCTTTCACGTCCTTTTCCTACTACCAAGTCCCCCATCACAATCAAGTTATTCACTCCCTCAACAGCACTATTTATATTATCTCATTTTCCAGCCTCCTATTCATCGGCAGAGTTAGTTGTCATATAAACCTATACTTCTGTGGTCTGTGTTGACTTCGTGTCTACCTTTGCTACGATAATGCGTTCACTTTACTGTTCTTAGTAACTTAACCGAAATCCTACTCCCTTATTCATTATAAGACCTTCTGCGATTCCCCCAACTGATGTATAAAAACCCTGTACTTCCCTTACCACAAATCCTATTCCTCCTGCCATCGAACTTCCCTAATTCCCACCATATCTAATTAAACTCTATCCATGTCACTTTTCAAATTTTCTAACTCACCTACCCGAGTGAGGATACAACATTCCACTGTTCGATCCGTGGAATGATTTTTACGTTTTTCCTGATGACGACGTCCTCCTGAGTCGTCCCAGCCTAGCCGTCCGCGGTGGCCGAGGGGACTGAGGCGCTCCAGTCACGGTCTGCACGGCCACTACGATCGGGGCTTCGAATCCCCCCTCGGGCATGGATATTTGTACCGTCCTTAATATAAGGTAGTTGATAAGTAGTTTGTAAGTTTAGGGACTGATGACCCCGTAGTTAAGTCCCATAAGCTTAACAAACATTTGAACATTTTTTCGTTCCAGCCTAGAGATCTCTCTGGAGGACAATTTTACTTCCAGAATATTTTACCCAAGAAGAAGCCTTTATCATCGTATTCGGTACAGTGGCTGAACATTCCAAGGCACCTAGCTGTGAAGAGCGCCACAGCTCTCCTTCAGATGTTAGAGTCCTCCTTCGAGTACCGGTGTATTTGTTGTCGCTAGCATGGTTTTAAGTGGTTTATAACCCTTAGGACTGATGACCAGACTAGTTAACATTTAAAAATATTTGTACATTGCAATGTTAAATAAACATTTACGACAGATTGCTGCTCATCATGCACATATTATTAAAGTCGCTGAGCATGGTGATCGAATATGGAATGAAACTTGTCTGGTTAATAGCAAAATATTAAACTTAGTAAAAACTTTCCAAAACTTTATTTCACGACTTTCTGTAAGGTAATTAGCTATACCTCAAACTTAAAATACAGTGTCCAAATATAAAAATGAAATTTTATACCAGGAGAGACGTCGATTTTGACCTGATGACGGCAAATGATACCTGAGACATATTAGATGGTCCTATCGATAACTGTTTCGACGACGTCTGCCAACAGATAGTGTAGTGGCATAGGTGCCAGATCATCATTTGTGTGATATCAATGTGTAAAGCAAACAGGAACTTCCTACAGCCAACATAGTGAGTTTGATAGAGGTCAAATTGTAGAGTTTCGTATAGCGGATGGTCCTCCCTGCCACAAATGTCAAAATTTGACATGCTGCGTCAGTTGTGCAACGATGGCCCTATGAATAGTCTCACTCCTGTAGACGAGGATCTGGATATCCGCGTAGCAGGGACTCCTGCCAAGACTGTCGTATTGTAAGAGCAACAATTGCAGATGAGGTACTACAGCACAGCTAAAAGTGTTGGTGAACCCAGAGGTGACCACACTAACTGTTGCACACCAGCTATCAGTAATGGGACTATAGACACGCAGACCTCTAGCCAATCTCACTCTCGCGCCAGTGAAATTGCGTTCAGAGCCCCACTGGTGACGATAGAGGATGGAATATGGAATAGCCAGTCTTTGTTAGTGATGAAGACACGTTATGACTGCACTCAAGTGATGGTAGTTTGAACCTGTCTCACAGAGTGTATTCGTCCAAGACACAATGACAAATTCCAGGGCTCCCTCGTAGTTTTCAGTGTGATAAGGCACAACTGCCTTTCACCTTTGATGTTTGTGGAGTGAACACTTGCCAACTCTTGGTGGGTGCAGAATGTTGTAAGACCTTCCTGTGATATTATCCATGAACCACGTACTTAATGGCATAAATGATTCGTAGCAGTGTAGTACTGCTTTATTATTAACAAACTTATACGTGGCGGATTGTATTTCTGCTGCATCCGAAGTACTTATATTTTCCTATTCTTTATTTTCATTTTAGGGTCAGTCTCCCTGCGAGAAGAAAGTGTTCAAATCTTTGTAAGGCTTATGAGATTAACTGCTGGGTCATCAGTCCCTAAACTTACAAACTACTTATGAACTAAGCTACCTTATACTAAAGACAGCCCGAGGATCGTGAGTCGTGTCGGGATAGTACAGTCCGTAGTGCGCTTGCCCGCGAAAAGCAAAGGTCCCAGGTTCGAGTCCCGGTTCCGTCACACAATTTTAATCTGCCAGGAAGTTTCATATCAGCGCACACTCCGCTGCAGAGTGAAAGATTCATTCCAGTAATAGGGATGTTTCAGCCCAGATTGACAGCTGGTACCTCAGTAACGTTTGAGCTATTGATCGATAAATGTAATCGTTTCATGTTTGTTGTGGCGTAAAGTCAGCGCCACACGCCAGTCGTAAGAGAACGATCGTGGAGAAGGCAGCGACCGACTGAAGGCCAATCGCTAGCAGGCGCCGCGCATCCTGGACGGAGAGACCATAGATGCGCGCCCTCTATAAGCGTGTATATCAAGGTCGACATATGTCTGGATGCCTGTCAGTTACTAGTGAGAACTCGTCAGGCACTATTCACAACTCCGTCAGTTACCAGGCAGCTAAGAAGACAGAAATAGGACAGTATATGTTAGAACGTGGCTACGAACGTAGCAGTAACTTTGTCACAGCGCAGCTAGCATCATACGGACGACGCCACGAGAAGAAAACAGAGGGGAGAAACAGACATATGTTCTAAAGTTGAGTATTGTAAATTTCCGTCAATAAATATCTTGTAATACTAACTATATCAATGTTTTAGATGTCAAAACATCCTGCACCAATACCTTTATTGACAATCACACTGGGACGAGAAACAACAAAAGGTAATGAGGTCACAACAATGTTCTCTATATCCACTGTTTCAACAGAAATCTTGAATGGAGTGGCCAGTTTCCATTACAGCTTATCTAGCCTCATATCCAGGAGAGATGCGAGTGCCACAGAAGAAGTTCACAGGAAGATGAAAGGAGCCACGCGGGCAGGGAAATTGTTGTAGCCATCTCACTGAGACTGGTATCTGTAACTGGAGAAGTTGTGTGTCTGGTGGGCGGTTCGGCAGACTTCTGTTTGTGACATGAGACTACTAGCCTTCGCACTTCGACTCTTCCCCTCGAGGGATCGGAGTGAAGAGCAGCCCAATCTGGGCGCGCTGGCTGGCGGGCCGATGGCTGATGGTGTTTTGTGCGGGAATGCCGGCGCTCCCCGCGGGCCCATCCATTACGATGGGCCGGCAATTACACGGCTCGGTGGCCGCCGCTGATTCGGGAGCGAATTTTGAGCGCCGCGCCGCGAGCTAATCCAGAGGCGAGCCGATCAGCGGGAGCTGGGAGCGGCGGCGCGCCGGCTCACTCGCGGAGGAATGTTTTCATTCGGCCGTCATCCCGGTGCCGTTCACTGCGGCTAAGCGCCCGGAAAAGTCGTTAAACTTTAAATGGGTTCTGCTAAACAGATTGTGTTATCGGCGCGACCTAGTCGTTAACTGGGTTGTGCGGGGACGGCAGTGTCGAGGAATGCATCCACCGTCAGATGGTGCTCAATGCGCTGACTTGTTGCCTTCATCCTTTCTTGTGCGTAAAGTGTATTCTGTGCTTGACATGCAATTCTAGATTTTGAAAAATCTTATTATGTAGTATTAGGAGGCTAAGCGAGCAACACTTCAGCATACCTCAGTCTTATATAAAGTGGATGGGAAAGTAAACATGTGTAACGATACACTTAAATTTTTTTTGTTTATCTTTGATCAGCGATGCTTATCGCCTCCGGTTCCCTCTGACTCGCAATGCAACTAATTTAATTTCGTTCGTCATTTTTTTAATTTTTTTTTTATTTTTTTTATTTAAAGACATGCGAGAAGACGGAAGTGTGATAGTCGTTTTTACTCACTCTCTTGTCTATGTTCGTTCTGTACGGACGTCTTCCATTCATGTATCCATTCAATGTAAGTGATGCAAGTTGCTGTAAAAATATATTACTTAAATTTAAAATCATCCCTCTCTTTGGATTTTATTTAAATGAATTCCTCCACGTCAAATACTTATTTTCTACTGTTTTCAGCTCCTTCGCCTCCGTAATAGTTTAATGTTCAGACGCCATTGCAATCGCTTCGCATTGTCTGGAAAATTTCAATCAATCAATCATCCTTATACTATACTTTGCTTGATTTTATAACCTGCAGTCATTTCTTTTGTAATTTCACGAAGTCCGATCTTTTTTTTTTTTTATTTATTTTTTATCATTACCAGTAACTTCATGTTCCACCCACGGTCACACAACAATGAAAAGCGAAGTGAACAGTCTGAACATTGATCTACTACGGAAAGTATCTTCAACGTTCATATATTAAATTTAAAAAAAAAGTTATTCTACAATACGAAGCCAGGATCCAGATAGATGCTTTCCGTAAGTCTTATAACGTGCTGTTGCTTGTATGGTGCCCGATTTTAATATGCAACCCGCGGTTTATTTGCTTGAATGTTCATTTTGTACTGTACTTTAACTAAATTATTTCAAAATTTAAAAAAAAAAAAAAATCGGTACCATCAATTCCTTGTCCAAAAAATATAATCGCGGAATCTACTTTAACAATTATGGCATCATACGAAACAAGGGCAACGTTATACATGATTCCATACAGAAAATGCGTGTTTCTAATCAATTCCAAGCCTTCGATTTCTGTGCCTATATTGAATGAAGGGAAAGCAAGGAAGAAGCTGTTCAAAGAAGTTTCGGGCGTGCAGCCGCATAAAGTTTACTTCTTCTAATATTTCGGCTGAGTACCGTTCAGCCATCTTCAGAGACAGTCGAAGACTGACGCTCCAGCTCGCCGTTCGCACTTATAAACGCGCAGGCCGCGCTACTGTGCATGCGGCCACAGATACAACAAGGCGCCAAAGACGTAACTCGGCGGCAAGAAAGTACAAGTATGTGTAAATTATGTCTGTGGCTGCATGGTCGATTATTGCGGAGAAATCGATGTGTTGTGATCTGTGCTGTGGCGGCGTCTTTGTAAATTTATTAAAGAAAGTGCCGAATTCCAAGATGTATCTAAACTGAAGGGGCTGTCTGTTCATTATATTCGTCCCCAAGCGAATTCCTATTACTTCTTTCACCACTGAGTCCCAGAAAGATGGAGGCGAATCTTTTGACGTTTTTGTACGTCATGGAGTGTCCGATGTCAATACAGTGCTCTGCCACTGCCGATTTATTAGGTTGTAAAAGACGGGAATATCTCTGCTGTTCCGTGCATCTTTCCTGGACTTTACGCGTCATCTGTCCTATGTACGAAATGCCACATTCACATGGGAACTTGTGAATCCCGACCTTCCGGAGCTCCAAATCATCTTTGATAGAAACCAAAAGTGCTGCTGTCTTTGGTGTGGGGGGGGGGGGGCGAAAAATTACTTTAACTCTGTGTTTGTTCATAATCCGTCCGATTTTCAACGACATGCGCCGCGGAAACATGAAGAGGCATAAGCAAGAAGGTGTTTTCACAGATATCGTCGTTCAATTTCAAGCCAGTCACACCACTTGCATTCACTACCTTAATTATAGTATGATTGTTTCATAGGGAGTAATTCAATCATTAATCTTCAGTTACATATGATCATTTGTACTGCTATAATAATTGTTATATGATTTTAAACGCTACATGTCCTAACTTTATTAATTAAGGAATGTGATGGATATTTAGACATTG